>OX421243.1:7971944-9352823 GCA_949125135.1 Alcis repandata
GTGGCAGAGATAACGCACGCGTCATAGGATCCCAGACTTGTTGAGTAGCCTTACCACAGAATAACTCGTCGGTTCCATCGCCGCAGTCGTCGTCGCCGTCGCATTTCCACGTACTTGGTATGCAGGACCGCCGAAATGTGCACCTACGATTATGAACAGAATACATGACCAGAATGACCACTCATCATGAAATATAAACTTTTTTATTATACTATGATAAGCTTGCGTCTGACCACCATCTCGCCTGATGGTAAGCAACGATGCGGTCTACGATCGAGTACGCTTGCCTACAAAAAACCGATCACTCGCGGCTTGAAGACACCCAGATTATACTCGTATCTACATTTTTTATTCGTTCAGATTTGCAACATCTAAGATACTGCATTTTGCCGAGGAATTATTCCAGAGTCTACTTCTTTCAGTCCATCCTCAGGTTGAAGTTCTGTGTAAAGATATGATCTCACGGCGGTCAGATAACATGGCAATTTAGCTATGATTTGATCGTGCGATCCCCTGAATACAGGTTGTGTCATCAAATGTATGACACGATTTGACGTGTCGTGTTGTAAATAGTGATCCACTTAGAGGTTCCCAAACTGCTTACTTGAACTCATCTTCGAAGCACTGCATCGTGTCGCAGTCCTCATGCAGCTCATCGCTGCCGTCGGGACAGTCGGGCCGCGAGTCGCACACCAGCAGCCGAGGCAGACATATCGAACTGTTGTTGCATTGGAACTGAGTTACATCGCATACAGACGAGTTTTGTGGGCTCGGCAGCATTTGACCTGGAAGAGAATTGAATGACAGAGACAAAAACAAATGAACAAGGAAGATGAAACAACTCGGAGAGAAGGAAGTCCGGTGAAGACAATGCATGCGGGTTGTTAGATCATTATTGATGTTGAAACGTTGCTAAACGAAGTAGAAATAGAAGTAGGTGATAATATTAACTTCATGCAAATTATATAGACCACACCGACACTTTCCATAATTAGAATAGAAATGTAAGCAACCGTTTAAAACTTTAAACCATAAAATATTATAATTTATTGATTACATAAGCAACTATGAGAAAGCAAAATTGAATTTTTCAGAGAATCTGACCAATTTAAAGCAAAGTTGAATATCATCTTGGATGATCAATTCCTTCCTAAATCAGTAGAAAATGTATGTAGCCATTTATTTAGAATCGTACCTAATGGAAAGCGTTGCTTAGGCCAAAACATATTATGAGCTTTAGCCCAAGAGAAGATAGCACCCAAGGTTTTCCCGATAGGAGATAGGAGTGCTAAAAAGGAAAATTGGAAGGGTTAATACGTGGCGGATACATAGAACTACTACAGCTTGGGATGACAATCCAGCAGTTGGCGTAGTCGGACGCCACGCCACAGGTCTTTGGCTATAATCCCAACAATGAACATGAAGCTTGATGCTTTTCAGGAAGAAATAACTTATCCAAAACCTCACAGCGTGTTTTAGCAGCCTGAGAACAATTCCGCTTGATATACACTTAAGATTCACTTCGACTATCATCACTTAAGATTTGGTCTACCTTGGCAACCATGAAATTAATCTTAAGACTCACCTTTACACCCAGATTCATCCTCATTGTAAGTACAGTCAAACTTCCCATTGCAGACTTTCCACTGCTCCACGCACATATTGCTCTTCCGGCAGTAGAACTCACTGTTTTCACAGAAGGCTATCTTAATACACTTGTCACTTTCCATGTAGTGTCCAGAGGGGCAAAGGCACTTGTAGTTTAGCACGTTCCGATGGGAGGTAGACGAGGATTGGACGCAGACGTCTGTGCAGGGATGGGATACGAGACAAGGGTGCTTTAGGAGGGGGTCGGTGGGGCTAGGGGCGGTGGACGTAGCTTGGATAAAGAGTTGAGTGTTATTGGGGAAAATTGCTGAAAAAAGACATCAATGGTTTTTGAGAAGATAAATTACAAAGACAAAAGAAAAATAGTGACAACAGAAAAGTTTAGCGTATTGAGTTTTTTTGCTGCTGGGGAAGTTAATCACTGGAAAGAACTTACACAACTCTATCCTGCGCACTCGGTGTGTAAACTCGTGTATGCTCGACCAGAACAGTCGAGGAGTGCGTCGGTCTGTCCAGAAGGCGTGCGAGTCCGTTAGAGCCAGGCTTGTGACAGTCGTTGAGAGCTCGCGGAAGTTTTCACGACCAGACCCTGAGACAAGGGAAAATAAAAACTACTAATTTGACGATTGAACCATCACGTAAAAGAATGCCGTCGAATTGAAAATGACAAGTTGGAAAGCCAATGTGATCTGACGTCATCTTCTGTACTTGCAGATTGGATGCTGTCCATAACAAGACATTTACAGGCTTGGTAATCATCATCATCGTCATCATTGACCTGTATCGGACAACGCTGACTTAATTTCCTCTCCCTCGTGCTATTTGTCCTTTGGCTCATGCAAATCTCATCTATTCTCAGTGATTATGTTATTATTTTGAAAACCTTAATATTTTAGTTCATTTCAAATTTTTATCTGCTTACCTCCAGGATGCATAAAATCGATGACTCCATTTCCTTCATCCGATACGAAGACATTGTCCATGAACTGCGCGTATCGTAAGCGTACATGTGGACCTGTGCATAGATAAAAATATTTTTCATTTTTAGCGTGTCAAAATTAAAAGTAGAAACATCCAATTTTCAACCAACAGACCGAGTTGTTTTTAATTCGGTTAGTTCTCTTGAAATAGGTTTGCCATAATGTCTGATGAAGGACATTGAGTAGTATATTGTATATCTGGATGTAGGTAGAAAAATAAACTCTGGAAAAGGAACAGAAGTCGGTACCTTTGAAATTGTTCATGGTGACCTGACGGCGCTGGCTGCCGTCTAAGCTGATGCTCTCGATCTTGATATTGTATCTCTCGTTTCCAACTACAGCCACTAGCATCATCCTATAGCAAATTGCAACCAAATACGTAAGTATAATTTGTGAATAATTTTACCTTGCGGCTTGAAAGTTCTGTTAAAGGGGGGGTTGCAGTGCCATTTACTGTACCGACCGATTTTATTTTGATAATAATATTTGGCAATGACATTTGGTGGGTACTCCAATCTAAACAAGAATTTCGAATGAGCGAAGTCGATCAAAGGTTATCGAGGTAAAAGGTTGCAGACAAAAATTGTGCTTGCGAGGCTTACTGTCCATGTACTACTAGTTATAATTCTTGACTGAAATGCAGAAGAATTCAAAACATACCCATAGTCGGGCACCACACAGAAGCTGATGGGAATCTCGAACTCGTCGAACTTGTAGACGACAGCTCGCTTCTGAGTTCGCAGCGACACCACCTCTACCTGACGACGGCCTGCGTCCAGGATGTAGAGGCTATCTGATGCGTAATCTGAGGATGTAATCGAGCTTTAAGAAAGATCCAACCAAGGTGGTGATTGCAAGCTTTGTGTTGGTCTCACAGTTTTCACTAATGACAGGAAAAAAGGTATTCCATAACAGAAGACGGCGTGCTTTGCTTCCCCTTCTATTTTGAACTGCTAAAGTGATGGATGCTCCGCCTGAATATCCCCGATTTCATCAAGTCGCGTGAAAAATAATCTCTTCTAGGCAAGCGTGCTCTATCGTAGACCCAAGCATATATTAATACCAGGTGAGATGGCGATCAAACGTAAGCATTAAAATAAAAAAAAAATATCCTCTGAATTGTCTGACAAAAGGATCTTTCAGAGCTTTAGCTATTTATTATCATCAACTTAAGAACATATCCTCACTGTAATCCAGATCGACGACGTTGTCCAGCCCCTGGTAGACAAGCGTATGCGTGATGCCGAGAGTGAAGTCGCTCATGTTGATGTAGTTGATGGAGCGACGCTGCCCGTCGTACAGGTACAGCGTATCTGGAGAGAAACGACCAGAAAATTTGCACGAATATTTACAATAAGAAAATGCAAATTGGAGCCGTTGCATCGTGGTCGGGATAATAATAGTGGTTCTGTTACGATAGAGCCGTATCATGGTCTCTTGGACAATCCCGGTATTTCTTAGGATGATTTTGCAAGTGGTCTTGTAGCTAATGATCATGGGTCGAATGACAAGTTAAATTGTAAGAAGACCCCTGACATGGCTTTAGACTATAGAACCTGGACTGTTAACACTTTGAGAGACTTTAAATATCAGATACATGAGATGGCGTACTAACGTTTTATTGTAATAGTGATTTAGCTATACATACCTCTGACACTGTCATACGCCATCGCCTGCACACGTCCTATGTCGAAGTTGGTGGCGTGACCTTCAGGGTTGCCGATGGTGTTGTATTCCAGCCGAGTGAAGAGCTGGCCTTCCGCCACTACGATGTACTTGGAACGGTGCCCTTCCGTGTCTGAAAACACGGCATTCGGTTAGCACTTGTTATATGGATATTGGGTAAGTGGAAATTTCTTAATTTTCTCTCACAGCAGATGGTATTTGAAGAAACTTGACCAGTTGTGGGTCTCATTCTCATCATGCTAGTTACTTTACATTAATTTGATTTGTGGGTCCGGGCTTAGGTCCTAATACCAAGGTCTTTTTAACATCACATCATCCAACGTGGAGGCGCCTCGTAATCAGGTTAAGAAACCGTTAGATCTTAAGAGACCTTAGACCTTCTCATCCTATAGAAAAATCGTTCGACTCGTCCAAAACGGTACTAGTTGGAATTAGGTATGAAAGTATACTCACGAGTGCAGGTATTATTGTTTAGGTGCATGCCATCAGGGCAGCCGCAGACGTGGGTAGTGTTGGACGTGAGAAGGCACAGGTGGCTGCAGTGGTGGTGGGAGCATGGGTTGGGAGTGGGCGGCATTAGGGCAGAGTGGTACATGTGCATTCCTGCGGCAGAAGGAAGAACATTATAACAAGTTGGCTACAGCTAAAGAAGGGTCCAAATAATCCCCCCCGAATGGGTTCCCGCCTTTCCGTGGCGGGGGGGATAAGTAGCCGTGGCACTGAGCCCGGTGAAACGAAGAGGAACCCGAGGTGGGGCCTTCCGCGTGTCCCTCTGGCAGCAGAGGGCTGATTAGCAGAGGGCACAGCGGATGAGCACGGGTCTGAGCGATGGCTCGGACCACCAGGGGGGTTTTCCTTGTGCTCCTCGCCGCGTGTGGGTCGCGGTCGGGAGTGCAAGGAAAGGAGGAGGGTCTGAGTGTGGTGGACGCCGGGGGATGCGGCGCTCCACACTTGGACGGTGGCATTGCTGCCACCGGTGACGAGTGTGGTGGACGCTGGAGGAAACGGCGCTCCACGCTCGGGCGGTGACAGCGGTGCCACCAGGAGGGTTTTCCTTGTGCTCCTCGCCGCGTGTGGGTCGCGGTCGGGAGTGCAAGGGAAAGAGGAGGGTTCCTTTTGCACCACGCCGCGTGAGGTTTGCGGCCGGGTGTGAAAGGAACGTGGGCTTAAGGCGGGGTGGGTGGTGCTAACCACACTGCCCACCACGTACGAGCGAGCGGGGCTGGGGAGCGAGAGGGCGGTTCGCCCGTCTCCTTGCTCCTCGGCAGTGGGGTTGCCGGTAGAGTCGGGGGACTCTCCCGGCCTGCACGACCCCACACTGTCTGGGGGGTGATCCTGGGGAACAGGGTCACCCCGCCATGGGTGCAGGGGGCCCTAATCGGGCCCGTCGCTGGGGCAAGGTGGTCAATGCTAACGCGACACCACCTTGCCCTACCAGGCGGACGATGAATTCCCCAGTGGTTTTAGTGGGTATGCCGCCACTAGGGCGGAGACTCCCACATAACCAACCTGCCTCCCCCGGGGCGGGCGGGCGTGGTATCCATAAAGGATTTCCACTGGGTAAACAAAAAAAAAAAAAAAATAAATAATAGTTAAAAAAAACTAAAAAAACACGCTTTTTATAAAAAACCGAACTAAAAAAATAGAAAATAAAATTTTATAAATTTAAATTAAGAATAGGGTTGAAAATTTCAATAAATATAAATTAATAATAGTGTAAATAAATAAATATATGTATTTTATTTTTAAAAAGCGTGGGGTGCATGGGTCAATAGATATTATATATTTTGTAGATACATTTTGTATTGACAGACATGAGTAGAGTGATTAGCATTTTGATAATATCTTAGAAAGCACCCCACGCTTTTTTAAAAATAAAATACATATATTTATTTATTTACACTATTATTAATTTATATTTATTGAAATTTTCAACCCTATTCTTAATTTAAATTTATAAAATTTTATTTTCTATTTTTTTAGTTCGGTTTTTTATAAAAAGCGTGTTTTTTTAGTTTTTTTTAACTATTATTTATTTTTCGCTTTTTAGTTCGATGTGCTAACTATTAACCATTATTAATATGTACAAATGTGTTGGTGTTATCCGATTTTGGCCGTCTGCTCAAGCAAATTAAAAATAAAATTGATGCCTAACAAAAAATATTGAGCAAAAAGATTTCTAGCGCGTGGTTTCGATCCAGGGACCTCTGGGTTACGAGCCCAGCACGCTTCCACTGCGCTACTCTGTTCTCTGACACGTATGACGAAATTACCATTTGTAAGTTAAACGGTATTAAAAGTTAAAGAAACTTTATAGAAAAAGCGTGTTAAAAAAATTAATAGTTAAAAAAACTAAAAAACACGATTTGTTTAGTGTATTGTCATCGGTCCTCGATATATCTACAAAGTTTGAAAGAAATCTGACCGTTTAAAGTGGGTCAAAAACGCGCTCAAAGGAGTCGGTTACATACAAACATACAAACATACAAACATACAAACATACAAACATACAAACATACAAACATACAAACATACAAACATACAGGTGAAGCTAATAAAAGCGTGTTAAAAAGGGTCCAAATAATATTTGAAGATAACACGAGCAGCATGTAGGGCTGCGAAAATAAATGTCTTCCCGTTAAGGTCTTTTGGAAAGAAAGCTATATTTCTATGTATCCAGTAAAGATACATTAGTCCCTCTGTTCTGAAGCACTATTTTGGCGAGTGAAAATTATATCAGTCACTTTCATTCGCATGAGAAATGTCATGAGAGCGAGTATGACAGAGATTATTCGAGCGTCCAAGTGGGTGTAGGGGTTTCTAGGCTTACCGAAGACAGGAGTATCCATCGATAGCAGCAGATTCCTCTTATGCCGAGTTCCGTGCAATTTGTCTGCCGTCTGGATGGTCATGGACGTCCAGTCACTCCAAAACACTGTATTCTCAAATACAGCGATGGAGTACGGCCGGTGGAATGGCTCTTCGAACAAAGACTGTGGAGGAAAATGATGTTTGTGTAAATGACGAAAATTTTCAATGAAATAGAAGGCTTAGCAAATGGAACTGTCGGCATTTTCTTATTCGATATAAGTCCAATCTATATATTAGTCCTGCACTGTTATATTTCTCAAATGCATAGTATGCATTTCTTCATTTTCTTCCTTCCTCATGGCACCTTCGTAAACCACTAAAAATGTTTGACACAGCTTCTTAAAAGTGCGGGAACCGTGCGGGACCTTGGGTCGCCGACGCTGTGCCTTCTATGGCTTAAATACTTAAATGGTTCTGAAACTTGTGAGTGAAAAGTGAGGTAAGTAAATAGGTACTTACATAAACTATCTTTTCGCTAATCATCAGCACTTTGATAGTCCTGTCCACAAAGTAGAGGCGTCCATTTGGTGCATCCAGCGACAGCCCCGTGACAAACGTCTCCAGCCGCTCCACCAGCGTCTCAGAGCCGGAGCCGTCCATACGGGCAGACATTATCACGGGGTGCGTATGGTAGTCGGCCCAGTACATCTTTCTGGAGAACAAAACCAAAAAAGCAATTAAAAGTTCGAAATGCTCTCAAGTTTCCGAGGATCCGGCTTAGCTATATGTTCTTCTGTGGTTGTAAATGTCAATTTGACAGACGTTTTACTTTTACGATGACTTCAGCATTTAACATTTAACATTTAACGAAGGTAACTTAACTTGGGTTATTTTTGTAATGGTGATCTTGGATTTCACAAAACTTCGTCAGCCCGCCTCGCTTTCACTTCAACACCGAAATTTGCTTAGTACTCGTATCACAGAAATGCAGCGATAACAGTAAAACCAGCCCTTACTATGAGTAACCACCTGCCCAGAGTATAAGAACTAAAAACAAATAAAAAAAAGCAACTGACTGAGACTTAGACCGTTGAAAAGTTCCAAAACATACCCGCTCCTAGGATCCACAGTGACAAACTTCGGATGGTTGGCATTAGTAGGTACAGTAGCGCAGTGCGCACCGTCCAGGCTGCAGGCGGAAATGGACCCTCGAGCGGCGTCGCTAAAGTAGATGTTCCTCCCGAGCCAGTCGATTGAGATGTCGCCAGGGTTTTCAAGACCGAAACCAGCTAAGATCTGAGGACATTTTATTAGTCTGTTATTTCATTAGTCTAAAGTTTGTGTTGTTTAAAAGAGAAAAACCTTGGAAGCACAGGTCAAGTTACTCTGGAAAATAAAGGTCCAGCGGTTTAAACCTTACCTGTTTAGACTCTTCAATATCTTCAAGATGAGCTCTGACTATGGACTGATGGCCCTGAGCTGTCTCAACCCAGTACAGATATTGGCCATCGTACGACACTCCATGTGCCTGTAACAAAAAATATAATAAAATTTTGTAAACAAATGTTTTGGACCAACCATGACATAGAACAAATGTATGATAAAGTAAATTCGACGATTGTAAATTCTGCTGGATGGATGACTGAGTTTTAGGGTTACCTACCTCTTTTATTCCAGTAACAACCGTAACCAGCTGTTTTGATTTGATCTTCAAAAACTTGATCTCGTTTCGTGTACTGAAGAATAACATGGCTTCAGGTCCTGAAGAAATAAAACAGAAATAAGAATTCTTCAGGCTGTCTGAGCGACACGAAAGCTAGAGCGATTCAGTTTAGGCTCGCGCTAAGCGTTCACAGTACCTACGGTCCCTGTTAAAAACTCACCTTTAGCATAACACAAGTATTCAAACTCATCCTTCACGTATCCCTCATCGCATTCGCATTTAAAATGGCCGTCTCCATTGACGCACCGATGCGAGCACTGCGGCCGCTCCAGCAGACACTCGTTGATGTCCTCACAGCGCTGAGTGAGGTTGTTGTACTGGTGCAGGGAGCCGGTGGGCAGGCAGTGGCAGGCGGGGCCGGACCGGTCGGGCTGGCACTGCGTGTCGTTGTTGGCGCATTTGTGGGTAGAACACATTGTGTGCCCTGGAAGGAACAGGTTAGCTATGGTTTGTTCTATTTCTTTGAAAGGTGCAAGTGGAAAGTCGGTCCTCTTTGCATGTTTAATATCATCGTCTGCCCGTCTAGCACGAGCCGTGGACAAATTGTCTTTCCACTGTTTTGATCCCGCAAGAAAGTGACAAGCATATCCGTATTCAAGCTTTGTCACATCTACGCATGGATAAAAACGGTGAAGAAAAAATTTGTCTAGAACCCGTGCTAGGCGGGCTGTATGTTTAACAGCATCGTCGGAAGCGTACCTATTTGTTGTCGTCTGCTGGGAGGCTGCGTTTCCCGTTCAGCTAAGCTGGAAATGCAGTAAGTAAGGTACATACAGGTCTTGCAGAAGTCTCCCTCGTCGCTACCGTCGCGACAGTCTTTTATCCCGTTGCACATCATCCTCGCCGGCAGGCAGAAAGAAGAGTCGAGGCACTTGTAGCTGCGCTCGCCGTTTGGAGGAGTCTCCATGCAGTAGGAGCCGTCCAGGATCGAGTGGTCCAGGAGTGAGTGTCCTGAAAAAATATGATGTTTTACCTGAAAATAAAACAGTTATTATATACGAAACCTTATTCTAGACCTATAACAGTGAGACAGCATCATTCCGGATCTGACGTCACGACCTCTTACGTCTCCCTCCCACTCGGCTCCGCCCCATTTTAGCCGGGGTAGGGGATAGAGCTTGCCCGAACGGCCAGGCGCGCTCCTCACATTGTATCTCACTTCCGGTGGACAGGATTTGAGTCCAACAGGCAGAATTAAAAATATAGGTCTAGAATAAGGTTTCGTATATAATAACTGTTTTATTTTCAGGTAAAACATCATATTATATACTAAGAACCGTTATTCTAGACCTATAACAGTGAGATGTGTTTATTATCGCCTGGTGGCAAGCTTAAAGAAAGGATGCCAATGTGTGAATATTAGATGATGGTTATCTAACTCTTAAGTTTGTTAAACAAAATGTATTTTAGGTGTGAAAATGGAATAAAGATATTATAAGGTTCCTAGTTTCCTACAGAGATTGGAAGGAAAGAAAGAAGTATTCAAAAGTATTTTCTTTTATTTACCCATAACATACTGGATTATAATTAGTTCTTGTTATTAATTACAAAATCATATTTATAGGTAAAACTTTAGTTTTGATAGACTTAATCGGTAAAATAGGTTTACCTTCACATCACAAATCAAATTTAATTTACTTTTCATGTGATTATACAGAACAATGAAATCATTAAATTAGTAATTTATACAGCTTCAAATGATCGTGATAAATTATTGTGACTTTGTGTATTAATTTCAGCAGAATAGAATTGTGCGAATGTGTTAGGGACACGCCAGTTACCTTTCGCCATGATTTCGTCAATATTACAACTCTCAAGCCAATTAAGAGATGCTGAGGCGCTCCGGGTGCTTCCCGGAGAGGCTTCGATACCAGCCTCTTTAAGAATGGTTTTTATCCAACCGCCGATCATCGTTCGGGAAGCTGGCCTAACTCTGCTACGAGTTTTTATATCAATAAATAAATTATTAATACCGCTATTAGAACGACGAGATGATGACACTTCTATTAACTTACACACCCACCAAACAGGGCATACCGATTTATTCGTGTGGGTATTTAATTTCCATGACGACTGTCTGTGTGTATAGCTGTCAGTTTTGGAGCCAAAGGCTGGATGGAAAACAATATGACCCGAATGTTTCTCGAAGTGTGCACTATCGATCTGTAGGAGAGTGAGATCGTGGACTCGACGGCTAGATGCAAGTAGCAAGATTAGAGCTGTGCGTCGAGATACCTGAAATAAATTTATATTAGATGGTTGATTTGAACTAAGCCATTCAACTACAACTCTTGGGTCCCAAATAGCAGATTTTTTAGGTCTGGAATCCACATTAGCGAGTGAAATAGCTTTTAACATTCTTTGCACAATAGGATCGCTACTTATTACTTGTCCATTAGAGCACGCCAAAGTGGCTACTGTGGACTTGTAAACCAAAATAGTTTTGTATGAAAGTTTAACATTAAGATGTAGGTAGGCAAGATATTTCGCCACTTGAGCCCCAGTGGGATTTATATGGTTAAATTTGTTATGGTTGCACCACTGTAACCATTTGTTCCAAATACCAGAATATACCTTCTTAGTTGAGGGTCGCCAGCTATTGTTAAGTAAATCAATCTCGTTTTGAGACCAACCTATTAATTTTTGACACCACCCTTCACTAGCCATGCTTCCAGGTAAATCTGGTCCACCTGACTCGGAGGCAGACGGGTTCGTGTGTCTAGTAACAGCCGATGTAGATTGAGTATGGGAGAAGGTGCACTCACCGCTCTCCTCTTCAGATCCGGGCGCCAAAACACTTTCGACCAGCGTGGCACCACTAGGATGTATCGGCCCTTGCACATGTTGAGATGTGAAAGTACTCGTGGGATCAGGTGTGGCGGGGGGAATACCCACGCCCGACGGTACGACCATCTTCTGCTGAAGGCGTCGTGAAACTCTGCGTTCAAGTCTCTGCAATCTCGAGAGACGTATCGCGCAAGCACGTGTGCGTTCCTCGAGGCGAATAAATCTATCTCGGGCACTCCGAACCTTTGAAATACCTCGCGACACGCTTCTTCCGCTAGCGTCCACTCCCCGGGTTGTTTGAGCCTCGAGAGCAAGTCGGCGTCTGTATTTAACTGACCTGGAATGTATTGGGGAACCAAGTGAATCTTGTTGTTGTCTAGTATTGTGAACAACATGCATGATAGCCGGTAGAGATTCCTCGAACGGAGTCCCCCCTCGTTTCGAATGTAACTCACGACGCTTCTGTTGTCCGACTGCACTAGCACTGTTGAGTGTCGCAACGACTGCAGCTGAATCGATAGGGCTTGTATGACGGCCCACATTTCCTTCAGATTGCTGTGCCACTTCTTCTGCTCTGATGACCATACTCCGCTCAGAGATATGTTGTCCACTATGGCACCCCACCCTTTGGCCGATGCATCGGTTGTTACAAAATGGGACACAGGATCCGAATGAATCGCTGTCCTTGTACGAAGTGTTTGCAACCACCATTGCAATACTGTCAACACTTCGGAATCGAGTGGGCGCTTTAGGTAGCTTTGGTGTTTCGGAAGCAGCTTGCAAGCTATCTGTAATGGGCGGCAGTGAAGCCGACCTCTGGGCACAACGAAAGCTGCAAAGTTTAGCATGCCCAATAAGCGTTGAGCGTCGTCCAGACTCCACTGATCTGCCTTTAGAATGCAGCGTATCATTGTGGAGATTTTTAAGACTTTGTCTTGAGGTAAATACTTGGAATTCAGACTGAGATTCCAGGTTATACCGAGGTAGTCTATGACTTTGGTCGGGGTCAGGATGGACTTTTGGTGATTGATTATCCACCCCAGAGACGTTAGGACTCTTATAGCTTCCGCAGCTTGGTCCGTTAGGGCTAGACGATGTTGATGGACAATCAAGTAATCGTCTAAGTACACAATGACGCGCATGCCCTTGTCGCGTAATACATGCGCAACCCAATTTGTCAATGTCGCAAATGCCTTGGGTGCTGATGACAGTCCGAACGGCAGACATGTGATCTGAAGCAGTTCTGGGCTCGTGTCCTCTTTTGTTGCATATAACACTCGTAGGAAAGGTTGATGAGCTGTCGAGACCGGTAGATGAAAATAGGCCTGTGAGAGATCTATCTTTATTAGCCAGTCGTTTGCTTGTAAGAAATCTGGTACGCGGTACATATTTATTAGCCGAAACTTCGATTGAACGAGATAATGATTTAAATTTTTTAAATTGAATATCGGGCGATTGCTGGTATCTGATTTTTGCACTAAAAACATCGGGGACACAAAACTTGGTGAATGATTGGATCGAATCAACACTTTTTGTTGTTTCAGAATTCTGATCTGTTTTGACATCATCAAACTTGTCGGAGTTTGAAAATTTTTTAACAATTTCGGATCTACAAGCGGGGGTACTTTGAAAAATGGAATTCGATAACCTGCTATCATTTTTAAAATATGTTCTGGAGCGCCGAAACTCCGCCAAATTTGAATATAATCTTTTAACCGCCCGCCATAAAATGATTCTAGAGGATAGTCACTTTTGGTACCTATCGGATCTACGGTTGCCGGAAGGGCCTTTTTTGTTCTCATTACGTTTCGGACCGGAATTATTGTATGTAGGTTTTTGGGGACCAACTTTGGAAGTCGAAGCTTGGAAATTGCTAGAGGTTCGGGGCTCGAAGCTAGTGTGCCCACCGCGAAATGACTTGCGTGGTCGTTTGGCTGGGGGGGCATCGTGTCTATTCCGCATAGACATACTATGAGGCTCTTCCGCAGAGCGTTTTTGAGCCGCGAACAATTTACTTGTACCTCCTGCTTTCTGTAAAAAAGCTGTTAAATCCTGCGGATTGAAAAGGTTATCTTGCGTTGGAGGAATTTTTTGCAAATCCTCCTTAACATATCTATCTTTAACACCAGACAATATGCAGTCACGCCGTCTTTGAATAATATCAGCTCGTCTTCCGCAACTAAGTTGCAAGAGATCCTCAGACACTTTCATGTACGGAGATTTTTCAGAAAACAAACTGCTAATCTTTTCGAAAAGCGTATCAGCATTTAATACACAGCCTGGCGAATGAGTCCATTCTATGATCTGTTGAAAATTGCTTTTTAACAGTTCATTCTGTTGGATAAGTCCATGTGTCAGACCTCCAAATGATCGATCAAGTAATCTAAGCCAAGAGGAATTAGTATCACAATGTCTAAGCTCAGTATTGACGTCCAACTCGAAAAAACCTGGCTTGGCAACGTATTTTTTCTCGGTTTCAAGATACCTTACCCTTTGCCAGTCATTTGTATTGAAATGGTGCAGTTTATTTAGTACATGTAATCTACCCTCAGAAGCATTTTCAACGACCGGCTCTTTTAAGTTGGTTGAAACGGCAAACTCAAAAACTTTATCTTTCTTAGGTTTATTGATGAGGGGCTCGTTATACCCAAGAGAAACCCTCAAGCCCTCCGATGGATGTATGGATATATCAGAATCGGACTCGGTTTCTTTGTTTGAAAACTTTGCCGGTTCGTTATTTTTCAAGTAATTTAAGATTTCACTCACTTGATTTGTAAGCATGTCTAACCTGCGACCATCCGATTCTTTGTTTTCCTTCTGCACCCGATGACGACGCCGACGACTTGGGGCGGAGCTGCTCGATGACGATGATGAAGAAGCCTGCGGTGAAACTGGTGGAGGCGGGCGACTCCGTTCACCTTCAATAGAATTCTTCGAAGAATCTTCCATTATTGTAAAACAGCAACGCTGTTACCCGCACTCGAAGAGGTGTGATCGCACCGAAAATTGATGCCAATGTGAGGAGCGCGCCTGGCCGTTCGGGCAAGCTCTATCCCCTACCCCGGCTAAAATGGGGCGGAGCCGAGTGGGAGGGAGACGTAAGAGGTCGTGACGTCAGATCCGGAATGATGCTGTCTCACTGTTATAGGTCTAGAATAACGGTTCTTAGTATATAATAGATATATTTACTGATTGGTACCTTTAAAGTCCAGTTTGGGTTCTATAATCTTTAGGATTTATTGAACAAGGATGTAAGAGACAGCAGACGCCACAAAACTTAACTATGGCCCACACCATCCCAGACCAACACTGTACCCCACATTCTAAGCAAAATAGTGGTCTATAACTAGAACAGATTACCTGAAGATATGATATCAGACAAGACTATAAACGATTTTAAAAATAAAGACTTTTGGAATAAAAAGAGGAAATTGTTCTAACAGTTAAATACCGACTGACTAATAATGAATAAATTTAGATACTGCGAGATATATAGGCACATCAGCTGATGCTGCCCGTCTCTATCTTCAAACAAATAATATAAGTTCTCAGCCGCCTTAAAGCTTCCATGTCTTCAACTGAGTTTAAAGCAGGTACTTACTGCACATGTCTTCCCTATATTCATCGCTTCTGTCGGGGCAATCGTACCGTCCATCGCACACCCACAGCTTCGAGATGCACGTGCCGTCGTTGCACTGATACCCATTGCAAATCGCCTGCAAGAAATCGATGTTGTAAAACTGAACTTTGAAGAAAGAAACGCATGGAACATCCGATTTTTTTAGCGATTTATGTTTAGTCCCATCAGCCCCGGATCTACAAATTTTTTTAGGCGGGGCAAAAACTGAAAAATGCCGCCCCCGCCCACTTATATATATTTTTACCTTTAACATCTATATCAGGGGTCGGCAACCTTTTGGCAGACGCGGGCCGCATAGTGACAATTTGAAATAGTGGCGGGCCGCACTTGTTGAAAATAATCAAACAAAACCGTGTTTTTTTTCAATGAACCAAATAATTCGATTTTGGGAGAGCTTTGTGAATCAAGCACAGTTGCTCTACCCACAACACAGTGCTTGATTAAGTAAGTTCAAATCTCGTTGTAGTTTTTATCAGCCGGCATTTGGATGTTATACGCAGCAAGTTTAAAAGCACAAACAAATAACAAAAATGCGCGAGCGGAGCGAGCGCGAAAATTTTAGACATTGTTAATTAATTCAAAACATAGAATTATTACGAATTAAACGTATAACGGAAATTAAGCATCATGAATAAGCGAGCGCAGCGAGCGCGAAAATTTGAGATATTTTTGATCAATTTACGATAGATTTTTACGCGTCAGGCGACGAAAACAACGAAAATTACACAACACTCGCGTCGCGTCGGGTACAAAACTTCTAATATTTTCAATCAATTCAAAAATAATTGTGGCCTTTATAAAATAAATAGTAATGCGCGAACGAAGCGAGCGCAGAGATTTGAAGATCTTTTGTTTTTAGGACGGGCTATAGACATCAGAAATCAAGAATACGCGAGCGCAGCGAGCGCAAAATTTTGAGTTATATTCTGTCATTTTGAAAATAAAATTCACGCGCTAGGTCACACAAAACACTAAATAATAACGATGTGGAAATTTTTGAGACGTATTTTTAGAAATTTAGGATTTGCATATTTATTTTACGAGAGCCTGTTTCCAAACGAAATTTCACTCAGTAATGCGTAAACAGAGCGGATGTTCGTACAGGACGTCTTACTCCGCGCTCTGGGTATCGGTCGAGTTGATATATTATGGTCATGACTGTACTTGTGTAATGTGTTGTAGCGGGAGAGGCTCCCGCTTCCCCTGTCACCTCTCCGCGCACTCCCCGGTGCGACAGTGCGACTATATAAGGCTATACGCATTCCAGCGAGGTGCACAGATATTGTGACCGGGTTGTACTAATTATTTATTCCGTGGTCAAAGTTTAGTAAATGATGAGTTGTCTATTCGACTGTAAAGTGTAAATTTGGCGCCCCCCTAAGCTTGACGCCCGGGGCATGGGCCCCGGCTCGCCCCCCCCTAGATCCGGGGCTGAGTCCCATAGTAAAAGTTGTTCATAACGATGAGTTCTATTAGCTCTTTCGGCTTAGCATACCCGCTTCCTTATAACCCCATATACTCCAATCCTCTCGATGTGTTGTAGCAGCATTCACCATTTAGCTGTACTTAGGTACACCATTTTTCTGACAGTAGCAAACACCATGGCAGTACTTACACCATCAGCTATAACAAACTCTTCAGTGCAGTTCGCCTCGTCGCTGGCGTCCGTGCAGTCGGGCTCGCCGTCGCAGATCACGCGGAGAGAGACGCAGTGGCTGCGGTCGTGGCACAGGAACTGGTGGGTTTGGTTGCAAAAGTCTGCATCGGGCTGGTGGTTCACTAAAATAATTACAATACAATTTAACTTATTTATTAATTTAACTAAAGTACGCGGCAATGGAGCCACATTACCTTTTTGTGCCCATTGCCGTAGCGACTATGGGCAGTTGGGGAGCTAAGGCCAAAACTTTGGTCCATGATCTTGGGCGTAGGATACGAGGCATAGGTGGTGACTCCCGCTCCGGCTCGTTTCTGGTGCAAAGGTTGGCCATTGTCATTCAGTGTGGCAACGCGGCGAGCGTCATGGGCACTTTTGCACCAGGAACAGTAAGGGGCGGGTTTATTTGATTGACTTTTATGTTTTTGTGTTTGTTTATTGTTTTGAAAGTTTGTTTTGCTTTTTTACATTGAATTAATTGAATTAATGATTAATTGTAATTTGACATGAATAAATAATTTGCTAGTTTAACTAATTTTGTTGGCCAAGCTCGCTACACAGTGGGTTCCAAAGGTCGTTAGACCACTCGGCAGGCCCAGGCGGAGATGGCAGTGAGATGAGTTGGACTCCATTTCTATTTGCAACAACTGGACACAACATGTTAAGGTGAAAAAGTTGAAAAAAAAGGTCGGGTAAACTAAACTAATGACTTGAACTTCTGGTAAAATTGTTTATACTATGCAACCTACCTCCTACAATAAGTTAATTTAAAAATATTTTTTAAGACCAAGCTTTTATTGCATTGTCATCGGAGTTACACACGTAACATATACCTAATTTCAGCTCAATCGGACATCGGGACGTGGTTCAAAATTGAGTTGCAAGATTCCACCCGAACAAACAGTTACCTACAACAAGTTATACGGGGTTATTCATAAAGGGTATGCTAAGCCGAAAAGGGCTCATAGTACTCATCATTATGAACAACTTTTACTATGGGACCAACTCGAAATTCGCGAAAAAAAATCAGCTGTTCCATACATTTTGTCGAGTGTCATTGACATTTTTCTATGGAACAGCTGATTTTTTTTCGCGAATTTCGGGTTGGTCCCATAACAAAAGTTGTTCATAATGATGAGTACTATGAGCCCTTTTCGGCTTAGCATACCCTTTATGAATAACCCTATATAGAAACTTCTAAAACATACAGCAGAAATTCTCATCGGTGCCATCGTCGCAGTCAACCCGATCGTCGCAGTACTGCGTCTGCTCGATGCACGTGCCACTGTTGCACCTGAACTTGTCTTCACCAATACATTCTTCAGGCTCGAAGCTTTGCAGCTCGTCTGCGAACTGCGCTGAGCAGGAAGCGAGGAGCGACAGGATTGTTAAGTGGATGTACATTCTGGAAAAGAGATAAAACAAGATAATAAATAATAAAATATAGCTAATGTTCCTGCCCGACCGCTAACTGTGATAGTTCAATTTTGATGTACTGCACTGCACGCGGATTTATATTTGCAGTTGTAAGAAGTTATGGTATATTTCCACAAAAGACAATTTGTTGTTTTTTTAATTAACCTATGTTGTCCCACCGCTGAAGGTCTCCCCCAATTTTTTCCAGTTCTTGCGGTCTTGGGCCAGCGCCGTCGAGCCTTTTTCAAACCGCCCGAGTTCGTCGCGCCATCATAAAATAAAATAAATTGGTGGTTTCAATGGCGGTACTGTCTACTAGTACCACTCAGATTATTAACTTAGAAGGTCGCAGTTATATTGCACCTAGATCTGCTTGTAGATTTTCCACTCGTGCCTATTGCGAAAAATGTTAATTCCCACTCAACTCCGTAACGGCTTTTCGGGTTTAAACATCGATCAAGTATTTGATTTAAATGAAATTCGTTACGGAGGTAGGCCCTGGATTAACAATAGGCCACCTTTTATCTGGTAATCTTAAAATACCGGATGAAATCGCGAAGCGCTGCTACTAGCAGTAAATATTGAAGAGCATTTGAAATAATTAAACCACAGCATTCATTAAATAACTTAAAATACAATCATGGTCATGAAGCTTTCGGTTACGTGAACTTGATTTTGGAAGTGTTAACTTTTTACGCAAAATAAAAGCACTGTGTGGAAACAAACTCAACTCACCTCAATTACTATAAAATAACATTGATTAAAATTAATGAAACATTAAATTAATTAATTTGAAACACAATCACTGGTTCGCTTTGCAACGTGGTCACCGATAAAACGGAAGAATCAGTGACAGGCGGAAATAGATCGTGTTTTTGGATTTTCATCTACCCTCATTTTGTGGGTGTTTAATTCTTGCTGCTAATTTCAATGAGCATGAAATCCTACCCAAAGAGTATAGACGAGTTTTGATTCTATTTAAACAAACAACGAACAACATATAACTAATTTAAATAGAGTTTATTGATGCGGTTTTTTGAATAAATGTAACAAAACTGTAATGTTTCTACAACCAAGAAAGTTTATTGATAAAACGTCGAAAATCTCGAAAATTATAAACAAAACGCAAGTTGTTTTACTTTTCTGACACTTAAAATACTGTGTTGCCAAAAACTCAAAAATATGTGAGTTTAAGGGAAAAATCTCAAAATGGGTCACGTTTTAGTTTTAAAATATGTGGTCAGAGCAACGGTCGAGATTTTCTCTCCCACTTAAAATAAGTGAGTGTGACTGACCAAAATGATTTCATTTTCACGATGGAGCCACAGCCCGAGGTTTCGATTTCAGTACATTTTCGAGCACATCTTATCACAATGGCAATACATATTTTTACTCTGTGTTTGAGTTTGATGATGATGATGACAACTCTACTAAATTGACAGTTTAAATTGTTTGACAGGCAGGTCAGAGTCCAACTTTCTTCCTAGTTTATTTCGAGTTTTGCTTAGTTCCTATCGGGGCTAAAATTATTATTTAATTTGTTTTTAGGAATTGCTGTCGTGCTTAGTGTTCGCTAAATAAGTTTACCACAGCAGCCATGGCATCTCATGTAGCTAAATCGTTGATAAAAGCAACCCACGTTAGTTCGACCGTAAAGTTTGGTATGTAACTCTTAAATTTAACTTTTTACGCGATTTATTGTGCTACTACGCTACGACTATATAAGAAAATAGTAATCTTATGCTTATTACTACCTTATTGAGTGATTTTACATGTATATCATCCAAAAAATGGCATAAATTTTCATGATAGAAAATTATGTTTTTGAAAAGTAAACTTTGGACTTATAATTAATTGGCATAGTTATGGTTAATTTTCCATGAAATTGTGCCAAGAAATGCAGACTGAGAACCTTATTCCAAAGAATCCGAAGATACATTCCATACTAGTCCATATTTATCTCATTTTAGCTACTTTGTAATGAACTTGAAACAGAATAGCCAACCTTCTCCGCATCTATGATAAATTTATAATTCTTATAGTAACATACTTACCTAAAATATATTAGCAATTAGGTATAGCATGTATTAGTTACACGTCAGCTTAATCTTAACTTTATTTAAGTAACACTTTTAATCATAAATTAGATTTTAGGTTTAAAAAAGAGAAAAATTGTGCTGATGGATAACTACTGACAGATAATGAATAAAATTAGACTCGTTATGAAAATGGAACATCAGCTCATGCTGCTTTCTTATCATGAAATAAAATAACTCCAGTAACTGCAACAGTTACATTAAAAAAGTTTTTTATTATTGGATAAAAAAAAACACTCAAAATATTTTTTTTCAGATACGGCTCGCCGCGCGCTCAGCATTGGGGCTGCCTTGCAGCAAAAGAAGACCGTTACTGATAAGACCGGCAAGAATGTTGTCCTTGTGGATGGTGTCCGCACACCATTCCTCGTCTCCTTTACCGACTATGCCAGGATGATGCCCCATGAGCTCGCCAGACACTCTTTACTGTAAGTTGTATTGATTTGCTCATCACATAGCTTAAAAAACAAAAAAACGTGAGGCACTCGGGGACTGCCGCGGTAAAGCTATTGTATAGCATTTTTTATCAACGTATGCAATTATAATTATTTATCGAAACCTTACACTCGACACCTAGAGGCGAGTTGCTGAACTAAAGAGACAAGTGATATTTCAAAAAGTCATTAAAAGTTCTGCTATTCATCGATAGATGGCAACAAAACTTTAAACAGTATCACTAAAAAGTGTAAGGTTATTTTCGTTACGTAATTTCTGGAGTCGGTCTCCACGCTCAAGGCCCGCGATAGAAGCTATGCAATAGCTTAAAAAGTTAATTAGCCAGTACTGCAGCTTGTTTTGTTAACCCCCATACAAAAAGAGGGGTGTTTTAAGTCTGAATGCTATGTCTGTATGTCAGCGCATCATAGATCTTAAACGGTTGAACTAAGTTGGATGCAATTTTTTATTTGAAAGCAAGTTTTGTAGCGGTGATTCTTAGACACGTTTTATTAGAATTAGTTCAGCCGTTTTAACTTTTTCTAAATTTTAAATTTCTAAATAACTGGTGTATTTGTCCTACAGAGGGCTTCTGCAAAAGACGGGAATAGACAAGAACCTGATTGACTACATTGTATATGGCACTGTCATTCAGGAGGTTAAGACGTCCAACATTGGTCGCGAGGCGGCCCTGGCTGCCGGCTTCAGTGACAAGACTCCGGCTCATACCGTCACTATGGCTTGCATATCTTCCAACCAAGCTATTACCACTGGTAGGTTAAACTTTAGATTGCACAATCTAATAATTAAAATATTCAGAAGTGGAGTACAACAGCTATTTTGAGCTGTAGAATTTATGTTCATATAAAATGATTTCTTATCTCAATTTCTCAAATTTTTCTGTAATGAAAAAAAAAACATAAAAAAATATTTTTTGTAAAGCAAAAGTTAAATGACATTTTGTCGAGCTAAGCAATAGATTGTAAATAACTTGCAAACTTAAAAACTTGTCTGAATTGTACTATCTTTGCTACTGGAGCAGTTATGCCAGCAGCCCAGCGCCTCGCTCCATTATTGTAAGGAGCTGGGTTGGCTCTGGTGATCATTGCCAAGAAGGAAACGCACAATGTACCCTTTGCGGGACGCCAATGCGGGACCTATCGCTCCCATTTCGAATAAGAATAATAATTGTCTGAATTCTGTCAGGTATCGGCATGATTGCCGCAGGCGCGTACGACATCATAGTCGCAGGCGGCGTGGAGTTCATGTCCGACGTTCCAATCCGGCACTCCCGCAAGATGCGCTCACTGCTGCTGCGACTGAACCGCGCCAAGACTCCGGCGCAGAGACTCTCGCTTGTTGCCACTATCCGGCCTGACTTCTTCGCACCTGAGGTAAGTGACGTGACTCGCTGCAAAAACTCGCCACCACTGCATAAACTCGCTACCACTGCATACGCTCGCTGCTGCAGTGGCTGAACCGCGCCAAGACTCCCGCGCAGAGACTCTCGCTTGTTGACTCCATCCGGCCTGACTTCTTCGCACCCGATGTAAGTGACATACTGAATATTATAAACGCGAAAATTTGTAAGAATGTATGAATGTATGTTTGTAACTCTTTCACGCAAAAACGGCTGAACGGATTTACATGAAATTTGGAATGAAGGTTGTTCATGGTCTGGATTAACACATAGGCTACTTTTCATCCTGGAAAACGCGGGTGAAACCGCGGGGCGCAGCTAGTCGCCCGCCCCAAATATAGAAGGATGAAGTGGCTAAAGACCTTGAACTTACAGTTGACACCTGGCATGAACTTGCTCGAGATAGAGAAAGATACTCGTAGTGCCTCTTAGACGAATTCAGAGACACAATATTGCTCGCTGCGCCACACAGTTAACAAACTTATTAACCATTGTCTCTCCAGCTGCCAGCAGTGGCCGAGTTTTCGTCCGGCGAGACAATGGGCCACTCGGCGGACCGACTCGCGGCCGCCTTCGGAGCCTCCCGCCAGGAGCAGGACGACTACTCGCTGCGCTCGCACAAGTGCGCGCACGAGGCGCAGCAGAAAGGGTACTTCACTGACTTGATCCCGGTTAAAGGTAAGTGTGGTGAGAAGGCTTAGGCAAGACCTGGGGCCCTATCCTGCTCTCATAAGTCTAAGAGCGGTATTTAAAAAAAACTTTTTTCATGCATCTCATGCGTGAAAAAACAGAATTCTCTTTTTTTATATCTCTTGGGCTTATGACGGCAGTATTGTGGCGAGTAATATATTATTTTGGTCAGTGTCGTTCTCGTTACAACTTTCATGATAACAAGACTGACGGAGATAATCTCGAGCGCTCAAGAATAGGGCCTTTGGTACCTTATTCTGGCGAGTGAGATATTACCTGATCTAGAGTTATTGGCAAATTTTACTTCAATTTCGCTCAAACTAATATTCCACGAGTTTATTCGCATCCTACAATAACCAAATGATAAAAAGAAAAAGAATAAATAAATTTAATAGACGGATCTATAAAAATTCTAATTCTATTGCCGTTTTACCTACGAATTTCCATTCTTATCTTTAAAAGCTTACAAAATTCTCAGCTTAAAAGATTCAGAAGTGGGATCAACCTCTCAAAACTTCTTCAACACAATGTTTAACGATCTCTTGTCTCGTTCTAGTGGAAGGCAAAGACGGGCTGGTAGACAAGGACAACGGCATCCGCGTGTCGACTCCGGAGCAGCTCGCCAAGCTGAAGCCGGCTTTTATTAAACCGCACGGAACTGTCACGGCTGCTAACGCTTCGTTCTTGGTGAGTTAACTACACTATTAATATTTAGACCATCTAGTAACAAGAAAAAGTTTAACACTTTGGCTGCGGCTAGTAATCACATGCGTTTGTTATTTTTTACGCGCCTGGCGTGTGCAGCCGCACTCGCGTCGCACAAAGGAAAACACAAGGTATGTGTTTTCCGCAGTCAAAGTGTTAAATATCTGGTGTGGGTGCTAGTTGTCCTTGTCTTTGTGTGTTACATGGCATCCGCGACACAGGGTATCCCAGTAGGGAGCTATGAGGGAGTGTGAAACATTATATTATTTATTTATTCCAGACGGACGGTGCGTCAGCGTGCCTAGTGATGTCGGAGGCGAAGGCGAGGGAGCTCGGCCTCAAGCCCAAGGCGTACCTGCGTGACTTCACTTACGTCGCTCAGGTGAGTTTATATCTTGTTTATTTTAAACCTGCTGTGTTGACACTATAAAATCTATAAAAAAAATTAAGAAAAAAGCAAAACATGCAAAAAAACAAATGAATAACATTTAAACTGTTACATTTAACTTTAATTGAATAACATAAGGATTGGTTTGTTAAGTATTTGAGTGGAATTTGTAGTAATGTGCTGTTCCTCAGGACCCCGTGGACCAGCTGCTGCTGGGCCCCGCGTACGGCATCCCGCGGCTGCTGCAGAAGGCGGGCCTGCAGCTCGCCGACATCGACACCTGGGAGATACACGAGGCTTTCGCGGTGACCACACACTCTATTTACTAACATACTCGGACCATGCTTTGAAAATGCTTCCTCTTGAACAGACTTCCTCCAAAAAGAACATGGTTCTCAATTCGACTTTTTTTTTAAACAAGTTTTCAAGTGACTCAAAACTTTCTTGCTATTTAGAAAATTTTAAAAATATTAATGGTAATTGCAATTTAAAATTTTGCCTGTTAATATGCAATTTACAATAACTTAAGTTTTGTCGTGAATAAGTACTTCTTTAAATTTGCTGTCATAGTGGAAACCTAAACCAATGTAAAAACTAATGATAACAAAATCAGGGGATTCAGTTTGGTGTTCATATTAATGTATCATCTATATCTATATCCAAATATTAATTACACCACACGATAGTTAAATAATTTAAGAATTCGTTACTTGTATTCATGTAAAACACGGCCGTGTCTACGACACCACATTTTTTTTACTGTACTTAGTGACCATTTTCAACACATATCTTATTTAGTTATCTTGTGATTCCAGGGTCAAATCTTGGCTAATCTGAAAGCGATGGACTCGGACTGGTTCGGACAGACGTACCTCGGCCGCCAGGGCAAGGTCAGTACGCTATAAAACACATAATTTTTTTTATTACATTTATATTTTAGAATAAATATGTTATTGATCCGACTGCACGAGAAGAATGAATATAAACGACGGAAGACCCGCCCTGGTTTGAGCGACCATACTTTTGTTGCGAGATAAAAATTAAACTGTTTTACTATTCCGTATTATGTTTCTCTATTATTCTCGATCTATCAACACCCATGTCATAGTAAAAACGATTTTCCGCAGGTTGGCAGCCCGGACATGGACAAGTGGAACAAGTGGGGAGGCTCTCTATCCATCGGACATCCGTTCGCGGCCACTGGCGTGAGTATATTGCTGACTAACTGACAACTTTTTTTTAATTACAGTTTATTTTTTTTTTTCATTAATTACTAAACTTTTAAGATTAATTTGTTTGTAATTGTAACAGCGGCAAACAAACGGTTATACTCATGGTAAGCGTACCGTCGCCTATGGCCTGCAAGACTAGTGGTGACTTTATCTAATTTTGATTCAACTAGCTGTGAAAGATGGAGTTATTATGTAGATCTATGCCAAGGGGTGTGCAGATTTCTTTATAGCAAGTAAATTACAATAGAAAATAATAAAACTGCTATTCTGAATGTTTTTGTAATTGACATATTGCATGTGGCCACGTGGTTCGATCCATCGGATTTCGTGAACTTTCGCCCTTTCAACAAAACACTGGCATTTTTGTGAAGTATATAGGTTTTGAGGGTTTTAAGGTTGGTGTTTTGTAAGGTAACCGTCATTGTCGCAGGTCCGTCTAGCCATGCACACGGCCAACCGCCTGGTCCGCGAGGACGGCCAGCTCGGAGTGATCTCGGCGTGCGCGGCCGGCGGCCAGGGCGTCGCCATGCTGCTCGAGCGGTACCCGGGGGCCACGGCCGACTAGGGCTCTGCCCTGCAGGATTGGGGGTCTTAACAACCAGGGGCAGTGAGGTCTTCAAAACCCTCCTAGGTGTGAAGGCCGTAGAGTCCTCGATATCCCAACATCGGCCTTCGCAACTAGGGGGCTCGGCCTTTACTATTAGGGGACTCTGGGGCCTCCACAACTTCTAAAGTTATAAAGGCCTAACGACTCCCGATACCCCCGCATCGGCCTCCACGAGGGGGTTCGGCCTTCACAACTAGAGGCTCTGGGGTCTTAACCACTTGGGTATCTGGGACCTTCTCCAATAAACCATACTATCCACTACTCAGACCATGTAACCAGTTAATATATAAATATTCCCCGCTCACCAAAACAAAATGCTGCTAATAGCGTTAACTCATCTCAATTCAGTAAGTTTTCAACTGCCTCGGAGTGCATTAGTGCCTAATCTCCCAGTACCCGTCTAGTGCATGGTTTACCTTCAGTTTATTTTCCCAATTCGTCTTTGTTTGGTGTATGAATATGAATATTCCTACAATATGTTTGTTGATTACTTTGAGTATTTGGCAAGATGTAAGTGCTGTATTTAAACAAATAACTGCCAAGATTTGTAATGTAACCCTTTACAGCGTACAACTGTTTTTTGGGAACTCGTCTCGACGCTCCAAGTTCTACACAACTTTTAGAGTTCCATAGTAAACTAAGGAACCCTTGTTTAAATGTTTAGATGCCAAACGAAAACTTGAAATTATCTAGGAAAGCCTTAATTTTTTTATAAAACGTATGTTATTTGTTAATCCAAAACTATTTTATATAATTGTAGAGTAAGGATAATGTTTAAAACGTGTAAGAGATCCATTTTGTAATAGTTAAATATTTATTTCAAATTCCTTAGTCGATAAGTGATGTATCTGAGAAATATTTAAATAAAAATGTGGTTTTAAATAAATCTTTTTCATTCCTAAAACACATCCTTAACGTCCATTACCCGTGGCACTACTGCTTGGCACTACCAGTAGTGTCATAGGTAATTTTACTTTCCCATGGCACTACTTCTCTGATTGGCTCATTGAACGCATACAACAAAATTACCCGTGATCTACTTAGTTACCCGTGGCACTACCGACCAATAGGTTTTGATTAATAACCTAACTTTTTTCGCTTCTTGGCTTTCTAGCACTTCGCCGGCCGCTGCCGCGGCACGCTCGCTCGGCTCGTGCGTTGTTTTTCATGTTCTAACATAACCTAACCTATTGATCGTTTGCTTCCGTAGAAAATTAACCTTGTCTTCTAAACTTCAAATTGAATTAGGATAGATAACCTAGTAGTGCCAAGGGATATAAAATTTCCAGTGGCACTACTTGCGAAAGAGTAGTGTCACGGGAAATGCAGTTTTACCCATGGCACTACTGGTAGTGTCACGGGAAATAGAAATCTCCCATGACACTACTAGTTGTGTCACGCAGTAGTGTCAAGGGAAATGCACCATCCTTAATCATCCCTACATACAATAAAACAATAGTTAAATATAAGACAAAATAAACAGTCTTATAATATCACCTGTACCTACGAAAATGGCGCCCTCACATGTAGCAACGTATAGTGATTACCTACTCAGCGAGAAATGTACGTTTTATATATATAGGATACTAGCTGACCCGTGCCCACTTCGTTGGGCATAATGTTAATTAAACCCGAAGGCATCGCGCGCCGTCCGGACCGTTTTTTCTCCGATTCACTTTGCAAAACGGACTACCACGTAAAAGCCTTTTTATTTTTCGGTTTTTTATATAACCTATGACACTCAGCAATAATGTTGCTTTCTATTGGTGAAAGAATTTTTAAAATCGGTTCAGTAGATCCCGAGATTACCCCTTACAATTTAACAAATATACAAACACACAAACTTTACTTCTTTAAAATATTAGTATAGATGCACCAATTGGAAAATGCACATTTATATGTCAGGTGGACATTTTGGGAAGTGCACATTCTAATCGTAACTAATAACTCTGCGTGTTGTGTTGCAGTGACAACATGTAGGTAGCGCTGGCACTTATGTTACAGCAGAAATGGGGATGTCGGTCATGTGAGGACGCATTCAACCACCCACCATCAGTAAACTGTGGCCATAGTCGAAAGTGGCATAGAGATAATAGGCTATTTGACACTATTAAAAATATGTTACGAAATGTGGTCATTCTATTAGGTAATAACATAAAAAAACATATTTATCTCTGTTTTATCCAAAAATATTTATAGATTTTTCAAAATAAACAAAATAAATTCAAATTATTTTTTAAAATTCTTCAGCCACAAGAACGCTCTGTGATTGGCTACGCCTCGCGTGACGTCACACGCAAGTAAACATTGTTTAATGCTAAGACACTTTGTGTGATTTTATAATGTACACTTTGGTACAAGTTTGACGTTTCGTCGTCTCAGTGCTTGTTTGGTCTATCTACCATTGGCTACTTTCTACAGCAGACGAGTTTCTTTCTCTATTTTAAAAAAGAAGCTATAATTATAAGACTTGAAAATCTTTCATAATACATTGGTTACCTTTACCAATGTATTATGAAAGATTTTCAAATCCTATATATGGTTTTAAAATAGAGAAAGAAACTCGTCTACTGTAAAAAACAACCAATGACAGATAGACCAAACAAGCACTGAGACGACGGTTTGTCAAAGAATAAAGTTTGCTTACTTGCCTGTGACGTCACGCAAATCACATGTCGTCCGCCATTACCGAAACAGCGTTTTTAGCGTGAATATTGTAATTTAAATTTTAACACAGTATTTTACGAAAAATATTATAAATTTCGCAGAAATATACATGTGGTGTATTAATCATATGCCAACGAATAATTTAAAACAGTTTTTCAAAATCAGTCAAATAGCCTATTAACACTTTAAAATAAAACCAAAAGATTATTTCCGGGCAACCATTTATTAAGTCACCAGCTCTTATTAGCCAAATTGTCTTTAAATCTATATAATTATCCTATTTTACATTATTAGATCGTCCCCATACACTAGTAACAGATTACGAGACACAAATATTACGTTAACAAACCTCACGCGGTTAAAAATATAATGTAACATTCGTTTCTCGTATGGGATCTCAATATTAATATATGCACAATTTTTACATACAATATATGCCGTGCGAGGGCGATCCCACCAAAATCAAACACTAATTAAAACGAAAATACAAGAAGCATCGAGATTATAAACAATAGACAAGGCGTCTAAATTATATAACTACGCTAAAAAGCTATGCTTTCATACTGTAAGTAACTATGTACTACATACTAGAGATGGCAGCAATGTCCCATTTCAGTTGATCAACTTCCTTAACTGCACTCGAGTCACTAGCATGTGCGACTTTTAATAGGGTATCATCGCCGCATCGCAATGTATTGCGATGTCATCTCTAGTAAGTAGTACATAACAGCTCAACGTTTTTATTTTATACACTATGGAGTCATGGGACAGAACGTGAAATCAATACAATATAAAACATGAATTAAATTGATCCAAAGTAATAAATATAGCCAAAATGCACATTAAATTTCATTACCAAGATCTAAAATTTGGTTTATGCTGTCATCTCAGTTGTAGTTATTATAGAAGTTTTTTTAAACTAAAGAATAAACAACACGGCAACAAAATGCAGCGCTGACGGAAATCAGCTGCACTTTTGATAGCAATATAGAAGTACTTGTTGCCAATAATAGTCGTTTTATATTTAGGTGTTAAATCTATAGTTTTACCCTTTTGACCGCCATTACCTTAACTTGACAAGCGCTAACAAGCCTTGTGCGCCTAACAAAATTTGAAATGATGAATATTAAAACACTTTTACACGTACTTTTTTTGTCTTGGCTTACAAGGCACCGCGATGTATTTATGCCGCGGCGGCCAATAAAACTTTGTTTGAAGGTAGGACAGAAATCCAACTCGGAAACACCGAACGCCTAAAACGGTATAACGTACGACTCCTTGGTTTTTATTAAAACTACAAAATGTGTCAATGATAATATTAAAAGGGGAAGCACAATCGAACAACACATAATTTATCATGAATATTTAACTCGATAGCCTGAGCTATTCTTTCACCGTCAAAGACAAAAGTATTTATTTCTTGTATTTCGCATACAATAAATTACACGACTTAAAAATAATAATATGCAACCTTTGCAAAATAATCTTCTAACATTTATTAGGGCACAGACAACACTCAAGATCATCCAGTAAGATTTATTTCTACTGACTGAATAAAAGTGGCGGATACAGAAAAATAAATCAAGCGAGAAGAGGCGAGATCAGATAGACATCTAGATATATCTAGATATATCTCTATCATAGATAGAGATCTTGACTTAAAGGCGTGTAAATCAAATTTCAGCAATAAAAATCACGTTACTCGCCAAGGGAGGCTCACATTTTGTAAGTGACTTTTGACATCAGTTTAAGTGAAATATTTTCCAGAAAATAAATTGTTACTATTATTTGTATCCGCTACTGGAACAAATCAACCGATTGCAAACTTTAGAATTGTGATGAATTGATTAGTCGGGAGCAGGAATCGTTCGGTTAGTTCAGATTTTCTATACAAAACCGAAATTGCCCAAGTATTTCTCTTCGAGACAAACAATCTATACTAATATTATAAAGAGGAAAGATTTGTATTTTTGTATGTTTGTGTGGAATAAACTCAAAAACTACTGGACCGATTTCAAAAATTATTTCTCCATTCGAATGCTACATTATCTCAAAGTAACATAGGCTATAAATATATGTATATATATTTATTTTTTTATCCACAGCGAAGCGTGGCAGGGAACAGCTAGTAAGCTATGTTTTAATAAGATCTGTCCACGATGTTCCTTTAGTTTAATGTAAACATTTGTTATGTGTTTCATATTGTAATTGACCCATATATGTAAATTTCATTACAAACCAGGCGCCGTCTAAACTAATATCTTAAACATATTTACAACTTTATAAAAAACATAATCAGTTTTTAAAATATTCAACTTTGATTACTACAACTAATTCATTTAGATATTGTGTCTAAAAGCGAAGTCTAGACTGGCAAGAACTTCTAGCAACTTGTTGCAGGCACGACTTGCAGCAAGTTTTATCATGTAACCTTGCGGAAATCAGCTTGTGATTGTAAGCACCATACATTGCTTGTTCGGAAGTCTACTTTTAGAAGTTTCTTGCTAGTGTAAACTTCGCTACGAGAAAACATTTTTATATGCTAAAATATAAAGGCAAACATAAGTAGCCACTTTGTCGCACTAAATTGCACTTTTTAGGACGTTAGTTAACTTTTTCCCCGTATTTAGCATTATTTTACACTCGAACTGCGCTAAGAATCGGTGGCAGCTGTAGTCATTTCTAAAAAGCTGAAGAAAAACTTTTTCTTTTAATATTTCTCTATATTAAGTTTAGTTTATGTATTTATAGATACTATACATATTTAAGTATTTATTTCTTTTCATACTACGGTATCTATTTAGCTTTAAAATGAACTGCAGTTGTCAGAAAGCTTCTTATCGCAGCTCGGTTATAACATTATTTTATTGAATGCTACTTGTCAGAAAAAATACCATGTTTACACGCACTATTTTTATTTAAGTAAATTTTGTTATTTAGTAGGCGAAAGCGGTAAATATTTTTGCAAAGATCTCTATACCAAAATCTATGATTTGAGAGTATATTTTATTAGTTCAGCTAGAATTTAACATGTTTTAATCTTGTCTTATTTATACGGACTGCTCACGTTATCGAGTTCAAAGCTCACTCCTTGAAAAAGATCACCGGAGTCTCAGACTCAAAAGCACGTAAGTCTCGTGTATTTATAACAAGTGTTAAAACCACGACAGTTCTCATAGTAAAATATGCTTTAATCTTATCACATAAAAAGGCATATATTGATATATTCATCTATTCTCAATATATAATCTGTTTTCTTTAACTATGCACAAATTGCTTGTAGAAGGCAGGCTGTTATTTGGCCGACGCAATTTCTTTGGGTCATGTTTTAAGAAGACTATTATAGAATTTGAAGGTTTTACTCTTATATTCTTACGTCATCAATAAGCCTTTATTCCTCTTTTGAATTCAAAGTTCACGAATATCGTAATATATTCGAGAAAATCTTAAAACGGACATCAATATTATAAATTGCGTATTAGACCATGAAATTGTACTTCAAATTTCATTAAACCATGATTTTTAGGAGATAAATACGATATTTGCCAATAAATCGTTACAATGTCAACAGAATCATAAGAAAAATCAACACAAACACTAAAAGTATAATTGGTAGGTCGCCTCTGCTGCGTTCTTTTAATATACTATGTCATTGGCACCGATTCTATTTTACCACAACTAAACTAAAGACAGCATTTTTATTGCCATCCTTTTCTAACACATTGAAATGAAAAAAGGCGAAGATAATTTCAGCTATTTTAGCATAGAATATGGTACTTTAGAATCGACGTCTGAACTCGCCCGAATTTTCTTAACCAGCATGAAATTCGACAGAGACAGCAATATGACAGCTCTGCAATACTTCATTCACTCTTCATGAAAAGAGTGAATGAAACAGCGATTCAAACTTCAAACAGGTAAGAAAATTAAAGCAAGATGGATTTTCATTGTTTTGTTTAGAAACTAGGGACCGTGTGATGCGTCTAGTATTGCACATTGCATTATTGCTTCGTGACTGTGAACACATCGGGTTCAGTATGAACTATCAAGACAATATACCACAGAGCATAAAAGTTTGAATGGAATATTGCACAGAAAATATGTGAAGCATACTAGGTTCTGCGATATACACTGTGATGTATTTCCGTATGAACTCACATTTTTTGTGCAATTTAACATCTGTATTTTTTAAATTCGTGATATTTACAGATCAGAATAAATGTCACTGGCAGGTGTCACATTGATTGCCTCTTTGACACTTTGATTTTGACACATACCGTTTTAGTCTGCCAAGTATAAGTAGTTTTAATACTATCTCTTTTACACCACTTTTTATCACTTTAGGCATAATTAGAGATGTGTATTCTACAAAATATACGCAACGGTGTGTTTAACAAATTTTCAAAGTGATTTTTCAAGATAACCGTTTTAGTTTTTCCTTCCACCGTCGATTTATACTTGTGGCACTGTACAGTTTTGATTTCATCGTAACCCAACACATTCGTCTGCATATTATTTTACTTTGGGCGATAGGTTGTTAAAAAGTGGAGTTAACATTCCGACGCGTCCATTTGGGGCGTAATAGCACCAAATTTGTACTGCTCTGTCAAGTTGTCACGCCAAACCCATGTCCTTTGACACAAGGTCAGCATTGGAACTGTGGACGCTGCTCAAGTCTGTCTACTGGAGATAAATGGACACGATTTTGATAAATGAAGCTGCCAATGAAGTTGCGAATTTATTTATATTGATTTTTACTCCAAAAAAACTTTAAAAGAATATTTTTATAGCAAATTAGTTGGTGTTTGACCATTAACTCGCTTTTTGGTAAGCGATGCAGATCTTAAAGATACCAAATTAAATATTTCAATTTATTTTGGCTCTTGTGAAGATGTGTCATAAACCTGCTAACGCCCAAAAACATGTAAATATGTACAAAAACCATTAAATGCAAGTATTTATATGGTTACGAGTGTTTTAATAGGTTTTGAATTGGGGTTTTCTATTATTTTTATTTTACCCATCTGTCACAAAACCATTTAAACCAACTCTCGAAAGATTCCGATTAAAATTTAAATCTTTTATCACATGTATAAAATCAATACCAATAAATCCGCCTTCACCGCCATCTACACACCAAAATCGTGTTCAACTCCAGCACAATCCCAACGCCGGCACACACTACCACTTCACTCCAGCTTTCAGTTCTAAACAGAAGTCCCCGGTTACTGGAAGTCTGCGAGCGACTGCCGCCAGGTGGCGTGGAAGGGGATGCGCAGCAGTTTCAGCTTCGTGTTCGGGAGCTGCGCCGAGAGGAGGCGCTGCAGAGTGGGCAGCGGGAGGATTTCCACCTGCGGGAGATATTTCGTTATTAGCTATTTTATGGGATGCTTGTTTGAACGACGCGCGACGGACATATTCTGGGATATTACTGTATTGACCTTTATGACCGACTTTACTATGGGGCAAACCCTGATATTGCGAAAGGAAATCAACAGTTCCATACTTTTTGTTTGAATTTATTTATTTATTTATTGAAAGTCAATGATCGTTTTGTACAGAACAGGTGTTTGATTTCAGGGCTGATCTCGTAGTAAAAGTTGTTCCTAATGATGGCCATAATATAGACGAGAACCAGTACCCGTCAATGCTTTGATGGTCGGTATAAGATGACAGCTTGATGCTCAGACGGCCAGACCCAAAGTAAGAGTCTTAAAATGTTTGCAACGTGTCTGTGACGCCTCCAATGTTACATTTATCCGTAGGCGACAGTGATCGCTTACATCAGGCGGCTGTTTCGCTTGTTTGCCACTTATGGCATAAAAAAGTAAAAGACGGGCAGCTAGCCTGATGGCTTGCTGATGCTGTCTACGATGGAGCACGCTTACCTAGAAGCTATCGATTCACTATCGACTTAAAGACACTTAAGCATTTAGCATCCATGGCGACACGTTTGGTTGTTTTCCACCGATGGCATGTAAAAAGACAGGCAGCTGACCTGATGGCTCGCACGAGCACCTAGAAGACACCACTCTCACCTGCGGCGGCCCCGCCACGAGCTGGTGGTCCATGGGCAGGCGGCAGCCCGGCACGGGCTTCAGCACGGGGATGCACTCCCCCAGGTCGCGGCGCGCGCCGCCCGCGCTGCACTGGTCGATGAACAGCTCCGTCACGCGGAGCAGCTCGATGGTCACGCCCCACATTAGGTGCGTTAGCGTCTCTTTCAGTCGGAGCACGCCGCTTAGGACCTACCGAGACAATAGGCTATTTGACAAGGTTTTGTAATCCATCTCAGATTATTTAGTGGTGTCTAAGGAACCCACAAAAAATAGTTATTTTTAATTCTGTAATGTTTTCCGATTAAAAATTCAAACTTAAAAATGAATGGTTTAATTATCCAGCTAAAACGTTAATTCGAGCAATATGGCGGCCCGTGACGTCACAACACAGTAATCAAAACACACTACAATAGTTCAAGTCTTTCCCAAGTGCTTTGGTACTGCTTTCGTTCTACTGTTTAACAAGAAAATGAGTTATAAATGGTGTGCAGTGCCAAACTGCACCAATACGTCAATAAAAACTCCAGAAAAATTGTTTATTTATGTGCCGAAGAATGCCAAAATGCGTAAAAAGTGGTTACAACTTGCTCGCAGAAGCCCTGATGATATAGTAGTTAATTCAAATGTTTTCTTCTGTGAGGACCACTTTGATGTAAGTACTTACCTCTAATGTAATTAAGAAACATAATTTATGGGTACAAACTGTTTGAGGTTAGAATACAATTTTATGATGGTCAGTTAGATCAATATTTTGTGTATATAAATTGATTAATTAATTAATAGTGTACATAAGTTGTAACAAAGAAATTAAAATGTAACGTCAATAGCATCGTCACCATAAGATTCTCGTGCAGCCCTGAAAATGCAAACTAATTACTTACTGTAAACAAAATTTATTCTTTATAACCTAAAAAAACTACTACTGAAAGAAAGACTATTATTTCGCCTTCGCAGGATTAAGGTTACTTACGTAGTGTTATATTTATGATACTTACATTGCTGTTTTTACATTTCACTTACAAATCGGAGTTATTTTTGAAGAACATTCCAATCATGATTGCGTCCACTTTGGGCAAGTTTCTGCTATCAGCTTTCATAAAATTGACATCCATGACGGAGTGGAATACCAAAATATACAATGAAGATTGTAAAATACCACAAATTTTCACGATAATATTTTAAAATCTTTTTTAAAAACAGATCAAAAATCGTAAGACTGCAACAATGACAGATCTCATTACTGTGTTGTGACGTCATCTTAGATTCAGCCAATCCTGACCGTTTTGTATCACGTGACATAATTGAGAAATTAATAACTTTTTAACAAGGGTTTTAAAATAAAATAGCCATTATATTTAAGTCGGATAATTGCAAATCCCTTTAACCCTCGGCATGCCTGGTAGGGTCTGAGAGACCCACCGCTGCAGTTAAATCGTTACAATTCATTCAAATTTGAATTCTGCGCTTAACTGCTCTCAGTAGCTGACCGAAGTGAACTTAGTTACGCTCTCCGCCCGCTACCTCAGTCCAGGGCGCGCTCCAGTAGTGATAGGACGTGTGTAAAGTGCTCTCGGGTCTCACTGACCCCACCAGGCATACGGCGTGACATTTTTATGTGAGTATTAATTCGTTTTTTTCTGTGATTTTGTGACTTATTTGTTAATAATAAATATTACATTTTTACTGGGAACACGTTTTTTATGAAACGCTAGATTTTGATTGTTTTAGTTTGGTGTCCTAAAGATTTTACGAAAAAAAAAAAAAATTTTACGAAAAAAAATCATCCAAATGCTCAACTGCCCTGACATAAAAAACAATCGCAGAAGTTTTATCAAAGATCTGGGTATCGCACTGATAGAATCACATCTACAATCAAGACAGAAAAACACTCGTCTTTCTACAGATCTTCGCAAACGAATTGCCAACCGTATTGGTCTCCAAGAAGGCCCACCTGTAAAAAAAACAGCTCCAGGTGTAAGACGTAGATGTCACGTATGTCCGTCAAAGAAAGACCGCAAAACGCAATACATCTGTGAGATGTGCAAGAGCCACGTGTGCCTGGATCATGCAATTTTCCAGTGCAAAAAATGCTTCGAAAACAAAGCTCGTGAAGATGATGTTGGAAATGAAGAAGACTAACTACTTTAGCTTAGAATATAAGATAATATATGTGCCTAATGTTTCCCAAAGTCTGATTAAGATATCTTTTGTTTAAGTTGATTTTGCATGTTTATAAACATAAGATGTTAATTTTACGTTAAAAAAACGTATACCGAGTTTAATTAAAAAAATTATTAAAAGATATTGTTGATTCGACCACGTATTTTATTTAAAACCCTTTAAAGCTCCTTTAATTTTATTATTAAACCATAAATGTTTCTAATTGACACCAATTTGTAGGCAAAAAAAATAATTGAAATTTAGGGTCTCACAGACCCACCAGGCATGACATGTAACTTTTTTCCACCAGGCATGCCGAGGGTTAAAAATTTATAATAAATGTGGATAACAGCATTTAGCACTTTATTGTTCATACTGTCAAATAGCCTATTGGCGATTAAACAAAAGAAGAGAAGACCCAGGGGTCATATTCGATATGGGGGCGATAGGTCCCGCAGCGGTATCCCGCAAGAGATGTATTACTAACCTGAGTTACCTTTACCCGGATAACATTATTCTTCTTTCTTTAGAAGTCAGAAATAAAACTTCATAATATAAGGCTGACCTTGTAAATACAATTAAATAAAGAGGGACCTTCTCTTACTTTAAATTATTTTCCAGGGTGCTTACGATGTAACGCGATACTCACTTGTTTATTCGTGGTCGCAGATTGTGAAACGTATGTAGGTATGATGAGTAGTCTCTGGATGTTCGTGCACTCTGCTAGCGCGTCGTCGAAACCGACCTGCGGGGAGTAGTACTGTTAATATTTGAATTTTTGAGACGAAAAATAGTCACGTTTGAGAATGGTTACAAGATATGGCGTCCTGCAAGGGATGCATTATGCGTTTCCCCTTGCCAGTGGTCACTCGAGTCAACCGAGCTTCTTTAAATATCGGAATAAGTCTCCGGGCCAATAGCAAAACCGCTCCAGTGACATAGACGGTAAAATTGATGACGAACAACAGTCGAGCTTTCGTAGTGATCCGCCAAATGCAATCCGGTGGCGCCTCTAGTCTTTGGGCTTCGTAATGGCACAGGACATGTCCTAGGTCGAGTCTGGTCGACAGGTGCAGGGTGGCGCACCTTGACGTCGACGTTGACGAGCTCGAGGCGCTGCAGGCGCGGCAGGCCGGCCAGCGCGCGCAGGATGGCGGGCGCCGCGCACTGCGCCGTGCCGCGCTCCAGGCGCAGGCGCGTGAGCCGCGTGAGGCGCGCCAGCACGCCCGCGAACTCGGCGCGGAACGTGCACTCGCCCAGCTCCAGCGACTCCAGCAGCGGCAGCGACCCGATCACGTCGCACGCGCGCCAGCCCAGCTCCTGCGGGGGGGCATCATCATATGCAACCTTTCATCCTCCCACTGCAGGGATACAGGTCTGAAGGGTAATCAGGCCGTATTCCACCACGCTGGCCAAGTGGGGGTTGGTGGATTGGATACGCCATTGAATTTCTTCTCCGGACGTATGCAGGTGTCCTCACGATGTTTTCCTTCACCAAAAAGCCAGTGTATGTAAATTCGTACATAAGTCCCAAAGAATTCATCGGTATTGGTACGAGACGGGGTTTGAACCCGCCACCTCAAGAATACGAAGGGGCTGTTCTCCCACTGAGCTACCACACTCGTAACTAGTGTCCAGCTCCAGCGGATGTACTCGTACGTACGTACCTTGATGGAGGTGAGCGAGAGGTGGTGCAGGTGCGTGAGGCGCGCGAGGTGCGTGAGGTCGGCGGTGAGCGCCAGCCCCGCCATGGACTTGAGCCGCAGCTCGCGGAGCTGCGCCGCGCGCGCCAGCGGCGCCGGGTCCAGCGCCGCGTCGCGGATGGCGAGCGCCGCCAGCGCGCGCAGCCCGCGCAGCGAGCCCGCCGCCGCCTCCACCGCGCGCGCCGGGCAGCGGCACATCTCCAGCCTACCACACGACACACGACACGTGACACACGACACACGACACACGACACACGACACGCACACATTACTTTAACTCAGTAGTAACTCAGTATGATGCTCAATAGATATTGTATATCGATATATCGATTATATATCGATAATCGTTCAATTGATCCGATATAAAAGTCCTTTTTTCAAATAAAAAGCTACGCTATAGACTGTTTTATAGATCTGCGAGGCCGAAGATCAATAGCACTCCAACAGGCACAAAGTCATCAACTAGTTTTTCATTAAAAGAGTTGCCTATCAATTAAACCAGCCCCCTAGCCAAGTTCCCATTATAGAATGTATAAATAAATTACGGATACATTTTCCCAGTTTTTCATAGCATTTCGATTACAGAATAGGCTATTTGACACTATTAAAAATATGCTACGAAATGTGGTCATTCTATTAGGTAATAACATAAAAACACATATTTATCTCTGTTTTATCCAAAAAAATTTATAAAAAAAAAAAAAATTATAGATTTTTCAAAATAAACAAAATAAATTCAAATTATTTTTTTAAATTCTTCAGCCACAAGAACGCTCTGTGATTGGCTACGCCTCGCGTGACGTCACACGCAAGTAAACATTGTTTAATGCTAAGACACTTTGTGTGATTTTATAATGTACACTTTGGTACAAGTTTGACGTTTGTCAAAGAATAAAGTTTGCTTACTTGCCTGTGACGTCACGCAAATCACATGTCGTCCGCCATTACCGAAACAGCGCTTTTAGCGCGAATATTGTAATTTAAATTTTAACACAGTATTTTACGAAAAATACTGCAAATTTCGCAGAAATATACATGTGGTGTATTAATCATATGCCAACGAATAATTTAAAACAGTTTTTCAAAATCAGTCAAATAGCCTATTGCAAGTTGGCTAAATCTGATCTCCCCGATAAGCCAATCATTTTGTGTGATACGCTCACCTCTCCAAACAGTCAATGCTGCCTATGTGCTGCGCGAACTGCTCCCAGAACTGCGCGTCATTTTGAGGCAACAGCATTTTGCGTAGGTCGAGCCACTTGGTGCCGTGCCGCTTTAGGGCAGAGCATAGCCCTCCCCAGTCGCTTACCTGATAAGCAAAAGACGTTTTCTAGTTAAGTTACCAAAAACCTGCAAGTAATGCTATATATTCACTTCATTGTATGAACCTCTAGCGAGTGAATGTTCAGCCAGAAGAATTGGTGTTCCACAGTAGATTTATTTTAACGTTTAAAATTATGAAAAATCATCATAGATTTCCACAGGAGAAAAACGATAACAAGAGTCATGTTTTCACCAGATCATGTGGTTTTGTGTTAGCAATAGAAGATCATTCTATGCAATAATCCATGTTTTGTTGTGGTCACTTTGTTTTTATTTTTAAGACCTGTTTCCATCTACATTCTCCAATAGACCATTTTAAATTAACTACTAGCTTTTGCAACCGACTCACTTGTGAGTTTTTCATCCGCACGTGTCTCCATAAGGAAGGCGTCGACGCGAGCTGTTTCCAGAGCTTGCAAACTCGTGCGCAGTGCGCCAGGTCGCGCATACCTAGGTATTGGAATATCTGAAATAGAATAAAAGTAAGGTTCAGAACAAGCACTACCCAAAATTCCCCCGTACCAAAACAAGTATGTACTTCCCAAAACGATAATTTCTAACAATGCCCGACTGACATTAGTGCACTGCACAGCCTAAACCGCTTCTTCTACACACATGAAAATGAACACTAACACACAGCTGGAAATTACAGCTAGATCGAGATTTGAGGTTTATAGTGGTGCCATAAGTGTCAAAATACGTCCCGAGTTCAAAAACAGCGTAAATTAAAGGTCTAAACTGTAATTTTCACCAGTGTGTGTGGGTTGACAGTAAACTGCATATAATATACACTACCGACCTGCCCCTGCTTCGCATGGGTATGAAATATAGTCTATGTTAATCACTAATAATGTAGCTTTATATTGGTGAAATAATTTTTAAAATCGGACCAGTAGTATTTGAGTTTATTCATTACAAACATACAAATCTTTCCTCTTTATAACATTAGTGAGAAGTGAGATGAGATAAGTTGGATTTACACACCTGTACAACGATATTAGTCTTCCCCTGCTGCGCTCTATTATAGAAGGCTGTGAAGTGGTCAGTCTCGTCGTTTCTCGGCCTCCCGCGGCGGCGCGGGGACGCGGCTATGGGCGCTACCGCGGGGGGCGTAGCGCCGTTCGCGACTCTCGGACGTAGCTTGCCGTCACTATAGTATTGAATTTTGAAACAATCGTGAATGTTTTTTGATGAGATTTGATTGTAGGAAATTGATGTTGTAACTTATGACGTTTTGTTGTTACAGCGAACTTTATGACCGATCTGAACTATTGTAATTTGTGAACAGAACCCCCTAAGGTATATAATAGGCCCAAGTTTGAAGGCTTTATACGACAGATCTAAATTTCCTAAAACTATTGGCATCCTTGTCTAATGGCTTGCAATGATAAAGACACATATATTTTTAGTTAGTTTAGATCTGTCTTAAAATGCCTTCAAACTTGAGCCCAATGTACGTTATAGGTTAAAATATTTTTTCGTTTTTTTTCTTATTTTAATTCAACTCTACATATACAATATGTCCGGTTTCCGATGTCCGATACTTTAAGGGGTTAAAATGAAATTAATTTTATCGACAAATCACGGATTTTTTTTTTATTTTTCTCATTATCTCTTATTTTATTTTTTTGTTTTATTTCATTTGCTGGGGTATGCGCGCTTTTCAAGTACGTATGTTTACACTGTCATAGCTCCTAAACTATCTAACTCACAGTTAAGATTTAAATGTACATTTATAGCAAATATCCTGTATTATTAAAAAAATAAATAAATAAAATTGGTTAACACATTGGTTTTTTTTTAAACTAATAATCTGAAAAAAATATCAATTTGTTGTCCAATTTATTTTTTTCAAAAATTATTTTTAATAATACTGAAACATTAAAAATTAAAATTTGAATCTAGATTTATTGTCTACACTATTAACTAACATTTGAGACCACTTTTGTGTTTGTAAGTCTTCTACTTGGGTAGATATTGTTAAATTAATACAAGCACCTATGCTTCGCTAACAATTTTTTTTAAAGTGCTGCCATTTTTTTATTGATGGAGGAAAATGAAAAAAAATCCGTGATTTGTCTATAAAATTAATTGCATTTTAACCCCTTAAAGTATATGACATCGGAAACCGGACATATTGTATAAACTTCGATCGACCAAGCAAGCATGAATATATGCGTTAAATACGTATCAAATGCCACACAAAATCCAAATTTCAGACATTTTTAGCACTATTTCGCCTAGTTACTATTTTTTTCGCGATTGTTCAGAGCGGTCATAAAGTTTGCTCGAACTTTACCTTGAACTATACAAGCGAAGTACAACTCAGGTATGACTATAGACTACCCCTCTAGATCCCGCAATTAGTACAATGCACGTCAGAATTCCCTTTCATTAATTAATTTGCTAGGCATCACCGTCAGATAACCAATGAAAAATCTTTTCACCTTCAACTTTGCCATGTTTTTGTCGGAACAAAATTCTCCTAAAATGCGGTATCTACAGGAGTAAATCTTTGTAATATGGCTAAATAAAAATAAATCCCATGTTTTATGTTATATGCGTTGTTTGTTTGATACATTCCCTTATAATAAAGACCAATTTATTTTACTATCACAGTAAAAAAGGTCACTTACAATATAATTGTTAAATAAGAAAAAAACTAATTATAATAAAAATGATTAGTATGTCGGTACTAGGAGTAAATAAAGATGTATAAATAGAGGGTCTTACTTACAAACGCTGTTTTTAGTTCAGTAACAATCAGTCACAATTCATTAACCGACTTCAAAAAAGGAGGAGTTCTCAATTCGACTGTGTTTTTTTGTGTAAATGACATTTATCAATCTAAACGTTTATAAGAAAGGCCGTCAGTTTTAGGCCATTTTTGTAAGTTGTATTTGTTTATACTTAGAAAGTAAAATTAAAATTAAGGCAATGGATTTCAGATCAGCGGTCAAAAACTTCTATAGAGAATGAAGGCTAAAGCCATAGTAACTATGTTTGTAATCTGCGCAATTAGGTTGCTAACGCTGCGAGCTAACTTGAGCATTATTGTGACGACATAGATTCCATATTAACTTGTCGATATCTCTAAAATATATCTAAATTGGTATAGGTATCTCTGTCAATTTTTTTTTACTTTTTTTTGCTAACTAAATTTTCATGTGCTCCGTGTTTTTAGAAGACAGACAGACAAAACTTAAATTCTGACTTACATTATTTACTAAGTATTAAATGATTAATGGATTTACTTCTTGATGCTAATCAAAGTTCTACTGAATTTATTTCGTAAACTTAGAATAAAATTTAAGTTTTTAGATTCGATTGAATTTTTCAACCAATCAGGTCATAAAAAACCAATTTCACATGACTTTTTCAATTATTTTGTACAAAGCCGTAACTAAGGTATCGATTACTAAATTAAATATCCTATTGTGATTATACACTGGCGGTATGAGATACTGAAGCGTCGTCCAAGCGTCCGATTGTATAGCCGTTCGTTATCTGAAAAAGAAAATAGTAAGTCACAGGGTGACCATGATTAGCATAAAATCAGATTTTGTCCGTCAGGTCGGATAGTGTAACAAAGAATTTTAGACAATAGTTTATTTTATTTTGCGGAAAAAATCAAACATGCAGGATTATAAGGAAAAGGTATTATGCCAAGCTGAAAGGGCTCATAGTACTATTTTTTTTTTATGCTATTGAGATATATGCTATACGAATCGCTCGCCTGATGTTAAACGTCACGTTTGCCCATAACAGGTCTGCATCACCCAGAATCTTGAACTCTTAGAATTGAAGATCCTGCGCGGCACAGCACTGTGCTCGTCACTCTGAGATATAAGATGTTTAATCTCCCATTTGCCCTGAAGTTTCAAAAAAACAGTAATGTTTGCACATTATTGCTTAGTGCTTACTCATCATTATGAACTACTTTTACTATGGGACCAACCCTGAAATTACGAAAAAGCTGTTTTTACGCGATATCCACCGAATGAACCGAAACCGAAAGTAACCGAAACCGAAAAACTAAACTAGAAACTAGTCGTAGTGGACGACTTAATTTTTACGTGAGTATTCCCGTGTTTAATTATAACAAAAAGATATTAGGGTTGTTCCCATAGAAAAAGTTGTTCATAATGATGAGCACTTTGACCCCTTCTCGGTTCAGCATACCGTTTCCTTATAATTCTGTATAACATGCACAAAACGTCAAATCAGTATGTTAGCCTGCAATGTACGTGTGTCCTACTATCCTTGATTGTTAGGAAGTTGACTGGTAGTAGTAAATGTAAAGTAAATAAATGTAAGTAAAGTTAAATGAGTACGACAAGTTACGGTTTGATAGTTCATTGGGGGGCGGCGCGCGGCGTTGAGTGTACTGGCTAATGCAAGCGATGTGGAGTCCTGCTGATCCGCGGAAACAAGTACCCGGCTATATTGTGCGGTTTGTATGAACTGTACAGCCGGAAAGAAAGTGGTAACGGGTTGATTATACATAACGAGTACAGTGACGAGACAGTAAATGGGCACACTCGGCCGAGTAAACAAATCATGGCTCTAGTGACTCTCGCCTCGTCAAACTGTTTAATGCAAACCGATTACTCAGCCACGGGCACTGTCTCGCCACTGTACTAGTTACGTGTAATGAACTCATAAGGTAAATTGGTATAAAGTCATACGGCGGCGCGGCGGCGGCCGGCTGCGGGGGCAGAGGCGCCGGTCGCGGCACCACGATGAACCGCTTGCCGTTGATGAGAGCCAGCGACTGCGGCAGCGCCGAGCGGCGCGGGGGCGGGGGGCGGGGGGGCGCGCGCGGGGGCGCGGGCCGGGGGGGCGCGGCGCGGGGCGCGGGGGCGCGCGGGTCGGCCACTGCCCACACGCGGCTGCCGTCCGAGCCGCCGGACACCTGCGGGGGTGATCGTTAGACGACTAGCGCAGTGCTCGGTGCGTAGTACAGCCAATTCAACAGTGTGTATAAAATTATAAAATAAAATGCAGAAAAGAAACTGATACGATAGTGTGTACAAAATGCATGAAACTGTTTTCTGTTTATTTTTTTGAATTGTCAATAATATAACTATGTATGAGAGTGCTCACGCCGAATGGTGTGACAAAACACACGCTCGCGTAACAAAACTTAATATGTAGCATGAATAAAATTTAATCATACAACTATCAAACATTTTCAAACGTGGTATTTTTACTTATTCAAGAAATAGCAGTAACAAAAGAGTGTCCAACATATTTTCTATTCTGTTTTTGTGTATTACGTTATTTTGTTTCGTTAAATAAATTCATTCTGTATAACATCCAAATATAATATGAAAATCTCACTAAAGACAATAATTTTTCATTCAAAAACAAATTTAAAGTACCTTCATCCTGAGCGTGACTCGTTTCTCCGCCGGCTTGGCGGCGGGCGGCGCGCGGCGCGGGGTAGGTACGATCGCGCCGCCCACAGGCTTGGGCGGCGCGGCGGTCGGGGGCGGGGACTTGCGGCAGTTCTGGGGGACGAATTATTAAATTGAAACGATTGATTTATTGTGTTCGGGTTCCTGGGTGGAGAAGGAAGAGACTACTATGAAAAATACCGCGATTTCGACACATTTTTCTGTTACTGTTTTAGGGTTGCACACTTGGAGCAACTAAGGATGTTGAAATTGTAGACAAAAATGTTGACAATAGGGAGACCTTGCATGTTGCAGGGAAAAATCGGAAGATCGGCATGTAGACTTACGATTCTGGTTCTTTGTAGGTATCTGATAATATCTTTTCTTTTGGTTCTTGTGGATTAAAGAAGAGAAAATTGTGCTCACGGATAAATAATGACTGATAATGAATTAATTTAGACACTGCAATATATAGGCACATCAGCTTATGCTGTTTGCCTATCATCAAATAAATAAATAAATATTTTTTTAATTGGATTTTGATTACATTTATCTCAACAATTGACCCATGCATCCATCCATCCATTGGTGAAGGTCTGCCAAAGGAACGCTCGTCCGCTATCGGTAGCCACTCCGTCAGGGCTCTACTCTAGGCATGCGTGCTAACTATTATCTCATCTGTGGGTGCGGTGAAGTGTACGTACCTTGCAGAGGAAGGCGCCTATAGGCGGCGCGAGCAGGAAGCCGGCGCAGCGCGGGTGGAACATGCAGAGACAGGCGGCGCACGGCAGCGAGGGCACTCCGGCCCCGCACGCCAGCGAGCAGGGCTGCGGCCCCCGCGGGGACTGTGGGAGAAGTATTATAATAATACTATTTTTTTAGTTAACCTGTGCTGGGCAAAGGACTCCCCCATTTTTTCCATTCCTGCTGGTTTTGGACCAGCACAGTCCTTCCTTTGAGCGACCTGGGGGTCGACTGTCTGGGGGCACCCACTCCGTGGAGACCTTTGCCCTCCTGTCCGGTTGCTTCCGGCACGTGTGGCCTGCCCACTCCCACTTGAGCTTGGTAGACTTACACAAACCAATGCACCAGAGATCGCCACATCAACCACACTCAGATAATCGCGATCATTACCCATTATAGCACTTTAATAGACAAGCATCTTTTATATCTCTCGTGTCGGTAGTCAAGTAGGAATCTAACCCTACATGGTGGTCCTAGCTCCTGGATGGATTCTTATTTCCTCAGTCTCGTCGTAAATAAATAGTGTTAAACCAACTAGCGTTTCATTTTAGAAAGATTAAGCGAAAGAATGTGACCTCATATTGATATGTGATCTCATAGCGAAAGTCTTCACAAGATAGAGGAGTGTACCTTGTAGTATTGGTGGCCAAAACACTATGTGGGTCTTGTTAGTTATAGGTAACGATGCGTGCTCGGCTGTGTCTAACGCCACGACGCTAGTCGAATACACCGCTTGTTTGCGAACTGTCGTATCTTATTTCCGCTCTTACGCTTCCAACTTAACAGGACACCAACAATATTCGTTAGTTTCTTGGCTTATTTATTATCTGACGTTTAATACCTGCATATCCGGTGAGGACATCTCTTGAAGTCGCTGCGGCTGAGGAGGCGGCGTCACCAGTCGCGGAACCACCGGGGCAGGCGTGACGTCACGGGGAGGCTCCCGCGTCACCGGCGTCACGTCACGAGGTACCGGCGTCACATCACGAGACACCGGCGTCACGGCACGAGACACCGGCGTCACAGCACGAGACACCGGCGTTACGGCACGCGACGCCGGAGCCCCTTCCCACGACATCGGCGTCACATCACGAGGCACTGGCGTCACATCCCGTGATACCGGCGTCACTCCCCGCGACACCGGCACCGGCGTCACTTCCCGCGACGTCACCGGCGTGGGCTCGCACTCTCGCGACAGATGCCTGGACCGGGAGCGAGTGCCGACGGGCGCCGGTCTCAAGTCTGGCGGCGGCTGAGACGGCGCGGGGGCGGGCGGCACGGGGGCCGCTGGCTCCTGGTCGAGGGCGGGCGGCCTGCCCCGCAGACACTACACTCGCGCCGGTTCAGTACCCGCAGTGGAGGGCCAATTGCACCGGTCAATTGACCCTCCGAGTGTTATAAGTTGTTAGCGAGTACCGTGATCCATTTTTATGAAAATTTTAACGTGCCTATGCTTTGTCAAGCAGTCGATATGTCGTAGTAAAAATCATGATAGTATAGCTAGTCATTTCAGAACATAACTATCTATATAATTTAATTTAGACAATTCTATGATCGGACTACAAAAAATCTCTTGAGAAAAGACTCGCCAGGGGACCGATGAAGGCATAAACATTATTAACAAAACTGCTCAGACTTAAAGGACAGACTATAAGAATCATGGCACTCTATACACATAACAGTAAATACATTTTAGGTAAAACGATTATAATTTTGCATTTCAACACACAAAGGTTGTAAATTCCGATTTCGGTTCAGGGAATGTATCAAACTTTTAAGTAATTCTTACAGCTAATTTTCCTAACTTATTCTAGATAACTTACACTAAATGTGCTCAATATATTGAGAAAAGAAAAAAAATATAGAAATATGTGATTCTTTAATTAATTTGAACTAATCTTGTAGAATTAGATATAAGATAATTTTAACCACATTTCAAAGTTTTTTAGGTTTCTCATACATTTTCTTTCTTTATCAATAATATTGTTTACAAACTTTAAGACGAGCCTCAAAATACGCTACACCCAGTGTTGCGTATTTTGTATTACTTTGTACGACAAAGCCTTGCGCGGCACCGAACAGTGCGAACCAATTAATTAATTGGACTCCAATTTACAATTGTAATGAGCTAAATGAAGTGTCATCCAAAACCTTCGTACAAGGCTCTGTGTGACTCTTTTGTGCCAATGCCACCAATAAAGACTTGGATATCAAAGTCCTTTAGTACTAGCATAAATTCTGACCTAAAATACACAGCCAGTATTCGACATACAAATTCATGAAAAGTGTGCCAGCGTCTGTCAAAACGCAAATCAAAACTGCATAATTATGTTCATACAATTTTCTATCGAATATTCGCTACGTATTTAAAGTCACAATTTATGCTAGAGGCCTACAGATCTTTGGCTCTGCTCGGCACTGCACGGCGCTCTTCATACCTGGGCTTCTTCCAAGCGGCTGTGTTGTTATTGTCGGGTTGCGCAGGCGAAGGGGCGAGGGCGAGGACTGCGGGGGCGGAGGGCTTCTTCTGCTTCTCCTGCTTGGCCGGGGTTGTGGCGCCGCTGAGCCGAGACCCGACGGATTTCACCTGGTGACAATACAGTCTGTTAGTATATTGACTTAAGGAGTCTGAATGAAATTGTATACTTAGTTTTTTTATTTTGTTTACAATTAGTACTGCAGACGGCACACGGCAGCCTGACGGTTAGCCTGATGGTGAGCGTAATGCCGACCTTGAGCACTAGCGGTGGTGATGATGCTTTGTCAGCCTAGAGGAAGTTCGTAGACACCTTTTTGAACGCCCCATGTTGTAGCACGGCGAAAAGACCTTCGGAGAAAGGGCATTCCACATCTTGCAAGTCCGCGGAAGAAAGGAATGGTCAAACCAGACGGCGAGGGATTTCTAGCATCGCAAGACGTAATAGACAAAGTTTACAAATTTCGTCGCTGGGAACACCAAAATAAGGCAGTTGTTCCAGTTGTCACAACATGAGGTGACAACTGGGACAAATTTTAATAACGATTCCCGTTTATCACCCTTTGGGAACAAAGATAGGGGACAACCGGGAATGATTATTTATTTGTTTAGTTTTATTTAGTTTTTACCTTTAACTTGGCGGGCGTAGTTTTAGACGCAGCTGGTTCGGGGCTGGCGCCTTTCGGAGCCTTCGGCTTGTGCGGCCGCTTGCCCTCCGTGGCCGGCGCCGGCGCCGCGATCGGGGAGTCCACGCGGCGAATCACTTTAGCGTCTCTGAAGATATGATAAATCAAATTTACAAAAGAATTCTTCATTATGGGCAATTTTCATTTGTGGGCAAGTTGTTTTTCGTAATTATTGCAAATAATCTAACAGCCCAGTATTAATAGAAATGAGTACATTTGGATAACGACATTTATTAAACCCCCAATTTGGCATTAAATTATGAATCAGGCACTTGATGTAACTTTATTAATAATGTTCATAAAAATAATGATAAAGCAATATATCCTCACCTTATGATTTCCTTTTCCGGATCGTCAACACCAAGAGGTTCTTTGAAGAAGGAGAAGTTCTCCAATGTTAGGCCGGTGCCGGACAGGTTTTCAGCGATCTGGTGACAAATAGCAAAATTTCCTTTATAGTTTCGTTAACTTTAAATGAACCCGATTAAAAAAATCATTTAAATACGTTGTGACATGATGAAGTACATAATTCCATTTTGTGAAATACTGAACTTTAATTGCGACACGCCTTTAGAGACACCTGCGTACGCGCACGTACCGTGCACGCCACGAGCCCTGGATAGCGTATTAAGCGGATGGATCACATATTAAGCGTGCGCGTACGCAGATATTGACTCGCCTTAATGCGATAAAAATGGTAATAAAAGGACATTCGTTGTTGAGCACAGTAGCGCCTAGTTATATGTATATGTATGTATTTGTCAAACTGTAGACATGTTTATTTTATTCAGTGAAAGACTTCTTGCCTAATGGTAAACAATGATGCGATCTACGATGGAGCATAGCACGCTTGCCTAGAAGATGGCGGTTTACTATCTATCAGGAAAGGCTCTGCCCCTGTCTCTAGCAGCTAAGGGGGCTAATATAACAGTGTTAGTTACTTACCTCTCGCGTGGATCGCAGTTTCTTCCCCTGCGGCGTGTAGTAGTATATATCCGCGTTGCGGCGCGAGTGCAGGTCCAGCGCCGCTCGGTACACCAGCTCCCGCTTCCAGCCTCGCTCGAGCGGGACCCTCAGTAGGGGAGACGACATCTCGGTGGTCACGCGCCGGCCGCGCTGCGCAGGCGACGCTGATGGCTGTTGGTGGATGACACTTTAGATATAGGTTATTTTTAAAAACAAGCTTTCATTGCATTGTCATCGAAGTTACACAATACACATATACCAAATTTCAGCTCAATCGGACAACAGGAAGTGGTTCAAAATTGAGTTGCAAGATTCTACCCGAACAAACATAGTTACTTACATTGCAAGTTAAATAGAAGCTTTTAAAATAGGTACAGACCCAACTTATTTATGGAGCAGCCTATTTAATTAATAGAACAAATTTTATGGAGCTGTATATATATGATATGTATCTATTGTTTACTTGTGATTCACAACTGTATTAGAATGCAATATGCTTGTGATAGGTTCTACATTCTTTGTTTTTCTTTTGATTCAGTGATAGATTGTTTTCTAATACAAAAAGTAGCTTATGTTGGAGTCCAGGATGTATGCTACTTCCATACAATACTTTATCCAAATTCATTGAACCATTTAAGCATGAAGAAGTAACCACCCTACATCCTGACACACATGCAGTGCTGCTTAGCCTTTGGCCTCACAGTTTTCAGGCTATTTATAATAAATAAGCGTTTCACACTCATAGCTCCCCACTAGGATAAATCCTGTGTCAGGGATGCCATGGAACACACAAGATAAGGACAACTATAGTAGGTGTCAGGCCCTATAGCCCTTATTAATAATGTAGTTTTCCATTCATGCAAGAATTTACAAAATCAGATCACTAGTTCCGGAGATTAACCTTACAAACATCCTTACCTCTTTACAATATTAGTATAGCTAAGAAATAGATGAATAAGTACCGGTAGATGGACTGATGACAGCACACGTAGGTACGTCTAACGGTGACGTTCGCAACAGACATATCCGTGCAGCATAAACAGAAAATAAATAGGTAAAACCATGTTAGAAATGTTACAACAAACACCCTGGTTCTTCAACATAGCCAAACGCAGACTATACATATAAGCTAATGACAGGGGGTATTCTGGGCCGTTTGAGATTATCTCGGTCACTCACTGTTATGATATTTGTAATGCGAGCAACAGAGACCGAGATAGGAGTGCCTTGAAGAGAGTGAGCCTTGAGTTATTGTATGATTAGAGTTATAAGATCACTTGTCTAGTAAATGAGAAACAAAGATAGAATACTTACATCGTCCTCTGACCTGGACGACTGCGCCGAGGACGGTCTTGATCCATCTGAAAATTAAAAGTTTTTCAATGAGAAGTGCATCAATATTTACATATTTTTGTAATTCAATATGGTTCTACACCGGCATCATGCAAGGGGTGCTTCCTACAAGGATACGTTATAAATATGAATCAAAAAAGTAAAAAAAATAAAATAATTAGGCTTAGAATGCCAAACAAATGTCATTGGACTTTGTGTGCAGTACTAAGTCAAAGAGAAGTACAACATCACTTAACTTTAAGAAAACTTTATAACTGTGTATATGAAAATATTACCTGTACCAGTGTCTTTCCGAGGCCGCTTGATGGCTCTCAGCGGAGCAGGAGCCATAATAAACCGGACCGGGGTGAATGTCTTACTGGCTTCCGACACCTCAGCTTCCAGACGTTCTGCAGAATCATGTTATATCGTCAATTTAAATAATTACTACTTCTTATTATTAGATTTGTTTTCACAATCAATTGGTAGTTAAATCTATCAAAAACCATATTTAACCGACTTTCAAAAAGGAGATAGATGGTTTTCAATTCAACTGTTTGATTATTATTTTTTTATCATAATATATGTATAAGATATAATCTGGGTGTCTTCAAGTCGCGAGTGAATCAGTTTCTTCTAGGCAAGCAAGCTTTATTGTAGACCACAACATTGGTTACTATCAGGCGAGAAATCGGTCAAATGCAAGCCAAGAACAACAAGAAAGAAATAAAAGATAAGATTATAAAAAATATACATTAACTCACCTAAAACTTGGCTGTACTCCACTATCACATCTTCATTCTTTATCACCTCAAACCCGATGAACTCGTCCCCATCATTACTGAAGGCATCCGAAGCTCGGCGCTTGGTGCCTCTCTTTTCATCTTCTTGATAGTCTGGAAGCATGGTATCCATTTCATCGTTTTCCTCCTTGACAATTGTAGTTTCCAACTCGGGTTCTGTTGGTTCATCCTTAATGTCAGGGTCAAGTATTTTCTCTTCAGTCAATGTCGGTTGAGGCTCTTCTTTTATCGGTTCAAGAGGTGGAGGGGTTTCTGTAATTAAGAAAGACAATATTAATCAAGGACAATAAATAAATAATAGTTTCACATTCATAGCTCCCCACTAGGATAATCCCGTAGGGTATGCCATGGAACACACACAAAGACAAGGACAACTAACACCCTGACCCAGAACAGATATTTAAATTCATCATTCAAACATCTCCCTGGCCGAGAATCGAACTCGGAGCGTCTGGCTTAAAAGGCGGATATATTACCACTGAGCGAAACAGGTTGTCAAACAATAGAAGAACTAAATACGCTATGACCCATTACGTTGTAATTGCAACTTGCACCTCTAAGGCAATCAGGATGTATTACAAATAACTTAATAACATTTAAAATTTACAGCAAGAACTTTTACTCTAACCGCATCTCGGTTAGGCTTCCCAAACATAAATACATTTAATATATATATTATATGTATAAGTCATATTTATATACGTTGTTTATAGCACTCAGCTGCATAAAACCACTACTACTACAGACTATACTCATACTCTACAATAGTCAATTTTAATAGTATACTATTTACTTATGCCGCAGGCTTTAGCATGTAGCGTATGCAAGAACTAGCACAACACCTACTTCGCAAAAGTAGAGATCATCAGTATCAAAATATATGTAACTGCGGAGTTGACCCCTTACAATATGAAGTCAAACCTAGGGTAGGGCAGTGCAATATAACCAAGAAATTGACCAAGGGAAAATGATGAGTTGTATGCTATGTCCAGTAATTGTGACTTTTATATTATTCTTCGAGGTTTCAATAAACTGTTGCTATTTTAGATCGTTATGGTGATTTAGGTCAATGGTTTTTACTTGATAGACATTGTATAGTGCTAGATTAAAATAATCAACATAACCTAAAAGTTCAGTTTCAGTTTTCAATCATTTTTTGTTTTATTTTAATTATATTGCATGTATCTGTTCTTTCTGAATATTATTCATCAATTAATCACAAGATTGAATGATAAATTTGTGATTACAAATTAATTCTTAAACATTTTTGTTTGTCAGTGACATAACCTAAAAATGTAAGGTTTTGTACAGGACAGGATTGTTCACTTAAAATTAAATACTCAAACCGACTTTTTATACAATTAGAGCCATTATCAGGGCTACACAAACATGTAATCATTAGGTATGCATGTATGCAGCTCAACACATCCATGAATCGAGGACTTCACAACAAAAATTTATATGCAACAAAACAGCTATCTTCATAGCGCCAGTCCATGGTATTTAAAGTGTTGGGAACACTACAATTAAACAAAGTAACTGCAGTAGTAGGTATTATTTAATTGAATTATCATTTACAATCCACTATAAGTTGCTTTTTCAATGACTTATTGATTGTGCATTCCACCGAGAAATGCAAAGTAAAATTATGATTTTTCAAGTTAGTTTAAAGATGTTTCCGGATCTAAGTAGTTTTGGTTTATCTATATCACATTACAAACTTATTTTCGTAAGTAAAAAATATGCCATAGGTTTGATTTTTGAAATAAATTACAACAAATAGCTGAGCATTCGTTTTTTGTTGTACTATTTCAGACTTTTTCCATGTTTATAGGAGAGAAATTATTCTATATTTGTCTTGATATATCAATGTCAAATTCTATCAAGATTGGTACAATCTTTTAGGACATTTAACAAACATAAAAATGTAGTACTCAGAAACACATGTCCCATAGCTTGCATTATCAATAAATAAGTAAATTTTAATTAAATAATCACTCAGTTAGTCATAGGGTCATAGGACAGTTAAATTCGCATTTAAATAACTATTTCATCAAGTAGCATTACAATACTAAAGATTAGAGTAAGTATAAATATAAATTTATACACTTGTGATACAATAATTATAACAATGTAAAAAGACAAGCATTTAACATTCAACAAACCAAAAAATATTTCCAAAGGGTCTCTGCGAGAAAGCCAGCAAAGAAGAAACATTTCTATGACAAATTCTATTTGTTTAACCTAAATTGGAAAATGTAAGCCAACTCGATTTTTCATGTTTTCCTCAATAGAATGCAGTCTAAAACCAAAAATAGGTTTGAAATGCATCAGAAAATCATTACAAAATTAATTAAAATTGTTGAATGAAACCATTTATTGGTACATAGATACTCTTATTAACTCATACATGTTATAATCATGGCTAAAGAAATGTTTTGCTATCCTGACCTGCATACATGTTATTTATTTCTTTGTAAGTTTTATAACCAAAAACATATTAATTCATCAAACACACTCGCTAAAAATGATGCAACTCTACCTAGAATAAAACTACACAGTGTTTTGATCCTATATTGTCGACTTCAGTGATTAAAATATGTTGATCAGATAACTCGGCTACAGCTTGTGGTAGATAATTATCAAGTTATTAAAGAATAAGGATATAAATTGCATGGTGTTTGTGGTAAATTATGCTAAGGTCAAACTTGCAATGCTAGGTGTGTCTTTTGGCATCTAGAGACAAGTTTATTGGATACTCATTCTCGATACTCAACTCCTTGTTCAAAATGTTACGAATAATTGTTCTACATGTGATGGAACATTCTGGACTAGGATGCACAATGCCCCCTTAGGCATGTTTGAAAAAAATAGTTCTGCAAGTATCCCCACTATAGGCTGGAGTTGTGAATCAACATAGTATTATTTCAGCTTTTGTTAGTGCAAGGCTTCCCATGTTTAATATATCACAACTTTTCACAATGATGTAAGTCTCTTCTCTTATAAGACGATTAAGACTCATTTGTAGCTAGCTATGTAAAATTAACTATTCCGAAATACATAAAAATTGGTATTTCTTTAAAAACCCTAAAAAAAATTAAGTGAACTCAAGACTTGGTACATGCTATTTATATTGGCAGTAATATCAAGCTGAACGCATAGCTGTATCAAAAACAGAAAAAAAAATTGAGAACACAAATTAATAAAGTTGTTCCGAGTGACATCATCACTTTCACACGGACCAGGATAACTTTGAGCGATCACCTCATACCAAATCGCTTGGCCATCAGAAACACATTACAACAAAGGCATGCTAATTACTGCCTACCAAAAGTGAAACCTACTCCATTTTGTTATTTGCTACATAGTTATAGTATCAGCGCCATGTCAAACTGAAATATTGGAAAATTTTAACAATCACAGTGGTTTGTTGTGCCATATGACAAATGTAAAATTATTTGTGAAGTCAGACGGTGGATTAGAAGCAAAAAAAGGGAGCATTAGTGTAAAAGTATGTCATCAAATTAGATAATAGGTTATGTATGAGAAAGTTTGTTTTGTACCTTCAGCTTCAACTGGTGTTTCTTCTGCTTGTGCTTCGGTTGGTTGCTCCGGAGACGCCTCCACAGCCTGCTCAACGTTTTCCACCGCGTTTTCTTCATTTTGCAACGGGGCATCTTCTCCCGTTGCGTTATCAGAAACCGCCATTTCTTCAGACATTGTCAATTATAACAAAGTTTACACAAATTCACTATCAATACCTATTAACACTCATAGTATGTCTGAGAATTCACTTCTAGCGATCTTCGCCACGAATAATAGTGAAACGCGTCGCAACGTAGATTTCCCGCTATTATGCATGAAAAAAAAACTCCGCTTTCTGACTGACGGCGGACATTAAAACGTTGGTTACTAATGTATTTTTATTAGAAGGTGAACCGTATGCACAAACGTGTCCAAAATAAAGTATAATAAAGGAAAAGTAGGAGAAACTTCGATTTATTTACGTCCACAAATCCTAATGCAAAATGTCCGTTCATTCATAAACAACATCCGCTCAAAAGAACGAAACGACGCCACATTGATTGTCTATGGTATACACGAACACGATCTGTTTGATTGCGTATGAGTTAAATCGATCGATTTGCAAAAAAATGGTTTATCTCTAGCTGGCATAGATAAAAATATTATAGCGCGGAGAGTTTTGGCGGGAACGTGGAAGAGACATGTTGCTTCATTTTGTTATTTTACTAAACTTGTGTAATTTTGAGTGTTTATTTTAAGTGGGGAAAATAACCATTAAGTGCTTGAGGACGTGCACGAGTGTGGGCAAATCATAAAATGCAGTGAATCGTGTCATTTCGTGTTGCTTCCAAAACTCCTTAGAAAAGCCTCTAGTAAAGTCTCCACTACTTTACTAGGGCAACTTTAGGAATAATTATACACTTGAACAAATAAGTCTTGACTTAAAGGTCTTAGTTACCAGGTCATAAAATCCCAAAAAAAAAAAAAAAAATTATAGCGCGAAATTCAAAGAAAAAGCCACAGATGTTATACCTAACATATTAAAATTGTGTCTACCTATTAAAATTACTATTTGAGGTTCTGTATATAATTATTAAGGATTATCTTACTGATCCTACTTATGTTGTTAATATCAATGTTTGTAGCTCAATCACGCAAAATCTGATAAATAGATTTGGATGTAGCACGAAGGTGGGTGGGTTATACCTTGTATTAACATTTATGCTACCTTTTATCCCGGATGAAAGCGCGGGGCGTAGCTAGTATTTAATATAGCAGTTGTTCATTACCAAACAACGCCTTAATCCAAATAAAACACAGTATAGGCACCATAAAACATTTATTTTTTCCTATTTTTCCCTCCTTTACCAGCTTGAGGTTTTCCAAACGTTTTGCCTTTAGGCGGTTTTCCTTTCATCGGCTTGCCTTTCCCGCCCTTCTTGACTAGCCCTTTGCCCCTTTGCGCCTGATTAGCGTCATATCTAAGTCTCTTAGTTGTATTTCTTGAAGTATCAACTAGATCGTTCGCGAAGTTTGTGTGCTTCTTGGATTTGTTCGTGTTTTTGTTAGGTTGGCGGGCAGGGCGGTCATCGTCGTCGACGGCGCGAATACGATGTTGTTTCTTGTTACGCTTGGCCATGCGAGACTGCAGTAAGGCGACCTAGAAAAAAATAAATTATATGTAATTAATTAAATTATAAATAAATATTATTATATGTATTATTTTTTTACTCGTATAGTAAAAAAATCTATGTTCAAGCAACATAAAAACAATGTTTGTTGCAAGATATCTCAGGCTTTTCCCTTATAGACCAAAACTATCAATAAAGGTTAGCATTTATATGTTACCCAACCCTGGGCGGATAATAAACAAAAAAAATAATTTTGTTCGGGTTTAACACAACAAGTTTAGGCGCAGCGTTGAGTGTCCTAAATACTCAACATTTATGCTGAGAAAAAGGGGACAAGTTTTGAAACGAATCTTTCCTTTTTTGGTTTTTGTTATACTTTTAGTCTATTTTTACTAAATGTTTGGATTGTAAGTCTTATAACAGTCGGTTTGTGAAATGAATCATTCTTTTATTTATTTTTTGCATCTTTGTGGGGAATGAGTGTGAAATCTTATTTCTTTAATTATTTTCTTACCTTATCCATTTCCCATTGCACGCGTTCTTCCGCAGTGTCCTTGACTTTGGGTTTAATGTTGTTTTTCTTCCTCTTCTTGCCACCGGAATTGTCATTATCATTATTATCATCGTCGTCGTCGTCGCGCTTCCGTTTCTTGCTCTTCTGTTTTTGCGGTTCTGTTAACGAAAATCAGTATAAAAACGCCGTTAGCTGCAAGTGTACTATATCTAAAGTTTGTATGTAGAGGGTAAACTCCGAAACGACTGGTCTTATTTTTTTTATTATTTCACTAATGGAAAGCTAAACTATCCCTGAGTGCTATATATAGGCTATATTAACAGCCCTGAACCTGCGAGGCCACAACACTGGGAGCACTGGGCAGAAAGTCCCGAGCATCAGCTAGTCAATTAAATATAATAGAATCTCACATCAAACAAATTACAAGAAAAATAATGACTAAACCATATTTTATTTTTTTATGAAATAAAAATTTGAGGGTAAACTTTACCTTTCCCCGGGATTCTTGTAAGCGCGAGCCTCTCTTTCTCCTCGCGCTTCTCCCTCGGAGTCTGGAACCAGTCGTGCGGCCGCTGCGCCGGCGCGTACTTCGGACCGTCTTCCTTCTTCAGCTCGCCTTCTAGTTTGGTCGTTTGCTTCTCCATTTTGTTCATTTGCCTATCTGCGTACTCTTCGTCTAGGATTGCAGCTGAAAGGTTTGAGTTATTGAATTGAAATGCAGTTACTATTTCGGAAACCTTTTTAAATTTTCAAAAGATTTTCGTCTGATGTTAAAAGTCACGTTTGCCTATATCAGGCCAGCGCCACCCAGAATTTTGAACTCTTAGAATTCAAGACCCTGCGCGGCACAGCAATGCGCTCGTCACCTTGAGATTTTATTGTAGATGTTTGATCTTATCGCTCTGAAATTTCACTGGAAACAATGCCCTTTCAACCGGCACACAGTAATGTTTGCACATTGGCTTGGCGGGGAATAACTGGCAAAGGTGTGGTGCTTCCCCAGGTGGGCTCTACAAAAGAGCCCTACCACTACAATATCTCAGAACCTACGTCAGAATGTAGCTAGGTACTGTATTGTGTTGCATATACTTGTTAAGCCTCTTGCTTGGTGTCCTTATCTCTAGCGAAGTTCAACTCACCGATCTCCGGCTCGAGCCTCGCCAGCCGCTCGCGGTACTTGGCCACGATGTCAGGCGGCACCTGGCGCGACTTGACCGGCCTCCGCGCGCGCTTCACTATGGCCTTCACCAGAGTGCGCTCCGCCTCCCCCGCGAGGGACACGGACACGCCGGCGCGCCCCGCACGCGCCGTTCTACCCACCTGAGGATACAAAAAATAAAAAATAATGAAAATGAATCGCTGTTCGTTTGTCTGGCTAAAACTCGAGAATGGGTCGACCGAGAATGAATCGACCGATTTCGCTAATTTTGATCTTAAAATATTTGTGGAAGTTTAGGGAAGGTTTAAAAGTAAAAAAAACACAGCGGATGAAACCGCCGGGTGCAGCTAGTAAAGAATAAATAAATTGCCATAGTGAAAATTTAAGTGGATACGTGGCCAGAATGCACCCCAATAAGTGGGCTAATAGGATCACACAATGGGCGCCTGAAAACGGACGAAGGAGCCGAGGCAGGCCGAAGAAACGCTGGCGAGACCAGTACTCTACTCACCCTATGGATGTAGTGCTCGAGAGTGGCCGGCAGTGTGAAGTTAAGCACAGTCTTGACTCCCGGTATATCCAACCCACGAGCTGCCACATCGGTCGCGACTAGCACATCGGCCTGAGAGTCCTTGAATCGGCGCAGAGAGTCGAGACGCTGAGGCTGGTTTAGGGCTCCATGGAGCTCAGCGACCTGCCAACGAAAAGCACATTTATAAAGATCGACTCAATAAGACGTGAGTGTTCCATGTTAATTATACACTTGTTTTTTTTTATGTAAATGAGTGACGACAGTGACGAGACGAGCAAATCGCTCGCCTGATGTTAAACAGTTGTTGTTGTTGTATTGTTTTTATTTTACATTAAAAAAAAAAACAAAAACCCAGTAAGATATTTCTTATCACCATCTAATCATTAAAATCAAATCAAATAGATTATTTATGACATAGCTTAACATTATTCAATTTACAATGAAGCCTAAAGGCTACCAAACTACTAAAAACTGTGTCCAGTGAAGACTTACAAAGTAATGCCACAAGTGGCTGCTCAGCGCTAAGACCTACAAGACAGCCACTTGTCACTCGCACAATCTATTCGAGGCAGCATCTTACTAATATTATAAATATGAAAGTATGTATGTTTGATACTAATGAACGCTAAAACGGCTAAACGGATTTTCATGAAGTTTGGGATAAAGGTCGTTCATGGTCTGGATTAACACATAGGCTACTTTTTAACACGCTTTTATTAGCTTCACCTGTATGTTTGTATGTTTGTTTGTTCCCTCATCTTCCAACCCGATTGGTCACCGTGGAAGATTACGACCACAACCCTCCAAAGAAAGTAACAAATGTACAATTACCAAACTCTACATATAGAGCAATGAATAAACTCTACATTCTAACATATAATGTCAGAACCTTATCTACTTACGGACGCCTATTAGAATTGACAGAAGCACTGAAAAATATAAATTATGATATAATTGGTCTATCAGAAATGCGACGCCTGGGTACAAAAATAGAAGAATATGATAATTGTATACTCTGTCATACAGGACTTACGCAAGGACAACATGGAGTTGGTTTTCTTATAAACTTATACCATAAGAAAAACATTGAAAGCTTCATCGGAATCTCTGATAGAGTCGCACTACTGAATCTCAATATACAAGGCAGCAAAATCTCGTTTATACAAGTCTATGCGCCCACAGAAGCAGCGCATGAAGAAGAAATCGAGACATTTTATGGAAATCTTTATAAAGCTATGGACCTTGCTCATAATATATACATAATTATGGGCGATTTAAATGCAAAAATAGGTCAACCTAGAGCAGATGAATACCTGATAATGAAACCACATGGATATGGCATAAGAAATCCTAGAGGACAAAGACTCATAGACTTCGCACTTGAAAATAAAATTGCAATTTTAAATACATACTTTAAGAGAAAACCAAACCGTAGATGGACTTGGAGATCACCAAATGGAGAGTATAAAAATGAAATTGACTATATCTTGTCAAACAGACCAGGCATGGTACAAAGAGTCGATGTATTAAACCTAAATTTTTCATCAGACCATCGACCAGTTAGAGCTGTAATTACACTTTCCAAAGTAAAAAAGAACCGAACAGGATTTATAAATACCCAAAACGCCACATTGAAAAACGAAGATGAAATAAAGAGATTTAAGGAGTGCATCACATCCCACCTACCAAACTTACTAGAACCTGAAGAAAATATTTCAGTCCAAGCCTACCACGACAATATACTAAAAGCAATCACGCGAAGCCTCCAAGACGCTCGTATTCCTAATAAACCCACAAGGCATAAAATCTTATCAGAGCGTACTCTAGCCCTCTTGAAGCGGAGACAAATACTGCAAAACACCAAGAAAAAATCTAGATCTATGAAAAACGAACTATCAGCGCTATATAAGCTAGTAAGCAAACGTATAAAAAGTGACTATACAAGATATAGATCAGAAACTCTAGAAAAACATCTAAGGCAGTCGGGAAGTTCAAAAAAAGCCTATAAAGAGCTGAGAACAAACAAGACATGGATAGACGGACTAGATAATAAAGGAATAACCCTAAACAGTCGTAAAGATGTAATTGGAATTGCAACAGACTTCTACAAGAAACTCTACAGCGCTCAAGAGCATGAAAGTACTAATGACAAAAAATACCAGATGGACGATGTCCCTACAAGAAATATACAACCATTCGCCGTTTCAGAAGTGATTCAAGCAATAAACCGATTAAAAACAAATAAAAGTCCTGGTTCAGACAACATCACCAATGAGTGTATAAAATCGGCCCATGCATTACTTGCTCTACCGCTAACTCGATTGTTCAACTACATTCTAGAAAATTCTAATACACCAAGACAATGGTCAGAGTCAGACATCATACTTATTTATAAAAAAGGCGATCCTTGCGACGTTTCAAATTATAGGCCTATAAGCTTACTGCCATGCTTATATAAATTATTCTCCTCGCTCATAAACCAAAGAATAAGCACCACACTGGAAGCAGAACAACCAATCGAACAAGCGGGATTTAGAAAGAGTTTCTCAACTATAGACCATATTCACACTCTGGAACTACTGATAAAGAAATATCAAGAAAAACAAAGGGCTCTATATATAGCGTATATAGACTACAAAAAAGCGTTTGATACCGTCTCCCATACAAGCATCTGGAGAGCACTACTAGAACAAGGTGTAGAGAAGGAGTACATCCAGGTACTAATGAGCATCTATAACAACAACACGGGCAGAGTTAAACTAGACAGAGTCGGGCCAAGCTTCCCCATAGAAAGAGGAGTGAGACAGGGCGATCCGACCTCCCCGAAGGTGTTCATAGCCATCCTGGAGTCTATAATAAGAATGCTAGACTGGGAAACGAGCGGCCTATATATAGACGGAAAATACCTCAGCCATCTTCGATTTGCTGACGACCTGGTGCTTGTATCTGAATCATGTTCACAACTACAAGCCATGATCCAATCACTAAACAGGGCTAGCAAGAAGGTAGGATTAGAGATGAACCTCACAAAAACTATGTTAATGACAAATAGCACGGAAAAGGTAATAACTATTGATGACGATAAACTGGAATACACAAACAAGTATATATACCTAGGAAAACAAATCAGCTTTGATAAGAATAGCAACTATACAGAGGTCGAAAGACGAATTCAAAATACATGGAACAAATACTGGAGCTTAAAAGAAATCTTCAAAAGCAAGATGCCAGTAAACATAAAAACAAGAGTTATGTCGAGCTGCCTTCTACCGTGTTTAACTTACGCCTGCCAGACTTGGGTTTACACTAGCAAAGTCAAAAGAAAAATCACAACTTGTCAAAGAGGCCTGGAGCGTAGCATGCTAAACATTAGAAAAATTGAACGAGTACGACATACGAAGATTAGAAGCAAAACCAAAGCTACCGATGCCCTAATGTTTGCTCAAAAACTTAAGTGGAAATGGGCAGGTCACGTGGCAAGACTGTCAGACGAGCGATGGACCATCAGAATAACACGTTGGAGAGGCCCAAGTGGTAAACGCCATAGAGGAAGACCACTTATAAGATGGGAAGACGACCTGATAAAAACGGCTGGACCCAACTGGTTGAAAAGAGCGAAGGATAGGGAAGAGTGGTTTTCTTTGGAGGAGGCCTTCACCTGCGGAGGGGTCCTTGCAAAAGAAGATTAATTGAGTATTTTTCATTTTTCTTTTTTCTAAATGATGTTCTCTTTTTTGCAAGGAATAAAAGGCTTTTTTATTTATTTATTTATTTTATATGTTTGTTTGTATGTAACCGACTCCTTTGAGCGCGTTTTTGACCCACTTTAAACGGTCAGATTTCTTTCAAACTTTGTAGATATATCGAGGACCGATGACAATACACTAAACAAATCGTGTTTTTTAGTTTTTTTAACTATTAATTTTTTTAACACGCTTTTTCTATAAAGTTTCTTTAACTTTTAATACCGTTTAACTTACAAATGGTAATTTCGTCATTCGTGTCAGAGAACAGAGTGGCGCAGTGGAAGCGTGCTGGGCTCATAACCCAGAGGTCCCTGGATCGAAACCACGCGCTAGAAATCTTTTTGCTCAATATTTTTTGTTACGCATCAATTTTATTTTATGAGGTCTGAGGATCGAAACCACGCGGCTACAAATCTTTTTGCTCAATATTTTTTGTTACGCATCAATTTTATTTTTAATTTGCTTGAGCAGACGGCCAAAATCGGATAACACCAACACATTTGTACATATTAATAATGGTTAATAGTTAGCAAATCGAACTAAAAAGCGAAAAATAAATAATAGTTAAAAAAAAACTAAAAAAACACGCTTTTTATAAAAAACCGAACTAAAAAAATAGAAAATAAAATTTTATAAATTTAAATTAAGAATAGGGTTGAAAATTTCAATAAATATAAATTAATAATAGTGTAAATAAATAAATATATGTATTTTATTTTTAAAAAAGCGTGGGGTGCTTTCTAAGATATTATCAAAATGCTAATCACTCTACTCATGTCTGTCAATACAAAATGTATCTACAAAATATATAATATCTATTGACCCATGCACCCCACGCTTTTTAAAAATAAAATACATATATTTATTTATTTACACTATTATTAATTTATATTTATTGAAATTTTCAACCCTATTCTTAATTTAAATTTATAAAATTTTATTTTCTATTTTTTTAGTTCGGTTTTTTATAAAAAGCGTGTTTTTTTAGTTTTTTTTTAACAATTATTTATTTTTTATCCCGGAAAACGCGAGTGAAACCGCAGGGCGCTGCTAGTAGTGTCATAAATATCAGCCTTATCACTAGCAGCGATCTCTCCCAGTGACCCGGCTACCTCTCACCTTAACCCCGAGCAGGCCGAGCGCGATGTGCAGCCTGTGGGCCTGCTTCTTCGTCTGCACGAAGATGACGGCGCGGTCGCGGAACGTGCGGCACACCAGCGCCGCCAGTAGCGCCTCGCGGTCGCACTCGCGCTCCTTGCGGATCCTGGATTACATTACGATTACTTTTTAATAAATACTATCTTTTTATTCTATAAAAACTAAAGGTTGTGAATAATTTTTCGAGAAAAGTTGGCGAACTCTCGAGAAATTGAACTTCAATCATTTTGTTAGAAATTCCGACATAATCAGATAACATACTAAAATATGACTTAACCAATTAACTAACTAAACCGAACTACATAATAACCGAAAAAACTCGCCGAAAACCAACCAAAACATAACTCACCTAACAAACCAACCAAAGCATAACTCACCTAACAAACCAACAAAAACATAACTCACCTAACAAACTCCTGCCTCAGATTGAACGCGACATCCTTATTACTGTCCACAAACAGCTTGACCGGCTTGATAAGAGACACAGCAGCCAGATCCTTGACCTCCTCACTCATGGTGGCCGAGAACAGCATGGTCTGCCGCTTCGGGGAGCACTGACCGATGATCATCTTCATTTGTTCAGCGAAGTACTCGTCTAACATTCTGGGAAGAGAAGGTCAAGTTAAATCCTGTCAAATATCAAGGACTCCAATCTAATTGAATCCAGCAAAATGTCATGCTCGGTGATTAGCATCAGTAGCAATATTATAAAGGAATTCTTTCAAAAACAAGCTTTTTTGCACTATTATCGGATTCACACAGTTTTATCAAATTGTAGCACAATTGGACATTGCGAAGTGTTTATTTAAAATTTAGTTGCAAGATTTGACACATACTAACGAAGCAAGTTCAATAAAAGCTTGTAAATGCGCGAAAGAGATAGGTGCCGTGACCTGTAATGAAGTGAAAACACTAAGAAGATTGCCAAGCCTGGATATAACTCTTCCGACAAGAGCACCACTCTTTTAACTATTGAAATTATTCTTACCTGTCAGCTTCATCCAGCACCAGTACCTCGATGGACTGCAGCCCGAAGGACGGCGTGTTCTTGACGTGGTCGATCAGACGGCCCGGCGTCGCTATCACTATGTCGGGGTTCTTACGGAGTACACTTTCCTGTTACGAAACACATACATAAACCTATAAATAAATAAACTTTCACATTCATAGCTCCCCACTAGGAACCATGGCACACGCACAAAGACAAGGACAACTCCCAGACCCAGAACAGATATTTAAATTCATCATTCAAACATCTGCCAGGCCGGGAATTGAACCCGGGACCGCCGAATATCTGACCTCTGAATACCTAGATATCTTTAAAAACTGTTCTGTAAAATATGTTTTCTATAGTAAATTCCTTCACAGAAATCAAGACTAAAATTACTTTTCAACAATTTTGTTATGTTTTATTACTAGCTATTACAGCTTTATATAGCTGATTATCTGTTGGACTTTTTCAAACTTTACTTATTCTAAGGTTTTACCTGATATTTGACATCTAGGCCTCCGACTGAGAGACCAACAGAGACCCGCGTATACTGGGCTAGCTGTCTTGTCACTGCGTGTACCTGGAATGTAAACAAGTATTATAATTTCGCGGAAATTTCAGACCGGAAAATTCCAAGATTGCCTGTGAGACTGGTGTTTATAGTAAAAACAAAGCACGCTATGTGGGACGCCGATACTGGACCTACCGCCCTTGATTTAAATAAGCTTCGAAGACAACCTTACACTATGATATTGTCAGATATGTTTACCTGAGCTCCCAATTCTCTCGTAGGCACCAACACTAGGACCCTGGTGACTCTGTCGCTGCCCGACGCCTTGTACAGCAGCCTCTCTAGTATGGGCAGCATGTAGGCCGCCGTCTTACCCGTGCCCGTGGCGGCGCACGCGCATACGTCTTTACCTGAAATATTGGTGAACTATGATTTTCAGTTGTTTAGTCAAATGCAAACTTATTTTGAATAAATGTTGAGCGTATTTTAAATTTAATCTTGGGATTTCGAGGTCAGAGCGAATAGATATCTGTATAAGCCAATGTGTTGAAAATTTGGGAAGAGAATACAGTATGGTAGAAAAACTTGCTAAATACAACAGACTAAATAATCTGTCATAACTTATTTTTTTACAAATATCACATAAGATGTATGGAATGTTACAAATAAGATTTAAATACATGGTTATTCATAAACGAAAACCCGGAATTTGCGAAAAAAATCTGCTGTTCCATATATTTTGTTGAGTGTCATTGACATTTTTCTGTGGAACAGCTAGGTATTTTATTTTTTTTTATTTTGGTAGGTCCCATATAAAAAGTTGTTCATGATGAGTACTATGAGCCCTTTTCGGCTTAGCATACCCTTTATGACTAACCCTGTATAACCATTTTTTTTATCAAAAAACTTTTGAATGCAGCTGTAGGAAGATTTTGAAGTTTGAACAAAAATAAAGTTAATACAGGCATCCTTTACCCAATAGAGCTATAGGTATCGTCGCAGCTTGGATCGGCGTAGGATGCACGAAGTTCAAAGACCCGATGGCTTTTAGCAGTGGTCTGGACAAGTTCATCATGTAAAATGACGCGTTCTCGTCGTACGGCGGAGGTTCTTCAAAGAAATCAGAGTCATATTCAATGCGGGCGCCTAATTCTGTATCATCTTCTTTGATTTCCTGTAAAAATGTACATGGATTAAATAGAGAAAAAATGCAGAAAACTAGAAAAGATAAGAAAATTAAATAAAAAATAGTTTACCTGTTTTAATTTCTGTTTTTTGCCAAGTTTCTTTTCTTTTATCTTGATCTCATCCTTTTTGAGTTCATCATCAGATATTTCCAGCTCATCCAGATCTCCATCTGAAAAACATATTTTTATTACTTTAGGAAAATTACGAAATCAAATTAAATCAAAATTTATTTATTGCGACACTTACAAGGTCCTTCTAGTTAAGGGTTTGGGTGCGGCTAGTAATCACATGCGCTAGCTCTAAGCGCAGCTAAAAGCACTTCAGCAAAAACTAGCTTTGACAATGCAGAACAGTGAAATTACAGGGCAAATGGGAGATTAAACAACTTATATCTCAGGGTGACGAGCACAGTGCTGTACCGCGCAAGGTCTTGAATTCTGCGAGTTCAAAATTCTGGGTGGCGCAGACCTGTTATGGGCAAATGTGACGTTTAACATCAGGCGAGCGATTTGCTCGTCTCGTCACTCATTTACATAAACAAAATAATAATAATTTAAGAATAAGGGAGTTAGAAAAGAACAGGTAAGGAGTAAAATACATGTAGAAATCCATGAAATCCATGAATGATCCAGTGAAATTACAGGGCAAATGGGAGATTAATCAACTTATATCTCAAGGTGACGAGCGCAGTGCTGTGCCGCGCAGGGTCTTGAATTCTGTGAGTTCAAAATTCTGGGTGGCGCAGACCTGTTATGGGCAAACGTGACGTTTAACATCAGGCGAGCGATTTGCTTGTTTCGTCACTTAATCACATAAAAAAAAAAACGATGGGTTGCACTGAAAACTTAAGTATTAACGTTGTGCGTTTTGGATATTTTGGAATGGTTAGGGAATAATTTTGCACGAATTGCTTTAATTATTTTAATAGAAAAATGAATCGATATCGTGTCCACTATAATCACTAGGTCACAACACTATAACTGTCAAATTAGAACATTGGCGCAAGCGCCCTGCGCCGCCTAAATGAAACAGCCGGCGCAGGCATACATTTTCGCCGCGCCGTAGAAAGAGAGGGGGATACTAGCTGTCTACTCTCCATCTGTCTTACGAATTTTCGATCAGGTCTGTCGCGAGTTTAACATTTTTTACCCATTCCAAAAAAGTGTACAACGCCGCTAAAGAAGTTTTCACTTCAAAACAAAAAATAAAAATAAAATGTAGTCAGTTTAGAAATCATAACTAACCGTTATCTACATCAGAGTCTGTATCAACATCCTGTGAGTTGCCATGTACTTTTACTTGCGCGCGCTTGCGTTCTATCTTCTCATCGAGTGTTCTCTTAACGTTACGACGAACATATTTGTGTAGATCGTCCCATGGGTCCTAGAAAAAAAAACAGGATTTTAGTAAATGTATAAAGTCTGTACGACTATTTTTTTAAAAGCTTTTATTTAACTTGCAATGTATGTATGTATGATATAACTCAAAACTGTAAATTGATATTATTTAACTAATGTTTAACGGTTATCATTGAGATTTCATAATATTACTCATCGGAAGCTGTTAGGTACCTTTCTTGTTGCATACCTTGTTGTATTCTTCTACTGACGAAACAAACTGGAACTGGGGGTTAAAATCAGCTTTTCTCTTGACTTTCTGCTTAGAAGGTTGATACTGAAAAATAAAGAAGCAATCTAGTTGAAGATATCTGGCCTGATAGAAGAAATATCACGTTTAAAAGAAGACCAACTCACTTCTATTTCTTCGTCTGATTCTTCAGAGAGGTCCTCGACTTCTTCACCATCCTCGATAGTTTTAATAAAGTCTGGATATCCCTTAACAACGCTCATTGTTTTAGCTTTAATATTAACACATTTTCACAATAAATAAACGAATAAACACGCCGTATTCATTTAATTTTTGAGGTTAAACTTATTTTGTTAGATGTCCTGTACCTACGTCAATGTCCTAATATGTAATGTGTCAATGTCACAGAATGTAATGTGACATTGACAACAAAGTTGATTTTGACTGTATTTGTTCAAAAACTACCGTTTTAATTTCGCATTTTAGTCGATTTTTAAGCACATCCCTATTTTTTAGTCGTTATCTGACGACAACACATACCTGTGACAATTCAGATAACTGTCTGACTGACTCGCTGTCAGTCCAAATGTCAAAAAAGTTCTTTACACATTCATGATTGAGAAATTTGGAATAAAAATATAGTTTTTCAGGCGAAAGTGCCGTAATAATGGCAGATCAATTGCTAATTCACGATGATATAAAACTGTAAGTTACACTTTTTATAAATATACGGTCTCTCTTGAGAAAATTGTAAGAAAAAATATGTTTACATCAGACCTATTTTGAAACCATATTTCTTCTGAAGCCCTACAAATTTTCCGGTATTCATGTACTCTAGTAGGTATCTATACTGTAAAGAATATACAGCTCCTCACATTTCCGTAATTAATATACTTTATTCCACAAAATAGCGGCAACATTATGTTGCACCTTATTTCCTACCCTCTACCTATGATATCACTGTAATTCTCCATAATAAAGTGTTTGCTTTTGCATTATACTACGATAATTACCCTAACACTGCCGTGTTACGTCACTAGTTCAATTATGATACTTATACTTGAATCATATTGCTTGGTGTTTTTACTAAAACAATGTTTCCAGATACACTACTGCAGATAAATTCTACTTTGAGCCAACCATCAATCCCACGGAGATATTGGTCATTGATCGAATTACCGGGGAAGCTTCTGTCAAAGGTAAAATTGATGTCAATACTTTTGTAATGCAGTAGATATCAAATACTAAGAAACAGCAACACACTGCTCTTATATCTCAGGATGTCGAGTGCAGTGCTGTGCCTGTGCCGCATAGGTCCTTGAATTTTAGGAATTCAAAAATCTGGGTGGTGCAGACCTGTAATGGGTAAATGTGGCATTTAACATCAGGAGAGTGATTCACTTGTCTTGTCAATCAATAGCATTAAAAAAAAACAACAAGTGCTAGAATAAAAGTTGATTATAGCAATTTTAAAGGAACAAGCTATTTAACATTACACTAACAAGATATCATTACAACTAGCCTTATTATGCAAGCCTGAAAACAAGGTAAGGCCGCAGGTTCATATGCACACAAATTGATTTGTATGAGCCTATGGCTTCATTTACATATATTTCATTATTTCCAGAAATTAATTGATTAAATGATTAATTCCAGAATATGGCTCAGTTAAAATACCAATTCCGGCGAATGCATACCGTCCAGTTTGTGGGTTCCTCGGGTCCATCAAACTCATATCTGGATTGTACCTAGTAGTGGCCAAGTATAGAATATTGGTAAGAACTGAAACTTTTTAAATTTGGCTCATATTTAAAGTGAGCTAACATGGTTTTATACATTTTTGTTATAATTAAACACGGGAATACAAATTAAGTCGTCTATTACGAATAGTTTCGGTCACATTCGGTGATTATGTGGTTTTATATAGTCTGGCTTTTACTATGAAAACAAACTATTACGAATTATTTTAACTATAACAAAATAATCCGGCTTCTTAACAAGGTGAATTAAATCTGATACTCCCAAGAAAATTAGCTTGAAACAGTTGACAACATCAAATAAGAAACTAGAAAAAAAACGTGACTAGAAAAAAGACTAAAAAAAGTTTACAAGTCAATCCAGTAATCTTTAATGATCTAAGTATAGAAATCTTTCGCTCGCTTTTGTATATGACCATAGAAAGCCAATTATGAGCATTAAATACCGTAGAAACTGGTTGACTTAACTGTAAACTACAATTATTCTTAAGTAACTGTACTGTACTGACTTAGTAGTACTGACTTAGTAGACTTAGTAACTGTACTGACTTAACTGTAAACCACATTATTATTCTTAAGTAACTCAAATTATTATTTCAGGTGGGCAACCTAAATGGGCATGATATATTCCAGTTAGCTGGCTCCGATATTATACCATATGCCAGAACGACGACACACTTGACAAATCGACAGGTAAGCCTATCCTACCAATTTTATAAAATGAATGAAAGTTTAAATTTTCGACGAAATGTTGAATGGAAGTTTATACCCTAGTTACCCTCAGAAATTAACGATACCTGTGTGCCTTGCACAACTTATACGTAAAAATATGTTACGAGTATTGTGAAAGTGTACGCATACGAAGAAAAGTGTACGCCATTTACGCCCGTCAGTGGCGATTCTGACGGGCGTAAATGGCGTACACTTTTCTATCGAATGCTCAGTACGTATTTTTATGTCAAAGTTGTGCTAGGCACACTGTACAATAGTAGGTGAAACCATAAGGAGCAGCTAGTATAATATATAGTTAAAAGATGATACCAAATATAGCTTATGCTGCTTGCCTATTATCAATCAACTAAATAAATAAAAACACATAATTATAAATACAAGCTTGAAAACTTAGGCAGCAGTTCAGTTGACACCCAGTCATTTGTCCTATACATAATACACTCTTTGCTTATCACTATACTTTAATTTCAGATAGAAGATAATAGCACATACGAGCGCATGATCCGCTCTGCGCTAGAGACCCCCGGCATGTACTTCTCCTACGGGTATGACCTCACACACTCGCTGCAGAGGCTTCATTCTGTGGCCGCTGACTTCCACAAGGTACAGACTGGTTAAAACGCTTTGATTCCACCTCTATTGTGCGAACCGCTAGGTGTGGAACGCTTTGCCTGAGAGTGTGTTGATAGATATAATCTAGGTGTCTTCAAGTCGTGAGGGAATCGGTTTCTTCTAAGCAAGCGTGCTCCATCGTAGACCGCATCGTTGCTTACCATCAGCAGAGATGGCGGTCAAATGCAATTAAATAAAAAAAATAAAAAAATATCACTAAATTAAAAAAAACTGGCAGCTGTGGTTGTTTGTAATTGCTGGTGTTATCAATATAGAGTTTATCTATCTACATATCTATTAATAGTAAAGCAGGTGTGCGCGGTCGATAGCGAGGTTGTTACGTATTTCAAGCCGCACTTAGAGTACCACAGCCGCCACTAAGTTCGAATGCTAATAAACTATAGATAAACTTGATAACAATAAATGGTAGAAAAGATCCCTTATGTTGATATTTGAATGTGTGTATGGCACAATCAATTATCTCGAGAATTACAAAAGCCACGGCCAAATATTTATCTAAGGGTTATAAAAGCCTGGAAATTAGGAACAAATCTAGAAAATTTGTAGATTTATTTTCTTTAATTTAGTGAAACAAAAATGCTAAAAGTATAATACATTCTAAAGGTAGATAAGGTAGTAAAGACAATATAATATAACAGAAAACTAATTGTTCCAGATGTCAATGGCGAACCGAGCAGACGCGCGGTTCCTCTGGAACGGCTACCTATTGCGTGATTACTCGCAGCCCGAGTTCTCCAGATTTGCGCTGCCGATGATTCAAGGATGTATCCTTTTCTAATACATTTTTAAAACTCGGACACTAGGGTTGATCCGGGGTAATCCATGGAATAATAATGTAAAGGTAAAATTGTACACTTTGGCTGCGGGAAACACATACCTTGTGTTTTCCTTTGTGCGACGCGAGTGCGGCTGCACACGCCAGGCGCGTAAAATACAACGCGCTTGACTATCATATGCGCCTAGGGCAAGCGCATGAGATTACTAGCCGCAGCCAAAGTGTTTAGAGTAAAAAAGTTACTTTTGTTTTCTAACATTCGTTTAGGCCAAGTGGCTAACTTGATAATATCAGAATTTTTAGGCCGCCTGAAGTCCTCTGACTTGACAAGGCTTTTCACCAAAAAGTTTAACAAAAAATCTAATTATGTTCGAAAAATTCTTAGAATTATTAAAATCTGAGAATGCAAGCTGTAGTCAAATGCAGACTTTTCGCAATAAAAAACCTAAACACTCTTAGGTTTAAATCAATTTTTCTTCTCTTTCATACAAATGTAATTTCCCTATCCTATCTCAGTCGTATCAATAAACCACGTGTCCGTGAACGGCCACCAGCTGACGTGGGCGCTGATATCTCGGCGCTGCGTCGACCGAGCCGGCACTAGACTGTTTATGAGAGGCATCGATACTCAGGTATTAAACGTTATTCTTAATTAGGAGGATTAATACACAGGTAATAAAAACTAGACTCTTTGTAAGGGGTATTAATGCACAGGTAATAAATATTAGACTGTTGATAAGGGGCATCAATACACAAGTAATAAATACTAGATTTTCCGTTAGGGGCATTAATACACAGGTAATAAATACTATATTCTGTTAGGGGCATAAATACACACGTAAAAAATACTAGACTGTTCGTATATTCGTGCATCGATATGCAGGTCACAAACTCTTGACCATTAATTAAGGGTATCAATACATAAGTGTCGAGTTTGAAGGGCGCAACGTAAAAATCTTAAATCTGCTAAAATACTTAAATTTAAATGACAGGTGTAAAAATTGCAAGTTCGAAGGCACCACTTATCTAATAAATTGAACGGAATTTAAATCGTTTTCGTTCAGCTAAGTTTAATTCACAGATAAATAAAGTTGTGAAAAAAGACCGGTTTCCGTTCTAGTTTCGTTCAAAATTCTTGATTATCGTTGGATTTCATCCACAGATAATCAAGAATTTTGCTGAACGAAATAGCGAATATTGCTAGCTCTTAACCGATTTTTCTATTTAATTTTATTTTCTGTAATTATCTTTCTTCATACATTAATGTTTTACTAGAAGTATTCGTGTGTTCCTGAATTAACTATGTTTACGTAATAAGTTAATTATCATGTAAAAATGTGTTCTCTGCTTGCACATGGTTCAATTTTTGTAAAATATCACTACGTAGGTACAAGAAATTGTTGGATTCATATAATAAATCTTGTCTAGTGAAGGCATTCTTTTCTGTAGTAGAAAAAGTTGATAAATATTTTTTGTTTTGGTTCACGACAAAAATTTATCAAATGGAATTACTCGATAAAAATGGTGGTTTTTGAATTTTGTAACCTGGCACTCGCTATATCGTATTTATCAATACGATTGATTTCATTGTTTTGGAAATATAAATTGTATACAAATTAGAAGATAATTTAAGAATAGCTTTATTATTTATTAACCGCATCGTTGTTGTCCGTGTAAAGTAATTCAAAGATACCTACACAAAGCAAACTACGGTATCAAAGCAAGAAAGCTGATGGAGTAAAGAACTTGTAAAATAACTACGCATTCAAATAAAGGTAAGCTAATCCCATTAAAGAAGACTTAGCTCCTCGAAGTCCAGAAAATATTGAAGACTATATGTATCCCTTGGATTAACTTGCTCTATCAGAAAATAATATTAAACGAACCATAAAACCTTTCACATCAATGTTGTGATCTGTGCTTAAACTCGTAAGATGTGATTATCTTTCACTGAAACTGAATGTTTTCAATTTTATCGTACCTGCTAGCTAAATGTTATTTTTATTTTCAGTGCAATGAAAATAATAAGAAAACGAAATCCAGTTCAATGATGGTGTAAACAAGTTATGGCAAAGAAAGCGCAACAACATCGCTTAAATTAGTGTTTTATGTACAGAAAAGTTTATTTCGTTCTAAAAATACTAAAACAAACTATTGAAACAATTCTATTCTCAAGGAACTTCACATACAAGATAGACTTTCGTCGATTGTGCAAGTGCGAATACTGCAGTGCTGTGGGCATATCTCCAGGTACGAGAATTCGATGGAGAGGCTCGTAGTGCAGTACCGTGTTAAAGGCAAGCACAGTCCCGATCTGGTCACCAACTCGATGGACCAATCTCATAAAAAATGCCACACAGGCCACCGTGCTTCAGTGTGTTTGCGATGCAATCAACCGCCAGGAATGCAGAAGCATTCCAAGACGGACTATCGATGACAGTGAGGAGCCTCCTAGTAATATTACAACCAAGACCTTGACCAGTCTACCAAAAGTGAACGACTAATAAGATAAGAAGATTAAAACTAAGATTTAAAAAGTTGTTATTTTTTGTACACATTTATACACATTTATTTTAATAAAATTCACAGTAAATTACATTTGCAAGAAATATTTATAAACTGTAGTTTGTAGTGTATTATTCTGTTTCCCTGTAGCAATTATAAGCGCTGGGTCTAAGGTACTAGACCTAGTGCTTTCTGAAATATTAAGGTTTTTATTTATTTTTTTATTCAGTCATAAATAGGCTTGCGCCGCCATCTCGCCTGATGGTAAGCAATGATGCGGTCTACGATGTACGGTTTTCAATAGAAACCCACTAAAAACACCAAAACGGCCGAGGTAGATACACTTTTCTATTACTGATGTTATTCAAAAAATAGTATGTACTTTGATCACATATAGCGCTGAACAGGAAAGACTATTGGGCAATTACAGGTTTTCATACATTTTTTGTTGTGCTTAACTTTGCAAAGAATTTGTTTTATAAGACTTGACCAGTCTAGTACCACGAATATTAATACTAAGATTTAAAAAGTTGTTGTTTTTTGTAATACACATTTATTTTAATAAAATTCACAGTAAATTACATTAGCAAGAAGTATTCATAAACTGTAGTTTGTAGTGTATTATTCTGTTTCCCTGTAGCAATTTAAAGCGCTGGGTCTAAGGTACTAGACCTAGTGCTTTCCGAAATCCTTACCTAGGGTAAGTTAAAGATATAGGTTAAAATTCCTGACAAGTTTAAAGTTATTAAGGTTTTTCAATAGAAACCCACTAAAAACACCAAAACGGCAGAGGTACACTTTTCTATTACCGATGTTATTCGAAAAATAGTATGTACTTTGATCACATGTAGCACCGAACAGGAAAGACTAATGGGCAATTACAGGTTTTCATACATTTTTCGTTGTGCTTAACTTTGCAAAGAATTTGTTTTGTAAGTAAAAACACTCAATTACTTGTTTTAAACTCACTTTGAAATTTAACTTTTTTAGGCAGGATTCAAAATGGTGCTTCCTAAGTTTGTTTAAAAATAAACCTTAAACATTTTAAAATGACATAAAAACGTACCTTCAAACTACCGAATCAAGTTATAATTTCTAAATTGAGTAGTTTAAGTCGATTTCGTTCATTCGTTTCGTAAAATTGACTTTGACGTTTCTAAATTTCCTAAAGTGGTACCTTCAAACTTGCTTTAAGATATTTAGGAATTTTACGCCGTTTAGCTAGTTTAGAAATTTTAAATGCGCCTTCAAACTCGGCACCATAGTGTCTATTACCTATATAATCTCAAGAGGCAATAAATTATATTAAATAAACACTAGACTTTTCATAGGGGGCAGCAATGCACAGGTAACAAGTGATATACTTTTAATTAGGGACTGCCCCTAGGTTAATAGCAGCTAATACATAGATTAACTCTACAGGCTGACTCTTCTTTAGGGGCATTAGTACACCGGCAATAAATTTTTGATTGACTTTTCTTAAGGGGCAAATCAATACACAGGTAATAAACACTTGACTCCTATTTTATTCTAATTTATTTTACAATCATTTCTACTAATTGTTTGATTGGTGTTTGTAAAAATATTTATCGTCTCCATATCCTTTTCCTAGGGCAACGTAGCGAACTACGTAGAAACGGAGCAGATAATCGAGCGAGGCGGCGAGAAGTCGTCCTTCGTGCAGACGAGAGGCTCCATCCCGCTCTTCTGGACGCAGTACCCTAATATTAAATACAAGGTATATGAAAACCTGGGATGTCTTACTTTTGAGAAAAACAAAAAAAAAGACGTGTGGCACTCGGGACTGCCGCGGTAAAGCTATTGCATAGCATTTTTTATCAACTTATGCAATTATAATTATTTATTTATTTTATTTATGCAGTAAGTATTTTTTTTTCTTTGATATTACATAATTCAAGTTACACTTTTTGAGCGTGGTGACCGATAAGAAAACAAAGTAGAAAAAAATGTTCAAGTTTTTTATATCTTCCTTTTTTGTATAAATATAGCAAGGCCTATTTTTCAAAAAAGTATCCAAATGAATTTCTGTAATAATTATCAATAATTTTCGAAATAAAATAAAATTGGCGAAAAGTCAACGAAACCTTACACTCGACACCTAGAGGCGAGTTGCTGAACTAAAGAGACAAGCGTGATATTTCAAAAAGTCATTAAAATTTCTGCTATTCATCGATAGATGGCAAAACTAAAAAGTATCACCGCTGTGCCGGTCGGAGTGGGGGGGTGTTAGGTTATTTTCGTTACGGAATTTCTGGATTCGGTCTCCACGCTCAAGGCCCGCGATAGAAGCTATGCAATAGCTTAATTTTTTTTAAAATTAATTACATATTAATTTGACTGGTACCTTATTCGAAGCTTATATAATGAGATAGGCTCTACGTTTCCCGCCTTGCATTGTAGCTAACTTCAGGTCAATAGTCCCTTCTACGGTATGACGTCACTTCCACCTGGCAGTGTGGCTCCATTTTGGATCAGCCATCTTGGTTTTCATTGGCGTTTTGGATTCCCGCCGAGTCGGACGCACTCAAGTTGGTGCCGTCGACTTTCATATAATTTTTTTGGATTATTTCTTTGATTATTAATTCGGATTTATAAAGTATAAACCTATACTTTATCAAGGTACTAGATCGACATTTTTCTATTACTAGTGCAATTATAAGTTAAAAGTGTAACTGAATATAAATCTACCCGTTTTTATCTTAGTGAAATCCTATCTCGAATAGTGTCGTTTTTTGTAACATTTTACCGTCTTTTTTCTTTAGTATGGATAAAGATATTGAAAATTTGCCGTTATCTTCGGCAACACCCAGGAAAAAACGAGATCGGAGTTTATCGAGTTCCAGTAGTGATAGCGGAAGCAGTTCAAGTTCCTCTTCAACTGTGGCGAGACGGAGACATAGAAAGAAGAAAAACAACAAACGCAAGCACCGATCGTCTCATAGGAAGCTAGCTGAAGAGATTCGCGCACTGCGAGAACAAGTTGTTCGCCAGGCTGGACATTGTCAGGTACCTAATGATGATGCTATATCACTTGCTGCGTCCTCCTTTACTGACGATTGCAATCAATGTTTGGATTTAAGTGACAAATCTGAGCAATCAGGTTTCACTCTTTCCTTTGAAACTAAACTCAAGGAACCAGCGATCCCTAAAGCAACGCAATCGCAATTGCAAATGCTAGGTGAATATCAGCACTTAGATAAGAGCGATTGGGGCGATGTGCGATACGCTGAAACTCAGAAGGTGTATACTTTTACACCAGGGTTCACGGACCTAGAGGTTAATGATGAAATTAAAGACTACGAAACACCAAAGCATCTGACACTTGCAGACAAAGCGTTTGCAGCCCTCACTATGTGTGTTTTTAAGCAAAAAGAGTCTCTAGAAACTGGTCTACGAGATTTATTGACGTGGGCTAAAGGCTGTGAGTCCATAGATTATGAGAGCCTGTTTCAGAAAGTCACTACCCTATTTTCTGCGGGAGACTTCCACAAAGCTTCTTCAGATCTGATGCAGATTATCTGTGGCCATCGGGCCGAAACAATTCAAATGCGCCGAGATAGCATCTTAAAGCATGCAAAAGATCCTGTGTCCAAGGCGAGTCTGCGCAAGATTCCGCCGTCGACGATCAATCTTTTTGCTGCCGAAAAATTCACAGCTGCAGTGGACCGTGCAGGCGGCGTCAGAAAATGCTTTTGGCCGGCACAAAGAGCCATTATGACTTCTGCCTCGCGGGCAGTCTCAAAAAAGTCACGCGGCCCCTCGCAGGGGTCCGCTTTTAATTTCAAACCCTCGCAGGGTTTTTCTCAGGTTTACAATCACACTACTACTCAAGCTCACTGCTCCCATAATAACCCGCCTCCGCAAGGTGGTTATCATCGTGACAGTGTGCCTTATAATAACTCGGTCGCACCGAATTATCAGAATACATTTCGAGGAAATGCCTCGCGGCCCTTTGCAAGGCAGCAGAATTATTCGAGCCGTGGAAAGAAGCGCACTTCCTCCCCATCTCCACAAAATGGAAACAACAAGCGTCGAAAATTGTGACTCGATACCGTTCAAAGCGGGTCGCCTTGCACATTTCTTAAAATTTTGGGAACAGCTAGGAGCACCACCTTACATTCTAAAAATGATAACAGGGTATCGCATACCGTTTTGCCAAAAACCTCCGCTTTTTTATCCCACCAACATGGGTTCAAATCTACTCGTACCAGAGTCAGACAAAATGACATCTGTCATAAACAAAATGAAACACCAAGGGGTTTTAGAACGTGCTGTGGTGTCTCCGAGCTTTCTATCGTCAATGTTTCTGGTTCCCAAAAGCGACGGCTCAGCTCGACCGATTTTCAATTTAAAGAATTTGAATCGATACATAATAGTAAAACATTTCAAACTAATAAATGTTCAGCGGATACCGGATTTTCTACAACCGAAGGATTGGCTGTGCAAAATAGACATTTCACAAGCCTATTTTCATCTATCCGTGGCTCGCAGCCACAGAAGGTTCCTGCGCCTCCTATATCGCAACGAACTACTGGAAATGACGTGTTTACCTTTCGGCCTGAGTACGGCTCCAAGAACATTTGCTGCTCTCACAAACTGGATAGTGCAAATTCTAAGGCAAAAAGGTATACGAATAATTGTCTTCTTGGACGATTTCTTGATTGTAAATCAGAACGAATCTGTTCTTCGAAGCCATGTATACATGGTGTGCGAGACTCTCGAGAAGCTAGGCTGGTTAATAAACTACGAAAAATCCATCACCACTCCCAAAAAGAGTCTTGTATTTTTGGGGATTCTCTGGAATCCTTGGACAAATTGCAAAAGTCTGCCCGTAGACAAAATACCTGCTCTTGTAGCCAAAACCAATCAGATGTTAACGGAACAATGCTCAAATCTCAGAGACCTGCAAAGTCTAGTTGGTCTTCTCAACTTTGCCAGTTTTGTGGTGCCGAGGGGCAGACTGAACTATCGAGGTCTTTTGAGCCTAATAAACCAAGTTCTGAAACTAGATCCCAGGATGTTTCAACAGCGGCATGCCCTAACGCCTGCTGCATTAGAAGAGTTAGTTTGGTGGCAACAAAATTGCACCCGCTCGACACTTATTCACATGCCACCACCTTCACATTTCCTCACAACCGATGCGTCAGATCTGGCATGGGGAGCTCGGTTAGACGACCTATCTCTAACGGGTCCTTGGGCCAAAACAGAGAAGGACCTCCACTGCAACCAAAAGGAAATGTTAGCAATCTTAAGAGTGCTGCAGCATCATTGTCAGGTCCTGAGTCGCAGTACATTACTAATACAGTCCGACAACCAGTCCGTGGTAGCTTACCTCAGACACGAAGGAGGAACGAAGTCGTCTGCCCTCATGGACTTAACCTATCAAGTTTTCAAGATCCTAGACAGTCATCAAACACACATAAAAGTGTTTCACATTCCCGGAATGTACAACAATCATGCGGACCATTTGTCAAGACTTCGCACACCCCCAGAGTGGCATTTGAAGCAGGAATGTACGAAGAAAATTTTCTCCAAGTGGGGAATTCCGATGATCGACCTGTTTGCCTCGAGTCGAGCTCACGTAGTGAGCAATTATGTGTCACTAGACTTCCACGACCGGCAAGCGATGTATCAAGATGCCTTCTCTCAAATCTGGAAGTACAAACTAGCCTGGGTATTTCCTCCTCCATTTCTAATCCCCAGAGTTCTAAGCCATCTCAACCAAGCTCAGGGAATTTACCTTCTGGTAGTTCCACGATGGAATCGAGTTTTTTGGCGACCGGACATCAAATCGCGAGCCCTAGCTCCCCCATTCACAATTCACCACCTAGACAGAGTCCTAGTAGATGTCACGACGGGATTGCCTCCTCCGAATGTGTTAAAGATGACTCTAGAGGTATGGAAATGTGGGGGTGGTCTGGGATGCTAAAAGGATGGGACAGTAATCAAGTAAAGCTCCTGCAAGAATCTTGGCGCCCATCTACACGTAAAGTGTATAGCGTCGCTTGGAAGAAATGGTTGTCTTGGTGTGAATCGCACGAGACTAACTTTTCAAGCCCTACAGCAAGTGATGTTGCTAGATTCTTATCTGATTTGCATCTAGTTCATAAACTATCATACAACTCGATCTTGTTGCACAAATCAGTGGTAGTAACTCTATGTGATCCAGAAAAGTCAGGTCATCTTACCTCGCATGTGCTTATTAAGCATACGTTAAAGTCTATAGCGTTGCGAAAACCAGTTAATCATGGCAAGCCCCCGGTTTGGAATATTGATACGTTGGCCTCATTTTTAGAAAAATATCGTATTGACAAAAATAATGTTTTTCAAGTTCAGAGGCATACAGCCGCACTACTACTTCTTTGTTCAGGCAGAAGAATTCACGATCTGACATTGCTTAATGTTGATTCTAGTAATTGCATAATTAATGATGATTCACTAATATTATGGCCATCGTTTGGTTCTAAGACAGACTCTGTAAATTACAGGCAGTCCGGTTGGAAGCTTGTGGTTAATAAAGATAACGAGAAATTAGATGCCGTTTTTTGGGTCAAACATACTTTGTATCTCCTCGAGAATCGTAGAAACGCTGCTAAAACCAACAGCTTATTTTTAAATATTACGGGTGACCCTAGATCGGCATCACGTACACTAATTGCAGGTTGGATCAAGTCTCTGTTAACTGATGCTGGCATATCAGCCACTCCCGGAAGCTTTAGGTCAGCTGTAGCTTCTAAAAATTGGTTAGATAACTACCCTCTCGAAGAGATACTTGCTAGGGGCAACTGGCGTTCTCAAAATACCTTTTGTAAATATTACCGGTGTCAGGTCACACCTGCTAGTAGGACGTCTGTTACAAAATTTTTTGATCCTGTTGATTAAAATATTAAAAAGTAATTGTCGATAATGAGAATTGAAAATAAACAGTTTTCTTAAAGATGAAGATAAATATTGTTATTATTTATTAAGTTCCTGAGCATAGGCTGACACATACCTAAACTATAGTCATATAATTAACTTAAACCTTAATGTGTCTACTATCTATGCATACAATCACATTGGCGTTTACGTCATCACCATCACTTCCACCAGGCGATAACAAACACGTCTCATTATATAAGCTTCGAATAAGGTACCAGTCAAATTAATAGCGGCGTTTTACCTGAAATAAAACGCATATTAATTTACTTACCTTATTCGAAGCTTACAATAAATTGCTGCCTGGTGACCAAACAAAACGCAATGAAAACCAAGATGGCTGATCCAAAATGGAGCCACACTGCCAGGTGGAAGTGACGTCATACCGTAGAAGGGACTATTGACCTGAAGTTAGCTACAATGCAAGGCGGGAAACGTAGAGCCTATCTCATTATATAAGCTTCGAATAAGGTAAGTAAATTAATATGCGTTTTATTTCAGGTAAAACGCCGCTACTAAAATTATTATTATTAATTAGTGACGTGACATGTCCCCAGCCCGCGATAGCGATGTCCCACGAGGACCACGTGTCCGCGTACACCAAGCACCTGCGCGACCAGCAGCAGCGGTACGGGAACCAGGTGCTCGTCAACTTGGTGAGTCATAGTGTTGTCCCACGAGATTTATTCCATTTTTTTAATTCTTTACTAACATAAGAAATAAAATTACACTAAGCTACTAGACTAATTCTCTCAGATTTCTCGCAGAATTCAAGACCCTTCGTGGCACAGCACTGCGCTCATCACCCTGATATATAAGTTGTTTAATCTCCCATTTGCCCTGAAATTTCACTGGAATCATTGCCCTTCCAACCGGAACACAGTAAGGTTGGTTCATGTCTGTCTGCCTTTAGATCGACCAGCGCGGGCGCGAAGAAGCCCTGGAGCGCGGCTACCGCGCCGCCGTGGCCGCGGCGGCGCTCCCCGGCGTGCGCTACGAGCCCTTCGACTTCCACGCCGAGTGCCGCGGCATGCGCTACTCGCGGCTCAACGTGCTCATCGACCGGATCACGCATGAGCAGGTACTACCACCAGTACTGGAACTAGAGTGCTACAAACAGAAGGAATAATAAAAAGATGAAAGACAAGAACATTATTTTTACAAAACAAAAAACAAAAACCGACTTCAAAAGACCGACTATTGAGTTATTCATCTATTTGTCGCGCACGTACTTAATGCAAATTTAAGACTTATATGGTTTTCTCATGGATACCATTATCAGAACTGGACTAAATTGAAATGGGACCAAATGGGAAGCGTCAGCTTTCTAATAAAAAAAGAATCATCAAAATCGATTCACCCAGTCAAAAGTTATGAGGTAACAAACATAAAAAAAAAACCATACAGACGAATTGATAACCTCCTCCTTTTTTGAAGTCGGTTAAAAAAAAACAATAAAGGACCCTAAGGCTCACTTCATCAGCCTTTATCCCACCGCATCTCCCTAGCTTTACAATGACAATGCCATCCGGGATGGATAACCGGTGCTAGTCGACCAACATTCTAAACAAGTTACAGTACCCGGCGATAAATATTGTGCATCGGCTTCGTAGAGCATTATCTCTGTCGCACATAACCTATGTGACGTTTTGTCAGTCGTTGTATTTCGTGCGACAGAGATAACGCTCTACGAAGCCGAAATAAGCCGATTGTCTCTTTCCAAAGGTCGATCTGCTATATTTATCGCCGGGTACTGTACTACTTACTTGCAACTGAATTTTGAATCACTTCCCGATGTCCGACTGAACTGAAATTGTACCTGTGTAACTCCGACGAAAATGCAAAAACAAAAGCGGCTTTTTTTGTAAAGTCGTATATTTCCCCCTTAGACCGAGTTCGGGTACTTCCTGTCCCGCGGCGGCACCGTGCTGCTCCGCCAGAGCGGCGTGTTCCGCACCAACTGCGTGGACTGCCTCGACCGCACCAACGTGGTGCAGAGCCTGCTGGCGCGCCTGCAGCTCGGCGCCGCGCTGCGGATGCTCGCGGTCGCGGTCGACGACCAGCCGCATCCGCACTTTGACAACCTCTTCAACAACGTAAGTAAAAAGCTTCAGTCTTGAGCACCGCCGTAACGTAGCGAGTAATTTTTCTACAGGATACATTTTGGAGAATGTTTTTTTTTTAAATGTAATTGAGTGACGAGACGAGCCAATCGCTCGCCTGATGTTAAACGTCACGTTTGCCCATAACAGGTCTGCGCCACCCAAAATTTTGAACTCAGAGCTTTACGAACTTATCCTAGCATACCGTTTTCACTACAGGACAAGTAAAGACGCTGTATTACCACCCTTAGAAAGTAGGTTTTTCTTGGATTCGTACAAAACGTTTTGATCCATACTATTCCATACAGGCAGGGAATGGAACAGACTCATAGTGTCCTGAAATACAATCTTAGCGTTTTCAATGTAAAAATTGTACATAATGATGACTATCCCTTGTTTTTTTTTACCCTCAGCCACGGCTCTAGTCCCCCTCCCCCCCCCCCCCCAAACGAATATCCTGAAGCCACCACCGCTTATAACTCTGTAATATAATTTTTCAGATCTGGGCAGACCACGCCGACATGATTTCCACGCAGTACTCCGGCACGGGCGCTCTGAAGACTGACTTCACTCGCACCGGCAAGCGAACGTATGCCGGCCTCGCTCAAGACGGGATCAACTCGCTTACACGATACTACAAGAATAACTTTAATGATGGATATAGACAGGTGGGATATATGTATATAAACAAAACTGATTCACACTTAGAGCCTAAGATACCCTGTGTTGGTGATGTTATGGAACAAACATAAATACAAAGACAACTAACACCCAGACCCAGAGCAGATCATTATCTTTTTACACCCTTTTTTTTAAATTTATTTGTGCTAATCCCCGAATATTTTTTCAGGATTGGATTACAATGCATAAGTTATGCTTATGAACTACCTCTACTTTATTACTAATCTAGGGTCAATATTGCTAATGCTTATATAATATTATTATATAATTTAACAATTGCTTATGTATGTACGTTTTATTCCTATCTATTACTACTTTACACACTTGAGTACAGTAGTACGGTACTCAAGGTACTCACTCCACGGTACTCACTTTATTTGCTATCATACTACTTAGATTATCTGCTTCGATCTTTGTTCCAAGCTTTTGTTCCAGATTGAACCTCAGTACTGCGTGAATAGGGCATTGAGTCTCTTTTTTTGTTTATTTAAACATGGATTTTTGAGTCATCTAACCAAAGCAATGTTTTTTCTACTCGCATGTTAGGAAAAAAAAACTCTAAAAGGGTGACTCTACTGAAATAAAATTTAATTCAACACATCTCTATTGATTATATTTTGGAGTGAGTGTACGTTTATGTTAGTTACTTCTTTACGCGTTTTTATTAATTTTTACAGGACTGTATCGACCTATTTCTGGGCAAATATGTGGTGGCGGACGGTGAGAGCAACACTGTCCCTTGTCCGCTGCGCAGGAATCGGGACTGGAAGTACATTACAGTGAGTATAAAATATAGAAGTAAAATTACGTTTCGTTGGCGATCAAAATGAAATAAATACTAAAAATAGGGCGGGAAGGTAGCCCTGGAAACTTTGTGATAAAACGACGCAATCCCATCAAGTTTGGGCCCGTTACATTCGTCTTGACAAGTACTTTTTATTATTTTCTGAGCATTTTAATAAAAGTTTGTTTTAAAAAGAAAGGTGTATGTTTGTGTGGATAAAATATTGGAAGCTAAATTACTATCAGTTCTTTAGCTGAAGTAAATTACTATACCTGTGTGGCTTCGATGACAATGCAATAAAAACTTTTTGGAATTTTTTTTTTTTTGCATTTTAGTTCCCATCGGTGTTGCTAGTGGCGATGTCGATGTTCTGCGCGTCGGCCACGCTGCCGCAGCGCTACACGAGCGAGGTGCTGCTGTACCTCATGTTCTGGGGCGCCGCCGTCGGGGCCACGCTCAGCTTCATCTTCAGGTCGGTACACTTAATATAGGGTTATTCATAAAGGCTATGCCAAGCCGAAAACGTCTCATAGTACTCATCATTATGAACAACTTTTACTATGGGACCAACTCGAAATTCGACATTCGAAAAAAAACAGCTCTTCCATAGAAAAATGTCAATGAGACTGGACAACATGAATGGAACAGCAGATTTTTTTTTCGCGAATTTCGAGTTGGTCCCATAGTAAAAGTTGTTCATAATGATGAGTACTATGAGCCCTTTTCGACTTAGCATACCCTTTATGAATAACCCTGTATAATAATTAATATTGAGCCTTACAGCTACCAACATAAGGTACATAATTGCAGACCTGCGTAGCTAAATAACCATAGCTAACCATAACTAGTTAACCATTTAATATTGAGCCCTACAGCTACTAACAGAACGTATATCATTGCAGCCCGTCATAGCTAAGACTAGTTTCAGCATTCAATACTAAACCCTATAGTTACTAACATAAGGTCCATTATTACAGACACGGCGCGGAGTTCTGCGACTGGCCGCGGCTGGACGGCGGCGGGCTCGCGTCGCCTCAGACGCAGTTATGATCCACGATCCGCCGCTCGTCATCGTCGTATAGACTCCCCTAGACTCGTCTAGACATGCCTAGATTCGTCTAGACTCGTCTAGATTCGTCTAGACAGCGTACCTTCGCTAGCCCATTTCCAAACGAACGGTAAAAATTCCTTTACGCGCCTTCCGCATCAGGGACCTTATTTGGCAAGTGAGATATTATCTCGGTCACTGTTGCTATCATTAGAAATGTCAGAGTGAGAGTGACGGAGATAATCTCGAGTGCCCAAGAATAGGGTCCCAGTACCACGCGCTGGGTAATCATTTTGTCGAGTGAGATATTGTTTCGTCATTGTAGCTCTGATTATAAATGTCATGAGAGTAAAAGTGACGGAGATAGTCTTGAGCGCCCAAGAATAGGGTCCCTTGATACTCTGTTACTCTCACTGTTATGATATTTCTAATAAGAGCGACAGTGACCGAGATATCTCAGTCGCCCTAGAGCCCATTTTCTTCTCACCTTTATTTCAATTAGCATAAGATCTTATTTTGTTTTTGTTCCATCGTCTCGCACGTTGCATAGTGCTTGTGACAGTTCCATCCAAACTTTCACAGTTTTGTGTTTGCGCGTGCTTGAACTCTAGTGCGATTGAAATAGAGTTGAGAATGGCACACGGAGCTGTTTTCGCGAAGAAGGTGCGTCTTATGTATAAAAGCCTTATACTTGGGCAGAGGTCAGACGAGTGACCATTTTGAAAAGTTTTTAAAACTATAGATTTAAAAACGACACGCCAAAAAAGACAAGAAATGCAGTGGAAAAGAAAACTCGGAAATCAGAAATATTTACTGGCCTTAAATTTAGCATTCAATGTTACAGGTACTTTACAGATTTTTCTTTATTGCGAAGATTGTGAGAAAACTTATCGTTAATTTTTGGCAAATTAGCCTCATGTATTTCTAGCAAGTCTCCTCTCACTAACTCTTCACAGTCGCGCTTTTGAAACATCAGTCGAAACCAGTTTAGTTGACACGGGTTTTGTCGAAACGAGTTGTTTTAATGGGTTCTCTGGATACGGGTTTTGTCGAAACCGGTTTAATCGACACGGGTTTTGTCAGAACCGGTTTAATTGACACGGGTTTTATCAATGGTCGTCTATTTTCAAATCTGTCTACAATTTTGGAAGATTACTTGTTATAGTCTATACTCGTCTGATCTCTGCCTGGCTATAGAGTATATTAGGGTTCGAGGTACAAACTTTAATCATATTTAAAAGAAAATCTCATATTTTGACCAATCACGTGTTGTTATTTTGCCGAACTGTGCAACTAAATTTTGATTCGTTTATTTAGCATTCTACCAGTATACAAACGTCGCTATTCAAAGTTCCTATGTATTGCAAAATTATTGAGTTACTGTCATCTTTTAATCTGTTAATTTTATGTCCGCTACAGACTTGCGAGAATTCTCGACGAGAAATTTCAAGGATACAACCCGGTCACATTATCTCGAGACCTAGCTGGAATGCGAACCTCCCGCCCCGTTCTCCTTTCACCTCCCCGCGCTCGCCTCGCAGTGTTGCCAATTTAGCGACTTAGTCGCTAGAACTGGCGACTTTTGCTCAAGTCTTAGCGACTAAAATAAAGTTTTGACGACATAAATTGTTTAGCGACAAATCTGGCGACTTTTAGAGAACAAATTAAAACATGAATTTTTTGAAATATCTAAAGCGAGGGCTCGCTTTAGATATTTCAAAAAATATTCAAAGCAACACATCCACTTATCTTTCAAATCTAAGTTTTGCTATTGAATACGGCCAGCTCTCCAATAATTACCTGAATTTTTTACTTATCATAACATTTGACACCGCCTTTTCTGTCCCCGACAAAATTAAATGTATTCTCCCAGACAAAATCGTGGATCCGCTCCTGGTGGAGTTAATTTTAGCGACTTTTGATTAAGAATCTAGGGACTCGGAATTTTTGGAGTTGGCAACACTGTCGCCACGGCGCGTCAGTACGGTTAGCACTTTCGTTGCCGATACGCGTCGACTTGTTTTCGTGGTATATTTTTAAACATTTCATTGTTTTGCACCATATCAGAGCGCGGAGGCGACGTGACGTCATCGACGCCAGGTCTCGAGATAATGTGACTGGGTTATACATCCACACTTCGAATTCAAATCATTTATTTAAATATGGGTACATCAATGTACACTTACGTCAGTTACAATTTTTTTACGAATAATTACCTATTTTAGCACTCGAAGAGCGTCATGACATTAAGTTTTTTTTTAATTGATGATAGGCTTCTGTTTGACTGCCATCTTGTCTGATGGTGAGCAATGATTCGGTCGACGATGGAGCTTGCCTTGAAGAAACTGATTTACTCTCGACTTGAGGACACCCAGATTATATCTATCGGGGAATACCTACTCAGGCAGAGCAATCCACACTGTTGGTTTCTGCATATTATGCTAGAAAAACAAGAAAAATATACGTCAATTACGGTATTTTTATGTCGAAGGTTCTCGAAAGTTTATCTCTATTTCTCGCAAAAGTCTGTAGTCGGCGTTACATTTGTTTGACAGTAAATAAAAAACATGCAATCAAATCTTAGAACAAAATTTTGAACTATTCTTCTACTCTAAGATAATATTAAAACTTGCAAACGGATTTTCATGTTTTTCCTAATGCTTCCATAGGTAATGTGGTATAGTGGATATTGAGAATTGTTTTGAGAAATTACTTGAAACAGTGATACGCGTCAATACAAGGTTAGAGGGAAAGGGTATGCTAACTCAAAAAGAGGTTATAGTACTTCATATTATTCACTTATTTATTCTTAATCTTAAATTTAAATTTTTACAATATTTTTATATAAAAACCTAAAAACATTATAAAAACTTAAACCTAGGGTGCCGTCGGCAGCGGGGTAGGGCCCAAGCTACCGGTGGTTTAGGCTGCAGAGTGAGGAATCTCCTGACAATGCGGGCCGTGTCAAGAATCACCGCCTTTTGTATCTGACCCTTGACCCAACCGTCTAGCGAGAGCCTCTTCCGATGTATTATAGTACATATAGTACTTATCATTGTGAATTTTTTTTACTAAAAAGGGCCAACTCTGAAATCGCAAGTAACCAATAACCAAACTATAGTAGAAATTGTTCATAATAATGAGTACTATGATCTTTTTCGGCATGTCATACTCTTTCCTCATACCCTGTAAAATGTATTAGTTACAAGCTATCCTATAAGTTACAAAATCGCTTGCGCAAAAGTAATACTTCCAGTGAATACTGTAGTGAAAAGTTCTATAGCTGTCAAAGGATACTCGATCTTCCAGTAGCTATACGCAAACCACTGTTCATGTATTTAGCTCGATGTACACGGAATGGGCGAGGCATTGTTTGAGCATTTTACACACTACTACAATTAAATACACTAATATTATAAATAAAGTTTGTATGTTTGTTACTCCTTTCACGTTGGAACGGCTGAACGGAATTGTGTGAAATTTATAATAGTGGTAGCTTCATCACCGCGACTATTGCCTGTCTCTGTGCTAATGAAAATGACGTGTTTCCTAAAGGGTTACTGATAAAATGCTAACAAACTCTTGGTAATTTGATTACCAAGATAAAATTATTAGATATAGTAAAATATAATAGGCAGATGCTGTTTTCTAGATCTTGTGTGAAATGCTCGAAACAATGTCTTTTAGCAAGAAACTGTTGGCAATGACTTTACGATTAATCGCGAGCGGCTATTGTTTGTTTTTTTCTAACATTGCAAACTGATAATTTCCAGAAACGACCTGCAGTGCAAGTACGGCATTTTATCAATCGACAAATTTGACGTCAGTTGTCGACAAATTTGACAATAGTTGTCGACAGATTTGACATTCGTTGTCGACAAATTTGACAATTGCCGTCTACGCAAATAGTCGAGTTAATATAAAAAGATAAAGATTATATTTATTTACTCGAAACACAAGTAAATTGTACACATATTGGGGAGCATACATGCACTGGCAACATCATATTTAGCATTTTTCGTCGACAAAAAACAATATTGTAAATGACAGATTTGTCGATCGATAATTACCGTGCTTGCAATGCAGTTTAGGTAAAATGTGCCGTCTCGTTTGAACGCATGACGCTTCTCGATAGCGGGAGGTGGACAGATTTATAGTATAGATAAAAAGCGTTTAAGATTAGCGAGCGTTTAAGATTAGGGGGTTAGTGTTTTGTCCAGTACAGATTTGGGATACTATTCTTGGATGATAGATATTATTTTTGCCCTGTTGTCCGAGAAGGTTTGTATTATGTTAGTGCAAGAATGAAGGGTAATGTTTTGTCACTCTCATTAAAATAAATATGGAGAGTGAACAGGGCAGACAATGTCGAATGCACCAGAATTGCAACTATTAGCATATACTTTTTAAACTTATTTCCTTTTTTTACATTTATTAATAACTGTATATTAGAGCTTATGATAATTATGATCGTCCACTATTTGTTTTAGTAAAATATTAATATATACTAGCTGCGCCCCGCGGTTTCACCCGCTGTCCTGCAAGAATAGCGGAAAGCCGTTCAATTTTCTGGGGTAAAAAGTAATCTACATATTACCTAGGGCTTAAGCTACCTTCATACCAAATTTCGTCAAAATCTGTTTAGCTGTTAAATTGTTAAATCAAATTGTCATCCATACGTCCATTACATAGCTGTCATTTGCGCAAAGAGTATAATAAGTCGTTTTGTTATTCCAAGTCTGATTCTTTTTTGTTATACCTCGTTTTATAGTGACTGATGTTTTATGTCAATTCACACTTGAATGCTATCGAATTTATTTAATAGAAATAAATAGTATAATAGGAATAAATAGTATCCTATGTGCGTTTCCTGGCTCTAAGCTACCTCCTCACCAATTTTCAGCCATATCGGTAAAGCCGTTCTTGAGTTATAAGTAGTGTAACACGAACACGACTTTCTTTTATATATATAGATAAGGTAATGATGGCAAAGTGTAAACTCATTCCAATATTTCATGTTTGCAATGTTATTCGAAAATGACGTTCTTATCTTCAACTTAGTTAGTAATTATAGTAAATTGATTTTCTTGTAAAGTTGTGGTTGAATTATTGTAATTTAATTATTTCTAATTTTATCATGGAAAGGATATTTCAATAAATTAATCTTCAATCGAAGTTTCTGTGTTTTATTTATCTCAATAATGTGAATGTTATTAATACAACTTTAGGATGGTAATGAGGCGTTTAAAAAAAGTTTTGGTTCTGTAAAATACAATAGGTAGCGTGGAATTAGTCTAGTATTTTATGTGACACCTATTTGTCTTAGCACTTCTAAATGGGCCAAAAGCCCGGAGAGGGCCCAATAAAACAAAAAAAAAACAACATTAGGAAGTCAATTTCAATGTCATATTGACATTGTCATAATGTCATAACATTGATATAAAATAGGTCGATCAAGTGCAGCACATGTGTTGCCTGTAGATTAAATAATTATTCCCAAATAATAAGAATAGCAACTACAGTCCATCAAATCTAAGAGGTACCGTTTGACGTTTCATATTTTTCAAACCGAAACAACTTTGTTCATACGTACATTATTCAGTTTCGATAACCTTTTTCATAAAACCATGAATTTAGAAAGATTTCATTATTGTATCTAAAAATGTACAATTCTTAATATCTAAATGTAATTGAAAACTTTCAAACAAAGCAAAATAACACATATTTACACAGTAAATAATTTCTAATAGTTATATTCTTGACCTCATTACAAAGTTACGTAGTTAGGTCACTGCACGTAGTGTTGCGACTCTTCGGATACACTTGTATGCAAAAAAATCGTTTACATATACGAAAAATCGAATGTATTATTTACAAATTACACTTGACAACCAAACAAATATTTTTTCATGTGAATGGGATTTATCTCACATATTACGATTACATAACTAAATAGTTATGTAATCGTAAAATATGAGATAAAACCCATTCACCAAAAATACGTATTTATAAATCAAATATATTTGCTTCTTTAAAAAGTTGTCGAAAGCGATTTGTCGATTTTTGATTTTCGCGCCCAAATAAGTCGGGGTTTCTCGCGCTAACGCTGTCGAAATAGTAAATGGAGTCAGGGATAGTGTTTTTTACATTTATTTTTGTGTATGATAGTATGGGTTTGCATATTACAGAGAAATAAACAAATTTTTAACAAGCACATCCATTGATTTTACAATTACAATTTTTTCTTCTAAGTCTTATTTCTACGTCTAAAACTAATAATTTTTTTCTGGCAACACTGCCAACTACAAGCGCACGCGGTCCGCTCGGTCGGTTCGGCGTCAGCAGTCTCTCGCCATCTTGGAAGCTGACTGTGCGCGTACTTGCTTTCTCGTTTGTGTTTTACAATTTGTGACTTGGCTATTACTTTTCTGGACTGATCATTCTTTATCCGTTTACCTTGGCAATATTTATACTGGACTCCGAACTAAGCAAGTGTTTATTAATAATGTCGAAAAGAGGACGTACTTTGAACAGCCAGGCTCGTGAATTGGTGGTGAAATTACACGAGTATTTTGAGCGTGAATCTCAAAATGGTGGACTTCTACTGCCAGTTACACAAGTTCGGGATCGCGTCGGTGAAGCTCTCGGTATTGGTAGCCGCACCGTTGGCAAAATATTAAGTGAAAAATATGGGCCTTCGGGGAGTGACAGTAACGTACTTCACACACCGAAAAAACGAAAAAGAAATAAACCTGTGACAGGCATCGATGAATTCGATAGTCATGCTATTAGAAACCATATATACGGGTATTTTACAACAGGCGAATTTCCAACATTGGCAAAGTTATGTGCAACTTTAAAAGATGCCGGGCTGTATAAGGGAAGCATAGAGTCGTTGAGAACGGTAATAACAGGAATTGGCTTCAGACACAAAAAAGTTGACAAACGAAAAATTGTTATGGAGCGATATGACCAGGGGCGTAGCTACCGCCGTATCTGCCGTATCAATTATACGGGGCCCCGGGCCAAGGGGGCCCCCGACGTGCGTAACAAAAATTAATAAAAACTACCCTTTTTTTTTTCAGAAATGACGAAAGTAGTCGATAATTTTAGAAAAAATATATATATTATATTATATATTATATATTATATTATATATATATAATAGTATATCTTTTTTTACGTCTATTTTGTTGTCTCCATACAAAACGCTAATTTCGTAGGTAAGGACCTAATAAATCAGTTTGCCGAAAATAAGGCAAGGAGAGTGTATATTTAATTTGAAATGTTAGTAAAAATTTTGGAAAAAGTGATAGATGATAATTATGATGAATAAATATTTCTTTTAATTTTATGCAATTAGTTTTTTTCTTTTGTGAGAAATCTTTACCCTTCATAAGGGCCTCCAAACAAATTTTTATACGGGGCCCCGCCAAGACACGCTACGCCACTGGATATGACATAATTATGCAGCGACTAACATTCCTGCGCGAAGTTAAACAAATTATAAACTGGGATAATGTAATATTTTTGGACGAAACCTGGCTAAATTCCAACCATTCTGTGCCGAAAACATGGACTGATGATTCTGAAGCTTCGTGCTCGAAGGTGCCGATAGGAAAAGGTGGACGCCTCATAATATGCCATGCTGGGTCAGCGTCTACAGGCTTCGTGGAAAACTCTTTATTAGCTTTCCAATCCAAAAGCACTAAAGAGTATCATGAAGAAATGGACGCAGTAAGGTTCCGAGAGTGGTTCTTAAATTTATTACAGAATATCCCTCCTAACAGCACAATTATAATGGATAATGCCCCATACCACTCTGTGCAAATTGATAAAGCACCTACGTCAGCCAATAAGAAAGCAGATTTGGTGGCATGGCTGCAAAGAAAAGGAGTGGATGCCGACATGTCACTATTAAAAGCTGAATTATTACAGTTAGTGAAATTGCATAAACCACCAAAACCGACATATGTAATTGACCAATTGGCCGAAGAGCACGGGCACAAAGTCATACGACTTCCTCCGTACCATTGCCAATATAATGCCATTGAACTGATTTGGGCCCAAGTTAAAGGTAATATTTTATAATATTATAATAATAACACGAGTACTTCTAACATTTATAATTTAAACAATGGTTTTCGTCTGCTATCAAATAGTTACATTATTGTTTTACAGGTTATGCAGCAAGACACAACACAAAACCACCCTTCAGTGTCAAGAAAATGGAAGGTTTATTAAAGGAAGCATGTGCCCAAGTTACACAGGAAGATTGGAGTAAAGTAGTACAAAAAACAAAGAAAATAATAATGGACGACTTCGAAAGAGACGTACACTTTGATAATGTAATGGACAATCAACTGGTCATTAATTTAAATGACGATGATGACGAAGACGACGATACTAGTACTAGTAGTGAATAAAAAAATATCCTAAACATTTCTTTTATTTAATTATAACAATTGATTTCTTAAAATTCGGATATTATAGTAATCGATCTCTTAAAGTTCGGATATTATAGTAATCGATTTTTTCATCCCATCCCTATCATTCAATTGTCAGAACTGTCAAACGGTACTTCTTAGATTTGACGGACTGTAACTGTTTTCCAAATAGTATTAGATTAGAGTTATTAGGGTTAAAGTATATTTTATTATGGAAACAAGCATCGTCCACGGCAATTTTAGTACAAAAGTTGGTGTACAAAGACTTTCTATTTATTATGGTCACATTTAATGGCATTTAATGTATTTTGGCCTTTAGATTGGGGAGTTGATTAAAGGACACCATAAATCGATTTGACAGAAAATACTAGGCGCTTACCACGCCACCTACGAAAATACCACGAACTTTAAAAAAGAAACTCCTCGTTTGACAGAAAATACTAGACGCTTACTACGCCATCTATGAAAATTTCACGAACTATTTTTTTTAATAAAAACGCATCTGTGAGTGCTTCTTTCTTACAAATTTTATTGTTTTAAGTTAACCTAGACCTACAAGATCAAAACAATCCTATTGATTTCATACAATCTTATTTCTTTAAATTATTTTTGTTTTCAGCGTTTTACATTTTGCCTACGTTTTTGTAGGAATCTAGGAATTCTTAGTTGGCAACACTAAATCTATAGGTCTCGTCGCCGTTCGCCGTCTCGAAAGAAGAAAAAGACTCGAAATGACGTGAACGGAACGGAACGAGACAAAACGCACTTTGCTTTTTCACAATAAAATTCGCGAGAATATTTCGCGATTTTATGTGTGCTGTGAATGTATTATTCTTATCGCTCGATTATCATGTTACGTCGTAAATATTCTGTGATAAAAATCTATTGTACCTAGGCACAAAATTAACTTACAGAATCGTCAGTCAAGTGTAAGGCGCGACTGTGATTGCTTGTGAAATCTGTAGACATGTAAAGTTATTATCGGCGCCAGAATGTCTGACGAGCTGGAAGCCAGGATGTGGGACGATGGGGCTTCAAGATACGAGTCTCGGAGTCGAGGAGCGTACTTTGACTCGTCGGAGCAATTGGACAGGGCTCCTTTGTTATCAGAGGTCAGTATCTAACTTAGCAGTTTTAGTTTCCATGGTCACTAGACGCAGGTGTTTTTCTGATTTTAAGGCCAGAAAAAAATGTTTTTATATATACCGGTGCTTACACGGTTTACGTAGGATTAAACAGTTTTTCTACATTCCCTTGAACAATGAAAAATTTCAAGTTTTCAGTTCGCTTCATTAACACTACTAAATTCAGTTCAGTCTTAAAAAATAAAGGCACCAAATAAAAATAACTAAAAATCTCCTAGGTAGGTATAATATCATCAAGGCCCATTTATCAAATTGATTATTAATAGTAGCAAATATTCTAGTTTCCTTATTTATCTTGAATCCTATTTTTCTCTTTGCTTCCTATCACATGTTTTATTATTTATTTTTTTCTAAACTATATTTTACAAAATAATGTATTAAAATTTGACTTTACCAAGCCATATACCATGCTAGTTGTATATAGCATCCTATGGTATGAATAAATGAATTGAATTGCTGCTTCTATGCGTCTGTATTATTTTTGCAATAGTTGTTCTAATAGTAAAAATAAATTTGGCACAGGCACAGGCACCATAAAAATTGCTGATTACAAAGATGTTACATAGTTACAGCAACAAGTTGTGACGATGATGACCCTTTGTAAATGGCTGAATTCCTTACATTTCACATGTGTGTCTGCCAGAGCACAGACAAAATAACACTTATTTATACTATTTTATACAACTCCACACAATCCAGTAAGTAAACCTATCAATAAATAGTAAGTGATACAAATCTATTATCACAGTTGTTGTATCAGTTGTTCTGACATTTGTATTTATTTCAATTAGTAGTAAAAACATAATTACACTAATGATCAGAATTCATTATTAAGTACTAACTGAGCTCCGTGATTACACCCGCATTTTCCTGAATAAAATGTAGCCTAAATGTTAATCCAGGAAATAAACTACCATCATACTAAATTTTACAATTAAAATCACCAGCTAAACAAGCTACATTGAATAAAATAGAATGAGCCAAATTCGACATGTTTATGTGAAATCGTTTTTGAGTTATGAGGACGTCAAAAGTGGCTCCAAATGGTTCATGTAATATTTATAACACACAGTGCTGCTCGCCAGTTCTGTTAGCTTGGACTTGATTTGACACACTACCGCATGTAGATGTGATTTATTGTCACAAAAGTTAGTCGCACAGTATTTTAATAATAAAAAAATAATATTAGGATTGCTCCTATATTGACTCATCAATCGAAAATACTCTTGCGTAGCTAAATCCTAGCAGGATGCTGTGACACACAAGTACAACCTTCTAATAAATTAAAAACTAACCAAGTAACTGCAAAAAATACCAGGCTGTTGGTAACTTTAGGAAGTCATTCACGGCTATGTTTTTTCTAAACCAATCCCATAATATGTGCAATTCTTGTTTTTACAGTACACTAATTGAAGTACACTGTAATTTTGGTCATAAAAAGCCACTGTTTATTGAAATACGGTAACTAACAGAAACATGAGTGATAATGAGAAAAACAAATTCCAACATCCGTTCATGTCAGATACTGCAGATAAATATCACACAAGTAGAATTTGTTTGAATTAGGTACCTACCTAGCTGATAAGTCTTCTGACTGTTTGCAAGTTGATTACAATTTTTGAAACCGGCTTCAGTATACAGTTTGGTCAATTACAAGTTGAAAATTTGGTCTTAATAAAGACTACAAAATCATTATTCAAACTAAAGTAAAAACAACAAAGAATCCAACTGCAAAATATTTGTAACCATCTGGATACAGAGTTGTATGTAATGAAACTGTAGTTTAAGCAGTAGGATGTCATAAGGAATACAAACTTTCACCTGAAAAACTAAAGTTCTCTTTTTAACCGACTTCAAAAAAGGAGGAGGTTATCAATTCGTCTGTATGTTTTTTTTTAATTTTTTTTTTGTATGTTTGTTACCTCATAACTTTTGACTGGGTGAATCGATTTTGATGATTCTTTTTTTTTTGAAAGCTGACGCTTCCCATCTGGTCCCATTTCAATTTAGTCCAGTTCTGATAATGGTATCCATGAGAAAACCATATAAGTCTTTGCATTAAGTATGTGCGCGACAAATAGATGAATAACTCAATAGTCGGTCTTTTGAAGTCGGTTTTTGTTTTTTGTTTTGTAAAAATAATGTTCTTGTTATTGTTGAGTTACCTTACTGTCAAGAAAAAGAGTACTTTAAAATACTTCAAGTGCAATGTATTTTCCTGATGATGTTCTACTGCTTCAACTATTAGGTAGGTTGGTACTTCAAACTTACTGATGTATTGGGATGTCAGGAATATCATTGGAAAAGGCTCAGATCCAGTACATTTGGATGGGACTAGAGTGGAGTGGATGCATACAAACAAAACCTTAGCCTCGCTTCATGTAGTTCGAAAACGCCGAGCTTCGTATTTAACGTCATACAATTTACACACAGAAAACATTGGCTCTTGTGATGTTGCTTCACAAATCTGCCAATATCACGTATAAACGATCAATCACAGATAATTTGTAATATTATGAACAGCAGAGATTTTTTGGTCTCTTTCTACCACCTTAAATGTACTGAAAAGGCATGGAAATTTTAAAACCACTCCAAAAATATCACGTCATCTACCCACAGAATGACGGCGAGAAATACGCGGTTTAAGAATTTTTAACTACCCTCAAAAAAAAACTTTTCACTCAGTCATTTAAATTGACCATTCATTCTTGTCGACCGTACAACGGCCGCCAAACAGTCTGCTTGATATTTGTCAGTTTTTAATTTTGATAATTTGAAACCATTTTGTTTAGTGCCAGTGAATATGCCTAGAGTTTACCGCTGTTATAAGATTGAGATGAAGGAAATGAATGTAAGTGATTTTAAAATTCGAATATGTTACGTTTACGTGGCGAGTCTAAGTTAGCTATCACGACCATTTCATCTGCACGGAATTTTCCCTACTACAAGGTCAGAGGTCAGAGGTGTATGAGGCAGTTATGTCGTTTTTACAAGGTTTTATTTAACTTGAAGCCTGATTAGTTTTGTTTGTTTAGGCCAAATTGTCATTGTGTCGTTCTTTAGGAGAGGTCTATGACCAGCAACGGACAAACATAAGATAGGCTGATGATGATGATGAGGTCCAATTTTGTGAAATACGATATTTGTGAAAAGGTGGTGAGAAGAACAAAAGTTTTTATTCTTCTCACAATACGGGGTTATTTTTAGCTCGATGCAAAGCCGAAAAAGGCTCATGGTACTCATCGATCTGAAGGAGACAGACTTGTTAACACGCTAGCTCATATAAGGTTATTCATAAAGGGCATGCTAAGCCGAAAAGGGTTTATAGTACTCATTATTAACCTTTACTATGGGACCAACCCGAAATTCGCGAAAAGAAAATCAGCTGTTCAATAGAAAAATGACGATACTCGACAGAATGTAGGTATGGAACAGCTGTTTTTTTTTCGCGAATTCCGGGTTGGTCCCATAATAAAAGTTGTTATATATCATAATTATGAGTACTATGAGCCCTTTTCGGCTTTGTATCGAGCTGAAAATTACCCCTTATTTTAAGGTAGCTTGTCAAATGTATTCTTCAAGTGCCCAGACTAGTCCCTCAGACGCGTAACCCGTGGCCAACACGATAAGACGTTCTTTAAGCCCGTATCTCAATTATCACCCACTAAATAAAGATTATTGACTGTTATCTGAACAGCTCGATACGAGTACAATGTTTTATTCAATAATATTCAACTTCTCAATGGATTTAGATTACTTAAGCTTCCAGCGGGTTTTTCACACTATGATAGGTTTGCGTTTGAGCGTTATTTCGCTTGACGGTAAGCAATGATGCGCCTAGAAGAAACCGATTCACTAAAAGAAAAAGTTTTATACAGTTTGACAAGACGTGACAGTCATTAGAACCATGATTTGCTTACTCGGCCGACTATGCCCATTGTTTCACCACTTCTCGTAACGTGTAATCAACTCATATGGGACAGAGAACAGGTTCTAAATAGTATAATAATCATAAAAGTTAAAACAAAAACGTTATCTCAACGGAAAAATGAGTCCATGAAACGACGAAGTTATCGTTAGGTTCTGAAATCTAAATACAAGCTTTGAAAACGCGGTCAAACCCACAGGGCATACCCACGCTACCTAACGTGATCAGAGACGGCTACAACAAGGGGGGGGGGGGCAATGGGTACATATGCTGCCCCCCTAGCCAAATAGCACTATTATAAACGAAACGCTATAGAAAACTAAGACAATGTATGACATGGACAATAATGGACATGACATTTCTGTAATCCATTTATTAGATTCTACATAATTATTCCACCATTGAAACGTCATTCCCATATATTGGGGGCTGCTACCAAAACGTTGACACGGTTGGCCATATAATCTCAGTTCCGTAATTTGTACCTTATCGTATTGATTTGTGTTGTGTTGTCTTAGTTGCGATTTTAGGATTCCGCGCTCGTTTCATATGCGACCGTTCAGAGCCCTTGACTTGCGAGTTTTCACTTTGGCAGATTTATTTTTTGTATTGCGCACACAAATTAAATAACATTTCGAAATCTAAGTTGGCATCGTTTATAAGAAAGACCCTAATTGTTTATCTACTAAAATAGATTATAAACAAATCACAATTTGATATAAAATCAATAAAGCCCCTGCCCCGGTTTAGCTAGCAGCAGTATGTGATAAATAAAAATTGTGCTTCATTTTCGCTTGCGAAAAAGCACTATAATAAAGGCTTTAAAAAAATAAGGCCCTTGTTTATGTACTAATCGTTGTTGTTAGTTGTTTATCTATGGTCGCTCTTCAATGACCTGTCTACTCGTAAGCGACTGATAGAAAGTTCAAACTGCTTACCTCGGCCAGAGAATTAGTATTGCAAATCTACGTGGTAACGTCGCCAGCCTTTTGAGTACCCTACCCGCGGATAGTGACCTGAGCTCTGTGTTTTATTTGTAATTTGTTTATGCCTATTTATATTATCTTTTACAATTTTTTTTTCTACTAAAATAGAACCACAACCCACATTTTGATATAAACAACCGCCCCTGAACGGCATCCTGGGTCCGCGCCCGACCGTAATAATGATAAGTAAATGTTTACTGGGGTGGAAGTTTCTTCACGCATCGTCGCTCGTGTCAACAAGAGGATTCATTTGCTTAATGAGGGTGGCAGCTGTGATGAAAAAAAACGTGCCGAGTAATGTTCTGAGATAGCTGAGCTGTTTCGTGTTCGCGAATATGCGGATTGTTTTGATATTGCAAGGTTTGAAACTACGTTTAATCTGCGTGATGCTACTGCTTACCACTGTCAGAAATAAGATCGAGATAGATAGATAAACTCTTTATTGTTCACACCATAAATTACAAACAAAAGAAAAGGAAAAAAAGATTTAAAATTAAAAAAAACTAAAAAAACACGCTTTTTATAAAAAACCGAACTAAAAAAATAGAAAATAAAATTTTATAAATTTAAATTAAGAATAGGGTTGAAAATTTCAATAAATATAAATTAATAATAGTGTAAATAAATAAATATATGTATTTTATTTTTAAAAAGCGTGGGGTGCATGGGTCAATAGATATTATATATTTTGTAGATACATTTTGTATTGACAGACATGAGTAGAGTGATTAGCATTTTGATAATATCTTAGAAAGCACCCCACGCTTTTAAAAAAATAAAATACATATATTTATTTATTTACACTATTATTAATTTATATTTATTGAAATTTTCAACCCTATTCTTAATTTAAATTTATAAAATTTTATTTTCTATTTTTTTAGTTCGGTTTTTTATAAAAAGCGTGTTTTTTTAGTTTTTTTTAACTATTATTTATTTTTCGCTTTTTAGTTCGATTTGCTAACTATTAACCATCCTTAATATGTACAAATGTGTTGGTGTTATCCGATTTTGGCCGTCTGCTCAAGCAAATTAAAAATAAAATTGATGCGTAACAAAAAATATTGAGCAAAAAGATTTGTAGCCGCGTGGTTTCGATCCTCAGACCTCAGAAAATAAAATTGATGTGTAACAAAAAATATTGAGCAAAAAGATTTCTAGCGCGTGGTTTCGATCCAGGGACCTCTGGGTTATGAGCCCAGCACGCTTCCACTGCGCCACTCTGTTCTCTGACACGAATGACGAAATTACCATTTGTAAGTTAAACGGTATTAAAAGTTAAAGAAACTTTATAGAAAAAGCGTGTTAAAAAAATTAATAGTTAAAAAAACTAAAAAACACGATTTGTTTAGTGTATTGTCATCGGTCCTCGATATATCTACAAAGTTTGAAAGAAATCTGACCGTTTAAAGTGGGTCAAAAACGCGCTCAAAGGAGTCGGTTACATACAAACATACAAACATACAAACATACAAACATACAAACATACAAACATACAAACATACAAACATACAGGTGAAGCTAATAAAAGCGTGTTAAAAAAGGAAGAAAAGGGGAAACTATAGTTTTAAGGTTATAATCCTTTTGTTTGAAAGGAACTGAACGGAACTGAACTGAACTGACGGGATGATAAATATTTAGCACCAAAGTTATAATTGACTTGCTCTCATATTACTAGTGAGTGTATTAGTTCGTAGCGAACTAAACCTCGCGACCCTTAGTATTTCCCCAAACCGATTTCGCTCACATTCAAACTTAAAAACTCTATGTATTGTAACGAACTACTTGCATAGAAAATTTCATGAAAATCCTGAGAGATACGATCTTGGGGTTTTCAATGTTAGAGTGAATAGGTAACTTCTAAGTCTGCTTCATCTTCGACCACATCGTCACTTATCAACAGGCGACTTGGTGGTCAAATGCGGATACAATCGCGATAAAAAAGTGAAAAAGCCGTATGGCATCTAAACGTACCTTATCCCTAGGAGACCTACACTCATAGATTAGGGTTTGTCCATTATAATCACGTAAAACTCGAAAGGGAGGAGGGGGGGGGGGGGGGGGAGGGGTACGTAAAAATATACGTACGTTACGAAATAAATATTACGTGCATATGCATACCCTTTATGAATAACCCTTATGAATAAATATTACGTGCATATGCACGTAATATTTATTTTCCTCTCGTAATATTTTGTGATGTTTTCGGAACCCCCCCCCCTCCCCTCTTATATAATTCGTAGGTTGAATTAAAAAAAAAATTATGACAATTTGTACCAAAAGAAATACACGTCGCGTCGTGAGAATGAAAAAGTTGCTAAAAAACATCGCGTGTGATTAATGGACGTCCTCAAAGGCACAAGTCAAAAAGCCCCTAATAAATGTAAACATATTTGTTGCCCCTAGGAGACCTACACCGAAGTGCCGGTGGGCGTGGCGACGGAGGGCGAGCACTGCCACTGGAAGCTCCCGCAGCCGCCCAGCGCCGTGCCGCAGCTGGTCATCGCGCTCGTCCTCTGCGGGTTCTTTATGGTGAGTTCTGTTAACACTTGCAGGCAGATTCCGGAATACAAAGGGAAGTCGAGAGCATCATTTCGGAGAGACGTTCAGAATTTGCTACTTTTCAAGAGCGTCAAGAAACTGTTTATCTTTGTACTTGGATGTTGTATAATACTAATTTTAAATTATAGGTTTAAGTGCAGCTTAACTTTATATAGGGTTATTCATAAAGGGTATGCTAAGCCGAAAAGGGCTCATAGTACTCATCAATATGAACAACTTTTGCTGTGGGACCGACCCGAAATTAGCGAAAAAAAAATCTGCTAATTCATAGAAAAATGTCAATGACACTCGACAAAATGTATGGAACAGCTGATTTTTTTTCGCGAATTTCGAGTTGGTCCCATAGTAAAAGTTGTTCATAATGATGAGTACTATGAGCCCTTTTCGGCTTAGCATACCTTTTATGAATAACCCTGTATAGGTAATAAATAACACTGTTCAAATCAACTTCAGTCGGTGTGTTTTGCCAAAAGGTGGGTTGTTAATAACGATTTATTGAACGCGATGAAAGGAAAACTTTTACTCGAGAAAAGTGAACCTGTAGTTTCACCTGTAGCTTTACCTATAAACGCTCCTTTCACAACTTCTCACTAGCGTAAAATGTCACGTTCGAAAACAAGTCGGAAATATAAGTTTGGAGCGTTTTTAAGAGACCCTTAGTCTTGTAGTAGGAAATACTAGATCGATGAGTAGGAATCATCAAAAATTTTTAGTTGTTTTAAAAAAATAACATTTTTACTGTGTGCTCTGAAGCCCATACTTGGGAGATCTGGGTGCTTTAGGCTCTTCTTTTTAGTAATGAATGAATAATTTGTACAGATATGCGAGCTGATTGGCGGCTACCTAGCCGGCAGTCTATCAGTGATGTCCGACGCAGCGCATATGCTCAGCGACTGCGGCGGGTTTGCGCTCGCGCTGCTCGCCTTCCACTGCGCCAAGTGGAGCCCCGACGTCAACATGTCTTACGGATACAAGAGAGCTGGTGAGATACACTTACATTCTTCGTCATGATCAAACTCTTTCCACCCACTGTACTGCTGTGGGTTTTTGACTAAAACTCGTTGGTCGAACCTGGACAAGATTGGTACAAGACCAGGATGAGTGGGGTATAAGAAGAAAGATCTATGCTCCGCAGTAGGCGATAACGGTCTGAAAATGATGATGATGACAGAGTATAAGTCTCTTCTTTTGCGCGCCAGCCTTTTCGGTCCTGTGCCAGTGCTATCCATATCCACTGTCTTCCTGCCGTCTTTACATCCTACAACTCGACCTTTAATCATGCCAGTGCCCACCAGTGCGACCAGCCATCTGACGGTAAGTGGTCACCGCCGCTCATAGACACCTGAGGTAACCAATACCTAAGGTATCTTCAGTGCGTTGCCTACCTTTGAGGACTCTATTAACCCTTCGTTTGTTTCGTCTTTTGAGCTTGAAAAAGATCCTATCTCAAGAACCAACACATTTTTTTAATTTTTTTTTCCAGAGGTGCTCGGCGCGATGGTCTCAGTTCTCCTCATCTGGATCCTGACGGGAGTATTCGTGTACGTGGCGGCGGTGCGGCTCCACACGGGCGAGTACGACATCGAGCCCGACATGATGATGATAGTGAGCGGCTGCGGCGTCGCCTTCAACATCATCCTGGCGCTGGTCCTGCACGGCTGCGCGTCTGACGTCGGTGAGTGCTGCCATCCTCGACTGAGTTAGTTCCTCGATTGAGTTGGCCTCTCCGGAGTATAAATTATTACGTTCAGCCTCCCCCCTCCCCCCCCCCTTAACTTTGTCATGTTTTTTTTATGTCGGCTCTCAAATTGTCGTCCGGTTTTGATATAGCCGAGAAAATATATTTCATTTTAAGAACACCTTTTGATTCTAGAGGTTTAAATGTATAAGCGCTATTTTTGTTTTCTTTTCAGACACTTTATTTAAATTCTCCAATAATAAAATTCTTTGTAAACGTGACTTACCTGTAACATTCAATGTTATTTAAGGTCAATAAATATTTCTGATATCTTGTTCCGCCTCCCTTGACATCTTCCTACGCCCCCAAGGAGGCACGCCTCCCTGGTTGGGAACTCCTAGTCTAGATATTGAACACGATTAGTTAGGAAATATTGAACAGTTATTGTTGAACGATGATTGCCGTCAGACCGGATTGTCAATTCATTGGCATTGTTGCGGCAGACATGTCGCTGTACCAATACCGAATAGAAAGTATGAACGACTACCTATTGATAAACAAGTACTGAAATGGCATTTGAATTTATTTTTCATTGGTTTGTATTTTTTTTGAATTATAATTTTGTATTTTTCTTTCCGTCACGTGTAATTTCAATCGACATTTTAAATTAGATTTTGAACGCGAAGACGTTTTGATTAAAAATCGTACCTAACCCCTGGAATGAGACACGCCTGGTAGTAGCAACAGTGTAAAACCTAAATCTGTTCTGTTAACCCTTCGACTGTACCATTTGCAGCTCTCAAACCGATAGTTCCGTTAACCCTTCGACTGTATTCCAGCTCACCACCACACACACGGCGGCATGGCGTGTCCGCACGCGGCCGCACACACACACGCGCACGCGGCCGAACCGGCGCCACGCTTCAGTCTGTTCAGGCGGCGCGAGCGGAAACAAACCAACGGGGCCCTGGTGAACGGGGACTACAGTATGAAGGAACTGTCTAGTAGCGAAACTAATGTACAGGGAACCCCGGATAGGTGAGTGTGTAGCTAGCCATCTCTTTCGCACATGCGCAGGAACTATATTCCCATCAGTGTCTATTCAAAGTTTAAATAAACGAACGGAGCCCTGGTTAACGGGGACTACAGTATGAACGAACTGTCTAGTAGCGAAACTAATGTCCAGGGAACCCCGGATAGGTGAGTGTATAGCTAGCTATCTCTTTCGCACGCGTGCATGATACTGTGCTCTGTCTCTGTCTGCTCAAACGGCGTCGCCTTCAGCGCAGAGACAAATTTTTAGACGAATTCTATTGGTTAATATTGCTCCACTCTTTTCTTCTCCACTCCAGTCGACAGGCAGACTAAGTTTGAGTTTAAAAATGTATAACCAAATGCAGTTTCCATTTACAGCCGACAGGAAAACTTGTCCCATTTTTCACACATTTGCTATCGAATAGTCGAATACTCGCTACAGAATTTATGCTAGCCTTACATTGTTACTTTCCTAACCTAGAGGACATTTTTAGGATGTTACAAAATGAACACATCCGTTCAGTGTTTGTGATAAGCCGTTATAATTTATATGGTGTATTATTTACAATGGCCTCGAATGTACCTACTATCTTATCATGCGCCGAAGTATATACGGGTATTAGTGTAACAGTTTGTAGAAAAATCCTTGATATTTTAATGACATTTTGTAGAGAAAATGTAACAGCGGTAATGAAGCAACTTTTTGCGCCTCGCGTTTCACCCGCAATTTTACATGCACCTTGAAATTTTATGGGATAAAAAGTAGCCTATATGTTAGTCTAGAGTATAAGTTACCCCATATCAAATGTCATCAAAATCCGTTTTGCGTTTGACCATCTCGCCTGATGGTAAGCAATGATGCAGTCTATGATAAAGCACGCTTGTCTAGATAAAAATAATTCACCATGAATAATATTAGTTGGATAAAGGTACAAGTTGGTAGGCGACTGCACGCAGCAGCAGCGGACGACATGTCGTCGGTTCATGTCGTCACGACACGTTGTTGCGTCATGTCGCTGCAGCCATGATTTCGAACCCGACTGCAGACGGCCACAGCCGATGGCATCCAGTTGGTCAGGAGTACTCCGTGAAACAAGATGTCTGACGTGTTCGAAAATAGTGATCGCATTTTTTTATATCTTTTATTAGAAGAGGAAGGAGACGATGATGACTTGTTTTTATTATACAGAATAACTAATATTATAAAGAAGTAAAGTTTGTGTGTTTGTATATTTGTTAAATTGTAAGGGGTAATCTCGGGATCTACTGAACCGATTTTAAAAATTCTTTCACCAATAGAAAGCCACATTATTGCTGAGTGTCATAGGCTATATTTATTACCTGAAAAAATTAGGGATCCTTAACAAAATAAGATCAAGTAAAAAGTAATTTAAAAAAATCTACTTATCACCCGCATAAAGACGCATTTAATCTACGTTTATCCCAAAATGTTTAAAAAATGAATATCCACCCGAGCGAAGCCGGGACGGGCCGCTAGTACAGAATAATACGAAATGCCACACGTCCTATGCTTAAATGCAGAGCAAGTGAGGGAACTTATTGATAAACCATTTGAAAAGCGATATGAAAGAATTCAGAGAGTTGCTCCGGTGTCAGCGGCACTACTGATCTGCGGTCGGACGACACTGCCGTCTGCCGCTCGACGACGCGTCGCTAGCTTCATGTCGCTAATTACGGAGGGAATGTCATAGAAATACGTAGAAACCAGAAGTGTCGCTGCGACACGTCGTTTGCTGCAGCTTCATGTCGTCCGCTACCAACTTGTACCTTAAGGCGTCATTAGTGATCTGTAGTAAACTTGATTTGGCTAAGTTCAGTCTCCCTTTAACCCATCTATCCCTCTCTCATTTCCTCCTCTATGCTACTTATCTAATTAACCCGTTGTTCACCACTCTCACTCCCTCCCCTCTATAAATATCCTTCTCTTTCCCCCTCTCTATTAGCTTATCTAAGTAACCCGTGCTTCCCCCCAGGAATATAAACCTGCGCGCGGCGCTGATCCACGTGATAGGAGACCTCATACAGAGCTGCGGCGTGCTGCTCGCTTCTATACTAATCAAGTTTTATGTGAGTTCGTTTGCAGCAGACGTCTACTTATTTTCATACAGGGCTATAAGGAAAGCAGAAAAGGGTTCATAGTACTCATCATTATGAATAAGTTTTCCTATAGGACCAACCCAGAAATCGAGAAAAAATTTCTGCTGTGCCATACATTTTATTGAGAGTCAGGGTTGTTCCTGAGGTAGCTATGGCTTGGGTTGTGAAATGTTTCATAAATATGTACCTACTATGAGCCCTTTTTGGTTTAGCAATGTTTTTCTTAAAACCTTTTATTATTTTGATAATAATTTGATAAATTGATTGACTATAGACTTCTGTGTCTGAAATCATTTTGAATTTGAATTTTATTTTCCTTTATACCTAGTATTCTGTATCTATGTTTGTTTCTCTTCACAATACGGGTGTTGTGCCTAGTGTCAACTAGTGTGGAGCCGCAGCCAAAGTTATGGAAATTGATATTATTTTTAAGTTTCCATTGTCTGTATTTTATTTATTGCATAATAAATTATCTTATTTATCTTATAATATATCTTATTTGTTGTGTACAGCCGGAAGCCAAGATGGTAGACCCGATCTGCACGTTCGTCTTCAGCGTGCTGGTTCTGCTGACGTCGGCGAGAGTTGTGCGGGATGCGTTAGCGATGCTCATGCAGGCTGTGCCGCCGCACTTCCGGTGAGAAAGGGGGGGGGGGGGGGATGTATGGGGGGGGGGGGATTTTTCAAAGATCGAAGCGATTGAGCATCCCCTTGTAGTTGAGATAATTTGTCGAAACTTAATACATCATCGCAATAGCACGTGTAACAAAATTAGGCTGAAAACATCACTGGAGTTTTAATTTTTCCCATACATGTGGATCAGCCTAGTGGTGGTGGCTAAGATGTGTGAAGGTGGCTGTGATGTATAGAGGTGGATGTGATGTGTGACGGCGGCGATGATGTGTGACACGATTTTTCAATACGTTAAAACCTAGAAAATTGACAAGGTGTGTTTGTCTGCCCCCACTCCCAGGTACCGCGAGTGCCTGGCGGCGCTGTCCTCGGTCCCGGGCGTGCGGCACGTGCACTCGCTGCACGCGTGGGCGCTGTCCACGCACCACGTGGTGCTCACCGCGCACGTCGCCGTCGGTCAGTCGCAGGCTATAACACCATTTTTGACGTGACAACGTCTAATAAATCGATGAACGCCGGCTGCACGCACGACAGTGTCCCGTTACGCTCATTGTGACGTCACGATCGGAGCGAGAACAGTATGCAATCATTTCATCAAATCAATTCAATCATTTTGTTATGACGTTGTCACGTTAAAATATCGTCCGTAAACCGACTTTACAGGCAACCAATTTTTTTAATTTGAATATTAATAATCCTCAAATTCAAGTTTGAAAAGAATTGTTAACATGTACTGTAGCATAATATGAACCAATTCTAGCTCACCGTATTAACCGCACCACAAATACCAATCACTATTCAATCGCAACTGTATGGGTCTTGCGATACAGGTTTGCCTAGTGCAAGGCTCACAAGCACTATTAACTTTTAAACTGATTTTTTCTCATTGGTGTACGACCTAGTTAGGTCTATTTTTAAAGTTAAACTATGTCTTTATGTGATAAAAACCATTTTATTTTTATTTACTCTCGAAAGCTAGCTGTGAAAGCATATGAATCAAACTCTTAACTTTTACTCATTTCCAGATTCGATGACTGACCCTGGGCCGGTACTGGAGGCCTGCCAAGGCGTGGCTCGCGGGCTGGGTGCCGCGCAGGCAACATTCCAGGTGGAGCGGCACACGGCGCGCATGCAGTCCTGCAACGCATGCCGCGCGCAGCCCGGCATGCGGCTGCAGGCGTATGCGCCGCAAGACAGCAGCATCAACTCTGAACGTACGTATTAGGTCACGTTCCAGGTGGAGCGGCGCACGCCTGTATGCAGGCGTGAGTCGTGTGCCGCGCGCAGCCCGGCATGCGGCTGCAGGCGTACGCGCCGCAAGATGGCATCACCTCCGAGCGTACGTATCATGCCACGTTTTAGGTAGAGAGGCGCACGCCTGTATGCAGGCGTATTTAGGCTTAAGTGTGAATGAAACAAAAAATACCTTAGTAGAAAGACTACTACCACTCATATACCCATACACTGTCAATTCCCGATCCGATTTCTAGTCGAGCATATTCCGACCAACATATTTCACCAACTAGCGGCACTGTGCGTCAAACAAAAATAACGACAGCCGTCCTTACGAAAAGTGCAATAACTAGGTTAAAGCTGATTTCGAGAAAAACGCGTTTAAAGATTGTATTTTCATTGTGTTTGTCTGCCTCATTATTTATGCTTAGTATTAAATCTGGCTCCGTCATAGTTAGGTTACAACTGGCTAAAGAAATATATTATTAGATCTCGTTCTGATGATTCCGAATATGGACTTAAAATTGTATTTGCTATGGCCTAGACAAACCCGACTGGGTTTTAAGGCAATTATTGTTTAAAAATATCCTGTAATAAATAAATAAAAACAAAAATTCAATTAGGCCCAAAACTCGACTTATTGCACTTTTCATAAGGTCGACTGTAGCCAGAAATCGCACCGCAGGCGCTGGCTCCAGTGGCGTGTGGCGTTGCTACACGGATGATACTCCCGGAGTCAAGGTTGGCCCGGTCCCAGTGGTGGTGGTGTCTCTACTGTTCATCGCGACGGTCTTCATGCTCAACATTTGGGGAAAACACACTAGAGCGTAAAAATACTTTTTTTTTTACAACGAACTAGACATGCGTTTGACCACAATCTCACATGATGGGAAGCAACGATGTGGTCGAAGATGTAGCACGCTTGCCTAGGAAATACCTATTCACTCTACTTTTAAATAACCCTGGGTTGAACTTTTTCGGGAAGACAGACGCCGGCAATGGGTTCCACACCTCAGCCGTTCGAATTAAAAAGGTGGAATGGAAATGCTTATTGCGTTTGAACGGAATATCCACCATGAGAGGGTGTCTCATTTTTGTATGGCCGGATGCTTTTATTGTAGAACTAGCTGACCCGACAGACGTTGTCCTGTATTAACTATGAATATTGAATTCAAATTGTCTTAAATTTTCTAATGATCCGCTCAACTTCCTTATTTTTTTCTTTCATAAGAACCTTCTCCTGACAATAATTAACACAACAAAAAAATAATTAGCGAAATTGTTCCATCCGTTCACGCGTGATGCGATGACCAAGGGAAATAGAGATTCATGTTTATAAATATAAGATGGAGATGGCAAGATTAGGTCTTGCAGTTCTTGAGCTAACACTAACACTTGATACTAACATTTTTTTTTTTGTAATAGGCCTGCATTTGACCGCCATCTCGCCTGATGGTAAGCAACGATGCGGTCTACGATAGAACACGCTTGCTCAGAAGAAACCGATTCACTCGCGACTTGACACCCAGATTATATCTATCGGGAAACACACACTCAGGCAAAGCGTTCAACACCTTAGCGGTTCGCACAATAAAGGTTAAATCAAAGCGTTTCGTACGAGTTTTTGGTATATCAACCATAAAACGATGACGCTTTTTTGTGCCGTTGTGTTTATTCAAATAATCTATCAGTTTAGTGTATGAGTGTATGGAAATAAAGATAGAAATACATATTATATTTTTATGAAAAAATAAAATATGAATAAATAATTATGTAATTTAAATCTAATCGTGAATTAAAGTTAAGTTGTAATTTCCCTTGAATAAACCTTGGAATCCAAACCTCTTTGAGTCTGAATTCCCAATCTGTACAGCCTGAAAATGTAATAGACAATGGGCTTCCTTATTTTCCGAGAGATATAGAGCCCAAGTTTGAAGGCATTATTTGACAGATCTAAACTAACTAAAAATTTATCTGTCTTTATCACTGCAAGCTATTAGACAAGGACGTCAATAGTTTTAGAAAATTTAGATCTGTCATACAAAGCCTTCAAACTGTCTGGCTGCTCATTGTCTGGGACTTTTTAAGGTACCTATTTACTCTGAATTCTTAATATAAGTGTTTCACTATGCCACCCCCGTAATCTTGGACCTCATCGTCGTTTACCAACAGACGAGGTAATCAAACGATGATTGATTCTTCATAAAAAATGTAATTTAAGGTTATTCAATTTGTGTTTTCTAAAAGTTAACAATGATAATCTTTCTTTTCAGAGCGCCTCAACTTCATCCGGATTTAATAGGGAGCGAAGTGAATACTCCGAAGTCTATTCAGTGATATTAAAAAAACAAGTCTCGAACCTTCACACGTTTAGAACTACTGAAATTACTTGACTAAATAACGAAATGTTGGTGCCGATTCTGTGCTACCATTTTTGGACTAAAACTAAATTGGACGGGTCTGAAAGTATTGGAAACCCAATGATTTGAATTCTGCCAGTTTTCGGATTGATTTGGTAAGTGTTTTAATTTAAAGGAATTAACGCCACTTTATTGTTTAGACATCTCTTCATCGTCACAAGAAAAGGGCATTTTTAGAGCTCTTAAATTTAGTCTAAGAAAAGATACCACAGAATCGGCAGCATTAAAAAAAATGTTAGTTTGTAAGGTGTACATTTTTTATAAGTATTAATATTAGTGCCAAGTTTTGTATGTTTAACTATTGTTGATGCCCCGTTGAAATTGATATTTATACTAAAATTATTTATTGGACTAGAATAAGAAATTAAATCGAAGTTAAATTGTACGAGTGAATGCGAAGTTTTGTGTGTTTTGAGTGTTTGGTTGAGGGTGGGGTGAGTGTGTATTTGTTATTATAAGCTAATATGGCTCAACGGATTCGGATGAAATTAGATTTAGAGGTAGCTTATTCACACAAGCTACTTTTTAAACCAGAAGAAATTACCTGTCTTCAGGATAGCGCGGGCGCAGCTTGTTTACTGTTTAGTAATATTCGACAAAATTGCATTTATAACACGGTAATTAGAAAATTAAACGATGGAAATAAGTAATTACAAAAATGAATTAACAGTCCAGCTAAGTTAGGCAGTATTCAGTGTGAAACCAAAATTGCTGATCAAAATAAAACTAGTAATAAACTAGATACTGTTCCAAACTATGAACAATTTTACTATGGAAACTAACGTGGTTTTCACACATTTTTGTTATAATTAAACACGGGAATACTCACGTAAAAATTAAGTCGTCTACTACGAAACGAGCCAAACGAGACGCAACCGCGAGCACGTCACGTTTGTAAACTCGCCTGATGAAGGTCACCGAATGTGACCGAAACTAGTCGTAGTAGACGACTTAATTTTTAACACGCTTTTATTAGCTTCACCTGTATGTATGTATGTATGTATGTTTGTAACCGACTCCTTTGAGCTCGACTTTGACCCACTTTAAACGGTCAGATTTCTTTCAAACTTTGTAGATATATCGAGGACCGATGACAATACACGAAAAAAAAAAACTAAACAAAGCGTGTTTAGTTAGTTAATCGAACTAAAAAGCGAAAAATAAATAATAGTTTAAAAAAAACTACCGAGAACTACTAGAAAACCGAACTAAAAAAATAGAAAATAAAATTTTATAAATTTAAATTAAGAATAGGGTTGAAAATTTCAATAAATATTAAACTATTATTTTATGTGAGTATTCCCGTGTTTAATTATAACAAAAATCTGATGAACAATGTTTCGCGAATGTAATACGATTGCACAGATATTTTGACCGGGTTGTAAGAATAGCTCTTCGCAAAAAAACAGTGGTTGTAGTTAGTCGAGTGCTAAAATATTTAATTGTAAAGCATCTGTACCCTTAAGCCACGTATTCACTAAGCAACAATTGTTTATAAACTCTGTTTCAGAAACGAAATCTACGTGTTTCTGAAACATATCACTTTGTTTCTGTAAACACTACGTTAACATATGAGAAACGAGTAGTGTTTACAGAAACAAAATGTTATGTTTCTGAAACAGAGTTTATAAACAATTGTTGCTCAGTGAATACGTGGCTTTAGAGTTTTGATTGTTTTCGAAAACGTTTGGTAAAGCTCCATACATTATAATAGTTCCTTCACGTTTCCGCCAGGGGCGCTTTACTGTATGTATGGAGCTTTACGAAACGTTTGATCGTTTCGAAAACTATCAAAACTCAGACTAATGGTGCTGGTAGAAGATCAATAAGCCGTTGTCCTATTTGACAGCTTACGTCATAGCGTTTAGTGTCATTCTTCTCAACTAGATGGCGTTGTAATCTGTAAACAATATCTGTCAATGTTGACAGATGCTACTAAAGCTTCTGTCAACTTTGACAAAAATAGACAAATTATGATATACCATTCTCTTTAACCTAATCTGACAGCACTAAAATGATTTCCGTCTCTTTTTATTTCGATACATGAGAAAAGCATAGCAACAACTTTAGACCTGTCAGAAATTTAGTGGTGTAATAGAATGATCATAACATGAGATACCGTATGTTTATGGTATATCATAGAGAATTCACGTGATTGACATTTGAAATTGATCTTTACACAGTTGCTTTACAATTCACTTTGCTCTGTGAACGTTTGTTCAAATTCCCGACTACATGCGAACCATTGTTTAAACCAGAGATTTCAATTGATAGTTGTATTATACAAAGTGTTGCTATTATAAAAACAGGGTGCGTACATTATCTATGTCAATTGAGCCGACCAGACAAGACACAAAAAAGTATTGTCTATGAAATAAGTTTGTAACTCAATAAGGCCGTTCCTCACTTGTTGGTGTGGTATCGTAACTATATAAAAATGTAAACCGTAAACTTATTCTTAACAACACTTAACAATACATATATATATACAATACTTAACAATACAATACACACTTAACAATACTTATTCTCAAATATCAAATTCTTATACTTATTCTGAAACTACAATATTATTGATGGCTTCGTCAAACTAAAACTATAAATTTTCGTTAACTGTCTTTACAAAAAGTATAAACAGATATTCATACCGACAAATGAGGGAAAGACTTTACTAGAGCAATGGTCATTAAAAGATTGACTGTTTTGGTATTATAAAAAGTTTTACAAGTAAACCTAGCATCAACCAAAATGTTATTCAGAAACATCAAACAGCCTTTTAAATTATCGTGCGTTGTTGAAAAAAATTGACATAACTTTTTAAATTGATATTTTAAATGATTGTCAAAAAGGGCAAGAAGGGAAGAGGAGGGGTCTATGACCAATATTCAATTTTATAATTAAGAAGGATTAGTCTTGTAACTGGGTTTGCATAATAAATGTAGAAGTATTTGTTATTAATACAGGTTTATAGGAAAAAGTATGCTTTTCCGAAAATGGCTCGTAGTACTATTATTATGAACAACTTTTACTATGGGACCAACCCTGACTTTGCGAAAAAAAACAGCTGTTCCATTTTGTCGAGTGTCGTTGCCATTTTTCCATGGAACATCTGATTTTATTTTTCCGCGAGTTCCGATTTAGTCCCATAGTAAAGTTGTTCATAATGATGAGTACTACGAGCCATTTTCGGAAAAGCATACTTTTTCTATGAGCCCTTTTCGGCTTAGCATGCCCTTTACTTATAACCCTGTATAATAGGTATTATTGTTGTCCATTTTTCGACTAGATTCTAGTGCATTATTTATTCTATTAGATTTTAAAGGTTATGAGAGTTGCTTTAGAAAATTAGCGCGATCGACTGAACATTGCTTTTGTATTAGATTTTCTGTTTTCATGAAAGAGGCTCTTTTTTGATACATTTAAGAAGTATAAATAATAAATAATTTGCAGTAAAGATAACCTAAAACGTACATATTATAGACTTGTTAATTTAATTCTCAAACTATTTGTTAACACTTTTACTGCTTTAACACTTAATATGCGTTTGTGTTTTACCGCACAGTTGTATTGAAAGTGGGTTTTACGCGCCTGGCGTGTGCAGCCGCATTCGCGTTGGTCAAGGAAAACAAGGTCTTCAGCAGTTAAAGTGTTAAACATTTTCGAATGGGGTGTAGTTGTAGCCATTTTGTACTTAATTTTGTATTAGATTTCGTGTCGCAATATATATTTATTATAGAGAAAAACGGAATAGTTCGTGCTCAAATAGAGAAATATTGTGATAGTAATAGACGATAATGTTGGGACATTCCTGTTGTGTGCTCTATAGATTTAAAGCTGGGTTTACACCGAGGCGCTTTGCTTTGAGGCATGCCACTTAGCCACATGCTTTAACCAATCAGCTGGCAACAAAGTGACATTCCAACATAACGCTAATAGAATAATCCAAAATGTATGGGACTGAAGTTAGCTATCTAAAGCCCCATATTCATGGAAAACATTTGTTTAGCAACATTGTTGATGAACGGCAAGAATGCTGCTGGAAACACGGGCGGGAGCTTGTCAACATGTCGTTATCAACTCTACAACACGCAGTGTTGCCAGCAACTCCGCAACACGTTGATTCAACTTTGTTGCTAAACAAATGTTTACCATGAATACGGAGCTTAAATGTCACGTGATCCACTCTGCCGTCGAGGAAAATATACGGGAATGACATTTCTCTAATCTGTTTATAGATTCTATTATAATATTCTATGACAGAAATGTCATTCACAAAAATTGTGTTAGTTTTCTGTAGCGTTTCGATTGTGGAATTGCAACTTGGCTAAGGAGGTTGGTTCCATGTCGTCAAGAATAAAAGGCGCTCTGTAAGCACTGGCAGCCGTGGAAGTTTCTAGAATGTATGTTGCCTTGGTGTAGCTTTAGCTCAAGAGGTGCGAAAACCATAGAATGACATGCAAATTTAATTTGGCTTTTCACCATTTTTTCAATTTAGTTTGATAAATTTTATTTGAAAGACATTTTGTTGAAATAAAAAGTGACTTGCATGATATTCTATTCTTTGATAGGTACGACTATAGTTCGCGGACTTGTCTTCTCTTTCTGATTTCCGCAGTTTTATCATTCTGTCCTTCTCTTACAGTTTGTGACCATTATGACTTTACAATTGTAGCTTCTTCTTAAGTAATGTCAGTAAATAATGATATTTTTTCGCACTTCGAACCCTTTTAGCATATAGTTTGTTTGTAAAGTAAGAAATGATAAATATGTAACCAGTTTTGTACAATGATGTTTGTTATGATTCTTGAAACGGCTATGATGGAAATGCCAAGACGAAGAAACCTATATGGTAACTTAGGTCCGGGTTTTCTTAGATGCTCAAGAAAGTAAACAATTTTTCACGTCCTTGAATGGCTTCAGTATTAACAAAACATATTGATTAAAATTTAGACCTAGTTTAAATCTAGGACTAGTGATAGTGTTTTGAAAACTAGCTAATGTTAGGTGTTTTGTCCTAGTAAAAAAACACAAAATTGTTTAATTTTTTGAATATCCAAGAAAAACGGACTCACAAGAGCTTGTCTAGCTAACTGAATTTTTGCCAATTTGTCTTGCAAAAAGTCTAAACATACATATAATTTTTGTGTGAGTTTCCGGGCTTGAGTGTCTGCCTCTGCTCGGCCTTCGAGGCAACTACAGTAGAAGTATGTTCATGCCGCTTGCACATGCGTGACTCCGTTGGTCGTGAGGCGTTGGCTTGGGAGCAATTTTTGCAGTAACAAAGAGCCAAAATTGTGGGACAGTTTTGTTATACTTCGGTCGTGAGTTAGTAGGCGTAGCATGGGTCGTGGACGGGTTATCTTTCACCAGTTTTTATCCGTAGATGTGACAAAGCTAGAATGTGGATATGTTTGTCTCTAAAGCTGTGGAAATATGTCCGCGGCCCGTGCTAGGCCTGCAGGACGGGGGAATTACTCTCTCTTTCCTTGTTTCCACGCTTGAGTGCGGTTGATATTGGCAAGGTTTTGGTATAAGCAGCTTTTGGCGGCTGGAATTAATTCTTCTATACTATTTTGTTTATCATATTGTAGTTGTAAGTGAACACGGGTCTTGGTAAAACGCCAGGGCCTGGACGGTCGGGCTTCGTGTAAACATGACCAGTAGATTTATAGCCAAATTGTAACCAAAAAATGAAGTATTTTTGTATAATTATCGAACAATTTATTGAGTGTTGTATTTTATTTGATTCTATTTTGTTGTTGTAAATGTGTTTTCCGTCCCCCTGTTTATGTATTTATGTTGTAAATTGTAATCCATTGTACTGAGAATAAAGGAAATTATTGACTTATTTTGTATTTTATTTTAATCATAAATAGGTACAACTAGAACTCTATTTTGATGATAAATTAAACTATAGAAAAATATATTTATTCTGCTATTTTAGAGAAAATAAGTCCTGCCCTTTGAAGAACTATGGTCCTGCCATCCAATAGCATTTAGGTGGGACAAATTACAAATAGAACTTTTGGCAACTTCACCAGGGCTTACAATCATAGATTTAGTAGGTAATGTTTTATTTACATTACTAAAGGGCTTCACACACAGCAGCTATAATGTAAAGATGTACATTATAGCACGATACATCTCATTACATCTTTCCATAGAAATCGTCAGGATGTAAAAATATACATTATAGCTGTCGTGTGTGGTCTCCTGACGATTTCTATGGAAAGATGTAATGAGATGTATCATGCTATAATGTACCTACATCTTTACATTATAGCTGCTGTGTGTGAAGCCCTTTAGTAATGTAAATAAAACATTACCTACTAAATCTATGATTGTAAGCCCTGGTGAAGTTGCCAAAAGTTCTATTTGTAATTTGTCCCACCTAAATGCTATTGGAGAAAATCCCTGATTTTTAATTTAGAACAGGGTCCAATTCACAAAATAAAACAATAAAATAACTACTTATTTCAATAATTTATTAATCTGAAGGCAATTTCAACACAACTATGTACATCACATCAACAGTTGAGGAGTGTCTTGCATACCAGTATATTTTAATACATTTTGTTTTATTTCCTTACTAAAATACATCTTTGGATGTAGGAATAGTTGCCACAGATAAAGCAAACGCAGGCGGAACCGCTTTTATTCGGCGGAGTCTTTGCTTCTCTTTCTGATTCGTCCAGAATTCTCTTATTTCTCTTTCTAGCTTGTAAAGGCCTACGCAGACCGGACGGCATGGCAAGGGATTTTAGTTTTTACTAATGGACATTCAACCGTACTTTACAGAAATACGACATTAATTGCTATGCTTTAAAATGATGCCGTGGCATTGAAAGGGATTTTATCGCACGGCATTAAAAGACGCGCCACAGGCTCCCGAGGCGGGATGCCGTGGCATACCTACTGCGGTAGGCAACGGCATGCCACGGACTCCGGCGCTCGTAGTGATATACTGCGGGGTGCGGCGGCGGGGGTAGAGAAGCGATGAATGCACACCATCCATTTCTACCATTTTAAAACTGAGGCACACCAACACTCGATCAAACGCAACTGAAGACTAAAAGTGTATCAGGCAGCAGGAGTCGCTGAGGCGTGCTTTGTCGTGCCGCGGCACGCCGTGGCAAAGTGCTGGAATGCCGCGGTATCTAAGCGGCCAGTGTGCGCTGACTCACGGCAAAATCCCTTGCCATGCCGTCCCGGAATGCGTAGGCCTTTAAAGTCCACCGAATAAACTCGCGCCTGCAAGCCTCAGATGCCAGGATTGATAAAATTAATTGCCAATATAAGTCTTATTTCCTTCCAGCTAAGATGTATTTTCGTTTACCTATTTTTCGATATAACCTATTTTTGATTGCAAAACACTTCCTCGAACGTGTTCAATATTCTTTACATTACCTACAGAGTAATATCACAACTGCAAAAGTAACAATTTTAAAGCTACGAGTACGTTATCGCATTAATAATATTTGGGCTCTTTTAAAAAAAAATGCGCTCTTCAATTTTAGCTAGTAATCATATTATTGAGCCCCAAATTTAAAATTGAAAGCTTTGGTTGACAGACCTTATTTTATTTTTTCCTAAAAGTATTGATGTCCTTGTCTAATAGGTTGTAATGACAAAGACAGATGAATTTTTAGTTAGTTTAGATCCGTCAAATAAAGCCTTTAAAATCGGTGCAAGAAATATATTATTTATATGCATAGGTTTACCAATTTTAATCTTCAATTTTTAATTCAAATCTTCAAAATGTTTATCAAGTACATGTTTACAAAACATTTCTGTTGAAGGCGATAAAGTAAAGAAAGATATACATTTTTACATAATAGAGCCCTAATCATTTTGCTGGGTAATTGTATATAATATATATTTTCACATTTCTCAAATAAATGATTTAAATATAAAAAAAATCCAGGTGAACGTCTGCCACATTTTTGCAGGTTTCAACCAAATAATTTTTCTAAAGTTTTTGCCTTGTAATAACAAATAAAAAAATTTTATTGCAAAAATTTTCCATTTATTGAGAAAATAAACTATTGTTAGGCGTACTCAAAAATACTTTGTGCGATATCTATTACTGTTTCTTTCTAGTCTCCAACTGACACTGGAATTCCAGGTTCCAGTGTCAAAAAATCTGGAAATTTCCAGGCAAGCATGAATTTTAGCCTACATTTTAGCATTTACTACTTATTTATCTAAAATCACTTGTGTGGAATCACAAACGATACATATTTTATACAGGGTGTCGTGAAAGATCGCGGCAGCTGAGTGATAGAGAACTTCAGATATCAGATATTTGACGACTGGTTTGGGTCAGTGGTAGCATGTCTGCCCTATTAAGCAAGGGGTCCCGGGTTCGACTCCTAGCTGGGTAAGTGCTTAAATGATGAATTCAAATATCTGCTCTGGGCCTGGGTGTTAATTGTCGTCATCCTTGTATCATGGCGTCCCCGACACAGGAAAACCTAATGACTACTCTACTATAAAAAAAAATTACCTTAAACATTAAATGCATTGCATTACCTACAAACTACTAAATAGATCTGTGGCAGGACACATGGCTAGGCGAAGTGGTGACAGGTAAAGTAAGGCAGTGACAGAGTGGTGGCTGAGACGTCGTTCAGCGGCGAGATAGGTTCAATGACTTAGTCAAAATTGCGGGTCGAATCTGGACCCGACTGGCACAGGACTGAGGTAGATGGCCTATACCCAGACGTGGGATAAAAAAGGCTGTGGATGATGATGACGATGAAATATTTCTGTTTATGTCTAAATGTTGAACTTCGTAAACAGTTTTTATTCTTGGATATTTTTCATAACGCGTTCCCCTTAGTAGGTTAGTACGGCATTGACGTCATGCGTCACTCAGCTCTCACTGATCTTTCGTTTTACACCCTTCTCACACTGTACACCATCTTAAGTTGTACAGTAATTTTTGAAGACAAAAAGTACCAAACAAGTTCGATTTCGAAACCAAATTTTAAGCAAATTCACTTGTACCAAATACTTAGATTTTTATCGTTCGTGTCCACAATACACTTAATCCAAAATGAATATAATTAATTGAACATTACAACGTTATGGTTAATTCATTTCACTATTACTTTATCAACAATATCACTCACTCTTTGCTATTTCACATTTTTTATATTTACAAAGCGTTTTCAATAAATATATCTAATTGAGTATAACATTTAGGGATAAAATGACAACATAATTATACAGGGTTATTACGAAAGGGTATACTAAGCCGAAAAGGGCTTATAGTACTCATGAACCACTTTTAAATCAAGTCAAATTTTAATTAGCTGTAATTAAAATGTAATTAAAATGTCAATGATACTCGATAAAATGTATGTGTTTTTTCTTGTTTTCGGGGTTGGTTCCTTAGTTAAACTTGTTCTTACTGATGACTACTATGAGCCCCTTTCGGCTTAGCATACCTTTTCCCTATAACCCAGTTAATAGGTAAATTATGTAACAATGGTTAGAATAGGAGATCTTAATTACAAAAATGGAGCTCTAAATCAACAAATTACAAGCTTTTATTTAACTTGCAATTTATGTTAGATTCGTTTGTTTAGGTAAAATCTTGTAACTGAATTTTGAACCACTTCCCGGTTTCCAATTGAACTGAAATTTGGTATAGTCAACACAAAATAAGAGGCCCGTTTTGACACTTGAGAAAGACCCTAGAATGTAACTTGGAACGCTTTTCGCGCATACTTCATAGTAGCACTTTTGTAGCTAAAAATATTAAAGACAAATTGACCTTTCGTACCACTGTATCATTTCAAAATACCTACAATATTAAAGTTTAAGTTAATTATCAAATCAAAACCTTAATGCAATGAACTTACAATACATAATGAAATCGATCAAATACTCATACAAACTTGAATTGATTTATCGTGAGTATCGAGTACCGAGTCGTATGGTAACATCACTAGTTAGGTCGCAATGACAATTGTCAAAACGGGCCTCTTATTTTGTGATGACTATGTAACTATGTAACTCCGATGACATTGAAATAAAAGCTTGTTTTTTTTTTGGAAAGTCTCGATTCACACAGCACTATTCGTAGTCTCAGTAGACCACGTAGCTGAGAAAGCTATTATAACCAAGTAGCGATGTGAATCGCACTTTAAAGGGTAATTTCATTTTTGCAATTAAGTTGTTTCCGTTATTTATTTCTGGAAGACAAAAGTAGATAAAAAATTGTAAACATTTAAAATGATACAAAAAGTAAGAAAAACATATTTAAATATAGCTGTCATGGCTTTAAAGAGTTTTAAGTTTAGAAAAAATAATAATATCATCAAATTGAGAGTATTTAAAATTTGAAATAAAAATTTCTTAAAAATATTATAAACTGGGATGCGCATGCGCATACGGAGTGTTTTACAAACTGAGAAACTCAAATTTTACTTAACACACTGTATGATTGTCTTTAATTTTAAACTTGCATTAAAATTGGCGGGGCACTTGTACTTAATCTTCCTTAACTAAATTATATAAATAATATAAAATTTTAAATAATACTGCTAGTCAGTAGGTTCGTTTTAAAATTAATAACATTAATACTTTTTAATTAACAAAAATAGGAAAATATATTATAAAAAATATTTCATGAAATTTATTGCAATACTGCAAAGTAATTTTTGTTTTACAATGGGCAAATATGAAGGTACGCAGAAAAGGCCGAGGCCCGTACCTTATGGGTTGATTACACGTAACGAGTACAGTGGCGAGACAGTGCTCTCAGCCGAGTACTCGGTTTGTATAAACAGTTTGACGAGGCGAGACAGTCGCTAGAACCATGATTTGTTTGCTCGGCCGAGTGTGCTCATTTACTGTCTTAGCGCGAGTTTGATTGAATCGCGTTGGCTTCTCTCTTCTTCTCTACCTGATAAGAGAGACAAAATTCCATCCAGTTAAAGCTCGCGCTAAGAGCTGATACAGTTATAACTTATGTAGCAATGTCCTTACACGTAACGTTACATTATTATCAATTATTTATTGCGTTCAATTGCACTTATTAATATGAGATTCAATTTCACTCACTCGTTCTTGATTTAATTTTAGAGCTGGAACTCTATTTTCGGGCGCTCGAGATCATCTCCGTCACTCTCAATCATGACATTTCTAATAAGAGCGACAGTGACCGAGATAATATCTCACTCGCCAAAATAGGGTCCCTGCAAAAGGCGAACGAATTGACCAATGCGCGAACAAACGATGCGATTTAGTTCGATGCATTTTTTTAGTGTTTTGCGAACTTATTGCGTAAACGTCAACTTGGGCACTGAGTTGAATACATGTTCTTTTTATGCTATTCAGTGACGAGACGAGCAAATCACTCGCCTGAAATTAAACGTTACGTTTGCCCATAACAGGTCTGCACCCAGAACTTTGAACTAGCTTTTAGAATTCAAGACCCTGCGCGGCACAGCACTGCGCTCGTCACCCTGAGATATTAGAAGTTTAATCTCCTATTTGCCTTGAAATTTCACATAATAATATGTTTCAATGGCTAATCAAACTTACAAACGTTCGCAATTTTCGACGTAGTGCTCTATTATAACTTTCTATTTATTCCCCAATTTCCCTTCACTACCCCTTATTTTTTATAAGTTTCTCCCCCTATTTATTTATTTAATGCCATTTACGTGTCTACGTGTTCACGCTATGAAATCGCACCGTTTGTTCGTGCGAACAATGGACAACTAAGACGCCATCGACTAAAGCTTGATTCAGATAGCACTGGGCTTTATCTGGTCCTGAATGAACCTTGATATTGAGACCTATGTCACAAAACATTAAATGCCTTACTTATAAAGCCTGCTTAAAGTTCTTATAGTGTATTGGCTGATCGGCAAAAAGTCTTCTTTTTCTCGATTTTCGTAGCCATCTCTCCTATATACTTACCACTGGACTGGTATGGATGTGTTCGTCGTTGTCTCTAGATCACCAAACTGCCGGTCGTAAAGCGAAGAAGTGGGGACGTGCAGAGTTATGACGTCACAAAGATGGCGGATTCACAAAGATTAGTCTTGTTTTCACAGGCGAGATTTCACGTCAGCGAGAAGTTGTCAGAGCATTTTAAGCAGTGGCCAACTTGAAGCAGGCTTTATAAGAAAGACCCTTTGTTTTGTGCCTATGTCTTGTAACACACATAAGAGCCATTGACAAATTTTGAAAGCATGACGTTTCTACGAACGACACGACGTAGATTGTCATTGGAAAAAATGTCATACCTAATACAATGAATGGTGTCACACTAATAAAGGTCCATCTGAGCCTAGATTAAGCTCCATGTGATGTGAATTAAGCCTTAATAACCACTATAACTCGATTGTTATCAGTCACTTGTAAATTATAGTCTTTCCACCGTTTTATCCGTAAATATGACAAAGCTACCTGGATATGTTTGTCTCTTTCTCGCTGGATAAAAACAGTGGAAAGACAAATTTTCCACGGCCCATAAAAACCAAGTTCCAAATGAAAAATACAAACAAAATTTATGACCAAATGGTTTGTTTTCTACCGTGAAGTTATTTTAAAAATATACGGCCTTGCTTAGAAACGTCGCCTATGTACTTATACAAATAATACAAATGTTTAAATTTTGTACTAATTTTAGTACAAATATGAAGTGCACACTACTTAATGTAATTTGGCAATAAGCAGCGTTTGTAATCAAGGCACATAGTCATCTGTTATCACTATGTACTTGGCGCGTTCGAATAATTTTATTTTTGAATTGACGAATAAACCGCTATTTCAGACATGACTTATAAGATATTCTTGATTAGTCTGATTGTTGGAGTGATTTTCATTTGAACATGGGTTACAATACAACATACGGATACAGAATCGGTCATTCAGGAACCGGCTTTTTAACATTAATTGAGCTGTGGTCATAGCGAAGTCGTTGGTCATAGAGACTTGAAATTTGTAGGGTGTATTTAACTTGATTTTTTATGCCATAGATGGCAGACAAGCAAACGGGTCGCCTGATGGCAAACGCTGCGGACCTTTTAAGACTCTATTAACAGCCCTTTCGTTTGTATGAAAGTCCTTTATTTTTAAACTTCCAGTTGTGAATTATTTGAATATGTAATTTATTTAAAATAAACGGTGTTTTCAAAATTTATCAAAACACCACTACGACGGGGATAATTGTTTCTATGAAAGAAATAGAAGGCGCGAGTAATAATGTTATATTGCTTACTGTGGGGCTAGCACAACTTTGACGTAAAAATACGTAGCGAGTATTCGATAGAAAAGTGTACGCCATTTACACCCGTCAGGAGCACACTTGACAGTCGTAAATGGCGTACACTTTTCTATCGAAAACTCGGTACGTATTTTTAGGTCAAAGTTGTGCTAGCCCCACTGTAAGGCAACGCAGACAAAACCGCAAGCAAAAACTAATCTCATCTCACTAATTTTATAAAAGTGAAAGTTTGTGAGTTTGTTTGTTACTCCTTTGCGCTACAACGGCTGAACGGACTTTGATGAAATTTGGAATTAAGGTTTTTCATGGTCTGGATTAACACATAGGCTACTTTTTATCCCGGAAAACGCAGGCAAAACCGCGGGGCGCAGCAAGTACTTTTATAAGTCATGTCCGAAATAAGCATTTCGGAAAAATACTTCACGCTGATATGTCTATTGTTAGAAAACTACGTCATCACAGACTGTTCATACACTCACGCTTACAACTAGTGAGATTGCGTAGCCGCGTTCGCACGAGGCGGTGTGGACGCGGCTTTATGTGGAACGTCTATGTTCAGCGGACTGTGGAGTGCAAACTTAGAAAAGAAAAGAGACCGGGTTGCAGCAGAGAACGAACGGCGTTTTTTTGACCACCACCTCGCCTGTTGGTAAGCGACGATTTGGTCGGAGATGAAGCACGCAGATTTAGAAGATACCTATTCACTCTGACCTTGAAGAGTCCAGAACAAGGAAGGAATGGTACTAAGCCGAAAGTTTTTTTAATACGATTGAGTGACGAGACGAGCAAATCGCTCGCCTGATATTAAACGTCACATTTGCCCATAACAGGTCTGCACCACTCAGAAATTTGAATTTTGAATTTTTAGAATGCAAGACCCTGAGCGTCACAGCACTGTGCTCGTCACCCTGATATGTAAGATGTTTAATCTCCTATTTGCCCTGTAATTTCACCGGAAACAATGCCCAACCGGAACACGAGTTTTATTAGGTTTTAAATTGAATTGCTTCCTATTGTTTAATTGGCAAGATGGCAGTCAAACATATGCTTAATTTAATCAAGTAATAAAACCTGTTATATCTTCTTTTCCCTTTTTATCTCCTCAAGTCCACCGAACATGATGTCACATAATTAATTATTTAATTACAATAAGTATGAACTATTAATTAATTATTATGCTCGTAACAGGCAAGTTTGCTATTAGACTAGTTTGTGGTGTTTTCAATGCATTAACATTACGTAAGGGCGAGTCCACCGGAGCTGTGCGAAGCTAGGCTAGGGTATGTATTATTTTCTTCTTTTTACTTGAAGATGTAGCACGCTTGCCTAGGAAAAACCTATTCACTCTATTTTTGAACATCCCGGGTTGTACTTTCTAGGAAAACAGACGCGGGTACTGAGTTGTCCTCTGATACTTTGGTAACCTTAAAGCGTTTTGTTTTTTAAGCTATTGCATAGCTTCTATCGCGGGCCTTGAGCGTGGAGACCGAATCCAGAAATTCCGTAACGAAAAAAAACCTAACACCCCTCACTCCGGCCGGCACAGCGGTGATACTTTTTAGTTTTTTTTTGTGCAGTAGCATCTATTTCGCTTTGACGTGATCGTCTTTCAGAGCGATGAAACCTAAAAAGAAGAATCGAATAGAATCGAAAGAATCGATAGAAGTCGGTATCGGAATCGATACAAAGTTGTGAATACAAAAAAGAAAAGAAAGGTAACATGCCCTCAGCACTCACTCAGGCCCACACGTAAGATGGTGTATAGTGACGTCAGCATTGGACAGTGAGTGGTTAAGCTACTCACCCAATTTTGAAAAATAAAACATTTCACCCTAACCTAGATTCGCATAGTCTAGTGGATAGCCTAACCTAATCATCCCAAAGGAGATCTGGGTCTTTACTGTGAGACCGTAGTGGCAATGATTATCGCGTGCCATCTCGCTTGCACTTACTTACTCGCGCCATACGAGCGAGTGAGACAGCTATCAATTACCTGCACCACCACGATTATACAAATGACCTGGGATGGCTAAAGTTAGTTTTTTATTTGAGCTAATTTCTTATTTAGATACTTTATGATTACCGTAATTTTTTTAACTCAGCGTTTTCTTTTCTTGCTATTCATCCTTTTTTCTCTTCGCCTTTTCACTGGTTACTTTTGATCTTCTTTTATTTTCTACGGCCCCAATTCTTATTGAAAGCGTTATAGAAACTAAACTAAGCGTGGAATGTGATTCTGTACTATTTGTTGCTTACTTTTTCTTACTTCTTGCTTGTCTTGGTGAATGTTGCCTTACGGTAGGTTTGTGTTCTGAAAAAAATACATGTTCTTTTAAAATAATAACCGTGTTTACTTGGAAGTATGTGGTTGTATAGGTATAATAGTTTTACTGTATTTATTTTGTTAGGAATAATAGAGTGAAACTTATATCTGACCATTAGTATACATTTACGTTTAAACTTACTTATGAGCTTACTCATTAGTTAGTGAGTGCCGTCTTACTAACTTTTTAGTCACTTGTAAATTAATAAGCGTCGTCTTACTAGTTAATTAGTAAACGTCGTCGTATTTGTTAAATAGTAAGCGTCGTCTTACTTATTAATTAGAAAGCGTCGTCTTACTTATTAATTAGAAAGCGTCGTCTTACTTGTTAAATAGTAAGCGTCGTCTTACTTGTTAATTAGTAAGCGTCGGCCCGCGGCTGCCGGCTGGCGACGCCGGCGAGTCGCTCGCAGACCGCCTCGAGTTGCGCGTCCAGCATTAGCGATGCTATCTGGTCGTCGGTCAGCATCTCCACACTGGAACATACGATGGGGAGAATTAATAGTGTTTACAGATCATATTAAACAGGGTTGTAAGAAAACTGTATGTTAAGCCGAAAATAACTCATAGCACGCATTGACATTTTCTTTGGAACAGCTGATTTCTTTTCGCGATTTTAGTGTTGGTGCCATAATAAAATTAATTCACAATGACGAGTTATTTGTCTGCGTGTGTGAACCTTTTTTTGGCCCGCACGATTGCTCTGGGGACTGTGGTACTGACCTCGCCGAGCTGTCTGTGTCCGAGTGTCTCTCGTCCACGGAGGCGGGCGAGCGGCGCGCGCGGGGGGAGGCGGCGCGCCGCGGGGTGCGGGGCGCGGAGAGAGAGCCCCGCCGCTCGCCGAACAGGGAAAGGCCTGTGGAGAAAGGAACAGAAGATTCGTACATTCAATAGACAAAACGACTGATCCGATACAGTATCGACACTACAAATTATGGCATTTTTCCAGAAGAGAATTGGACTGGACTTGGACAGCTTTGTCGTAGTTTATTCTTCATTTCTTACACTGGTTCTGATCCTGTCCTTGTTCTGATGATGCAGAGACTCTGTGACTCTATTGGACTTGGTGGAAACAGCTAAGTCTACATTAACTCTCCATTTCTACTGTTTCTGACCCTACCCTGGAACATTTCCTTCATCTTCTCCTCGGTTCTGCTTCTTCTTCGTAGTTTTTCTTTTTCCCGTGCTCTGATGATGCAGAGACTCTGTAACTCTTTTGGGATTGGTGGGGACAGCTTTGTCGTTCTTCATTTCTTACTCTAGCTTTGATCCTACCTTTGTTCTAATGATGCAGACACCTTGGGACTTCAATGGGCTTTGTGGGGCAGCTTTGTCGTTCTTTATTTCTTACACTGGTTCTAAACCTGTATTCTGATGATGCAGCAACCTTGCACTCTTTTGGACTCCATCGGGCTTGTTGGGAACAGCTAAGTCTACATGAACTCTCCATTCCTCCCGGTCCCGGCCCTACCTTGGAACATCTCCTTCATCTTCTCCCCGGTGTCGTGCAGCAGCGCGTCCAGACTCTGCCTGCGGCCCTGGTCCAGCTCGGCGCGCAGGCAGGCGCGCCGGTCGGCGGCGCCGGCGCCGGCGCGGATGATGCGGCGCGGGGACGACGCGGACACTTTGGACTCCATCGGGCTTGGCGGAGAGAGCTTGTCGGGGGTCGAGCGAGGTCGGAGGGAGCACTTTTCGAAGCTGACCTGGTGAATGAAAGAATGAACGGTTTGAAATATAAAATTATTTTCTGAAATATTAATGCTAACTAAGAATGTACGAGGACAGCTTTTTGGGGGTAAAGCACGGTCGGAGGGAGCATTTTTCGAAGCTGACCTGGTGAATGAATGAAAGAACGGTTTGAATGTATGAACAGGTTAAACGAACGAAATTAATATCCGAAATATTAATGCAAATTGAAACTGGGTGGGGACAGCTTTCTGGCTAAAACTTACCTGGTGAACGAATAATAGTAGTTTATGCAACTGTCATATAATGAAGGGTATTAAAACACGAGTGTGTTTATGAAACGAGCGGAGCGAGTTTCATAATAGTAACGAGTGTTTTAATACCTGTGTTATATGCAGTTGCATACACTACTTTATCTACACTAATGCTGTTACATTCTACTTATGTTTCCAATACTTGATAAAATACGTTTATCTGTATTTATATATTTATAAAAACGTGTATTGTCACAGTGAACTTGGCGCGCAATCAGGAGCGAGCGCGCATGCGCGCGCAGGGCGGCGGAGCGAGCGCGCGCATGTGCGCAGGGCGGCCAATCAGGAGCGAGAGCGCGATGTTATAATGACTCATTACGACATCGATGTGGATATTATAACACCGTGTGAAATTGCTTAAATGTTGTCTGTGCTATAACAGTAGTCATTATAACACAAGTATTGGAAACATAAGTAGAATGTTATAACATTAGTGTAGATAAATAAAATTATACTGTTAGAAATATTGCCATTTATATTATGGTGCGGCAGGCTTTTTTTAAGCTGGAACGATACGCTTAGCACGTGCTGTGGACAAATTGTCTTGCCGCTGTTTTTATCCACGCGTAGATGTGACGACGCTAGAGTGGGGTTGTCTCTTTCTCGATGGATAAAACGAGGAAAGACTTTATGAAATTAATATTTTTTCATTTTTTTTAGGTGTCAATACGAACCTCCTCCGGACTTGAGTAATCCAAATCGATTTCTGTCCACGTGTCCGCATTGTCCGAGCAGGGCCGCTGCGCGTCGGCCGCTCGCCGCAGCCACTCGCGTACATTCGCGTCCGCATTGTGCGCACAGAGCTCTTCTAATTGCTCGCTGCCGGCGGTCGTGCCTTCGCTGCCCGTGTCCGTTATTGTGGATCGCTCTACGTCTAGAAACATAGACAATTAGACATAGACACTGCGCACTCTATTTTAGCATCGCGAATGACATTTGTCACAATCTAAGCAACGTAAGACCCTTAAAGCGTAACTTTTGCAACCCGGTCACAATATCTGTGCACCTCGCTGGAATGCGTAGCGGGAGAGGCTCCCGCTTCCCCTGTCTATATAAGGCTATACGGCTATACTATAAGGAGCCTCTCCCGCTTCCCCTGTCACCTCTCCGCGCACTCCCCGGTGCGACAGTGCGACTATATAAGGCTATACGCATTCCAGCGAGGTGCACAGATATTGTGACCGGGTTATAAACGTCGATTGGATTGACAAAATGTCATTTAAATTTGCGCAATACAATAATAAAGAACGCAGTAAAAATAGTACTTATGTCATGTTCTAGCCTTTGTACTTGAATGTTTTAAAACCACGTTAGCTTCCATCAGCGACAAGTGGTTAAATAGTAAAATTGTAACAAAAAGTATTTAACTTCTTTTTTTTAACCTATCTATGCTTTTTTACTGCTGGGGAAAGGTCTTAACTCCAAAAAAAAAAGTAAGCAAGCATGCTCCATCGTAAACCGCATCGTTGCTTACCATCATCAGAAATGGCGGTTAAATGCAAGCCTATTTCTGATGAAAAAAGGACTAAATTAAAGTGAAGCAATGTACGTATGGAGCAGGGTCGTAATTCTCACCATTCCTATTGGACGACTTCCTCGAGCGATGCTTGTGAATCTCGTCAGATATCCTCTCGAGGTTCCTCAGCGCGGACGAGTACTGCTGCTTGGCTTCGGAGACCTGCACCTCCAGGGTCTGGATGCGCGCCTTCTGCGCCTCCAGGGCGGTGTTGATGCGGGCCTTCTCTTCGAAGTATGGCCTAGGTGGGGTATACAACTCATCAGAACCTGGGGTAGTAACTACTATCTAATCTGTGCCTGGCCAGTGGCGTAACTATCACCTGAGGCCCGTGGCAAATTCTTTGAATGGGGCCCTTCTTTGGATTCTTTGTGGTCCTTCCAGTTAAAATTGTCACGTTATAATTTAATTTAATAAGGTAAAGTCATTAATAATTACAGATAAAAAAAGCAAAAAAATACAAGTAAAAACCCTAATCAATGCCCTAATCAATCATGGGTCGGGGCCATCTCGGGTCGGGGGCCCGTGGCCTCGGATTCGAAATGTCATGACCGTGAGATGACCATTTATTTGCCCCCCCGGTAACATTTATAGAGATCCACTCTTTGTATCCTTAGATCCAGTGGCGGATCCAAAGGGGCCTAAAAGCATCCTAAATACCTGTAAACCTAATCGTTATTTTTTTACCCTCAGCAACCTGGTTCAAGCTCCCCTCCAACCCAAAATCCTGGGTCCGCCACTATTTAGATCCGAGCTGAATCAAATCATTTATTTTAAACTCCCGATGCAAAAAAGCATTGCCTGCCGGTGTCCGGCTTAAAAAGTTTTTTCTCAAAAAAAAAGGGGGCAGCGAGTAAATCCGCGGTTCAGTTATTAGATATGTAACATTGGTTACTAAAATCTTTAACCATTTCGTAACAGTGGCGTGTCTCTTAAATTACATGGTACAGTTAATAACAAAAGTATTTATGCCAAAAAAAGTATTATTTATTTAAAGCTGCAGGTGAATCTTACGTTTTGGATTGTGTTCCATGGTTTTACTCGCGCGGCGATGCTGATGAAAAAAGCCTATCTAGGGCATAAGCCCATAGTCTATCTATTGTATTTAAGGTATAAGCAATCTCTATTCCAAATATCATCAAAATCAGTTTGGTAGCTACAGAGATACGTGGTAACAAACATTCACACATACAAACACACATACTTTCGCATTTATAACATTAGTTGGGTTTGGGTAGAACTAAATTTTTGAGATTTAGATTTACTTTTGGATTTTCTACGATTTTTTGACTGATGTGTGTGAATACCGTATGGATTTTTTTCTGAAATAAATGAGTATCAATAATTTTGTTCACAACTGTACGTATGATTGTTTCGATTGGTCGTAATGAATATTAGTTATGCGCGAACAGACACGTCAAGGCTAAATTAATTCGCTTTGTTTACGCGCACTAATATTATCTCACTGTTTAGACTTTTTTTTTTATATTATGACTAATGTAGATCATTTTCAGTTGCCCACTGTTTTTTTTAATGCAGGTTGTTAAACGTCACGTCACTGCTGAGCATAGGCCTGTCTTCTTTTTTTTAAGGATGTATGTAACAAATCCACAGTGCATCTATTTATTTTTTAAGGATCATTTTCATGTGGAAATGTCAATGCCCAATCATTTCTGTTCGCATTTTATGATTTGTCATGAAAAAAATTATGTCATTTTGATTAATAATTTACGATTTTTAATAAAATTAATACGCAATTTGATTGTGGCCGAGTACAAGTTGAGCCAACCAAATAATTTTATATCTGTCCCGTCAAAAATTAACCACTAATATCTCCATAACGACATCGGCAACAGTGGTTTTTTTTCGTGAAAAAATGTATTAAGTTTCTGTAAATCCTTTTTTTGGCCGTGCATTGACTATGATACGAGTACATGTACTTTTTTCATCATTTTAGTTCGATTTCGTCAACTTCCGGTACGAATAACACGGAGTTAAATGAGGTTTTTATTCTCAAATATTTCTTTCAAATCATCGGCTAAGTCCCTTTTTCTTTTTTCCAATCGTTGCAGCGTAATCAACTCAATATATATTCCAAATTTATCGAAAGTTAGACAAGTAGATATATTCTACATACATCCTTAATTTTGATACAAAAAAATATTCATGAAGTGCGGCTATTGTAGAGTAAGTGTGGACAATTGTGGATTTACTCATTATCCAAGAGAATTAATATTGAAAAATGTATCTATTAATAGTTAATGATTTAAGGTGCAAATAAGTGATCATGAGTCAGCTATCATTTCACGCTTTCGCGCGAAGAAAACTTTTTGTATTGGATTATTTTAATTTTAAAGAGAATTGTTGTATACCCGATTGCGGTGAAGCCAAAAAGGTGGGGGGTAATAAAAACACATTACCTGATTATTATCTGTGTCTCTTTTTTGGCGCCGCCGCAGCGGGTACAATAGCATTATTTTATTTTTAGGAGAAGCCGTTTTAGAAGAAAACTTTAAAGGAAACATACCATTAGACAAACTAATAATACAATTTAACGTGCTAAAATTAACTAGGTTGGTTAATGATGCTCACTCCCAATCTAAACGTAATAATGTCCACAATTTGATAAAAAAAAAAATTAGGTTAAATTTACAAAAAAAAAAATCATTTAAATTTAGAGTACACTATCATTAAACAACCTTCATCTAAAAGCTACAGAAAGATAGAAAACTATAACTCCGGCTGTACACTCTCGCGAAGTTGGGGCCGTGAGCGAAAAAGTATAAGCAATCTTTTTGGGTTTTGTTCGCTTATGCCTCGTGCAGTCTCGGCCACGTTTCGATATTTTACGGCCACTTATATTTTACTACTGAGATATTATCTCGATCACTGTAGCTCTCATAAGAAATTTCATGCGAAACTAACCAAGATAATCTCCGAAAAAAAAACTTTATTGTTTAAAACTGTGTGTAATCGCACAGTGTGCAGTTGTGTGTACAATTGATGCGGGTAGTTTTTATGCGTCAATATGTGCTTGAAGTACACGGGCAGTAGGGTAGTTTTTCTGGCTTCACCTAAGGCAGCACTATATCTGCTTTCTACTTGATCTGAGGTGGTGAGGTGGCATAAAGTAATTTGAACAGCCCTGAATACCCAAAGAGACTTGACCGTTTTCGCGACGCGTCATTCTTTGCGAGAGTACACAGCCGGAGTAAGAAAGCATGCATAGAATGTAAAATCAGTACCAAACGTGAGCGCAGTGCGTCGCGTGCCGCGGGTTCGCCTGCGGAAGATACATCAGTGTGCAAACTAGTCAAGCAGTTGGCGTCAGTGTCTAATGGCCAGCGCAGACGGCGGACTTTTAGTTGGCGGACTCAGTCGCCTTTGTTAGATCATTTTGATCCAGTTTTTTTTTCTCTTTTGAATTTATGGGAAAAAAATCACTAAGTGAATTAGACTTTAGGGTTTTTAGGTGGCCGTTGACAAAAGTCCGCAGTCTACGATGGCTCAAATGCTAATAGCGAAAGACGAAGTAATATTCGAATTGAGAATTCGATTTTAATTTGTTGTGCAGGCGTTTCATTCGAAGCAAAACTAACTGTAAGAGAGAAACTACTGAAGAGGCATTCTATTTTCACGCACCGCAAATACTCATGTCAGAAACCAATTCATATCTTCTAGTCAAACGTTTTGGAGAAAATAAAACAGGCTACAAGCAAAAAGTTAACGAAGAATTTCTAAGGTACTTTATGTGCTAATGTGTCAACTGAAATGGTTAAATTTGATTGAATTCAGTTTTAATTTCAAACCACAGGAAGATAATACAACACTTAGTAACGTTAAATTTCTTTTCTAGGCTCTCAGTTAGATGAAGAAAAAAGTAATTTTAGTATTAGCGTGTTTGTTACGGGTGTGGCATCGTCAGTGAGGGGCCGTCCATTAATCATGTGATGTCTTTTCGCATAATGTGATGTCTGTTTTCATCCTCCCTCGTGATACATGGTGAGGTTATAAATTACGCCCCCTCCTCCCGCCAATATCACGTGTATTTTTTGGTACAAATTGTCATTAAAATTTTCAGAATTTGACGGACGAAAAAATGTACACACACGTGATATCTCACTACACCCCCCTCCACCTCGTGATATTTCGTGATGTTTTCTGAACCCCTCCCTCTCAAGCCTCACGTGATTAATGAACGATCCCTCACTGAGTGACAGACCCCGTATATAATATATATTGTTTGTGCGTGTGGTACCTGGACTTGGCGATATGCCGCTTGAGTCCGTTCTGCAGCTGGTTGACGAGCGCGGAGGCGGCGCGGTGCGCGGCCGCCCTCGTGCGCTGGGTGGCGGTCGCGGCCGCGCGGTCCGCTTCTGCCTGGACACGAGTGATGGTCGTATAGCCCGAAAGGAGTATGTAGTACGAGTTTGGAACTTTTTTGATCGGCAATTTAAATTCGTAAAAATTGTTAAAATCGATTGATAAAATTTTCGGACCATAGACAATTTTGAAGACTTAATAATAGTCAACACAAAATAAGAGGCCCGTTTTGACATTAGTCATCGCGAGTAACTAGTGATGTTACCATATGACTCGGTATTCGATACTCACGATAAATCAATTCAAGTTTGTATGAGTATTTGATCGATTTCATTATGTATTGTAAGTTCATTGGATTAAGGTTTTGATTAGAAAATTTAACTTAAACTGTTAAATTATATTGTAGGTATTTAGAAATGATACAATGGTACGAAAGGTCAATTTGTTATTAATTTAATATTTTTAGTTTCAATAACATTCACTCAATCACAAAAAAATGAAGAAAATGCGAAAGGTAGTAAAACCACTCTGTGAATTTATTTGCGTCCATTTCTTCGTGATATTCTTTTGCACTTTTAGACTCGAATGCGAGTAAGGCATCATTCACAAAACCTCCCCAGAGGCTGATATCCAGCTGATCAATATTTAATTACTATTAAAATCGAATGAAGCTGGTGAAATTCAGTAATTAATTGGTTACAACACTAATATTTGAAAAAAGAAGACTGAGAACGTAACTGTTTTTGAGAGTTTCGTTATAATTTGACATTACATGCTACCATAAAGTATGCGCGAAAAGCGTTCCAAGTTACATTCTACGTTCTTTCTCAAGTGTCAAAACGGGCCTCTTATTTTGTGACGACTATAGCCGGTTTTAAACGTTGGTAAGTTGATTTAAAAAAAGCTGCCTCTATACGTTTTGTAGTCCCATTGCCGTTTTTCTATGAAACAGCTGGTTTCAGGGTTGTCCGCATAGTAAAGTTATTCATATATGGTGAGTACTATGAGCTCTTTTCGGCTTAGGATATTCTTTCTTTATAACCATTAACTATACATTTATATTGTTTATATCGCGCATGCATCTCATCTCTGAGCTGTGCTACTATATCCTAGCTGTACAGTTAAGGGCTTCACACACAGCAGCTATAATGTAAAGATGTACATTATAGCACGATACATCTCATTACATCTTTCCATAGAAATCGTCAGGAGACCACACACGACAGCTACAATGTACATCTTTACATTATAGCTGCTGTGTGTGAAGCCCTTTACCTGGTTAAGTCTGTGAGTGGCGTTGTTTAGCATCTCTTGCCAGGCGGGGTCCAAGGTAAGCCCTCCGTCGGAGCCGGCCGCCAGCCGAGCCCCGGCTAGGCCAAGTACATCGTCACTGTGCTACTATACCCACGCTGTACAGTTACCTGGTTGACCCGGTGTGTGGCGTGGTTAAGCATCTCGTACCACCGCCACCACCCCTGCTCTCTCAGGTACACATCCCTGAGTTCCGTGCTACCATACCCTTACTGTACAGTTACCTGGTTGACTCTGTGCGTGGCGTGGTTGAGCATCTCCTGCCAGGCGGGGTCCAAGGTGAGTCCCCCGTCGGAGCCGGCCGCCAGCCGCGCGAGCCCCTGCTCCGCGAGGTACACCATCTCGCGCGCCGCCGCGTGCGCGCTCTGGGCTTTGTCGTAGGATACTGTTGCTGTTTGCAGCTCTTGCGAGGTCTGGGGAACGATTTTACTATGATATTGGGCAAAAGTTCGAATAGTATAAAATAGTTTATTGGCTTATAACTGCTTTAGTTACTTTAGGCATTATTTGACAGATCTAAACTAACTAGAAATAAATAAATCTGTCTTTGTCATTGCAACCTATTAGACAAGGAAATCAATACTTTTAGAAAAATTTGATATTGCTATGGGTAGATTGTGATTTAAAAGATGGCGCAGTGAAGCATGGTCTTCGAGTCTTGGTGAACAAATTGAAGCTTTGTATGTAAGTTTGTTTTTGTCCAAAATTAATTTGAGTATGGTTCATCCGATTCTAATGAAATTCAGTAAGTGAGTAGTTTTTTAATTTTTTCGATTCAAATGTAAACAAAATCACTAGAGGGGTTATGAAGATATAGTAGTCAGGAGGTCTCACTTCAGTACAAACTACCAGTTTTAACATATTCACATTTATTTAAGCCACATATTCACTGAGCAACAATTGTTTATAAACTCTGTTTCAGAAACGAAATCTACGTGTTTCTGAAACATATCACTTTGTTTCTGTAAACACTACGTTAACATACGAGAAACAAGTAGTGTTTACAGAAACAAAATGTTATGTTTCTGAAACAGAGTTTATAAACAATTGTTGCTCAGTGAATACGTGGCTTTATACTTACAATATTAGCTCTAAATCTAGCTTCATAATAAGGCCGGGCTTTATGAACGCTAGTGCCGAGTTTCTTGGTGAGCTGCTGGATCCGGAGGTGGCCTTCAGCGAGCAGGCGCCGGAACGCGAGCCGAGCCTCGTCCAACTCTACCTCTAGCCGGTTGATCTCATCTGTGGCGGTGTTCAGACGCTCCAGTTCTATCTGGAAAGTATTTTGACATTGACAGTGATTCTTTTGACCAGATTTTTTTGTTTTTATTGAAATTTATTTTAAATTTCCAATTATGTTATCCAGTAAATAAGAAAACTATCATTTTGATTACAACGCCACACTTATGGATAATATAAATTTACATATAAACAAAGGATATTTCAAAACAGAAAAAAAATGTGGGTACTTAAAGAGGTGTTCCAGAATGGGGACAGAAGGTGTATATGGGTATCAATTTCTCAAACACTAAGGGCCTATTCAGTGCGACGCGGATGACCTACGCGGACGTCCGCGACGGACGGTAAAATGTATGAAACCTTACAGCGCGTTCAGAGCGACGCGGAGCTGTCCGCGTCGCGGAGAGCTATCCGCGCGCGGTCGAAATCGCTCCGCGCCGCTCCTCCGCGCCGCGGATGTCCGCGGGCGGACGGTGCTTAGTTCTATGTATTTGTTCAGTGCTCGGCGGACAGTCGCGCGGAGCGGACGTAAAGTACTGTCGTTGTCAACTCCTCAAATGTCCTTATGGACATCTTGAAATATTTGAAGAATTTCATTTCGTCATCCCGCAAGTCCGAAAACAATGATACAAATTCTCCTTTAAGAAGTCTTTTCTCAACCAGTGGATGCACATTAAATCTTCTACCATGGCGTCTTCTTCTTCTGTTGTTTAATAAATAGGCCGCAATCACCAAATTCAAAGTTTTATCCATGACACTGTACCACTCTCGATCACGATCCGCATCGCACTGAACGACAAATTCATCCGCGACGGACGCAAAACCTAATCCGCGTGCGGACGGTCCGCGTCGCACTGAATAGGCCCTAAGGGCCTGTTCAGTGCGACGCGGATGACCTACGCGGACGTCCGCGACGGACGGTAAAATGTATGAAACCTTACAGCGCGTTCAGAGCGACGCGGAGCTGTCCGCGTCGCAGAGAGCTATCCGCGCGCGGTCGAAATCGCTCCGCGCCGCTCCTCCGCGCCGCGGATGTCCGCGGGCGGACGGTGCTTAGTTCTATGTATTTGTTCAGTGCTCGGCGGACAGTCGCGCGGAGCGGACGTAAAGTACTGTCGTTGTCAACTCCTCAAATGTCCTTATGGACATCTTGAAATATTTGAAGAATTTCATTTCGTCATCCCGCAAGTCCGAAAACAATGATACAAATTCTCCTTTAAGAAGTCTTTTCTCAACCAGTGGATGCACATTAAATCTTCTACCATGGCGTCTTCTTCTTCTGTTGTTTAATAAATAGGCCGCAATCACCAAATTCAAAGTTTTATCCATGACACTGTACCACTCTCGATCACGATCCGCATCGCACTGAACGACAAATTCATCCGCGACGGACGCAAAACCTAATCCGCGTGCGGACGGTCCGCCGAGCACTGAATAGGGCCTTACAGCTTTCACTAAAACATATTTAAGACAATATATTATTGTATAAGCTAAGCTATAGCAATGCTTAGAGCATTTAAATGATCTGCATCTTTCTCTATACTGAGTTTTAACACTTTCACAGTCCACCTTACAAAAACAAAATCTAGTCCCTCGAGTCCACTCCAATATTCATTGTGCATGCATTCATTATCCCATGCATCCTTTTGGATACATGGACTCCACGGTAACCCTGTTTTTGTATCCATGTGGATACCGTGGACTGTGAAAGTGTTAAGGAAGGGGTTAAGCCGAAAGGGGCTCATCATTATAACACACAACTTTTACTATGGAACCACCCGGAAATAGTGAAAAAAAAATCAGCTGTTCCATACATTTTGTCCAGAGTCATTGACATTTTTTTATTGAACAGCTGTTTTTTTTTGTGAATTCCATGTTTGTTCCTTAGTAAAAGTTGTTCATAATGATGAGTATTATGAGCCCTTTTCGTATTAGTATACACTTTACTTATAACCCTGTATTTTACTAACAAAGATGTATATTATTCCTGAATTAAATGGTTTGCTAGTGTTTTCCTTTTGGTCCTTTTAGATATTGTGAAGCCTTAAAAAAGCCTTGTACAAATAATAATAAAATAATTATTTTTACAAAAAACAAAAAAACAAAAACCGACTTCAAGAGACCGACTATTGAGTTATTCATCTATTTGTCGCGCACATACTTAATGCAAAATTTAAGACTTATATGGTTTTCTCATGGATACCATTATCAGAACTAGACTAAATTGAAATGGGACCAAATGGGAAGCGTCAGCTTTCTAATAAAAAAAGAATCATCAAAAGTTATGGGGTAACAAACATTAAAAAAAACATTCAGTCGAATTGATAACCTCCTCCTTTTTTGAAGTCGGTTAAAAATGGAATAATAATTGTAAAATTAATTTATTTTATTATCTAATATAAACAAAAATAATGCCAGCTGGTATTTTATATTTTTACTTCTATGTATCTTTTATTTTTTATTTGGTAATTTTAAATGAAAATATGCTTTAAGTTTGATACTATTGACTAGTTTATTTAAAATTAACTTCTATCAACAAAAGTAAGTAAAAAGGCCTAAAGTTGTAATGAGAACAAAAGCAAAAATAGTTAACAGTTAAAAGTACAGGTACAGTTTTGAGTAGGTACAATAGCAGCTGATTAATGGGAAAGCTTCGAGTCTATTGTTAACTCAAACAATACATGATCTCATTCATTTTCCACATAGTTTTTATGTTAGCTCTTGCACTAGTAGAACAAGGGAAACTTCCTCTATACTACGAACAAAAAAACTTTAAAGTTGTCTTCAAAATTATTGATCTATCAATACCTGTACGCGGGGGTCCAAAGCTTCCGTGCATTCCGCTGCGCTATCGTTCATTGTTTATTCAAAACAAATACATTTTAATTTAATAAACTCTTTCGTTTTACAGCTCCCAGTGTTTGCTAAAAGAGGCATTTCCATTCCAAGCCGAGTTTTTACAAAATATTTTTCAGCGAACTTCCCCTTCTCTCCATTGCAGGAAAAATGATACTGTTAGTAGTGCCAGCAAGTAAGTGTAGAAAAGGAACTTAAATGTTAATCCATTTTAGCGTGCAGAAGTTACAGACATGCACAAATCCTATCCCATTTTTGTTACAAAGATGCCGAATTATTTTTGATTTTGCACTCCTAATTCATAAAGAAGAAAAAACTACTCGTTAAATGTTTATCTCCATTAACTAAATGACAAAATATTTGCTTTAAGTTTTGTTAGGTACCTAACTCCGTTATAACATTTTTTACCCAATAAATTATCTAATATCGCACAAAACTGTTCAGAATGGCAATACGATAGCACGAAATGTTGATGTCATTGCCAGATATTTAAGAAATGTCAATGTCTTAGTTAATTTTACTTTTGTCAAAGTCAAAATGAATGTGACAGCCCATAAAAAACGCAAAAGCTAACGAATAAACGGGACGGAGTTCGTCATCGAATCTATAAAAATCTAAGAAAAATGGTGATGATCTTATTTATTTAGTAGTATTTTGTTGTTGACTGAATAACTATAATTACAGCTAACTATGATGTGTTACAGGCGACTGAGGTAGAAGAAACCATCAAAAGAATTCAGGCCCACAAAGGTGTAATGGGTGTAGTGATTGTGAATCATGAAGGTTTGGTCGATTTTTGATTGTATTTTCCATGGTAACTCTCATAAAACTTAGTTCTTTCTAATATTACTTGATTGTAACACAATTTTACTTTCTTTCACTCAGGAATTCCCATCAAAAGTTCGTTGGACAATGCAACATCTGTGCTATATTCTGGCTTGATTGGACAACTCACAGAGAAAGCCAGAAATGTCGTGCGTGAAATGGTTTGTATGATCAATAATTACGTGACCTGGGAATGTTTTCATGCAACACAGAGCCCAAAGGTGTTTCAGTTGACCTCACTTACCAATTCCTAATTTGGGTATGCATCTGCATCCAACCATCAGCGTTTTGGATGACATTTGTTTATTCCAAATTCTGAGATAATAATGTAGAGGTGTTAAGATCTGCAAGTGTAATATATACATGCATGCATTTCTCTCTGCTAGCCTCTACACATTAACGACTTACTGGTACATAGATGCTCAACAATAACTTATAACCTCTGAACAAACACTTTGACAGCCTTTGCTTGCTCCAAAATGATAAATACTTTTTACATTCCAGGACTCCACAAATGAGTTGACTTTCCTCCGCCTTAGAAGTAGAAGACATGAGATCCTCATAGCACCAGACCGGGAGTTCATACTTATTGTGATACAGAATACTTCAGACTAGTCAATGTTGTATGTCAGAATCACTTGGCTGCATCTACTCTACTTCGGTAAACTGAATAACTTTGATGGATTCAAAATATTTGGTTTACAATGCTTCAAACATGAAATCTCTTCAGGTTCTAAAGATCACACTAGAATGATACTATCAACATCTTTACCACTTGGATATATGATTTTCGAGGGGATGATACTGCAAACATGGCTCTAAAAAGAGAATGTTTTATGGTCATCCAGTCACATATATGGTATTGCCCCACATTATCAAAGAAAGATGCCTTTTTAACATTCATCTCGGATGACAAAAACATTACAAATCTAGAGGTATCATCTTAGCTTTGAAAGCAGAAGAAATAAATGCATCTTAGATAAGCAGAGCCATTATAATCCATAGTCCTAAATAATTCTTCTATAAGGTGCACTACTGCACTGTAGGTTTTCTATTGACACGAAAACATTGCAAGAACAGTGACACAAACTTTACCCGAGCCACACTGAAAAGCATTCTGACAGCTGCAATAACAATGTAATAAGGTGAAACTGTTTATTCTAATTGTTTTTTAAAGAGAATAGCTGCAGTTATCCTGCAATGTTTCCTGGAGTAGCTTGAGTATTGTTTTAGTGCATACTGACCCAAACTTTATTGTAGCTTTGCACATATTACATTGGTTTTAGAAATATATATATATATTTATTTAATTAGACTTAAGTATAATTTACAAAAATTAATATCTATTCCATGTTAATATAAGTTGAAAGTATTTCTAGGGTTCAAATGTTTAATTTACAAGCTTTTATTTTTAAGTCAATCGTAACATGTAATAAACTTTTTGTATGAATATGATTTTTTAATCTGTATGGATGTATGGTAGCCTAAAAAGTATTATAACCATCTTTTTTTAAACCCCCTAAGGTAATTCTAAGCTAATTATGTGAAAAAATAAAACTTCCTTTTCTTTTTTGGTTGGGATAGTGATAAAGTGAAAGTAATTTCTTTTTCACATCATTTCGCATTAACATTATGTAGTTAAAAATAAAACAATCTCTTTTCAATTCAAAACTTTATTTGAATTTGCTGAAATAAAAAAGCTGGAAAAAACAGGATTTTAGCAATTTTGTAATACTATTCCCTAATGGCCGTAAAATTCTGTACTACCACTGGCAACAAAAGTTCTACAATAGAGATAAATAAAGCACAAATCTATTTTTATTTCTGCTCGAGGAAGATTTTACTATATCTATGCTTATTTTATAATAATGCATATTTGTAGATAATAATCTTCGGAACTACTGGTCCAATTTTGAAGATTCTTTCACTTGTGTAGTGGTAGGGCTCTTTTGCAGAGCCCGCCTGGGGAAGTACCACACCTTTGCCAGTTATTCCACCGCCAAGCAGTAATGTGCAAACATTACTGTGTTCCGGTTGGAAGGGCATTGTTTCCAGTGAAATTACAGGGCAAATGGGAGATTAAACAACTTATATCTCAGGGTGACGAGCGCAGTGCTGTGCCGCGCGGGGGCTTGAATTCTGTGAGTTCAAAATTCTGGGTGGCGCAGACCTGTTATGGGCAAACGTGAAGTTTACATCAGGCGAGCGATTTGCTCGTCTCGTCACTCAATTACATAAAAAAAAAAAAAACTTGTGGAAAGCTAGTATCCCTGAGTGCTTATAGGCTAATTTCTATAGTTGCATTGGCTAGTAGAGCATAAACAGCTTTGTGAAATGTTGATTTAATTAAAAAGTGTTCCATTTAAAATGCGATGAGTGCTGCGTCTGTGGGACAAGTTTCTTAGAACAAACTAGTTAAATAGTCTGTGTGGGAGCTAACTTACCATCAAGTAGACATTTTTATTTACTAGGTACTTTACTCAGCCATAGCTCCCCAATGTGGGTCTTGGCCTCAGACACCAGGGAACGCCATTGTCTGTCGTCGGCTTGGAGTTCATTTTAATTTGAGTTAATAAAAACTGTCATGCTTTCTACGGATATTTTGTGTTATTTAACTTATTCAGCATACTTACCAACAGCACTTTACAAGCACTTGTTTTTGTGGGTAGTTATTTTTCGGGCAGCTTACAATCGGCGCGCGTCGGTCTTCTTTTTAGCTTCTTTTCAAACGATATGTTGGCGAAATTCAAGGCTTTTTATCTTTAGTTTTGTATATTACATATTTGCTCTTTACTATGATTATACAGATTTTGTTGGATAGAATCAGGTTCATTACCAAATTATTTAAAATTAAATATATTGTATTATGTTTATATATTTATATTTTCCAAAAAGTTTACTGATGTAAGCATGTTGGTGCGACAACTGAAGTGGTTTTAATATTAAATTTAAGATTTACCTAAATTATTCCTTCGTAATCGTTTTCAATTTTGGCAGACACAAGCTTTTGAGTTGTATTACACAAAAGGTTTTGAATCTAAGTTAATAAGTTTATACTTATTTTGTGTTTTGTCTCACTCTAGCTCTTCTAAACCTTTTATAAAACCGACTTGATTAATTCATGATTGCATCAACTTTGGCAATCAACGGGTGTTGATTTCAGAAACATTTTTCAAGTTTTGTTAGCAGAAACCTTTGGCCTTTATTCTATAATACAATATTAATTTGTTAAAATTACTTCACTGCAAGTTTTTAATAAGTACAATTTTGATTACAAAAACAATACACACAACAGTATTTTGGGTAATTTTACTTTTTAACACCTAGTCTTCAGCTCACTTTTATTATTACAGGTACATTTTGATGCTTTTGTCACTAACAATTAATTATTTTCATGAAGTCTAATAACATTAAATACCTATTTGTAAATAATATCTAAACTACACACTTTTTATGTAACAATTAACAACAATATTTTATGTTTCTGTTGAAAATATTTTGCTCTGTTAAAAACTTTTTCCTCAATTAGAAAACTATTATTACTACAGCTAAAGGTTGTGAAAAGTACCATCAATACTTTCGAATATAGGCTTTGATAAAAGAAACTAGCCAGTGTAGAAAAATATCGGAACAAAAGAAACGCTAAACAATGGCAACATTTTATTGATCTTTAGTTCTGTACATTTAGCCTGGAATGTTGCAAGCTATTTTGGAAATTATTATGACAACCAAGGTAGATTTTAGATATTTCTTAAATGTATCCAAATTGGTTCGGATACTTTTTTCGTGAATTTTTGTACTACACTAAATTCAATTTGTTCTAATATATTTTTCCTAGAATAACAATATTTTTAAAATACTATTTACCTAGCATTTTTTTTGCAATACAATTTAAATGTATATTTTACTTTATAGGGTTAGAATCCAATTGTAATCTAGTGAAATTAAAGTCGATTTTATTTTTATGTTTATTTATTTAAGTATGTAGTCACACAGGAATCGAATACATTTATATTTCTATTCAACATGTTTCTACGTAAAGTATTAAGAGGAAGAGAAGCCATATTAAATTGAAACATTTTTTTTATTTTATCATGAAAATTTTAGGCTTCTACTTCCTAATCTATAAATTTCTAACTAGAATTAAGTTTTAGAGAAAAAACATGTTGAAACGTTTTAAAATCCATTATTTAAGAAGCTTATCCTATTACATGTTTTCAATTAGAAATGTGAGTAAAATTTAAATGTTTTTATTCATGATTGAACATTTTAGAAAGTAAATCTCAATTGATGCGCGCGCGCATTTACAACTACCCTCAACGGAAACTTCGTCAATGGTTGGTTTTACAAACTTTTTGTAGGAGGTAACTAATTACCAGATTTAGTCAAATTTTTGTACATCCAGAGTTAGATATTGGTCCGGAAAAATTATAATTACGATTATTTTTAATAACTAAAAATTAATATAGTATTTAAGTGCCGTTGTATTTTAATTTCTTCATCCAATTTGTGTGTCTGGTGATTTTTATAGTTGGCCTTGTTTTTTTTTTACTTTTTTGAAATATTTTTTTTATCTAGACCAAACTCACCAGACTTGGTACTTACTGTTTGTCTGCTGTGGACCTGAAAATGTAGTAATTATTAAAAAAAAATAGCAATTAATAAATTAATCAATAACAATATGGTATGTATCTTTGTAGAGTATTCTCCAAAACTACAGATCCGATTTAAATAAAATGTACACTAATGTAAAACTATACTTTCCCCGAGTGCTATTATTGGCTACATTTTACAGCCCCAAGCCCGTGACTGAAAGCTGAGTAGCACTGAGTACAAATTCATACCAACCAACCACCAAAACACAGGACCTCGCTAATAGGTTTGACTGTGAACCATATAACAATGGTTCACATACTGACTAATCAGCAAATGGTCAAGTGTTCGTTGCAATTTTAATTTAGTTATAATTTTATGTATATTTTCTGCTATTTTGTATATTATGGACTGTGTCTGTCTGAAATAAAGATATTGAATTGGCAGAATTGCGGCAGCACCGCAGAAGCCAGGAAGAAATAGTTGAAAATTTTAGAAGAAATATCAGTAAATGAAATTAAAAGTTTGATAAACCCCCGACAAAACATACCTATGAACACCCCATACTAATTCACCTTTCAAACAAAAAAAAAACAAAATCGGTTCATCCGTTCGGGAGCTACGCGACACACAAGACTCGTCAAACTTATTCGTCCTCGTCATTTTTGCGTTAAAAATGTTAGAAAAAAAGGAAGGTGGGTTAAAAATGCTGCACATACCCGAGGCTCGCTCTAAGTCGCAGGCGGCGATTTTCCCTGTTTAATTCCAGCCGCCGCCGCCGACTCCGCCGACGCCGCCCGAAGACGGCTTGTTAGCCGGCCGTCCGCCATTACCCCCCCTTTGGCTGGAAAATTACATAAATCAAAGCATTAGCGAAACGAATAAAGCCCGTCACACACGTAGCTATAATATGCCTTGCTATAATATATATTATAGCTCCGTGTGCGGTCACTTCAATATTTGTATTGAAAATATATCGTAATATGCCTCGCTATATTTATATTAATATATATTATAGCTACGTGTGTGACGGGCTTCACTATAGTCAGGTCATTTTAATAGGTCAAATTTGACAATTCATCAAAATTCAACAACGTAACCTTGTAACGGCGCGCATCAAAAATAATATATTTTTCGTTTTGTTAGAACTGCACAATTGCTTAACTTTTTTCAATTAAGATTACATATTTATTGTAATAATGACTGATACGAGTTATTTTATGATTTGTTTTTTTAATAAACCATTTTAAACATAATAAACAATTACTGATCTACGAGATAATCTACGATCTCGTAAAGAACTGATAGTTGTTACAAGGTTGCGTCAGTTGGCCCTTTTTCTTTTTAAACACTAGGGATGTTATTCTAAAAATCGAAAGCTGATGAGTTGAATCGAATGCAATGATTACTTGTGAAGAAATATCACCATAAATTAATAACCACGTTGTGATTATAATAAAACATAAATATTTATTATTCTTTTAACAAACTATAAAAATACAAAAAAAACTAAATAGAAAAATCATTGATGTTAGGTACAATTTACTGACCCGGCTTTATTATTGGACTGATCTTACTTGACTATGTTTATTTATATAAGCCTTTTATTGCTGATAATTTAAACATAGTATTGACAATTATTTTTCTGTGTAGTGATCAGCGTGTCCTGTGACGAGCCCTTTCCACTCCTTTCTGTCGCTAGCCTTTCTTGGCCAGATTATTCCGCTAAAATTAAAATGATGATTCTGCTACAAACTGAGTGTGCAGAAGTCACTACAGAAGACTGGAGAAAAGTCGTAGAGAAAACAAAGAAAATAAATTTACAAGATTTTAAACGAGATGTGAGAATAGACAATATTATTGAAAATTAATTAATAATATCTCTGAGTGCTGACAGCAGTGATGAAGATGACAATACTAATAACAGTTCTGTTAGTTCAACTGAATAAATGCATTTTTTTTTGTTAAATTATGTATGTTTGTCTTATTTTTCCCTAATAAAAAATAATAATGGGACAGGGATTCGCCTGATGATTTTTAAAATTGACATATTATGTTTCAAGTCCTTATTGATTCATTCACTTTAATCGATGTTTTTAAGCAGGTCACCTCACTATGAAGATAAAACTGACAGACGTCAAATGTGACCTATTAAAACGGCCTGACTATAGATAGTTTACGTAAAGATTCTGTTTCTGCCGTTGAGAAAAATAAGTGCACATTTTAATTTTATTCCGGTTTTAGTATTCGTTGTTATAGCAGCAACAGAAATACATCATCTGTGAAAATTTGAACTGTCTAACTATCACGGTTCATGAGATACAGTCGGGTAACAGACAGACAAACGGATGGACAGCGGAGTCTTAGTAATAGGTTCCCATTTTGCCCTTTTAGGTACGGAACCCAAAACAAAGTATGTAAAAGAAATAATAATTATTATTGTTATCATAATATATATAAATTACGTGTCACGTTGTTTGTCCGCTATAGACTCCTAAACTATTTAACCGATTTCAATCAAATTTGCACACCGGGTGCAGTTCGATCTAACTTAGGAGATAGGATAGCTCACATCTCAATTTATAGTAAATAAACATGAAAAATTAGAAAATTTAAAAATACTTAAACCATAATTTAACTTTAGCGCTTTGGACAATGTAAACTTTTTTAATGTAACTTTTGACATTTGACATAGAATTGACGCGATGGCTTTTGACAGGACAACGTCTGTCGAGTCAGCTAGTTTTATATAATATGTGGTTACTTCTGCGGGCGTCCATAGGGCGAAGCGCGCTGCTGGTAGCTCTGGTGACGCTGTGGCGGGCCGGAGTTCGGGCGCCGCGTGCCCACGTCGCGGGCCGACGAGCCCTTGTAGTCGCGGGACTCCTCCTGGGAGAAATCCTGCTTAGGTTAAAAATGTTCAATCATTAAAACATCAATTAAAATATATTAGTTTGTTAGTCTAGCTAAAATTTAAAAATGGCTTGTTGAATTTAATATTTTTTTTAACCTCAACCCAAAAACCACAAATGTTGATGTGTCTGTCTGTACTTAGCTCCTGAACAGATGAACCAATTTTTATTTTGTTTTTTTTTTTTTTATTGAAAGATGAATGATTCGGGAGTGTTATTAGCTATGCTTGATGAAAATCGGTTCAGCCAATTAACATTGAGAATTTTTTAAATTTAATAGTTATGTTCGCTCTGGTACAGGTGTGGTTTAATCCTCTATGCTAACCCAGTATAAATTTATTTCAAAGTTCAATCAAGTTCATTTAGCTGTTTCTGTGTGATTAAGTAACAAACATTTACCCAGTCCGGACAGATATTTAATTAGAATTTTTTGAATGGTTCATATTGGCATCTCCACCAGAACATCTTCGGTGGCAGCATTTGCCATCATGCATGTCATCATCTTCCTACCCTTATCCCACCTACATGGGGTCGGTACAGTGTGTACACTTCTTACATTCATCTCTATCACTCGTCATATCTGAATTCAATCATACATGCATGTATGAGATAGGAAAATATTTCATATCATGTGTATACATACTTTGTAGTACGGTTCGTCCTCGTAGAAACGCTCCGGGGCGCGGTCGTAGAAGAACTCGGGCTCGGGGGCGCGGGGCGGGCCTCGCATCTGCACAAATATTACTTAATGAAATTATAGGATACAAAAAAAAATCAAACTCCTAACTTAAAAAATGTAAACCATAATAATTAACGCGATAGTATGTTAGCGCAAGTTCACGCAAAAAGGGCCGATCACCGGCCTAGTTGCGGAAAAGAGCCCGCTCAACAAGTACATGTTAGCGCAAGTGTTTGTTGGTTTCTTTTATTTGCTAAAATTACCTATTATAATTATAAATTGGACTTTTGGAAGAGAAGAGTACCATTAAAAAGGAGAAGAGAATACACCAGTTTACACTGCTCACCTCATCAAATAAATAAATAATCCTCGGGTCACAAAAACACCAAAAGTCAGGGAAGCCATGCCTGCGAGGCAAGAAGATTTTCGATGGCTGAGTAGATATGAGGACTAACCCGGTGGAGGCCATAGCGTCGATACGTGTCTGTTAGTTATTTACGAAATTCCCTTCCTTTAAGTGTTTAATCTCCTTGGTAAGTGTTTTAACCGATTGTCTGTAGTTTAGCAGGGGAAATGGATCCCATTTCCCCGTTGCCGGAGCCTCCGGATCCCCCCGATCCGCCGAATTGTGCAAGGGAAACAACGGAGTATACCCTCGTTTCGAATTCAAAAAGTTCAAAAAAACGGCAAAGGGCGGATGAAGTTGTTTCAACTGCTAAAAAGACCATAATCAGTCACGAAACTGCAGCCGCATCTATCCAATCTGTATACCTTCATCCAGCAATGTCCGTGTTAGGAATTAAACAGTACGAAATCACCGACGTAGGTCCATACGTAGTTCACGTGTCTCGAGTTGAGCCTGACCTAACTTCAGGATCTACTATGCGTCCTATCAAGTTTGGACAATTCCTGTTCAGGAACAAAATTGATGACATTTGCCAAGACGGAGTTAAACAAGTAGGCAGAAATAAGATCTCAATCCAATTTAAGTCAGTTTCGGGTGCAAATAATTTCTTAAACAACCCAGTGCTTAAAAATTGCAAATACGAGGCTGTTATTCCAACATACAATGTGACCAGGATGGGTCTGGTGAGAGGTGTTCCTGTGGACTGGTCAATGGACGAATTTGTTGAGTCGTTACAAATCCATGGTGACATATATGTCCTAAAAGCAAGAAGACTTAACCGTAAAACTAAATCTAATGATGGGAGCATAGTATGGGAACCAACCCAAACTGTAGTGCTTACTTTCAGGGGGCAACAACTTCCCACTAGAGTTTTCTCTTTCTACTCATCACTGACTGTAGAGACATACCAATTCCCTACCATTCAATGTATGGCCTGCCTGCGATTTGGACATATTAAAGCCCAGTGTCGATCTCAACCCAGATGTTATCGCTGTACACAACCTCATACTGGGGATAGCTGCGATGTGCAAGAGCATGAGGCCACATGCCTTTATTGCTCCGCTCATCACTTCTCCACCAGTAGACAATGCCCTGAACAAGAACGCCAAAAAAATATCAAAATGATAATGTCCCGTGACGGTATCTCGTACCAAGAAGCTTGCGGTCAAATGCCTAAAGTAGATAAGTCATATAACCACATAGCTCGAGAAAAAGGTGTATCGTCCCAACAAGTGCATCAATCTTCCTTCCCGACTACCGGCCCCTCCCAATCTTCCCAGTCATACAAAAAAACCACTTTCCAAAATGCTCGTCCCAGAGCACCATTAGGTAAATCATTTGATAGGATAGCACACCAAAATATTGTATCCAGTGTTCCATCATCCCTACCTAATGGGCATATGCTCCAATATGCCCAACCTCAGCCCACCCCTCCCCACCCTGGACCACAAGACCAACTTCTTGTCCAGCTTCTTTCTATTATTATTAGCATAATTTCACAAAATTCAATTAACCTACCGTCCAACGTTGCCCAAATGATCTCCCATCTCTCGTCAATCACAAACCATAATGGATCTGTGCCCATTAATCCAATGGAACAGTAGGAGCCTCCGTCGGAAGGTTCCCGAACTAACTCAGCTCATCAGAAAATATAATCCCGTCCTGGTGGCCGTCTCGGAGACATGGTTTGTTCCCGGGGCTCATTATCGAGTCCCTGGCTTCTCATGTCTCCGGGACGACCGCCAGGACAGTAGGGCCGGATGTGCCCTATTTGTAAGCCACAACCAAGCATTTTCACAGATTACTCTCCCTGCCTTCAGCCCAGAAATAAATGCTGTAGCTGTACGAGCATTTAATATAACCTTTATTTCTATATACATCCCTCAACCATCCCCACACCTTATTTCAGATATTTTACTAATAACTTCATCTGTCCCCCTTCCTGTTATAGTAATGGGCGACTTCAATGGTCACCATACTTCCTGGGGCTCATACTACTGTGACACATTTGGACATCTACTATATGAAATGTTTGAGGAGGCAAATTTATGCGTTAGCAATGACGGCTCCCCCACCCGTAGAGTCCTCCCTTCACAAAATCCTAAATCAGCTGTGGATCTAACATTATGCTCTCCTTCCCTATTCCCATCCCTTTCATGGCAAGTTCTACCTCTAAGCCAGGGGAGTGACCACTTCCCCATATTAATAAATCTAGCTCTCTCAGTTACTCGCCCTCCCCCTCCCGCCCCGCTCCTAAAATATAGAGTATCTGGAGCCAAATGGGATGTATACGCAACCGCTCTAGAGAATAAAGTAACTTCTTTTCCTAACCCAAATAATGGGAATTCCTTGGACTGCTATTCAAAATTAATAGAAGCTATTTTGTCCTCTGCTAATGAAGCCATTCCGCTTAAGAAGCCCAGGCATAATCTCTATTCTCCCCCTTGGTGGGACCCGGAATGTACTGAAGTAGTCCGTAAGCGTAACTCTGCTGAAAGGATCTATAATGGTTGCATGACCCTAGACAACTACACACAATACCAAAGAGCCGCTGCAAAATGCAGAAGAGTCCTCTCATCCAAAAAGAGGCTTGGCTGGCTACAATTTTGTGAAAGCTTGTCTCCGACAACCCCTTCATACATTGTCTGGAGGCAGATCCGAAGATTCAGAGGCTCCTATAACTTCAATAATCCAACCGCTAATGATCCTTATAGCTGGATTGAGCCATTTGCTGACAAGCTGGCTCCTCCATACATTCAACAGAATCCCTCAACTAATCTTCCCAGCAATTCTGAATTCTCAGAATATTTCGACACCCCCTTCTCGTTTGACGAACTACAGATAGCTTTAGACGGTTTGGTGGACTCCTCTCCTGGAGTTGACGGTATCCCCTACTCTTTTATTACTAGAGGCAATAAGAACTTTCAGATGTACTTCCTAAACCTTATAAATATATTTTTCGAACAGGGGTCTATTCCTGACACCTGGAAAACCCAATTAATTGTCCCAATCCTTAAACCAGGCAAAGACCCTTCCGATCCCAACTCCCGCAGACCAATCGCCCTCTCCTGCGTAGCAGCAAAAATCACTGAGATCCTTATTAAAAATCGACTAGAATGGCACGTTGAAAATAATAGATTACTAGCAAGGTCCCAGTTTGGATTTAGAAAGGGAATGAGCACTTTAGATAGCCTTAGCGTATTAACCACGGATATTCGGATTGCTGCTAAAAACAAGGAATACCTTGTAGCTGTGTTTCTTGATGTGGAATCAGCTTATGACAATGTCCTTCTCCCAACCTTAAGAAAAAAGTTGATAGAGCTGAGTGTTTCGGCGAAGATGGTTAAATTTATTGGTTGCTTCACAACGGAAAGAACAGTAATCATCAGAACCCCAGACCCTAATCCGACAGTTCGCAAAGTATGGAAGGGGCTACCTCAAGGCTCAGTCTTGAGCCCCCCTTTATACAGCGTCTACACTATTGACCTGGAACACTCAGTTAGCCCGTTCTGCAAAGTTCTACAATATGCTGATGATCTTACTCTTTATGTGACCGCAAAGACAATTCAAGAAGCTGAAAACTCTTTAAACTCAGCCTTAATATATCTTGAAGATTGGCTAACTGAGCATGGTTTGTCAATTTCAGCTTCGAAAAGTAACGCAATCATATTTACTAAAAAAAGATTCATACCAGATGTAAATTTAAAATGCAATAATGAACCCATCCCCCAAAAATCCTCAGTTAAATTTTTAGGTCTTTGGCTTGATACTAGACTCACGGGAGTCCCCCATTCCGAACACATTGCCTCCAAATGCGAAAAGAATATTAATATTCTTCGCTCCCTATCTGGAGTATGGTGGGGCTCGCACCCGTTCTCACAAAAATTGCTCTACAACTCAATTATTCGTAGCCATTTTGATTCCGGAGCATTTCTGTTAGAACCTGGTAACAAAGCCGCCCTGAACAAGCTGTCGTCAATTCAGTATAAATGCCTGCGCATTATACTGGGAGCAATGAGATCAACACCAACCAACGCCCTACAAGTAGAATGTGGAGATCCCCCGCTCCATCTACGTAGACAATTCCTAGCTGACCGCTTCTTTTCAAAATTAATTCAAAATTCGGAACATCCCCTTTGGCCATCAATTGAAAATCTGTATAACCTTATGACCCCACACGAGATTAGATCCAAATTAAACCTGCCCTGTACCATTCTTAGCTATATTAAACTCACCAGCCTCCCATTCTCTATTATTAAATTCGATATTAATCCCCTGTTTGCTACTGACTATGCAGCACTTATATACCAGCCGAATATTATATTACATCTGGGAATAGACAAAGACTCGACCGATCCTGCAAAAATGCTTTCTGAAATAATCTGTACAAAATGGAATGACTGGCTAACCATATTCACTGATGCTTCTAAACTAAACCAAGAGAGTGATGTGGGAGCTGCTGTGTGGATCCCGAAGTACAGTATAATTCTAAGCAATAAATGTCCACCACTAACATCAGTATTCACAGGTGAGGCAATAGCCATTCTCGAAGCCATACAGTATGTTAGATCTCACTCAATTAACAAATCCATCATACTGACTGATTGCAAGAGCTCCCTACAAGCCATTCTGGCTAATCAGTTCAAGACCAAAAATAAATTCCCCATTATCCTTAAAATTAAAGAAGAACTTTTAAAATGCCACATGCAAGGGTTGCGGGTTGTTCTTGCTTGGATACCGGGGCATGCAGGTATTCCCGGTAATGAAAATGCTGATCAATGCGCTAAACAAGCCACCAATACTGGTAATGAGGAATATTTTCAATTATATGCACACGATGTTCTGGCTACTTGTAAACCCCAGCTACTTGACTCCTGGAACTCCTATTGGCAAAGGTCAATCAGTGTAAAAGGTAAATTTTACGGTCAAATCCAACCTACAATCCCGAATAAACCGTGGTTCTTTAAATTTAAAAAAATTAACAAACAAATAACCTCCACTATAAGTCGCCTGAGGTTGGGTTTCGCTTCCACTCCTCATTTCCTAGCTAAAATAAGAGTTCGTGACCACTCCCTGTGCGAATGTGGACTGGATGAAGGTACTACGGACCACATATTTTTTTAATGCTCTAAACGTTGTTTTTCATTGTACGATATTATTCCAGAAAATGTCCCTCGTCCTATCAACTTCCCCAATCTACTCCCCCTTGTATTTTCCCCATTTACTTATGTCCTCGCCAAATTTATTAAAATTAATAATATTAAATTATAAATTATCAATATTTACTATAACATGTACTATAGTTCATAATATTGTATTTATATAATTATTATCACTAATTTAATTTTATATGTTGTGATGTCCTGTGTATGTCTTTTGTAGCGGCCTAGAGGTACCTAACTAACAAAACAATACAACACTCCGAAGACCCTACTTGACCCTACCGAACATTGGCGCAAAAACCTCAATACAACGAAACATGAAATCCTGAACTGAAGATCCTGAGGACTATTCTCCAGATTATACTGATCATCAGCACAAAGACCACTGCTCACCAGAAGCTGATCAAACTAATACCATTCAACCACCAGTACACAGGACATTGGCAAAATTGTGGTAAAACCGCAGAAGCCAGGAAGAAAAGAAGAAGAAGAAGAAGAGTAGATATGAGTGGCTAGAATTTATGTCTAGTTAGACATATATTCTAGCTGTTAGTTGAACAGTTACTGTATTAAAATGTAAAATGAAAAAATAATCCAATTTTTAACAAAGTATTTTAAAATTAGTTAGCTTTATTTTTTTTTTTTTGTTGCTTAGTTACTGTGTACAACATGCATTTTACAGCAGCAAGAAATGTAGGGACAGAAAAGATGTGAGATGTGTGGAGAATATAATTTTTTTATCGTTCATGTTGAGCTTCAATATCTCACTGACCGGTGGCTCCGGCGCGCCGTAAGGTTCATCGTAGCTGTACGAAGACTCCATGGCGGAGCGCGCGCGGTCGAGGATGCTGATGACTTTAGTCTTGGGCGGCATCGCGCGGCCCTGCGGCGGCTGGTTTAACGCCGACATTCGCGGCGGAGCGCGCGGCGGCGGCCTCCCGCCCGGGCCCGTGGGGCGACCAACTGGAAACAAGATTACAGTTAAAACCGTCTCGACTGGAAATTACGATAATTTTGAAACGGCTGAACTTATCTTGAATTATGACAAAGAATCTCACATCATCAATTTACTTTGACAGTAAATCGAAGCATTTATTTCATTACATTGTTCTAAAATCTACAAGCACAAATACTTTACATACTTAATATTTAAATGTATCTGCAATACTGGCTGTCTGAATTTACAAATTTATTTTCTACGAATTTTACTATATTTTTTTCATTTTGACTTTTTGTCTAATTTTTTCTTATCTCGCTGCATTAGAGTGTATATCTGAAATTGCTATCATAATACAACAGACCTCTATCCATGGGTGGCTGCCACATCATGTCCTGGCCAGGATCGGGGATCAGGTATTTCTTGACCTCAGCCAGAGCATATGCGATCCTGGCATGGGCCTCAGCGGGCGGTGCTATGGCTGCAATCTCTACATGCAGCTCGTCTGACAGATGCGAGTATTTCGGGTCTAAGGAGTTTCTCAGCTCTTCCTCTTTTTGCCTGTAAATATTTTGGATATCATTCCAAATTCATTCAATGCCATTTATGTTGGGTCTAGAAAAAAATTCATGTACAAAAAGCCATCAATTTATCTGTTGACACCACTATTAGGAAAGTACCAATCGTAAAAATACACTTTAAAAAAAAATACCGGCGAATGAGCGAGTACCATATCACCACAACAGCTTGACTGCTGATTTTCATAAATACCTTCTACGACATTGGAGCAGTTGTGGCAGCGGCCTAGTGCCTCGCTCCGGTATTCCAAGCTGGGTTGGCTCAGGTGAATGCTGGTTCAACACACCTCTTGTGGGACATTGATACGGGATCTATCACCATATTGAATAATACAACTAATATTACCTGTCCCTCATGGATCCTCTGCCCAGCACTGCCATTTTGCACATTGTCTCCTCTTGCAACTGCTTCATTGTGTTTCCTTTGGGCCCCAGAAGTTTACCAACAAAGTTGAACTGCAAATTATTATGAAAACTGTTAATTTCGGGTTTTCCGATTTCAGAATCTCCTTTAAAGGGTTGCAAAATTTAAGTTTTTAGGGTGCACTGTAACAGACACGAATACGAGAAAGGCAGATATTGATATCCAAATTCACAACTCTCTGATGCAGTGTGGTCCATAAAGTGTTGGTGTCCAGGCTAGTCTGTAGAAAAACCAAGATCCGCATATAAGACCGTAATCAGACCAATCTTGATATACGGGAGCGAAGCGTGGACATTAACTCTGAAGGAGAAATACAAGCTCCTAGTAGCAGAGCGGGATATAATGCGTGGATATAAATCCTGGGCCTAATAATAAATAAATAATTCAATAATAAATAAATCATATTAAACTCATAGAGATGACAGGAGCTGGGGGTGAGAAAGAACAATGAGATAAAGAAGATTATTGCTGAGGCCAACATCATAGCAGATATCAAGGCGCAGAGACTTCGCTGGGCAGGCCACTACCTTAGGATGGGGGAGGTTGTAGTGTCAAGAAACCGTATCTTGGAGTTGCAAGTGACTGCCGACCCGTCGGCCCAGATACCGCTGGATTGACGCCTTGCGATCCGACCTTTGCGAACTCTTAAGCCAACGACTGGCAAGAGACAGCGCAAGATCGTGATCTATGGCAACCCACTTTGGGTCACTGCACCAGAAGAGTAAGTAAGATATCAGAAGTAGCACGAAAAAAATTTAAAAAATGGTCAAAATAATTATAACACATCACTGTTTAGTTAGTGTATGTCATTTCACAGGCATTAAGCCTAGGTCGGTAACAGTAACAAGAAGTACTATGTCAGTGCATGTTTTGCAAGCCTTTAATTTTTTGGCAAATGTAACCAATAATAAATATTATGATTTCTAGCCGACTATGCACAACATAGTACAATACATACATATTCCTCTCATTGAAAATTCAATAACATAAAATATACATGTTTTACCTTCGGGTGTTCCTTGAGTGGTACCAAAACCTTGACGGTCACCTTGGTGGGCTTGTCCCTGTACACATCCAAGTATTTGTTGTCTTTGCCGGGTGCCCGGCCAGTTGTTTGTACTTTGGTTACCTCTGCAATCGTACATAATTTGTCAATTCTATTCATTTCAGGTCTTAGGTATGTCTATAACATATTATTGGTGATGCCTATTACTGATTTCCAAATCAATTATTCATAAACAATTTGAAATTCACAGCGTCTTGCAAAAATCTAAAATCAGTTACTGCAGTTTTCCATTAATCTAGACTTTCTAGAGGTTCCAGGGGAACCGTAATTTTTTGTTAAGGTTAGGGATAAAAAGTGGCCTGTGTTAGCCGAGGGTGTAAGCTACCCATAACAAATTCAATCCAAATGCAATAAGTCAACAAGTAATACCAATCTTGCCCATTTACAATACTAGTGCCTAAATTGCAAATGTAATGTACCTACAAAACAAGCATAGATGACCTTAAAAATACCATGAGACGCCAGAGGGCAATGACCAGTTCTACCCATGAATCATCGAGTACAGTTCTTTTTACTTGTCAAGTATTTGCAAATACCGCTAGGTGGTGTTATTTAAGACATTCTATGAAACATATAATTTCGTTTTGGAGTATTTCAGTACAGCGCAGCGTTTCGATCGATAAACATACAGGATCGGATACAAAATTAGCTGTCTATAATTTTTAACATCGACTATAATTTTTGAAATATTTGGAACGAAATTACTGTACCATCATCAATAAGCTTCAACGAAATCGGGAATTTAGCATTATTTAGTTTGATTTTCTCTGATAACAACTCTCTCATGTATTCGCCGGCTTTTTCATTTAGCTTCGCTCCATCATCGCCATCTTGATGCTCGCCTGGGTCATTTGGCCCGCCACTATTTTGGTTCACATTTCTCTTAAAATCGCCACTATTGTAGCTACCATTATCATATTTGTCAGCCATTGTCACTTAATTCACTAAAATTACTACAATATAGGGACAAGTAACACAATGTAATAGAAATTTATAGCAAAAACACATGCGTCATACGGCGGATTACGGCGTCTCTTTTCCGAATGAATGAAACAAAAGACAGCAGAATGTTCAGATCAGACATTCAGACAATGATTCAATTTTATTGAACGAAACTTTGAATGAAGGTTTACGTCAGTTGTCACAGACTACCAACAAAAATGTCTGAGTCTATGTTTGTTTCCGGTGTTATCTGATTGGCTGAATGCGAGTTTTTTTTTTTTAGCACTAGAGATGACTTTGTCTAGGTTGGCAAATAATAATGGATCGATTTTTTATTTCTTAAAATTTTATTTCATAATTATTATTACTTTACTAACATATACTACAAATCAACTTATGTAAAATAAAACATGTAAAGAGTTTAGTCTGTCTGCCTCACATACTTCACTTATGTACAAATCGCTCGCCACCTACTTGACTGCTTGGTCGCCAGTCGCCAGCTCGCGTCGCGCCGCCCCTTCTATGACTGTGAGGCCCTCATCGGAGGGTCTTGTGAGGCAGGCTTAAAACTATAAATTGCTCAGAAAATAATCTATCTGATAGATGTCTGATAGACTCTGAAATATACATTTTATTAAATGCGTCGTATATCGCTACGTCATAATACTCTCTGCTAACAGCTTTTATAATGTTTTCATATTTTTTTGGAAATGCTTTATTTTGCTTTGTCTTGCATGCTGAACGACGATTACGTTAATTCAAGATCAGGCGCGAACATTATTTCTTTCTTTTTTGTAATCAGGCGTACAATTAAAACGTCGTCGAATATATCCTGAAAAATAAATTAATCATTATGTACCTTGTTGTTAATCATTAAGTATCATTAGTTGAAAAATGATAATGAACAAATAAGTACCTAATTAAGATTCCGTTGAGTCTTTCTGCCAAAAGTTTAGGTCTGGTAGCTGTGGATTGACAAGAAAAGCAAAATCCACAACGAAGTTACATGGGATTTGGGATTCGAAAATGGCCAAAATGGTTTCGATAGAACATTTAATAATATACTATAGTACGGCCTGAGCCTTTGCCCGACTTGGCCCAGCCGTACCCCAGATTTTATCCAAGTCGACAGTCGTAAAGAATTAATAAAAAAAAAAATCGATGTTAGAAAGATGTCTTGTTTTTTTTTTTAAAGTTTATATGAAAGAACGGCAAACAGGCAGACGTTTAGCCTGATGGTAAGCAAAACCGCCGCCTGAACACCTGCAAATGCTGTTGATGATGTTTTGCCAGCCCGGGGAGGTCATTAAGTGGAGGTGAGGTGAGAATAAGACGAGGTGCGGTGAGGTAGATGAGAAAGTGGAAAAGATATAGATAATTTTAAAGCTTCAAATATAAGTACCCACCAATTCCTTAATACTGGCCTGTGTTAAGGTAGCGAGGCGGCTCATGGGCTGGCCGTAGTTGGTCGCGCTCGTCAAACTTACGTTCGTTAGTATTGGGGCCCCTGTCAAATTCGAAGGATATTTAAATATCAATCAGTATTTAATCTACCTCGTGATTTCACTGGAAACATTTAAACTTTGGTTCTAAGAGGCATACTGTACCTTCTATATTCGTCATGACAACGCCTTCCACGGATTCATCGTCCATGATCCGATCCACAATGGGGTTCACCGAGTTGATGTGGGCAGTCTGGAACGCAACCTTTCACTTTTTACACCCTTACCATTTACTCCTTACCATACATTTTTGGACTTTTCTACTAACTAGCGTTATAGAAAATTCATAATAATATGAAAAATAAAGTAACACAATGCGAAAAGCGTTGTTGCGAATAGTCTTGGTCTGGTTCCCACAGGGTCTGGTAAAGTTTAAACCTAGTTTCACCGAACCCTGCCAACCAACGTGTTTATAATAGTTTAGTGTAATTTAGTTACCCGCTCTAGCTCAAAAACAAAAAAATAACAGTTTAAAAATTAAAATTCCGCGCCATATTCAAAACGTAGCACCCTACTACGGAAAATCGAGATGCAGGATCTTAAAGATGCGATACTAGCGCATCTAGCGTCAATAAAAGGCAACATCTGCCTTGCAACCGCACTGCAAGTTTCGCAGTGAGCGCCATAGGTGGCGCTCATTTAAATTACTGAAGACTACCCTTTTCTTTCTACAAAGGGTATGCTGAGCCAAAATAGGCTCATAGTCCTCGTTATTGTGAACATTTTTTTTTTAAATTGAGACCAACCCTGAAATCACGAAAAAAAAAATTCAGCTGTACCATACACGTTGGTTAGTGTCATTGACATTTTTAATAGAATAACTGACTCTTAATTGTGATTTCAATTTAAAAATAATGAGTACTATGAACCCTTTTCGCCTTAGCATACCCGTTCCTTACATCCCTGTAGGTAGAGGTTTCCATGAATTACATTTCCTATGGAGTAATGTGATATCCCGGTTGGAAACCTTATTAGAGTACAAACATTATTTTATATGAAAAAGAAAATGCGGGTTTAAAGTTATTTTAAATCGTTTACTGTAGAGACTACACGAGTGAAACCGTGAACAGAAACTAGTACCTAACAACTAGTAACAGCAGAAACTAGTAATTAACTAGTAACAAATAACTTGCTCACAGTATGGACCAGCCACTCGTCCTTGCCATCCTTCAGTAGATTGGAAAGTATCTTCATTTTGGATAAACGTTCCAGGAAAATATCCGGCTGCGGGCAAAAGAGCTTTAATCAAACTAATATTTCAAATGCGAGTGACGAGACGAGCAAATTGCTCGCCTGATGATAAACGTCACGTTTGCCTATAACAGGTCTGCGCCACCCAGAATTTCAATGGTCTTACAATGTGGTTAATTAACTTACCTCTTTACTACCAATTCCTTAGTAAAATGATCTAATTCTTCTTCTCATGCAGAGGTTTCTTGAACCTCCGTTTCCTCAGCTTGTGCAGGACACAGGCACAGAACTCCTGGCCGCCAGCGACGGTGATCTCAAACGAGCTGGCTTCGATACGGTACGCGACCAACTCGTTTTGGATGTCCTGAGATTTGACAAGAAAAAAGTTTAAAAAACTATGCTTTATAAAATAAAATACTTAAAAAAATATGTGATACAATTTTTTTTTTATTGCATTGTCATCGGAGTTACACAGGTAGGTAGGTATACCAAATTTAGGGTCAATTGGATTTTAAGAAATGGTTCTTCAGCTTCAATGATTTGTTCCCCACGGATACACGTTCCAACCAACACGCAATGATCTATTGAAATGTTAAAGTTTTTGGGCTTAGCGTGCATCTGTCAGAGGACGCAATTTTATTTTTCAGATATCAAGGAGGGGTCAGTTTAAAGTTAAATTCAAAGTGGGGTTGTAACTCTTGGCTAACGGCCGCAATCTTGGAAAAAAGAAAGAGTAGATACAATGGTTTTTATAGTGTATCTCACAAACTATATTGAGACTCCGCCGTCCGTCTGTATGTCTGTCCGTTTGTCACCAAGCTGTCTCATGAACCGCGATAGTTAGACAGTTAAAATATTTTCACCGATGATGTATTTCTGTTGCCATTGCCACTATAACAACAAATGTAGTAGTAGTGGTAGGGCTCTGTTGTTAGTACTGTAGTAGTAGGGCTTTGTTGCAGAGCCCGCCTGGGGAAGTACCACACCTTTGCCAGTTATTCCATCGCCAAGCAGTAATGTGCAAACATTACTGAGTTCCGGTTGGAAGGGCATTGTTTCCAGTGAAATTACAGGGCAAATGGGAGATTAAACTACATAAATCTCAGGGTGTTGAGCGCAGTGCTGTGCCACGCAAGGTCTTGAATTCTGTGAGTTCAAAATTCTGGGTGGCGCAGACCTGTTATGGGCAAACGTGACGTTTAACATCAGGCGAGCGATTTGCTCGTCTCGTCACTCAATTACATAAAAAAAAAGCGTGCTCCATCGTAGGCCGCATTGTTGCTTCCCATCAGGCAGGATGGCGGTCAAACGCAAGCCTATTTTGAATAAAAAAAAAAGATTCAGGAGCCGCTTCAACTTTACAATTTCAGTGACAGCTCTGTGCATGGCCTGGTTCAGCGGCGGGAGGCTCGCCGCCAGCCTCTGGGCAGGCCTCTCTGGAACAGTGTGGAGTTCTAAACAACCTGCAAAAATTATAATATTACCGCATCGTTGCTTGCCATCTGGCGAAATGGGTATGCTAAGCCGAAAAGGGCTCATAGTAGTACTCATCATTATGAACAACTTTTACTATGGGACCAACCCAGAATTCGCGACAAAAAAATCAGCTGTTCCATACCTTTTGTCGAGTGTCATTGACATTTTCCTATGCCTTTTTCGGCTTAGCGTACCCTTTATGAATAACCCTGTAGTTGAATAAAATAAAAGCTGCAAATGTATGGAACAGCTGATTATGGTCACATAGCAATAATTGTATTTTTTTAATATACAGGGTCACCTCAAAAACACCAGCAATCTCGTAGGACTAGGTAGCTATCATCATATAAGTACCTACAACAACATTTGCTATGGGACCAACCGGAAATTCGCGAAAAAAAAATCAGCTGTTCCATAGAAAAATGTCAATGACACTCTACATAATGTATGGAACAGCTGATTTTTTTTTTCGCGAATTTCCGGTCGGTCCCATAGCAAATGTTGTTGTATAATTATGATGATAGCTACCTAGTCCTACGAGGTTGCTGGTGTTTTTAACACGCTTTTATTAGCTTCACCTGTATGTTTGTATGTTTGTATGTAACCGACTCCTTTGAGCGCGTTTTTGACCCACTTTAAACGGTCAGATTTCTTTCAAACTTTGTAGATATATCGAGGACCGATGACAATACACTAAACAAATCGTGTTTTTTAGTTTTTTTAACTATTAATTTTTTTAACACGCTTTTTCTATAAAGTTTCTTTAACTTTTAATACTGTTTAACTTACAAATGGTAATTTCGTCATTCGTGTCAGAGAACAGAGTGGCGCAGTGGAAGCGTGCTGGGCTCATAACCCAGAGGTCCCTGGATCGAAACCACGCGCTAGAAATCTTTTTGCTCAATGTTTTTTGTTACGCATCAATTTTATTTTATGAGGTCTGAGGATCGAAACCACGCGGCTACAAATCTTTTTGCTCAATATTTTTTGTTCCGCATCAATTTTATTTTTAATTTGCTTGAGCAGACGGCCAAAAATGGATAACACCAACACATTTGTACATATTAAGGATGGTTAATAGTTAGCAAATCGAACTAAAAAGCGAAAAATAAATAATAGTTAAAAAAAAACTAAAAAAACACGCTTTTTATAAAAAACCGAACTAAAAAAATAGAAAATAAAATTTTATAAATTTAAATTAAGAACAGGGTTGAAAATTTCAATAAATATAAATTAATAATAGTGTAAATAAATAAATATATGTATTTTATTTTTTTAAAAGCGTGGGGTGCTTTCTAAGATATTATCAAAATGCTAATCACTCTACTCATGTCTGTCAATACAAAATGTATCTACAAAATATATAATATCTATTGACCCATACACCCCACGCTTTTTAAAAATAAAATACATATATTTATTTATTTACACTATTATTAATTTATATTTATTGAAATTTTCAACCCTATTCTTAATTTAAATTTATAAAATTTTATTTTCTATTTTTTTAGTTCGGTTTTTTATAAAAAGCGTGTTTTTTTAGTTTTTTTTTAACTATTATTTATTGAGGTGACCCTGTATAGGCTTGCGTTTGGCCGCCTAAAAGATGATGATATGGTAGAAGATATCGATTCACTCTCCGTTAATTAGGATATTATTATGAAAAGTAATATGAGCTTTTTTGGCTTACCATACCCTTTCTTTATAACCCCGTATACACCCTTTCACATACTGACCTGCTCGTAAAAACAAAACGCCGATGACGTTGTGGCAGCTCTCTATGCGTTCTATGGTTTTTACAATATCATCAGAAAAATCCTGAAAACGGAACACAATGATCTTTTCAACTCTAAGCGTTTTAGAAATATATTTTTAGCATTTACTATTTTAAAAGATTTCATTAACTTGCAATGTATCTAACTATATTTGTTCGGGAGGAGTCATGCAACTCAGTTTGAACTACTTTCCGATGTCCGATTTAATCTATATTATAATATTATAAAGAGGAAAGGTTTATATTTTTGTATGTTTGTGTTGAATAAACACAAAAACTACTGGACTGATTTCAAAAATTCTTTCACCATTTGATTGCTACATTATCCCTGAGTAACATAGGCTATATTTTATACCCGTGCAAAGCCGGGGCAGGTCGCTAGTAATGAATAATTTTATGAGCACACTCGGCCGAGCCAACAGGCCATGGTCCTAGTGACTGCTGCTCTACGAGGCGACACATGTCTCGCCTCGTCAAACTGTGTATACAAACCGAGTACTCGGCCGAGGGCACTGTCTCGCCACTGTACTCGTTACGTGTAATCACTTCATTATATTGAATAACTGATTATATTAATTCTTACTTTCGGTATATCTTTCTTGAAAATTTTACGTTTATAATTCGACATTGAAATAAGTAATTATGTAAAAATTATTATAAAATCTAAATAATATAAGAATATACAAGCCTCTTGTAAAATACTATAATACAATGACAAACCAAATCTATGCAGCTATGATTAACCCTTCAAAACGTTTTGTTAACCGACTTCAAAAAAGGAGCAGGTTATCAATATTCGCCTGCATGTTTTTTTTTTTTTTTTTTTTATGTTTGTTACCTCATAACTTTTGACTGGGTGAATCGATTTTGATGATTCTTTTTTTGTTAGAAAGCTGACGCTTCCCATTTGGTCCCATTTCCATTTAGTCCAGTTCTGATAATGGTATCCATGAGAAAACTATATAAGTCTTAAATTTGCATTAAGTACGTGCGCGACAAATAGATGAATAACTCAATAGTCGGTCTTTTGAAGTCGGTTTTTGTTTTTTGTTTTGTAAAAATAATGTTCTTGTTTTATAACGAACACTCACGCTTCGTCGGTTACTTTCCAGCCAGTTTCGATCACATTCGCTCTTCTATAAAATGTTGACAGTTTTGATTGTCGCATACCGGTAAACGAGGCATCGTCAGTAAATTAATTTAATTTTCATCTATTTATCTTTACAAATTAAACTCTAGATCAGTGTTTCTAGCACAACTTTGAAGTAAAACACGTAGGGAATATCCGATAGAAAAGTGTATGGACAATGCCGTTTCCATTTACACCCGAAAGTAAGTGGAAACGGCATTTATCTAAACATGTAAACTCTTACCGTGCCGTGGAATCGTCTAAGAATTCCTAACGCGTTAGCCAAACTCTTAACGCGTTGAGGTACGATATGAGCACGATTTAGGCTCATTTTGAACTGCCCCGCGGACCCACGAACGGTTGGAAATATGCATATTGTGATAGAACTCTTTTATAGAATTAACTGGGAAATACCATAACTTTGCTAGTTAATAAATTACATTGAGCCCAAAATACCTCACTACAGCAGCACGACAAGAGTAACGTTCTTTAATAATACATAATGGAATGAATGTACCAAAATTGATAGTATGTTTTTGCAAAACGCGCCTAGAATGGGTAATGATTCTCAAATTACTCCGTTTCCGGCAATTCCGGAACATACCATACTTCTTCTTAAGTGTTGCCATCCATCGAACTGGCTATCGCTACAGTTACCAGTTTATTCGCCACTCCATTTCGGCACATCGGAGTCGCGCCACGTAGCAATCTGTAGCAATCACTTAGGTACGTTCGCAGATGGAATTTTAATATTTAACGTACTTTGGGATGACAGATATATAGATAGACAAACTCTACTGTTCACACCAGAAATTACCTACAAACAACAGGATAATAACACTTAAAACTAGTTCAACAATTGGTGGCCTTATCGCTAAGAGCTGCGCTGAAATAACTTTTTACCATGAACCTAGAAAAATACTAAAATCGACAATTTAATTTTCCAATACAAACTATTCCTACCTGTGAAACATTTGATGTTCGTCCTATCGATATCGGCATGGAAAACTCGGGATGTCCGATCACTTTTGTCTTTTTAGAAATAAAAAATCGTGTCACTTGGTTGTTAAATATTTATAGGCGTGTTCAGAAATTGGTCCAATCTTTTTGGTCTGTTTTGTTGGTTTTTTTTTGTTTTGTTTGCTCTAAACAGGGAAGAAAAAAGTAAAAAAAAAAACCAGCGGGTGAAACCGCCGGGGCAGCTAGTAAGTGTATAAAAATGTGTAATACGATAAACTTATGTTGCTTTCGTCAATAAAATAGGTTTATCTAGATTAGAATAGGTAATACCTTTATCTGAAATAAGAAGACGTTGTTTTTGTGACTACGATAGTAAGGTTATCTTTAAACGCCTATTCAATAAAATGTTCGTGCGTAGGGGAGGTCAGCTCAGAGCGGACACCTTAACTTTAACTGTCATTTTAGATGACAAAACGACTTATAACATAAGATAATTTTAGACCAATGGATAGAGTGTACATCCTATTTTTATTACATTAATATGCAAGTCACATTCTTAAATGAGTATATTACAAACGCTATTTTAAAATTAGAAAAAATTGGAAAATGTCCGCTTTGCCCGAGTGGTCGCCTAAAGCGGTCATTGGCCCCGGGCAAAGTGGCCAGCACTTTTTCATCTATTTAATAGGACTTGCAATGACTATAGAGGTAATATCAATAAAAATACAAAATTATAACAGAACCACAGTTTTTATTCAATTATTTACCCGATTTGTGTTTACTAGTTAGTCTTGTACTCATTTAAAATAATTTAACTTTAAAATTAACATTCTTATTTCACAGTCTTGACCTGACATTGTTTAAATTCTTAGTCATAAAGAAAATATCTTAATATGGAGTCCTAAAAACTATTAAACATCAACAACATGTAGCAATGCTTTCAAAACATTAACAGTGCACATTTATTTTGATCTTTGAATTTTTATATTAGGGCTTAATAACTAGGGCAACAAGGATTATTTAATTAACTTCGATCAAATCTAATAAACGTAATTCTGGATACATTTCATTTCAGATTTCGTGACAGTGTTCACAGTAGTAGGCTCCGATTCCAGAAATTTACCGTCTAAACAAAACATATTGGACTAGTTAATAAATCTGAATAAGGGCAAAGTAAACAGTGCCCACTTTGCCCTGGCCGCTTTGCCTTTTTCGGCCATTTTGTTTTTAACGTAAACTGAACATACATTTTTTACTTTAATTGAAACAAAATGTCACACAGGCACTCGCTAATAGACAAACTTTGAGACGATTTTAACGAAAACTCCGAAGTGTAATGAGATTTAGTCAAATCAATAAAAACTTACTTCGCATTATTTTAGTAGAACAGACAAAAATCGTTTATGTCCCACTTCGGTGACGCGGTCGCTGCTACTGCGGTGAGCCTGCGCCCCAACGTGGGGCGGGAGGTTGCCTATGCGCCGAAATCGGCAAAGTCGCGGTATTATTCACTATGACTGAGTAATTAAGCATGGCCGCTTTGCCTCTTATGTCCGCTTTGAGCTGACTTCCCCTAAGTACTTAACTGTTGTTTAATCTTCAACCCAAAACTTAATCAAACGTATAAGTAATTCAGTTAGTAGCTTACAAAAGTATTTAAATCTAACAAATTTGTAATTATTTTTTAAAATAATTTATTTATTAAAATTTTTAATATTAAATAAATTATTATTATTATATAATTATGTAAAACACCGGCTATTAGTTTAATTTACATGCTATTTAACACTCATTATCAAATTTCATTTAACTCGTGCTATTAATTACTTTGGGAAGTCTTCGTCAACAAATCGACAACTTTCTCGCCGATGGCGACGGCAGCGGCCTCGGTGTTCCCACGCGGGATCCTGGAGAGGACACTTACATCTGCAACCCTCAGCCGTGATATGTTCTTTACCCTCAGCTCGGCATCCACTACGCTGTCAAGGCTACACGTTCCTACCGCGTGGAACACCGCATACGTCATATGCCTGACGTAGCAGCGCCAGTACGCGTCTCCCTTCTGCGGGCATCCAGGGAACTGCAGCCGCAGTATCGTGGCGTTGTGCTCTCTAAACGCAGGCGTCTGCACCAGATGTTGTATGATCTTTATCGAGCGCAGCATTTCGTCAACATCGCGCTGGTCTGAGAGGTAGTTAGCAAAGATGGCAGGGGGGTCTGATGGATCTGTGGAGGCGAGGCGGATGTTCCCGCGTGAGTAGGGATCCAAGACGATGGGCGAGACGACGATGAACGCTTTGTTTACGTTGGCTGCCGCGAGCTGGTCGACGGTGGCGTCGTCGAGATTCACAGATTGTTGGAACACGGGTTTTGCAAGCGGTATTATGTTTCTGTCTAAGTATGCGTGGATAATCTAGGAGAAATAAAACAAAAAGACATTCGTTACATGGCATTAAAAAAAAGAAAACCGAAAATATGGTGAAATCGATTTGATGAAAGGTTGGTAACAAACTAAATTACTCGAATTTTCAATAAAATTTAAAGATTCGCTACTTAGTTTTGAAGAAAATCGTTTAGAGACATACTCGTACCTACAAATACATAGTTTAAAGCACCTAATATAATATTAACTTGTCATCTTAAAGACAAAACACGGGCTTCATTTTGTAGTGGTAATTTAAAAATAAGTAGAACAGAAAGACAGGAAGACATAAAATGTTTATGTACACGAGGCGCGAGGGCTAGTCTTGGTTGCATAAGACTAGTACTATTATTTATTCTTAGTCAGAATACCTGCAACGTAGGAAGCTCACAGGCAGATGAGCAGTTCTTCAGCCGACGCCGATTTCTGCTGTAACAGTGACTGTTTGCAAACGCGTTGACGTCTGAGAGGCCAATAGATGCAAGTGGTCCGTCATGTCCTGAGAAATACTCCGGAATGTCACCTATTTTCCCAAACAAGTTTCCTACATCTGCTAACGGTTTCACTCCTCCATCAACCAAAATAACCAGCAGAGGTAGGACGTGGTCGCTCATGTTGTCGCCAACTGGTAGGTCTGCTCGCACCCGTATGCCTATTTCCTTCAAGTGATCGGCAGGACCTATGCCTGACAACATCAGTATTTGAGGTGTTCCAATAGCCCCTGCGCTCAGGATCACTTCTTTCGTTGCGAAAAGTTTTAGCGGTTCTTGCGCTCCTTTAGGCAGTACCGTGACGCCTCGGGTGATTTTATTATTATCGATAATGGGTACTTCTTCGAAATTTTATTCTTCGACTGATTCATCTGGCCAAAATTTTGTTTCACTTTCAGCTCTGTCCCACATGTTCATATGTAAAAAAGGTAACTAAAGAACATATATTTCAATGAGGGACTTGTTTTTATAAAGTAGTTTTCAAGATATCTACGTTCAAATATTTTGTGCTCAGATGAATCAGAATTTGTATTACAGATGAATCAGAATCCGAACTAAAAATGAAAAACTTCATGTAATTTCGCTCCGTATTGACGAAAATGCACTGCAGCTTATTTTGTATTGAAGGTTGGCTTCAAGATACTTTTTATGTAGATTCTGCAAACTGTCATTAAGATATCGCTTCTGTTTACTTACTTTTCCTTTCGTGGCAATTTTTTTTTCCCGCGCACATTCTACTATTTTCATCTTCTTCAAAATACATTGTGACATTTTTTTAAATTCCGGTAGCATAGGGTTCGACAATCAGCTGTTTATTTTTATTTTCAAATAGATTTTTCTTTTGTCTTTTATATACGTCTGTTACCCGTTTGTCTTTTTGTAAGCGTTTTATCTGTTTCCTGCAATTATTTTGTACACGGTAAAAAATTGAACAAGGAGAATTACGCAACAAAAGCGTTCCTTTCGTGCTGGAGAGGAGATAAACTACGTTATTTTATGATTCAAATGGTGTTTTGACCATATGAATCAGGCACAGATAAATCAGGATTTTCCCTTCACACATGCATAACTCATCATACATACTGACTTCAGTGTTGTCATTTTTTTACTTGAATCTATAACCCAAAAGCATTACACGAAATACAGATTGATGTTGTAAAACAATAAAATAATTTTTATAAGGTGGCATTGTAATCAAAATGCCACCTGATCCAAGCACAGATGAATCAGATATTTATCTTTATAACTCCGAGATCCAAGCGAACCAGCCGCACGTCCACCTTCTAGCGCGTCCGTTACACGAAAGGCTTCCCCCCGCGCGGGAAGTCAGACTCTCATTATTATTACCCGACCAAGCACGGTCAGGCGCAGCTTACGCCACATTAATCAGTATTATATGCCGGACACTTCTTATTTGCCTATTTATAAATACACTAAGGTAAGTATAACTAATAGATTATTTTTTTTAAAGAGGGCAATTCATTTCCTTTTGATATAATTATAATTCATAATGATTTATCAAAGAGAAAATGCGGTATCGACTATTTTCTTCCGGAAAATGGCAAGCGGACGCGTTATATGAATCAGAAGAACAAACTTCAAATATTTTTATTTTATACTTAGACTGCAATTATTTGAAAAATATTACTTGTCCCAGTTAGAGTTAAAGCTAAACTGTTTAAAAAAAAAATGACACGCCGTTTTGTTAGTTACTTTCAGAAATAAACCCATAGAAGTCCAAAATTTTGTCTTTGAAGAAGTACCCTAATGACCTCGGTGCAGAGTGTGTTTGTGGCTACTTTAGGCTTACTCTGTCCGTCATTTCGTCCGAGGTAGGCTCTCGCAGTGCTCATCCGTTCCCCTTCATACACGTATCCGTAGACGCGACTGATTCCAATCTGCGAAACGCCGTTCACATCTCGATTGCGCGGAAATTTCAACTGTTCATATCCTTCTAAAATTCTCGATTGCCAAACATTTTCGGGGTCATCGAAAAACTCTGATTTGAGTATCCCTGAGGTATTATGATAAGGCCTGGAAGATGGAGGAAGTTGATTAAGGACTTGCAAGCCCTCGTAGCGTAGGAAATAGGGCTTCAATTTTTCCCAGGTCCAGCCGGGGAGGTTGTAATTGAAGTCTTGTCGGTTTCCTCGGGTGTAGAGCATGTAGTTGATAGAAGTGGAGCCTCCGAGGCACTTTCCGCGGGAGAAGCGGCACGCTCGGCTGCGGGACGCCAGGCACGACACATTGTTGGGGATGGTCGGGTACTGCCAGTCCACGGCCGAGCCTAGCTGAGCCATCGCTGCAGACGGGATCTGAAATATAAAAAAAGAGATTCCGAGTTAGTAAAGATGTTTTTGATACGAGTAGACGAGTACTCATATACCAATATCTGATATCTATCTAGTGTTTGTGTAATTCTGGGCGGCGTTCACAATTTTAATAGCTCGTAATCTGGCGATTAACCAAATTATTTCCACAGTTCGAAAAGTTAAAGACCAGACCTAGTATCTTCCCTTGGAAGAGCCTTAAAAGACCAGTAGTGCACTAAATATACCATAAAGATAAGCTGCGAAGCTGAGCTGCTGCAGCAGAAGATGTTACCTTAGACAGCAGACCAGGGTATCTACCAGCTTCGACTAGCAACACGTTGAAGTCTTGCTCCGCAAGGCGCGCCGCCACCGCGCAGCCAGCAGCGCCCGCGCCCACTACGATGTAGTCAAAGGTGTCTGCATCTGCAACACAACACCAATTTCATCATCATTATCATTGACCATTTTTTATCCACAGGTGGGATAAGTTGACGGCATTTTTATCTGATTCTCAGAGATCCCTGTATAGCATTTTGTAGTGAAAACGGATGGCACCATAATTATAATTATGGCTGGTTCAAAAACTATTTGAACCAGTGATTTTTTTTAGGCAATGGCCTCGATACCCTCGTTCCACAAGTTTCTATCCCGTGCTCTAATTGGCCAGTCCTCTTGATGTTTGTCGAGGTCATCCCGCCAAATTTTGTTTACCAAATTGAAAAAATGGTATACCAGAATCGACGTATAAACGAAATACGCAGCACAAAGAAGGGCACAAAAAAGCGTCATCGTTTTTATGGTAGATAAACCAAAAACTCGTTCGGAATTCTTTATTCCATTTTCATTGTGCGTACGGCTACATAACAGTGTGGAACGCTTTGCCCGAGTGGGTGTTCTATTTTCAAGTTGCGAGTGAACCGTTTGCATCTAGGCAAGCATGCTCCATCGTAGACCGCATCATTGCTTACCATCAGGCGAGATGGCGGTCAACGTCAAACGCAAGCCTATTATAAAATTAAAAAAATATAAATTAGTTTGGACCTTTTAGAACGACTGATGGCGGTAGAGTGTAGGTGTCTTCTGCATCCTCTATCAGAGTCTCCAGGAGCTGACCACGAACCAAGCTGAGAAGCCTGAGAATCAGCATCAGAGGCCCGAGAAGGTGCAGCCACGCACTCGCCACTCTATAATACAAGGTTAAAAATAGGGTATAAGTACCGTTTTCTTATAATTGTATTTTTGCCTTTTGTTAGTACTCGTAACTAAAAAAACTCTTGATGTATAACTAAACCGGAAATCGAGAAAAAAAACAGCTGTTCCACACATTCTGTCGAGTGCCATTGACGTTTTTCTATGGAACAGTAGTTTTTTTTTCCAATTTCAAGGTTGGGCTCACAGTAAAAGTTGTTCATATTGATGAGTACTGTGAGCCCTGAGCCCTTTTCAGCTCACCATATTTTCTTTGTAATCCTGGATGTGCAAATATATAAAAGAAAATGTATATAAAAGTGTATATAAAAGTGTATATAAAAGTGTATATAAATATATAAAAGAAAATAAAAGAAAATATATAAAAGAAGGCTTGCAGAATCCTAATGAAATTGCAAACTTATTCGCAGCTAGATTTAAGATACAGGCATACAGCCAGAGTTACAGGAGAGTGTGGTCGAGGCTTCACCGGATAACTGTATCTCTGCCTTGAATTGTGTTCAATTCAAAGCGAAAGATGTAGCGAAAGTCGTGCGAAATATGAAACGCGGTAAATCACCAGGACATGACGGCCTAAGCCTCGAACACATTCTCTGTGCTGGAGACATAATTTACACAAAACTATGTGATCTGTATAACTTATGCCTTAAATATTCATTCTTGCCTGACAGCCTAATGAAAACTATTGTTGTCCCGATTGTTAAAAATAAAACAGGCAGTTTAAGTAGTGCCGGAAACTACAGACCTATTTCTTTAGGTACTGTGATAGGTAAAATTTTTGAGCGACTGTTACAGCCTTTACTGTCGAGCAACATTTGTATAAATGACGCGCAGTTTGGTTTCCGACCAGAATTATCAACAGATTTGGCTATCTTTAGTTTAAAACACACAGTGAATTATTATGTCTCACGTGAAACGTCCGTTTATGCCTGCTTTCTGGACCTGAGCCGCGCATTTGATCTCGTGAATTATAATATTCTCTGGGACAAACTTTCCGCGACTCGGGTCCCGACTGCAGTCATAAACATATTTAAATACTGGTACGGAAACCAAACCAACGTAGTTAGATGGGGCGACACGACCTCCAGTGAGTTTAGACTGGAATGCGGGGTCCGCCAGGGGGGGTTAACGTCTCCGGATCTTTTTAATGTTTATGTCAATGATCTGATTGAGGAGATGAGAAGCACCAAAATCGGATGCCATATTGGAGACGTGTGTGTCAATAACTTTAGTTATGCAGATGATATGGTGCTTCTTTGCCCCTCAATCGACGGCCTGCGGAAGCTACTAGCTATATGCGAGCGATATGCTATTAATCACGGACTAAAATATAATGTGGCCAAAACAGAGATGCTCGTATTTCGCGCAGGTAAGGGTCCGGAGGCGGTGCCAGACGTGTTTTTGTTAAACTCGCCAGTAAAGGTTGTCAAACAATTTAAATATCTCGGGCACATCATGACAGAGGACATGTCGGACAACCTGGACATGGAACGGGAGAGAAGGAACCTGTCCATCAGATGTAACATGCTCGCGCGCAGATTTGCTAAATGCTCGGATGAAGTGAAGGTTACCTTATACAAAGCATACTGCATGTGTTTATACTTATACACATGCCAGCTATGGGTAAGGCACACCAGATCGGCATATAGCACCATAAGGGTGCAATATAATGATGCATTTCGCATCCCTAAGAAGAAGCCCAGATTCTGCAGTGCGTCGGGCATGTTCTCTGATGCACGGGTTCCTGATTTCTTTGCGGTTATTCGATCTCGTATTGCGTCTTTTTGGGACAGAATACGGAGATCGAATAACAGCATACTGCAGTGCCTGTCGAATAATTTGTGCTGTCCGATTTATAGATCATGGATCTCTGTCCACCAGAACAAAAACCGCAAATAGTAAGGTTTAGAATTGACTGACTTAGGTACTTAAATTTAAGTAATTCCTTAGATTAGATTTTATTTTATTTTATTGTATTTTTATGGGTTATGTTTGCCTGAAATAAACGATTTTTATTTATTATTATTATTATATATTATCACGTATTAAACATCTGAATTAATACGAAATTACCATTTCCAAAGAAATACTCATAACAAGAGATACTCGTAACAGTTTCTTACGCCTTCCAAAGTCCGTACCATGAGTTTTATTTTTGGCCTAAACATGTTGTTGGAATAACATCAGGCGAGCGATGTGCTCGTCTCGTCACTCAATTATACAGGGTCATTCATAAAGGGTATGCTAAGCCGAAAAGGGCTCATAGTACTCATTATTATGAACAACTTTTACTATGGGACCAACCCAGAATTCGCGACAAAAAAATCAGCATTTCCATACACTTTGTCGAGTGTCATTGACATTATTCTATGGAACAGCTGATTTTTTTACCGAATTTCGGATTGGTCCCATGGTAAAAGTTGTTCATAATGATGAGTACTATGAGCCCCTTTCGGCCTAACATACCCTTTATGAAAAGCCCTATTTATAAAAAAAAAAAACTGGATCGCCCTGGCTTCCATTTCGCTCTAGCTGCTAAAGAGAAAGCGAGACAAAAGCCATTGCGGCCCAATTCAACCTCATGTTAAGCATATCTTATATACATGACGACTTTGACGACCTGTTTGGCTCAGCGGTAATATATCCGCCTTTTAAACCAGATTCCCCGGGTTCGATTCCCGGCCGGGCAGATGTTTGAATGATGAATTTAAATATCTGCTCTGGGTCTGGCTGTCAGTTGTCCTTGTCTTTGTGTATTCCATGCCATCCCCGACACAGGATTATCCTAGTGGGGAGCAATGAGTGTGAAACGTTTCATTATTATTATTATATTATTACATACATACAACCACTCTTAAAAGGCTCTTGGATAGTCACTTATAAATTCACACCTGTTCGACATCACAGTGGTCTACGTTCGATTAGATTTTAACCCTTTGACCGCCAGTCACCTCTGCGAATATACTTGACAAGCGCTAACGGGCCTTGTGCGCCAACGACGTCAAACGTTGGCAATTACAAACTCTTTAGTTGGCAGCAACTCACCCAACCAAAAAAAAAATACATAAAAAATATATCTACAATTTTCTTACAAGTTTTTATTTAACTTGCTGTTTTATTATGTGCAAGTCAAATGTTTGAAGCTACCAGATATCCGATTGAGCTGAAATTTTGGTATATTTTGATATAGTATATAATTTTGTTTTAAACAATATTATATATTATGTTATTTTTATTTTATTAAATTATTTTATGCCTCAGCACACAGAGCACGGCGATATATCTATGATGTGGCTTAAAGGTTAAAAATCAACACCTGCGCCCTACTGGCGACTCACAACTGTAAGAAACGAAAGCAACCATTTTATTACACCTCGTATTTTAAATTTATCTTTCAACCGCTTATTTATACAAATAAATTACACATTTTTGTATGTAAATGTAACTATTTGTACAGAATAAATTTAATTCGACTCATTATTTAAATTAACTTATAAATGTTATTGTGTGAGACATTAATATCTTATTTCAAATTAAATATTATAGTTCATACTAGCTGACCCGGCAGACTTCGTACTGCCATACAGGTACTTCTCTATGGTACTGCCTAATTAAATATAAACACTGCACAAAACACTATTTACAATTTTATACTTATAATATATTACAATTAAAGGTACGAATTTGTTTCGTGTATCAGTTGACAAAAGCAAACTCATCCATGAAAAAAAAAAACACTGACATTGACAGTTTGTTGTTGTTTCAACTTTTTTTTAATTTGATTATGTCTTGGAGTCAAATCCTTCGAGATTTTAAAACAAATGAATGAACTATTCGATTTCGTTTTCTTTTTTTTGTTTTATCTGTGCTCCAACGCACACTGTTTTGATAGATATGATTGAATTTGAACTTTGTACAGAAGTAACAAAGTGCAAATTGACTCTTGGACGTTAGGAACATACCTACATTGCTTAAACAACAGTGAGTGCTTGCAATTCAATATGAACTTTATACAATAGCAATAAAGCTCGTTTTAGTTAAAAAACGTTTGTATGGGAAAAAGAAAAGGGCTGTTTTTAGGGTTTTTCAATATTTCTAGAGATTTTCTTAATATCTTTTTCCGTAAGAACCTTCTCCTAATAATAACAAATACAACAAAAAAAGAATTAGTGAAATCGGTCCAGCCATTCACGCGTGATGCCGTGACCAAGGAAAACGGGTTTCATTTTTATATATATAGATAGATAGATTACCTAGCATCATATCATATTTCTGATCGCTAGGTTTTACAATTCCTGAAGTATTTTTTTATGACAAACAGACAGACACCAAAGTCTCTTAAGGGATCTTAAGGGTTCTTCCCCGAAGGAGGTCCAGAACCCTAAAAACCACGAATAGAACAATACCTACTAAAATTTAGACTCGTACTATTTCTTTATAGCACACGGAACCCTATAAGCGTGTCACACTACGCACTTGACAGCTGTTTTCAAAAACTAAAGCTGTCAAAATAGTTAATTCTCGTACACAATGGTTCCGTTTTAAAATGCAGCATCACAAAGGCAAACCACTATCAAATATTCAAGTAGTACCTAACTACAGATTAGGGAGATACAGATGGGCAGATCAGTAGGGGAAGTAATAATTTAAAGCAATGAGGGACGTGTATTCTTGAGGATTTTTTTATTTTTTTCTTCTGTAATAGGCTTGCATTTGACCGCCTGATGGTAAGCACCGATACGGTCTACGACGGAGCATGCTTGCCTAGAAGAAACCGATTCACTCGCGACTTGAAGACACCCAGATTATATCTATCGGGAAACACCCACTCAGGCAAAGCGTTCCACACCTTAGCGGTTCGCACAATAAAGGTTGAATCAAAGCATTTCGTACGAGTTTTTGGTATATCAACCATAAAACGATGACGCTTTTTATGGTTCGAGATTATCTTCGTCATTCTCACTTTTATGATATTTCTATAGTCAACACAAAATAAGAGACCCGTTTTGACGTTTGTCATCGCGACGTAACTAGTGATGTTACCATAAGACTCGGTATTCGATACTTACGATAAATCAATTCAAGTTTGTATGAGTATTTGATCGATTTCATTATAAATAAAATAAATAAAAATCATTTATTGACAAAAATACATTATGATACCTTCAGTTGACAATCTGATAAATACACAAATGCACAAATGGTACCCCTAACGAAGTTACACCGGGCCCCAAACTAGGCAAAGCCTGTATCTTGGGCACCCTGATAACCGGTTAGTAGAACCTGTTTCTCTCGCCGGGGTATGTACACATTCACAATAACATCACATAATTAGCAATATATAAATCCTACAATTTACAACAATACAATTACCTAAAATTATTTCTCAAAAACCAAATTTATTTGAATTGAATTAATAAAAAAATTAATAAAAAACATTAAAAATAAATAATAAATTAATTAATAAAATATATCTGTCATTCCCAAACAAAAATGCAGATGCAAGCTAGGGAGGGAGAGGGAGTGTGTGAATGTGAATGTGAAGGATGTGAATGTGTGTGTGGGTGAAAAAGTGTATGTTTGTATGTATGTATTATGTATTGTAAGTTAATTGGATTAAGGTTTTGATAAAAAAAATAAACTTAAACTTGTAGGATAAATGGCACGAAAGGTCAATTTGTCTTTAATTTAATATTTTTAGTTTTAACATTCACTCAATCACAAAAAATTAAGAGAAAGCCAAAGGTAAACCACTCTGTGAATTTATTTGCGTCCATTTCTTCGTGATATTCTTTTGTACTTTTAAAACTCGAATGCGAGTAAGGCACATTCACAAAACCTCCCCCGGCTGATCCAGCTGATCAATATTTAATTACTATTAAAATCGAATAAAGCTGATGAAATTCAGTAATTAATTGGTTACAACACTAATATTTGAAAAAAGAAGACTGAGAACGTAACTGTTTTTGAGAGTTTCGTTATAATTTGACATTGCATATAAATATAAAGTATGCGCGAAAAGCGTTCCAAGTTACATTCTAGGGTCTTTCTCAAGTGTCAAAACAGGCCTCTTATTTTGTGACGACTATAATGAGAGTGATAGAGACCGAGATAAAATCTCACTCGCTCATCGATATCATGTGAAATTTATTTTTCACGTCTATGCACTCGCCAGAATAGGCTCAGACGCTCAAGCAGCTTGAGCTCGAACTTATGTCGAGATACAGAGCGAGTAACGGAATGAAAAAAATATGAAGAACGACAACGATGGAAACGGGCGCAAATACTTAAAAACTCTATAATGCATTGACGTGAAAAAAACCTGTATTGATATACATACGATCCTTTGGAAAAGCAACTCAAGTGCAATAAATACTCGGCAGCAATGCTCGCTTTTGATTGTTACATTACATAATTGTGTTATTTTTTATAATTGGTTTTCTCCGTTTTTTCAGCTTGATTTTTGATGTGAAACATCTATTGGCGCACGTAAAACCGATTTCTGGCGTGGCGACGCATGCCGTGGCGACGCGTCGCCACGGCGTGCAGTGTTCAAGCAAATAAATAAATGACGACGCGCGTACCTAATTGAGTTTCAATTTTCGAACGGTTTTGTGAAAATCTGTATGGCCATGGACAACGGGAGCATGAATGGATTTATCTGGAAAAAAAATCGTAATATTTTATTTTATCATTAAGACATATTTCGTTCCTATCACAATATGTTCTTTTCTGCATATTACTTTTACAAAATAATGTCGATGTTTCACATCTGCCAGGCGTCCCGTGACGGCTCACATTTTTTTTACCTAATATTTATTTATGCCTACCTTAAATTAAACGTTAGAACTGTCATTGCGTCTTTATTTTTATCTTTAATCGTGTCGGCAGCTTGTCAGTGGTTTCTGCGGTTATGTTTTCATTACCAGTATCTTTGAAGTTAGGCTTCTGCTTTATTATAGTCTGCAGCTGTGCTACCTATTCTGCGCATAAATTGTGGATCAAAATTTGTAAGCAACGCGACACCGGGCGGGCCTAAATGTTTTATTGGTTCAAAAGGAGGCTTTACAATGCCAGCGATAACAAGTAGGTTTATCCAATTAATTATAGGTAGTATTAATTTTTGAAGAAAAAGTACTAGTTGTACCTTAAAACATAAAGGTATTAGTGACCAGTTAAAAAAGAGCTTGGTTTATTTAAAGTATGCGCGTATTTTATAGAGTTAAAGTAGTTTTTGATGTGAAACATCTTTTGGCGCACGTAGGTAAAATCGATTTCTGGCGTGGCGACGCATGCCGTGGCGACGCGTCGCCACGGCATGCAGTATTCAAGCAAATAACAGGGTTATTCCAAAATAAATGACGACGCGCGTACCTAATTGAGTTTCAATTTTCGAACGGTTTTGTGAAAATCTGTATGGCCATGGACAACGGGAGCATGAATGGATTAAAATGTTTCACATCTACCAGGCGTCCCGTGACGGCTCACATTTTTTTAAAGTATGCGCGTATTTTATAGAGTTAAAGTAGTTTTTTCTTATTTGCATGCAATGTACTTTTACTATTACTTTTAGGGTCCTGCGAGTGAAACAGCAGGGTGTACTCGTAGCTAGTGTTCACATAAATCTAAAAAATACTACCTCTTTTGGGTCGAAAAATTAACTTAGCTGGCATTATAAATATGGTGCCATAGCACAGAATAAACTAAGTACACTAAGCAACTTTAATAGTTTCACCATATTCGTTTGCATGTACCTATTATTTTGACTCAAGTAATGACGAGTGAAGCAAGATTTCAAACAGAAATCAAATATTTTTGTTGACCATGAATAACATTGAATGTAAGTCACGTCATAAACAAACTAACTTTCAGCAAGCCAGCTCGAGAAGGCAAGTGTAAACGCGTCTTTGCTTTATATTTTAAGCTATTTTGTATTGATCACTCGATCCCAAGTCTAGAACACGGGGTATCGATGTTGGAGTGAAATTGTTTCATGAAGTAAGAAGCCTGCTTTCTGAATTCTAGCGTTCCATTATAAAAACGTATTTCAAGTTACGCTTAAGTAGCTTCTAAGTGGAAATAATTGGTTGTCAGGAAGGGTTCCCAACGAGTCACACCAATACGAGTCACAGTGTGACTCGTTGGGAACCACTCGTTGTCAGTAGACCTAGTACGGGCCGTGGACGGTTTGCCTATTCTATATGTTTGTCTCTTTCGCGCGGCATTAAAACGGGGGGAAACACTATTTCTCTTGAAACCCTGCAGCCTTAGAATAATAATTCTGAGAAAAATAGTTTCCCATAGTAAAAGTTGGTCATAATGATGTTGTATTGTGAGTGTTTTTTTGGCTTTTTTTATGTGATTTAATGAAGAGACGAGCAAATCGCTCGCCTGATGTTAAACGTCACGTTTGCCCATAACAGGTCTGCGCCATCTAGAATACTCGCAGAATACAAGACCCTGCGCGGCACAGCACTGCGCTCGTCACCCTGAGATATAAGTTGTTTAATCTCCCATTTGCCCTGTAATTTCACTGGAAACAATGCCCTTCCAACCGAAACACAGTAACGTTTGCACATTACTGCTTGGCGGTGGAATAACTGGCAAAGGTGTGGTACTTCCCCAGGCGGGCTCTGCAGAAGAGTCCTACCACGACAAAAATACCCTTTCTTTAAAAACCTGTAGTTTAGATGACATTAGGTAATCTTTTTCAAAGAGAGTGACAAGCGAGACTTCTAACATTTTATAGGCTCGTTCGACCGCCATCTTTGATTGTAAATGCATTCGCTACCCTCAGAAACAATAACCTCTAACTTATTTAGACTACGTCGTCCGCTAGCGCATACTACGGTTAACTTGTGTACAGTTTACAACTGATGTTTATCTTACAAACATATAAAAGGCCAGCGCGTCGCCCCGGGGTTCCCGCGGGAACTTGCTCCGTGCCGCTTTTGTTTCTGCTATACACAGACTAAGTAATAGTTAGTGCGGAAATTTGGCTGTTTGTTTTAGTATTGCTTTGTTTACGTGTCGATGAAGTTTTGGAACTCATTTGGGAGTATGAATGTGTGAGCTGAGTTAGGTAATGATGTGTTAGAAGCTAATAATAATGATGCATTTCCTAGTTGACCGAGCGAGCGAAGCGTCTCTGCAACAACTGGCCAAATTTGCTTTCATCTCTCCGGATGTTTGGTTGTTTGTTTGTATGCTGGTACTCGCGTACAGGTCGCATTTTTCAACAAATCTCGACGAAACCTGGTATACAGGTTCAACGATTTAACAGATTTTTTTTGTCATTAACATTTTTTATTGGAACAGCTGATTTTTTTCCGAATTCCTTGTTGGTAATAATAATCCCATAGCAAAAGTTGTTCATAATGATGAGTCCTATGAGCCCGTTTTGCCTTAGCATACCCTTTCTGAATAACCCTGTGGAATATTATAGGTAGTTTAGTTTTTTGTGCATATTTTGCTGCACAATTAGAATATTTGATGTGAATTTTAGGTTATTTAGGAGTAATAGCATCCGTTATTATCCTGTTTATAGTAAAGCTTACAGCATAGTAATGCGTCTTTGTGAAATCTTCGAACGGTATCATTACTAGCGCCTTATCAGTGATAACACTTCGTAGAGCTCGTAATCTCTTAGACTGAACCTTTTTTATTCGATGATAGTCGTCTACGATGAAGCATGCTTGCCTAGAAGAAAACGATACCATGACATAAATTGAAAAAATAACATAATTAATACATTGCGATTTGGGATATTAAAATACTTCCTATTTGCACGGCTTCCTAAAATTACTGACTTGTTACAAATTGGTTGGCTAGACGAAATTTCGTGAAATTGGAATGGAGATAGATCATTCAAGTCAACCTTTAAATAGCCCACTGCCGGAATACCAATTCTCCAAGCTCTTGTAGTTATTTTATACATAGATTTTTTAATATTGCAATTATTTTATATCATTTTTTGACATTCTAATAATATTATTTTCTTTGACATTTAATTTATTGTGTATTAATTTATTCGTAAAAATTGTATTTGACATTTTTATGTGCTACATTGATGTATATATGAATAAATTATTTTGAATTTGAAGTGCGGAATAATCGATTTAAATACGCAATTAAATTTTATTGAAGATCTTCTCCGGGCGTATGAAATAATTATTTTTACAAAATAAAATACAAAAACCGAATTCAAGAGACTGACTATTGAGTTATTCATCTATTTGTCGCGCACGTGTACCTAATAACCGGGGCAATTTAGACATCTGACCTTACATTAATTCCCACCCAGCTGAAAATTGGTAGGATTGTTCAGAATACCATCATAAATGAAACCTAAAAAGGCCTCATCGATCCGATACGTGCAAAAATTTTTACTCCGGGTAGAAGGTCACCAAAACGGGTATTTCGTGATTTTCTCAAAAACGGTACAAGCTACGAGGATACTGTTCAAGACACGTATGTTCACTATAACATTTTCTACAGTATTGGTCTTAAACGCATGTTGATAGAACTTATGGTTTTCGAGATATGTCATTCCAGACCAGACCAAAAAATTGACAATTTCTCTTAAGATGCCTCAGTCAGCAGTAGATCATATAACAAGTTTGTAAATAAGTTTTCCCGAAGTTTTCAACATTGTTGAATCCGACAATCTCAAGAAACACTTTGAAAAATGACTCCTTGTATCTCAAATCGGATAAATGATGATGATGGTTCACGAAAAATTGAACCCCTCGTATCTCGGAAACGGAAAGAGATAGAGGAGTACACCTGACTTTTAAAATGTAGATCAAGTATGGACCTTTCTAGGGAAATGATAAAAAAAGATAGCCGCCATACAAAAAAGTTTGACAGTCATACAAATAAACAAAAAAAAAGGAAATGCTCATAGCTGTGGAACCGCTGTAGATGGATGGAGTGTGCTCGAAGAAATATTATAGAGATTCATAACGACAATCGAGATTCAACAACAAAAATCCAAGATGTCGGATTTCATAGTTCCGTCAAATTTCAATGGATCTTCTAAATTTTAAAGTGATCCTAGGCAGGTGTTATATTGGATCTGGAGGCTCTTAAGGTCCTTAAATCCATTCCTGAAATGATTTTTTTGAATCAGCCATTTTTCAAAATGGCTGCCATACAAAAGAAAAGGAGTGAAGTTACAATACTTCGCAACCAGCTGAAAATTAGTAGGATTGTTCAAAACATCATCACAAATGAAATCTAAAAAGTCCCCATTGATTGCACGTATCGGGCAAAAAAATCACTCCGGGTAAAAGGTCACCGTTACAAGATAGATTACAACTCTTTCACCTTTTTGAATCGTTATATTTCAAAAACGGTGGCTCAGGAAAAAAAAATTGACGTTTTTTGTAGATAATCCTCTGATCTAAAATTTGGTATGGCTAATTGTATGATAAAATTTACTGTTTTTCTGAAAATTGTGAAAAACCAGCTTTTGTGACCTTTTACCTGGAGTGTTTTTTTTTGCACGTATCGGATCAATGAGGACTTTTTAGGTTTCATTTATGATGGTGTTCTGAACAATCCTACCAATTTTCAGCTGGGTGGGAATTAATGTAAGGTTACTCCTATTTTTTGGTCTAATTTGCCCCGATTATAATGCAAATTTAAGACTTATATGGTTTCTCATGGATACCATTATCAGAACTGGACTAAATTGCGAAGCGACAGCTTTCTAATAAAAAAAGAATCATCAAAATTGATTCACACAGTCAAAAGTTATGAGGTAACAAACATAAAAAAAAACATACAGTCGAATTCAGAACCTCCTCCTTTTTTGAAGACGGTTAAAAATAGCTTCTCCTGATTAAAAATTGGCTACTCCTCATCATTATCATCACCGTATCTCATCACAGCGCGATAAAAACCGTTGGGCGGAGCAACTAAAAATATTTCTGTTCAGTTCTTCAATTCAAATTCCACTTGTTATTAACTCTACGCAAAAATAACTCAAAGGAATCCGATAAGGAATCGTATGCGTCAATAATACCTACTATTTAATCAGTCATGCCGTGTCTCCAACTAAATTTACACTCGAATATGTGTGAAGTGAAGTGATCAGTGAATTGTGGTCCGTGATTGATTTTTAGTGGCAGTAATTGACTGTTAATGATTAGTGACTGTGGCCAGTGAATGAATTGAGTGGTGTTTTTGAGAATGTGTTTTGTTTTGTGACATTATGCCAGGATTTAGAGGTTGGTTTTATTAATATAACGAGTTAACTCCTGCTTATCATGTGGCTTAAAATTCGGTGAGACAGTAAATGGGCATACGCGGCCGAGCCAATAAATCATGGTTCTAGCGACTGTCTCGCCTCGTCAAACTGTTTATACAAACCGAGTACTCGGCACTGACTCGCTACTGTACTCGTTACGTGTAATCAACCCATAAGGGCTAGCCATTTGCCCTTCTTCTTCTTCTCCAAGTGCCTCTCCACTAATAAAGGTTGGCAGTCAGCTTCTTAAAATGTTCTTTGTCCAGCGCGAGTCTGAACAGTTGTTCCACCGTCTTTATCCCAGTCCACTCCCTGATGTTACGGAGCCACGACATCTTACGTCGACCTTACGCTTCTCCGGTATTTTGCTCATCATTATGGTCTGCAGAAGTTTTTTTATTTGCCCTAAATGACCTTAATTAACTTTAGCGGTGGTGAATTTTGGTTACATTTGTACAGGTCTTGAGAAAGGAAGTACGTCGAGAAAGATGCCTACTAGGTGTACAGGGTTATAAGGAAAGGGTATGCTAAGCCGAAAAGGGCTTATAGCACGCATCATTATGAACAACTTTTACTATGGGACCAACCCGGAATTCGCGAAAAAAAAAATCAGCTGTTCCATACATTTTGTCAAGTGTCATTGTCATCGTTTTTGTATGGAACAGCTGATATTTTTTTTAGAATGAAAGTCAGTTCGTATAGGCGCCCCTCTGTCACTCCCTAGCCCCGGTGTCAGAGTTTTTAGGCCGCCTGAAGGCATCTGACATGCTATTTACAAATAATAATAATATTATTTGCTTAATTATTTATTATGCTTTATTTTTTTGTTATCTTATTTTACCTATTTACCCAATTCCACATTTATCTATCTGAATTTTGATAGCAAAATCAATGAGGGAATTTCAATTAAGTAATTTATCTATGAGAATCAAATCGAATATACTCTGCAATCTATACAGGGCTAAAAGGAAAGGGCATGCCAAGCCGAAAAGGGCTCATGCATGGTACACTATTATGATTAATTTTTACCTTGGGTACAGCCCTGAAATCGTAAGAAAATCAACTGTTCCATATTTTCTCGAGAGTTATTTATACTTTTCTATTAGACAGTTGTTTTCTGCCATAATAAAAAGCATTCATAATGATGAGTAAGTACTATGAGTCTTTTTCGGCTTAGCATAATCTACTCTTTCCCTATAAATCTACAAATACGAAAGTGTGAGTTTCTTACCATTTGTATTTTGTTAACTATTAAATAAATTTTAATTTGATAAAAATTAAATTAAAAAAATTAGAATAGAGATCTCTTATGCTCGGGATTGACACATAGGTTAAAGTCGGTGAAACCGCGGGGCGCAGCTAGTCGATCATAATGTTAACCCTTTTCGGCATAGCATACCCTTTGCTAAGAACCCCGTATAGTCATTGCTGTGAATACCAAGAATGCCACAGCTTAGTCTAATACTAGCTAATAATAGCATGTATTCTGTGACGACACAAACAAATTGTTATGCGTGAGAGATGAGATGAGTCACGCCTTAAAGTGCCGACATCCCGACCTTCGTTTTGTTTGCATATTTCTTAGACTCACGACAAATCAGTTAGTTTTTCGTCTAAACTTAGTTCACGACGGGTTTATGAACATAAATATGTTTTAGAATTAAATTTTGGAGGATCTGATACTGTTTTTGAGTGGTTCTTATCGGTTTGAGTTGGTTTTGTTTTGTGATTTTGGAAAGATTGTTTTGTTTTAATTGCTGTTAGTGATGTTTTTAGATGAATTTGGAATGAAGCATTGAAGAGTTAAAAAAACTTAGAAGATTAATTCTTCTGTTTCAGTGTATTGTTTTGGTTTTGCACAGACTGTGTTTTGTTTCTCTTTCTTTTTGTTTTGTATTTTTGAGAGAGCAATTGATAATGAGTTTAGAGTGAGAGGTTATGAATTTGGAAATACGTAGTGTTGTATCGAATTCGAGTAGTGCAATTTACAGTTCAAAAAACAGTTAAAAATAAAGAGCAGTTTCTTATATCTCATAACATTAACAAATTAATTGAAAGGTCACTTAAATTTGGGATTTTTTTTCTGAATTCGTTGGCTATTGTGAATTAATTTACTGACGTTAAAAATATATTTAAGTCGATTTGTGTAAAAAATTATGTAAGTCATGAAAGCTTGCTAGAAAAACAAAACAAAACAAACAAACAAACACATTAAAACATAGTGAAGTGAAATATAAAAAAAAAACTATTATGTAAATGAATTTAAATTTAAGATCAATTAAAAGTTGTTTCAAACAATGCAATTATTTCTAAAGCAAGATAGTGTCATTAGAAAACCACAGCGCTGATGACAAATAAATGTGTACCAAACGGCTGTTTTCCTCTTTGTTCGAAGGTAATTGATAAGGATATGATAACTGATAAGATAGAGAAGGTACCTAAATGTTACGGTGATTAGTTGGCGATGACGCTTCTTTTTGGAAATATCCGGTTCCGGTCTACAGTGTTCTTAAATTTAGAAAACACTGGAATTTACAGGGTTATTCATAAAGGGTATGCTAAGCCGAAAAGGGCTCATAGTACTCATCATTATGAATAACTTTGAACTTTGAAAAAAATCAGCTGTTCCATACATTTTGTCGAGTGCCCCTTTCGGCTTAGCATACCCTTTATGAATAACCCTGTAAATTCCAGTGTTTTCTAAATTTAAGCCGCGAACATGTATATTTTTACACGTAAATATTATTTTCTACAATGCAGCAATAAATAAAATGATAAAAACTTACCTTTTCTCGAAGTGCATTAAATAAATTAGTCGTAAATAATACAGGGTTACAAGAAAAGTTAAGTCGAAAAGGCTCATAGTACTCATCATTATGAACTGCTTAATGCTAAGAGACCAATACGAAATTCGCGAAAAAAAATACCAGCTGTTCCACAGAAAAATGTCAATGACACTCGATAAAATGTATGGAACAGCTGATTTTTTCTTGCGAATTCTGGGTTGGTCCTGTAGCAAAAGTTGTTCATAATTAAAAGTAGTATCAGCCTTTTTCGGCTTAGCGTACCCTTTCCTTAAAACCCTGTATTATTCAAAATTAAATTTAGAGAAAATTTTATGTCAAATTAATGTGTGTTACAAATAATAATATGCCAATCAAATACTAGGTTTACTAATTAGATATATAAATATTCAGTAAATATAAGTTAACTGATTTTATACGAACTGAAATTATTTAATAAATTATTATGAGAAACAAAGAACCGACTAGATCGAGCGTGTCCATGGCTACGATTCAAGAAAATCTGTTCAGTTCATGGGCTCAGTCGTTCGAAGAAAAGTAAATCGCGTGCAAAAAGAAAACTGATGAACACTAGCTAAGTTTAAGACGCGTTTATAAGTACGACTTTTTATCTCAAACAAAATGAACTCATTATTTCTATGCAACCAAACACACGCATAATATATTTTTCCAACAGACTTTGAGACTTTCGTTTTGTTCGGTCAAAATGCAGGGGTATAAAGATAAAGAGAGGATGCCAAGCCGAAAAAGACTCGCAGGACTCATCATTATAAACAACTTTTAATATGGGCCCAACCCCGGAATCAGTAAAGAATAAATCAGCTGTTCCATAGAAAAATGTCAATGACACTCTTTAAACTGTAACAGCTGTGTTTTTTTCGCGAATTCCTGGTTGGTCCCATACTAAAATTTGTTCATAGTGATCAGTACTATAAGCTCTTTTCAGCTTAGCATACCCTTTCCTTATAACCCTGTATTAAATGATGATGTCCACCAATTTCCAGATGTAGAGCGAGGAGAGCCTGATGATGGAGAGAACAGGACGCCGCTCCTCACTGGCACTGGGCAGGGCAACGGGCTGCGTCCGCCCCGGCCGCCAAACCTTGGACTTCACATCACTACACAGTACGTAGCTTCGATCTGAGTATGAGAAGCAAAGTTAAACTTGAAGTTCCTGCTTGCAGGAAAAATGTCCTCTTAAAAAACAGAAAAATTACTTATTTTTTCAAACCAAAACAATAAGTATCTTAGAGCTGTTCTGATGATGGAGTTGTAAGGTTAATAAGAACTCCTCAACGAAACAAGATAGCTTAGTTGTGTATTGACACGTTGGATTTATCTCGACAAGTATTTTTTATCCTTTTCAGAGCTCTAAAAAATAGCTTTATTATTTTGTTTTTCTTGTTGTTTTTTTCTTATTTTTCTTTTTTTCCCAAATGTTTTTCCGTTTTTCAAGTTGATAACTTCAATTTCTAGGGACCCGCTGTACCAGCCGCCGATACCACCGCTGCCCGACCTGACCCCATCATCAGTGTCGTCCACAGTCAACAATACTCCGATGGGCGACGCCGACCCGCCCTTCGCCAAGAAGTGGCGCCGCAGCGACCGCCGGCTGAGGAGGCTCAACACGGAACTGCTGGAGGCTATTGATGCACACGATGTGGAGGAAGTCGAAAGGTAAGCTAATAAATAAAATAAACGTTTCACACTCATAGCTTCTTTTATAGGATACCCTGTGTCGGGGATGCCATGGAACACACAAAGACAAGGACAACTAACACCCAGACCCAGAACAGATAATTAAATTCATCATTCAAACATCTGCCCGGCCGGGAATCGAACCAGTGACCTCTGGTTTGTAAGGCGGATATACTACCGCTGAGCCAAACAGACCGTCAAAGCTAACTCTTTGAACGCCAACTTCACTTCCAAGTGACAGATAAGATTTCTACCTACCGCTCCTTGCAGTCCGGTAGAGATGGAGTCACATCCTTGCGTTTCTTACATGGGCATGGAGGCGCCGGAAGATACGGGGTGGCGGTCTTATGCATTCCCACGAGTTACTCGTAAGTACCCAATATTAGGCCCATTTATACACACTTTATCGTTCATGCATTTATCAAAAATCGCTTGCGTATAGTGACTGAATCCGTAGTCTCCGGAACTCTGGTCGAAATTCACAGGCTGCTTGAAAAAATAATATAAAACAATAAAACTATTTGCTTGTTGTATGAAAAATTATAAAGTTGAAAAAAGTTAAGTCACCAGTCTGTCATTATTGTCACTATGATTTGATCAATTGACAGTCTTAGCTCGTATTTTTTCAAAACATTCGGAATCGATTCGTTTCTTACCAGTAAATATTTTGGGAACCAATTTCTCCATTCGTTCTCCTGATCAAGTATTCAACTGATAGCACGATGGTTGTAACAGAACAAGTAGACCTGCCCTCACTGACCCAACTAGAAACCCCTGAGGTCAACCTTTCATCAGCAGCCTTGATGGCAGCCGCTCCTTTCATCGGGAAAAGATGCGAAAACATCAACAGCGAGTTCATGCTGTGTCGACAAGAAACAAACGACGCGAGAGCCTGCGTCGGTTTAGGCAAAAAAGTAACAGATTGCACCCTAACCCTACTACGAACGATCAAGAAGAACTGCCTCGAAGAGTTCATGCAGTACGTGACATGCGTCGACAAGAGTTCCGGAGACTACGGGTTCAGTCACTGCAGGAATACTCAGGCTGTTTTTGATAAATGTATGTGCGAGAAAGTGTGTATAAATAGGCCTGATTTCGGGTACTTCACCCGTGGGAGGGTGCATAAGACCGCCACCCCGTATCCTCCGGCGCCGCCGTGCCCCTGTGAGAAGCGCAAGGATGCGACTCCGTCTCTACCGGACTGCAAGGAGCGCTACCCGGCGCGTCTTGGAAGCAGACTGTTCTGGACCACTGAGTAGACTTTGATTCCAGTGTGGTGAAACGATTGGTTTATGCTTGAATAGCAAATTTTCATTCAAATTGAAAGTACTTGTTTCCTAGCATATTTTCCTTGTTTAATAATTATATGTAGTTGTTCTATTTCTCTGGTGTTTGTGTTCATATTTCCCTTTGTATAGGACTACCAATAGGCTGTTTAACTTCTCTTTTAATCTATCAAATCAAATTATCTAATGATGACGGGCCATCCGTACTTTACTAACCTAGATAAATTAGAAATCCGTGCCTTACCTACCTAGGGCCTATTAAAAAAGAAAAGGATTTGATTAGATAGTAAGAATTCACGGCCACAATATTAATCAGAAATTGATATTGTGTAGGCTTCTCAACTCCGGCGCCAATCCCAACGCCACCTGCCGCCTGGGGTTGGTCTCAGCTTGTCACCAAGCTGCAATCATGGGAGGCGAAGCGCTAGGGCTCCTCGTGAAGTTCGGGGCTGAGAAGCTCCGAGTCGACATGCTGGGGCGGACGCCGCTCCACCTGGCGGCATGGGCTGGGAACTCGAGGCAGGTGGCCATTTTACTGGATTTTCCAGAAGGTATTTATATGCTTTTGTATTCTTAGATTCAACTTAATTTAATTTAATACACGAGATCCATGTTAGGGGATAGAGCCAAGAGTATAGACTCAGCCCCACAGTGCAACTGCTATATTTACGTCTTGTCGCAGCGACTAGGCGTGACGACAGCCTGCGTCCGACGATTTCACATATTTTGTTCAAAGCTCCGCACACTTGGTGACGATTGATAGAAGTATTTTTAAGCACCTTTAGCGCCTGATATATTATTATTGGCCGTCGGACCAAGGTAGCAGACTTAGAATAGGTAGTAGATATGCATACCTTCAATGTACATACTAACACTATTGTACCATATCCATTTCAATTGTCACATAACCACCCTCTCCTCCATGTGAGATGGGGTGAGGTTCGGCTTGACCCCTAAACGCCTACGTCATTAATGGACGACCCCCTACAGAACGATCTCACGGGACTTAGCACGCATCTCTCGATAACGTTGCATGCAATGTTGCATGATCGCAGACTCGTGATTACAGTTTTGTTGTAAAAACAGGATTCTTGGATTCAATCAAAAAATGAATTGAGTCATAATCAAAATAATTGAACTAATTAAATTAATTATTATTATGAGTAAAGGTGGCCAAACATATTTTGGCGTCTTGCACGTCATGATAAAGTGATGAAAACCATCATAGAGGGAAAGGTTGTAGGAAGGAGAGAACCGGGAAGATCAAGGAGAACATTCTTAGACCAGATCAAAGAGAAGGCAGATGTCATGTCGTACAGGAAGGAACTTTTAATCCATTTTTAACATTCATTACCTTTTTAACATTTACAAATAATTTTTTTTTTTTTTTTTTAATTAACCTATGCTGCCCCACTGCTGGGCAACGGTCTCCCCCAATTTTTTCCAGTTACTGCGGTCTTGGGCCAGCGCCGTCCAGTCTTTTTCAAACCGCCCGAGTTCGTCGCGCCATCGCGTCGGGGGGCGACCTGGGGGTCGACTGTCCGGGGGCACCCACTCTGTGGAGACCTTTGCCCATCTGTCCGGGTGCATTCGGCTCGTGTGACCCGCCCACGAGCCGAATGCAATAAATTAATTAAATTAAATAGTATTAAATTTAATCGTACATTGATCAATAGTAATATTGCTAATAAAATTAGAATAAAAATAGAGCGGAGGACCACCAAGCTTGGAAATGACTCCACCGACAAAAGCAACGTCCTTCAATTTTGAATGAATGGAGGATAATAAATCGATTCATGTGCGTCTCATCACGACGATGAGATGGAACTCGTGGTCAGGCGCCACCACGGCTTCTGACTTCTTCGACACCAGCCTCAGGACCACGAGGTCATCTGTTACATCCTGAAATGGGGAACAGGATTTCATCATCAACTTTTTCAGCCCATAATGGCAATGCTGAGTGTAGGGCTCTCCCTTCTTGTTTGATACTCATGCCGCTCTTTTTTTTTATAAAAATAAGTGGCAAACAAGCGACGAGCCACCTGATGGTAAGTGGTCATCGTCGCCTATGGACACTTCCAATACCCGAGGCATCTTCAGTGCGTTGCCTACCTCTGAGGACTCTGAAGACTGAGGAGGGGTCTTGCGACAATATTGGCTAAGTTTGACCCGATTTCAATGTTATCGACTGTTTACGCAACCAAGTGTTGTACCATCCTACGTCTGTAAATAAAAACTGAATTGAACCCAATAACATTATCAACAATTTTTACTATGGGACCAACCCGGAATTCGTGAAAATAACAATCGGCTGCTCCATACATTTTGTCATTGTCTTTGACATTTTTTATGGAACAGCTGATTATTTTTTCGCAAATTCCGGGTTTGTCCCATAGTAAAAGTGGTCAAAATTAATGAGTACTATAAGTCCTTTTTGGCTTAGTATACTCTTTCCTTATTACCCGGTATAGATATATGAATCTGAAAAAACTTTCTGAAGGTCATTTCAGACTTTTCACTAAACACAAAGAAACTACAGTGTCCAGTATTTTATACTTTTCTCTGTTCACTTTTGAGTTCAACTTACAATTTCTTTGAGTGCGTTTGCAGCGTGATGCGAAAGGTTCCTCAAATGCGTCGAATAAGTAGCAGCCGTCAAGCTGTCCAACGTTGTCGTTTCTGGGAAACCTGGATAGGAAAAAGCAAATTTAGTTTGTGCTAGTTCTAATGTAATAGTTTTGAAAGCCTTCCAAAGACCTCTGAATTGGCTAGGCAGTTGTCAGACAAACAACCCATTAAATTCTACATTTTGAATTAAATGTTTTGTCAAATTCAACTTTCCAAGCCTGAAGGCTAAGCCATGCCAAAAGCCAAGCCTATCTGTATCTTTAGTCACCAATGCAAGTTATAATCAAACTCCTCAGTCCTAACGCTGGTTAATCCATCTTTTAGAAATGAGTTTGTTTATGCCAAGTGGCTTACTCTGGTGTCAAAGTTTTAGCTAGCCTGAAGGCATCTGATATAAATGAAAAAGGCCTAGTACGATGAATTAATGATGATGATAAAACTTACCTTCGCAGTTCACGATGATGGTGCCGACAACGTTTCCGTTATCATTTATCCTGGTCATAGTTCCCTGGGCTAGGGGACCCTGAACATGGAATATAATTATATTTGAGGAGAGCATAATAATTCCTCAGCACGTGGATGAAACCGCAGGCCGCTATTAACCACAATTTAACACAAACTGATGAAAACATACAAACTCAGATCAAGTAGCATACACACGTACTAACTGCAAACATACCATATAGTTTTGTGCTATTTCCATCCTCAAGCTTCAGAAATCCTGTCGAAAATTCTGTTCGGAGAATAGAATATATCTACGCTTTTATCAAATAAAATACAGTAAAACTCTTGAATAAATGTTTGTTATAATTCTTGCCTTGATTGACGGCAAATTGACAGCTTCGGTGATAGAATTTTATTTGATTTGAGAAATGATGTTCTCTGCCAGAATTTTCTTTATATAAGCCAGGTTTATTTTTTACCATCGCGACAGGTGAAATGTAGTGCCGGCGCAAACCGAGCGGGAAGGCGCTGCAGCAAGTCGCAGAGCTGTCGTTTTCGACTACTCTTGCGACTAAATTGCGTCTACTCTTTTTTTAAATCTTTATTTAATCAATGACTATGCCACCCCCGTAACGATTACACGAATGTAATTCCAAACGTTTCTTATATTTCATTAACAAATTTCTTGGCTTCCTCAGAAGCTAAAATGCTGTTACATAAACCTACATTTATCACAATATTGTTAAATTGCAAAAAATCTTGTCTCTGAGATTCATTCCGGACATATTCCATCAGCACGTGATGCACGTCTTTAACTAATTCTCATTCCATGCAGTTGGGTGAATCTGTAATTTCCATAAGAAGAAACTTATTAAATTTGAAGGGATTTGTCTGGCACGAAGTGTCGTCATCAATACGACTACTCTTTATGATTTAGTTGTTCATCTGTCGTTCTATTTTATTTGTATTATTATCAGTATTATTTTCTCGACTTGGTTTCACTTTTTCTATACCCTTCCTTCACTGTGTTAGCAAAGTTGCCTCCAAGCCCATCGAGGCAGAAGCTATCTAAAAAAAATTACGAGTTAGTAATATGAAAACCGTAGACGGCAATCTGTTGTTGCGTCTACTCGCATAGTGTGCGCCATATCTTAAAGCAAAATACGTTAGCGGGCATCAAAAACGTGGGCCAGTGAAACCGAGGCAAACATAACACAAGTCAACAATCTAATTAAGAAACAAAAATCATCCAAAAATATTATAATTTTGTTTAATTTCTATGATTTGTTTCCAGATATACAAGACCGCGTGGACAATGATAGCATGTCTTCAGAAACCGAGGAGGAGGTCCGAAGGTTCTGCCCCAACATCAAGGAGCTGACCAACGTGCGCTGCGACCTGGGGATAGTCAACAGCCTGCTGCCGAAGAACTGGAAGGATAACATCGACCACGCCTGCAAAGACATAAGAGGCAGCGTGAGTATTTAAAATCAGGTCTTAGAAAGCCTGCTTAAAGTTAGTCACTGCTTTAAATGTTCTGACAACTTCTGACAACTTCTGACAACGCTGACGTGAAATGTCTCGCGCAAAAGCAAGAGCGAAAATTTTAAGCAGTGGTTAAGTTTAAGCAGGTTTTGGAAGACAAGTACGGCCCAATATTCAGGACTAAAAGATTAAGTATAACACTAAAATTCTAGCTGTGATCCGCGGTTTCACCTACTACTATCCTACAAGGACCGTTAAAATTTCCAATGCACCATCAACATTAATCTAGGGATTCTAGCTAACTCTATACCAAATTTCATCCAGATCCGTTCTTCTGTTTTTGCGTGATTAAACATCCAAAGAATCCAAACTCACAAATACCCAAACTTTGACATTTATTAATAGATATTATGTTACATTAATTTTATTTATTACACTAATGGAAGTAATTTTAATGTCGCCACATGTGATGTTGCGGGTGTATTGTTGTTGTGTGTATTGGCATGCTCAACAGTGGTTGAATATATGTCTGTTTCTTCCACAGCTACCCTTGTTCCAACCAGGCTGGACGCCGCTCCACGTGGCCGTCGCTTGCGCCAGGAAGCACTGCACCAGGCTGCTCCTGGCGGCTGGCGCTGATCCCAACATCGTTGATCAGGAGGGACGGACTGCTCTAGATGTAGTTGGATACGGCTATTATTATGATCAGGAAATTAATGGTAAATTGTGAGTATTATATACGTTTTGTTAGTTATTTTTTTTAAATAGTGATTTTGGTGTTTTTTTTAATAAGTGGTCAATCAAGTGTAGGGGCACCTGATGTTAAATGGTCACCGCCGTTTGTGGACATAGACATCTTCAAAGCGTTGTTTTCTTTTGAGGACACTATTCACCAGTCATTTGAAGTAGTAAAAAAAGATAAAGAGAGGGCTCTTTTTCCGCAACTAGGCCGGTAATCGGCCCTTTTTGCGTGACATATGCGGGTTTTCCTCACGATGTTTTCCTTCACCGAAAAGCCAGTGGTATGTAAATTCGTACATAAGTCCTAAAGAACTCATTGGTACGAGTCGGGGTTTGAACCCGCCACCTCAAGAATGCGAAGCGTCGGTTCTCCCACTGAGCTACCACGGCTCCTTCATTTGAAGTAGTTTATGACATTGAATCTTTGTGCTACATCCAAAAGTTCTTTTTTATGGTCTAAAATCCAAATTTATCAATTTGCAGCTTCGTAGATGTAATCGAAATGCTGCTAAAAGCTGGAGGAGTATTCAACAGCATGAGGATCAAAACAGGCCTGAACAACCTAGACACACCTCTCCACACAGCTGTTGAGCTGGAAAACTTGGAGGGTGTTAAGGAACTGCTGAATGCTGGAGCAGCCATCCATGTATTGAACAAATCTGGCCTGACTCCACTGCATGTGTGTGTGAAGAAAGAGCTGGAAGAAATTTTACAGGTGAAAAAACGGTGTTCTAGTATTTTCTTTTGTTTTTTGCAAGCTAAATTTTTCTTCTAATGGTTGCTTAATTTTAATGATTGACGTCTATTATTAAAAAAAAATTAAACATTGAAGAAGGACATTTAAACAAGGACATTGAATGTTGTACCATAAATGTAATATTTTCGGAAGTTACCGTGGATTTGATTTGATTGGATTTAGGTACAAAAAAAAAGCACAGGCATCTTTTTCAGAATAAAAATAGAATTTCTGATATAGCTATTCTATAACCACAGACTATTCTATAAAGTTATTTATTCATTTCAGGTTATAGCTAACTACGAATACAGCCAAGCCGACCCCATGTCTGCATTAGTAGACATCAAAGACAGAGAAGGGCACACTGTCCTGCAAGCAGCAGTGGAAGCAGCGTGGGTTCCAGGCGTCTGCGTGGCTCTGGAGGCAGGAGCGGACGTTACATTGAAGGTAAAAAAAAAGAAATATATAGGTCAGAACTTCTTCTCTATATTTTTTTCCTGTCATAGTTGATTTATGTATTACGTATCCTATTACAATAAAAAAATCTTGTTTTTTAATTTAAAATCCTGTATATGAACTGTATTTGAATAACACTGTAAATTATTTTCTGATTGGACTTACGACACCAAACGATATATTTTTGTTTTTTTACAGGCGAATGATGGAGAAACTCCTATCCATTCAGCTGCTGCTTTAGGCAATATTGATGTTCTTAATGAAATTCTGAGTGTTGCTAAGCAAAAAGATGCTATAGACTACCAAAACTCTGAAGGTGAAACAGCTCTGTTCAAAGCTATTACCAATGGACACATCGAATGCATGAGACAGATCATAAGCGAAGGAGCTTCACTAAAAATTATGTTACCAGGAGAGGTGAATGTGTTCCATGTTGCAGCTGACAATGGCCATGCAGAGATTTTAAAAGAATTACTAGAACACGACAAAGCTATTACATATGATTTCATAAATGCGCTAACTGCTGGAGATAGGAGAGGTTTTGCTCCAATCCATTTTGCTGTTTCCAATAATTACATAAACTGTCTTGAGGTTCTTCTTTCAAAGAACGCTGATATCCGATGCAGAACAACTTGCAGTCCTCATAAAGCTTCGACGCCATTGCATATAGCATCTGTTAAAAATCACACAGACATTGCAAAAGTAATATTGAAATTCGATAAAACGACTGTTCACGAAGTTAATAGTATGGGCTGGTATCCACTTCATACTGCCAGTCACCATGGAAGCAGAGATGTCATAACCTTACTCCTAAAAGAAGGCGCTGATCTCTCAGGTTACACAGATGGCCCTAAAAAGTACAAGAGAACAGCAATAGATATGATCATCAATAACTTGTCAAAGCCTACAGAGTTTATAGAAGAAGTGTTTGATTCGTACATTTCAAGTAACGGTTACGACCTCCAAGATCCAGGTTGCGAGATCACAGTAGACTACGGGATCCTCATGCCCAGCATCTGTGAAATGCAGCAGATGAAAGTCATAGAAACTTTGTTAAAGACTGGAAATAGATATAGCCAAAAAAGACTGCTGGTGCATCCTTTAGTAGAAAGTTTCTTGTACTTGAAATGGAAGGCTTTATTACCATTTTTCTACACGATAATAATGTTTTATGGCCTGTTTCTTTTGTCACTTACAGTATTTATAGTATCAGTATTTTTCTATAGAGATACAAATGAGGAAGCACCAGCCTGGTTGAATTCGACTGTTTGGAGTTATATTGTTTATGCGACGATATGTATAGTCCTTATACAGGTGAGATATGATTTGATGCAATGCATTTAGTACAATTATAAAGATTCCCAAAACACAAAAAACATAATTAACTGTTCTACCATAATCACTTTTTCATTTTTTTTCAGGAGCTACTTTATATGAACGTCAAAAGTAGTGGATACTTTCTCCAGCTAGAAACTTGGGTGAAGTTTGGATCCTTATCGTTTGCTGTGATACTACCATATACGGTGGTGGTGGTATCACTGCCGGATGCTGAGTGGCCGAGACACGTGGCAACCCTGGCTTTGCTGCTGTCCTGGCTGGAGATGATGTTTTTGCTGTCCCGGTTCCCAAATTGGGGATATTATGTGCTGATGTTTGGGAAGGTGGCTTCAAACGTTATCAAGGTAGAGTAATGGAAAACTTTTATGAATTTGAGTAAGTAATTAAATGATTTCTTTCAAATTAATATCAAATGGTATTTTACAGATTCTCCTAACGTTTGCATTCCTCGTCATCGGCTTTTCTTTAAGCTTTATGATCCAGTTTCGCTCCCAAATGCCCTTTGAAGGACCCTGGGCTGCGTTCGTCAAAACCATAGTCATGATGACATCTGAATTCGACTACGAAGCCCTTTTCGATGAAGAACATTCCAAAGAACTGGCTACATCCCTGATCATCGTCAGGATCATCTTTCTCGTCTTTTTGATCCTCGCAGCTATAGTCCTGATGAACCTTCTAGTCGGCGTAGCGGTCAACGACATTAACGATTTGGAAGTTCTAGGAAACATCAGAAGATTGGCAAAGCAGGTGGAATTTTTGAGTACATTAGACACACTCGTCTACAACAAGATCTTTAGCAACATCCTGCCGAAAAGGATAAACAATGGATTGAAGAACAAAAGAAAGCTAATGAGAATGATGGTATTATGTCCAGGCAAACCTAGGTGGAAGTACTCGAAAGCCCTACCCTCAAAAATACGAGACGCTATTTTCAATAAAGCCCAGATACAGAAGAAACAACTGGAAGACGAGTTAGGGTTGCAGCATATCAGAACCATGATGAATGAAATGCATGAAGCACTAATGACTGGTAAAATTAAACCAGATGAGCCTACTAAGAGTATACCAAAACCCAAGGAAGATGAAATAGTAGAGCAGCTGGATGAGATAGACGAAGCCGTTGAGGAACTGAAAGGACAGACCCAGGATTATGTAGAAGAGTCTAGAGCTAAAATAGAGAACTTAAATGTCAAAATGGACCAAATGGCTCTCGAATTAGAAACAATCAAACAGTTTTTAGCAAGGCTAGAAAGTAAGCTTGGTAGATAAAATAATAATTTTCCACAAAAATAATTATGTGCCTTCACTCAAGTGCCAAATAGGACTAAAACTGTTACGTATTTCCGTTATTCTGTAAGCGTTTTTGTCAGAAATTATGGCGAAAGTAAACAAAACGAATAATTAATTTGGTCGTTTTATTAATTCCACAAGTTAGAGAGAACAAAGGAACGGTAATTATATTTACTGGCTATAAAAAGAACTTACCAAAAAATCCAAAACAGTCATTAAATTTACTAGTCGCGTACCAGACACCGATCAAAATAAATAAGCAGAAATAGATATAGTATAAAGTCTTAACAGTAATTAAGTTTACTAGTGTGTTGTAGAGACAGAGAGAGAGCATGATATCAAAACTTGAGACAAGGCGATTCAATTAACTGCAGTTCAAGTATGGAACTTTGTCGGTCGATAAACTCACGACAATGGCGATAAACCGACGTTTAGAATCAGAATCAGAATCAGAATATTTTATTGTATAAATTGTGTACATAAGGTGTTGTTATTACAATTTGCAGTTTCAACAATTTGCCCATTTCGGGCGTACAATAATTAGCTTAAAGATTAAATAAAATTGAAAAACAAAACTATAACCACAATTAAATATCTTGTTAGGAATTTAAACCAACACTATTTTGCTAAATATTCTTGTAAGTTATAAAAACTTTGCGTTAGTAACCAAGATTTCAACATTTTGTTGAAATCAGGTCCTCTGTGCATCTTAACGTCTAAAGGCAGATTGTTATAAATTTTAATAGCTGTGAAGTAAGAGCTCTTGTGATACAAGGAGTTATTGGCCTGAGGTATATAAATATTATACTTGTATTTGGTCCTTAGAATTTCTGATCGGTTGGATTTGGTTTCAAAAAAGTAGTAGTTGTTGCTTTCAACACAGATACAAATTCGGTAGATAAAAATACAAGGCTTAGGCTTTAGGCTCGACATAATCGTTAAAATTGTCTGTGGTCTGAACAAAATCGCAAAATCCTAACGAAATTGTCGAGTTAAGTTGATCGACAATAATTATACTTGTACCCCAGGTTTATTATTATAGCATGAAATTAACCTACTGTTTTTGACAACTGTACAATCAGTTGTTAGGTTAAAACCTAACAACTGATCTGACTGTGTTGTTGACATAAATGTCAACAATTAACGGTTCTCCACAGAGAGACTGACCCACGTTCATGATTCTCCAGGTTCAATTTTGGTGAACGATTGATTTAGGTCTAAGATATATCAAACCAAATCTAAGCACGTCATATATGTTAAATTTCATGACTTACCTTCTTCATATACGGATAACATTTATTTATACCACATGACCTTAAATAAAGATACTTAATAGAGTTTTACAGATTATCTTCTCCTAAATTAGATACCATAATATTCCAAAAGAACAGCGTAAAACATAAGATACGATGACTAACATTTTCTGAACTTCGATCTTGTTTTCAACTTATTATATTATAACGTTTTTGTAGAACACCATTTTGCGATAGCGTCACCCTCATAACTTGGGTCTTGCGAGAAAATAAGTTTCATATAAGTAGTAAGTTACAAGTTCAAGTAATAACGGTCGAAAAATAAGGGAAGCGACGTAGGCGGAATAATAATGTAGGCATAGGTCGGATAGAGATGTCATGTGTAGACATAGGGGTTTACCGGCCAAAAAGATTTTGCCAGATTTGGATGAAACATTTTACAAATCAAGCTCTTTGATGCCATTAGTAGCAAAGCAGCAAGTTTGAAAAATGTAACTGATTGTACTGTTTTCGCAAGTATAGGTAGTTTTAGCATTTGAATGTAATTCTAAGTATTTATTTTTATTATTTATTTATGTAGGTTTATATGACACAGTTTTTCTTCTATATTGCACACCCCGTTTTTATATATTTTTTTATCTATCCTCTCCATCCTACGGTTGCCTGGAAGAGATCGCTCTTAGCGATAAGGCCGCCAGTTGTCGCACTAGTTTTTAGGTGTTATAATCCTTCTGTTTGTAATTTATGGTGTGAACAATAAAGAGTTTATCTATCTATCTACCTTTCCTCGGTTTAAGCACTCAACCTCATGTAATTTTCTCGATATGTTGTCTTCTGTACCTCTGTATCTGTACAGGGAGAAAAACTACCTTCCATCATCATTGACGGCCTGTTTGGCTCAGCGGTAGTAATATCCGCCTTATAAGCCAGAGGTCCCGGGTTCGATTCCCGGTCGGGCAGATGTTTGAATGATGAATTTAAATATCTGTTCTGGGTCTGGGTGTTAGTTGTCCTTGTCTTTGTGTATGTTCCATGGCATCCCCGACACAGGAATTTATCCTAGTGGGGAGCTATGAGTGTGAAACGTTATTTATTTATTTTATTTTTATTTATCATTATCATGACTACGTGAGACTGCGGGGATGGGACGTAGCTGGTATAAAATAAACTAGAAGGCGCTGTTTGCATTAGCAAACTGGGATCATCGTCGCAAAGCCAATCAATCATGCAATCATGCTGCATACGTTATTGACTAATTTTAAGTATCATTAGTTTTTTTCATAGCTAAAGAAATTGATATTTTGGAGCCGTTTTAGTTACTAGACATATAAAGATATACACAGCGGCGGCCTTAGGGGGTGGCGAACAGTGCAATCGCACGGGGCCTCGCTCTTGCAGGGGCCTCGCGCAACAACTCGAGCAAATTAAAAAAATATATACTCTTTTAACTATATCTTTTTTTAGTCTTAGGAAAGACCACAAACATCAATTAAAATTTTTTTTTATTTCTGTATTTGTTAATTTTGTAAATCTTTCAATGTGAAATATTTGAAAACTCAAATTTTATTTTTTTTTTAAAATTGTATAGCTAGCATTTCTCGTCAAACACGACAAATACCTAAACCAAACCACCAGACCTACTTTCGCATCACATACTTTCCACGAAAGACAAAGGGCCTCGCGAAGACCTGCTGCTGCCAGGGGCCTCGCAATGGGTAAGGCCGCCGCTATATACATGCATTCATAAGGAAGCTTGTACGATTGTAGGCACAACGAATATGTTACCGACTTTTAACAGCTCCTTTAAAGCTTCATATTGTAACAAATGTAATATTATTTTGTACTAGAAATAACGCGAAGAAGTTTATAGCTCTATTATCTACATATAAAAACATTGAACACCGAAAAGTCTACATTACCTAATACAGGGTTATTCATAAAGGGTATGCTAAGCCGAAAAGGGCTCATAGTACTCATCATTATGAACAACTTTTACTATGGGACCAAAACAGAATTCGCGAAAAAAAATCAGCTGTTTCATACATTTTTTCGAGTGTCACTGACATTTTTCTATGGAACAGCTGATTTTTTTTCGCGAATTTCGAGTTGGTCCCATATTATAAGTTCTTCATAATGATGAGTACTATGAACCCTTTTAGGCATAGCATACCCTTTATGAATAACCCTGTATAGACCCGGACGTAGAAGATACCCGGCCAAAATTAAAGTAGGTCCTATAATAGAGCTATAAACTTCCCCGCGTTATTTCAAGTGCACAATAATATTACATTTGTTACAATAAGCAGGTCCTCTAATTTTGGCCGGGTATCCTGCCAAAATTTGGCACTAGTCCGGCACCATCTCATCTCTAGCACAAGTTGGAATGTAGGCTATTTTCGCCGGGTGCTTTATTGATGTATGGTGTTTGTACCTTCTGAGTCAATTTATTACTTCTGTGGCACGTTTGCGACTCTCGCCTAGATTTGGTACTTACAAGAAAAGACCTCAACAGTGACGATACGTCCATTAAAATATTTGGGTTTCAGTTACCATGTCTGGAAATCCGTTTGATGTTTAGAGAGAGGTTGTATCTCTGAGTCAGTTTATTACGATTGTGGCACATTTGCGACTCTCGCTTTGATTTGGTATGAAAAAGATCTAAAAAGTGAGGATATGCCCATTTAAATACCTATGTATTTGCGTCTCGGTAGGTATATCTGAGAAACAAGCGCAATCTCTACATTAAGTTCCATTAATCTCATGGGTTGAATTAAACGTTAAATTGTAGGCTTAGGCCGCTTAGGTTATTTGTTCTCTAACAACAACCACTAAACTTTCCCAGATACCTTCAGGCAGCCTATAAACTCTGATATTGGGGCTTAGCTATTCAGATTACATGAACTTGGGAATTAGCTTGTGGTTCTCTTATAACTAACTACTAAACCAACGAAATCAGCAAAATCAACAACAAAATCAGCAAAACTAAACCATCAAAATCATCTAGCAACTAGGTTCAGCCTCGTGCTAAATATACTAGACGTGTCAGCACCACTGACTTAGTACCATTGGAAAAGTTCCTCCGGCCCGGTCCTTCCGATAAGTCTATGGGTACGAAGGGTACAAGTTAGGTATTTTCCCACTGATTAGGGAAGTTAGGCTACAAATTACTAGGTTTCTGAGGTTGTGGTACTTTAGCACATAAATAAGATGTTTGCTTACAAAGTAGTAATAGTAAAGATTTATGAAGGAGACAGGTTTGTTTAAGTAAGCAATTTTCAAGCTAAGCCAATTATTTCATTATTTATTATTTTTGATACGAAGTTTTTGATATTTTTAATATTCGGTATTTGGTCGCTGTTCGTTTGTCTGGCTAAAACTCGAGAACGGCTGGACCGATTTCGCTAATTTTGATCTGGAAATATTCGTAGAAGTTCGGGGAAGGTTTAAAAGTAAAAAAAAAAACAGCGGGTGAAACTAAAAAAAGGCAGCTAGTTTTATATAGAAATTTGTGCTTTGTTTAGGGTTATAAGGAAAGGGTATGCTATCACACAATGTCACAATTCTAATGATGATTAGAAATTAGCCTTTTTACATAGCAAGTCTCTTTAAATGGTAGCAAAATAATATAATAATGTCAATAAATTGATTAGATTTTGAATAATCTGCATAATTTAGGCGCACTGCAAAGCTCAGGTGAAATTATAGCGTTAATGAGTGCGCTAGTACCTAATGATGATGCTATGTTGTCGTTACAACGAACGTGCGGGGCGGCGCGGGTGGCGTGTGGCGCGTGTGACGGCGGCGAGTGTGAAGCGTTTTGATCCCGCGCGCGCAGTCATAGTAGCACGCTCAAGCAGTCGCCCGATGGTTTAAAAAATCTCGCGCCAAGTGGAGACATAGAGGCATTTAAACATACAGAAAACAGCAGGCTGATTCGGCTATCCGTAAATCGAATGTATTCGTTCCGTCTTCAATTTATATTTTTTCAATTTTTTTTTATTTTTTCTTCTTAAAATAAATCATGTCAATGAGATTTGACATATTCTTTCCGAAGGCGGAAGACTTTTCGACGAAAATCGTCGAATACATTCGCTGTTCGGATAGCTGAATCAGCCAGCAGAGCATATTCGACGCGTTCCGTAACGTGACGCGCCACCTGTCAAGTTTTGAAAGAAACGCCCGCGCAAGATCCGCCTTTCCGCGCGCTATCGCTGACTAGCCGGCGTAGATTTTTAATGTATTTTTGTTTACACAGTTTTTTTATTTATTACTAGCTTCAGCCTACAGCTTCACCCGCGTGGGGAACCGTTTTATCTCCGGGACAAAATTAACCTAACCTTCCCTTTTCAAAGCATGCAAAAAGTGGCGTCTTGTTTCATCCGTCGCTAGCACTGCGACCACACCCAGAACGTACGTTGTCGGCATTCAAGCAGCTAATTTGTATGTAAAGGCTCATTCACAGAGTGAAGCGTGCTGTTTGCACTCGCGATGAAAATTATGGTGGTGTGGACGAACCTTTAGCGCTTTATTTATGTACTAGCGGCTCGTCCCGGCTTCGCACGGGTGGACACTATTGAAGTTTTAGTAAGGATCCCTAATTTTTTCAGGTAATAAATATAACCTATGTCACTTTGGGATAATGTAGCATTCGAATGGTGAAAGAATTTTTGAAATCGGTCCAGTAGTTTTTGAGTTTGTTCCACACAAACATCCAAAAATACAAAAATACAAATCTTTCCTCTTTATAATATTAGTATAGATGAAATGCTAGAATAGTTCAGTAAATAAGCACGAAATAGACTATAATAAAAAAATATAGTCTCACCATGTATCACCAAGGGGAGGCCCTGGATGAGATTACATGGGTATAAAGTTGCTAAAAACGTTACGTGATTTTACTATGGAAACTATTATAATATAACGTGGTTCTGACACGTTTTGTTATAATTAACACGGTAATACTAATTACTCACGAAAAAAGTAAGTCGTGAGTAATCCCGTATTAATTATAGGAAAGCATTACGTGATTAATGGACTATTTCTAATCATCGTATTTCTTTTAATTTTTTTTTTTTAATTTTTTTTTTATTTTTTTTATTTTTTTTTTCATTTCATTTTTTTTCTATTTTTGCGTTGGGCTTTAAAAAGTATCCTTTCTTAGACCAATAAAACATAGCATTGCACAGTGGCAAAGTCATATCACAAGTCAGCACCGGAACAAGAATGCCTTTATTTCTGCCTCGTCATAGTTTGCCAAAGTATGGCAATAAATACAGCCAGTGTTGCCATCAACAACCTGCGAGAAACGCCATAGATAAGGCTCGTTAGATGTTGGCAATAAAGTGTTGTAATAACCTATTTAATATGATTTATTCTCATTTATTTGTTAATTTACTTATATACTTACGAAAGAGTGCAATAGTTAACAGTAGGTCAGCGGAGTGAACAAAACTGCTCATTATTAAACCGGAAAGGGACCATTACACTTACTTCAAAATAAATAAATTAATCATGATCTTTACAATTTGATCGATTCTGAACCACGGAAAAACATAAATCACCTTTCTCTTTAGGTATTATTTCTATCACCTAATTCTCATTGAAAAATAAAATTGACCTAGACTAAATGTACAAATGATTTTATTTATTTTAATGCATAAGTTCAAGAGGCAAGGCATTTGAGAGCTTCCAAAGAATCACGCTGAGACATTCTTGGTTTCGCTACTCGCACTTCATCAAAACTAACAAGATCAAACCTACCTATGTACGCTGTACGTGTGCCTGTATGTTTTATATATAGGTAGATAAATGGTAAAAACGTTTCTCCCTAAAACACGGTATTACAATTGTTTATGCGACGGTCTAAAATAAATTAATTTTGGTCGAGCGTGTCGGGTGGCACAATTTAGAACTATGAGCGGTCTAAAACCTACAATACTATAGGTACAATAATGCTTTACTGACACCATAAAAAGAAAGAAAATCACAAAAAACTTGGAAATACTGATTGGCATAACAGCGATCTTATCGCTAAGAACTGTTTTTTCTAGACAACTTTCAGAGAAGAAAAAAGACGTGTGGCACTCGGGGACTGCCGCGGTAAAGCTATTGCATATGGTGATACTTTTTAGTTTTGCCATCTATCGATGAATAGCAGAACTTTTAATAACTTTTTGAAATATTACGCTTGTCTCTTTAGTTCAGCAACTCGCCTCTAGGTGTCGAGTATAAGGTTTCGTTGACTTTTCGCCAAGTTTAATTTATTTTGAAAATTATTGATAACTAGCTGTTCCCTGCCACGCTTTGCTGTGGATAAAAAAAAAAATAAAATAAAAAAAAAAGTAGCCTATGTTACTTTGGGATAATATAGCATTCGAATGGTGAAAGAATTTTTGAAATCGGTCCAGTAGTTTTTGAGTTTATTCCACACAAACATACAAAAATAAAAAAATACAAATCTTTCCTCTTTATAATATTAGTATAGATTATTACAGAAATTCATTTGGATACTTTTTTGAAAAATAGGCCTTTCAATATTTAAAAAAAAATGTTTTTCAAACGTCATGACTCTCTTCTACCGAGCGTATCCCCGTAGTTCTATTTTTAAAAAAATATTAAAGTTTTTATATCTTCCTTTTTTTTAAAGGTTATTTTCGTTACGGAATTTCTGGATTCGGTCTCCACGCTCAAGGCCCGCGATAGAAGCTATGCAATAGCTTAAAAAAATCAGGTCAGAAAAACTTAGTGGTCTTTGTTCTTTGATACTCGTTTCCAATATGTTTCATTGGCGCTTAACTATTAAGTGCTTGTAAAGCTCTGTAAGTCAAGGCCTCAGATAGACATAGAGAGAAGACAGAGAAACTTAGGTGAAGCCAAAAACTCCTCTCCTTTCTTTTTTTCCTCTTCTTTATTTTTTTCTTTCCTTTTGTTTGTAATTTATGGTGTGAACAATACAGAGTTTATCTATCTACGAGTATCTACTTTCACGCGTACCTAATTGACAAATTAATACCTTCCCTACTCGCGGCACTGTGGAGCTTGTGTACCTACGTACGCGCGAAAGTAGAAGAGTTCCTGGCTTCACCCAAATTAAATGTAGTGCTCCATCTTCCTCTCTAGGTTTATCTGAGTTTAATGCATTTGGAACAGGGCAGTTACCATCTGTTCTATTTGTTCTACCAATACAACAAGAAAACAGGCTCCCGTAACCGAGGCAATTAGGTACCTATTCTATTCTTTAGTTTCCAAAAAAAACCGGCCACGTGTGAGTCGAACTCGCGCGCGAAGGTTTCAGTACCATTATACATTAAAAAGGCAAAAAAATCACGTTTGTTGCATGGGAGCTTCCTTAAATATTAATAAACCTAATTAATAATACTTTTTTTGGCTGCAGTAATCATAAAGGCAATAATTAAATGCATTATATAAATTAACATAAATATGTAAGTGGCTCATAATTAATTAATTGAATTTTAAGGTAGGTTATATCTAAATTTTATTTCTAATTCTTTTATTCTATGTTTAAATTTTCGCTGACACTATGTTTGTATATTCTTTCGTTTTTCTTATTTTTACTCGCGCATTTTCATTCTTATGCTACGAGTGATAACTATTGAAGGCCTAGGTGTGCCTATCAAACTTTATTGTCTTCTATATATATAAAAGTGAAGGTCGTGACTGACTGACAGATCAACGCACAGCCTAAACCGCTTAAGCTACAAACGTCAAATTTGGACAAAAGTTTTATACCAAAAAGCGGACGCATACTAAGAAAGGAATTTGCCCAATTCAACCCCTAAGGGGGTGAAAAGGGGTGTTTAAGTTTGTATGAAAAAAATATTTTTCTTAATGCTACGATTATCAAACTTTGCGAATATACTAAAGTTAAAAAAATAATTGACACCTATTTCATCATTTTTCAAAAATCAACCCCTAAAGGGGTGAAACGGAGCAATGAAGTTTGTATGGAGATTTTTTTTTTAATGCTGTAGTTATGAAACTTTGCAAATATACTAAGCTAAAGAAAATATTAGACACTTATTTTTTTATTTTTTGAAAATCAACCCCTAAAGGGGTGAAACGGAGTATTGAAGTTTGTATGAAGAATTTTTTTTTGATGCTGTGGTTACGAAACTTTGCAAATATACTAAGCCTAAAAAAATAATAGACACTTATTTTTTTGTTTGTTGAAAATCAACCCCTAAAGGGGTTAAACGGAGTGTTGAAGTTTGTATAAAAATATTTTTTTCCTAATACAACGATTATTTGACTTTGCAATTGTACTAAGCTAAAAAAAATAATAGATTCCTGTTTCATTATTTTTTGAAAATCAACCCCTAAAAGGGTTAAACAGAGTGTTGAATCAACGCATCAAAATCAACAGATCAACGCACAGCCTAAGCCGCTTAAGCTACAAACGCCAAATTTGGACAAAAGTTTTATACCAAAAAGCGGACGCACACTAAGAAAGGAATTTGCCCAATTCAACCCTTAAGGGGGTGTAAAGGGGTGTTTAAGTTTGTATGAAAAAAATATTTTTCTTAATCCCACAATTTTGTAACTTTGCAAACATACTAAACTTAAAAAAATAATTGACACCTATTTCATCATTTTTGAAAAATCAGCCCCCGAAGGGGTGAAACGGAGTATTAAAGTTTGTATGAAGAATTTTTTTTTTGATACTGTGGTTACGAAACTTTGCCAATATACTAAGCTAAAAGAAATAATAGACACTTATTTTTTTGGTTTTTGAAAATCAACCCCCGAAGGGGTTAATTGGAGTATTGAAATTTGTATGAAAATATTTTTTCCCAATGCTACGATTATTTAATTTTGCAGATGTACGAAGCTAAAAAAATAAAAATACCTGTTTCATTATTTTTGGGCAATCAACCCTTAAAGGGGTGAAACGGGGTAATAAAGTTTGTATGGAAATATTTTTTTCTTAACGCTACGATTATTTAACTTTGCAAATTTACTAAGCTCAAAAAAATAATAGATACTGTTACTGTTTCATTATTTTAGGAAAATCAACCCTTAAAGGGGTGAAATGGCGTGGTAAATATAGTACGGAGAGAGAATTATAATGACTTACTGACAATATTTAACAACGCACAGCCTAAACCGCTGGTCGTAGAAATTTGAAATATGGAGGGTGTGTTTGTCTTGATGAGTAAACGTGTACCAAGATGGATTTTTTGAAATTCAACCTCTAAAGGGGTGAAATAGGGTGTTATAGTTAGTATGGAGAAGCATTGTTTTTGACGCCACGGTATTGAAACTTTACAAATATACGAAGCTTAAAAAAATAACGAACACCTATTTCACCATTCTTGGAAAATCAACCTCTGTGGGGGTGAAATGGCGTGGTAAAGATAGTACGGAGAAAGAATTTGTTTTGATGCTAACTCAATGAAACTTTACAGATGTACTAAACTTAAGGCGGGTAAACAACATACGGAACAAATCCATAACCTTCGAAAAGTCACATCCTCGAGGTGGAACTAATTATCTCGAAAACTAAAAACATTTTTACCAAAGCGCTGAGACTAAAAAGTCACCAAAACCTCGGACCTTTTTGGAGCCATTAAAAATAACATAGTCGCCTCAAAAACATGGCCGTCATACAAACTTTGAGGGTCTATATCTCCGAAACGGTTGAAGATGGGTGGGTGTTTGACTAAATGTCATAAGAGTTGGGCTACTTGATGGTGGTGGCGAAAATCTAAATGATTCAAAATGGCCGTCATTTTTCTAAATGATTCGAGGGGGCTGATTTATTGCATCCGGGGGTTTTTGGGGTCCCTGCTTCCATTGTATGACGCCTTTTACATGCTCTTAAAAAAAGGAGGCTTAAATTAATTATCGGTTCCCGAGTCCACGCGGGCGAAGCCGTGGGCGGAAGCTAGTTTAATTATAAGAAGGCTGTTTGTTATCCAAATAAAATAAAATAAAATATTTATTTAGTTCTGTTTTTTAGTATTTGTTGTTATAGCGGCAACAGAAATAAACTTCAACTGTCTAATTATCACGGTTCATGAGATACAGCCTGGTGACAGACGGATAGCGGAGTCTTAGTAATAGGGTCCCGTTCTACCCTTTGGGTACGGAACTCTAAAAACCGTCATTTCCTACAACTTGTGCCTCAACGCATGCGATTTAATCAAAACACGTCGAGCAAAGCGATTACAATACCGATAATGTGTTTTTGTGCTCTCAATCAATATCGATCCTCGCTTTTTGTTTGTTTCCGACTGAAATAACGGGACCTATTCGAAACCAAACGTACTAGCATAGTTTCGAGTTCGAGTTGATTTAATTTTGTTGTCGATAAAATAAGTTTACAAAGTTCATATTACATTTCCTCTTTACTCAAAAAAAAGTTACTAATGTATTGTTGAGTCAATAACTCAAATTACTGTTTCGATTACATTCGGTGATCTTTTTCAAGGAGAGTCTGGTTTTTATTGTTTTGTTACTAAGTTTATTGGCAAATGACGCTATGGAGACAACTTGACAACAATCCAACAACGCCAACAATAATTTGATCAGTCCTTGGCGGCAATCAAATAAGTCGTTGATCATTTCATGCTGTGTCCAAACCTAGGCAAGGTTTTGTTACGGACAACATTTCTAATATGGAAACTAACGTGGTTTTCACACATTTTTGTTATAATTAAACACGGGAATACTCACGTAAAAATAAGTCGTAGTAGACGACTAGTTTCGGTCACATTCGGTGACCTTCATCAGGTGAGTCTACAAACGTGGCGCGCTCTCGGTTGCGTCTCGTTTGGCACACAGTCGTAGTAGAAGACTTAATTTTTACGTGAGTATTCCCATGTTTAATTATAACAAAAACATTTCTAATGTTCATCCATCAAAAGTCCTCATGCATGTATCTGTAGTTTCTAAGTCTTAAACTCGGAATAATCTCAGTAGATAACTAATTCTTTTTTAAACAGCATTCAAAGACAAAGGCACTAATGTGTTAGGAAACCTTCATTTAATTTCAAACCATTTGCTCTAAATTTCCATGCACCATATTTTATTGCTCGGTAATCAAGGAAGCTGAGCCGTGGTTCTGCTTCGAATCCGGTATGATAATACCGGTATAACTGCCAACCCTATATAGCGGTATACATTGAGCTACCTACTGGAGGTAACTGCTACGTTGTTTTTTTATTTTCTTATAATATTTGTATAGTTGGTGTAACCCTTAGTTTAAAGTATAGGCGTTAATTAAATAATACCTACTTCTACATTATGATCTATTTTGGTTGGTTTCAACTTCAATCAAATTCGGTAGACGCTTGCTGTTTAGGTCAAGTGTTCTGCTGTATTATCCGAAGGAACCTGCTTTATTTTTATGTGATTGAGTGACGAGACGAGCAAATCGCTCGCCTGATGTTAAACGTCACGTTTGCTCATAACAGTTCACTGGAAACAATGCCTTTCCAACAAGAACACAGCTATCATATCCCACTTAACTTACTAATATTAAGTATAATTGTGAAAGTATGTATGTTTAAATGTTTGTCACTCAATCACAGAGCAAGAGCTGATGGATGTGATGGTATAAAATTACATAACTTCTTATAAGCTAAACATAAGCTCTACTTTTTTAAACAACAAAAAAATTACAATTGTGTTACTAATAAACAGGAAATTGCAAAGTACAGCAGCAGTCATCTCTGTAACATAGTGGCTCCGTACCGGTTTATTAGGTGCTGACTTTTCCGGTTTACCGGTAAACCGGTATCTCTGTCGTTTGCCGGTGCGAGCATCGAGCGCCGGATGCGGCTTATCTATGTCACGTTTTCAACTTTACACTAATGCAATTTACAAATGCATGTGAAAGTTTCTTGTTGCAATGAAATACTAGCATGTGTGGTTTCTAACTTCATTTCAGGAAAATACATATACTATATGTATGTTAGATTATAGGAGCTTGAAAGATTGTAATTTTTTTGTATGGCTCAATACTTTACATATTTTTGAAATACAGGGAAAGTTATATTAGTTTTACACTTTTGATGGTCTGATTTTTATATTCATATAATCATGTAAAAAATTCGAACATTTATTATTATTATAGATGTTTTATTTCATAGTTTTACTCATTTCTACATTTTGCCGGAATTGATTCAGGAACTCAAAAGTATTTGACTTTTGTTCTATATATGATATATATCAGTTACCTAAAGTCAAAATCACCTTAGTAAATTTTAGAGCTTTTTCCAAGTGTTTTTTTTTCATTTTTATTTTACTTAAAAAAATTGGTAAGAAAATTAGAGGCTATACCTATTGAGAGCCCTAAAACCTATGAATGATAGCTATAGAAGACGATATTTTCGAGTTTTACGTGAGATACCAGTTTACGAGGGCCCTTCCATTCAATCCTTGGTTTATGAGGCCCACCGTTTGCGAAGATTTAGGAGCCTTCAGTAGCTTCTCAATCAGGTCCCTTTTGTAAATCTATTTTTAGTTCGTCGTTATTTTTTGAAAATATTGGAGGAAAATTTTGGTATAAGTATATTGAATAACAAGTAGGTATATAATGACTAGCTGTTTCTATTACCTCTGTATTTTGTTTCTATAATATTGAGTATATGGTATACAAAGGCAACTTTTCCTGTCTGTTTCACAGTGAGTTTGTTCACCTTTTACAACTAAATGTCTGAATTCAGTGATAAAATGTAATGAAAATTGTGCTACTAGGATTTTCTTGGGGTATAAAAACAAAACACACTTTGCTATTTTATTCGTTTATTCAATAAATAGTTACAATATCTTACATATTTCACAAATAAGAAGTTTTTTCATGTAACATAAAAGTTATAGAACTTTTTTTTCACATTTCTTCCAAGCTAAAACATGATGGTTAGAAATCGGAGCTACTGCAGAATTTATTTTGTAGTGTCGATGATAATACTCTTTCAATAAGCATTCCCAACGAGTCACAGTGTTACTGGTTGGGAAAAAAAATCCCAACGAGTCACACTGTGACTCGTTTTGGTGTGACTCGTTGGGAACCCCTCAACAGGATTTAAATCCATCGAGCGGTTCATGTTTCCTTTAATTAAGCGTTAATCTCAATGAGATGAAATTAATGTGCAAGTTTACAGTGACTTTGTCAAAGCCAGCAAATCGCCGCAGACAACAAAAGAGACGATCAAACACCGAACACAATGCCACAACAATTTTTTTATGCCAACTCATTTTGGTAATGCTTTTCAGAATAAGAACGCAACTTTTCTTGAATACTCCAAATTCAAGTCAAAATTAATTGTAGAGCACACAAAAAATTTTGCCTATTCGTAATATGTGATGGAAGTTTTAGCTTGGAAGATCTTTACACCAAATCAAGAACATAATTTTATAACATAACACTATTTAAATAATTATATGCTGAGCTATTAAGTATTTGGTACCTATAATATTACTTCATTATTATAAACACTTGTCATTTATGTTTCCACATAAAATTGGTGGATTACGAGACTGGAAAGTAGGTAGGTAGGTATGTGTGAATATGTAGAATGTATGTTTTAAAAGACTTGTGTTTTTATTTTTATTAAGCACCTACCTACTACTATAATTTATTTAAACTAAATATAAAACTAATGAAACATACTAAATCCATACAAAAAATTTGAAAAGTTTTTAAATTTTGTTTTCTAACAAATAAACTTTTAACAACAAAAATCATAACAATTAATCTACCTAACTACTAAATATCACAAAACACAGACGAGATTTTGTAAAGCGATATTTTAATTAATTTTCTTTAGCACAATTATTTAAATATTGAACTCTTTAAGCATGACTTAAATATTAATATTAGTTTAACGATCATTTTAGTTAATATTAAAAGTATTATATCGAGGGCTGTGAATGAAAATTGAGTATGGTCTAATTTAACAAATGTTATCGTTGATTTTTACCCATTTATTTTACTACAACCCTCGATATAAAACAGTTTTTCCGACGCATTTATCTAAAACATCGCATTTAATTTTGATTTTAAATTTCTAAATGTAATGTAACGCGTTACAGAATAAAAAACCAAAATTTCACTTTCGAAACCTTATAAACATAAAAATATTTAATGAAACATTTTTAGAAATATTTAATACTAATTTTTCTCTAAAATTTATTTTGCAACGCTTAAGTACAATTCATTGCATTTAAAGCCTATTGTACTTTAACTCATTCATAAGTAATATGTCTCTACCTACTTAAAATGTTATTTTATTAATACTTTATATGAGATTGTAAATTACGTTACACAATTATTTAATATACGAGTATTTAAATTGTATTAACACGATATCTAAATTAAATATTGTGACTGAAAGTGCAGTTGAAAATATTGTTGTATAAATTGTATCAATGGTGCTAGTTAATAATCTTTATTGGTGCCGGGTAAATATTATTAAAATATAATTCCAAAATACGTGAAATATTAATATCTATGTTTTTCTTTCATCGTTAATTTGCGCAGTTGGTTGTAGGTACTTCTTATTTTCGATAAGTACATAAATAAATCGAGCTTTTATAATATTATATTATTATTTTTATTCTCAATAATTATGATATTATTATTTCGTCTGCAACGATTTGGCTTATAACTATAATATATTATTCGCTAAAACTATTATTTGAATAGTAATAATATATTTCTATATACAATTTTCATCTAAAAGGCATAGGATATAAACAACATGGTCCATATTTTGGATATAAAATACTTAAAAAGAGTTTAAACAAACAGCATGAAAAAGTTTTGTGTAGGATAAAAAAAAAAACTTGGAAAATGTTAAAATTGTAATTAAGTGATTTTGTCTCCGCATATGCGAAAATAAAATTGAAGGTACCTTAAAATCGGGCGTACTAACACAAAAACGAGATAAGTTCGTATAGGCCGAGTGACAGCCTTGGTGTCAGAATTTTTAGGCCGCCTGAAGGTTGGCAGTTGGCTTAACAGTTGTTGTTGACTAACTATGGAGGCCTACAATTTACACATTAAAGCAATAGTAGTAAAACAATTTTAGATATTCGTTCAGATATTTGTCTCTAGTTGAAATTTGTTGCACTAAAAGATATAGTAGTTACTCGAAGCATTTCTTCAGTATTGATAATTTGCAGCCAGAAATAAGACTCGATAAGCCTCTTTACTTGCGTTTTTCAGAACGTATTTGGTTGTTACAAGTTGATATTAGGTGTCATTTTAAAGCCTGGTGTCGATTTATGTGACACACTTAGGATCTTCCTCATAAACACTGCTTAAAGTTAGTCACTCCTTAAAATATTCTGACAACTTCTCGCTGACGTGAAATGACACTCGCGAAACAAGACGGAGAATTTAAAGCAGTGATTAAGTTTAAGCAGTCTTTATAACTAAGGCTCTGTCAAATAACCCTCACTTATAATTTTTTTGGTGTTTCTCTCGCTGAATAGTAAAATAGCATGATGTTTTTGTCAACGCCTGAAAATTGCGAGTTTCAAAGGCTCAATTTCACAATTTGACTAGATTTTTTATCATTTTGCATTTTTTATGCTAAGTTGATATTGACTCCGACGCCGGTCACGAACTCGTCCCTTATGAGAGGTAGCAGGGCTGTGTGCCTGAAACAAATGAAACAAGGATTAATTTTAAAGTTACCTAGTTTTTGTAACCCTATGTTAATTACTAGTAAATTTTGTCAACCGCCAAGCAGTAATGTGCAAACATTACTGTATTCCGGTTGGAAGGGCAACTTCCAGTGAAATTTTAGGGCAAATAACAGGGTGACAAGCGGAGTGCTGTGCCGCTTAGGGTCTTGAATTTTAAGAGTTCCAAATTTTACGTGCCGCAGACCTGTTATGGGAAAATTGACGTTCAACATCATGCGAGCGATTTGCTCGCCTCTTCACTCAATTGTATACAAAAACCAGTAAACTTTTTAAACCCTATACGACCTCGTGATTTTGATACCAGTCGCCTTAAATTGATATTTCGATTTATCGAGTGTTAGCTGTTTCTTTGGGATTTCTAATTTTATTTTTTCTTAAAAGACACCACAAAAAAAAATGTCGGCGTAGAGATCGAGACATACTCGAGTTATTGCGAGACTAGTCCACTTCAATTATTTTTTGTATAACCTACTAATATTAGATTTAAACACGAAAGTTTGTGTGTGGATGCTTGCTACCACATATCTCTGTAACTATCTACTAAACCGATTTAGTAAAGTTTTAAATTGAGATAGCATAATGTGCCCTGGATTAACACATACGAGGATAGGGTACTCTTCATCATTACGGTTGTACCCAATAAGCCCCGTGTTGTACACAGTAGACATGTGTTAACAGGTGTTGCAACTAAACCCAATCCAAACAAACAAACTAAACAACGCAAACAAATGACACTACAACTTTATTACGCGATCCAATACCTCATTACCTACGAGTATAGTGAAGCTCGCCGTAATCTCGCAGCTGTATGAAACAGCACGCACTGTGGACACGGCACTTAAGTGCACTGGACCGGGCTGTTTATGTTTGACCAAGCTACGAGGACACTGAGTTATAAGTAACTACCTAACCCTGTATAGTGTAGCTTTGTCAAGTAGAGTGAGTAGTTATAAGAAAAGGATATGCTAAGACGAAAAGGGCTCACAGTGCTAATCATTTTGATTTTTTTTTAAATATGGGATCAACTATGAAATTACGAAAGAAATATTAACTGTTTAAAATTAAAACGGGAATGTTGAGATAAAAAATAAATATTTTACCACGATTAGTTTCGATCACATTAGGTGATTTTCGTCAAGATTTTACAAGCGTGACGTGCTCGCGGTTGCGTCTCGCCTAGCACTGGCACAATGTTAGTTTCCATAGTAAAATATGAACTACTCAAATTTTAATTTTTTTCTATGTAAAAGCTGTTATTTTTGGGATTGCACGGTTTTCCCATGGCAAATATTTTTATAAACAGGCTCTTATTGCATTGTCATCGGAGTTAATTACACACATTATCCCACATTTCAGCTCAATCGGACATCAGGAAGTGTTTAAAATTCTGTTGCAAGATTTGACTCACACTGACATACAATGCAAGTTAAATGAAAGCTTGTAAAATTGTTTATAATGATGAGTACGGAATTCGATACCGATTAAGAGAACACTAAAATTTCTAGGCAAGCGTGCTCCATCGTAGACTCCATCATTGCTTCCCCAGGCAAGACGGCTGTCTAACGCAAGCCTATTTTTGATTAAATAATAAATATGCTATCCATTTTTTGTTAATCTGTGTTTCGCATAGTAATTATTGCATAAGCTTGCTCTTGCATGGAATATCACGATTCTCCTGCATCCGACGTGTTGGGACAGCCCTGATTGGATTGGTTTGAATCGTTTATTCAATTTTGATATTGAGATTCTGAATTTTGTATTATTTACATTTTTAAAACGACATTTTAACACTAGTTGGTTTAGCATAAATTTAGACGCGACATTTTAACAAGTTTTGTAGACCTAGCATATTTTTTTTATTAATAACTATCTGTTCTCTGCCACGCTTCGCTGTGGATAAAAACAAATAGATATAAACAATCCTTGATGCGTATTATATATCATGCTAAAATTTCAGCTCGATCGGTGCAGAACTTTTTGAGTTTTTGAAGCGTACACAAACCAACATAGCATTTTTATATATATAGATAGATAGTCTTGGCTTGGCTTGGCTTGGTTTGCTGACGTAAAATACGTAGCAAGTCCATAGACATATGAAAGCGGGCGGGCGTAAATGAAAACTGCATGTAAGTATGTGTCTTCATTCCCTACATTTAAATTCACTACAGTTTTCACGTGTGGGAAATGTGAATTTTTTTGAAATGTGAAAGTTTTGACAGTTTTAATAGAGCAATGTCAAAAACCGTCATGACAAAGTACTTATATTTCTAGAGTTCGTTTTGGGAACGAAAACAGTTTTAAACGTCACTTTTGCTCACAAGCGTTCGCATGTGTGACATACGAACGTGTACTTAGGTAAACGATTTAGACATTTTAACTGTTATTTTTGCCACCGATTCGAAACAAACGCGAGATTGTAACAAAACTGAGTTAGGATCGTAAATTTATCGATTTCACTAAAATTGCTTTGTTCGACGAGAATTAGAATAGATAGGTTGTTCAAGCAAAGACAGACTTTCGTGACTTTTTACGACTAATCTCAACATCAGAGTTTTGTGCATTTAGATCACAATGAACCGTGAAAATAATATGATATGATATAAAATAATATGAAAAATCAACGCTTTTGAAATAAACATCATTTCAAAAGCGTTCGTTTCATAAATCCAGGCGGAAAGCTTCAACAAACTTCAGACTTTTAAAAGTAGGGTTGTAACACAACTTACTCTTTAGACGCGGGTTAGGGTCGTCAGGCTCACAGTACAATTTTAAAAGCATTAGAGTTCCATAAAATCAAGCGGTGACTTATCAAACTTCCAATTTAAAAAGCAGGGTTGCTAGCACACTGTAATTGAAGACAGAACTTACTCTTACGACGCGGGCTAGGGTCATCACGCGCATACTTACTCGTGGGGTACGGGCCAGGTGGGCGCGTGCTTGTGCGTGGCGGCTCTAGCCCGGGCCAGCAGGGTCATCACGGCGCGCTTGGTCGGTGACATGGCGGCCCGCGCGCCGCCCAGCAGCGGCCGCTTGCGGGCCGCGCTGCCTCCCCCCACGCCCGCTCCTGTCGTACATACAGTCCAATGTCTTATTCCGAAACGTTTGATAAGCTTGCTTTGCAGGTGTCTTGTTTCCACGCGTTACTATGCCTAAACATCAATCCTCGACCAATAGATTGACGTCAATCTATTGGTGGAATAGATCGTCGTCGATCTATTGGTGTGTGACGGTCGATCGATGATAGAATAATTCAGTCGATGTCGATTATCCGTTGTTGCTGTGGTAACGACGGATGATCGATATCTATTCTGATCGACGACTGACCTACTCTATCATCGATTGACCGTCGATCTATTGGTGTGCAGGCACCCTTATATTTTCGGTCAACGAAAAATTACCGAAAGTTTTTGCATGTTATGCTATTTTGGTCAGCTTAAGTTTTTTAAAGAGTAAGCTTATCAAACGGTTTTGAATTTAGACGCAAGTTTGTTTATCGCTGTGGCTATACATTCCTATAATATAAAAAGTGTCTGCAAATGTCAGATAATTAAAATTTAACAATAGCTGGTCGATCACAGTCAGAACTTATTTTACCAACAGCTTGTTGACAAAATAAGAATGAGACAAATTGTAAAAAACATTTTTCAGTTTTAGAAGAATTTTTGTAAAAAAAATGCAACCCGAAAACAAATTAAATTGGCTTGCAAACAGAAAACCAATTTACTCTGTAAAAGTACAGTCTGACAACTTTTTAAAAACTACTAAACTAAAATAATTTAACAATAAAAACTTAATTTAATTTACATACACTTTTCAGTTAAAATGTATGCCACAGCTAATAAAAACTTGTCGGACTGTACATACGTTTTGTTGGAAGGATTCAGTGGTGTTGACAACCCTGCCTACCTCACAGACTTACCTGTCAACTTTACCAAAAAAAAAGTTCAGTTTATTTTTACTTTTAACTCATTATATTATTTTAGATACTAGTTAATAATACAGAATAACAATTTGTAGCATTTTGTTTGATTGTAAATTAACGTGAAATAACCCCGAAATGCGTACGTATTTTGTTTTGTTCAACAAAATATTTTGTCTATTTCAGGAACAACACGCGTCCATTATTGAGAGAGATTGAGAGAGTTCAGCTTTTTATCTAATATAGGGTTGGTAGGAAATTACTATATGCTTTAGTTTAGTTCGTTGCGAACGAAACTAGGTGGCGTTTTCACGCTCTTCATTTTTGTTTTCGAACTTTACTATCAGAATGTTCCCGTGAAAAACTGCTCACCTAAAATAATTTTACCGTAATTTTTGAAAAAAATCTGATTAATAAAGATCAATATGTGTGGTAACCAGTAGTTCAGTTAGTTGACCACTTTCTAGCGACCAGCCGGCACTTACTGGTGCAGTTAGTAGTTGAGAGCAACTGACGCGGAGTGACAGCCCTAACCGGATAATTTAATTTGCAACTGGAAACGAGGCTGCTCCTGACACAATGTCGACGTAGTGTAAGGGCCCTATTCTCACCCGCGGCTTTTACACGCTTTTTATTAGTTTCACTTGTATGTTTGTAACCGACTCCTTTGGGCGCGATTTTGACCCACAAAGTGTGTTTTTTAGTTTTTTGAACTATTATTTATTTTAGTGTATTTTTTTGTGTGTTTTATCGGTCACTGTCGCTCTCATTAGAAATGTCATGACCACATCAATAGTGACCGGATTATTATAATTATACAATTGTACAATTGTCGTTATGAGTGTGAAACGTTATTTATTTATTGTATACTTTTATATGCACATACATATTTTAATATGAAATTGCATATTTGGTCTAAAATCTAGTGACCATGCATATTTTCGAGATTTTTTTGGTAGATTTCTCTATTCAAAACTTAAAATTAACTGTTACAAAATATTTTTCCGTATACTCGTACCTACACTCAAAATAGATTGCGTTATTGGCAGTCATTTCATTTTTTTTCTCCTCATTTTTAATTTTTATATTTTTCTCATATACTCTCTAAAATTTATCATTTATATTGCATATTTTTCGCTTTTTCATGCATATTTTATGCATTTCATGCATATCAAGCTTTAGATGTTGCATATCATATAATCCGATCTTTAGTCATGAGGTCATGACAGTGAGAGTAACAGAGTTAATCTCGATTGGCCCAGAGTACCTCCCTGTAGTTTGGATTAGTAGAGTGCGGCGTAATCGTTCGGTCGCGTTGGATTAGTGCTCTCCAGGGACGATTTAAGGAAGGTCCCGGTTGGAAATGTACGTCGATTGGATAAACTAGAAATTTAGTAATTAGACTTAAAAGAGCTTAACTCGTCAACTGGATCGGCTGTGATTGGATTTTAGGCCTTAATTTTTAACCGACTTCCAAAAAGGAGATGGTTCTCAATTCGACTGTTTGTTGCTTTGACAATTCTAAGCGCAATGTATTGCTTCGTCTGGCGCCTAATATGATGACTTATATTTTCAGCTTCCGTGATCTACTTGTCTTTTTACACGCATTTTATTAGCTTCACTTGTATGTATGTATGTATGTATATAACCGACTCCTTTGGGCGCGTTTTTGACCCACTTTAAACGGCCAGATTTCGTTCAAACTTTGTAGATATATCGAGGACCGATGACAAGACACTAAACAAAGCGTGTTTTTTAGTTTTTTTGAACTATTAATTATTATCTTTGGATTCAGACTTGGCAGCAAGATACCTACTATATCTTATCTTCAGATAAATCTAGAGAGCAAAAATAGAGCTTCGATAAACCTACGAATGAAAAATATTTATCTGATAAAAGAGAGTAAAATATGTATAAAGGTAGATAAGATCTCAGATAAACCTAGAGTTATAGATAGAGCACTGTGTAAGATTTAGTGGCACCAAGAACTTCTCTACTTTTGTGTATACAATACGCACACGTTGACATATCAATACTATCCTACTTGCGGTACTGTAGAGCTTGTGTACGTGCCCGAAAAAGTAGAGGAGGCTTTAACTTCATCCCAATCTAACGCGGTGCTACATCCTTTTCACAAGGTTTATCTACCTTTATACATATTTTACTCTCTTTAATCTGATAAATATTTTTCATTCGTAGGAAATGAGCTTTTCGCCTTCGTTTGGCTTAACACAGCCTTAACCACTAGCGTGTAATTGAATAGTCGTGCTAAGACGTCTCCGGTAATTGAAAACCGGTTTATACCGCCTGAAGCCGGTTCAAACGATTGTTGCGGCTTTCCGTTACAGCTGAACTAAACCGGTTCGTTTGTTGAAGCCGCAGGAGGGATAGGATTACCTTTATGACAGGATAATATGAATTGTCTTAATCATCTGAATCTGTGGTTAATGTTTAGTTGAAAGGCTTTTGATAATGTGGGAGCTACCTACGAGCTCTTATTTAATAAGAGAGACCGCATTATATTGCATTGTCTTATTAAATTGTGGCGCATTTGCTGGCCAACTCACCATTTTTTTTTATGAATTTGGTAGTTCAAACTGACTAGGGGTAAAAAGACAACTAACCTGTTACACACTTGTTGGTATCACACGTATAGGGGAAAATTAGCAGTACTGATTATGTGAACTGTTAGTAAGGTAACTAGGGAAGATAAACTATAAGGTACTTACCGATCTTGTGAATTGTTAGAGCGTCCCCAGACTTGTGATTTGAGGGGTCAATCTGACTTTCCAACCTTATCAACAGTAGTGTACCTAAACCACTAATTAAAGGACCCAATACCAACTTACCGACCTAATCAACTGTAGCATAGCTTGACTATCTACTTAAGGGATAAAGCAAACTTTCCAACGGTATTTACAGCAGGAAACCTAGATTAGCGACTTAAGGGGGTAAAACTAACATATACCAACCTTATTAGTTAACTGTAGCAAACCTAGACTAGCGACTTAATGGAGTATTACATACTCATCAACCTTGCATATAATGCAGCGAGCCTAGGGTAGTTATTCAAGGGAGTTAAACCAGCCCCGGATCTACAAATTTTTTTAGGCGGGGCAAAAACTGAAAAATGCCGCCCCCCCCCCACTGATATTTATTTTTACCTTTATCATCTATATCGGGGTCGGCAACCTTTTGGCAGACGCGGGCCGCATAGTGACAATTTGAAATAGTGGCGGGCCGCACTTGTTCAAAATAATCAAACAAAACCGTGTTTTTCTTTCAATGAACCAAATAATTCGACTTGGAGAGCTTTGTGAATCAAGCACAGTTGCTCAACACAGTGCTTGATTAAGTAAGTTCAAATCTCGTAGTAGTTTTTATCAACCGGCATTTGGATGTTACTCTTATACGCAGCAAGTTTAAAAGCACAAATAAATAAAAAAAAATCGCGACCGCAGCGAGCGCGAAAATTTTTGTTCATTAATTCAAAACATAGAATTTTTACGAATTAAACGTATAACGGAAACTAAGCGCCATGAATACGCGAGCGCAGCGAGCACGAAAATTTGAGATATTTTTGATCAATTTACGATAGATTTTTACGCGTCAGGCTATTTACAACGAAAATTACACAACGCTCGCGTCGCGTCGGGTACAAAACTTGTAATATTTTCAATCAATTCAAAAATAACTGTGGCCTTTATAAAATAAATAGTAATGCGCGAACGAAGCGAGCGCAGAGATTTGAAGATCTTTTGTTTTTAGGACGGGCTATTACGTAACGGAGTGTATTTAATAGATATCAGAAATCAAGAATACGCGAGCGCAGCGAGCGCAAAATTTTGAGTTATATTCTGTCATTTTAAAAATAAAATTCACGCGCTAGGTCACACAAAACACTAAACAATAACAATGTGGAAATTTTTGAGACGTATTTTTAGCAATTTAGGATATGCATATTTATTTTACGAGAGCCTGTTTCCAAACGAAATTGCACTCAGTAATGCGTAAACAGAGCGGAAATAATGCATTTATCGCTGTTCTTTCTGTATTAAGCTTATTTATTCAGATAAAACCGTTTTTATTTGACAAATCAATTAACTCCGTTTTGGGTAGCTTTGTGTATTAAGTTTTGATATAAAAATTGATAAATAAAAAATGTTTTTGCATAAATTTTCCTGCCCACAAACAGTGCTCGATTAATAAGCGGAAACTACAAAAGCCTTTAGTATGTTGTACGCAGCAAGTCTAAAAGCACAAAATAATCATAATAATAAGAAATGTTTAGGCATTATTGATCAATTCAGAACAGATCGATCATATTTGAAAACTATGCACAACGGAAATTAAACATCAAGAAAACGCAAGCGCAGCGAGCGCAAAAAAGTGAGACGTTTTTCAGAAATTTGGGACAGGCTGTTTACCAAGGAAATTATCCACTATTCAAAATCAAAATCAAATCAAAAGTTTTCAACCAACACGAATAGATTGAAGATTTTTTCGGTCAATTCCAAAACAGTCAGCATCTACTTACCGAAAAAAAAAAACAAGACGCGAGTAGCGAGCGTAATGATTTTGATTTGGTTGTTATTAAATTAAACACAGGCTATTTAATTACGGCGTGTGTGTAATGATTATAATTAATCAAGAATATGCGAGCGCAGCGAGCGCGTTTGTTTTGGCGTCTATGTCCTAGACGTCTTCAGTTTTTATTCATACGGTAACTTAATAAAAAACAAGTATTTTCTTTCCTGACAAACAACACACATGTTCATAATTAAAAAACACTGTCGTGGAGAGAGATCAACGAGGGAGTTTTCGAATATCATCCCTTTCGCACGCACGGTAACCAGACGCGTGCTGCTGCGATTCCTGCGGGCGAGCGGGCGCGTATTTTGACTATGCCATGGGCCCCGGCTCGCCCCCCCCCCCCTAGATCCGGGGCTGAGTTAAACCGATATACCAACCTTACAAACTGTAGCAAACCTAGACTAGCGACTTAGAGGGGTAAAGGAGACGTACTGACCTTGCATGTACTGTATCAGGCCTAGGGTTGATTCAAAGGGGTCAAACCAACATACCAACCTTATAACCTGTAGCGAACCTAGACTGGCGACTTAAAGGGGTAAAGGGGACGTACCGACCTTGAGTAGCGAGCGCGTGCACCGCTGTCGGCTTGACGCCACGCAGCGCGGGGTGCGCGTGCAGCACGCCGCCCAGCACCGGGCTGCTCAGGCCCAGGATGTCGCCGCCACCTGGTTAGTACGGTTAGTTTGTACAACTTATTTGTAGGACTAAGGCAGGCTGTTATGATGTATTGGTTGGACTAAGACAGTCTGTTATGATTATGACCTATTGGTGTCCTACCTAAGACGGTTTTTTTAGGACGTGTTGGAGGATTAAAATAGTTTGTTAGGATGTGTTGGAGGACTAAGATAGTTTATTAGGATGTGTTGGAGGACTAAGATAGTTTCTTAGGACGTATTGGTAGGACTAATATAATTTGTTAGGATGTATTGGTAAAGCTGAGGTAGTGTTTAATATGAATTGGTAGGATTAACAGTCTATTAGTACGTGTTGGTAGAACTAAATAGTCTATCAGGTCAGGACGTATTGGTAGGATTAAAATAATCTGTCAGAACTTGTTGGTAAGATTATTGTGTTAGCCTTTAAAAGTAAACTCGTATAGACCTGGTGTTAGAGTTTTAAGACAACCAGAAGGATTTCGATACGGCTTACTGATATTTGTTTATAGTACTACCAAACTGGACCTAAAAATGTTGATTTTTTCAAATATCTAACAAAATCTACTATTTGAGTTTCCAACGACATATGATGCCTATGGCTCAGAATGGAACTTGTTTTATTAACAGAAAACAACAGATTATGGTGAAATTTAAATTTCAAACTGTTTTTACGTTTTTGGAGCTAGACCGGGTAACTAAATAAAGTAGTAATGCAATTTGCAACAATTGTTGCGCATTCCTTACGATATTTTGGAAGGGTATTAACATTGATGCACCTGATTACTCAAATATGTCAATATTATCTTCGACCGCAAGTTTATTGGTTAATTGGCTTATATGAGTAAATATTATACATTTCTTCTATGACGAACTCCACCCTTAGCCACTTCACGTAGATCTGTTTTCCAATAAAGGGATCTCGAAAAGAATGTTAGAACATTACCAATTACTGTAAATTGGACAATTGGACATGTTATGTAACTTAACAGAGCTTTCTGTTTGTAGTAGTTAATAAATATAATAGATACGTGGGTCTTGAAAAACTAAGGAGGCAAATAATAAAATATGATTTAAAAAAAAAATGTCAATAGCACTCTACAAAATGTATGTAACAGCTGATTATTCTCGATTTCAGGGTTGGTCCCATAGTAAAACTTGTTCAAAATGATGAGTACCACTAGCTCTTTTCGTAAAAGCACATTCTTTGCTTATAATTCTGTTCAAAGATATATTTTGGAAACACTATGGAAACTAACGTGGTTTTCACACATTCGCCGAATGTGTGAAAACCACGTGAAACTAGTCGTAGTAGACGACTTAATTTTTACGTGAGTATCCCGTGTTAATTATAACAAAACATTTGGAAATAAATGGAATTTTGATATATTTGTGTTTGTATTTATGTCGCCACTTATTTATGCCGTTTATGCCGTCGTTTGTAATTATGTCGCCACTTTTTAGTTACTTAATTACAAATCAAAGGTCGCATGTGGCTAATTACACCATGTTAAAGGTTATTTAAGGTACGAGTATAATGTGGAGGTTTTGTGTAATTATGATTCATTAGTGTAAGAATTGCCCGTAACAAGCACGTTAACCGTTCATTACAAACATATTAACAAGTCTTGATTAGAAATGAAGTTGTACCTGTTTGGAGTATAATATAGGTACAGCCAGTTCTGAAGATTTTAGTTTTAAGACTCATAGTGCTGATCATAACAGACAACTTTTATCGTGGTACCAACCAGAATTTGCGAAAATAAAATCAGCTGTTACGTACATTTTGTCGAGTGTCATTGCCTTTTTTCTATGGAACAATTGATTTTTCTTTTACAAATTTAGGTTGGTCTCATAGTAAAAGTTGTTCATTATGATGAGTAGGTACTATATTATGTTTTTTTTTTGGCTTAGAATAACATATCCTTAAAACCTTTATAAAAAAAAATTAATAAGAAAATTGAAAATTACCACACTCTTTGCACGTCTGCTAGGATATAATTTTGAGACTAAAAAGTCTTTAAATTAATAAAAAACTTAACTTAAAACTTAAATAAAAAAAATTTAGTATTTCAAAAAAATTTTCCAGTTTGAAAAACAAAGTTTTCGTTTCTGGGTCAAACAGCCCAAACAAAAACCTCCTCTTGAGTAGTTCGTTTGGATTTTATTTTCCATCCTATGATATAATAAAGGTTTTTTCTTTATTACTTCCGTTCTCATGATCCCGGAAGCCATCACATAATTTCTCACACGCCATTGATCTACGAATTTTTATGTTCTTTTTATGCGGTATTTTTATTGATGAAAAAAAAAGTGTAAGCAAAATCATTCTTTATTTACGTTCATTGGTAGGGTGAAACTAGTAAATTCTTTAATAAGCTGACAACAAAAAAAATCTATATAATTAAATATTCTAAATAATAACACAAGTACCTGATTAAAAAAAAAACTTTCTTATTCAAAAAGTTTTATCTATAAAACTTCTGTCATATTGATTTTGGTTGTATCAAATTTGTACTTTGGTATAAAAAGTTGCCTGTCACTTGTCACTGGTCTCAAAAGGATAAGATTCTGGTTTTTTATTTTAAGTATTTTATTAGCCTAATTTAAGATGTAAATATTGTACATAGTAGGTAGTTTTTAATTGTTAAATAAATGTTAAAAAAAAAAAAAAAATAAGGTTAAGTAGCTTAGGCGCAACGGTGGAACATACGTACCTAAATACAAACATACAACCACTTTTTAACCACCACCACCACTATCACTTTTTTTTTTTTTTTTACCTTTCTTTTTAGATTCACAGTTGTCGCCTAAACACAAAATACAAAACAAAAACTAGTGGCCTTTCACAAATGTCACTAATGAGATTTATGAACATCCTACATCACGAAACACTCCACAAAGTTCCAGTTGGTTGCGTTATAATCTGACAGCTGTCACTTCACATTTTAGCGACAGTTCGATGAATCCGTCGAGATAAATCGTTACTGGACATTTTGATCTGTCATCACCAATGACCGCACTTAATAAGGTAGCCGGTAGCACATCCATACATCTTCTTTTCTTCTTCTTCTTTCTTATATTATATAAAAATGAATCGCTGTTCGCTGGACCGATTTCGCTAATTTAGATCTTGATATATTTGTAAAAGTTCAGGGAAGGTTTGAACGGTGAGAAACATGAATAAATAAGTGAAGAAAAATACTAAAATCGACAATTTCATTTTTCAATACAAACTGTTCCTACCTCTGAAACATTTGATGTTCGGTACGGGAAACTCGGAATGTCCGATCTCTTTTGTCTTTTTAGAAATAAAAAATAGTGTCACTTGGTTGTCAAATTTATTATGTGTGTTCAGAAATTAGTCCGATCTTTTTGGTCTGTGGTTTTTTTTTTGTTTTGTTCGCTATAATACAGGGAAGGTTTAAAAGTAAAAAAAAACAGCGGGTGAAACCGCCGGGGGCAGCTAGTATAAACTGAATCTCTATTTCCCTTGGTCATCGCATCACGCGTGAACAGTGGGAACAATTTCGCTAATTATTTTTTTGTCGTGTTAACTATTCTCAGGAAAAGGTCCTTATTGATTATTTGTTATTATTGATTGTTTTTTGTTATAATATGTACCTAATTTTTTAATTTTTTAATATGCATTGTACACCTATGGACATTGTAATCTGAAATAAATTAATTGAATTGAATATGACAGACAAAATTAAGGAAGTCAAGTGGAACATTCGAAAATTTAAGACGATTCGATTCAATATTCATAGTTAAGACAGGACAACGTCTGTCGGGTCTGGTATTTTTATCGAGAACTAGCTGACTGTCCCATATTAAAAGTTGTTCATGATGATGAGTACTATGACCCCTTTACGGCGGGGTGCCCTTTATGAATAACCCTGTAGAGCCCCTGAACTTAAAAAAAAGTGCTCGGGTCTAAAAGAGCCTAAGTACTTATGCTGAACAAAACCACCCACCGTAGTCGTTCTATTGAGGTTTCCTATACTCTCTACTTAGTGTCGGCTATACAGGGTTTAAGGAAAGGGTATGCTAAGCCGAAAAAGTCTCATAGTACTCATTAGTACGAACAATTTCTACAGAGTAGGTACAGAGTATCATTGACATTTTTTTGGATAGGCGGATTATTTTTTCGAAAATTTCGTTTTGGTCTCATTTTTATTAGTTGTAAAAGTTGTTTATATTATTGAGTAATTGAGTACCTACTATGAGCCCTTTTCGGCTAAGCATACCCTTTCCTTAGCACCCTGTAAAGAGCTTTTTGCCTAAATAGCTTAGAGCTAGGGTTAATGACTTAGGGCATTATGTAGGATGTGTTTTGCTATCATTTTCCTTGCGTGGGCTACCTTAATTTTTTACTGGAGTCAGAAATACACTTATACTTGGCATTTTGTGGGCTGAAGCTTATAAATATTTTCTTAGTGTTACTTTTTACTGAGTAAAGTATTCGAAAACTTTTATTTACATTTTTTTTAGTTAACTTCTAATGTCCCACTGCTGGGCAAAGGTCTCCCTCAATTTTTTTCATTTCTCTAAACTAAAATTAAGCTGAAAAATAATTAAACCTAAGTTATTTAAAAAAATCAAAAAGCAGTTTTTGCCCGTGGGGTAAGGTACCAAGAACGATGGCTGCATTCCCGCGCTGAATCGTTAGTGAATTCTTTACGTGAGGAGTGAGCGACCGGCGGCGTCGAAGCAGGCTTAAAAATTGAATTGTCTTAAAATATCACTCAATCGATTAACTATAAAATATTGTGATATTATTTTAATTTGATTAGGTTTTCAAGTCACCACGTTCAAGTTGGGTTGAACAGAACTGAAAATAAAAGCTAAACATAATAAAAAATCTAGGAATTTTGTTTATTGTGTTCAGCTTTTTAGTTAGTTTTAATCCATTTTAATAGACCATGAGGAGGATTAAAAACTACGACACCAGGGTTGGCCGCTCGTTCTTTTTGAAGTCACTTATTTTTTAGTTTTTTTGTTAGTCTTTTTCTCGGTTCTTAGTTGTCTGTTTGTCTGAAAATGATCGATGTCCAAGGCACTGATATACTAACCAAGCAATCTAGAAACCAACTAAACAACAAACCCAACCATACCAACCTAGCAGAGAGTTCTGCGTGAGAAGGTGATGCGTAGGAGGTTGCTGCAGCACTCCACCACCGACCAGCATCCCGTGACCCGTGTGACCAGCTGCAGCCAGCTGGAAAGGAGGTTCTTTGTTAACTGGTTAATAATTATAACTATACTAGCTGACTCGACAGACGGTGTCCTTTCTTAACGATGACTATTTAATTCGAATTGGTAAAAAAAGCCGTCAATTCTATGTCAAATGTCAAAAGTTACATTAAAAAAGTTTACATTGTCCAAAGCGCTAAAGTTAAATGGTTTAAGTATTTTTAAATTTTCTAATTTTTCATGTTTTTTTACTATAAATTGAGATGTGAGCTATCCTATCTCCTAAGTTAGATCGAACTGCATCCGGTGTGCAAATTTGATTGAAATCGGTTAAGTAGTTTAGGAGTCTATAGCGGACAAACAACGTGACACGTAATTTATATATAAATACTAGCTGACTCGACAGACGTTGTCCTGTCAAAAGCCATTGCGTAACTATAGCAACCGTAGTATGTTGATGCTAACTTGTCAATTTATAGTAAAAATTATCAGTATTTATATAATTTGCAATAAATTAAAATTGCGACTATAATTTGAGATTTAAACTATCCTATCTCTCAAGTTGGATCGAACTGCACATGGTGTGCGAATTTTATTATAATCGGTTAAGTGGTTTAGGAGTCCATTGAGGACAAACATTGTGACACGAGATTTATATATATTAAGACTAGCTGACCCGGCAGACTTCGTACTGCCATACGTTTGTATGGGAAAAAGAAAAGGACCGTTTTTAGGGTTTTTCAATATTTCTGAGAGATTTCTTAATATTTTTTTCCGTAAGAACCTTCTCCTAATAATAACAAATACAACAAAAAAAGAATTAGTGAAATCGGTCCAGCCATTCACGCGTGATGCCGTGACCAAGGAAAACGGGTTTCATTTTTATATATATAGATGTATTAAGATTAGCGGTAGGTATGTTATGGTTTGTAATGTATGAAACTGCATGAGAAATGGCAAACCGCATTACATCTAGGTGCGCGACTCTACAGAGTTATAAGAAAGGGTGTGCTAAGATGAGAAGGACTCATAGTCCTCATCATTATGATCAACTTTTCCTACGGGAACAACCCGGAATTTGCTAAAAAAATCAGCTGTTTCATACATTTTGTCGAGTGCATTGATATTTTTCTGTGGAACAGCTGTTCTTTTTCCGCGAATTCCGGGTTGGTCCCGTAGTAAAAGTTGTTCATAATGATGAGGACTATGAGCCCTTTGCGGCTTAGCGTACCCTTTCTGAATAACCCTGTATAGCTATGGTTCGCTATATTCCTGATCTCATACAGAAGAACTATAACTTACCTGATGATGAGCAGCAGTAAGATGGTCAGGGCCCGGAGTGGGCGCCGGGGGGGAGAAGTCGCGCGCCCCTCCATTGATAGTAATTCCACCCGGGAGAGACACCGGTGTGGGGGCTTGCAGGCCTGACAGCTGTGGACAACGAGGATTTATTTAGACTATTTTTTTTTATTTTTTTTTTAAATAGACTGGTTTTTACCAAATTGGTGAAAAACAAGTATCATATACTGGTTTGTCCAGATCGTTCGTCGTTTTGATGAATACTAAACTACTGTGGCTCTTTTCCGAGGACTGAGCTTAGCCTTTCGAACGTTCCATTTTTTATATTTATCGCCTTCGTATTTTTATTCGCACCGCCATCTTGTTTTCTCTCACTTCACGACTGCCCACGCCGTCACATCACCCGCAAGCTAGGCGACAGTCACACCGCCGTCAAGGAGTGGAGATTGTCATGCTAACAGTTGTTTCTTTGCATAGTGTTCTACAAGAACACTTACAATATTTTAGGATAGCGTTAAAGACATACCGAATAGTTTTTTTACTTTTGGCGATTTTAGAATTGTTCGCATTGCAAAATATTTTTGTAATTAAGTTTATAATAATGTGTACAATCTATCGTAGTTTCTTTCTTAGTTACTATCTTAATACTATCTTAAAATATTGCAAGAGTCTAATTAGTCAACGTACAACGCCGCGCCGTGTCAAGAGTTGGATTTAGCGATGTTGAAAACTTCAGAGAACCTCTTTTACAAACTTGTGATATGATCTACTACTGACAGAGACGTAATTTTATAGATCTGGATTGAAATTAATATCAGCATATATATATCTTAATAATATAACCAAACATCCTATCAAGATGCATCTAAGAGCAACGTTATGGAGACTATTATTCTCGAAGTACCCTATTCAAGAGACCATGATATCTAATCTAGCGACCTTATGCTGCTCATGTCTCCACACCCGCAATTCGATGTTGCCCTACGCTTTAAATTGAATTACACTCCCTGGACCCTTGAATAGGGCACGGATTGTACAGTCACGTGTTCGACTTCTCTTCGAATATACCTTACATGGTGGAAGCATTGAATCAAAGGCTTTGACTCAATGCATTGGTATTCCGTGCCCACCAATGGCATGCAGTCGTGACTTCGAATGGACCAATCAGCTTTCAGTATTATCTGCTAGCTAGCTGCCTAGCTATTCAACTTTTGTAACTTTGATGCAGAGATTCTCAAAGTGAGTGATGACGCCCCCTTCTAGGCTCGAAAGGCATATAGCCTTTACTGCCTAGTAAAGGACTTTAAGAAAGTTAGGAGCATGTTAAAGTTGCGTTTTATAGCTCTTTTTAAGAACAGCTTCATAATGTAAGTTTGAACTTGGAACAAGATAATTTTTTTATAAATGACACGCTATAATTAAAGAAAAGTAATTTGGGACATGCTATTAGCTCTTGAAATACAGTTTTTACCAGCTTTTGCGTTTAATTGCTAATTGATTAATGCTAAGCTAAGTCATAAATAAGCTATTTCATTTGTTTTTGATTTACAAAATTTGCGATTGTGATTTAAAAAGTGGTAAAGAAAAAATAAGTAGGGGCGTTAGAAAATAACTTCTCAATGTGGGTCATAGACGAAATAAGTTTGAGAACCTTTGATTTAATGTAATATCCATTGGGGTCGTTGCACGGGTTCATGCAGGTGAATGGTATCTAATACAGAATGGTGCCGTGCCTTTATTCAATTTAGAAGAAGTCGAAAGAAATTGAGCACGTCATGATCTGGAGCCTTATTGTGGTATGTAAATTCGAATTCGAATTAAAAATGGTGAAGTGGTATGTAAATTCGTACGTAACTTCCAAAGAACTCATTGGTGCGAGTCGGGGTTTGAGCCCGCCACCTTAAGAATGCGAAGCGTCTGCTGTCCCACTGAGCTACCACGGTTTAGAGATGAACAAAAAACACAGAAAAATGCGCATCTAAATTCCGCTAAAAGAATGATGAATTCACCTAAAGCACGGAGTATACTGATATCACCAAAAAGTACAATGATTAGCACTAGGTGTTACGGTGACGACTGTCATAAACTGGTGCTAGTCATCGTACTTTTTGGTGATATCAGTATGCTCCGTACTTTAAGTGATTCGTCGGAATTTAGATGGCCATTTTCCTCAGTGCGGTTACCACGGTTCCGACATAGCATGGTCCAATCATTCACACTAAACATAAAGATAAATGAGCACTAACTATGATACCATAGATCCAATGGCTAATCCAACTGAACAAGGGACTTGTCATGACGTCACTCAAGCGGGTTACCGAATAATTAATCAATGACGTCACGCCTCGTTAAGCAATCGAGGGCTCTTAATGAATAGCTCCCTAATTAGTAAGTCCTGGATGGCTATTGAGACGCTTTCCATCAATGATTGATTAGAATATTGTCTAACTTATGTATAGGTATTAAGAAATTCTATTTTTTTTTCAAAAAGCGAGTGAGTTTTTAGCTCGTTTTGCTTGATACTTATAACCTTTTAGATGTGCACTCTTGCTATTTTTAGCTAATTTTGTCTCGGTAGGTATTACATTTATTTAGTAAAGACAATGCAAGTAAAAAAGTGCAGGTTTGGATATTGACTGAACTTAGTTTATGAGAATACATACTTATATATGATTTTGGAGTCCCTAGATTTTGCACTTGACGGGCCTATGTCGCGAAATCTAGTTCTAGTATCTTAGGTGTACAGGGTCAAGTCAAGTGTTTACTTTTGTTTATATACCTATAATACGTACAATACTCATCAGTATGAACAATTTTTATTATTAGACCCCCCACACTGAAATTCTAAAACCCTTTTCTTTTAACCCTATACGCGTTACAACTGTCTATAAAACACTTTTTAAGCTATTGCATAGCTTCTATCGCGGGCCTTGAGCGTGGAGACCGAATCCAGAAATTCCGTAACGAAAATAACCTTACAAAAAAGGAAGATTTAAAAACTTTAACATTTTTTTAAAAATAGAACTACGGGGGTACACTCGGAAGAGAGAGTCATGACGTTTGAAAAACGTTTTTTAAAAATATAGCAAGGCCTATTTTTCAAAAAAGTATCCAAATGAATTTCTGTAATAATTATCAATAATTTTCAAAATTAAATAAACTTGGCGAAAGGTCAACGAAACCTTACACTCGACACCTAGAGGCGAGTTGCTGAACTAAAGAGACAAGCGTGATATTTCAAAAAGTCATTAAAAGTTCTGCTATTCATCGATAGATGGCAAAACAAAAAAGTATCACCGTATGCAATAGCTTTACCGCGGCAGTCCCCGAGTGCCACACGTCTATTTTTTCTCGTTGACTCTCACACTCTCTCACATCTTATAGTTGACTTTTCTACCATGTGTTTATTTCTATCAATTTCTAGTTAACTTGTACTTACCCTATGTTTGTTACAGTCCCTCAAAGGCAGGGTTTCCTCGCTGCCGCTCCTCGAAGACTCCGGAGGCGTCAGGCGCCGCTGGTCGTTCTGTGACGACAAGATCTGCATCTCCAGCATCTGCTCTTGTCTGATGTCGTCGTTGTAGTCCTGGAACAAGAGTGTTGGAGTTATTGTAAGTAAAGTAAAGTGAAGTGAAGTAATGGAAGTATTTTTTTGTTATGTTTGCGATTTCCTCTTTGTAGTGTCAATAAATAATTATTGCACATATTCTCTTCTAACATGCTTATTACAAAAGTTGGACAAAAACACGATTTATCCATCTGAGCATATATGTATAAGGTGTAACGGTATGGTGTAGTAATACTTAAGGATGTTTTTTTACACGTCAAAGTAAACAACTTTTGAGACACAAGTTTGCTAAATTCGAAAAAATAATCGAGTCTCCATACAAAATATTTAGTCACGTGATAAATTTTCTATGGATATTCGATATTTTCTTTCTTGAATTTAGCAATCTTGTGTTCTAGAGTGTTTCACTCTTACGTATTACTTCACCTTTCCATTACACCCTGTATATATAGCAAATAATATATAAATGGAATCATAATATGATATTTGAAACAAAAAGAGGGTAGATCCATTCATCACATTCTCCATAGTTCCTTATTCGGGACTCGAGATTAAATTGTCTAGCAAATTGCATCGCAGAGGCCCATGTCCCGGAACATCTTGCAAACTGAGTTATCCTAATACTCAGACAAACCTAGAGATAAAGATGGAGCACTGCGTTTGATTTCGGTGAAGCCAAGAACTCTACTTTCGCACGTACGAAGGTATTACACAAGCTACGGAGCATTGTTTTTTTATAATATTGAGTGACGGGATGAGCAAATCACTCGCCTGATGTTAAACGTCACGTTTGCCCATGCGCTACTCTGAATTTTAAATTCTTAGAATTCAAGACCCTGCGTGGCACAGCATTACGCTCGTCAAAAGACGCTTAATCTCCTATTTGAAATTCTCCCGAAATTTCACTGGAAACAATGCCTTTCCAACCAGAACACACAGCTTGGAATAACTGACAAAGGAGTGGTACTTCCCCAGGCGGGCTCTGCAAAAGAGCCCTACCACTACAATAGTTGTTGATTGATAAGTCAATGAGTTTTGTGTACGAACGTGTGAAAGTAGAGGAGTTCTTGGTTTCACTCAAATCTAACTCAGTGCTCTATCTTTCTTTCTTTGTTTATCTGAGTCCTAATAATGGAGGCACGTAAGTAGATTTAAGTTCCCTGATGAAGTGGTACTGCTGCTTATACTGTGAAGAATGTTTTGGACCCTTTTGTTTTGTGCTAATACGTTTTAAGAAGATACGTATTTGGATGGAACCCTAATAATTGACCGACCGCTGCAGCGGGTTTTCCCTGTTTTTGAGGGAAATACCCCACCCCCCCAATAAAAAGGTCCCGACGACGAAAAAAATATTTTTAATCGTTGTGGCTGTATACCGGGTTTCGTCGAGATTTGTTGAGAAGTGCGACCTGTACGCGAGTACCAAAGAACCAACATACAAACATCCGGACTCTCGCGCGGTCTACATACTGTTCGCAAAACCACTAGTTATTATTTGGATCTGACTGTTCGTTCGTCGTACGTACTGTGCCACAAATTCTTTTTAACGTCTTACTAGCTATGCCCTGCGGTTTCATCCAAATTTTCCGAGATAAAAAGTAGCCGAGTATAAGCTAGCTTCAAACTAAATTTCATTCAAACCTGTTCAGCTGTTTTTGCTTGCTTAAGCAACAAACACTCATACTCGTACAGACTTTGACATCAATAGTTTTTTTTGATTAAAATTAATTACATTAATAGTTTCCAGACTTGGTTCTCTTCTAGTGCTTTTTAATATTTATTAATTATTGAAATAGACAAAGCAGTCGGACCACGTGTTCAGAGGGTAATTTCCAGACTTGGTTCTCTTCTAGTGCTTTTTAATATTAATTAATTATTAAAATATTAGTAATTTCCAGATTTGGACGTCCTCTGCTAGTGGTTTTACTTCCTTCCTTGTAAGACTCAATAACAGAAAATCCCGACAAAATACAACGACGACGGAGACGGTACGAGTAACAAAGTCCCAGAAGAAATAGTAAATTTTAAAATGTTTTATTTATACAGGGTTATTCATAAAGGGTATGCTAAGCCGAAAAGGGCTCATAGTATACACATCATTATGAACAACTTTTACTATGGGACCAACCCGGAATTTGCAAACAATAAAATCAACTGTTCTATACATTTTGTCGAGTGTCATTGACATTTTTCTATGGAACAGCTGATTATTTTTTCGCGAATTTCGGTTCGGTCCCATGGTAAAAGTTGTTCATACTATGAGCCCTTTTGGCTTTGCATACCCTTTATGAATAACTCTGGATGTTAGTCTGACAGGTATTTATTTTTTATCGGCTTCTGTAACTTGCATTGTATACAAGTTACATTGTCTGAAATAAACGCATTTCTGTTATTATTATTTGAATAAAGAGCTTTTTTTAAGTCTAGAAAGTTCTAGCTATCATCATAGTTCTGCGCTACAAATTGTAGCAGTCGTAAATAATTTCCGAGCGCCATATCAGTGGAGTACAGTCGCGGGGAAAATACGTCACGACAAAGTTAGTTTCTGATGCACTTGCGAAATGAAATGTGAAGGAATTCGTAATGAGCGTCGAGAGAGCACTTTGGTGCCGTGTTGCAATAAATAATTCTTATGATAACTGTACGTATATGCAGCTAGATACCCGCCAGATACCAGATATATTCCTAATGTCTATTCGCATATATAATAAAAAAAAGACGTGTGGCACTCGGGGACTGCCGCGGTAAAGCTATTGCATAGCATTTTTTATCAACTTATGAAATTATGTTATTTACCAATGCCACCTAGAGGCGAGTTGCTGAACTAAAGAGACAAGCGTCATATTTCAAAAAGTCATTAAAAGTTCTGCTATTCAATCGATAGATGGCAAAACTAAAAAGTATCACCGCTGTGCCGGTCGGGGTGGGTGGTCTTAGGCTAAGGTTATTTTCGTTACGGAATTTCTGGACTCGGACTCCACGCTCAAGGCCTGCGATAGAAGCTATGCAATAGCTTAATATGCTTTGACTCGATTTACACTTATCTACTACTTATTACTAGATTTACTTTTTTACCAGTATTATATTGACCAAGTGAGCGAAGCGTTTTTACAACAAGTTTGAACAAAATTTACTTCAAGTCTCAAACTGAACGCCCGTCCAATGAGTTTACAATCACATGCAAAGCAGGTTTATAGACGCAATATTCAAATTGGTCGTCGTCATTGGTCATTCAATCACACGCACACACACAAAGCGTTGCTGAGCGGAGGGGCGCTTACTTAAGGTTAGATGAATTCTACAACTGGATCTAATTGGTTAATTACACGTAACGAGACAGTGCCGTCGACCGAGTACTCGGTTTGTATAAACAGTTTGACGAAGCGAGACAGTCACTAGTGTGTATAGGGTTATTCATAAAGGGTATGCTAAGCCGAAAAGGGCTCATAATACTCATATTTATGAACAACTTTTACATACGGGACCAACTCAAAATTCGCGAAAAATAATCAGCTGTTCCATATATTTTGTCAAGTGTCATTGACATTTTTCTATGGAAATGTATGAAATCTAGGAGTTGTATACAAATCCTAGGAAATTTATACAATTCCGAAGCTATTTAGGAAATGTATAAAATATCGTTTCAAAAACTATTTTACAGAAATGTCCTAGGAAATACATTTCCGGTAACATATATAAACCATCATTTGTTTGCTCGGCCATTTACTGTCTCGCCACTGTACTCGTTACGTGCTAATCGATTCATTCCTACCTAAATTGCTCGTGCCACAGTGAAACCTATTGAGAACGTCCAGGTCTGCCCTCGTTTAAATTCGTCTGTCTCTCCAAGTATACAACCAGCTTAAAGACATGACGGCACGAGAAAGATTTTGAAGAGACAGTTATTAAATTTTTGCTCAGAATGGGTACAAGTATGTACTCATTTTTGCAGCCGCGACGACGTCTAAATTCTAAATAAAAATAAAAATAAATGGGCATAGAAAATTGAAAGCATAATGTTTTTGCGTTTTTATTGTGAATGTGAGAGGCGCGGAATATGAGGGTTTTAATCCTGGTAGCGGTTACAGCAATTCTCTTTCAAAAATGTAGAACAAAGCACCTACGTAAAGTTCACACAAAAGTTATAGGTAGATACTATTAGGCGATTCTCCCTAGAGTCGATTAATGGTTCGCTACGGCACAGCACTAAAGGCGCAGCCGGTACAACACTACGCTGCTTGCAAGCGAGCGAGAGAGACGATTCGAACAACGAAGATGGCGTGCCTCCTTTACGATATGATTGTTAATTATTAATCGGTACCTGACCTTAAGTAAACCAATACGAGTTAACGTAAAAACAGGGTATAATTTATATCCAGTATCTACAATAATGTTGGAGCAAGAAAGCATCTAACAGTACCTACCATAGATCAGAATATCGGAATATTCGGAATAGATTTATTGGATTAAACTTTTTAACTTTTAAATTTACATACAACAGAAACGTGGTTTTAATCTTACGTGAGTAGTTAGTCCTGTTTATATACAGAGTTATATGGAAAGGGTATGCTAAGATGAAAAAGACTCACGGTACTCATCTTTATAAAAAACTTTTACTAGGTATAGGAGTTGATTTCTTTTTTGAAAAGTCCGTGTTGGTCCCATAGTAAAAGTGGTTCATAATGATGAGTACTATGAACCCACTTCGGCTAAGCATACCCTTTCCTTATAACCTAGTATTAGGAGGATGACAACTGTATCTAGTACTTATATTAGTTACACGAGATTCCGATTCGATACTTCCTGATTCCTGAAGTATTCATCTTCATTGTAAGAGCTAAGTTCTTGTCTGTGGATTATACTTCAGCCTTTTCAATCCGCCTCTCTGACTACAGCATTTCTGTAGCACTTGTACCCACCTAATTAGAGTAAAAGCTTTTTTTTCAAACAGCAGAAAGAATTGTGGCATTTTTTTTTGTAACAAAGGGAGTTATTACATTACTAGTTGCAGCCCACGGTTTCCACCGCAACCTTATGGGTTGATTACACGTAACGAGTACAGTGGCGAGACAGTAAATGGGCACACTCGGCCGAGCAAACAAATCACGATTCTATTGACTGTCTCGCCTCGTCAAACTGTATATACGAACCGAGTACCCGGCCGAGGGCACTGTCTCGCCCTTACTCGTTCGTGTAATCAACCCTGTACAGGAATAGTTTTTTCTGATATAAATAGTAGCCCGAGTTAATCCAGGGTGTTAGCTATTCCCACACTTGACTTCAATCAAGTCCATATGGCACTTTTGCCGCCTCAGTAGTTCATAATGATGAGTACTATGAGCCCTTTTCGGCTTAGCATACCTTTTCTTATCTTCTTAATATATATAAATTACGTGTCACGTTGTTTGTCCGCTATAATATGTAGACTCCTAAACTACTTAACCGATTTCAATCAAATTTGCACACCGGGTGCAGTTCGATCTAACTTAGGACATAGGATAGCTCACATCTCAATTTATAGTAACTTTTGACATTTGACATAGAATTGACGCAATGGCTTTTTTTACCAATTCGAATTAAATAGTAGAGTTCCAAGTTCACCAAGTTCTATCCTAATTTATTTAAAGCTATTTCTTGTCGGTGATATTTCAAAATGTCGCTAACAGTGAGTTAGACATTGATAATAGTGATCTACGAGTATTTATATCAGGCAACTAGGCCCATTTAAGAAGTAGGTATACAGACTAACATACATTCCATAAGCCTTGTAAAATTAACAAAAAAAATCTTAATATAGCAAACTCTGGAAACGTTTTCCTGAATTTGTGCTAAGCCCTACATCCGTCTATTTGTAAATCTATGATGAAAACAACACATTTTCAAAATTAATACACGTAATGTAGGCAAGGAATATTTCCGAGTTCCAAGAACCACTATCCTAATTTATTTAAAGCTATTTCTTGTCGGTGATATTTCAAAATGTCGCCGACCGTGAGTTTTGAGAGATTGCAGCTGCAAACATACTCGAGAAGTGGAAAAACGATGTCGGATTACTGAAATAGTGGGATTGTTTTTGAGCCAAATCTTAGAGTGGTTAGAGAGCTTGTTAACGTAAACTGATGCTTAAGGGATGAAGATAGAGTTTAAATTGTGCTGGGCGCCAGCATACTGTCTAACAGTGGGTTAGGACTAGCGGCCTCATTTTAGACACAGCGCACAGCGCACAGGTCATGTGACTTAAAACAAATTTGAAAAAAGCCACTAAAAATATAAATTGTGCTAAAAGTGGATACAAAGCTGTAAATAGATTAAAACAATGGAAAAGGACAAAAATCGAGTAAAGTACTCGGAGCAAAGCTTTAAAAATAAAATAAATAAACGTTTCACACTCATAGCTCCCCACTAGGAACAAATCCTGTGTCGGGGATGCCACGGAACACACACAAAGACAAGGACAACTAACACCCAGACCCAGAACAGATATTTAAATTCATCATTCAAACATCTGCCCGGCCGGGAATCGAACCCGGGACCTCTGGTTTAAAAGGCGGATACACTACCGCTGAGCCAAACAGGCCGCTGCGCCAAAGTAAATATTTTTTAAAAGACTCCCTTCTTTTAAAAAACTTTTTGAAAGTTCTGCTATGTTTCAGAAACTAACGCCAGATTATCTATAAATATAATATTAAGAAGAAAGGTTTGTATTTTTGTATGTTTGTGTTGAATAAACACAAAAACTACTAGACCGATTTCAAAAATTCTTTCACCATTAGATTGCTACATTATCCCTGAGTAACATAGGCTATATTTTATATCCGTGCAAAGCCGGGGCAGGTCGCTAGTATGAAAATAAACGATGACTATATACCTACTCAGGCAAACTTGGAGAGAAAGACGGAGCACTATATTAGATTTGGGTGAAGCCAAGAACTCTTCTACTTTCGCGCGTACGTACACAAACACCTAAATCTAATGGGTTGAATACACGTAACGAGTACTGTGGCGAGACAGTGCCCTCGACTGAGTACTCGGTTTGTGTAAACATTTTGAAGAGAAAATACAGTCCCTAGAACCGTGATTTGTTTGCTCGGCCGAGTGTGCCTATTTACTGTCTCACCACTGTACTCGTTACGTGTAATCAGCCCATAACGTAGTGCTCCATCTTATTCTTTAGGTCATCTTTAGATTTCTGATTTCTGTATGTTTCTTTAAGTATTTAGATATCTTACATAAATATGGCGAGCGATATATTACCAAACAAAAAAAAACCTTTAGGTTTATCTAGTGGTGAAAGCCGTGGCAGCTCATTGTGAGAACAGTCGCTTCGCATTTTTAAGGTGGCGGGTTCAAACCCCGACTCGTACCAATGGATCCTTTGAGACTTATGTACGAATTTACATACCACTGGCTTTTCGGTGAAGGAAAACATCGTGAGGAAACCTGCATATGTCCGGAGAAGAAATTCAATGGCGTATGTGAATCCACATTTATCTCAGCTTTCAAGTTGACCTTCTGACTGGTTGCACTATACTGCCGATAGCGGTAATAATTTTATATCTTCAATACGAGAAAGAGATTAGCTGACGATCATTTATATCACATCACTGGCTTTTCGGTGAAGGAAAACATCGTGAGGAAACCTGCATATGACCGGAGAAGAAATTCAATGGCGTATGTGAATCCACCAACCCGCACTTGGCCAGCGTGGTGGAATACGGCCTAATCACCCTTCGAGGGTAGACCTGTTTCCCAGCAGCGGGAGGATTAGAGGTTGTATATGAGGTTTATCTGATTATGATCGAATAAATTCCGAAGACGTGCCCCGCAATACAATCTCCCATTATGTCCCGCGTATGATTCCGCTCATATTTACTACGGATTGGGTCATAAAGCGGACCATTACCGGCGTTACGGCCTGTCCTGTTGGAATGGCCCCACCTCAACCGCAGTATATGCGATGCAGTACATAAACTACTTACAAAAAAGTGCTCGAATAATATCTCTTTTTTGACACCACTAAAAGGAAATCATAAACGTAGTAAAAAATAAAAGAAAGACACAAAAGCCGCCTTTATCGCTAAGAGCGATCTCTTCCAGACTTAGTTCACTCTAAAATATCAGATGTACTTATTTCATTGTAAGTATGTTTTATTGAAAAACTAACAATAGTAAAAATAAAATAATATTTCCAATAGCCTAGAACTGTTTCAGTAGAAAGTGAAACTATGTTTTGAAAAATCTATTGGAGCATTTACAATGTACATTAAACATTTGTAAAATATATATAATTATGTATTTTAATTTAGTACAATTTCTATCTTCTTCTAGTAGTCTGCCACTGATCTCAAGGCATCCTGCACTATACGCGTCAAAAGTGTAACATGCTCTCTATTTACAACGGTTATTGTAAAATCTTGCATTTAGAATTAATTTCACAACTTAAATCTGCTTTTAGCAAAACAAAATTGCTGACAGACTGTAAATATCTCTCTAACGTGATAATCTGCCAAGCTTACGTACTGTTTCCCTCAATACTGTGCTTTAGTGCTGCACTGCGATACGGTATTTTTATGACCCCAACGTCGATAGAGGTATTGTGAATGTCAAACGCTATTGAATTCTTTAGCTATTGGTATTGATTATTGGATTCGGAAGACGCTTAGTGCTTGACCTGGGACTGAGCTTGGACTTATAATATAACTAGTGGCGCTTCGCGGTTTTACCTAAACAAAAAAAAAGTAACCTATATAAAAAGATAAAAAGTAGCCTATAATATGTTAATGTAGGCTGTAAGCTAGTTTTATACCAAATCTCATTCAAATCCATTTAGCCGTTTGTGATTGATCGACAAACAAACTCACAAACATCCAAACTTTGACAATATCTCTCAGAAATATTGAAAAACCCTAAAAACAGCCCTTTTCTTTTTCCCATACAAACGTTTTCTAACTAAAACGAGCTTTATTGCTGTTGTATAAAGTTCATATTGAATTGCAAGCACTCACTGTTGTTTAAGCAATGTAGGTATGTTCCTAACGGCCAAGAGTCAATTTGCACTTTATTACCTCTGTACAAAGTTCAAATTCAATCATATAGATCTATCAAAACAGTGTGCATTGGAGCACAGATAAAACAAAAAAAAGAAAACGAAATATGTAATAGTTCATTCATTTGTTTTAAAATTTCGAAGGATTTGACACCAAGTCATATCAAATTAAAAAAAAGTTGAAACAACAACAAACTGTCAATGTCAGTGTTTTTTTTTTCATGGATGAGTTTGCTTTTGTCAACTGATACACGAACCAAATTCGTACCTATAATTGTAATATATTATAAGTATAAAATTGTAAATAGTGTTTTGGGCAGTGTTTATATTTAATTAGGCAGTACCATAGAGAAGTACTGTATGGCAGTACGAAGTCTGCCGGGTCAGCTAGTAATACCTATTATATTAGTAGAATAGTAGGATATTTGATGTGCCCGAGGTTCCAGGTTCGATCCCCGATCGGGTAGTTATTTTGAATGGTTAGAAATATTTTTTAGACGAACTTTTTTGTTATTCGTCAGTATTTTTCTCTGACAAATCGGAGACATGCAATGCAACAAACATCATGCTTGTTTTATTTAATTTTTTTATATGTTAGTTTTGTATGTCTGTATATTTCGCGGCTAACTATGGCCCAACTTGGCTTTGGCAAGTCTTTGGCTAATCTAGGCACTATTATTCTGATCATCTATTGCTTCCACCAAACGTAGATATGGCTGTTGGCCAGGGTTGCTATTCCAGGCCGTTCGAGATTATCTCGGTCACTGTCGCTCTCATTTCAAATGACCGAGATAATATCTCACTCGCCAGAACAGGGTCCCAGGTCAGAGCAGCGGATGCAAAAATTAATAAAAAAAAGATATGGTGTAACTTATTAATCATCGCGCTTGTATATCTTCTTCATTCTGAATACATCGTAAAATCGACAAAGAACGCTGCAATATTTTTCCAGCGCTTTACGCGTTTAAAATTTAGACCAAGAAGCAGGTGTTGCTTATTCCCTTTCACATAAAAAACCCATCTAAATAAATTACAGCACATCAAAGCGGCCATATCGCATTTGTAATAACGTTCATGTACCTACAAAGCGGCAGAATTATGCGGAGTTGAGCAAATGACGGAACTAAAGTTTTTCATGCGTCGATGTCACTTTTGTTCGGGAACAGCGATGGTGGCGACTCGATTGAGTGTGAAGATAAGGTGGTACTTCACGTTTAATGCCGACAGGTGTGTAGAGCATTGAGTATGATTTTACGGTGTTTTCATGGAGCGTGTGCATGGCATACTGAGCGAGGGGATGGACGAGGGGTACTTTGTCATGGGGTGCTGGTGGATTTGTGGCGGATTAACGAATTGCTTGTTTTTTGTTGTACAGGGTTATTCATAAAGGATATGCTAAGCCGAAAAGGGCTCATAGTACTCATCATTATCAACAAATTTTACTATGGGACCAACTCGAAATTCGCGAAAAAAAATCAGCTGTTCCATACATTTTGTCGAGTGTCATTGACATTTTTCTATGGAATAGCTGATATTTTTTCGTGAATTTCGGGTTGGTTCCATAGTAAAAGTTGTTCATAATGATGAGTACTATGAGCCCTTTTCGGCTTAGCATACCCTTTATAAATAACCCTGTATAAAAATGAATCGCTGTTCGTTTGGCTCGCTATAACTCGAGAACGGCTGGACCGATTTCGCTAATTTTGATCTTGAAATATTTGTATTAGTTCTGGGAAGGTTTAAAAGTAAGGAAAAAAATTAAAAGAAAAAAAAATTGCTTGGGGTGAAACCGCCGGATGGCAGCCAGGACAGGATGCAAGCATTAGCATACCCTTTACACAAGGATATAAAAGGTATGCTAGCCGAAAAGGGCTCATAGTACTCATCATTATGGACAACTTTTACTATGTAACCAAACCGGAAATCGCGAAAAAAAGCAGTTCCATAGAAAATGTCAATTACTGTCGACAAATGCAAGGAACAGCTGATTGCTTTTTGCGAATTTCGGGGTTTGTCTCTTAGTAAAAGTTGTTAATTATGATGAGTACTATGAGCCCTTTTCGGCTCAGCATACCCTTTCTGTGTAACCCTGTGGCAGGTAGACGTCGTCGTTACCGTAGTAATGACACGTAACATTGTAGACCTCCTCTTCAAGTCAAGTTATTGTCCAATAAGAACAACTACCAAGCTATGAGAGGCCGTTTAAGAGGCCTAAAAACTCTGACATCAGGCGCAGGCAGAGCCATATTTGTATGCATGTTAGTACTCACGTATAGAATTTTAATTTTGTAATGCAATTATTTTGTAATTTTTTAACCAATTTCGACGAAATTTGATATACTGGTTCAATAACTAAATTGGCTTTTTTTGCCGTCGGCGATTTTTGCTAGTGCTTCCCTCAACGAGGGTGAAAATTGGTGCGATGCCATTAACGGCCGATTTTAATCATATTTGGCAGAAACATTTGGTACTCGATTTGAAGCAAGAGTATGAAGAAAATCGAGAGGCCGTCGAGACAAAAGGTCAGGACTATTGCAAAAAAGTTTGTGCGCGCGAGGTCTACAGTTCGCAGTTACTTTTTTTAGTTTTTGTTTTCAGAGCTGCGTTTTATCTTTTTAAAGAACCGACTTTCTACCGTCCATATTGGGTGTGCAATGCACCGGAAAACTAAATTACGCTCGCCGTATGAATATGCCTTTATAACAGCCTTTGAGACTTCTGCGGGAGCTTGTGCCGTTTTCATATTCACGTTTTGAAAATATGTAGGTAGTTTTTTAAGGCTACCAAATGCATATAAAACTCAGCATTACCCAACTATTTACTATTGCCATTTTTGGATGTAGAAAGGAAAAGATGGCGCGTTAACAGACAGACAACAGAAGGAGAAAGAAAAAAAAAGTATCATAAATTAAAATCCAGGGCAAATTCAGTACTTTCATTAGTAGGTACATCTGCAAAGTTGTGTAGGTACTTGAAAGGATCAAAATACGGAGAAATGCATAGGGTAACAAAACATGCTTCTCTCACCGGTACGAGGAAACGCCTGAGCTCAGCGAGTCCGTAGGCGATCCTTGCGTGCGCCTCAGCGGGCGTCGCAAACGTGAGATTGTGGTCAAACGCATGTCTAGTTCATTGTACAAAAAACTGAGTACTTGAAAGTATTGAAATCCCCAAAAATATACCCAAAAAAGAACTATTTTATGTATGTTATTCTCACCGGTACGAGGAAACGCCTCAGCTCAGCGAGTGCGTAGGCGATTCTTGCGTGCGCCTCAGCAGGCGTCGCAAACGCACTGATCTCCACGTGCAGCTCGTCCGACAGGTGCGCGAACTTCGGGTCGCCGGACACTCGCAGTTCTTCCTCCTGAAATTTAAAACAGCTGGTGAAACATGTAATTTAAATGGAAACAATAACAAAGATGTGTTTGCTAAACATCTGCAAATCACACCACATCACTTATTGAAATAAGTCACTTTCTTGAAAACCGGTTTATTTCTTCGAAACGTCAGCGCTAGCTTACACTTGTGGCACATTACTAGCTATAATCTTTATTAGCTGTGCTCCACGATTTCACCTGCGTAGTAGGTATCTAATGAAAATCTTTGATGATGATGAAAAGTTTTCTATATTCCTGACAACGCGTATGTCAAATTTCATGATAATCAGTTGAATAAAAACGTAACCAACACAAACAAACTCACTTCCGCATATATATTATAATATTATAAGATAGCAGGATTTATGAATTCGTGCCATTGTCCCAGTATAATTTATCCTTTAATCCCATTCATCATCTTAATTATTCCCAAAAACATGCGTCCATATAATACGATACAAACCACTAGTTATCCAACGTAATCCTGTAATTACGCCGGCGCAACAAAGCCGGGAAGGCAACTACGAAATTAACAAATAAACTCAACAGGCACAAAGGCGAGCCGTAGGGTTGCCACTAAGACGGTTCTAATTGCACGACCCTCGTAAACTTGCGTGTATGGAGAAGAAACGTTACTGTTAGGAAAACAAAGTCTTGGTTTAAGGGTGCCCGGTCATGGGTTTTATCATTCAGACAAGTAAGGTTTGAAAAACTGCTACGAAAAAATGATACATTCTGGCGCCAAATGTCAGCCATTTTGATTTTTTATAATTAGCATGTCTGCTTAGTGACACGCACTCGTACAACAAAAAGGAATTTAAGAGACAAAAAAAAGAAGAGAGTTGTGACTGGCAAAAAACCTAATTAAATCTTATACTAAAATAAATAGCGTGTGTGTGTGTGTGTGAATGATTGTTGCCATGTATCTCCGTAATTACTTAACCAATTTTGACGAAATTTGGAATGTAGGTTTAGGATTACACAATAGACTACTTTTTATCATCACCGTTTTTCATTACCACAGATGAAACCACGAGGCACAGCCAGTCACGCATAAAGTACTAGGACCTACAACAACTCGATCCTGACAACCCTACCAGCACATAAAACAAGAAATTGTTTCTATTGTGAAACTAGCACTAATCCAGGGTAATTATGTACAAAGGTACTCCTGATCCGGGATTAGTAACTCAGCATTGCCGGAGCCGGACTGTCCGGGCAAAGCTGCTAAAGTGCAACTAATTAATTATTCCGGACATCAGAGCTACTCGTGCAAATACGAGTAATCATCGCGTAGACTCACTCAATAGTAAAAGCAAAGCATGGACAGAAGATAAAATAATAGCTGTTGCTGTTATTTTACTAAATAATTTGAATAATGAAACGGTGTAACGGAAAATGACGGAATATAACTGGAAAATTGACACATTTTGTTATAATTTTATGTTAAAATATTCAAATACTATTGACGCGGTCGCGGTTAATACCTAACATAGCTATGTATGTCGATGTGGTGGGTCAAATTTTGCAACTGAAATGTGAACCACTTCCCGATGTCCGATTAAGCTGAAATTTGGTATAGGTACACGGACTTAATTTTTATGTGAGTATTTCAGTGTTAGTTATAACACAAGAACATTATTTTTACAAAACAAAAAACAAAAACCGACTTCAAAAGACCGACTATTGAGTTATTCATCTATTTGTCCCGCACGTACTTAATGCAAATTTAAGACTTATATGGTTTTCTCATGGATACCATTATCAGAACTGGACTAAATTGAAATGGGACCAAATGGGAAGCGTCAGCTTTCTAATAAAAAAAGAATTATCAAAATCGATTCACCCAGTCAAAAGTTATGAGGTAACAAATATAAAAAAAATAAAAATAAAAAAAAAACATACAGTCGAATCGATAACCTCCTCCTTTTTTGAAGTCGGTTAAAAATGTGTCAAAACCACGTTTCCATAGTATTATAATTAATTGGTATACTTGTGTCTTGTGTAACTCCGATGGCCGATGACAATACAACAAAAGCTTGTTTTTAAAACTAATGTTTAAATTATCTTATGTTTAATTACCTTCTGTCGGTCCTTCATAGATCCTCGGCCTAGTACAGCCATCTTGCACATCGTGTCTTCTTGCAGCCTCTTCAGCGAGTTGCCCTTAGGGCCCAGGAGTTTGCCCACGAAGTTAAACTGTGAAAAAAAGGATATTATAGGGTTAATAAAGTCCCCAAAGCAAGGCAAGCAAGGCAAAGCACTGAAGGTTTGGGTATTAAAAAAAATTACTTTGTTTTTTTTCTAGAAAATTCCATTCTAGAGATTTCCACAACGAATACTAAACTTAGTTTTAACTTAGTGTTATTCTTAAAATATAAGCCAAGTTCTACAATTATAGCGAAGTTTTTTCAAGTAAAATTTTATACCAAGTCTTGGTTACCAGTTAATTTAACTCATTGCTTACTTTAGTAAGTTTTTTGCATGCTTGAATAAATTTTGAAATAACCAAGTTATTTTAAATAAGAATTTGAAGAAGGTGCTCTCTGTTGGTGGGGCTGAAACATAATAATAATAATTCATTTATTTGAGGCAATTTGACTTGCGTATAATGCAAGTTACAGAGGCCCATTGAAAATAAATACTTTACAGACTAACATACATAATTACATATTAATAAAACATATTTTATTAAAGAAAGACAACAATAGGCATAAACAGAATATAAATCTACAAATGAAAACCAGAGCTTTGGTCACTATCCGCGGGTGTACCCAAAAGGCTGGTGATGTTATCTCGTTGATAATACAAAAATTATATTTAAAATAAAATTACAAACTTCAAATTTATTATTTAGTTTTAAATTAGAGCATTTTTTTTGGGTTTTTAACGTGGCGCGTGTTAGTGTATATGTTTAACTAGCCGTACAGTTTACTTACAGACATGCTATCGAGTGTCATTGTCATTTTTCTATGGAATAGCTGAATTTTTCGCGAATTCCGGATTGGTCCTACAGTAAAAGTTGTTTATAATTATGAGTACTATGAGCCTTTTGCGGCTTAGCATACCCTTTCTTTATAGCCTTATATATATATATTTCTATAAAGTGTATCAGTGTGATTATTTTACTATATTTCTTAACCATTCCTTTTTTGCTTCTCGGTCGGCCAGATTCGCCACACCCTGTACATTTAATGCCACCTAGTCCTTGAGATTAGTGGAGTGGGACAAAAATACGTCTCCGGCAAACAGGGTAATGTACACGTTTCAAGGTGGGGTTAGAGTACTTAGCGCTCAGCGCTTTGGATTAAACTAACCGCTCGGTCTCCTTAACCGACTTCAAAAAAAAGACATACGACTGCATGTTCTTTTTTTGTTAACCGACTTCAAAAAAGAAGGAGGTTCTCAATTCTCAATTCGAGTTTGTTACCTCATAACTTTTGCTGGGTGAATCGATTTTGATGATTCTGATAACAAACATAAAAAAAAACATACAGTCGAATTGAGAACCTCCTCCTTTTTTGAAGTCGGTTAAAAACTAGCTGCGCTTCGTTGTTTCATCCGCGCTTTGATGAGGAACGGTGATGCTGATTGTGAAACTAGCCTACCTATGTCTTTTTTTGTACCCTTGACAATGTGTATCCAAAATTTCACGAACATCGATAGAGTATTCAGTGAAAGCGTGACAACGTGTATCCAAAATTTCGCGATGATCGGTTGAGTACGCGTTGTTAACTTAGTAGTCAAAGAGTAACAAACATACCCACTTTCACATTCATAATATGTAAAATGTTGCTTTTTGCAACAAGAACATTATTTTTACAAAACAAAAAATAAAAACCGACTTCAAAAGACCGACTATTGAGTTATTCATCTATTTGTCGCGCACGTACTTAATGCAAATTTAAGACTTATATGGTTTTCTCATGGCTACCATTATCAGAACTGGACTAAATTGAAATGGGACCAAATGGGAAGCGTCAGCTTTCTAATAAAAAAAAGAATCATCAAAATCGATTCACCCAGTCAAAAGTTATGAGGTAACAAACATTAAAAAAAAAAAAAAAAACATATAGACGAATTGATAACCTCCTCCTTTTTTGAAGTCGGTTAAAAATGTTCTAAAACGATTCCAAAACACATAATGTTTGTCTTCCTTCCTACATATGACGATGTTAGCCAAATGGCTTTTAAAAACAACAAAAAAGCTTTTCAGCCATCTTCCCCTCATGCCTCGTTTGTGGCGACAAAAAATTACCCTGTTTTCACAGTAAATTACGCCCTTTGACTTTAAACTCTATGTTAATTTACTACGGATGAATTTTCTTTGTATAATTTGTGCCAGTTTAGTCTTTTGGAATATTGTTTTGTTTTGGTATATGTAGGGTATGGACGATTGAATTTACACGATTAATTTTATCGTGGAAACATTTGAAAAAAGCTTATTCTACAGCAATATTTGGTTGGTGAGAAATTGCCAACCTGCTACTTATAAGTAATAGTTTTCCGCAAGTCAAACTAGATGGCGTTTCTATAATTTTTAGAAATATTATATATTTTTCCAAATCAAAAATAATAATCGACCAAATTCTACTTTTAGAACGCCCCTTGGCCCGCATGCGGCCCGCACGGCGCGCAAGTTGCTAAACATCTCTATTTTAATTTAAGTCTTAAGTTAATTGAGAGCGGTAGTTTTCAATGTGCTAGTCAAATCAAATCAAATCAAATAATTTATTTCGGAAATAAAGAATCCATAGTTTTACACAATAAAATTACAATTAAAATTATAATCAAAATCAATTAAACATACAAATGAAACACAAATTAAAATTAAAATCATAATCAAATTAAATTAAATCCACGTTCAAGTCAAAAATAAAATAATTAGAATAAAATAATTACACAAACAAGATCACAAATTAAATATTTAAGGATACTAACAACAACGCAGACATAAATAATTTTTAACCGACTTCAAAAAAGGAGGAGGTTATCAATTCGTCTGTATGTTTTTTTTTTATTTTTTTTTATGTTTGTTACCTCATAACTTTTGACTGGGTGAATCGATTTTGATAATTCTTTTTTTATTAGAAAGCTGACGCTTCCCATTTGGTCCCATTTCAATTTAGTCCAGTTCTGATAATGGTATCCATGAGAAAACCATATAAGTCTTAAATTTGCATTAAGTACGTGCGCGACAATTAGATGAATAACTCAATAGTCGGTCTTTTGAAGTCGGTTTTTGTTTTTTGTTTTGTAAAAATAATGTTCTTGTTATTATTTGAGACAGTGACGCCAAGGCAGCACGTGGGTCTTTAATACATGCTTAAGAAAGGTAAGCTAGTGACATTGAAAACAACCGCACCAAATATATTTCATACTAGTTGTGTCCCGCGGTTTCACACGCTATTCCACAAGAACCTTTTCATTTTTCAGGGATAAATAGTAACTCCTATTTATGATTCAGCTACCTCCGTTCCAAATTGTCTCCAAAAACCAGCGTATATAAGGTTATTCACAAAGGGTATGCTAAGCTGAAAAGGGCTCATAGTACTCATCATTATGAACAACTTTTACTATGTAACCAATTCGAAATTCGCGAAAAAAAATCAGCTGTTTCATACATTTTGTCGAGTGTCATTGACATTTTTCTATGGAACAGCTGATTTTTTTTTCGCGAATTTCGGGTTGGACCCATAGAAAAAGTTGTTCATAATGATGAGTACTATAAGCCCTTTTCGGCTTAGCATACCCTTTATGAATAACCCTGTATGCGTAACTAATTTACAATAACAATAACAATAACAATAATAATAGGATAAAATGGAGTCTTTCTAAACAACTTCTTACTACTATCTCACTATAATACGAGTATAGTATGTGCGAAAAGTTTTTATGTTTTTAGTTCTTCACGCTGAAAAGGTTATACGCATCTATACTAATATTATAAAGAAGTAAAGTTTGTGTGTTTGTATATTTGTTAAATTGTAAGGGGTAATCTCGGGATCTACTGAACCGATTTTAAAAATTCTTTCACCAATAGAAAGCCACATTATTGCTGAGTGTCATAGGTTATATAAAAAACCGAAAAATAAAAAGGCGTGGTACGTGCGTTTACGTGGTAGTCCGTTTTGCAAAGTGAATCGGAGAAAAAACGGTCCGGACGGCGCGCGATGGCTTCGGGTTTAATTAACATTATGCCCAACGAAGTGGGCAAGGGTCAGCTAGTTTATTATAAAAATGAATCTCTATTGCTCTTTGTCATCGCATCACGCGTGAACGGATGGAACAATTTCGCTTATTCTTTTTTTTTGTTAATTAAAGTCATGTTACAGTTTAGAAACGGCGACGATTACGTGAATCGCATGGGGCTAGCACAACTTTGACGTAAAAATACGTAGCGAGTTTTCGATAGAAAAGTGTACGCCATTTACACCTGTCAAGTTTAGGAACTTGAGCGGAACATTAGAAAATTGAAGACTTCGAATTTAATATTCATAGTTAAGCCAGGATAACGTCTGTTGGGTAAACTAGTTTAGAATAAAGATAGCTTCTAGGTTTCTTTTCATATTAAACTGTACAACTGTCGGCCTGTTTGGCTCAGCGGTAGTGTATCCGCCTTATAAGCCAGAGGTCCCGGGTTCCCGGCTGGGCAGATGTTTGAATGATGAATTTAAATATCTGTTCTGGGTCTGGGTGTTAGTTGTCCTTGTCTTTGTGTGTGTTCCGTGGCATCCCCGACACTGAATTTATTCCTAGTCCCGGAGCTACGAGTGTGAAACGTTTATTAACTAGTAATAATTATAAATAAATCGAACTATTCAAGAAGTATTTATACTTCAAATCGCCATTACTCCAAACGTAGCAGCAATTCGTTGCAAATGGATGAAAGTCGTGTTTTCGTAGAGCGTGCTACGAAATATCGTAGCACTCCGTAGCGCTCGTAGCACTCGTAATGTAGCAGGTGCTACAGAGCGGCGAAACGATCGCATGATAAATATTGCAACGACGGAATTTATATCGTGTCAATTGGTTAACGGAAGTAGAAAACAGTTGATTGTATTATTATAGAGGGTTTTAAGGAAAGGGTATTCTAAGCCTTAAAAGGCTCAAAGTACTCATAATCATAAACAACTTTCAGGACAGGACCAACCCTAAATGCACAAAACAAAAAAACAACCTTTCCATGCTTTTTGTCGAGTTTCATTGACATTTTTCTACGCTATCTGTAGTTGTGATGAAAAACTGTGAAAAAATAATGATATAAAAACACCCTTATCCTTTTATGTACTCTTGACTGAATTATATGCAAAATTTCATGATAATCGGTTCAGTTGTTAACACGTGAAAGCAAAACAACTAAGCACTCACTTTTGTATTCATGATACTTACTCATACTTGATTACGTAACGGGTACAGTGACGAGTACAGTAGTGAGACAGTAAATGGCACAGTCGGCCGAGCAAACAAATCATTGTTCTAGTGACTGTCTCGTCTCGTCAAACTGTTTATACAAACTGAGTACTCGGCCGAGGGGACTGTCTCGCCACTATACTCGTTACATGTAAGACATTAGGATTTATTTGATTAAAAAAAAATTACGTTTCACACTCATAGCTCTCCACTAGGATAACCTGTGTCGAGGATGCCATGGAACAAATACAAAGACAAGAACAACTAACACCCAGACCCAGAATAGATATTTAAATTCATCATTCAAATATCTACCTGGCCGGGAATCGAAACCTCTGGCTTATAAGGTGGATATACTACCGCTGAGCCAAACAATCGTCTGAGCTCCAAAAAGGCATTTTTTTAAATGTAATTGAGTGACGAGACGAGCAAATCGCTCGCTTGATGTTAAACGTCACGTTTGCCCATAACAGGTCTGCGCTACCCAGAATTTTGAACTCACAGAATTCAAGACCCTGCGCGGCACAGCACTGCGCTCGTCACCCTGAGATATAAGTTGTTTAATCTCCCATTTGCCCTGTAATTTTACTGGAACCCTAAGTCTAATCGAAAGATCGCTATAGCCCAGTCCTAATCGCGTCAATTGAGGCCACTTAGGCTTTAATATTCAGAGTCAGTAAATCAAATTATATTGCCCTCTTTCAGAGGTAATAGGCGTCGTAACCGACAACTGAGCTGCTTTATACTAACGTGCTCTGTGGTCTGGGACGTTAGCGTCTAGCGGGAATTGAAAAGGCTACTTTTTTGTATTCGTTGACTAGCTGCAACCGGCGGTTTCACCGACTTTTTTTTACTTCTAAACCTTCCCTGAACTTCCACAAATATTTCAAGATCAGATCGGTCCATCCATTCTCGAGTTTTAGCCAGACAAACGAACAGCTATTCATTTTTATATATAAGACTAGCGGCTCGTCCCGGCTTTGCACGAGTAGACACTATAAATTGAGATTTAAAAAAAAAAAAAAACTAAACTAAAAACTATCCTATCTGTTAAGTCAGATCGAACTGCACACGGTGTGCAAATTTGATTGAAATCGGTTAAGTAGTTTAGGAGTCTATAGCGGACAAACAACGTGACACGTAATTTATATAGGTAACTAGCTGACTCGACAGACGTTGTCCTGTCAAAAGCCATTGCGTAACTATAGCAACCGTAGTATGTTGATGCTAACTTGTCAATTTATAGTAAAAATTATCAGTATATATATAATTTGCAATAAATTAAAATTGCGACTATAATTTGAGATTTAAACTATCCTATCTCTCAAGTTGGATCGAACTGCACATGGTGTGCGAATTTTATTATAATCGGTTAAGTGGTTTAAGAGTCCATTGAGGACAAACATTGTGACACGAGATTTATATATATTAAGACTAGCTGACTCGACAGACGTTGTCCTGTCAAAAGCCATTGCGTAACTATAGCAACCGTAGTATGTTGATGCTAACTTGTCAATTTATAGTAAAAATTATCAGTATTTATATAATTTGCAATAAATTAAAATTGCGACTATAATTTGAGATTTAAACTATCCTATCTCTCAAGTTGGATCGAACTGCACATGGTGTGTGAATTTTATTATAATCGGTTAAGTGGTTTAAGAGTCCATTGAGGACAAACATTGTGACACGAGATTTATATATATTAAGACTAGCTGACTCGACAGACGTTGTCCTGTCAAAAGCCATTGCGTAACTATAGCAACCGTAGTATGTTGATGCTAACTTGTCAATTTATAGTAAAAATTATCAGTATTTATATAATTTGCAATAAATTAAAATTGCGACTATAATTTGAGATTTAAACTATCCTATCTCTCAAGTTGGATCGAACTGCACATGGTGTGCGAATTTTATTATAATCGGTTAAGTGGTTTAGGAGTCCATTGAGGACAAACATTGTGACACGAGATTTATATATATTAAGATATATATTAAGATAAGCTTGCGTTTGACCGCTATCTCGCCTGGTGGTAAGCAATGATGCGGTCTACGTTGCAGCACGCACGCCTAGAAGGAACCGATTCACTCGCGACTTGAAAACACCCAGATTATACCTTTCAGAAAACACCCGCTCGGGCAGAGCATTCCACACTCTAGCAGTACGCACAACAAACGTGGAATCAAAGCGCTTCGTACGAGTTTTTGCAATCATGTCTGATGCAACATGACATGGCGTCGTGACACGATGTTGCAACATCCCATGATGCGACGTTGTATCGTGTGTATGTATGCCTTAGGTACTGCCTTATAATGTTCATAACTAACCAGCAGGCTGTTTCAGCTATCCGAACATCGAATGTATTCGACGATCACCTTCGGAAATAATTCGAAGACGGAAATATTTCGGGATTCATGTCATCGAAATTTGGTCGGATTTTTTTCGAATTTATACCTATGTCAAATCTCGGAAAGATTTGACATATTCTTTGAGAAGGCGGAAGACTTTTCGAAGATGATCGTTGAATACATTCGATGTCGGATAGCTGATTCAGTCTGCTGGTTCGCCATTAACGGATACGTCAAGGAGGACGATATAATATAATGTTTGAATTGTGTATTTCTACAATGTCTAGTGCCTTACTCCGGTGGCGATCACTCGAACAGGGCCGTGTGTGCACAGCTCTCGCTTGATGCGGGTCGGTGTGTTTAGGCAGAAACATTGAGAGAACAGAAGTAAAGCTAGACAATTAGACATCGCATATATAACATCCTAGATCTCAGAGTGAAGAGCGCGGTGGTGTACCGTGCAGGGTCTTAATTCTATATTAGATTTTATAATTGTGGGTGGCGCTGACCGTTTATGGGCAAACGTGACGTTTAACATCAGGCGAGCAATTGCTCGTCTCGTCACTGAATTGCATAACAAAAAAAAACACGGACAAGAGTCTTGAAACAATCGCCTGCGCGGCCTATTGTTCCGAGACACATGTCCGTGTCCTATGTGTATTTGTGAGCGTTGGTTAAGCCGCTTCCTATGAAGTTAAGTTTCTGTACTTTGAATATTTTGTGATTTAGGCACCGCGTGGATAGCCGGCAGTCCTGGAGATAGCGGCCTTCACCTGCTGTCTGGGTATTTCGGAATAGCCGAAATTGGTTAAATACAAAAGGTATTTTACTTATGCCGTATTTTGAGAGCAATTTGGTGGTTTCAGATACCTATTCTCCTACTTTTATATCATCATCTGCCTACCCTTATCCCACTTACGTGGGGTCGGTACAGTAAGTACACTTCTTCCATTCATCTCTATCATTCTTTCACACAGTTCATCCATACTTTCTTTGGTCGTCCTCTACAGCTACAGCTATACCCATTCAAATTCAAGTTCATCGTCTTTTTTGTGATGTGGTCCTCCTCTCTTCGTATAATATGCCCGTACCCTACTTTTATATCTATATATATAAAAGTGAAGGTCGTGACTGACTGACAGATCAACGCACAGCCTAAACCGCTTAAGCTACAAACGTCAAATTTGGACAAAAGTTTTATAACAAAAAGCGGACGCACACTAAGAAAGGAATTTGCCCAATTCAACCCCTAAGAGGGTGAAAAGGGGTGTTTAAGTTTGTATGAAAAAAATATTTTTCTTAATGCTACGATTATCAAACTTTGCGAATATACTAATGTTAAAAAAATAATCGACACCTATTTCATCATTTTTCAAAAATCAACCCTTAAGAGGGTGAAACGGAGCAATGAAGTTTGTATGAAGATTTTTTTTTTAATGCTGTGGTTATGAAACTTTGCAAATATACTAAGCTAAAGAAAATATTAGACACTTATTTTTTTATTTTTTGAAAATCAACCCCTAAAGGGGTGAAACGGAGTATTGAAGTTTGTATGGAGATTTTTTTTTTGATACTGTGGCTACGAAACTTTGCAGATATACTAAGCTAAAAAAAATAATTGACACTTATTTTTTTGTTTTCTGAAAATCAACCCCTAAAGGGGTTAAACGGAGTGTTGAAGTTTGTATAAAATTATTTTTTTCCTAATACTTCGATAATTTAACTTTGCTAATGTAATAAGCTAAAAAAAATATTAGATACCTGTTTCATTATTTTTTGAAAATCCACCCCTGAAAGGGTTAAACAGAGTGTTGAATCAACGCATCAACATTGACAGATCAACGCACAGCCTAAACCGCTTAAGCTACAAACGTCAAATTTGGACAAAAGTTTTATATCAAAAAGCGGACGCACACTAAGAAAGGAATTTGCCCAATTCAACCCCTAAAGGGGTGAAAAGGGGTGTTTAAGTTTGTATGAAAAAAATATTTTTCTTAATGCTACGATTATCAAACTTTGCGAATATACTAAAGTTAAAAAAATAATTGACACCTATTTCATCATTTTTGAAAATCAACCCCTAAAGGGGTGAAACAGAGTATTGAAGTTTGTATGAAGAATTTTTTTGATGTTGTGGTTACGAAACTTTGCCAATATACTAAGCTAAAAGAAATAATAGACATTTATTATTTTGGATTTTGAAAATCAACCCCCAAAGGGGTTAAATGGAGTGTTGAAGTTTGTATGAAATTATTTTTTTCCCTATGCTACGATTATTTAATTTTGCAGATGTACTAAGATAAAAAAATAATAGATTCCTGTTTCATTATTTTTGGACAATCAACCCTTAAAGAGGTGAAACGAGGTATTAAAGTTTGTATGGAAATATTTTTTTCTTAATGCTACTATTATTTAACTTTGCAAATTTACTAAGCTAAAAAAAATAATAGACACCTAAGTATATTTTTGTTTTTGAAAATCAACCCCTAAAGGGCTGAAATGGAGTATTGAAGTTTGTATACAAATATTTTTTTCCCAATGCTACGATTATTTAACTTTGCAAATGTACTAAGTTATAAAAATAATAGATACATGTTTCATTATTTTTGAAAAAACAACCCCTAAAGGGGTGAAATGGTGTAGTAAATATAGTACGGAGAGAGAATTGTAATGACTCACTGACAGACAACGCACAGCCTAATCCGCTGGCCGTAGAAATTTGAAATATGGAGGGTGTGTTTGTCTTGATGAGTAAACGTGTACCAATAAAGAATTTTTTTTAATTCTACCTCTAAAGGGGTGAAAAAGGGTGTTAAAGTTAGGATGGAGAAGCATTGTTTTTGACGTCACGGTATTGAAACTTTACAAATATACGAAGCTTAACAAAATAACGAACACCTATTTCACCATTTTTGGAAAATCAACCCCTGTGGGGGTGAAATGGCGTGGTAAAGATAGTACGGTGAAAGAATTTGTTTTGATGCTAACTCAATGAAACTTTACAGATGTACTAAACTTAAGGCAGGTAAACAACATCAGGAAAAAATCCAAAACCTTCGAAAAGTCATATCCTCGAGGTGGAACTGCTAATTATCTCGAAAATTAAAAACATTTTTACCAAAGCGCTGAGACTAAAAAGTCACCAAAATCTCGGACCTTTTTGGAGCCATTAAAAATAACATAGTCGCCTCAAAAACATGGCCGCCATACAAACTTTGAGGGTCTATATCTCCGAAACGGTTGAAGATGGGTGGGTGTTTGACTAGATGTCATAGGAGTTAGCAAGGGCTACTTGATGGTTGTGGCAAAAATCCAAATGATTCAAAATGGCCGCCATTATTTTTTCTACATGATTCGAGGGGGCTGATTTAGCATCTGTTTTGGCATCTGGGGGTTTTTGGGGTCCCTGCTTCCATTGTATGACGCTTTTTACATGTTCTCAAAAAAGGAGGGTTAAATTAATTATCGGTTCCCGAGGTATAGTCCACGCGGGCGAAGCCGTGGGCGGAAGCTAGTAATATTATAAATGTGTTGATGTGTGTTTGTTACCATGTATCTCCATAAATTATTAAACCGATTTTGATAAAAATTGGAATATACTTACAAGGTGTAACGGAAAAGTTTAATTCTTAAGGGTGTTGTTCTACACGTCAAAGCGAACAAATTCTAGAACACAAATTTGCAGATTAGATATTTTCTTTTTTTCTGGTGAGATCTGATAATTAATCAAGAAAGAAAATATCTAATCTCCAAAAAAAATCCCTTTTTGGCTCTAAAATTTCTAACTCAATTTCGAACTACTCTCCGATGTTCAATTGAGCTGAGATTTGGTATTCGTGTGTAACTCTGAAGACACTACAATAAAAGCTTGTTTTAAAAAATACTTTTAAAATTAACTTTTCATTAATTATACTTAAAACAAGTTCTAGCCCCACTACATGACTGAAAATAAGTCTGATAAAAAACTTTATTTCTTTCAACTTTCAACTCTTTTATCCCTTGAGAATACAGTATAATACTCAATTATACGGTATGTCGATCAAGCAAGATCAAAAACATTTTTAAACTAGACACGTTTCGAGAACTAACAGCGGCTGAAATACAAGACATATTGGTCATAACGTGGACGGGGAATTTGTAAGAAGGTACCTATAAAGAAAGAAAAGAGTAAAGGTTGTTACGTTGAGATGAAATAAGCTCAAATATAGCATCGAATAGCTTGGTACAGGACTGAACCAATTTCGATAAAACAAGCTTTATTTCACAAGCTTTCATACATTACCTTGTTAGTATGTGGGTCAAATCCTGCGACTGAATTTTGAACTACTTACTACTATGTCTGATTCAGCTAAAATTTGGTATACCTGTGTAACTCCAATTTTCTTAGGATTATGTACCTATATAGTCGTAGATACCTATGTATTTAGATTTTCCTTGTAATTTTGTTTATTTATTCAATTATCTCTATCAAATAGACGTGCCCGCGGTTTGCGATGCTAAAGGAACCGTTAATATTTTCACATGAGCACTGAAAAATGAAACTCAAAAATGTAGTATCGTATAAAATATAAATAAAATACATTTCCACAATTTACTCGCTTCGCTCCACCAAACAAAGATATAGCTTTCAGTGCAGCTTTTCCTAAACAACGTTTGTCGAGGTAAAATCGGGTAATTTTTCACACGGTAGCGAGGAAACGAGATAGGCACGTGTTTGCTTCACTCTGTACCTTTCGGGGTGACCAGGTGCAAATGAAAAATACCGGAGAATCCTAGAAATGAGAAGAGAAGTAAGGTGACGTATATCGTGACTGTGAGTAAGGATTTAATATATCTTTAAACCTACATAAATGCCATTTTTTATTTTTGGAGTGAATATTGAAGAGTTACTGTATGTTTTTTATTTTTATTTACCTATATTCCGGAAAAAATGTGATAAATTCTCTTAGGAAAAATTATATGTGAGAAAACTGGGAAAATGCTTGTAAAACCATAAATTTGAACAAATATTAATCAGGTTAAAATAATTATGTATGATCATAAAAAAAAAACTACTATATTATATTTTTCTGATTTAGCCGTTAGATACTACCCCTGTATGGCATAGACTATATATTATTTTGTTTAATATGACGGTGAAATCTCGAGCTGAAACTAGAAAATTCAGAGGGAAACAAAATCACAGAAACAAAAAAGACAATAGGAAACAAAAAACAAAACAAAACAAAAAACATGGCGCCCCTACCAGCGCAGCTCCGTGACCGATCGCGAGGCAGTTTATCATCTGGGAGCGAAATGACGCGAGTTTGTCAGTAAATTGACTGTGATGGCACAGTGTAATTGCATGAGCAGTGTGTCTTCTTGAGAGTAGAATAGGTATCTATTATAACCGCGGAGAGCAGTTAATATGACAATATAAACTAATTCAAAAAAAGGATCATCATCTAATGATAAAATGACGATATTTTGTCAGTAATTTGACTGTGATGTCACAATGTAAACTTTAAAGTAAGAATCGGTATATTATATTATAGCTGAAGGAAGCAATTTCTGTGATTATTAAAAAAGTAACTAAAATAAAAATGACTTCATTGGCGTAGATTTATGAGTTGTGTTGCACAGTTTATCATCTGAGGGCGAAATGACGCGAGTTTGTAAGTAAATTGACTGTGATGGCACAGTGTAATTGCATGAGCAGTGTGTCTTCTTGAGAAGGAAGATTCTTAAGGTAGAATAGGTATCTATTATAACCGCGGAGAGCATAAGTTTTCAGCTAACTGAAGTTTACGTCATTGGTGCAGCTACTTGAGTGACCTTTGTTTGTCATCTAATGATAAAATGACGCTATTTTGTCAGTAATTTGACTGTGATGTCACAATGTAAACTTTAATTTCTGTGATTATTAAAAGTAACTAAAATAAAGACGACTTCAGGGTGCGTACTGACTGACCGAGCAGCCTCGCGCGGCAGACGTTTGGCTCGGGCCGCGGCACGCTCGGGCGAGGCAGCGCGTGCGTTTGCCTCGGGCGAGGCACGTCCTGACTGGCCGAGCATTTGCTTCGCGCGGCAGGCCTCGCGAGGCTGCTCGGTCAGTCAGTACGCACCCAATGACGCAGATTCATGAGTTGTGTTGTGCAATGTATCATCTGAGGGCGAAATGACGTGAGTTTGTCAGTAAATTGACTGTGATGTCACAGTGTAGGTGCATGAGCAGTGTGTCTTCTTGGGAAAAAATACTCTTAAGTTAGAATTGGCATTCGTCATCTCCGCAGAGAGCATTTAGTAAATTTATCAACAGACTAAAATGAATGAAAACTTAACTGGCGTAGCTTTGTCAGAGACGTCAAGCTAAAAAAAATGATTGGGGTTAATTACACATAACGAGTAGAGCGGCGATACAGTGTCCTCGGCTGAGTACTCGGCTTGTATAAAGTTTGACGAGGCGAGACAGTCACTAGAACCATGATTTGTTTGCTCGGCCGAGTGTGCCCATTTACTGTCTCGCCACTATTATCGTCACGTATATTTCAACCCATGACACGAGTTTGCCAGTAAATTGACTATATTGTCACAGTGTAGTTACTTTATTAACTTCAGAAATAGGTGCATGATTTGAACATGTATCTAACATTTCGTTGCTCATTCAGAAGCGCTATTATTTAGAATCTGCCAATATTGTAAAACTCACGCAATCGACAGTAAAAAAATCAAAGTGAAAAAATCAAATCAAAAATAAAAAAAAACATTGTAAGTAAAACTAAGGCATTAAAGAAAGAAATAAGAAAAAATTAAGACCAAAAAGAAATAAAAAGCAACTGAAATTGTCACAAAAACAACTCGTAAATTAGAAAGGACACCGATTTTTCACATCAAAAAAGAAAAGCCGAGCTTACTTTAGGGTGGTCGCGCACTGGAACGACGACTCGCACGCAGACCTTGACTGGCTTGTCCCGCGTGATGTCGAGCATCCTCCGCTCGCTCCGCCACTCGCCTGAAACAAACGAGGCATAGTTTATAACGAGACAAGAAATATCTTGAACCGACCGCTAACTGAGTATAATATTAGGTTCTGTGTCGATTTACGTGACTTGATGCTACGTGACTTTTTTACTCTATAAGTCCATTTACATTCTCCATACTCTTTTTATGGTTTCGTACCCAAAGGGTAAAACGGGAACCTATTACTAAGACTTTTCTGTCCATCTGTCTGTCTGTCACCAGGCTGTATCTCATGAACCGTGATAGTTAGACAGTTGAAATTTTCACAGATGATGTATTTTAGTTGCCGCTATAACAACAAATACTAAAACCAGAATAAAATAAATATTTAAGGCAATTTTTGCCTTTTTTATAGATAATGGTACGGAACCCTTCGTGCGCGAGTCCGACTCACACTTGGCTGTTTTTTTTTACTTTTCTGGTGTGAACAATAAAGAGTTTGTCTATCTAACTGCAGTGAGTATTAAGTTAGCATTGCGTAACTAAATCTTAAGTAAGCTATATGCTCGGTCTCTGTCACACTTATTAGAAATGTCGTGTCAGGGAGAGTGACCGAGATAATCTTTAGCGCCCAAGAGTAAGGGTCCCAATCAATTTATGTTTCGTTGGGCGTATCGCAGCTTACACCCAAAGATGAAAAGTAAAAAAAAAACCTCGAAAAAACATAGCTAAGACGGCGCCGGCTACCCGGCAACCGGTACGTGTGAAAAGGCACTAAGGCGATTAATTCACAATTCAAACAAAAAAAAAAACAAAATCAAAATCGATATATCCGTTCGGGAGCTACGATGCCACTGACAGACACACACACGTCAAACTTATAACACCCTGTCGTTCGGCGTCGAGGGTTAAAAAAAATTGATTAAACTCTGATAAAGAAATGTCAACCCTATTTTCTTTACCCGACAGTCACTATTCCAGCAACAAATAATGAAACTAAAAATAAACACGCTCTATTCTGAATTTCTCCTCCACGGTACAATGCTCTCCAATTTCTGCTTTGTGTGGCGCCTGAACTATTTTTATAAAACTTCGTGAATCAAATATACCAAAATACTAAACTAAAATACTAAATGATCGACTACATTATTTTGTTCCAGAAAACTGCAAATCGCTGCACGCAGCTTATCACTTATCACAAAAACTATAATATTTCAAAGCTGTGCAAATGATCTTAATATAAAAAACATCTCATCTTTTTATAACAAAGTTTTTAATGTCATTAATAATACACATTTATAAATAACTATTCAGAGAGTCTTGTATCCAAATGATTTTTCGTAAAAGAGCCTAAGTATTATTTATTTTGAAAGGTCAGTGCGATATTTTTAGAAGAAAAATAAATTAAAAAAGGTCGCGCTGAATAATTCGAAAAGGTCGAATCGAGCACTAATTCAAACGAATTTCCCGCTCTTTACCCCTTCTTTTCATTTCAATGCTTTTTTTTGTTTCTGGTGGCCTTATCTTTAAAATATATCAAAACAAAGTACCTAAGAAAATATCCTCCCGAACATTAACAGGCGAGAATTCAAAACATCTTTTGAAAAGATATTAGAACAGGGTTTTAAGGAAAGTGTATGCTGAAAAGCTAAGCTAAAGGTAGCCTTTCGAAGCGAGCTTCTATAGCGTCAGTGGCGCCGCGACTGTGACGCCGTGACAGAGCGACAGATAGATGACCTAAGTATGCAAATGTATGAAATTCTAGGGAACGTCATTCGAGCGCAGCGACACTGACGCGGCGTCTGTGACGTCACAGTGTCGCGGTAACCGCGTTTGTAAGCCAATAAGCGCGGTTGCCGAAAGACGCAGCGTCTGTGACGCTTAGTTCGAAAGGCTACCCGAAGAGGGCTCCTAGTACTCATCATTATGAACAACTTTACTATGAAAGGCAATCATGAAAGCGAGGAACAAAAATCGGCTGTTCCATGAGTCAAAGACACTCGACAAAATGGATGAACAGCTGTAAGCAGTTCCATAGAAAAATCAAAGACACTCGACAAAATGTATGGAACAGCTGTTTTTTTTTTCGATTTCCGATTTCAGGGTTGCTCCCATGGTAAAAGGTTTCAGAATGATAAGTACCTACTGTGAGCCTATTTCGGCTTAGCATACCCTTTCCTTATAGCCCCGTTAATTATGGAAATTGAGTGTAGTCCATACAAAAATGAATTTTACAACACAAAGGAAAAAAAAATCGGTATCAAAAATCTATTAATCCTTTTTAATGTTATGATGATGATCTGCATGATTTTTGGTTTCAATTTTTTTTTAATTCCAAAAGACGAACTCAGCTTCAAAAATTACTATCGAACTACTTAATACCAGTACCTCCGGAACAGCATGTCCGGAACAAAACTCAGTATTATAAAACTGTATCGATCGACAATCTGACCTTTAAACTTCGTCATCATCATCATCGTCAGCCTGTGTCGACCCACTGTTGGGTATAGGCCTCCTCTCCCTTGTGCCATTTTTCCCTGTCTTGGGCCGATCTCATCCATGCATGGCCCGCGATGGGTCTGATGTCGTCGACCCATCGGGCTGATTAAATCTGACCTTTAAACTTGAATTCAACAAAATCGTTAAAATTCCACGATTTTCGTCAACCGCGAACAAAAAACCCTATCACAAATTGTTTACACGACAAAAATAGCATACAAAAGTCCAATCTTCGCTACATTTTCGTGTTACTTAAATAATTCATAGGAAAGCACCCTTTCACCCCCATATTCAGCTTTTGACACCGGATTGGGGTTGCCACGTGAAAAATAATACGGGTTCAAAGGTCGCAGATTTGGCGGGAAAAATGACAGCTGTCAAACGAGGATTAAAATATGGCGCCCGGCGCGATGAGGGGCGTTCGATGCTTGAATTTTATTAATGGTCAATTCGATTTGATGCAAATTTCTTTTTTTATTGCATTTGTAAAGACTCTGTTGGTGTCCTAGTATAATTAACTGTTATGGGTTGATTAAACGTAATGACAGTACCAACAAACATATGTACTATACATACTATACTCTGTACCTCGAGAGTTTTAGCTGTAAAGTTTTATTTTATTTTACAGTGGCGAGACAGTAAATGGGCACACTTGGCCGAGCAAACAAATCGTGGTTCTAGTAGCTGTCTCGCCTCTTGGTCGAGCGAGCACTCGTCAAACTGTTTATACAAACAGAGGACTCGGGCGAGGGCACTTTCTCTCTCTCTCTCGCCTACTGTCTCGTTACATGTAATCATCATACAAACACACAAACTCTAAAAATTACAACATTAGTAGAATTTACTGGCAACACTTAGGTACCTTTTACTATGGAAACTAACGTGGTTTTCACACATTTTTGCTATAATTAAACACGGAAATACTCACGTAAAAACCTATGCCTTAGGTAGGTAGGTACCTATGCGTTAACACTCCACCCTTGCATTTTCAAAAACCTTTACAAAAATGCCTACTAAAGCCATATGTAAGCACGTAATGTCAACATTACAACAGAGAGTATAAAATTCCTGCATATTTCCAGCATCATACTAATTGCCACTTGAAGCCAACGAACGTTTAAAAATTCAAATATGCGAAGCGCTGTGTAAATTTCACTTGCTTGTTCCAGAAGCTTAGTTCTGGATAGAAAAAGTAAAAATGCGATATGAATAATTAAAGCAACAAGACCTTTTAACGTTGAAGGGGATGTAATATTTTATAATGGAGCTTGGGGTAGCTATTCTGAAATAACAAGCAAAACTGCAGCCGCTGATTAAATTGTTTTAATCAACTTTCGCTGTTTCGCTCGTGTACGTGTAGTGATGAAAAACGGTGACGATGATGACGATACAAAGTAATCTATGTCCTTTTAAGTGTCCTTGACAACATGTATGCAAATTTTTTAGGGCTTGAAAGTGTAACAAACTCACGTTTATATATAATATTAGTTAACTAGCTGCGCCTTGCGGTTTCACCCGTGTTTTCAGGAATAAAAAGTAGCCTGCATGTTAATCCAGAGTATAATCTAGCGTCATACCAAATTTCATTCAAATCAGTTCAGCCGTTTTTGCGTGATTGAGCAACAAACATGAAAACTCACAAACATCATATTATTATTTGTGTACAAACTTTGACATTCCACTAATATTTTTATAGTGGGATGTTTTTTATTATTTTTTTCCCACTAACAATTTCACTGGCAATTCAGCGCAGGAATGCAGCCTTCTTGGTACTTTGCCACACGGGCAAAAACTACTTTTTAATTTTTAGTTTTTGTAAATTTCTTAGTTCTATTTATTTTAGTTTGTTATTTTAGCTTATTATAAATTTAAGATGTAAATATATTTTATGTATTAGAAGTAGTATTATCTATGCTGATCCTAATAAAATAAATTGTTAAATTTTATAATACTAATATTATAAATGTGAAAGTTTGCATGGATGGATGGATGTTAGTTACTCAATCACGCCAGAACGGCTGAACGGATCTGGATGAAACTTGGAATGATTTCTGTGTGTGTTTGTAGTACAAGTAGATACATACATGAACCTGTACCTACTTCTGTACCGTCTATATTTTGTGCTATCTCTCTATTCGCTAAGATGCAGATAATCATGATTCCCTACGTAATTAATCCTCATCAAGTTTCAGCGCTATTGTAGTTAGACAATAATGCAACTGTTTCAACAGGCAATCCCGCAGTTCAACTCAGGTATGACTGTCTTAATTAGCTTTTAGCTGTAAGGCAAGACAAGCATTACGTCTCAACTAATTCCTTACTACCAAGTTTCAACTATAATGTAGTTAAACAATAACGCAACTGTATGACTGTCAGTTTAACAGTCATCGGTTGATTAGTTAAGGTGTAAAACCTAAAAATAAACTCACGCATCTCCAAGCCAATCTTAACTAATATTTAAATATTAGTTAAGATTGGCTATAATACAGACAAACGTCAAAACTTGCTCAAAAATAATCATTGTTTAAAGTTCTCCGCTTTGTTTTTGCCCTGAAATTTCGCTGGAAACATTGTTCTTCAAACCGGAACATAGTAATATTTGCACCTTACTGCTTGGCGGTTTCATAACTGACAATGCATGCAATGGGCTGGTAATAGGACCATCCATACTAACCTAACGTTAACCAAATGCAAAAATGTTTTAACCACCGAATGCGACGAGTTAGCCGTTTACTCCCACGTGTTCTGTTGAGTAGTTCTGTTGACAGAACTATTGGGATTTTTTTTCCCATTAGTTCTGTCCACAAAACATATGGGAATCTCGTTATACCAAAGCGTCTTACAAACTACGGCAAAACAATGCTTTCTAATGATTGAGCGCGGCTTTGCACAAACTGGGTATCAGTTAACATTTTTAATAAATGGGGGTTCATAATACAAAATATGTTAACTCGTTTCACGCATTCAAAAACAATTTGCTCAATATATTATCGATGATAAGTTGTAACCACAATGAGAAAAGAAATGCGTGAAATTGGTAATAATGCGTGTTGTAAGTAGGACGACGAACACAACTTTTTTGTAAATCCATGTTAACACATAAGTGACATTTAATTGTCTTCGTGGTAATCTTAATATATATAAATCTCGTGTCACAATGTTTGTCCTCAATGGACTCCTAAACCACTTAACCGATTATAATAAAATTCGCACACCATGTGCAGTTCGATCCAACTTGAGAGATAGGATAGTTTAAATCTCAAATTATAGTCGCAATTTTAATTTATTGCAAATTATATATATACTGATAATTTTTACTATAAATTGACAAGTTAGCATCAACATACTACGGTTGCTATAGTTACGCAATGGCTTTTGACAGGACAACGTCTGTCGAGTCAGCTAGTAAAGTAATAAATAAAAACATGATGAAGTTACTTAGTTTATTCTTAAGTTTGGCATAAAAACGTTTGGTAGACTGTAAGTTTTTGAATGTAGATTGAATAAATAAATAAATTTGTTAAAACTAAACTTAAAGTCTCATGATTTTACACTAATGCAGTAAACAATAATGCAACTGCAACAACTGGCATCAACTCAGGTATATGTGTCCTAATGAACGAACAGCTTAGTCTAATGCAGGAGATAGTCTAACGACTTGTCGTTAAAGTGTAGTTCGACTTATGATGGCCGCCACTGGCATTACGCCAAGCAGAAAATGCCGGATAATTATGTGGATAATAGATAATATTATCGATAAGTAACTGACGTGACAGCGCCTAACAAATCGATGAACGCTGGGTGCACGCACGAAAAAGTGTCCCGTCACGTGTCCCGTTACGCTCATTGTGACGTCACGATCGGAGCGAGAACAGTATGCAATCATTTCATCAATGTTTTGTTATGACGTTGTCACGTTAAACTATCGTCCGTAAACCGACTTTACAGACAACTAATTTTTATAAAGTAGTTATTGGGCCCAAGTTTTAGAAATTGGAAATATTTATTGACCTTAAAATAAATAACGTTGAATGTTACAGGTAAGTAACGTTTACAAAGAATTTTAAAATTGGAGAATTAACACATAGAACTTAAATAAACTAGTAAATTAAATAGTTGAACAATTGAAGACTTTCTTTGACAGATCTAAAATAACTAACAATAAATCTTTCTTCGCGTTCGTTTTGGAATCAGTTGCAAAAATAACTGCTAATTAAATAAGTTGATTTTAAAACTGTTTCATAATAAAAATGAGCTTTTCACCCGTAGTTACCCATGTATACCAAGTTTCAGCCCCATCGGATATTGGGAAGTGGTTTTTGAACCACTTGTGTATGTAACTTGTACCACCACCACTTGTTTATGTATGTAACTATGTTAGTTCGGATATTGGGAAGTGGTTTTTGAACCACTTCCCAATATCCGAACAAACATAGTTACATACATACATTGCAAGTTAAATAAAAGCTTCTAAAATACCTCTAGAAGGAATCGGACTGAAAATGAAAATTAGAAAAAAATATTTTTTTCGTAAACCACCTTTCGTTTTGAGGCAAACAAAAAGAAAACAAATCGGTCCAGCCAGTCCGCATATGCGTTTGACAAACAATTTTGATAAGGATACCTATTTTGGACCTAAAAGATTACGTCATCGCCTGAGTATATGTGCTATTATATACACATGTATACACACTATATATTTATTATAGTTCAAGTCAAACAAAAGCCGCGCATAAAATGAGTTCGGGAATATTTTCCTTCCCGCCAAATTAAGGGCAGCCTCTCACGAATATGTTTCTTTTCTCTTCATTAAGGGCACGCCGCATGGGCCCCGTTAATTTATTAAGGGTGAGCGCTGCCCATCACGGGTCAGCATCCATAAGGTTAATACGTCACTTCCGGTGATCGATGAGGCAAGTTGGCTGCCTTGATGAGTTTACTTGACCTTAGGAAGAAGTTAGTTGAAAGATTTATTATTTGGAACTATTCGCGTTTCGCGGTTTCACCCATAATAAAAAAAAAAAAAAGTGGCAAACAAGCGACGGGCCACCTGATGGTAAGTGGTCACCCTCGCCTATGGACACTTCCAATACCCGAGGCATCTTCAGTGAAAAAAAAAAAAATTCTGGAGGGACCGTTGATTTTTAGGAATAAGAAGTACCTAACGGCTAGGGACAATGTTTTTATAACCCTGTATAGGCTAAATCCTAGCCATATTAAAATATTTTTTCCGGGTTGGTCCCCTAGCAAAAGTTATTCATAATGAGTCATTTAAGCTTTTTTAGCTTGGCATACCCTTTTCTTATAACCCATATTTAAAGCCAAGGGCAACCTTGAACCTGCCAGGGTAGGGTGTGGCAACCTCAGAGGGATGCGGTTTCCAAATGGATCTCCTTTGGTAGGTCATGGCTTCAATCTGCTTTCCAAAAAAATGTTTTGGATAACTATATGCGTAAAGAATATTTTTCAAGAAAAAGGGTTCTTTTAACCTACTATAGTTTAGTACCTATTACTAAATGGCTACATCATACTTGTACGGGGTTATAAAGAAAGAAGCTAAGCCGAAAAGAATATAACAGACACCATGTAATAAACAGTTCAAGATTAATCGGAAGAAGTGGCTTTTAAATAACGTATTTTATGACTTGAATGAATTTGTGAATAGTGATAGATCTACGGAAATGACATTATTAAATTAATAAACTATTTAAAATTTGACATTTCATAAGGAATTGACATGATATTATCCTAAGTGAATACTGTTGACATTTAATTAAAATTATTTGATATAGTACTACTTATTTATTATGCATAGAATTTAAAATAAATTGGAAATAGTTAATTATTATTATTTTTAAAAACTACTAAAACTACAATGACTGTGTACATATTGAATGCCCGATGTGGGTAAACTGACAATTTCAACTAATGCACTAACATCTAGCTTATAAATTACAATGTGTCAGTTGTTCAATAAATATATCTGAATCTGAAAGGGCTCATAGTGTTCACCATTACGAAAAACTTTTCCTATAGGGCCAATTCGGAAGTCGCGAAAAAAAATCAGCTGTTCCATAGATATTTTAGAGAGTCGTGGACATATTTCTATGGAACAGTTGTTTTTTTTCGCGAATTCCGGGTTGGTCCCATAGTAAAAGTTGTTCATAATGATGAGTACTATGAGCCCTTTTCGGCAAAGCATACTCCATTCGTATAACCCTGTATTATATTGTATGAGGTAAAATTCCTAGCAGCCGGCTCTGTCTATACTTGTTCTGTGGCTGAACCACCAAAATTGTATGAGTTCTTGATCTCTGTGTGAGTTTGTCAGAAAGTTTGACAGCCATTGGACGTCCGACATCCTGATTCCGGAACCGGGTTAGAAGCCGGTCCGGAATAGTATAATTGCATTATATTCCGAAACGAATACATATTAGATTTTGATGCGATTCTGACCGAAATTTGACGCACAACTGAGTTTGTTACACGTTGCAGCTTGATTATGTTAGCTGTCGCTCGGAAGCAGTCACGTTTTCTCATCTTCTTGAATATAAAGTTGCTTGTACTTGAGATTGTCACTGAGAGATGGTTCTTAGCGATATGACCACCAGTTCTAGCTGGTTTTCAGCGTTATTATACGTTTGTTAGTCATTTTTAGTCTAAACAACAAGGATTATATCAATCTGTTTAACTATCTATAAAGGGTAATTTATAAAGGGTATGCTAAGCCGAAAATGGCTCATAGTACTTATCATTATGAACCACTTTTATTATGGGACCACCCCAAAATTCACGAAAAAAATCAGCTATTCTATACATATTGTTGAATGTCATTGACATTTTTCTATGAAACAGCTGATTTTTTTTCGCGAATTCCGAGTTGGTCACATTGTAAAAGTCGTTCATAATGATGAGTATTAAGAGCCCTTTCCGGCTTAGCATACCCTTTATGAATAACCCTGTAGAGTTCCCATACTCGTTGAAAGGCTAGTGCTTCTTTTAAATGCCCCCACACACACTCATATAGTCACTTCTCACACATACTCGTATGTTACGGTTTTGTAATTTTATCGATTTATCAAAGTTTGTTTCATGTGATCATTCGATTATTTAGCATTGTCGTACTGGCAGGTTGTAAACTGTCTTTGACAGATGAATGTAATCGCGTTGGTCACGGTGGTAGCGTGAGGATGGACATGGATTGGACTTTAATTGGTCGCCTTTGAAAATTTAAGAATAAGAAGTAATTTATAATTAGTTAAATTATTGAATTCTTCTCTCCGGAGCCTCAATTTCTGACACATATACAATCTTACTCATCCTTAGGTTCTATTCTTCATATTTTGTGTGACAACTTCGCATTTGAGCCCCAAAATACAGACATGAGCTTGGTTAGGGGTTCACCGTCCATCTTGTTTTAATCTCACCAGCTCACTAAAGTTATAAAAGTCAAAGTTTGTTATTAATATGTTTTTTACCAAAACTCTGAAACGGCTCAACGGATTATTATTTAATTATTATATAAGAACCTAGTCAAAAAAATCAAAATAAAAAAAAGTAATTATGTCCGAGAAAGTCAGGGGGGGGGGGAGGGCAGCGGCCCCCCCTGGGTACGCCCATGAATATATCTGTATTTGTATTAGATATCTCTTTTCCACACAAAGGTCTTGTTCATCGTATCTTCCTATTAAATTTTGCAATCCGCGATATTTATTGTTATCGAAACCTTATTAAAGTTTGAGAAACTGCGAGCGCAGATCCTATAGCCAATAGATAAGCCAGCCGTCCTCAAACTTTTAACTGAAAGATGGCATCGTGGTATGGGGGTGTCTCGGATAAACAAGTTTGAGGTCCGGATCAGATAGGGGTGCTACAAACTTTGAATACTGAGTGGCCATTGGGGTGCTCGTACACTTGTCGGGTAAAATAATTAGCATAGAAATAGGGTGGCTAAGTAAATAGATAGATAAACTCTTTATTGTTCACACCAGAAAATACAGATTCATAAAACTTAAAACTAATGCAACAACTGGCGGACGTATCGCTAAGAGCGATCTCTTCCAGGCAGTTACTTATGTACATATTATATGTCTGCTCTGGGTCTGGATGTTAGTTTTCAAGAATAAGATTAATATAAAAAAAATCAGCTGCTCTGTAAATTTTGTCGAGAGTTTGACATTTTTCTATGCTAATTTATAGCAGATTTTTTTCGCGAGTTCCGTGTTGGTCCCTAATAGTATAAGTTGTTCATAATGACGTATTTTTCGGCTTAGCATACCCTTTCCTTATAACCCTGTAGAGACCACAAGGCGCTACGATATTATCACGAGGCTAGCCTCATGAGAGGTAGCCACAAGAACCAACCAAATGAATGAACACGTGAGCATTGCTTTGGCAAATAATCATTCAAACCGTCTAATAATTATGTCTAGTTTTGATATGGGTAACAATACCTTTGTTTGCAAACGTTCCGTTCCACGTATCCTTGTTTAGTTTAGGTTGCACAATTAATTCAAATTTAGCGTTAACTGTTTTGAATGTAAATTCTCACGATAATACAACTTGAGTGTTTGCGAATCTCGGAATGTTGTTGTTACGAGTAGGTACGCGTTTGGCTTTCGAGTGGGTTTCGTGTGCCGTGAAATCTTAATATATATAAATCTCGTGTCACAATGTTTGTCCTCAATGGACTCCTAAACCACTTAACCGGTTATAATAAAATTCGCACACCATGTGCAGTTCGATCCAACTTGAGAGATAGGATAGTTTAAATCTCAAATTATAGTCGCAATTTTAATTTATTGCAAATTATATATACTGATAATTTTTACTATAAATTGACAAGTTAGCATCAACATACTACGGTTGCTATAGTTACGCAATATTTGACATAGAATTGACGCAATGGCTTTTGACAGGACAACGTCTGTCGAGTCAGCTAGTATTATATATAAAATTCTCGTGTCACAATGTTAGTTAACATACTCCTCCGAAACGGCTTGACCGATTTTTATGAAATTTTATATGCATATTCAGTAGGCCTGAGAATCGGCTACTATCTATTTTTCATACCCCTAAGTGATAAGGGTTGTCCACCCTTAACATTTATTTTTTAATTTTTGGACAAAAATTTTTTTATTTATTTTTTTATAATGTGGCATTAAAAATACATACAACCCTAAATGTTCACCCTATTTTTTAATAGTTACTAGAAATAATTTATATGGAAAACAACGTTTACCGGGTTATATCTATAAATACACAAATATAAAAACATACATACTAAATATAAAGTGCTATCTAGAGAATGCTATGCAAAATACTTTATAACATACCAACTCGAATTGAGAGCAGATTATTCTGACTAAATTATTATAAAAACTAGCTGACCCGGCAAACGTTGTTTTGCCATATAAATTAATAAGGGTTGGTGATAGAAGGGTGAACATTTAGACTTCTATGTATTTTTAATGCCACATTATAAAAAATAAAAAAATAAAAATGTTGCCCAAAAAATAAACAATAAATGTTAAGGGTGAACAACCCTTATCACTTAGGGGTATGAAAAATAGATAGTAGCCGATTCTCAGACCTACTGAATATGCATATAAAATTTAATAAAAATCGGTCAAGCTGTTTCGGAGGAGTACGGGAACGAACATTGAGACACGAGAATTTTGTATATAAGATAAATGACAAAATGTTCTTCTTTTCTCACCTCAGCGCGAAAAATAAACTAAGTAAGTATTCTTCTATTTCTTCTCAGTGCGTAAAAAAGGTGATGAATAGTTAACTTATGTTCTTTTTATAGTTCTGACAAAAAATTTTGTGATGCTCAGTTGAGTAATTAAGGCGTGAAAACGTAACAAACTATAAACTAACTCACTTTCGCATTTATAAAAGTAATAAATATACTTTAGGGTTTTACAAAAAGATTGACCAGCTTGGAAACGAACCCAGACCCTCCTGAACAGGTGACTTACAGCTTGACAGGTTCTAAAATAATTTTAATCGCTATTATTTTCTCTAGTAACAACTTTCACCTATTTTCTATCATTTCAAAGTGTTGGCTAGAATGTGGGCCATAAATCTAGTGCTTACACACATTATCATTAGCACTACGGTATCCAAACACGACTGGATACACTGTTACTAATGTACTCGGTGTAGTTGGGGAGCTACTGGGCAATTTGATTACGAGTTCAAATTTTAAGCGTCTTAATTAATATCTTTGAAATTACCTATCAAATAGATAGATTAACAGATGAACACAATAATTTACAAGCCAAAAGATATAAAAGCCTAAAACTAGTAAAACAAGCCGCTTATCGCTCAGAGCAATCTCTTTCAGGGTACATGCCAAGGTAGCGCAAATTGAAAACAGAGTAAGAGGAATTTAAACTATATAAATATCTTGGGCGATACAAACTTTTACATAAATTATTACTTTCGTTTTTCCACAACTGTTTTGATAATAATAGCATACATATTTAAAAAAAAAAACTCGTCAGTATTTTTATTGTCCTTTATTTTCACAGATACTCATTTTCTGCTTTTGTCTAGGCTTGCATCCTGTAATTTTGCAACTTATATTCTTCTCCTATACACAAATCGGAACGAACTCATTTTCAACCATTCGTGAACTGTTCAACCAGTGACTCCCAACCTTGTACCAAGGGCATAAATTCTCGATGTAGCACATTTAGCTATTAATAAATTGATAATGTCCAGCGAGACTCCCGGACCCAGGATTTAGGATAATTGCTGGAGGTGGACATTTGTTGCCGGAAATATCAAAACGTTAGTATCTAACGTAAGACAGTACCTAATCGTTGTGGAGAAGGTAAAATAGGTTTGCGCAGACTAATACCAAAGACCAGCCTTAGGTACTACTTATAAACAATTCTTATTAATTATTTTCAATTGAATAATCTCAATTTATCTTTATTTATTAATTAAATCAGTGTTTCAAAATTTCGTCTTTGCACGTGAAATAAAATAAATCGGTTTAGGCATTGCTTCGGCTGAAAATATTATTTAGTTACATAACCAGAAATGAAACGTACACAAAAATAAGTAGAAATAGAACAAGTAAAAATTGTGAAAAATAATAAATAAAATCGTTTATTTCAGGCATAATTATAGAGGTACTCGTATAACCTATAAAAAATACAAGAAAATAAAATCTAATATAATCTAAGGAATTATTTAATATATATATATATATATTTTTTTTATGTGATTAAGTGACGAAACGAGCAAATCGCTCGCCTGATGTTAAACGTCACGTTTGCCCATAACAGGTCTGCGCAACCCAGAATTTTGAACTCGCAGAATTCAAGACCCTGCGCGGCACAGCACTGCGCTCGTCACCCTGAGATATAAGTTGATTAATCTAATCTCCCATTTGCCCTGTAATTTCACTGGAAACAATGCCCTTCCAACCGGAACACAGTAATGTTTGCACATTACTGCTTGGCGGTGGAATAACTGGCAAAGGTGTGCTACTTCCCCAGGCGGGCTCTGCAAAAGAGCCCTACCACTACAGAAACTGGTGAACAGAGATCCATGATCTATCTATAGGATAATGTCACTAAACTTGGAAGGGACGTTTGGCAGACCCACAATGTGATATTAACGCCCATTCGGCACTATCTCGCATTATCGATGTGTGCCCGCCGGTTAAATCAAAATGATGCACTTGGCGTCCGCCCAAGCAGTAGTGTTGGACGGTGAAAGAAAAAAACATATTTATCTACTCTCATATCGTAAAATACAAATTACGAACTTCAAAACGAATCTATAATGACATACTTTATAAGACACAATTTCATAATGGAAAAAAAAGTTTCATTGTAACACTATTTCCCTAGCAAAATAGTACGATACAGTTTCCCACTTGACAGTTTTGGCACGAAGTAACTATTACCTAAACTGCCTGACAGGCTGGTTTTGGCGCCATCTCAGAGCGCCGCCATTGATTCCATTTTTAAATTTCGGCGATGTGTTTAAAGTATGTCAATATAAATTATCAAATCAAATCAAATCATTTATTTGCAATACAAATTCATTACATTCTTAAAAATAATGGTTTTGAGTAATTGTAATTAGCCTGCAAGCAGACGTGCAAATATTCAATCGTATTAGTATTATGTATTTTAATTATAATATTTATTTAGGGTTTATCTTTAAAATTCATAAATTCATTTACACTATAAAAACATTTGCTAAGAAGCCAGTCTGTCAATCCGTATAGTCTGTCAATTCGTATTGAAGTTTGTAATTCGCAATTTATGACATGAGCGTAGATAAAGTCGTGTATGAAACTGCACATAACTAGGTATTAAAACACTCGTGTGATACTATTCAACACCGCGCCTACTGCTCGGTTTTTAAACTCACAATCGTGTGTTAACTCATTATGCAACAGTTTCATAGACTATTTTTAAATCAAGAACAGAAATAATAGACATTCAACTTTTTTAAATTAAGTAATAGGCTTGCGAATAACCGCCATTTCGCCAGATGGTAAGCAACGATTAAGTAACCAACTTCAACTTCAACTCTTGTTTGTAGGTCATGTAAAGTTTCTTCACAATTTCGCGGATATCACGTTAAATAGACCATTAAACGCAGAGAATTTGTACAGGTTTAAAATTACTTAAATTTAACATGAGTTCTGTAATTATTAATAATCTGTAATTAGTAATTTAAGTACCCGCTTGTACGATGACAGGCGGGGTCTGGAGATCTTTATGATTCACCTTAACAACTTTGTAACCCAGGCCCACAAGCTCAATAAATTGGTTTTGATTTTTGATTTTGTGTTTCTAGATATTCTAAATCGTTGTTTTAATATACTTAATAATTGCTTAATAAGATCTTATTCATTACACGTTTTTTGTGCTGTTGAATTTATCGAGTAAGAAGCTCAATTTTTTTTAAAGTAAGTTTTCATTAAGTATTTTTAAATAAGTTCTTATACTCAGGACGAGTGGCTAGCCCTGGCGTAAGAATTTATAGGTCGCCACTGATACTTTTTTGTTAGTCTGTGTGGACCGAAAAAAAAAACTTAAAACAAAAATCGACGTTTCACATCCCTTCAAAAAGTTTTATCGTGGACACAGTTTTTATTCGTACCCCGGAATTCAGCGGCTTATTTATAAAAGTGCTGCTAAAATAGAACGTCAACATGCAGTCTCAGATATACCTAGAGTGAAAGATGGAGTACTGGGTTATATTTAGGTGAAGCCAAGAACTCCTCTACTTTTGCGCGTATGTACTCGTATACCTACAAGACGCATACGTTAACATATCAATGCGACGACGAATTTGACGACCTGTTTGGCTCAGCGGTAATGTTTGAATGATGAATTTAAATATCTGCACTGGGTTTGACTGTTAGTTGCCCTTGTCTTTGTTGTGTTCCATGGCATCTCCGATACAGGATTATCTTAGTCCCGGGAGCTATGAGTGTAAAACGTTTATTTATTATTTTATTTATTTAAACTCTACTCGCGGCACTGTAGTGTAGAGCTTGTGTAAGTACGCGCGAAAGTAGAAGAGTTCTTGGCTTCAGCCAAATCTAACTCGGTGCTCCATCTTCTTCTATAGATTTATCTGAGCTTGCAGTGGGATTCCTGTTTATTTGATTGGGTCCCGACAGACGCAGCATAAAAATAAAAGATAGAACTTCCAACACAACTAGCGGTCGTAAACACGAAATAAAAGTCTTCATCTAATATTATTTCTTTACTAGACGCTTGAATTTCTTCGTTTTCTTTTTAAAATTGTATGTTTGGTTTGAATTTGTTTGACATTTTTCTATATTGCATACGAACTGATGCTTAGAACTTCGTGTTCGGTGTTGCTAGCATAAAACAATAAAACATAGCCTATAGCACAGATTTCTACTAGAGGGTTATTAGGAAAGGGTATGCTAAGCCGAAAAGGGCTTATAGTACTCAGTGGACAAAAACTTTGACTTTTAATGTGACTCAATTCAAAATGAATTCGAGACCTTCTCAAAAAACCCTTCTCAGAATGTCCATCATTAGTAAAAAGTCCACTTCCTTGTATCAGTTATGTTCAGCTCAACCTACCTAGCTTAGTTTTAAATTTTATCCAAGTTGCTGGATTTTAAACCTTATCAGAAAGCTATAAGGTAAAAAACCTCAGCCTGTTAAAAAAATTCAACCCCTTATTTTTGGGAAAACAACCCCTAATAGGGTCTCATTTTCCAACAAATTTCTAATCTCCAACACTCCCTAAACACATAATAAGTCCAATCTGTGTACAAAATAACCTTTCCGTAGAGATAACAGCGTACATCCGGTGTAATTAAAACGTTACGTCACTTCCAGTCTGGATGTACAGTCGGCCACAAAAACGGTTGTACAAAAAACGCTACAGAATTCATTTTAAGTTTCGAGATGTCAGTGTTCGTCAAAAGATTACTAATGCTGCTGATTTGTCGATTGCTAATAGAAATGGCCTTATTAAAAAATTACATTTGTTGTCCTAATAATTTTTCTTAGCTTGCTACGAGTCAGTGGTCAGTGTCGAATAGACGAATAGTCAGTGGTCATATCAAGTCAACTTAGAGTAATTATTTGTTCGTTTTTCATCCAAAAACTATAGAAATAACGTTTATATCAAAAACATAAATTAAAACAACGGAATACCTATTACAGGTTATGAGATACGGTTAGTTTGCTATCAGAGACAGACGGACAGACAGCGGAGGCTTAGTAATAAGGTTTCGATAGCATCCTTTCGGTACGGAACCCAAAAAATAGAGCTCAAGTTACTACCCGCGGCTAAAATATCCAGAAGTAACATTAGTTACTTAAAATTAACCATTATATTACATATCTATATATATAAAAATGAAACCCGTTTTCCTTGGTCACGGCCTCACGCGTGAATGGCTAGACCGATTTCACTAATTCTTTTTTTGTTGTATTTGTTATTATTAGGAGAAGGTTCTTACGGAAAAAAATATTAAGAAAATCTCTCAGAAATATTGAAAAACCCTAAAAACAGCCCTTTTCTTTTTCCCATACAAACGTTTTCTAACTAAAACGAGCTTTATTGCTATTGTATAAAGTTCATATTGAATTGCAAGCACTCACTGTTGTTTAAGCAATGTAGGTATGTTCCTAACGTCCAAGAGTCAATTTGCACTTTATTACCTCTGTACAAAGTTCAAATTCAATCATAGATCTATCAAAACAGTGTGCGTTTTATACTGATAATTTTTACTATAAATTGACAAGTTAGCATCAACAAACTACGGTTGCTATAGTTACGCAATAGCATGAGAATAGAGGTTATAACAAAGAGTTCCTATAATTATTCTCAACACCTTTGGTCACGCCATCACGCGTGAACGACTGGACCGATTTCAATTTACTCTACGTTTATCCCAAAGTCTACCCGTGCGAAGCCGGGACGGGCCGCTAGTAGTCAATAATTATCTTTACTAATATTTTACTATATTTATATAAACTTTTGTGTACGACAGTACTTTCTCATAAATTGTAAAACTTCAAAGACATCTTTCAGAGTCCCAGCGGAGCGCGTATCTGCGGTGAGATGGTGTGGTACACGTCACGAGCGGTAGCGATAGCCAATAGAGTACTGTCAGGGATATAATAGCGTCTGTTTGCAGAAATTATTTAAGAATACGAGTAAATGGTTTTGCTACATAAACTTGTAGATGGCGCCAAACTGAAAACTTGCGATCCCTAGGCTAGGTCTCTCAGAATTCTTGGCTAATTTCGATTTTAATAAACTTAATAATTGTATTAGAAATTAGAATCAACCACTGGTCTTCAAAATTTCATAAGAATCAGATTAACTGTTCAAGTTATCGTCGAAAAATGTACAAAAACATACTCGAATACTCAGTTTGCTCGGTCAATAATAGTCAAATAACCAATAGTGTTTACTTCTTTCGTTAGTTTCTGATGGCGTCACCGAACTAATGGCAAACGCGAATGACGTTAGGCCCTAAGTTACAAGAAGTCAGAAAGTATAATAAGTCAGAAGAACGCCTCTACGTTACTATAACTTAGTATCAGAGATTTTTAAACATGACCATTTTAATGCATCTCAAAGCTTATGACTTGTACCTCTAATGCTTTCCTCTTATCCAGGCGCAAGGCGTGTTCAGTCGAGCAAGTAACCGCGAGCGGAATAGGAACCGCTACACAGAACGATACTGTGTTGTCAGTTTCAAATATCCGCTGCCGGTTATGACTGGTGCCTACTTAGTTTAGTTTTATCTAGTGATATAGTAATATGTATTTTCTTTTAATTTAATTTACTTAGGTATTATTCTATTCTTGTGCCTCATATAAATCTGTTTCTTTCAGACATGTTAAGCAGATCAAATACAGTAACCGTTACGCGGAGCACGTGGAGCAGAAACTTTTATATTATTAGTACGGGTTTGTAATCACGCTACCACGCTATCACGCTACCGCTTATGACTTGTACCTTGTATACGTTTCTTTCAGGCGTGATTAACTTTCACGTGGAGTGAGTGGAATGGGATTTTATACAGTATCACTATTATCTTTAATGTATTATTATACCTAATATATTAGTAGCAGGAATATGTATTATCAGTTCACGCTACCGCTTATGACTTGTACTTCGTATCGTATACAAATCTTCTAAACGTGTTTTGAGCAACTAACCGTCATGCGGAGTGAGGGAATAGAATATAAATCTCTACGATACAGTACGGTTATGTTATAAACTCCCGCTGCCGCTTATGACTTGTACCTCGTATACATTTCTTCCAGGCGTGTTCAGCAGAGCAAGTAACCGTCACGCGGAGTGAGCGAGCGGAATGCCCACTTGAGGATCATTTCGAACGAAACGCTAGCGAATACTCAGTTACTGATATTAATATTAGAAAATATACAGAAGCTGTGCGTAACATTATGTAAGTGGTTTCTACGAAAGAAGTCCCATAGGGAAATTTAGGGAAAACCAGAAAGATGATTTGTTTTTCTTTTTAAATTAAGTAGCAAACAAGCGACATGCCACTAGATGATAAGTGATCACCGCTGCCTATGGACACCTCGAATACCCAAGGTACACTGAGTAAAATGCCCATCTACATTCCGCTAAAAGAATGATAAATTCACCTAAAGTACGGAGCATACTGATTTTACCAAAAAGTACGATGAGTAGCACCAGTTTTCGGAGACAACTATCATAAACTCGTGTTAATCATCGTACTTTTTAACCGACTTCAAAAAAGGAGGAGGTTATCAATTCGTCTGTATGTTTTTTTTTTATTTTTTTTTTTTTATATTTTTTTTTGTTTGTTACCTCATTTTTTTGTTTAACTTTTGACTGGATGAATCGATTTTGATGATTCTTTTTTTATTAGAAAGCTGACGCTTCCCATTTGGTCCTATTTCAATTTAGTCCAGTTCTGATAATGGTATCCATGAGAAAACCATATAAGTCTTAAATTTGCATTAAGTACGTGCGCGACAAATAGATGAATAACTCAATAGTCGGTCTTTTGAAGTCGGATTTGTTTTTTGTTTTGCAAAAATAATGTTCTTGTTGGTAATACATATCAGTATGCCCCGTACTTTAACAGAATTCATCATTCTTTTAGCGGAATTTAGATGGGCATTTTTCTCAAAGTACATAGTATTATGTCTACCTCTGATAACTCGGTCTTTGAACTTAATACTTACGAGTACACTTAAAATTGGTTAATTTTTTTGCAATCACTCCACCAGTATTGAGGCGCACATATTAATCAAAAATTTAAAATCAGTCAATCCACTTTAGTGTTGCGGGACTCGAAAATGATTCGACTTGTTGAGTTTGCGTGACTAACGGACGGCGATTGATTTTTAGCTAGCAAGTTTGACCAGTCAGTTAGTCAGATTAACTAATCAGTCAGTTTAACCAATTTAACTAGTGACGACCTGTTTAGCTCAGCGGTACTATATCCGCCTTTTAAGCCAGAGGCCCCGGGTTCTATTCCCGGCCGGGCAGATGTTTGAATGATGAATTTAAATGTCTGCTCTGGGTCTGGGTGTTAGTTGTCCTTGTCTTTGTGTATGTTCCATGGCATCCCCGACACAGGATTATCCTAGTGGGGAGCTATGAGTGTGAAACGTTTATTTATAAGAACTACTAAAACTACTATTTGCCTTTTTGCTTTAGTTGCTTTAATTAACTTAGGTATTGGTCAGAAAAAAATAGGCTTGGATCGGAACACTAATTAAAAATTAAATTGCTACGGAACCCTGCGCTCCTACTACTGTTTATTCTGTGCTTACAATCACAGCTTCTATATAGCCTATCGTAACACCGAAGTGGGCGATAGACACTCCATCGCTTTTTTAATTAAGCAGCGGCGCCACCCGTGGCGTCGATTCGCGAACAAATTCGCTCAAATTGTCGGCCAACTTCGCGACTGCTGTCAGACCCGGAACAAACTAGTTCCACCCGGTGCAATCTAGTTAGAACAGGTTTTGGGGAGATTTTAGGCAGTGTGAGAGGTTTGGTGATTTTGGGGAAATGAACAGTATTTTTTTTTGATTTTTAAAAGTTTTTTTACAGTTACAAGTTTGGAAGATAAAAAGTAGGTAAATATATTTTTGTTGCACCAGTAGTTGATGCCGATGACTTCGTTCGCGGTGCTTCTGTTTTGGGGGTTGTGCTGTACTGTGTACATATTTTCAACCTCTGAAACGATTTTGATAAACGCGCAAGAGAGTTATCATCGCGATAGTAAAATAGTACCTATACTTTTTTTTATAGAATTTTAGGTAGGGTATACTATTTATATATAGGGTTATTCATAAAGTGTATGCTAAGCCGAAAAGGGCTCACAGTACTCATCATTATGAACAACTTTTACTGTGGTACCAACCCGAAATTCGCGAAAATAAAATCAGCTGTTCTGTTCCATAGAAAAATGTCAATGGCACTCAACAAAATGTATGGAACAGCTGATTTTTGATCGATCTGATCGCGGATCGAACTGGGACAAGATTGGCACAGCACCGGGATGAGTGGCGTACAAGAAAAGAGGCCTATACCCAGCAGTGGGCGATAACGGGCTGATGATGATGATGATGGCGATACTATTTATACAGGCTAGTACACTTTTTACATAGTACAGTAGATATACTTTTTATGTCAAAAAGGGTTAAAACCAGTAACTGCGTCGCACAGTGGTCCAGAGTAACCGAATGGCGGTCCTTCGGAAGTTATTCCGAGTCCGAAAGCAGCGATGGGTTAATTCGATTTGTTAGCGTGTGGCGACACAATGCTGGAACAAGTTGCTTAGCTGGAATAACAGGAGAAGTTTAGCACTCACCTTCTAGTCCACTGTGCAAAAAGAAAGGAGATTTATTGTGGGAACTAACGTGGTTTTGTACACATTTTCAATCCCCCGTGTTAATCCGAAAATAAATTAGTTTTATTAGCAAAAATGAACGTGGTTTTGACACGTTTTAAACTCGAGCGTTCTTAGCTTTTTAGGGACTGCCGTTTGAAAATTACCTACCTATCAATCATTGCCCTTTTCTAGTCGAGAATTTTTAATTTTTAATTCAATTATTTTAGTACTCATCCAGTGATCTTGTTTAAGGAGTGATTACGAAAGTGATCTCGTGTAATTGTAACAAAGAGGACAGTAACGTGTTTCGGTTGTATTTAATAATTATATTTGTCGTTTTGGCTATTAATAGACCATGAATTTGCCAGGGTAGTTAGTGTACGGTATTTTTTTATTACATTTGGAACCCTAGTTGAGAACGTTTTAGAGTTATCCATCTAAATACATATTGTAGGAGTGAACCCACTGTAGTATAAACCTGTCATTAGTCACTATACCTATTTTAAGAGTAGGCAAGGCACCCATTGACTTCTCTGCTGTCCGCAGTAACCGGATCACAGATAACCCTTTCTTGATACCGTACTTCTTAGCATACAACGTATCGGACGAAACAAGTGCGGTTTCCCTTTTTCAACCGACAGAGGCGATTTCATGTCAGAATTTCAGCAGATACTGTAAAAATTCACTCTTATTGGGTGGCTAGGACCAACCTAGAGATAACCAATGGGAGTGCGTCGCGTCTTAGTTTCCTCAACCTGGGATTTAAGCTTTAATGTCTAGGTAAGGTAGAAGTTCGCAAAGGCCGAGTGTTTAGCTTTGTTGTCAGAGTCTGTTAAAAGTCTACTATCTAACGTGTCATTCGAGCAACGGCGTTCTGTGAGCGTCATCCCCTGTCGTCCATCCAAAGACTGTCCGTGTCGGTGAGTAATATGATGAAACCGTTTGTTTTCTGGCCGTCTCGGTACTCTTGACATCGGTTAGGTATCTGTTACACACAGTCGAGCTACGTCAGGAACGCAATCTATGTTCAAACGTCTAAATATCTCTCGTCTCATAACAACATAGATACCACGATCTATAGCTGGTAATCTCTGAGCCGGATAGTGGCGACGGAGGACATAAAAGTCGAAGATAGAAAGTACTGGTGGTGGAGTTAATTCAATTGGTTCGACCAGCTTTTTACGGCGCCGATACATTGCGGCAGGACCCTTTGGAAGACAAACAAAATTCTGGTACAGATAGGTATTGGATAGAAATGGCACAAAAATAGAGTTCAAAATCCCTTGCAGGCTGTGGGAAATTCAGACTGATTTTCGTTTTTGTCGTGAGTCTAGTTGGACAGAAAGTCGAATAAAATAGAGTTCAAAATCCCTTGCAGCCTGTGGAAAATTCAGAATGGTTTTCGTTTTGGTTGACAGTCGAGCATCTAATAAAATGGACGCGTGTTTTCTACTTCAATGGTTATAGATTAGTTTATTTTGTCTAAATTAACAAGGTTTTTGTTTGAAAAACCAAAACGTTTAATTATGACACTCTAGATTTGAAGACGAATTTTATTTTATCGCAAATAAGTATGCGTTTGACCCGCAACTGGCCGGTGGTAAGCGAAAATATGGGCAAAGATCACGCAAATTTAGAAGAGGCTTAAGTTTGCGTGCTTCATCTTTTCTAAGAAGATATTCACTCTGTTCTTGAAAAGTATAAGAAAGTATTTCTCAGGACACAAAAAAGTCGGCATTCTGCTGTTCTACTCTCACGCTGTATGTATCAGAAACGTTCAATCAAAACGTTTTAAATCTACGTTTAATATATTAACGATCCCTCGCTATTCAAAATTAGTGATTCTTCATTAGTGAGCATTTCTTTACTAAAATTATTTACCTCTTCTTGACTTAAATACTTCTTTCAAACTGTCATAGTTGGAGGCAATTCACAAAACTGATGATAACAAAATCGGAAAATACAGTTTGGTGTTGCAGCTAAATTTATCTATCATCTACAAATAATTCTACATCCAAAATTTATCCACACACTTGATAACCAAAGATCAAAGAATTTGTTAACGTCTTCACGTAAAACCCAGCCGTGTTCGAAACAGCCACACCCCGATTTAGGGTCCCGTAGTATTTCAATGCTTAAATGTCAACTTTCTTTCATTGGAATAAAGAAAGCAGTAGGTAAGTGCTTTACAGACCCCATTCATTAATTCTTCTCGTTTACTTTTAAACCGCGTTTTAATGAGATCGGAACAACTTTGCACTAATTGCCACGTAGCAATGTCGTGCTTGTTGACCGCAAGTTAATGATCCATTTGCCATTGAAATATATATTCTCAGGGTTTGTAGATAGAGTTGAAACTCAGATTATTGTGTGGAGGGAGTTAGGCATTGCCGATGGAAAATTAAAGGCGGATATAAATGGTTTTAGCTGTCTCTTTCGCGCATAGAATATTTAAAAACTTGCTTTTAGAAATAATTTTTAGGCCCGGGTTTTTTTTAATTCTTCAAATTACAGATACAAAAGCCAAAAATTGTATAACTGTTGTTTAAGTTGTATTTGATTTGCACTAAATGATTTTATCTTACTAATATGATAAATGTAAAAGTTTGAATGTTTGTTGCTCAATCCTGCAAAAAAGGCTCAACGGATTTAGATTAAAAATCCACAGTTTGTAGCTGTTACTCTGAATTAACATATTATTATAGGCTACTTTTATCGAAAAATGAGAAACCGGAGCGAAACTGGGGGCGCAGCTATTTTCATAAATGTAGGAATTCGCGAAGAAGATATCTCTGACAGCTTCTGGTGCAGGCGTAAACTGGAGTGACTGCATACGAAAACTCGAGAACTAGGCGTGCCTTGAGACAGGTGTGCTGTGAGCTGAAATGGGCTGATTATACGTAGGTATCACACAATACAACATCTCTTAATGAGAAATGGAATATTTATCCAGCACAAACTAGAACACATTTTGAGATGAAGAGAAGAAATTTGATATGGAGGTAGATTATGTTATGTAGCTTTGTTTGGTAACCAACAAAGCTACAATACTAATACTAAAATATATTCTACTAGCTGAGCCCCGCGGTTTCAACCGCATTTAAAAAATAAAAAGTATCCTATGTTACTTCTAATACCTCCAAGAATTTGTGTACAAAGTTTTATGATGATCGGTTAAGTAGTTTTCGCGTGAAAGCGTAACAAACAAACTTACATTTACATTCATATTTTAGTAGGGATTCTTATAGCCTGCTCCCCTAGACAAATTGCAATCTTTAAACGCAAACACTATAGAAAACTAAGACAATAAGTATATGGGAATGACATTTCTATAATCTATTTGTAGATTCTATACTCTATTACAGAAATGTCATTGCCAAACGTTGTCTTAAGTTTTCTATGTGCTCCTCGGCTGGTTGCACACACTGCTACTTTTAATTATAGATAAAGCAATTAACAGTTTCTGCAGGGTTGAGTGAAACTGCGGGATGCAGCGAGTTTCGTATAATATTATAAGCTTTTAACAAAGTAATATTGTGTAAGTGCGCGGACGTGGAGTTGCAAAGCAACGACAGGCTAGGGGTGTCATACGCTCTCGCTTCTTGACAAAACGCAGGTGCAACGTCAAGAGAACTTTGCGTCTTGTCTCTAGTGAGTTGTGACTAGACTAGAATAGACAAGTAGACAGAGACACCCCTGGATACGTACGACCGTACGTCCTCTTGTATGTACAAAGGATCGGATCGTTTGATTTTGACGTTTCATTGGATACATAAAAATTGTTTTGTTTTTCTACGTTTTTGATTCGAAATCAGATAATATTGGTAACAAGCAAGCCTGATTCGGACAGGATGCAAAGAGGTAGGTGATTCGTAAAACCAGATAATGGAACAGACTGCCGGCTTACTAGTTTTCTGAGAGATGCAATTTAGACTATGGAAACTAACGTGTCAGTTTTCACACATTTTTGTTATAATTAAACACGGGAATACTCACGTAAAAATTAATTCCCGATTAATTAATTAGTGAGTATTCCCGTGTTAAATTATAACAAAAAAAATACAATTTAGAATTTTTCAAGGTCAAAGTGATTTGGCAACTTCTAAGCATGCCTGCTTCATCGTTGATAGTCAAACACAAAATTATTCAGGACACAAGAAGAAATAATAATTGATCGTGACACACAGACATACGTCGGACTCTCACCATCAGAGCTCCTGTTACAATTTCGGTACGGAACTCTAAAAAAGACGCAGCGACGCACACAGTTTGCGCCGGCAACAGTACAGAAACAGTAAGCTCACGTTCAGGTAACGTCCGGGCAAATATCACCAGGTGAATAATTCATCTCGCGCCATCTACTGGATGCAAATGCGGCCGGCTGCATACCTAAAGTAATAACGGCGTATGGTACAGGCGGAAGCGATTTATGACGTCACACTAAAGACGATGTTGAGTCGAAGGTCGGAAAAGCCACGGGTCGAACCTGGATAAGACTGGCACAGGGCCGGGATGAGTGGCGTACAAGAAAAAAGGCTATCCAGATTACGGGCTGATGATGATGATTACTAAATAATAGTGAAGTGAAAGTTAAACTGCTGAAGGCTAAGTAATTAACTCTGGTAGAGTTGAAGAAGAAGAGATATAAAAAGATAAAATTTGTAGGTATATGTAGACGAAAATTTCCGAAACTACTGGTCCCATTTATAAGAAGCCTTTCACTAAAGTTACACTATGACTGTGTTTTACAGCCTCAAAACTGCGAGGCCAAAGGTCAAACAGCACCAAATTAAAGTCTCGAGTATCAGCTAGTAAGAAATAAAAAAAAAAGTTTCAAACCGCTGTCTTCACCACCTTGTGCAACATAAAAGAGTCATAAAACAAGTGCCTGTTTTATTTGCACTTGAGGCTGGCTCAAGATCTCGTGGCGAATTTATGGACTGCATTAATTTGCACAAGGTTTCTAGGAGTTTTATACAGGGCAATGCTCTTGCAGATTGGTTACGTCTTTACTTGAAAGGTCTTTACAGTATAGAAAGTAGCAGTTGAACTTCTGTTCGTCGTTATTTACAATTTACGCCATTGGAGTAGATGGGTCAGCGGGCCAACGGCCCAGAGCCTTGCTCCGGTATTCCAAGAAGCTGGAATGGCTCAAGGAAACGCACTATGCAAAACTTGATCCCTCGGCAGATCAAGGGAGCTAACGCCCTCATATCGACTAAGAATATGGATTGCACAGACCCATGCAGATTTCCACAACACATCTGGACTGAATGTGGACGCCTGCCGCTTTTTTCATTCTACAGCCACCAACGAGGTTGGCCGTAATAGCCCACAGATGCTTTTTAAATCGTCTGCCACAGACATGCAAGATCCACGGTGGAAGTTTAATATATGTACCTACATGGAACGCTGGTACTAAGTTGAAACAAGTTTCACGTCTCACCACTACGCACGACTTTTGGAATGGAACCAACTCGAAAATGTAGCCAGCTGTTTGGAACAGCTGTTTTTTTCAAGATTTCCGGCTTCATTTTATATTAAAAAGTTGTTCGTAATATTACTACGAGTAGGTACAATAGGTACGATGAGCTTTTTCTTCGTAGAACCCTGTATACAGCTGCCCTTACACACGGGTTTATAGCTTTGTCATATTTTTCCGAAGTGAGGAATAATTTTTGCCCAAATACAAAGAAATACTAGCTGACTCGACAGACGTTGTCCTGTCAAAAGCCATTGCGTCAATTCTATGTCAAATGTCAAATGTCAAAAGTTACATTAAAAAAGTTTACATTGTCCAAAGCGCTATGGTTTAAGTATTTTTAAATTTTCTAATTTTTCATGTTTTTTTACTATAAATTGAGATGTGAGCTATCCTATGTCCTAAGTTAGATCGAACTGCACCCGGTGTGCAAATTTGATTGAAATCGGTTAAGTAGTTTAGGAGTCTATAGCGGACAAACAACGTGACACGTAATTTATATATATTAAGATTTGTAAATACGTGTCTGTGAGAGTTTTCAGTATAACGAGAGTATTTCTGCTGCAAGCAATAAAAAGATTTTCTGTTTGATTTTTGAACTGTGAGTCATCACTGGATTTCTCACTATCTTCACGTCTGAAATAAGCTTACTTTTCATAATCGTAAATTTTATTTTCTTCTTTCTTTCTTTTTTTGTTAAGTAAAAAACCAAAATTGCCGAAGTTTCGTTTATAGAAATGAGAATTATAATTAATTGTCGTAAGATAATAAACGTCCACATTTATTGTTCCTTTCAAAATGGCTGCCGACCCCTGGCCGGTCAGCCAGTTCTTAATTAGCTACCTCTTTACTGGTACCTATATTCTACGGCAGCAAAAATAAAATAAGACGTCAGGGTAAAAGCTACCGTCTAATACAGGGTTCGACGGAACGGCTACGGTTAGCTGAGAGGAGGTCATTATTGTGACCTAGTTGCGGTATGGATTAATTCGCTACCCTGCAAAACCCATTGATTTTATCCGGGATAAAAAGTAGGTACATGTAAATGTGCCCATGTTAAATCCTTTTTCCTATTTTTTAGATTTCTTCAGTTTTTTTTTTTACTTGATTAAGTAACAAGAATCATATAGGAAGAAACATATAGGTATTTTTCACATTTATAATGTAAATAAATCATAATTAATATATTAGAATAGCTTTTAAAACCCGAGGCGTAAAAATACCTGTTTCATACTATTTTTTCGAGTGTTTGAAAACAATAAATTACAATTTGCTTATAATATAAAAAGACACAAATTATGTAAAACACCGATATTACAGCAATTTTGAATTTTAGATTGCAAAACACGTGTTAAGGCGATGAAAACATAAATAATATTTAAACTAACAATATTTTCAAATCCTATATCATAATCTTTAAAACGCCATAAATCCAGACAGGTATGAAATAACATAGTTGTTTTCATAAAAAATAAACGAATCGTCAAATCGTTTAATTTTAAAAATAGATTTGAAATTTTGATAAATAATATTATTTTGACGCGAAGGTAGCTGTCGTTCAAAGGGAATTAAAAGTTGAAAGACATAAATTATGCGAAAAAATAACAGTTTTTTTAATCTAAATTCTTTGAATTTGGATTGGATAGAATAGTTTTTAACTAGCCTGGCGAAGAGCCAAGATATATTTTATAAAAAGAACTGGGACGTGACTCAATTTAATTGTTTGGGATTATTAATCAGGAAAATTATAGTATAAAATGGAGTATTTATTCGTTTTGTTGTAGTTCTTTAAACGACCTATTTAATTAATGAATTTGACCTAATTTGTTCTATACAATCATGATAAACGTTTTTATCTACATTTATAAAAATATAATTATGACCATGTATTCCATTTTGATTTTTCCAAAAAAAAATCTGTTTTTAATGAGGTTCTTAATTCGGTTGTATGTGTTTTTTTGTCATTTACATTCAATGGTAAATAATATACAAAAAAAGCTTAAAAAAAACTTCAAACTTAGAAATCAAATAACAGAATCGATTTTGATCAAATTCCTAGATTTGAAAACTTTTGAATAGTTATTTGTTATACAAGAGTGCAAAGTTGCTTTTTAACCGCGTGTTCAATTTTGATGACCGAGCAAGCGAGGGAATCAAAAGAGCACGAGGTGAAAAATCTTTGCACTCGAGTGCAACACGTAACTTTTCATTCTAGCTCAGCGAGGAAAGAGTATTTTTAATCTTCAATATCTGAGTGGAAAAGCTCATTTGCGCATTATTAACAGTTTCAGTCAATTCTGTTGGCGTCAAACAAACTTCCTCGTCGCTAGAATCACTCATTTTAGTTTTTTCACTTGTTTTCAAGTTTCTTGTTTTTAAAGGTTTAACAATGACGTGAAAAAATGCCGCGTAAAGAACCGCGTACAAAGCAAATTGAAAAAAGAACACCAAGAAGGTTCCGAGTCTGAGTTTTTAACAAATTAAAAAAAAGTTGTATGATATATTCGGCACCATAGAGGTAGCAGTAAATAGGTTTAATGTTTTTTTTAATTCATAAACTTAGTGCACACGATGTTCTAAATTCAATTTACTTTATCCTCTAGAGAATAAAAACGGCTTTTCCACGATATTGAAGATTAAAAATACTCTTTCCGAGATGGTGGGATGAAAAATACTATAATATCATTTCAAATAAAAAAATGAATTTCCTAAATCGGTTTTGAGATAAAGGTGAAATGACGAAGTTCTGAGAAAACGAACAAAAAATGCAAAAAATCAAAAACCACCTTCTCTATTTGAAGTCGGTTAAAATATCCTGTGAATAAAACCAAACATTTCACCATTTCATTTCAAAAATGCCATACCTCCCTAGAGGTAATACTGCATTCCAGCTGGCCCCATCGAGGTCACAATGGCCACGGTGCGAATTCAAATTAACATCTGACCTGGGGCCTTGTTCTGGGCCATTCGATATTAGTAGTTCTGCGAACGGTAGACCTCCAGAGAACTTTTTGCGACAATCAGTGTTTTATCTCGACAAACTCTTGACTGATTTTATGAGTTCGAAATTCTTGTTAACAATTAGGTACTATATACTTCTGCCAAATTTATCAAAATCGGTCGGTAAATGGCGCTGCATCAAATTTCCCGTATTTTTGAAGGATTTTTACCCCCCCCAATCAAAAATCCCGACGACAAAAATAACTAGGAAATTGTTGAACCTGTACAAGTAACCAAGTAACCAAGTTTCGTAGAGATTAGTTGAGAAATGCGACCTGTACCTACGTGAGTACCAACAAACAAACATCCGGACAGATGAAGGCAAATTTAGCAGTCATTGCATAGACGCTTCTCTCGCTTGGTCAATTATCTCTTTCACTCTCACTGGCATGACATTTCTAATGGGTTAACTACACGTAACGAGTACAATGGCGAGACAGCGTCCTCGGCCGAGTACTCGGTTTGTACATCGATCTAAATCCGACTTTGGTGGGTTTGTATAAACAGTTTGACGAGGCGAGACAGTCACGAGAACCATGATTTGTTTGCTCGGCTGAGTGTGCCCATTTACTATCTCGCCACTGTACTCGTTACGTGTAACCAACCCATAATCAGAGAGGCAGTGATCGAGATAATCTCGAACGATCCAGAATTCCCTGGCGTTGCGCTCTCGTAACGTTCGAGTGCTTTTATTCGGATGTCCAATGACAACCAGCGATGTACGAATAATTAGTACAGTAGTTTTTGGACCAGAAATATTAATATTTGTGAAAAAGGCAGGCAAATTATAGTCACAGCTTTTATTGGACTTGCCTTGTTAGTACGGGTCAAATATTGCGACTGAGTTTTGAACTACTTCCGGATGTCCGATTGAGGTGAAATTTTGTATAACTGTGATGACAATAAAATAAAAGCTAGTAATTTTTATCTAACTTGTCTGATTTGCGCTGGTTGATTGGTTAGACTCTAGGCATATTCTAAGATATCATTGTATAGGTACATAAGTATCTCCTTACAGTAAACCACTTTTACTATGACACCAATCCAACAATTGCGAAAAGAAAAACAGCTGTACCGTAATTAATCTAATTATACAGGTTTCGTCGAGAGTGAGTGAATTTTTCCGAGGCACAGACAGCTCTTTGTCGTAACTTCAGCACAAGTTTTTGCTCTGGACATCAGTTCTTAGAAAATCGGCACTGATATTATATCCTTTATTATTATTGGCACTTCAAAAAGAAACTACGAGCAAAGTAAAACATAAGTGACACACAAAGTGCAGTCTGTTGCTCTGAGCGAATTCTTCCAGACAGTGACATTCTGAATTCACCATTTACACTGAGAAAAATTTCACCTAAAGTACGGAGCATCCTCGTAGTGATAATCACCAAAAAGTACGATGATAAGCACCAATTTTTACGGTGACAACTATCATAATACTAAAAACCCTAAAAATTGGTGCTAGTACTAGTTTTTGCGATTCTAAAATTGGTGCTTATTATCGTACTTTTTGGTGATTATCACTATGCTCCGTACTTTAGGTGAATTCATTGGAATTTTGAAGGCCATTTTTCTCAGTGCAGGGTTTTGAGCCAGATGGCTGAGGGTAAAAAAAACACGGGTAAGGTTTACTGGTATTCGGGGTCCTTTTTGAGGGGGAGGAGGCCCTCTTTTCCTTTCCCTGGTCCGCAAATGATTCCAGACTTAAATCACTGCATAGATTTTCGTTCACTATTTTCCGGTTGCGCTTCAAAACACGTCCACTATTCAGCTCGTGCGAACCCAATGACGGCATCGACAAATAAAAGAAGCACGGGATTGCTAATTGAGCCGGGGTGCGGGTTCGGCGGCGAGGTTCTGTGCTGCAATACTGTAAGTTAGGTATTTACTGTAATACGAGAAACACGTAGTGTTTACAGAAACAAAATGTTATGTTTCTGAAACAGAGTTTATAAACAATTGTTGCTCAGTGAATACGTGGCTTTAGCGTTTAGAAAGTTGCTCGTCGCATCGCATTCCCTAGCAACGTAGAAACTTGCTTCTCGTCTCTACAGGACAAAGGGTTACCAGTTATCCAGTTTCTCAACAAGCTCGTACCTCGACTTGGCTACTTTAAGCACTCTCTTGTTTGCCCGACTTTCGAGTGCCAATATTGGGGCGACCCGATCTTTGTTGTCCCCACTTTGGGTCCAATTGGATTTAAATATTGCGTTTTCGGTCCTTTGTTTGCGAAGTGCGTCCTCGGAAGAGAATTGGCGGGTAATCGCAATTTCCGCCGGATGTTAGTCTTTGGTTTGACCTTTTATAATAAAAGTCTGAGCGTAGTATAAGGGTTGTGATATTGGTCAGACATTTTCTTAAGTGCTTTGCGATTGGTTATTCTCGTTATGGTATCCTACGGGAAACGTTAGTTTCAATACCTCCTAAAGACTCAATTTCTCTACCTTGAAAGAAAAATAGAATGTTTTTAACCGACTTCAAAAAAGGAGGAGGTTATCAATTCGTCTGTATGTTTCTTTTTTTTTTTATGTTTGTTGCCTCATAACTTTTGACTGGGTGAATCGATTTTGATGATTCTTTTTTTATTAGAAAGCTGACGCTTCCCATTTGGTCCCATTTCAATTTAGTCCAGTTCTGATAATAGTATCCATGAGAAAACCATATAAGTCTTAAATTTGCATTAAGTACGTGCGCGACAAATAGATGAATAACTCAATAGTCGGTCTTTTGAAGTCGGTTTTTGTTTTTTGTTTTGTAAAAATAATGTTCTTGTTAGTCAATACAATCATGTGATAGACTCGTACATAAATGTGTCGTGTGATATTGATTTAGTAGCCATGGAGGTTTACTTTCAATAATATGTCATAGTGATGTTATGTCATTGAGGCTAAATAAACAAGACGTCTTGAGTCATACTCAAACAAAAAAACACTGAACTGAAACCATCAAAAGTTACATGGTGTCGATGTGTACTACAATTTGACAGCTCTCAAATTGATTCCATCTTTTTTTCACTTAAATACTAAATTAATAGGAGACGAATTTGACACTGACATTACTTTAGTCCACAGCTCCACAGAATGATATAAAAACTTCCACTGTTTTGAAAATTCACGCCAAATTATAAACATAAACTAATTTACAAATCTAGGATCAAAATCGAATATATGTTTTAATCTAAACTACCATTTACCTCAGTTAAACCTAGAAACTAAACTAGGTTTTTCTGAGGCTTTTATTCTTAAAAAAAGTGAAAAATCTAAAATCTACTTAAGTAGATACAATGTAGAATTGTATAACCTCAAAAGCATTGTTTCTTCCAGTGTTGTATAGGAATTTTACTTCAATGGCGAAGAGCAATGCAAAACACGTCACAGTCAGTGTGGTGCCGCTCTGTGATCAAATATCCTATCATATTTCCATGAGGGATTTCGACGATCTTGATATCGAATACGATATTGATGAAGATTATAGAATAGAATAGAATAGAATAGAATAGAATATATTTTATTGTAATAACTGTGTACAAAGGTCTTATAATGTAATTTCAGTATGGTATCAACAGTTTTCCCATTTCGGGCGTACAATATTGCTATTTAATAGAGAAGAATATATTGCTATAGAATATATTATAAATATATAAAAAATTAATTAATTAATTAATTAATTAAATTAAATTAAAATATATAATAAATTATAATAATATATATAATAAGAATATATTGCTATAGAGAAGAAAGGGATGTTGCCACGTTAACAGATCCTCTTCCACCTACGGTAATCTCAATAATAGTATTATGGTGAAAGTTTGTGTGTTTGTCAGCGGCGGGCTTACCCATTGCGAGGCCCTGGCAGCAGCAGGTCTTTGCGAGGCCCTTTGTCCTTCGTAAAAAGTATGTGATGCGAAAGTAGGTCTGGTTGTATGGTTTAGGTATTTGTCATGTTTGACGAGAAATACTAGTATTACAATTAAATACAATTAAAAGAAACAATTTATTTTTAAAATATTTTACAATGAAAGATTTACAAAATTAACAAATACAGATATAATACAATTTTAAAATTGATGTTTGCGGTCTTTCCTAAGACTAAAACAAGATATAGTAAAAAAATTCTTATTGTTTATGCTTTGGTTGTTGCGCGAGGCCCCTGCAAGAGCGAGGCCCCGGGCGATTGCCCTGTTCGCCACCCCCTAATAGTTTTAGTTTAGTTTTATTTTAGTACCAAAAAAGCACATGTCAAATTACATTTACAATTACAAAAAATTAACATTCAAAAACAAAAATAAAATAATTTATAATAAATTCTAGCAATGCAATAGGCTTATACTCTAGGCAGAAACTCATGTACTCTATAGAATGATTGCTCAACAAGCCATTTTTTCAACCGTATCTTAAATGAGTTTCTTGACGGAGTGTCTTTAACTTGGTCTAAGGCCGCCGCTGGTGTTTATTACTACTAAACTCTGAAACGGCTGAACGGTTTACATGAAATTTAGAAAGAAGGTCTCTCATGGTTTGGATTAACCATATAGGCTTCTTTTTTAATCCAAAAAAGTTCTCAATTCGACTGTTTGTTTTTTTTGTCCCGAAAAGCTCTGGTTGCTTTTTGACTGCGGCTGAAACCGCGGGGCTCATTTAGTAATTCATAATTCAATTCAGGTTTTCATAGGCGACGGTGATTGCTTACTTAGGCGGCCCGTTTGCTTATTTGCCACCTACGGCTTAAAAAAACATCATTTTCCTCTCATTTATGTACATACGGTCAGTACATGTCCGTTTTCTCGATTCTTCTCTATCATTCGTCATATCTGATATCCATCCATCATTATCATCATCACACCAGCATTCTGTATCTCAATACTGGATATAGGTATCTTTCTTACTGTATCATCTGCCCCGACTGGTGCAGGGACCAGTCGGGTCTAGGTTTGACCCGTAACTTTAACAATGTTGACGCATCCCGTCGCTGGTTGACCAACGCTCCGCTTACCTTGCCTATGCCACACTCTGTCGCCGCCTTACATATCGCTCCTTGAATGCAAAACGGCCACAAATCAAAAAAGTGTAAAAACGGTTTTATTCGAAAATTGAGCTCTAAATCGATGATACTAGAGAGTCTATTTAAGACACCCACAGTTTTCGCTAAGTTTGACACCAAACCGCTCAAGCGCCTTTTTTGCATTGAGCCGCTTTGCGTACTGACTTCATTGCAAGACCGCCATTTTGTCAATTGTGACCCAGACCTCAAAGAGAACGCGCGTGGTTTTACTGCAAAACAGCCACAATCCAAAATGTGATCTGAACTTTACCATAGTTTTACCTGCAATAGTGCCACATTTTGGAATACGTCTTTTTTCCATTCTAATTTCAGGTGAGTTTATTTATAATTTAAAATGCAAAGGTGCCATATTTTAATATGTGTCTCTTTTACATTCCAATTTATTTAAGACTATTTATTATTGATAATACAAAAGTGGAGTATTTTAACAAGTGACCATTTTGCATTTTACTTTATTTGAAATTACTTTTTATATAAAATACAAAAGGGCCATATTATAAAAATAAATAATTTCTGTTCATGTTATTACAGGATGTCCAGCAGATCAAGAACTATTTTAAACATGGCTATTTCTAAGGCAACAATGGTGTACGAAAAACACTCAAGAAACCTGAGAATCCCATTTTGGATGATGCTTTGTTTACATGGTTTTTGCAACAAAGGCGATTACATGTTCCAAATAGTGGTGATATGATTTGCGAGAAAACCCGTATTTTTCATCGCCAGATCACTAACTCGAGTACTAGCTTTAATGCAAGTAGGGGATGGTTAGATAACTTTAAAAAACGCCATGGAATAAGACGCTTGAAAATGGCCGGTGAAAAACTATCAAGCGATGAAGCTGCTATCGGACCATTTCAGCAAGAGCTTCAGAAAGTTATTAGAGAAAAAAACCTAACAGCAGAACTGATTTACAATGCAGATGAGTCTGGTTTATATACTAGCGATTGTTGCCTGATCATACTTTAGCTTCTGGTGATGAGCGGTCCGCTTCCGGGAGAAAAATGATGAAGATGAGGATCACATTCATGCCGTGTGCTAATGCAGCTGGCACTCACAAGCTTCAATTGCTAGTTATAGGAAAAGCGAAAAACCCGCGTGCTTTTAAATCAACAAATCTCCCAATATGTTATCGAGCACAGAAAAATGCTAGGGTTACTAAAGACTTGTTCCTTGAATGGTTCAAGATGGAATTTGTACCTGCGGTCCGACGCCACCTTTTATCGGTGAACTTACCAACACGGGCATTGTTACTGCTGGATAATTGTCCCGGTCATCCATCAGCTGAAGAACTCATAACTGAAGATGGCAACATTTTTGCAATGTTCCTGCCACCTAATACCACGGCGTGTATACAACCCATGGATCAGAATGTTATACAAAATGTAAAACAAAATTATCGCAAATCACTGTTAATTGATTGTCTCGCCAATCCATTGAGTAATGAAAACCTCGCTGATGCATTAAAATGCATAACTTTAAAGGACACAGTTTTTAATTTAGCAAACTGCTGGGCGGCTGTTAAAGAGTCCCTTATAAAGAAATCGTGGAAGAATTTGTGTCCTCAACTTCACGCAAATGAAAACTTCGAACCAGAGGATGATATTCCCCTGGCCGAGCTGATTAACAGATTAAGAGGAAAAACTTATCCGCAAATAACTGAGGCAGAAGCCCAAGCGTAGGCTTCTGGTGGCGCCGATGAAGAATTGCAAAGATGTGAGGTGTTAACTGACGAGGAGATCGTGCAATCGGCTATGTGTGAAGATGACGAGCAAGATGTCGACGAATGCGTTGAAGTCTCCACTTCCAAACATGTAACACCTGCAGTGCAGAAGCTATGAGAGCTTTAAACACAGCTTTGAAATGGGCTGAAGATAATAATTTAGAAAGCCACGAAATTATGTTACTTCGTCGACTGAGAGACCGCGCTTTCGAAATGAAGAACGAAAATCTCAAGCAGAAGAGTATTACAGATTTTTTCACATCAACATAAGCTCTTTTTTTACTAAACGCATGTGTGTATCTTTCTATTTATAATAAAAGTCTTATGTCACATAAATTAGTATTTTATTTAATGTTTACCTACATATTTGTATGTATTTATATGTATATGATAAACCTCAACCTAATTTTGCAGACTATGATCCGGACACCTTGATAATCCGGCAAGGGCCGATTTTTTGCCCGTCCGGATTAGTGAGGCCCTACTGTACTAATTTTGATAATTTCTCTATTTTTATATACCTTAAAAGAATTTAACGATTGTTCGAATAGATACTTTGTTTTTTTTGTAATGTTTTATGTTTTTTTTCCTTTTCCTTAGAAATTGTGATACTACAAAACTAATTCAAAAGAAATTAGACATCTTTGGATAGGTTATTGGTTCCTACAAAAAGCTTGTACTACATTTTCTTATTCAAAATAAATATTTTAATACATATTAGATACGTATAATGGTAAAATTAGATAGTTAAACGTTTTTTTTTGCATAATAAAAAACTGTTTGTTTGATTTTTATTAAGAAATATTAATAAAGAAATTTAATTTTAAAAATATTCGTTTCATTTTTGGAATATTTCTTCTAATAATAGTTTGGATTTTGAAAACAAAAGGGACTTATTTGCATTTTTAGAGCGTGTGAATTAGATTCCAATATAATTTATAATACAGAAAGATACAGCAACAAATCATGCTTCGAATGGTATATAATAGTATACAATTATTCACTACATACATGTTTTTTTTTCAAAAAATTCTTAACGAAATTTTGTTTTAGCTGTACTGTAAAAAATGCTTTTTTGCTTTGTGGCTCTCTTGCATTCAAGGAGCGATATGTAAATTAACACACTTACCGTACTCAGTCACTCGCTAGACGCTCAAAGAGCCCAATATAACAATAGTAGAATAAACTCCATAATACTCTACAGAGTTATTCAGAAAGGGTATGCTAAGCCGAAAAGGGCTCATAGTACTCATCATTATGAACAACTTTTACTATAGGACCAACCCAGAATTCGCGAAATAACAAATCAGCATACATTTTGTCGATTGTCAATGACATTTTTTATGGAACAGCTGAATTTTTTTCGTCAATTTCGGGTCGTCCCATAGTAAAAGTTGTTTAAAATGATGAGTACTATTTAGCCCTTTTCGGCTTAGCATACCCTTTATGAATAACCCTGTATAGACTTTACTTACTTTAATTTATAATAGATATGATGATTTTATTTGTTTCAGCTAGCAACTCATTTAACTAATATCGGGAAAGCAACTCTAAAGCTACTACACGATGTAGGCATGTTCTGGTACAAGACTTACAAAGATCCGTACGGGTATCAGATCATAAGGTCTACGATTTACTTCGCTTTAGGCGTGAAGACTTTCAACGAAGCGGCCATGTTCTTCGGACCTAACCACTTTGGCCGCGCTTTTCCACCTAAGTGAAAATAAAAGGTTGGAATTTACAAAAGCTTTGGGTATCACTGAAAATTTCGTTCGTTTTATTTTTTTTAGTAATGTGCAATATTTTGTGGTGGTGATGATTAACATGAATTTAATCTAATTTTGTTTTATTTCGCAAAACTATCGATATTTAGATAGGTAGATAGATAAACGCTTTATTGCGCACACCAAAAATTACAGACAAAAAGGATCATATAACTTAAAACCAGTGCAACAACAGGCGGCCTTATCGCTAAAAGCGATCTCTTCCAGGCATCCTTGGGATGGAGAAGGCATTTGATTATTTAGAGTTACCTACGTAGTAAACAAAATTATTTTAGGTGTGATTTTGTACCTTCTGTTTATTTGTCTGTCCCTTTTTAATTTGCTCCTAAAACTTTTGTAGGAAAACTGCGGAAATGGACTTTAGGATATTTTACAGGTTATTAAACATCATAGCATCTCGAAAACCTTTTCAGCTCCGTCAAATACTGTCTTATACAATAAATAAATTGGGTATAGATTAAAGTTAACCTTTTAACTTTAACTTAGTTTTTCCATAAAAAGATTTTCGACCACAAAGAAAAATCCAAGTCTTCTAAAAATTCCCCGAATGGTTCAATTAATAAAACCTCTAGCGACCCAAATCAAAGTCAACAAATCGCAATTTTTCAGTTTCAGCTCGAATTTTTCACATTTTTTTCACGTTAACGATTGAAATTCAGCGGAACTGAAAGTCCATAGGGCAAAGAACCGGTCGGCTGCTGAATATTTTAGGTCGGAAATCGAAAATACTGAAAGTACAGACTGACGTGGAAATTTTGGTAGGTATTTAGCTGCATTTTGCGATTTTATACCTATTCATATGACAACATATTTCATTCATATGATTTTATATCTTTTGCCTCAGATAAAGTTAGGGAAAAAGATGGAGCACTGCATTAGATTACGGTGAGTTGGTGGTCAAATGCAGATTTATTCATAAAAAAAAGGTGAAGCTGTCAAGATCTACTCAATTTTCACGTAGGTACGTTCACAAGACGCACACATTGACATATCAAATACTACTATGCTCACGTGTCTGTTTGTTACACAGGACGAACACAAAAAAAAAAGAATGACAACATAAACCACATGCAAAAGAATTTGTCTTCAGTCAGATGACCGCGATGGTACTGAAGTTGCGCAGAGAAAGTACGCAAAAAAAAACAATAACAGCAGCACATAATTATGAATAAGAATGTGGCTTCAGTCAGAAAACCACGGTGCTCCATCTTTCCCTCTAGATTTATCTGAGTATGCTTCATACTTTAATTCTTTTTAATTTTTCATACTTCTTTTTACTACATGAAGTTAGGGCTTAAGGGAATTAGTTAAAAGCCAAGTTTGTACGATGTAGCTCAAGAGAGAAAGACATATAAGTGAATATAATGTTAATAGAGTTTTCGGAATCTTTATACAGTTGTTAATAATATATAATATATAAACATTGGAATTGCAAAATAAAAACAAATTGTATAGTAACTATTACATTTCAACTTAAACGTATTAACTTAAAATTTTTAAATTAAAAATATAAACTTATTAAAAAATATTACCTACTGTATAATGAGATAGGTACTGTATAATATGTAAAATTTTAGTAATAAAATCAGCAAATATGAAAATGTTGCACTGTCTATCCAAATATACAAGCGCTCCGGTTCTAGGTAGAAACATTTTTTCAACTTCAGCCCCTTTGTTTATACAACATTCTCACTCACCAAATTTCATGCTTATCAAATCACCAATTTCATTACCTGTGAACAAAAACAAAATAAAATTAGATAAAAGGCATTATATAACTTACTGACTCTATGTCAGCGACGAGATGGGTCGACGACATAGTCAGAGTCGCGGGTCGAACCTGGACCCGATTAGCAGTTGACCGAGGCAGATGGCATAACGGGAGAGAGGCCTATACCCAGCAGTGGGATAGAGAGGGCTGTGGATGATGATAATGATGATGATATAACTTAGAAATTATTATTAAAAAGATGCTTTTTTATGCCATAATAACTACTTGGTTGAGGGGACTGTCTCGTCAATCAATAGCATCCGTGATTACTGTCTCGCCACTGTACTCGTTACGTGTAATCAACTTATTAGATGACGATTTATGTTATTTATTTAACTCCATTCCAGTTCCAGTCCATTCTTAAGAGTTAACATAAATAAATAAACGTTTCACACTCGTAGCTTCCCACTAGGATAGCCTGTGTCGGGGATGCCATGAAACACACACAACGACAAGGACAACTAGCACCCAGACCCAGAACAACAAACAAATTGAATAGTTGACAAAGTTGTGTCAGATGTTTTAACCTAAAAATAGTTGGTTAAAATTTTAATCGGCTTCGAATCGGCGAAAGAATCGGCGAAAGTCCATCTATACATCCGTAGCAATACTGCGCAGAATTTTTCGCTAATTCCAGCGAATTTCGCAAAGACATGATAAGTCTTTGAGCTTTTACCTGTTTCAAATATGTTTTCTCAAATACTTTAACTTATAATCAAGTACAAGTTTTTTCTGTCTAGCGATTTTGCTAATTGTTATGTATGATTACGATTTGTCTTGAAAAACAGTAAAATTTTGTTGTAATCAAATTACAGACAATTTAGGTTAAGGTTACGGTTACATTTTGGTCATATTTTCTTTGATTAATAATGTGCATATTATAATAATTAGTAGCTGAAAAAAATGACAGGTACGTGCTACCGCCGCTACCGGTAGCTATGTACCGATAGATATAATTTGAGTGTCTTCAAGTCGCGAGTGAATCGGTTCTTTCTAGGCAAGCGTGCTCCATCGTAGACCGCATCATTGGCCTACCATCAAGCAAGATCGCGGTCAAACGCAAACCTATCAATGAATAAAAAACCTAAATTTTATTAACAGTAATGCTCTAGCGATATTATTCAGGAAGAAAATAGAGGAATAGATACATTTGTATGGAGAAGCACGCTTGCTCTTAACATTGGTGATCGGTTACGAACAACCAGTCGGGTTACGCTACGAACACGCTACAAGTAAGTTATACATATATACCAGTAGGTACATAGGTGTTGGTTTGTGGTGGCAGACACTCTAGCCCAGCGGTCAGCTTCTCGCCGCTAGGCACGTACCTCGTACGACGTACATACGAGTATAACGTTTCTACGTTGCCATAGGTTAGTCTGAATTTAGTAGGTACACGGTTGAATTCAGAGACCTAGATTTAGTGAAAGATGTAAAATCTATGTTTGTGCTTTTGTGCTTTTTGTGTTAAATAGACCGTTGGGCCCAAGTTTGAAGGCTTTAGCTGACAGATCAAATTTTAACTAATTACAAATGTATTTCTAGTATATTTCCGCCTCCAAATCGCGTCGGGTATATAATCAAGAATCTTTTAGTATTTACTATTTGTTTTGTAATAATGATATAATAATAATATCTAATATAGTATAGCATACATTTTTTTCTAGAAGTATTGATGTTCTTGTCTAATAGATTGACAAATACAGATTTATTTCTGGTGCTTCCCTGAAGGAGATTCGGAACCCTAAAAATATATTTTAAAACAAAGGTTTATTTTATTGTCATCCCTGAAGGAGGTTCGGAACCCTAAAAAGATATTTTAAAACAAAGGTTTATTTTATTGGTATACTCGTACCATATTTCAGCTCAATCGAACATCGGACGTAGCTCAAAATTCAGTTGCAAGATTTGACTCCATTGCAAGTTAAAAAGAGCTTGTAAAATCGCAACCATTTTCTCAAATTGAACATTTACAAGCAAATGCTAAATAATAAAGAAACATGATATACTGAAACTAAATCTATCTAACTACAGATATACTATTTTTCAATGAATATATAACAGCTTTTATCTCAGAAACTGAAAATGCATTTGTACGTGACTTACCACGCCACCGATATGACCGCAGGCAACGACGACGGAATCGATGATGCAAGTTGGTTGCTAGTCGAGAGTGAATTAGTGTCTTCTAGGCTAGTGTAATCCATTATAGATCGGATCAAAGCTGCCCAATAGGCAGATTAGAAAAAAATGGCTTCCGCAAGTATATAAAATTAAAAACCCTACACCATTGAATTTATTATATATACAAAGAAAGTAAAAAAACAATAAGGATAAAAGACTATCAATGTTACTATGAAAAACTAAACAAAATACTTGGTTTCGACGCATTTTTTGTATCGTGACGAAAAAACAAGGCAATTAAGGTTATCAAGATAGTAATGGTGGTGGCGGTGTAAACTCACGGACCGTGGAGTCTATGATGTATAACAAACTTTATAAAAAAATAAATTGGAAAAGAAAAAAATAATTGTAGCAATAATGTTGACATCGTATCAAAGCCAAAAAAAAATATGAGAAAAATATTTATAATGGCGGCAATATTAATATTGACACGTACCAAAGCCAAAAAAGAAAAAAATACTAGAATATAAAAACTTCATGGTGTAGAACTTCATGGTGTCGCGCATTCAAAAAAAAAATTCACTCTCATAATTTTTCTCTATCGCGCCATAAGAAGTATAACTTCAAAAAAATCTACCCGCAAAACACGTAGTCCACATACTAAGTCCCCGTAGATACGTGCCCGCTGACCGCCGAGGCCGAGCTGCAACTCTGCACTCCGACCTAACTTCTGAAGTATAGTCCATACAGGGTCACAAGGAAAGGATATGGTAAGCCGAAAAGGGTTTGAACAACTCTTACTACAACACTAACCATAACCACCATTTTGTCGAGTGCTAACATTTTTCTGTGGAACAGCTGATTATTTATGCGATTTCAAGCTTGTTCATTATGATGAGTACTAGGAGTCCTTTTACGGCTTAGCATACCCTTTTCTTATAACCTTGTATCATGTAAATATTTTAGAAGAGTTGATAAAAAATCCATAAAAAGAGATAGTAAAAGAAAAGGTAAAAAATAAAGATACTCGATTAAGTAGGTATCAATTACGGGCTGTTGTTCGCACAACACTAAGTTATAAACAATCATTATAAGTTTCTAAGTTCAAGAACTTTTAATTAATTTCAAAGTACCTTTGAACCGGAGTTTTGAAGCAAACTCACACTTCAAGAGTTTAAAGTGCATCCTTTGCGAGATATCCTATATTTATAAAGAGATTTATTAGTTATTTATAATTACCTACCTATAGAAAATTTAATTTTTTAATTTAGTTGTTAAATGACATGATACTAACGAAAGCCTGTTCTGCTAATAAAGTATTTTTGTACTGTACCAAAATATGCCACCTCAATTTTTAGCTCTAAAAAAATTAAGGTTTATTTTATAACTTTTTTAAATTCAAAACTCATTTATAATAATTAATAGAATAAAAATTGTTTAACGGTTAAAAATATTCCGCCCTATTTATTTAGGTAAAAATATTATCCGCTATACAAGTACGATCCCCAAAACCAATGTAACACCCATAAAAAATAAAGGCCCTCACATCTAATAAAATAAAGAAAACGACTACATTTCTAGCTCCAAAATCGAGTAAATAACAATAAACGTTTCCTAGACAAATATTATTGAAAAAGCCAAAAACATGCGAGTTTTTACTCTATTGCGTTTCAGATAAGGTTTGTTTCAGCTTGATCGATCAAGCGATTAGCAAGCCTACACACGGTCACGAATTTTTGGGAACAGTTTTGTTTTAATATTGAATCTGTATTGAAATTTCTTTTTGCTTGAAATTTGGGATTATTCTTGTTTTTAACCGACTTCAAAAAAGGAGGAGGTTATCAATTCGACTGTATGTTTTTTTTTTATGTTTGTTACCTCATAACTTTTGACTGGGTGAATCGATTTTGATGATTCTTTTTTTATTAGAAAGCTGACGCTTCCCATTTGGTCCCATTTTAGTCCAGTTCTGATAATGGTATCCATGAGAAAACCATATACGAGTAAGTCTTAAATTTGCATTAAGTACGTGCGCGACAAATAGATAAATAACTCAATAGTCGGTCTTTTGAAGTCGGTTTTTGTTTTTTGTTTTATAAAAATAATGTTCTTGTTTTATTTTTATAAGCTTAATGGTAAGAATAGTTTGTTAAGATTTATATTTCATTAAAATAAAGTTATTTGTAAATCAATTCAAAATTTAACAATTGTGAATGAAATAGCGTAGCATAATGTGATGTGTGAAGTTTGATTCAACAAAGTTTAGTTGATGCAAGACAAATACATAGAGTATACAAGATGTTTCTGAAGGGTGTAGTAAAACTTTACGGTGTTGTTAAAATGAACAATTTGTAGGAAACAAGTTTGCTAAATTCGAGAAAGAAAATATCGAATCTCTATAGAAAATTGATCATGTGACTGAATCCTTTGTATGGAGAGTCGATATTTTTGAGTCAACTTGAGTCACAAAAGTTGTTCACTTTGACGTGTATAAAACACTTTTAAGTATTACTACACCTTTCCATCACACCTTGTATATAGTAGGTGCTATATTAACCCTAAAAGGTTGAACCTTTATAGGCATTATAGATTTTTAGTTTATGGCATAAAAGGCCAACCTCTAAACCCGTGTGTTTCCAAGAAACCATTTCACCCGTCCATTCATATTGGACAAGTCAACTATGAGGCTTCGGAGGGTCGGAAGGGTTAAGGCTAACCCACGAATTGTTATCTACACCTATTATACATCACGCTATCACACTTTATGCTAATATTAATATTACACACACACTTTCACATTTAGATAGGTATAATAATAAGGTATACCCGCACTGGACGTTCAAGTTGTTAAATGTGAAAAATTGTGTGTTCTTTACTTATTCGCGCTGAAATGGCCTAATGGATTTGGATAAAATTTGGTATAAAAAAAAAACATACAGACGAATTGATAACCTCCTCCTTTTTTGAAGTCGGTTAAAAAGTAGCTTAAATTATAGTATACACTTCCTATCCCAGAAAAAAAAATTGTTCCTGCAGAATAGCGGATGAAAACACGGAGTGCAGCTACTTCTTTATATTAATCTCAATGTAGGTATATTTTGTATGTGTTTTTGTGATTTTGACTTAAAATACTTTTTTTTTCTCAGCATATTGTATCCCAGTGCTGGGCAAAGGCCTCCCCCATCTCCTTCCACGCATCCCTATCCTCGGCAAAGGTGGGCCATTCGGGCTGGAAGCTACGAAGATCGTTACGCTACCTCGTTCGAGGCCGACCAGGAGGTCGTCGGCCATCTGTAGGCTCCCATTGAGAATGCTTACTCTTTTTAACTTATTTATTGGTTGATTAGTTGAACTTAGTACTTAATTTCATATTTAGTTCCCACACAAACGACTCATATACGACCTGTTTGGCTCAGCGGTAGTAAAGGTATATCCGCTTTGTAAGCCAGAGGTCCCGGGTTAGATTCCCGGCCGGGCAATGTTTGAACGATGAATTCAAATATCTGGTCTGGGTTTTAGGAGTCCTTGTCTTTGTGTGTGTTCCATGGCATCCCCGACACAGGGTATCCTAGGGAGCTATGAATGTGAAACGTTATTTATTTGTTGCTGTAAATTAAACCTGCAAACATTTGCAGAGACTTCTTGCCAGTCTAAATTCACCCTTAACTTATCCACGGGTCAAAATATCAACAATACCGGTATAAACTCCGACCCAAACACGTCGTGTACAGTCACGACCAAAAGCATATAACTGTGAAAATGTGGCAATGTAGGTACCTATGTGTATGCCACCATTGCCACCATTGCCACATTTTCACAGTGATATGATATTGTTAGGAGACATACAAGGACCCCATTGTACCTACACCGGCTTGGCAGCAGGAGAGCGACCGTGTGGCACTGCGATTTAGGACTCGGTGATAGGCAGACATATTATTTGAATTACTTAATTGTTATTATTTGTGTTAAAATCATTTTCAAACTTAAAGCGTCTTTCTCTTACTTTTAATTTAAGGTCTTTCCTTAAATCAGAAGTGGGATTGAAAATAAAAAAAAATAATCTCACGGCCATAGTACGCTCAGACCATACTGACCACAAAAGAAAAAGATTTTTTTTTTTTCTCTCTTGGCTTTGAAATTCTTTAGTGTTCATTTATTTTCGTTAAATAGTGATAAAGTGAAGCGAATAGTGCGTTTTTGTTGTGTGCTCACTGTGAAATCAATTTGGTTACATCGCAGTTAGGAAATTCTTCGAAGTTCACCACAGTCACAGTGTTCATTGTTCATCGTTTGTCCATTGTGTTCGACGCGATTACGTTCGGATGCCGGGTAATCCGAGATCTAGGCGTCGGCGGCGGTCGCTTACGCGGGGAAGAACCCGTAGTGGCACTCACACGTGTAACTCCGGCCCCCAAGGTCGAGATGGTCATAGGCTACGTTCACCGTCTACGCCACGTAGCACTCGTAGCGTTGGTAGATCTCGTAGCACTGATTCGGTACGTGAATTACTAGGCACTATTGTATCCCGACTAAATGCGCTTGAAACCGTTGGTCAAAATAAAGTGCCTCCTTTAAACGATCCGGGTACGAAAAGTGTTACGAAAATTTGTATGGAGAAAGACAGTGAAACACCTCCGGGCACGCCACCTTCTGGTTTTACAATTATGCGTAATCAAAATAGTCAATCAAGTGGTCGCGAATCAATAGATAGGCCCGTAGACGAGATAGCGCAAGCGCAGCTCACTTCTGGTACATCTTCAGAGCACATATTTTCAAATGCGTTCGGTAATGCATTACGTTCACTCAATACCGCTGTGCGTGCAAACCAGCCGTATTATATTTCAAACTTTGACCCAAGCTTGCATGACATAGAAGTTTGGTGTAAAGAAGTAGATCGCGCTAAAACTATAAATAACTGGAACGATAATGAATGCCTTTCTCGAATTGGTAATTGTTTAAAAGGCGACGCTCGAATTTGGCTCAACGAGTGGGTAACGAATGACCGCAGTTGGACAAATTTTAAAAAAGAATTCAAACCCTTGTGTCCAAGAAAAGTAGATGTTGCCAATATACTATTCGAAGTGATGAAAACTAATTCTGACCATTACTTAACCTATGCTGATTATGCACGTCCGTCGTTGCTCCGTTTACGAATTGTTGCTGGGTTGACTGAAGAGTTAATTTCTGCAATAGTTATTCGTGGAATTACTGATCCACAGATTAGAGCAACCGCAACTAATGCTAAGCCGATGCCTAAAGACTTAGTTCAATTCTTTTCGACTTTCACAAAACCTACCCTCAGCACTTCCAAATTTGATTCGACTCAGTTAAAATATAACCGTCAAGATAATTTCAAATCAAAGCGTAATGATATTATTAGGAAACGGCGATTTGAAGACGCAAAATGCTTTTCTTGTGGCCAACCAGGCCATATTCTTGCCAACTGTTATAAGAGATCGAAGCCCAACTTTAATACTAATAGTATTCCTACTGCTTCAAAAACATCTCACTCTCAGGGTACGTCATCCCAGATTAAAACAGAATCGTGCTCTTTTTGTAAAAAGCCTGGCCATAAAGTGGAAACGTGTTTTGCTAAAATGAAGTCTGAATCGCGGAACAGAAACAACGTAAATTTCTGTAAAGAAATAAAGAATGTTCATAATAGTGACATTGTAGTGGCAGTCATACAAGGCGTGCCAGTAGATGTTTTGATAGACAGTGGGTCAACCATTTCTCTTGTTTCATCTAAATTGGCAAAGCATTTTGACAGTCCTAGAAAACCATCATTTCGTATCTTGAAAGGATTAGGGGGTCAAGAGATAGAGTCTACTTGCTATGTAACGGTACCAATAGAATTTGACGATACCACGTTAGAAGTTGATTTATACCTTGTTGGAGATGAGTGCATGAACACCCCTATCATAATAGGAACAGACGTATTAAATCGTGATGACATTGTTTATGTTCGAACACGGGAACGACAACGCATTACTCGTAACATCAAAAAACCTGTAAATACCGTAACGGTTGAGCTTGATGAACAAACACCAATAAACACAAGTCTTTTAGGTAAAGATTTGGATAATCTGACGGCTATTATTAAAGAATTCTCTGACCACTTTATAACAGGAACAGCTAGTTCAACTGTTAATACTGGAAGTATGTCGATCAAGCTCACTAGTGACGCACCCGTAAAGTACAGACCGTATCGACTCTCGCAAGACGAAGCATTACGCGTTCGTGAGATCGTAAAAGATTTATTAGACAAAGGCATTGTGCAGGAGTCTGAATCAGAATATTCTAGTCCTGTTTTACTTGTTAAGAAAAAGAACGGTAAAGATCGTATGTGCGTAGACTATCGGAAACTAAACGAAATCACAATAAAAGATCGTTTTCCTTTGCCATTGATAGATGATTGCATAGATCGCCTGGGAACTCATAAATTTTTCACAAGCCTCGATATGGCAACTGGGTTTCACCAAATTCCAGTGGAAAAAGAATCAATTCCGCGAACAGCTTTTGTCACACCAGAAGGCCATTACGAGTATTTGAAAATGCCTTATGGTCTGGCAAATGCCCCAATTGTGTATCAGCGTATAATTTCAAATACTCTTCGTGACCTAATAAATTCTGGCAAAGTTCTTGTTTATGTTCACGATGTGCTTATAATGAGTAACTCACTAGATGAAGGGCTTGAAATTTTACGAAAAGTTCTTAAAGCTTTGACTGACGCTGGTTTTTCAATAAATTCCTCCAAATGCTCGTTCCTAGCCACTAAAATTGAATATTTAGGCCGATTAATTAGTCAGGGTCAGGTACAGCCGAGCCCTCTAAAAGTAAAAGCCCTTGTTGAAGCCCCTGTACCAAAAAATGTAAAGCAGGTACGACAGTTCCTGGGTTTGGCTACCTATTTCAGAAAATACATTGCTGCTTTTGCATCTAAAGTAGCATGCATCGCACGCCTCACAAAGAAAGACGTAGCATTTAATTGGGGCGCTGAACAGGAAGCTGCTAGGAAAATAATAATAGAGCACCTAACTAGTGAGCCGGTTCTTGCTATCTATGACCCAGCGCTTCCCATTGAAGTTCATACCGACGCCAGTGCGATCGGCTATGGAGCAGTTTTACTTCAAATTCACAATTCAGGTCACAAACGAGTAGTAGCGTATTTCAGTAAACTGACCCAAGGTTCAGAACCAAAATACCACTCATATGAACTGGAAACATTAGCAGTCGTAAAAGCTTTGCAAAATTTTAGACACTATCTAGTCGGAACGGCTTTTACTGTTGTAACCGACTGCAATGCTCTTAAACTAACACAAACAAAGAAAGACCTTCTGCCTAGAGTAGCTAGGTGGTGGATGTACTTACAAGATTTCAACTTTTCTCTTGAATACCGTAAGGGTACTTCCATGTCACATGTCGATTATCTGAGCCGAAATCCTGTAAACATAGTTGAGGTTAAGAAACCTCGAAATTGGGCTCAAATAGCACAAGCTGCTGACGAAGAAACACAAAAACTCATTGAGCAACTCAACGATGGCAAGTTGGACCCTAAACAATATGAAAAAAATAACGACCTTCTGTATTACAAATACACACCAGTTGGCGAAGAATCACGTCGCCTATGTTTCATCCCTAAAGGCCATCGACTTAGTTTGCTTCGTGTGTTTCACGATGAGCATTGTCACCAAGGTGTCGACAAAACCGTCGACCTCATATTAAGGCATTTTTGGTTCCCTGGCCTAAGGCCGTTTGTTGAAAAGTATATTGCTCATTGCATTGTATGCATGTCCCAAAAGAAGTTGGCTCGTGCTCCTCATCAGCCCATCCATTCATGGGATAAACCAGATCGACCCTTTGAGACTATACATGCGGACGCTTTAGGTCCTCTCCCTGAGTCTAACGGACACAGATTCGTTCTTATCATCATTGACGCATTTTCAAAGTTCTGTCTTCTATACCCCATGATGAGACAAGATGCAAACGAGTTAAAGCGTCACTTTCTTCACGCTATATCTTTATTTGGTTCACCAAAGTTGATCGTTGCCGATCGAGGTCGGATGTTTCAAAGCACCGAGTTCCTAACTGGAATGAACGAGCTTGGTAGTGATGTTCACCTAATCACGCCTGAGATGCATCAGTCAAATGGACAAGTTGAACGATATTGTCGCACTCTGTTGAACATGATACGCATCCATTCCAATTACCGCCAAGAAGAATGGTCCAGTGTCATCTGGAGGTTGCAACTAGTTTTGAACATGACCAAACAAAAGACAACTAAGCGTTCACCTCTCAGTCTCCTCATCGGGGCTGATACTGCAACACCATTGATTCGTAACCTTGTACGTGATGTAGCCATAGAGAGTTCAACACCAAATCGGGAAGCACTGCGCGAAATGACAAGGCAGAGAGTTTCAGAGCGGTTGAAGCAAAACCAACAGAGACAAGATAATTCGGTTAACAAGAAAAGAGGATCACCACAAGCCTTCGAATTGAATTCGCTGGTTTTTGTTATCAAAAATGCACAATCTGCAGGAAAGCTTGATTCTGGCATGCGAGGTCCATACCGTGTGGTGAAAGTTTTGTCTCAAGGGAGGTACGAATTACAGCTGGTGGCTGGGTCATATGGAAAGACCACCCAGGCCGCAGCGGAGTTCATGGTGTTGTGGAAAGGGGAGTGGACCCCTGAGACATGTACTGCTTTCTTCGAACGTGAGTTTAATTTCATATCTTTGTGCTTAGCCTGTTTTGTTGAAGGCTATTTATATCGTGTGAGCAGACCTCACAATCATTCTTATCTTTGTGTATAGCCTGTTTTGTCTAAGACTACAGATGTTGCGTGAGCAGACCTCACGAATATTTATATCTTTGTGTTTAACTCGGTTTATTACAGGCTACAGATATGGCGTGAGCAGACCTCACGGACATTTTGGTTCACTGAGCAGACCTCAGATTTGAACAATCACTGAGCAGACCTCGGATTTAAACATTTACTGAGCAGACCTCAGATTTGAACATTTACTGAGCAGACCTCACGGACATTTTGGTTCACTGAGCAGACCTCAGATTTGAACATTTACTGAGCAGACCTCACGGACATTTTGGTTCACTGAGCAGACCTCAGATTTGAACATTTACTGAGCAGACCTCACGGACATTTTGGTTCACTGAGCAGACCTCAGATTTGAACAATCACTGAGCAGACCTCGGATTCGAACATTTACTGAGCAGACCTCAGATTTGAACATTTACTGAGCAGACCTCAGACTTGAACAAACAGAGCAGACCTCAGATTTCAAATTTTACGAGCAGACCTCGTTACTCAGCACACCTGAACATACACGAGCAGACCTCGTTACTCCGCACACCTCAGATTTCAACATTCACGAGCAAACTTAGTCAATAAGTAATCTGTGTGACTCTCGGGCAGACCCCGTCTTTGAGAGCAGACCTCTCACCATCATATTTGAATCGACAAATAAGTAAAGTTGTTTACTCTACCACATAGATGCAGACCGAGAAGACGAATCCACTGAGACTGATGAGGTGCTCGCTGCTGCAGTCCCATAGGAGAACGAGACGTTCTCCCGTCAGGAGAGGCCGTGTTAGGAGACATACAAGGACCCCATTGTACCTACACCGGCTTGGCAGCAGGAGAGCGACCGTGTGGCACTGCGATTTAGGACTCGGTGATAGGCAGACATATTATTTGAATTACTTAATTGTTATTATTTGTGTTAAAATCATTTTCAAACTTAAAGCGTCTTTCTCTTACTTTTAATTTAAGGTCTTTCCTTAAAATATGAATAGAGTCATAGAGAAACAACAATTCTTTGAAAACTAACTAGAAGCTGCCCATATTCATACCTCCCAACTTCTTGAACACAAGTTTGCTAAATTCGAGAAAAAAATATCAAACCTCCATAGAAAAATCACGTGACTAAATATTTTGTATGGAGACTCGTTTTTTTTTTTTTTCGAATTCAGCAAGCTTGTGTCACAAAAGTTGTTCACTTTGACGTGTAGAAGAACACCCTTAAGTATTACTACATCCGTAACACCTGATAGAGGTATATAGGTATGTTTTGCTCGCGACTGTACAATGTACATAGTTACCCCAGAATTGGTATGTTAACCGCCAACGACGGTTCATCTATAATTTGCAATCAACCCTCGGACAAACTACCCTTGACCACAGATTCTATAGTAGTTGCCTACCTTTGACCTTGTTGATATAAGCATCGAGAATTAAGAGCACTTAGAACCACAGTCGGAAGGGAAATAACCGGGTCTCGCTTGTCTTAAAGAAAGAGTCAAGCATTTCACATGACATGATTTTGATTATTATTTTATTTTTTGATTATTATTCTATTATTATTTGATACTAGCTGTAGCTGGCGATTTCATTCGCTGTTTTTTTTGCTCCCGTCTTGCTCACAGAGCAAGACAAAAGTAATAGAGATCCAGTTTAAGCTCGCGCTAAGAGTTTTCAGTACAATTTCTGTGTATTAACAATATGTAGTAGCAAAAATCGAAATATAGATACTTTCCAATCTACAGGGTTATAAGGGAAGTGTAAGCTAAGTCGAATCGGGCTCATAGTACTTACTCATCATTACGAACAACTAATATATGGGACCAACCCGGAATTCGCAAAAAAAGACAGCTGTTCCACAGAAAAATGTCAATGACACTCGACAAAGTGTATCCTGACCTTTCCTTTTAACCCTGTATGGTATTCGTAGAAAAACTCTCCAGTTTTCTTTGCATTATGTTTCCATTTGAAGTGTGTGTAAGTATGTACCTAAAAACCCATAACGTTTTTTTTTATTCGACTATTATATAGGCTTGCGTTTGACCACCATTGCGTTTTGTAGTGGTAGGGCTCTTTTGCAGAGCCCGCCTGGGGGAGAACCACACCTTTGCCAGATATTCCACCGCCAAGCTGTAATGTCCTAACATTACTGTGTTTCGGTTGGAAGGGCATTGTTTCCAGTGACATTACAGGGCAAATGGGAGATTAAACAACTTATATATCAGGGTGACGAGCGCAGTGCTGTGCCGCGCAGGGTCTTGAATTCTGCTCAAAATTCTGGGTGGCGCAGACCTGTTATGGGCAAACGTGACGTTTAACATCAGGCGCGAGCGATTTGCTCGTCTCGTCACTCAATTACATAAAAAAAAAAAGCCATCTCACCTGACGGTAAGCAGCGATGCAGTCTACGATGGAGCACGCTTGCCTAGAAGAACCCGATTTACTCGCGACTTGAAGACACCCAGATTGTATCTATCGAGAAACACCCACTGTAGATATGTCTGTATATGTGTCTAACTATGTGTGTGAAAGTAATTCCTGCACACTCAGCGAGATGCGTTTGATAGTCAGCTAAATTCGATTTAAGAGCGAGTTTAGATGCGAATTGAGATACGATACTTCGCTGCGATTGTTCGGAGATCGCATGATCTGTTAATGACCTTTCTGTTTTATTACCCCGCCATGAAAAATACGGTAGGGATGGGAATGTGAATCCGGCCGGTTAGAAACATTCCAAACAATCATCAATTGCACGAAAGAACGTGACCGAGTTGCATTTAAAAAACATTTGCTAAACTGGGCTTCGTAGTTTTGCCCGCTATCCTACAGGAATCATTAAAATCTTGTCTTGAGTTGTGTTGAGTGTTGAGTTCTTTGTTTCCCTTTCTTTGGCAATTTGTCTTGGTCCTATGTTAAATTGGGGCAACGCCGTAGGTTTCTTAACATCAATCATAGACTTTTCGCTTTTTATGACCCATGCTTAGTTGCGTACGCTTCCCATGTCTCCATTGTTTACCCGACTAGGTATATTCAGATTCAAATATATTTATTAAACAACTGATACATTGTAATTTAAAAGCTAGATGTTAGTGTATTAATATAAATTATCAGTTTACCCATTTTAAAATGATTTTTAATAAAAATGGCGAACTTCTGGCTCTAACTACTCTACCTTTTTTCGTTAGTTTAGGTTGGCTTTTTTAACATTTTACTTGTCTAATATAAAAGCACGTATCCGGTAAAAACCGCTCAGCCACGTCACTATAGCCTTTATTCCCGGGAGGACCTTAAATCCGCCATAAACTGGCGAGACGTAGTAAAGTAAGCAGTATCTGTAACGCAATTATACAAGCCTGGTTTACTGGCAGGGGAAAGTTTGCGGGACATTACGAGGTTATTTTTCATTTGCTTGAGGGTAGTTGTCGAATGCTCGAAAGGTGCACTGTAAAACCATAGACGTTGTGTCAACCTTCTTTATAATAATAATGTAGCATAATATGCCTGAGCCTGTCATATACCTGTTTGGCTCAGCGATAGTATATCCGCCTTATAAGCTCAGAGGTCCCGGGGTTCGATTCCCGGCCGAGCAAATGTTTGAATGATGAATTTAAATATCTGTCCTGGGTCTGGGTGTCAGTTGTCCTTGTCTTTGTGTGTTCCATGGTATGTGTAGTGTATGCGCTATAGCAGGGGTGGCCAACTTGATTGGACCCAAGATCTCTTGTTTACTAACGAGACCCTGTGCGATCTACCAATTACATACTTCTAGAAATCTTAAATGAAACAGCATAGTTCAGCACACAATCATGTAGCATTTTTTTATTTTATTAAGAGAATAAACATAAATGTGAAAATTATACATACTAACTACTTATTTACATATATATTAGTGTGAGCATTGCGTCTGAGTATCTTCCACTAATTTAGCATAATCAGGTTTGTAGTTGGAGATTGCCAACCTTAAAGAATCCAATGTACAATCGTTGAAACGTCGTAAGTCGTAACCCCGGTAGTCTCTGTCGTTAACTGTCAACTGACTGACTGAGACCTTCCCGTCCCTCCCCCGCGTCCCACACGCTTCCCGCTTATTGGTCATCGCGCGCCGAAAACAAAAGACTATACTGCGTAAAATAGATGATAAATACCGTGACGGAACAGCGATTGAAAAATTATACAAGATGATGCGTCCAGCAGTAGGTGATTACGTTGGGCAGTCTGGTCTACGTATTTATATATTTTGCCTTGCCACGATCGACTTGACTAACAGTCGCGATCGACCGGTCGATCGCGATCGACCTGTTGGCCACCCCTGCGCTATAGCATACATACACTGTCTCGTGTGCTCCTGGTCGGTTAGCCAAACGTCACTGTCACGAGAGCCGCGGGCGAGAGTGGATGGACGCGAGGTAACGACCAGATACGAAAATAGCGTGGGCATTGCCGAGCCAGTGGAGAATACCTAAGTGAAACACGACAGGGTTATAGCAACCCCTACAAGTGGCGACGAGGAAAAAAGGTAACACATTTAAAATCTTACGAAAGAAAAACAGCAGTGTATAAAGGCACATAAAATCATAAAACATACAAACATTGTCGTAGATGTAGGTTGTAGAAATGTTAACGCTATTAAGTGACAATGCCGTTTGCATGTTGTTCAAAATTGTTAAGTTCAATAACTGCATATCTCTTTGGTGAATAATTTTCTCAACAAATCAGTTAATACTCTGTTTCGGCCATAGATTTTACGAAAATTTTTGCCGGCAAAATGTAAATAGTAACAAAAAAATAGTCCCGATAATATACGGCATATATTGTGCAGCCCAATAATGTATGTACCGTTTTACGCGAACGATTTTGTTTGAACTAATTAAGTATGCCTATTTTACGACAATTTTTGTAAACAATTTGATTATAAATTAATTCACATAAATGCATCCATTAGATTGGAATTGGTTGACAAAACCCCCACTAAACTGGAAATTGTCGGGTAGTTCAAATGAACACGTCCATTAAGTTGGAATTGGTTGACAAAACCCCCACTAAACTGGAAATTGTCGTGTAGTTCAAATGAACACCTCCATTAAGTTGGAATTGGTTGACAAAACCCCCACTAAACTGGAAATTGTCGGGTAGTTCAAATGAACACCTCCATTAAGTTGGAATTGGTTGACAAAACCCCCACTAAACTGGAAATTGTCGTGTAGTTCAAATGAACACCTCCATTAAGTTGGAATTGGTTGACAAAACCCCCATTAAATTTGCAATTGTTTGGTAGTTCAAATGAACACCTCCATTAAATTGGATGTTGAGGGTCAATGTACCCTCCCCTCATAATAAATTGAATATTACAGGTTGCCCCATCGAGATCAGGGACTATGGCTCAACAACCATTGATGATGTTGGAGGCACTAGATTTGGATGGCGATAGAACTTCTATCGGCTACAAGTGGGAGAAATGGAAGAGATCACTTTTCATATACCTTGATGCAGCCGAAATTGCGACGTCACCGAAAAAACGAGCAACGATGCTACATTTCGGAGGAGCAAGTTTGCAAGACATATTTTATAACTTACCTGGTGCAAACGTTCCTGTTGCCGAAGGAGTAGATGTATTCGACGTGGCCGTAGAAAAACTTGACGAATATTTTCTGCCAAAACAGAATCGAGTTTTTGAACGTCACATGTTCAGGATGATCAAGCAAGAGGATAATGAGAAGTTTGAGAGTTTCTTAGTACGGCTGAGGAAACAAGCTGAAAAATGCAACTTTGACAAAAAAGAAGATCATTTAATTGATCAGATCACCGAGAAATGTACTTCAGCTGAGTTGCGGAAGAAAATTCTTACGGTTGGGGACAGCATAACCTTGGAAAAAATTGTTACTGAGGCTAACACTTTGGAAGTTGTAAATGATCAATTGCAAGTATACGAAGAGAAAAAACAAGGACATCAAGACAAGAAGCAAGAAAGTCAAGAAGTGAATGCTATTTACAATAAGAACAAGAAGGAAAGTATCCATAAGTATAAACAAGTACAAAATAAAAACATGATGCCTTGTGCACGATGTGGAAATAAAAACCACCAATCAGAATACAAAGGATGTGCTGCTCTTGAAAAAAAATGTTTTACTTGTGGCAAGCTGGGACATTTTCGTCAATACTGCCGGTCTTTGAAAAGGAAATCAAATGACCGAGGAAATTCACAAAACGCCAGAAAAAAAACAAAAGTTGAGGTCGATTATGTTTTTAACATTGATGATGATGCAACAGTCGAGTGTACTCTTGGTGGAATTAATACCAAAATGTTAGTGGATTCGGGCTGTAAGGTGAATCTGATAACTCAAGAAACATGGGAAACATTGAAAAATCAAGGAGTCATAGCAACCAACCAGTCATGCCAGCCAAACAAAACTCTTCTTGCGTATGGCAGCTGCACTCCGCTTAATATTAAAGGATCTTTTGAGACTATGATTGGGATTAATGACCGAGAAGAACAAACAACTGTGTATGTCATTGCAGGAGGCACAAGAGACCTTTTAGGCAAAGAGACTGCAACACTTCTTGGTGTTTTAAAAATAGGCGAAGATATCAACAAAATCGAGGACAGTCCGATATTACAATCATTCCCCAAGCTCAAAGATGTGTTGGTAGAAATTCCTATAGATGACAATGTTCAACCAGTATCGCAACCTTATCGTAGAATATCGCTGCCTATTGAACAAAAAGTCGAAAAGAAGATTCAAGAACTACTTGACCGGGATATCATTGAAGAGGTACAAGGACCTTCAAGATGGGTCTCTCCGATGGTACCTATTATGAAAGATAATGGAGATTTGCGATTGTGCGTAGATATGCGGCGTGCTAACGCTGCTATAATGCGAGAGAACCATCCATTGCCGTGCATGGATAAACTCTTACCACGAATTGGTAAAACTAAGTACTTTAGCAAGTTAGATATAAAAGATGCATTTCACCAGTTGGAATTGCATCCTGATTCCAGGCATATAACGACATTTATAACTGCTAAAGGACTCTACCAATACAAAAGACTTATGTTTGGAATCAGCTGTGCTCCAGAAATTTTCCAAAAAGTTGTAGAAAGACTTTTGATAAAATGCGATGGAGTTGTAAACTTTATCGATGATATACTGGTCTATGGAGATAATGAAGAACAGCACGATTTCCGGCTCAATAAAGTGTTGCAGGTATTAAAAGAAAATGGCGTACAACTTAATAAAGAAAAATGTGTGTACAAAGTTAAGAAAATACACTTTTTAGGGCATGAGCTATCATCAGACGGAGCGAAACCATTGCCAAAATACATGGAGAGCATCGCAAATTTCAGAATCCCAACAAATATAGAAGAACTACAGAGTTTTCTGGGACTAGTAAACTATGTAAATAAGTGGGTGCCGAATTTGGCCACGACAACGGAACCTTTAAAAGAGTTGTTGAGGAAAAAACTCGGAAAAAAGGCTGACATCACGCCATTTTGGACCAACAAACAAAGCAATGCGTTTACAGTGCTGAAACAAACACTTATCAAAATACAATCACTGGGATACTATGACAGCAAAGACAAAACATTAGTTATCGCAGATGCCAGTCCTGTAGGTCTTGGAGCTGTTCTAGTACAGACTGATTCAATGGGTCCACGAATAATCGCATACGGGAATAGGACATTAACAGATTGCGAAAGGAAATACAGTCAAACGGAGAAGGAAGCTTTAGCTTTAGTCTGGTCTGTAGAACATTTTAATATTTTTCTTTTCGGCAAGAAGTTTGATCTCATAACAGATCACAAGCCACTGGAAATATTATTTGGCCCAAAATCTAAACCTTGTGCGCGCATAGAGCGATGGGTGCTTCGATTACAATCGTATCATTACAATGTAATTTACAGGCCAGGGAAAGCGAATATTGCTGATCCTTTATCTCGGCTATGCGAATATTTAAAATCACCACTTACCGGAGGAGACGAACACGTACATCAGATTGTCGAGCAAGCAAGACCACAGGCAATTTCAATGGCAGCCATTATTGAAACGTCAGGAAATGACAGAGAGATCAATGATGTTAAGAAAGGACTATATGAAAAAGAATGGCCTGAATCAGTTAAAGGTTATAAAATATTCGAAAATGAATTATGTTTTTACGGAAATATTCTACTCAAGGGAAACCGAATCGTAATACCACTGAAGCTACGTAAAGATGTACTTGATGCTGCACATGAAGGTCACCCTGGAATTGTGGCAATGAAAGGAAGGTTAAGGTCTAAAGTATGGTGGCCAAGAATCGACAAAGATACAGAAAATTTAGTCAAATCCTGCAAAAACTGCACTTTAGTAGGGTTGCCGAATCCTCCGACTCCCATGAAAAGACGCGAGCTACCTATAGCACCGTGGATTGATGTCGCAATGGACCTGCTTGGTCCACTACCTAACAATGACTTCTTGTTGGTAATGGTTGACTATTATAGTCGCTATAAAGAAGTTAAGATTACCAGAACAGTGACCAGCTCCCAGATTATAAAATTACTTAAGGAGATTTTTAGCAGACTAGGTTTTCCGGTCTCAATTACTGCGGATAACGGAAGACAATTTGTCAGCGACGAGTTTCGTTCGTTTTGTGAAGAATGCAACATCATACTTTACAATACAGTACCCTATTGGCCCCAGCAAAACGGAGAAGTCGAAAGACAAAATCGGGATATCATGAAGCGCCTCAAGATCAGCCAGATAGATAAAAGGGATATAAAAGAAAGCTTGATGGACTATTTATTGATGTATAACAGTACGCCTCATTCAGCCACAGGCAAATCACCATCAGAGCTATTCTTTGGAAGGCAGAACAGAGACAAAATTCCGTCACTTGATAGGCTGGAAGGTACTCAAGTTGATCTTGACGTGCGAGATAAGGACAAAATTCAGAAAGGAAAAGGGAAAGAGTATACAGACACTAGGAGAGGAGCTACGGAATCAAACTTGGCCGAAGGAGATAAAGTTTATTTAAAGAATATGTTTAAAGCCAATAAGCTCAGCTCAAACTATAACTCAACGCCTCACACTATACAGAGCATTAATAGAGGAGATGCCACTGTAAGAAATGACCAAACGGGAACGGAACTGAGAAGGAATGTTGTGCATCTTAAAAGAGTAGAGGGACAGTGGACAACGGTTCAGGAAAAGGATCACGAAGAAAAGACAGAAGTGATAGGAGAAGATAATTAAAGTAGATGAAGACTTTGGGATTTCTAAAGTCTACATAATTACAAATTAGAGAGTCTAATTTAAAGTAATGATGTCATAAGTACAACTTGACAGATAAAGATACTAATATTCATCTTTTGTCAATATAGTGCAAAAGTGAAATTGTAAATACTACTAAATACCGAGTAAGGGTAGTTAAATAAATATATTGATTCTAGTTGAGTATATTTTGTGTGTTATTTCTAATTTATCACAAAGGGAGGGATGTAGTGTATGCGCTATAGCATACATACACTGTCTCGTGTGCTCCTGGTCGGTTAGCCAAACGTCACTGTCACGAGAGCCGCGGGCGAGAGTGGATGGACGCGAGGTAACGACCAGATACGAAAATAGCGTGGGCATTGCCGAGCCAGTGGAGAATACCTAAGTGAAACACGACAGGGTTATAGCAACCCCTACAGTATGCCCGACACAAAAATATCCTATTGCGGAGCTATGAGTGTGAAACGTTAAAAATATATATTTATAAATACAAGCCTGGTTTACTGTCCAGGAAAAGTTTGCGGGACATTACGTGGTTAGTTTTCATTTGCTTGAGGGTATTTGCCGAATGCCCGAAAGGTGCACTAAAAAACCATAGAGGTTGTGTAAACCTTATTTTAGAGTAATACAATACCTTACCACACCTACTTTTATGTTGGTTCAACGAAATTATGTTGAATAAAAGTTCAGACTATAATTAGTTAATTCTGATGAGCATGACGTGAAGTTTGGTTCAGAATTTATTGGATAGACATAAATATTCAGTAGGTGCTATATTTAGCCTAACTGAAGGCTGACTTTATGGTTTTTCAGTGGAATGTTCCCGGGTATACAGGGTTATACAAAAATGGTGATAAGCCGAAAAGGGCTCATAGTACTCATCATTATGAACAACTTTTACTATGGCATCACATAAAAAAAAAAAAAAAAAAACCAGGAATTCGCGAAAAAATATCTTCTGTTCTATACATCTTGTCGAGTGTCATCGACATTTTTCTATGGAACAGCTGATTATTTTTTCGCGATTTTGGTATGTAACGTTTCGTTTTTATTAATTTTCGGAGTACACCTGCATAAGCTATTTTAAGAAAAAAATGCTTTTTTTGTGCTATCATCCTTTTGGTTGTAATATCTGTTACTACGCTAGACTATTCTGTGCACATATTCTTCGAAAGCCAAAAGAGTTCCATGCATTTTCATGTTTGTTTTCATAAGTTTAAAGCCAGTATTCAGTAGGTTTGTTTTTACTCCTTGCCCGTTATTTATTTAGGACAAAGATAAACGTGACAAAAACAGCTTCAGTAGATTTATGTGAGCCACTGTTTTTGTAGCCTTTCGTAAATATTGTAGTTGACCTGTGAAAATAATTAATTTTGCAGGTCAAGGATCAAAGGGATTAAGTTCTGTATCTCAAATAAATTTTCATTATCATCATCATCGGCCTATCTTATGTTCGTCCACTTCTGGACATAGGTCTCTCACAAGGTATGATAATTTGCCTTAAGCACCCACTTCCTACAAATTAAATGCATAAATAAAAATAAAAAGTCAAATATCTTTATTGACGACCAGTTTAGCTCAGTGGTAGCAAGCACATTGATCTATGGAATCCTCGCCGGGCAGATATTTGAATGATCAATTGAAATATCTGCTCTGGGTCTGGGTGTTAGTTGTCCTTGTCTTTGTGTGTTCCATGGCATCCCCGACACGTGAAATCCTAGTGTTGCTATGAGTGTGAAACGTTATTACTTTTTATGATGCTATATTGCTATACTTTATTGTGCTCTCCATAATATTGAAGTTACAAAACAGAAGTTTACTCCGTTCTGAACAAATAAAACAAAGACTTTTATTAAAGACATTTTTTTTGATAGTTTGGTTTAGTTTTTATAACATTTTCACAGAAACAGACCAAACAATGTCAGAAACCATCAAGGGGCCTGTGCGAACTTGCTTTTTTATTGACTAGTTTCAAAAAATTAAGGTGAAAAAGTTGTTTATACGTTTTTCTTTGTTCAGTTTCAATTTTTTTGTACAGCTTGAGGAAAGTGACGGGAAAAAATGAGAAGTCGAAGCTCTTGTTTATTATTGTAACACACTTTTTACCTAAAAACTACTTTGGTAAAGTAAGTAATTTCAGGGCAAAAAGGAGGTTAAACAACTTATATCTCAGGGTGACGAGCGCAGTGCTGTGCCGCGCAGAGTCTTGAACTGAGAGTTCAAAATTCTGGGTGGCGCAGACCTGTTATGGGCAAACGTGACGATTAACATCTGGCGAGCGATTTGTTCGTCTCGTCTCGCATAGCATAAAGAAAAGTAATTTTGGATAAGCCGAGTGGCGTGATGTAATGCCAGAGTTTAACATCGGGACCTTCAATTTATCATCCGTTTCACGAATACCGAATAATATACGAATACGAATAGAATATTCTACTAATAATGTAAATGTTAATGTTTGTTTGCATGTTTGGATATTTGTATTTTATTTAATCAGTAATTGGCTTGCGTTTGACCGCCGTCTCGCCTGAAGATAAGCGACGATGTGGTGTCCGATGTATGCGGTATGTTTGGATTATTCAATGTTACTCAATAACGCAAAAACGGCGGAACAGATTCGCATAAAATTTGGAAAAGAAGCTCATACTCTTGATTAAGCTATATTTTATTCCATTAACATCACCGAAGTCGGATTATACTAGATCGATGATAATGCCTTGTTTTTCATGAAAATTGTGATTTTCTTCACAAACTTTGACAGTTCAGCGACATCACTTATCGATGGCTGCCAAAACACAACTGATTGACAGTTGTGACGTCACGGCATCATACTAGCATTTTTGCTAGTATAGACGGTTGCCCTGCGAAGCTCCGAAAGGCCGATCTACTTACATACTAGATCGATGATTAACATATAAAATACATACTTTAAATCCCGTGAAATTTAAAAACTCCTGTAGGATTACTGGAGAAATCGCGGGCAGAAGTCGCAGGTTTAAATTCTAACTGGAAATTTCAGCATAACAATTGGAGCATAAAATCTGCTCTAATTCGGGAATACCGATTCAAAATACAGTCCGAAAGTCCGGCGCGAGTGAGCGACTCAACAATGAACTCGTATTACTGTTTTTTTCACTACTTTTCATAAAACAGGGCAAATGGGAGATTAATCAACTTATATCTCAGGGTGATGAGCGCAGTGCTGTGCCGCGCAGGGACTTGAATCAAAATTCTGGGTGGCGCAGACCTGTTATGGGCAAACGTGACGTTTAACATCAGGCGAGCGATTTGCTCGTTTCGTCACTTAATCACATAAAAAAAAAACATTTTAGGCATAAGTGCAGTTTAGAACAAAATATTCACACTACCAACCAGCCAAGTAAGGATATTTTGAAAACTGTAAATGACACTCGACAAAATGTATCGAACAGCTGATTTATGAGCGAATTCCGGGTTGGCCTCATAGTAAAAGTTGTTCATAATGATAAATACTATACGAGCCCTTTTCAGCTAAGCATTACCCTTTTCGTATAACCCTGTATATCGAACAAAGCATCAAAGGGATAATATAAATTAAACAGCGACATAAAGATACACATTACACATAAAACGAGGTGAGCGATCGAGACTACTGATCAGATCACCCCAGGGTCCGTCAAGCAGCATAAAACATGCGTCAGTCTCGCAGGACGTGACTGATCGTGTGTGAGGCGCCTTAGTTTGGCTTCGATTGATGTATCAGTCGACAGAGAATTTGTTTGGAGAATTGTTTATCAGATAGATAACAGTTTAAGACGAACTTTCGAGAAGATAGATAGATAGATAGACGTTTCATATTTTGAAGTTAAAATTTTGTTATAAGAGGATATAAAGATAAGGTATATATTATAAACCGAAAATGGGTCTTAGTACTCATCATTATAAACACTTTTACTCTGGGACTAACCCTGAATTCAAGAGAAAAAAGACCCCCTTTCAGTTTAGCATACCATTTCTTTATAACCCTATATAAACCTACTATGCAACTAACTGACGACAACAAAGCATTGACGTAGCGTATTGTAACAGATTTCGTAGCTATGCGTGGTTAATTGACGTAGCATGTCTACGTCGTAGCACCTATTGTTCCCTCTACGGTAGATTACCTATTGGTTAAATTTGGTATGCAATAGTGGATGCACTATCTGTTCATACGAGTACATAACAATACGAAATTATACTAATATTATAAATTCGAAAGTTTGTCTGTATTTTTGATACTCCTTTACGCTGAAACTGCTAAACAGAGTAAGATTATTTTTGTAATAAAAAAATAATAAAAAATAGCAATAAAGCGTCGTAATAATATTTCACTCAAAGCTGCCACCAGGAATTCCTGTGTCGGGGATGCCATGGAACACACACAAAAACAAAGCCAACAAACGTCTAGACCCAAAAAAGATATTTTAATTCAACAGTCAATCATCTCTTAAAAAAAGGTAAAAAAGCAATACAGTACATAAATCGAGAATAAAGTAAACTTTTACCATGGATTAACACATATTATGGCCAAGGGAGGCTAGCGACAGAAAGGAGTGGAAAGGGTTGGATGAGGCCTACATATTTATGTGTCACAGGACACGCTGATCACGACACAGAAAAATTAGAATATTATATTGTCAATACTATGTTTAAATTATCAGCAATAAAGGCTAATAAATAAAAATAAAAACACATATTATAGAATACTTTTTATCATCATCATCATCATCGCACAGATATACGATCTCACTTACTTAGTACGAATAATCGAGTGCACATAATACTAGAGGTGTTAAAACCCCTATGAATACTAGATCCGACTTTGTACTAGGTATTTGACACATTTTCTCATTTGAAACTCGCTCGCTTCAACGTATTTTTACGAGAGAAAAGATTTAATTTAAAGATATCGGTGCCTTCGCCCGTATGTGCGAGATTGATGCAATTTAAAGATATTCACAAAATGTGAGGTTTTATTTTAAATTCTGAAATGGTTTCAAAGTTAAGATTGAAGGTGATTTTGAGAATTGGTTTTGACGCCATAAAGGGTAGAGGTGCACGTGTTATACCTCTATTTATACAGGGTGTGGTGTGGGTGTACCTACTTACGTACAAGATTATCTACTCTACGGCTGGGGGATATTATGACTGTCCGGAAAAAGTCAATTTGTATTCAGTAAAAGTGTCACGGGTTTTGAGTTATTGGACATGGACATATTCGAAGTCTAATCAAATTTTCAAAAATGTCCAATTTTAACTCGAAAACCGTGACTCTTGTACTGAATACAAATTGTCATTTACCGAGTCGTGATGTCTCCCAGCCGTAGGTAAAGGATTATCCACTCTTTATGCCACACCCTGTATGTAGAAATAAAGTATGGCTGCAAATTTTCATCTAGATAAGATCCATTTATGTCAAAGCCTTTTCCATTTTTTTTTAAATTCATTAATAGGCTTGCATCTCACCGCCATCTTGCCTGATGGTAAACAACGATGCGATCTACGATAGAACACGCTTGCCTAGAAGAAACCGATTTACTCCCGACTTGAAGACACCTAGATAATATCTATCGGGAAACACCCACTCAGGCAAAGCGTTCCACACCTAGCGGTTCGCACAACTAAGGTGGAATCAAAGCGTTTCGTACGAGTTTTTGGTATATCAACCATAAAACGGCAAATGTAGTTTATAGGTATAAGACCGCGGCTCTATTGGTTAATTTTCGAAATTCAATGGTCTTAAAAAAAGCGTGCTTAAAGTTAGTCACTGCCTAAAATGTTCTGGCAACTAATCAATGACGTGAAATGTCACACGAAAACAACACGGAGAATTTTAAGCAGCGATTAAGTTTATGCATGGTTTATAAGTAAGGACCAATGTTGTGAAAATTAGCCAACGCGAAAACACCACGCATAGTAATTAAATTTGCCAGCCTACGTTATACAAAACGAAAAAAGCCAAAAAAGTTTTTAAGCCAACCCAATTTCGTTACACAAAATCTGTGGAAATGGTTTTTCACAAAGTCTAACCAATATTTCCATGAATATTTGAAACCCGCTGACATTCTATTTCCACGTTCGAATTGTGGAAATATGCGTTCGCCGCCATTCCGCTAACAGCCAACGTTAGTTTCAGCTGGGACTTTGTTAAAATCTAACGCGTAACAAATCCGGTTTGGGCAGGGCTGTCAGCAAAGAGTTTTTTGTTACGCGATTTTTATTTTTTTTTAGCTTCTACGTCCAGTGGCAAATACCGCTCTAGATAGGAATGTATGGAATGAGAGCAGGTATGGTGGTTATGAGGCTTTCTGGTTTGGTTTGTTTGGCGTATCCCTGACGCCTCTGGTGTTACGGGTATAAAGCCGAAGGTCGAATACCGTTAACCATCGCTTACCGCCATTTCACACGTTTGCGTTGCGTTTCTCTATATGCCACCTATACATAGCATAATAAAGATGCAGACATTTTTAAATGTAGACATTGTCACGATTCATCGTTCGGCGACTAAATATAGACACAAACAACGAACAACAAAACTTACACAAAGTTATAATCTGCAAAAACGTCCGCTGTCAAACGACAATCCTGATTCCATGTTTTGTACTTTAATTAAACACGAGTCATGCTCTATACGTTAATTTAATTAACCAGTTTCTGTGACAACCCTACAACATACAGTAAACAAAACGCAATAGCTCGTTAAAAAGGGATTTGGCGCCGCGCCGCGAATCCGTCAAAATTATAACAAAGTTTGGTACTTTGCTTCTTTCCAAAGTTTTGGCAGATCTATGAATTATATCGTATTTGTTTCGAATTTCACTTCTGTTTTGAACCCTGAATGATACAGACGCTGTGAAGTTGGAATGAGATCTTTTATTTATTGACTTGGCTGTAATTTTTAACAGAATTGGACGGGAGCTTGAAGCTGGGGGACCACTGAAGCGGAGCGGAGCGGAACGGAACGGAGCGGAGCGGAATGGAGCGTAGCGGAACGGAGCTGTGCAATATTAACACATTCATTGTATTAGGAAATCTAAAGAACACCTTTGCGGGAATTTCCGGCAGTGCGGTGCCTGAAATCGTGTTCTAATCTTCAGCGCGGCGATGTCGTCTATATCTTATGTATAGATACAAACATACTTCATCGTCATTCAAAGTAGGAAATTAGGAATTAATGACGTTATAAATAAATATGGGGGCTGTTTTACACTGTACGAGTATGAACGATCGGTCACGAGTTGTAACAAGTCTCTAACGCACTAGCTGACAGTTCTTTTGAAAATGGCTGTGCAACAAAAGTGTTAACCAATAGAATGTTATAAAAACCCCGCTTCACCTTCCGAGCGGAGGTTTTATGCAATTCTCCGCTCCGCCACGCTCCGTTCTTCTCCGCTCCAGCGGACCCGCAACCTGAAGGTAAGGTTATGTCGCTTGCTGAACGGAATGAGATACGACGTATGGGAGTAAAATTGGAAAATAAAACTATAATATTGATCTTATCTGAGTGACGTACTTTAACTGGTTCCCGTAATGTTAAGCGACGTCCGCAAAATTGATTTCATATGATTGAATTTACTTGAATTCAAGTTTATTGTTTTTGAAATGCTTCAATTTACTACTATTTGGATGAGATTGGCCCGAGATTGAGAAAAATGGTACAAAAAGAGGAGACCCCAGCAGTGGGTCGATGAAGATTGAAGGCTAAGGAAGATGATGAGCTAAATTATAAACAGCAGTGGACTGGTGTTACTGATGATTTTTACACTTACTTGTAAATCGATTTTACAATCAGTTATTTCATAAAATTGTTAGTTATGGATACACTCATGTCATTATGTCAACCACCGCTACTTTTTCACCATTACTGTATCCAAAAAATGGCTCAAAATTAATTTTTAAAATACATAATCCGCGGCTTAAAACTTGTCAGCTAATAGCCAACAATTTATCAACTTCTCTGCCATTTCGCGTGAAACCCAGCCGCGAAGGGAGAACTTTGTTTCGTAAACGTGGTTCAAAACGGCGAGAAAGTATACTGGAGCTTATGCGACGGAATTTTTGATGCCGTAACTTTTTAGAAATTCTGTAATACTTACGTTACAGATTTAAAATGGACAGAGGGTAAATAAGATATGAGATTGTTCATGTCTCAAGCTACTCTTAGAAGAAGTTTAGTTATTTTGTGACATATTCTGTGGTGTTCTTTTTCCTTTTTCTTTTTCTTTCTAGGCTCTAGAATCTAGGGGATTTTGAAGTAAGTAGTACTTAGATATCTAGTGAGATTTAATCAATAAAGAAGATGAGGAAATGATGCAAATGACGTCCACAGTAAAGGAGCTCAATTTAACAAAATTGTACTTCTTCTGAATAAAATGTTATGTCTGGGTACAGTACAACATAAGCCCTTATAGTACGGTTGAAATTTTCATTGTGCGATGCAAGCTTCGGAGAGTATTTCTAAATATCACTGGATGTAGTGTGTTCACAACAAATCTTTATTGTTGGAATCAGAATCAGACTTTTTTTTAATTCAAAAATAGGCTTGCGTTTGACCGCCATCTTGCCTGATGGGAAGCAAAGATGCGGCCTACGATGAAGCACGCTTGCCTAGAAGATACCGATTCACTAACTTCGTTTATTGCCACGCTGCGTACAGAATGCTGTTAGCCTGATGCCAATCTTTGTATTTGGAATGAATTTATAATGAAGTTAAATAAGAAAAAGCATTTTTTTTAGTTGAGCTTCTGCGACTTCTTATTCTATGCGTATTACGAAGTTGGTTCATTTTGAGGGGTTGACTTTTAAACTTTATTCCGTAAACACTCGTTACGGCGAGTCTGTATTCATTGAAAAATGGAACTTATTGTTACTGAAAGCTGGGTTTGGTACAAAAAATATTATTATAGGTATTAAAAAATAATTCTGTTATTAATTAGGGATACGTGGAAGGACATGAGGGAGGCCTTTGTCCAGTATTGGGACAAAACAGGCAGGGAATAAAAATCTAATTAGCAATTTTTTTTTTAATAATGAAATATGACTTGTAATAATTATAGGTACCTACTTGTGATTGCTCCTATTTTCGGGTGCTCGAGATTATCACCGTCACTCTTACTCTCATGGCATTTCTAATGAGAGTGACAGTGACCGAGAATATCTCACTCGACAAAATAGGGCCCCTGGTTACGCCATGCATCATGCTGGACAAATTCTGCTATTTTTCAGGTGAAACTAAAAACTGTAACTTTTCACTGCATTCAGATAAAACGGCTCGTTTGTTCTGAACGAAATGGTTTGACAGGAACAAACATTTCTGCATTCCATTTCTAAATTGTGCAAAGAATAGCAACAATTTTTTCTCTCTACCTATTCATTTAATTTAGAAAATGCGTGCATACAATCGACATTAACAGGCTCTTCAGGGGCCCAATTCTGAGTAGTGAGATATTATCTGGGTCCCTGTCGCTCTTATCAGAAATGGGAAGATAGTGAGATACCTACTGAGATTATCTCGAGCGTCTAAGAATAGGGTTCCAGGGGCCAAATTCAGGCAAGTAATATAGATATTAACTCGGTCCCTGTTACTCTCCTTAGGAATGTCATGAGAGTAAGACTGACGGAGACAATATCTCATTCCCCAGAATAAGGCACCTGAACTATTCTACCTCTATAAACCGCCTCGTTTGTTCTGAACGAAATGGCCAAAACAACTTTATCTTCCAAGCTATCCATCAGCCAGAATAAAGTCAAAGAAAACAACTGTCTTTTGGGCTCGTATAACAAATCGCAACTGTCATGGCGGCCATTTTGGCGTGAAATCATTTTTAACCGAGTAAAATATTGCACCGGCTATTAAGGCTAGGAAAGCTTTTGTTGGGAGTTTAAAACTTGGTCCTTAAGGACAGAGTTTTAATGATATTTAAGTTATGGATAATATTATGTCGGTGTATTTATAAATACAGAAAAAAATTACTATCAACGCCCTGCGGTTCCACCTATCCTACAGGAATCGTTAAATTCATTGAGGTAAAAAGTAGCCTATGTCTTATTCGAAGGTATAAGCTACCTTCATACTAAATTTTATCCAAATCTGTTCAGCCGTTCCTGCATAATTGAGTAACAAACATCCTAAAATACGCAGCTAGTATCTTGCTAATATTTTAATTGTCAATGTTGAAATGTTTGTTGCTCGGTCACGCAAAAAGGGCTACACATATTTAGATGAAATAAAGCATAAAGGTAGCTTATACCTTTTATAAATATATAGTCTCCTCTTTATCCCTAAAAACTACGAGCGAAACTGCAGGGCACTGTTAACAAAAGTTATAATCATCTTGCATTTTTTTTTTAAATCGAATTACATACCGATTTTAAAACAACAGAATTTACTCTACTATGGGTTTCCAATTAATTAATTTGACCCGGAAAAGTGGGCAAGTGTTTCATTATTATCGTATTTCAATTCAGAAACTGGGGAAATGCGTCTCATGATACGAATCCGTACAGTAAATGGACGCCGAAATGCTCGCAAAAATAAAATTATTAACTGAAAAATGAATTTATACCTACAGGGTTATAAGGAAAAGGTATGCTAAGCTGAAAAGGGCTAGTATTACTCATCGTTATGAAAAACTTTTACTATGCGAACACTGAAATCGCGACAAGAAACAGCTGGTCCATATAATTTTTGTCGAGTGTCATTAATATACCAGTGTTTTTGTCACACGAACTTTGTGATGATTTTTGTTTATGTTGGTGTACCCTCATTAACAATATATAATAATTTTGTTTCAATCACGTCCAGTTTTTTTGTGACCACTACATATTCATTTCTGACCTCATATACGTGTCTTTTTTTGAATAACTTCATATAACGACTGTATATCATATACATACGTTTGTTACATCGTAAACATGCATCTTAAACATGTAAACATGCTTGGACTACAGTTTTGGGTGCTGTGAGTGACGAACAAGGCGAGAGGTTCCATCAGGACATTTCCTTAATGGAGAAGCGCTATCAAGGGAAATGGAGCGCAGGAATGCTAGCAGATTATTGTCGGAGACTTAAAAAAGACCTTCCAGAAGCCAAATATTTACGAAAATCATCAGTATTTTTTCTATATTAAGCAATAATTTCTCTAAATGTACTCGTAGCTTATGTTTGTACTTTTTAAGAAAATATAAGTTTTGATGTCACAAGAAAACCTGACGTGTCAATTTTTTTTCATTCGCATATTATTGTTTAGTGGCCCTAGTACATTCAAAATTTGATATAAGTTTTCGTGTGACAAAAAAAAGTCAAAACTTTGTTAACCAGTGTATTTTTTTAAGAACATCTGATTTTTTTACGATGTTGTTGTTTATAACGATGAGTATTATGAGCTCCTTTTGGCTTAGTATACTCTTTCCTCGTAACCCTGCATAAAAATTATACGTTTGAGCGAATGCCCGTGTTTTTAATTAAAATAATTTGCTGGGTCGATGCTTCGAAATTCAACCTTATTCGAAATGAATTCCATTTTATTCGATATCATTTACTTACGGGTTGAAAAGTGGGTTTGTTTGTATGTAAGTTGAGTACTTAACTTTATTCTTAGCATCTGTTAAAGTTCTACAACCGACACTAAAACTTCATTACTGCCTTCGAACGCAATAAAATTACCTTTTTATGTGTTACAAAAAACCGCGTCATTCTAGTACTAATATTATAATGTCAAAGTTTGTATGTTTGTTGCTCAATCAAGCAAAATGGGTGAACGGATTTTGATGAAATTTGGTATGAAGCTTATAAAATTTTAAACAAATAAAAAAATATTATCAAAATCGGACTATTTGGTAAAAGTTACGCGAGGTCGTAAATAAAAAAAAAACGCGTCGACTTCTTCTCCTCTGCATTTCATCAATTAAAAAAAGAAAAAAAGCCTGTTATTGTCATGTTCATTTCATGCATTGTACTATATTTGTATAATCAATTAATTATTTTGGAACAAGCTACCTCCTAAAGAAGGTAGCTTATACCCAGGTTTAATGTACCTTTGAGCTACTATTTATAACAACGTGGACAAACCCCCAAGGCGCAGCAAGCTAACATATAGTTTGCGAAAATTTATTTAATTTTAATGAATGGAAAAAGTAGTAGCTAATAACGAACCAAAAATAATCAACTTGAAGCAAATTCAAAGCACGCAACTAGTTCTGTCGAATCATGGGTATATTTTGCTAAAATTTTTTGTGTTTCAATCCATTGTCGATAAACAAATATGATCATAGCTGCACGTATTGTATGGATCTAACATACTGTTTTGTTACTCCTTGTTATTTTAGTTCTGGCTAGTACAACACTGTTTTGTTGTTAAAAGCTAACAGCCATAATTGGAACTGCACCTAGCACAAATTTTGACGTAACATACGTAGAGAGTTTTCGATAGCTCACTGGCAAAGACTCGCTTGTTCAGACTAAGCGACAAAGTCTCGAATACCGCCGCAAAGTTGGTAGTCTGTCGGTTTTCTACCCGATACGTTTCGGGGAGTGTGCATCTGGTCTGCATGCTCTTATTCCCTCTAGCCCATTCTACTATCGGACCACTAAGGGCACAAAAAAGCGACATCGTTTTATGGCAGATATAATGAACAAACTTGCACGAAACGCTTTCATTCCACTTTTATTGTGCGCACTGAGTGAGGAATACTTTGCCCGAGTAGGTATTTCCCGATAGATATCATTTAGGTGTCTTCAAGTCGCGAGTGAATCGGTTCCTTCAAGGCGCGCGTGCTCCATCGTAGACCGCATCATTGCTTACCATCAGGCGAGATGGCGGTCAAACGCAAGCCTATAGTTGAATAAATAAAATATAATATATAGGTATAGAAAAATGTATTTCCTATTTATACCCGACAGGGGCGCTGTCCCATTTTGCATTTATCAATCGAATACTCTACCACGATAACGTCAAAATATATGCTATGTTTTATTGTTAAAAGCGTCAAAATGTATGCTAGGTACACTGTTTTGTTGTTAAAAGCAGACAGCCATAATTGGAACTGACCTCAGAACTGCAGAAACCAATAATTGTATAAATTTACTCCGCGAAGACATTTTAATTGCTTACAAAGCGATGTTCTAACTGTATTTGTTTTGTAATTGTTATCTGAAAGTAAAGCTTTATCGTCTACGAAAGAAAGCATAGTTTTTCGTATATTTGTGGAAATATAGGGCTAGGTATAAGAGAAGGGGAAATTTTGCTGAAGGACCAACTTAAATTCGTGTTAACAAATCAACTGTTCCAAAAAAAAGGTCAATGACACTTGACAAAATGTATGGAACAGATATTTTTTTCGTGATCGTCATTTTAGACAGCAAAAAAAAAATCCCTTTCCTTATAATCTTAATATATATAAATCTCGTGTCACAATGTTTGTCCTCAGTGGACTCCTAAACCACTTAACCGATTATAATAAAATTCGCACACCATGTGCAGTTCGATCCAACTTGAGAGATAGGATAGTTTAAATCTCAAATTATAGTCGCAATTTTAATTTATTGCAAATTATAAATATATACTGATAATTTTTACTATAAATTGACAAGTTAGCATCAACATACTACGGTTGCTATAGTTACGCAATGGCTTTTGACAGGACAACGTCTGTCGAGTCAGCTAGTTTTACTATGAAATTAGCTCTCAAATCGTCAGAAAACAAATCCGCTGTTACATTGAATAGGTAGTGTCAATGACACTCGACAAAATGTATGGAGAATTTTAAAAGTATTTCCTGACTAGAAATTGGATCGTAGGTATATCTGTTATTCCTACTGTCACGCTCAACATTGAGCTCTAAACTATATCTTCGACTTAATATTAATAGGATTTTTACTTTGGGATCACCTGTTAAATCGCAAAAACAAATCAGCTTGTTCCATACAAAATAATACTCTATAAAATGTATAGAGAATTTAAAGAGTATTAAACTTTATTCTTCGACTTAATATTAGTAGGATTTTAACCGTGGGATCACCTCTTAAATTGTAATAAACAAATCCACTGTTCTACAGAAAAATGTCGATGATACTCTACAAAATATATGGAGAATTTAAAGAGTGTTTCCTGACTAGAAATTGGATCGTACTCGTATACCTGTTATACCGGCGCGCTCAACATTGAGTTCTAAACTTACAAACACTCTATTCTTCAACTTAATGGTCCGTGTTGAGCTGGCACAGTTCCCTGCGAGGGCCGGACTGAGGACGGAACAGGGCGAGAGAAATGTTTATTTTGCGAGTTAGTGATGAGTTGTCAAAACCGTGTGAGACACATTATGTTCCGAAAGTGCTTGAAAGAATGTCATTAAGAGCACTCGATTTTAGAGTCACATCAAAATCGGTCATTAGTCGCTCATTGGTGGTCTAACCAGACGTTTAACTCGTTATCAAAAAGCAAGTATCTAAATTTAGACGACTTATTTCAGTTCGTCACACAAATCGTACGACGGTGACGAAGTTTATCGCATTTTTGGACTCTGATCTACCTACGAATAAGGATTATAGATACGATACCTTACTCTATAATAATCAATGAGTATGATTTATTAAATTTGGTGCCTTTTATTCTAATACTCGTAGTCATTTCAGTTAGGTATTCATGAAGAGGACTTATTTTTAACCACTTCCAAAAAGGAGGAGATTCTATGTTCGTCAGTAGGAAGGAGAGAAGAATTTATATTATTTATATAAATATTATAAATTATTATTACGTCCGTATTTTTTGTATGTATGTCCATCCATATTTTTAATTGAAGTCTTGCACTGGTTTTCCAAAGTAACGTTTAGCTATTTTATACATAAAATTAAGAAAATAAGTTAAATCAAATTAAACAACAATTTTTTCTCATAATATACTTTTGCTTTAGCTCAAAATCGCCCCCTTTCTAACCATCCTTGCTCCATTCCTGTTGACCGCAGCCGTCTCAGCGGACTCACTTGCCAAACCACCTGTGTTCCCCCGAGCTGGGTTTTAATCTCCCCATCTAGATACTATCGGTTTCAGGTGCAGACCGTACCTATTTTTAGAGTATGGTCAGCATAAAAGTAAAAAAATTCAACTAAGTATAGATAGATAGATCTTTATTGTTTACGCCAGAAATTTCAAGCAAGAGGACAAAACACTTAAAACTAGTGCAACAACTGGTGCACCCCTTATTGCTAAGAGCGATCTCTTCCAAAACTAAGTACCATATGTAAGTAACTACCTATCTTAAATAACTACGAGTATTATGTCTTTATCTTTAAAAAAATAATTATGTAAAGTAAAAAAGCGCTTAATGTTATTTGTCACATTATTTAAGTAAAATGAGACTTAATTTCGTAAAATTTGGTATTTACGTTGCTGACTGTACACTAATGTAGCTAAAAGCTTTTGTGAGGTTAAATCTGTTACAAAATTTAATAATGTTTTTAGAAGGACTCGAGTCAAATGAGATAGAAAAATAATGTGAAATTCATGTGAAATTACTTTAGGAAACCAAATACCTACCGTTAAAACGCCACAGATTAAATAATAGTACACTAATACACTTTTTACAACCCAGAAATCGCAAAAAACAGTTGTGCCAAACATTGTGTAATTGACATATTTTTTCGCGATTTCAATATTTATCTCATACCTACTAGCTGCCCCCGGCGGTTTCACCCGCTGTTTTTTTTTTACTTTTAAACCTTCCCTGTAGTAGAGCAAACAAAACAAAAACCAACAACAAAGATCGGACCAATTTCTGAACACACCTATAAATATTTAACAACCTAGTGACACTATTTTTTATTTCAAAAAAGACAAAAGAGATCGGACATCCCGAGTTTACCGTACCGATAGGACGAACATCAAATGTTTCACAGGTAGGAACAGTTTGTATTGAAAAATAAAATTGTCGATTTTAGTATTTTTCTTTACTTATTATTCATGTTTCTCACCGTTTAAACCTTCCCTGAACTTATACAAATATTTCAAGATCAAAATTAGCGAAATCGGTCCAGCCGTTCTCGAGTTTTAGCAAGACTAACGAACAGCGATTCATTTTTATATATAAGAAATTTTTTTTTTAATGCCATACTTGAGTAACAAGCAAACGGGCTGCCTGACGGTAAGCGATCACCGTCGCCTATGGATACCTGTAACACTGGAGGCGTCACAGATACGCTGCCGACCTTATAAGACTCTACTAACAGTTCTTTGAAGAACCCAATATTGTAGTTATAGTGTTATAGTGTGTTGTTAATAATGATGCGTACATCCTGCTCTCTTTGGATTTATACAGGGTTACTAAAAAAAAAACAGCTGACACACACAGCTGAGCTGATTTTTTTTCGCGTATTCCGAGTTGGTCCCATAGTAGAAGTTGTTCATAATGACGAGTACTATGATCTTTTTTCGGCTTAGCATACCCTTTCTTAATAACCCTGTATACCCTTTCATTATGACCTTACATTGGTTCGAAGGACATGGCCGTCCTAATTTATATCTCAACATTACAGGGCCAAATTGCAATTTGCTTATAAACTAGGCAAGCGTAGCAGACCAGAAAATGAAATGTCTAGACGGTTCTTAATCCCTTAATCCGTACAATTCTTGAAAAGCCAGATTTGTACCGGCTTTCAGCCACTTGAGAAGTCTCGAGCATCTTAAATCGGTTATTGTGTACGGAACCCTCAAAACGTGTCACAAATCCGTCACAAAATTCATTGATCTGGGAGAAATCACGCTTGTAAAATAATTAACGAGGGTATTTACGAAAGCTGTGTTGGGCAGGTGGTTTGACAATTATGCCCCGTTTCACCCCCATTTATTTGAAGAAAATGCGTTTGTGAAATGTATTCTGTTTTTGAATTAGCTTGAAAACCAGATAATACTTCAAAATTAATTAAAATTATCTTTTGCATTGTCATCGGAGTTACACAGGTTTACCAAATTACAGCTAACATCGGACATCGGGAAGTGGTTCGTAATTCATTTATTCAAACGTGGAATTATATTACCTGATATGAAAATGGGGTTGAAAATCAAACGAGGTTAAGTATAGTTTTATAATAATTATGTTATAGTTTTTAACTCTTTGCTGTTTCAACATGTTACTCTGTTTAAAATTAAAACTGACAAATAACAAGAACATTATTTTTACAAAACAAAAAACAAAAACCGACTTCAAAAGCCGGCTATTGAGTTATTCATCTATTTGTCGCGCACGTACTTAATGCTTAAATTTAAGACTTATATGGTTTTCTCATGGATATCATTATCAGAACTGGACTAAATTGGGACCAAATGGGAAGCGTCAGCTTTCTAATAAAAAAAGAATCATCAAAATCGATTCACCCAGTCAAAAGTTATGATGTAACAAACATAAAAAAAAAAACATACAGACGAATTGATAACCTCCTCCTTTTTTGAAGTCGGTTAGAAATAAATTACAAACGCTTTGAAAAATAAAAGCTTCTAAAAAGCATGGCTAGTACAAATAAAAATATTATTTCAATCAATTTTATGCTATGAGAATTCATGCCACTCTGGTATTCTCAATGAAAAAGCTGTAAAAATGTCCGCAAGTCGTGAAAACTGCGGACATACAGCGACACGTAGCTAGCCCATCATAAAATAGATCGAGACGACATTTCCAACCCGCAAACTTTTGCTACAAAAGTGTGTCTCCCAGAAAATATTAAATGTCACTTACGGCGTTCTTTTGTCCCTCGGACAAAACAATTTCTTGGATATAATTCACTTTGTACAGGGTTGTGCTATGCAGTTTTAGCCGGTTGTTTTTGAAGTTTCAATCTACTAGTTTGCAGCCGGAATATTCGGGAAATGTTTATCAAAATTCAAGGTCTTATTAGAAGACACAAAATATAAATAAATATCTACAATATTAATAAGACACTTTAAAACGACCACAAAAATAAAGTAATATCACAGTGAAACATAAAAAATAAGATCAAAAAGCGTTAGTAAAGCTCAGGGCGAAAAACAATTTAGACACAAATATGGCAGAAGAATGTTTCTTTTTTCAATTTTGTTTAATTTGGTCATGAAAAATATTAATAACTGTTTTTGAGACAAATAGCTCATTCAGCAATCACGTTAGGAACTTCATTATTGTTTCCATAAAACGCCCCCTTATAACTGCTTCCGAACACTCGTGAAAAACTTGTGAAATGAGAGAATGGAAGCGTGGAACGCTTTCCACTTTTTCTCGTTTTATTTTCCCAGCCGAGTATAAACGTATCGTCTAGCCACACACAAAATTAAGAATTTTGACGTAAAATCTTGATGAAAGAATTCATTTTAGCGAGTGTTTCTGCAGTTTTATGTTTACCGCGTTAGCCAAGACCAACGTCATGACTATTTTGTTACATACATAATGATTCAAATAAAAAGGCCTGTGGCAAGGTGCGTGATTGAAAACTTGTCAAATAACATGCAACGTGATATATTATAAATGATCACTTATGGGCTATATCTACTCCATGCTACGTGACTTACACTCTACGTCACTTACAAGCTACGCGTATTATTTCTGATTTTTCACGAATCACATTCGTAAATTTTTCAAGCTATCAGATCGAAAAAACAGAAACATTTTTTTTTGAGATTCCGCTCTTTGTCTTAGGAGAGCAGTATTATAAGCTATGCAACTAACATGCTTCGACGCTTACAAGCTACGTTTATTACATGCTAGACTGCATACGTGCTACGTTATTTAACGCTCCGTCGTTTAGGCTCGCGCGTACCAAGAACATTAAACAACCACCGGTCATCTCAAACGATCTCAAATAAGCCGGATAGTGCCGGAAAGACACACCACTAATCTTTTCTCTGCGGCCAGTGTATCATTTGTTAGACTACGTTCCTATCTCCGTTGTTCGGTCACGCATTCACTCACTGTCCTTTGTATCCATTGTTTTTATTTAGTTGTTTGTTTCTCGCCACACTGAGAAAAATGGCCATCAAAATTCCGATGAATTCACAAAGAACGGAGCATAGTGATAATCACCAAAAAGTACGATGTTTAGCACCAGTTTTTAGGGTGATAACCATATAATATTATGATAGTTGTTACCGTAAAAATTGGTGCTAATCATCGTACTTTTTGGTAATCATCACTATGCCCCGTACTTTAGGTGAATTTTTTCTTAGTGTGTAGTTGCCTACCTACGTTGAGCTAAAGTGTGAGGTACTAGCACTCTAACCACAGAAAGACTCCTAATGCTTGATCGAATGCCCCAAAAAAAGATCAACCAATTTTGCCTATTTCCCGTGGGTCGGATGACAAATTAAATTGTAGGTCCCGGTTGATCGTCTTTTAAATAGAACTGGAACCCATGTCAGAGGGCTTCAGGCGGCCTAAAAGCTCTCAAACTAGGGCCAGCCACTCGGCCTACACAACCTTACTTACCTACTCTTAAGTCAACCAATTCTGGGTGATCAGTGATCAGTCGTCAATGTCAACTCATCGCGACAACATCTCCGCAAAATAATAAACATTTTTTTTATGCCTCATCTGACAATCGTTTTACTTTGAAGACTGTATTTCTGGACCCTTTGTAGTAGGGAGAATTCTGTGGGTAGGTAAGTTATAATAAGCGCCCTAGCCTCGAGCGCTTCATTGCAAATATGTATGAAGTTATATGCAATGGAACATACCAAGCACCTGTGAGTCTTGACTGAGAACTATAACAACGGTTATAACAGTTTGTAACTAGATACAATACTAGGTCAACTCTAAAACACTGAAGACCTTCAACAGGCAGTCTGAGATGCTTGAACCAAACTATTATTCTACGACTTTCGAAAAATCACAAAAAAGTACCACCGCTTTTTTTGTAATTTTCGAAAGTCGTAGAACGATAGTTGCTTGGGTCAATGCATAGAATGCGCCAGCAAAAGGTCTTCAGTGTTTTAGATTAGAATAACCTTTATTAAACAAAAAGTCACAGTTTCACTGACATACCTACTGACCTACATAGGTGCCCACATTATCAAAAATTTAATAAAACTGAAACTAGCTGGTGATAAAACTTCTGCTTCTAATTGGACTTGTACTTGTGTACTTGCAAATAGTGGGTATTATAATGATCCCAGTCAGTTTAAGAGTTGACCCTGAAAACTTGCTTTGTAATATACCTGTAGACATAAAATTAAATGAGATGCATCGAATCATATCAAGCGCTTGCCGCGCTGTAACACTTGAAATGATCCGCAGCCACTCTACTGCATAAAATAAATAATTCCATCCATTTTGAAATGGAGTGAGCAATTCGAGCGAGCGTCGAGCGCTTGTTAAAAAAAAAGTAGTTTCCTACCATCTATCTGCTAAAAAACAGCATTTTGACCACAATTCTTGCCATCTTAATCTTAATATATATATATTACGTGTCACGTTGTTTGTCCGCTAAAGACTCCTAAACTACTTAACCGATTTCAATCAATGCACACCGTGTGCAGTTCGATCTAACTTAGGAGATAGGATAGGTCACATCTCAATTTATAGTAAAAAAACATGGATAAATAAGAAAATTTAAAAATACTTAAACCATAATTTAACAATGTAAACTATTTTAATGTAACTTTTGACATATGACATTTGACATAGAATTGACGCAATGGCTTTTGATAGGACAACGTCTGTCGAGTCAGCTAGTATTATAATAAAAAAATACATAAAAATAACGTTTCACACTCTTATTCGTAGCTCCCCACTAAGATACCCAGTGTCAGGGATACCACGGAACACACACAAAGACAAAGATAAGGACAACAACACACAACGACTCAGAACAGATATTTAAATTAATCATTCAAACATCTGCGTGACGGGAATCAAACTCGAGACCACTAGCGTATAAGGCGGATATACTTACTACCGCTGAGCCAAACAGGTCGTCCTATGCGGGCATTGCCATCTATCTTATATCAATGGCGTGTAAAATCATAAGATGTTTTAAAACTGTGTTTTGCTGAATAACGTCAACGACTTTTGCCGGAGGAGTAAAAGCTGAAAAATAACAAGAACATTATTTTTACAAAACAAAAAACAAAAACCGACTTCAAGAGACCGACTATTGAGTTATTCATCTATTTGTCGCGCACGTACTTAATGCAAATTTAAGACTTATATAGTTTTCTCATGGATACCATTATCAGAACTGGACCAAATTGAAATGGGACCAAATGGGAAGCGTCAGCTTTCTAATAAAAAAAGAATTATCAAAATCGATTCACCCACTCAAAAGTTATGAGGTAACAAACATAAAAAAAACATACAGTCGAATTGATAACCTCCTCCTTTTTTGAAGTCGGTTAATAAGCTGAAAATTGAAAAGCTGAAAGTTGTTTTTAAAAAAATCATCTAGCTGGTTCTAGCAATCAATTTTGTTGCTGTCCCTGGAATTCCAATCACTATCTCGGAGATAGACTAATATGAAATATTTTATTAATATCAGTCTATGATATGAGTAAAATTAACATCGTTTATTTATTTTCAGAGAATACGCTCGTAAGTACTACTCACTGCGTCAGTTACGCAAGTTCTGCGTTTTTAATTAGATACATAGTCTCATAGTCTTACTCTGGAACCAGGCTTTTACAGGGTTACAAGGAAAGGGTATGCTAAGCCGAAAAAGACTGATAATACCCATCATTTTGAACAACTTTGACTACGGGACCAACCCGGAATTCGCGAAAAAAATCAGCTGTTTTATAGAAAAATGCCAATGATATCATTTCATTACCAGGTTGGTTGGTCCCATAGTACTTAAAAGGTGAGGTCTGGTGAGTACTATGAGCCCTTTTCGGCTTAGCATACCCTCTCCTTATAACCCTATATATTTTCTGATAATAAGCTCTTAAGTACTTACTTCTCCAATTACGCAAGTTCTGTAAATGTCTCACTCAGAAACAGTTATTTTCTCAATATGTTTTTCCCTTTAAAATATTTAGAAATACCTAAATATTATTTTAGTGTGGCGGAGAATTTATACATAAGCCGGGTTCTGAGTATTTTATTGTTATGTCTCGCTATTTTAATTACATAGTTAACTGCGACGTTTTTATTAATAATAAAATTTAATTAGTTTTGATATTTATTTCCAGTAATAAAATTGAATGTCGTACGCATGAAAATAGATTTTTGGACATTTACTGCGACACCTTTATGTCTAACAATGAACTTCATGACGAAGACCACTAATGATCTTTATCTTAAACATCTTATATCTCAGAGTGACGAGGGCAGTGCTGTGCCACGCAGAGTCTTGAACTGTAAGAGTTCAAAATTCAGGGCAGCGCAGACCTGTTATGGGCAAACGTGACGTTTAACATCAGGCAAGCGATTTGATCAAAAAGATCTTCGCTAGTAGATTTTGAGAAATCGGGCAATGAGATATATTCTTGCTTTATTTGTCGTCAGGATCAGATTTCTGATTGTCATCAAAACTAGCCGATACGATTTTACTAAAAACACAAAATTTTGCTTACACATCCGGCTTCAAAATCATAAAGTTTAATAAATTTAAGGCTACAGTCATGTTATCTCAGGCTTGGAGGAAGCCAGATTGACCCATTTCGAATTTCATGAAACCAGAATTGAACATCGGAGAAGTTAGCCGATACCACTGAAATCTTGACTTCGAAACATTTATTATCCCTTCCGACAGGTTCTACCTTTATACTTTTGACTTTACTACAAAGTAATAAGAGTCCTACAAAACTATACCAAAAGACTAGTTTTCTTCGCTTTTAGTATTTTTTGAAACCCAGAAAAAATAATGCCAAAAATAAAACAGAAAATAGAGAGGTAAAATGCCTAAACTAAAAATAACAAACCTAACTAAATATTTTTTTTTGTAAAGCTTATACAAATTCAACGGTATTTCTTTGTTTGTTTATTTATTCCTGTGCAAAAAATTGAAGTTTATTTTCTTACGTATTTTTAGCAAAATATTTCCAGAACGACCCATTGGGAATCGTAAATAGCTCTAATAAAGTTTGCAATCGTTTTCTTCGGCACATAAAATATTGACGCCTATACTGAAAGCTAAATGGCAAGCTACGTTTCCGGTGTCTGATACATTTATGATACAAGCTGCTGTCCACGGTTTCAACGGCTTTCTTACAGAAACCGTTCATATCTCTTAAATAAAAAGTAAACAAATCGTTTCACACTCATAGCTCACTAGGATAATTCTATGTCGGGTATGCAACGGAACACACACAAAGACAAGGACAGCTAACACCTGGGTCTGGACCCAGAACAGATATTCAAATTCATTATTAAAACATCTGCCCGGTCGTAAATCGAACATGGGACCTTAAAAGGCGGATATATTACCGCTGAGCCAAACAGGTCGGCCTATGTAATTCATCCAGGGAAATTCATTCCATGTGTCTAGGGTAATTCATTTCTCGAGACAAAATTCTGGGGAAGAGGAGCGCAGGACGCCAAATACGGATATGGCTGGACGACATCAAAAAGTGGATCGGACTGGGCAATTAGCGTTTAAAAAGCATAAAGGGATCGCAAAAAATGGCCTACTAACTTCTAAGCTTAATTATGAAGATAGCCTGATGACTATAATGATGATGATGAATCCATTTGAAAAGAAATAATTTAGAGAAATAAAGAGAGGAAGTGTGTGAAAGAGATAGATAGAGAAAGAGAAAGGGTCAAAGCTACCGAAAACTGATTGCGTCGGAGTCGTACGGCACGTGTGAAACTCTTAAATATTCTAACAAATACGAAATCGAATTTATTTCACCGCACGAAACTCATCAATTTCTATAATCCCTTAATTGATATTGATATTGGAAAACATGTCCACCATTAACTTGAAACGGCGACTTTTATACTCGCATATGTACAGATATAAATTGACATAGATTTATTCACCTTTGGTTTCGGACTGGTACAAGGCGTAAAATGGCGTGCGAAATAACAGTATGGGAAGTAGAACTCGACTATTTCTATGACACATACTCTTGGAAATGACCTACACAAGGTTAGACGGGCGCACTTGTAGGAGTAGGATGCACGTTGCATTACAAATACATGCGTCCTGTTTTCGTACGGACACGTCTGTCATAGAATAAATAACAGTAGGTATCAAAAAGTACAGAAAAATTACACCGAGTTGTCATAAATAAATAAAGATTCTCTTAACGCTGTAAGTCGAAACAAGGTTTCGAACAACCAGCATCTAACTAAGCCAACCCGGGCCACTGCCTTTGTTATAGCTGCAGTGGAGAGGATGGAGATGATAATTATGGAGAAAAAGATGAGAAAACATTTTCTTTTCAAATTTAGAATCTTGCTGGCTAACTCCAGCTTGCCATAGAAGGATACCATTAACACCAGCAATAAATAAGCAACAATTAATGAAGGCAAGACTGACCCTTGTAAACCGTTAGTAAGTGCCTGAGTGCACCTACACGTTCTATCGTTTCATCCGACTTACCCATACTGTTTCTACAATCCTCTGTATCACAGTCACAGTACAAGACATAAACAGTGAGCCGAGACAGCCGGCAGTAAAACGTTATAGCTGTTTTGTGTCCGCGAGCATCCGATGCTGTATTAGAACATAAATCGACTTGTATTATATTTGGGGCGGTGAGATGTGTTTCTTGAATTGAAGATATACATATACTAGTTTATTAAATAGAACAACTATGACTTAAAAGAAATATATACTACCTAAAAATAAAATAAATAAATAAATGTTAACATAAAAAAAGGTATTACGAAATCAGTACAATTTGCCTGGTATATTCATTTAGTTGCTACATTGACTTTGACATCTGTCGCTTTGATATCTGTCACTTGGGTATCTGTTGCTTCTGACAGTCAGTTTGACACTGAGCATTTCGCTTAAAAATCCTACTTCTAATGTCTTTGGCCGCTTAATAAAGGTACCTATTCTGTGTTTCCCATAGTCTCATAACCTACGAAGCAAGCTTATCATCGAATAAAAGAAACCTACTCATTTTCGACAAATAAGTTGTCGTTCAATGTTAATTATACTTGCATTTATCAAATCGGCTTCAAAAACAAAGTTGCGACAGATTGCGCGATGTCTACCTAAAGTTTGTCGAATTTTAGGTTTTCGACCTTTATCTTGTTAGTACCTAGTGGTTACGCCCGTAGTTCTTTATTATCTACCAGCTTTGTCCTCTTGTTTACGTCTCCTCTCGTTTTGTCAGTTTTTCCTGTTTCAAAAGTGTCAGGGTACTATTGCATGGTCTGTAGTCTCTACTTCCTAACCGAAATTAACTGTCGTACGGCTTTTCAACACATTCGGAAAACACGTTGTAGAAGCAATGTGTGTGTGGGATGTGTGTTCTGCCCTTTGATTAATGGGGACGTTGGGACTATTTCGATTAGAAGGAGATCTTTAGGCTTGAATGGAGAATTCCTGCCGCCTGAATTTCCGGAATATATCAATCAACCCACTGTAATATTGTGTTATTTTGAATCGTGCCACAAACGCACTAGCTTGTTAAGCAGACGTTATATAGCTATGGTGAATTTATTGAAAGTATTTTATTATGAATGTAATATATTTTTATACTATTACTGTTATTAATATTTTTTTTGTCATTTTTAGGATTTGTCATTTGTTGTCTATCATCTTTATTGAAACCAGAGAATCTTCTACCCAATGACTTTTGATCCAAATAATAAAATTGGGTGAATTTTAGTTCTCTTTGTCTAATTCATGAGTAAGCTATCATCAAAGCCTCTACCTTTGTAAGTGCGTTATAAAATCCACCCAGTGACAGCTCCAGAATAATCGTTTTATACCACCATAATCCAAATTTAAAGGTGTTTGAAACCAATAAAGCGTAAAGCGCCGTCATTTTGAAGCTATGGCGCTTTTTAATGAAAATTAATCGCAAAAGGCCCTCGACAAAGCGCTTTTAGCCCTAATTGGGCTATTAGACAACCATTTGTAAAGCAACGGGTTTGGTGAGTTATTGAAGGATTTGTGAAATTTGGATAACACTGGTTTGGATAAGTGCATGGCGTTAATTGAACATTGGACGCGTATTTTTTGACTGAGAGAAGTTTTTTTTTGTGACGAGACGAGCAAATTGCTCGCTTGATCTTTTGCCCATTATACTGCGCCGCCCAAAATGAAGTGAAGTGATGTCTCTACAGAAGTGCTGACATTGTTTGTATACGCCGACAAGCAGAGAGTGGAGATCTTCAACTATATTACCAACTAACGGTACGGTTTGGGATCGGTGGCAAAAACAAGTTAAAAATGACAAAATCGATCACATGCAGCGTTCGTTTAGGTAACGTGTGAGCAAACTGATGTCATTCACCGTTTGCTTAGCTCAAAAATAGCTGAAAATCCCAATGTGAACTTTAAAGGTCGCGGTTCGCGCCGCGACGGGGACGGGAGACCGAGACAGGAGACTGAGACCAGAGACCGCGACCGTTACTTGACGTTAAAGCGACTACACACGACCCTAAAATCACTGACGATATCGGGACAGCGGTAGTGGGGATGAAATCGGCTACTACTCTACACACGTCCCTGCCAGTGAGTACGGAACCGACCGTGCAACAGACTGCTCGTTGTTCCGAGATGCCGCCGACACTCACAAAACAGCAGAAAATAGGCATTGTTTTGGCACTTACTACGGTGCCACCTAACCAATAGCATATATATATATATAAACTTGCAATAGCTGCCTGCTTGTTGTTGTTGTTGCTTTGAATGCCTCCTGTCTCATGTCGCGGTTGAAATAATCTTTATGTTTTTTATCCCACAAATATGGTAAATCCTTGAATAGATCGATAGCTTTGGTCCACGCTTCTCGATCTTTCTCCTTCGCCATGTTTTCGCGCGAAATAAACAATTATAGCCGCAAGCACGTCGTATCGTCGCGGCACTCAAGCGCAGACTGCGTAGAAATCAATCCTGATTTCGCTCCACACGTACTGACAACGCTCCCTAGACGATAATTGTCCCCAAATCGTGAGCTCGCTCGGAGCGATTTAGGGACGATAAAAATCGGGTAGGATTTGCCTACACACGAGGCGATTTATGATACGATCTAGGGTCCTCCCCACCACTGTCCCGATATTGCCAGTGATTTTAGGGTCGTGTGTAGTCGCTTTTAGGCAATGTCAACGCGACAGTTCGCGAGCGAGACAGAGACAGGAGACCGAGACGCGAGACAGGAGACAGCGAGACGGTCGCTGCTCCGGACCAGTAGTGTCACGTGTCGCGCTCGTGGATGCACACGTGTTTAGAAAAATGAGTTTTTCTGACGAATACTGTGAGACTCTGATTGAACTAAACCTTAACTTACTTAAACTTAACCTACTTTAATAGGTAATCGTCTTTCAGTTTTGTATTTGTAATAATAATATAAGAGCAAATCATCGTCTTCTTCTTCCTCCAATAGCAGCTTCATTACTTGGTTTTCCATCACGATACAAAACACCACTGACTTCATCGACAGACTCTCTTGAACTGAGCGGTCGCTCCGCGACACTTGTCGGCTTCGGTCTCAGTCTCGACCTACAGTACATGCCGAAGAGACCGAGACATTTGTCGTGGTCTCTGGTCTCAGTCTCCTGTCTCGGTCTCCCGTCTCCGTCGCGGCGCGAACCGCCACCTTAAGACAGTTTGTTATTTTGCGTTACTTTTGGGTAGTGAGCAAAAGTGGTAAAAATGGCACTATTGGATTTTTGAATATTTCGTCAATGTTTTGTAAAAAGAGCGAATACGCCAATCGCAAATAACAGAGAAGTTTTTAGTTTTATTACATTTTTTTTTTGTTGTACTTTTTTTTAATTCATGCCGTAAAACTATTTAAAAAAATATTTCGACCTTTATTAAAAACTGCTCTCTAGAATATAAAAACCACACAAAAAAATCGTCATTTTAAAAATCCACACAGTGGCATATATTTTTCGAACATAGTAAGTTTGTAAGTACTTGATTCCAGTAAACCATTTTCGAGAAGTATCATGAAATACAAAGTCACACTTTTCTAGAACTCTAAAATTCATACTTTTATTTCAAACTATAAACAGATAGCGTTACGAGTAAGTATCTCGGGGGAAGATATAAACTTTGCGACCAGATGCAAAGTACGAGCTGAAGTCGACTGCTACGAACACTATCGAAACTGCAAAATCACGTTGTTTTCATTGCAAAACAAATAATAAAATATTTTTTTTTGCGAAATTTTTAATATCGGTAAAAAATTATATTACAAATTTTTACTTTTTAATTTAGATAAAATTTTATTTGACATTGCCTGTAAAAATGCTATTTGTAGTTTCGATACTGTTCGTAGGGGCACTCGAAATAAACTTTGCGACCAGATGCAAAGTTGAGCAGAAGTTTGTTCGAAGCCGTCCAACTGCCCAACTGTTGAATCGAGATTTGTTCAGAGAATATTACGAAAAACTTTAATATGGGAAAGTTTTTTGACAGTTTTTAAACTTCAACTGTATGGACGATATTTTGTCGAAGTAAACTTCAAGTATTTGCTTTAGTGTCATATATTGCCATCGGAGCTTGGACTTAGGTTTAAGTTAAACAAAATTTCTGGAAACTTATACGGTTTTACGGAAAGGGAAGCCAAGCCGAAAAAGGTTCATAGTACTCTTAATTTCATTATAAACGACTTTTTCTATGGGACCGCTGTTTTTATTTTTCGCGAATGTCGGGTTGGCCCCAAAGTAAAAGTGATGAGTACTATGAGCCCTTTTTGGCCTGGCATATCCTTTCCTTATAACCCTGTATTTATGATAGTCACCGCATTTGCAAAGCAAGTAGCAAACAAGTACTGATTGCAAGCTGTTTAAGTATCAGGAAATATTCCAATAAATAAAAATTACAAATTGACTGGCTTGCTTCTGCATAAAATCAGCCACTTGATTGTCCTCCAATCAGCGAGCCGCGTTTCGCCTACGTCATTACACGCATGGACGGCGCTATGCAAATGTCACTCGGAAATAATTCAGTTTGAATCGAACGGCAGTAATATTATTTGTCGAGGCGTGATTGCAATTATAATTAGAATGGTATTATCGGAATTGGCTGGAATAATGTTGCATTAATGTATGCGTAATTATTTGGGTATTTTCGGTAGTTTGAACTCTGAGGAAGCCCAAAAGGTTTAACAAAATCAAATTTTTACCTAAATATTTATTTTATCCGAAATAGGGAAAAATGTGTTTGAGATTATCTATGTTAGTTCCTAATGTAACCTACTAAATGGCGAAACCGATTATGATTAAAAATATGCTTTTGTATTAATTCCGCGAGTGCTAGGTAAATTTAAGTTGTAAAAATTAAAATGACGGATTTTTGGAACCAAATTGTATAACATAATATTTTTTTCGATTTTTTTTTAATTTTCTTTATTAATCTACAACCCATCCATATCTTACTTGTCTACATATTAAAAAAGTTGCAGTTAAATATCCCCATTATCTAATTATAAATTTAAAATAATATTTCCATTAATAACAAATGAAATTAAAATAAAAATCCGCTCGGTTAAGGAGAAGTTTCAGTTAGTTTGCCACATTTAAAAAGTTTGGGAACCGCTTGATGGATTGAAGGGTGGTTTGGTAAACTTTGGACAGATTTCCACGTGCATTATAAATCAAATTATAAATTATTACTGAAGTTAAAATTGGAATTTGTGTTATTTTAGTGAACTGAGCTACAAAAATTTCGGCAGATATTTTTAAAAATTGGCTAAATCTTGTGTCGTAATGTTCTGTTATTGTGTTTTTATAGAGGGTAGTATAAAATAAATGTAGTAGATAATACTTAAGGATGTTCTTCTACACGTCAAAGTGAACAACCTCTAGAACACAAGTTTACTAAATTCGAGAAAAATTCGATATTTTCTTTCTCGAAGTTAGCAAACTTGTGTTCTTATTTTTATTTTGTTAAAAAAAGCAAGTACTTACGTGTCAATGTGTGCGTCTTGTGTACATAAAATTAATAGAGGAGTTCGTGGCTTCACCCAAATCTAACGCAGTGCTTCATCTTTCTGTAAAATAAAGTATCGTACAAAGTATTTCCAAAAATCTTTTTATAGCTCGCTTAATCGCTCGTTCAAAATGTTTCAATTCACCCTTAGATATTTAAATGAGGCACGTAATAACTTTTTTATTACACAATTTTGTAAGAATATTGTTTACGATAAAGAAAGCAATAAAGGTTGAAGTGGAGGATCGTCTTTCTGGACTAGTTACTGCGCGCGGTTTCTCTTGCATCGTCTTTATAATTTTGTATTTTATGAAAAAAATTGATATTTTTTTGATTTTTATGTAATTGCACAATAAGGAGTGCTGTTAATGCAACGCTATGATTCATACGATATTACGATTTGAATAACAAATTAACAAATATTATTTCATAATTAGGGCTAATAAAAATAATCAATAGCGAATTTTGAAAATCATACTCTTCTGGGTCAATTGGTTGAAAAACTAGCCAAAACCCCGCACGAAACGCTTTGACACCACATTTATTATGCGAACCGCCAGCGTGTGGAACGCTCCCCGATGGTTATATGGCTGTCTTCAAGTCGAGAGTAAACCGGTTTCTTCTAGACGCGCGTGCTCCATCGTAGACCACACCTCACCATGAGGCGCGATGGCGTCAAACGCAAGCCTAAAGGTAAAAAGGTAAAGAGCGGGCTCTTTTTCCGCAACTAGGCCGGTAATCGGCCCTTTTTGCGTGACATATGCGGGTTTTCCTCACGATGTTTTCCTTCACCGAAAAGCCGTGGTATGTAAATTCGTACATAAGTCCTAAAGAACTCATTGGTACGAGTCGGGGTTTGAACCCGCCACCTCAAGAATGCGAAGCGTCGGTTCTCCCACTGAGCTACCACGGCTCTCAAACGCAAGCCTATCATTGAACCAAAAAAATCAGGGCAAATAGGAGAAACATCTTATATCTCAGGGTGACGAGCGCAGTGCTGCGCCGCGCAGGGTCTTGAATTCTAAGAGTTCAAACTTCTGGGTGGCGCAGACCTGTTATGGGCATATGTGACATTTAACATCAACCGAGTGATTTGCTTCTCTCGTCACTAATAACATAAAAACAACCTAAACACCTCGCCAAAACTTAACATATTCAGGTTATATTGAAAAGCTTGTTTCATTACCATAATCCGACGCGACATAATGAATATTTACAGTGCTTCTCACGGTTTGTTATATTCAAATCAGTGGCCCGCTCTGCGCTCATTTACATCGTGTAGACGCGCCCTTAGAATGCTAAATCGGTTGAAACAGGCCTGCTTGATTTAAAGCATAATTTTAATGTTTTTGATTGTAAAATGCATAAATTAAAATATACTTGGAAAATATTATGGAAAAGTTTTGTCATTGAGTTATTCAGGGTTATATGGAAAGGGTATACTAAGCCGAAAAGGGCTTATAGTAGTCAGCATTATGAACGACTTTTACTAAATGACCAACCCGGAATTCGCGAAAAAAAACCAGCTGGGTCCGGGTGGTAATAATTCCGGGTTTGTCCCATAGTAAAAATGGTTCATAGTAATGAGTAGGTATCCTATTTTAAGCCTTTTTTGGCTTGGCATACTCTTTCCTTTTATCCTTTGCCATAGACTCAATCGGACATCCAGGAGTGGTTTAAAATTCAGCAAGATTTGATTCAAACAAACAAACTCACACCGTTTGCAAAGTAAATAAAAGCTTGTAAAAAGGTTTCTAAAGAGTTAGGGATGTTAATAACGCCGCTATCATTTTTAAAAGCAAAGTCTTTACGTTCAGTTTCTTTGATCTAAACTAAATGGCGGGGCAATTGGCAAGCTGTCAAAGTGGATTAGGAATACCTATCAAATACGGATCTAAAAAGAAATCTTTTTCTGCTTTTATTTTCATACTTTTTTATTTTATTTTATTTTTATTTTTGCCGCAAAATAAACTGGGTAACGGGCCCAAGTTTGAAGGGATTACTTAACAGATCTAGACTAACCAAAAATATATCTGTCTTTATCGTTGAAAGCTATTAGACAAGGATATCAATACTTAAAAAAAATTAGATCTGTCAATTATCGATCTGGAGATCCGGTTCAATCTCGGATTAAACCGATCTCCCGATTAAGGATTCGGTATTAGGACCGGTCGTTATTATTATTAAAGCCTTCAAACTTGGGTCTATTGTCAAGTTAGTTTAACTTGTCATAAAAATTGTTATAAAATTAAATCCTGGACACAGCACAAATAAATGATTAAATACTTCATGTTTTCCCAAAACTAGGCGCTTTTTGGCCTATGGTATAATTAAAATAACACCAACATTAAAACAATAAATAACATCTATTTTAGATTTAGCTCTAACAAAATTCCCAGTACCTAACTTTATTCTTAGCATCTATTAAAGTTCTACAACCGACACTAAAACTTCATTACTGCCTTCGAACGCAATAAAACCGTCTAAAACGATACAACAGCGTAATTTTTCACTAAAGTACATTATCCCTAATTTAAATCGCCCTCATTAATCTAAGCAACACACGGGACGGTAAGTGGTCGCCGCACGCGAGCATTCGGATCGTCGTTACGTCGTGTGTAGCGGACATAATTAGCTATGGCGTTAGGGATGGTTTTTTTTTATTCGATGTTAGTCCTGCGTTTGACCTGATGGCGAGCAATGATGCAGTCTTTTTTTTATTCGATGTTAGGCTTGCGTTTGACCTGATGGCGAGCAATGATGCAGTCTTTTTTTATTCTTTTATTCGATGTTAGACTTGCGTTTGACCTGATGGTAAGCAATGATGCAGTCTTTTTTTTATTCAATGTTAGGCTTGCGTTTGACCTGATGGCGAGCAATGATGCAGTCTTTTTTTATTCGATGTTAGACTTGCGTTTGACCTGATGGCGAGCAATGATGCAGTCTTTTTTTTATTCGATGTTAGGCTTGCGTTTGACCGCCATCTCTTCTGATGGTGAGTATTGATGTTGTTTTTTTTATTTGATGATTGACTTGTGTTAGACCGCCATCTCGTTTGATGGTGAGCAATGATGCGGTCTATGATGCCCAGCAGAAACTGATTCACTCGCGACTTGAAGACACCCAATTATTTTTATAAGGCAACAACCTCTTAGGCAGGGCGTTTTACGTTCTGGCTGGTGATTAAAGATATCAAATAAACGTAAAATATGAAATTGTTGACTGACTCCAGAATGTTCGAATTAAATTAATTAAATTGGTTCTTCGCAACGAACCGAGACCTCGCGACCCCCCTTCACAACTCTTTGATCGATTTTACTGATAATTAAACTTAACGATTGTATTAGAAATAATTAGAAGAACTAATTGTCTACAATTTTTTTTCCAAAATCGAATCAACCATATCTGTCTAACATACAAAGGTGATGGAGCAGCACCGCACCATTCGAAGTCTTAGGCAGCTATTATTAATAATTATTATCTAGTGAGTAAAACCCATATTTTTGTACCGAGATAATTAAAATGCCTAGAGTGACTAAGGTTACCTTTTTATCACAAAACTGTAAACACTTGGTGGGTTTGCCCACGCGCAGTACTAGTCTCAATAATACATACAAAATGATATTTTTATCTATTATTTCCTTATTATATTGACCTTTTTGGTTGTTAGTAGTTATTCAAATTAAATTTGCATTTCAGACCAGTCTCCCAGGAACCCATCCAGGTCATCACGCCAACGTTTTTTCGGCGCTTTATCTATCAAACTAAAAAACAGCTTAGTGATTATCATTCGATTTAATTTTACAACACTTCGGTATAATTTTACATTCGAATAATTCGAGTGAATCGATTCAAGTCGCTTTTCTCTATTACGATTATGCCGTAATTAGCCACGGTACAGTTTTGTATGAATGATGAATGTTTCAAGCTATTTGGTGTAATGTTTTCCGGGTTTTTTTGGTAGTTTTATTCTGATGAAAAATATACACCTATAAATATCCGAGATTGCTTGTTATAATTATGGAAACAAATATTTACAATTAACTGCTATTTTATCTCTAAATCTTATTTAAATAACTAAATGCAAAGGTTTGAGTGACTGAGTGAAATGTTTATCACTTCTTTGGAACGGCTCAACGGATTTAAAATAAATGTTGAATCGAGGTAGATTATACCTGTGTTAACACCATCGACCAATAATCCGACTTCGGTGGTTAACACGAAAGATTTTAGAACTTCAACTCTTTGAAAGAATAATAATGGGTCCTATAGCATAGCGAGCAAAACCGGTGAGTTTATAGCTAGTTGTTGTTTTGAGTTGTTATTGTGAATTTATTTTTAGAAAAATATTCAATTTAAAAATTTATATTCAAAACTTTGTTTTCTGCTATTATTTTGAAGTAGGTACGCTAACAAATCAAAAATACCTGAGCTATATCATTAATCACAAATAATCACAATCCATAATAACAAACAAAACCATTCAAATGTAGAATCTGCAACTCCATTTTAGCCGCAAAGTCACAAAAGCCATTAAACTTAACTAACTTACTATCTTTAGGTAGAGTCACCCTCGGTCACCTCACGGACAAATTGGCCTGTTTACATAAAAAAACCCTCCCCAAATATTAACAATTCGAACAACACCCCCTCCCCCTCCATTCCACCGGTTGAAAGGAGATTTCCCCCTGTACAGTTCGCAGCAAACTTTATGGCAACGATGAAGTAAGATTACTTCTAGGTAAGCGTGCTCCATCGTAGGCCGCATCCAGTCAAACACAAGCCTATCAATTAATAAAAAAAAAACATTGCTTACGTAAAGTTTATCTATCTTTTTTTTTTTTTTATCTATCAATCTTTTCAAAAAAACCTATGTGCGTCTCAAGTGTCACTTCTACATTTTGTGCTTCTACTGCAGAGCGGCTATAAATTTCGGCACAAACTACAGAAATGTCGGCTAATCGTACCGATGCCCTTTTAATCAGGCTTCTGGGAGATGACTGACGGATTCTAGTGAATGGGAACTTTAGAGAGTTGTTGAACCCCTATAAAGTGGGGATTAAAACATTTCACCATGAGAGCTGTTATGTAATCTGTGGACTAGGATTAAATTTAGTTCAGCTTCTGACGTTGTTTGTTGTTTACGGATGTGTGCGCTGCCAGACAAGTTTATAAAATAAAATATTTTTTTTTTTAATAATTTGATCACAACAGTTAGTCCTAACGGACATGCAATAATTATACAGGGTGTGGCGTAAAGAATGTATAATATTTTACTAACGGCTAGGGTACATCACGACTGTTCGGAAAAAGTATATTTGGATTCAGTAAAAGTGCCACAGGTTTCGAGTTATTGGACATCTTTGAAGCCTAATTTTCCTCAAATTTTCACAAACTGATTTTAACTCTAAAACCGTTCATTATTTTCCGAACACTCATGATGTCTCCCAGCCGTAGGTAAAGGATTATACACTCTTTACGCCACATCCTGTATATCTACAATAAGATCAAAATTATTTACATTTTTACTAAAACTAATTGAGATCAGAACAAAACTTATTCTAGATATTTTTAACACGCTTTTATTTTATAAAGATATCTGTGTATTCGTAAAAATCGTTTACATTATAAAAGGTGTCGATGGTATACAGGGCTATTAAGAAAGAGTATGTTAAGAGGAAAAGGGCTCATAGTGCTCATCAATGAACAACTTTTACTATGGCACAGACTCTGAAATCTCAATAAAAATTAAGATCGGATCCCGTACCTCCTCAAGTTATCGTTAGACAAATATACAAACATACAAATATCGAATTGTTCCCCTAGATATTGAGACCTCGCTTAGCTCGGTCAATTAAATTCTGGTCTCTAAATTAATGTTTAATTAATTAATTTAATGATTTTTTTTGAAAACTAACATGGTTTTGAAATATTTTGTGCCAGGCGAGACGCAACCGCAAGCGCGTCACGCTTCTAATCACCTGATGAAGATCACCGGATGTGAGCAAAAAGTAAACGACTTAATTTTTATGTTACTAATTTACGTTAATTACAGCAGAATATTACCCTACTGATATGGGAATACCCAGTAACAACAATCATAATACGAGCAGGTCATGCATAGGTCGCCTGTTCCGATATAGTGGGGAATAATAATGGTTTTATCATTAAATTTGAAGACTAGGTACCGCGTGTGAAGTCGTAATACTCACGATTTTAATACGAGTCCTAATGGGTTGATTACACGTAACGAGTACAGTGGCGAGACAGTAAAAACAGTAAGTACTAGGTTGTGTAAACACTTTGACGAGGCGAGACAGTCACTAGACATGATTTGTTTGCTCGGCCGAGTGTGCCCATTTACTGTCTCGCCACTGTATCTACTCGTTACGTATAATCCCATAACTCTAATACTCGTAGCTTAGTTTGACTGGGTGTTTGTAATCGATCACCGAAGTTAAGCAACGGACGAAACGGTCAGTCTTCGGATGGGTGACCGCGGTTGGCAATTACAAATGAGCGCTACCGTCTCAGATGACATGTTAAACTGTAGGTCCCAGTTGTTTGTCTAATAACAGTAACCGTCAAGCCAATGTTAGAGACCTGCAGGCGGCCTAAAGACTGACAACGGGGATAGATAAACAAATATATGTTTTTACTAGCTGCGTCCCGCGGTTTCACCCGCGTTTTCCAGGATAAAAAGTAGCCCATGTGTCAATCCAAACCATGAACGACCTTCATTCCAAATTTCATGTAAATCCGTTCAGCGTTAATTAGTAACAAAATATTTTAAATATCTGTATTTTATTATCTCACTGACCATATTAGAATTCAGTTGACTGTTCATTCAGTTGTCAGCACAAGTCTACAAGTCTACAAGTCTTGTAGCAAGCAAGCTTACTGCAGGACTGTAAGTGTCAATACTTAATACCAAGCCAATTTCCGATTACCAGTCAGGTATTTATTACTTTTTTTATATCGGACTAGGCATGCGTTTGACAATCTCACCTGACGAGCGACGATGTGGTCGATGTAGCACGCTTGCCTAGGACAAACCTATTCACTCTTCTATTCTCTTCACTCAGCACGGATGTCATTCTTTTCCCCGTTTTTATATATTTTTGTCTATCCTCTCCATCCTAAGGTTGCCTGGAAGAGATCGCTCTTAGCGGTAAGGCCGCCAGTTGTCGCACTAGTTTTTAGGTGTTATAATCCTTCTGTTTGTAATTTATGGTGTGAACAAATAGAGTTTATCTATCTATCTATCTATCTTATTCTTATTTGATATGGCGGCGGTAGGTCCCGCACCAGCGTCAGCAAGGAATGCATTGTGCGTTTCCCCGCCAGTCGTCTCCCGAGCCAATCCTCCTTGAGCTCCTTGAAATACAGGAGTGAGGCTCTAGGCCTCTGCCGCAACTGCTCCAGTGGCATAGATAGTGTAAATAGATAGAAACATAATATTTTTAACTTTTCAGACCAAAAATTACAAACAAAAGAAAATATTACCTACTTAAAACTAACAACAACTAGTGACCTTATCGCTAAGAGCGATCTCTTCCAGGCATAGATGGCGTAATGCCCGGATGGCATGTAAAACAAAAGACACAAAATAGGCGATAAAAGGAGGTTTAGGTTTAGGTAAGAGCTTATTTACAATTGGCCGGTATTTATTATCATGCGCGTCCTGTTTTTTCCGAATACTTGGGAAAACACAAGCATCACGAAACAATTGTTTTTGTAATGTTATCATCGATATAAGTGCACTTGTAAATACGCTGGAAGCTGTCTTTCAGTGTTGCTTCAGACGTCGAGCAAAAATGGCACACAAATATTCCGCGTTTTACATATTATCAGCGATTATTCTCGTGAAATGTGTCGCTGGAAGTGATTTGAGTAGTCTAACTTTTGTAATAGACGATACTTATTCCATGTGGAATGATATAGCTCAAGTTAGAAGCGGCGCCAGCAGGATTTTTGATACAGTGATGTTGCATAAAGACGAAACACAAATCGACAACTTTATTTTGGTGACCTTTAATGATAGAAGCGATCGGGTTTACAACCCAGGTGAGTTAAGTGCCGGTGCAAGCTGTGCGACTTTTGTTGCGACTCGGCGATTAGACGCATCGACAGGCTGCGACCGACAATCCTATTTTCTACTAATACTAGCTGACTCGACAGACGTTGTCCTGTCTTAACGATGACTATTTAATTCGAATTGGTAAAGCCATTGCGTCAATTCTATGTCAAATGTCAAAAGTTACATTAAAAAAGTTTACATTGTCCAAAGCGCTAAAGTTAAATTATGGTTTAAGTATTTTTAAATTTTCTAATTTTTCATGTTTTTTTTACTATAAATTGAGATGTGAGCTATCCTATCTCCTAAGTTAGATCGAACTGCACACGGTGTGCAAATTTGATTGAAATCGGTTAAGTAGTTTAGGAGTCTATAGCGGACAAACAACGTGACACGTAATTTATATATATTAAGATTAAGATTATAAATGTAAAACTTTGTGTGTTTATGAATGTTTGTTGCACGTAGCTCTGCAATTACAAGACCGATTTTAATAAAATTTGGAAAGAAGATACTTTAAGTTCTGAGATAACACAATAAGTTACTTTTTATCATCACCCTTATCGTAATTCTTAAGCGTGTTGTTCAAAACTGCGGGGCACAGTTAGTTTATATTTATTTTGCTCATTTGAAATTGAGTTGTAGAGATACAAAATCTCATAAGGATGTCTTCAAGATGCGAGTGAATTGGTTTCTTCTAGGCAAGCGTGCTCCATCGTAGACCGCATTAAGATTGCCATCAGGCGAGATGGCGGTCAAACGCAAACTTATCAGATTTCTGTGTAAAATTTTCCGTATCCGTATTTCTATCATCGAATAAAAAGTAGACAACTATGCCTGTCGTTACGGCGACACGACGCAGCAACTAGTAACAACGATTAGTCGCATAGTTTTCACAACCCTGGCTTTACATACACTGTCGCCGCGACTCCTGGAGATCATACATTATAAGTAATCCGGGAAATTTACGACCGGAGACGTGTGTCTGCATTTTAGTACCTACAGCAGGAGTTGTCGTAAATTGACCGAACTTACAGTCTTGGCGTCTCAGCAACAGTGCCCAGATCGAGTTACCTACAAACAGAGAATTTTATCTTGCAACTGAGTTTTGAACGACTTCCCAGTGTCTGTTTGAGTTGAAATTTGGAATAACTTCGTAACTCCGGTGACATTGTAATAAATACTTGTAAAAAATAAAAAAAAAATAATAAAGTTTCACACGCATAGCTCCACTAGGATACCTTGAGTCGGGGATGCCATAGAACACACACAAAGACAAGGACAAAGATCCAGAACAGATATTAGATATTTTAAGTAGTCGTGGTCGTACACGGAGGCTCCTCGCTGTTGTCGACGCTCCTTTCCAAGGTTGCTGCGCGTCTCGCAATGTTTCTCTATTTCTGGCGGTTTGCATTGCTCAGTTTTAAAAAACCTTGTTATTATTTTGCAGATGTACATCTCAGAGCCAAAACCAAAGACCGCAGGGTGTTTATGTCAGCCCTATCTGCTATCAGGACCTCTGGCGGCGCAGTCACTTGCGCTGAGCTACCATTGGCTGGCATCAAGAAAGGCCTGGAGGAAAGTCTTCCTAAATCAACTATATACGTGTTTACTGATGCCACGGCTAAGGACTACGACCACTATGAAGAAGTGAAACGGCTTGCTCAAACGAAACAATGTCAGGTAACAACTTCTTCTTTCTTAGTTCTCTTATTTCTGAGGATTGTGGTCACCGGAACCCCTTATCCGGGTATTCTGTCTCCATCTATTCCGGTGAAAAGTTGTTCTCACAACCTGGTAGAATATAAAAGAAAAGAGAAAAAGTGCTGCTTCAACTCGGTTCGACTATCGCGTTGGCGACCGGCCTCGTGCTCTCTTGCCTTCGGTATTGGCAAAATGACCATCTTTACAAGATTGCCATCCTCCTTCGGATGTCATTCGCAAGTGACAACTATCAATCTACAATCCACATAACAAACTACATACAATGTTGGCTCTTCCAAACGAAGGGTATAACAGAGTCCTCAGCGGTAGGCAACGCATTGCGCAGATACCTTGCTTAAGGAGGTATCCATAGGTGGTGGTGGCCAGTCACCAACAAGTGAGTGGCCCGTCGCTTGTTTGCCACTTATTTTTATTAAAAAAATATATCATCTATCAATGTATCACAGAAAAATGTTGAAAATTGTTTATGTTTATCAGGTTTCGAATCATACATCGAAATATCAAAATCCAAATCCAAACTTTAAAATAATTATTCATTTTTTTTTAACCCTACTTTTCTTTTGCTTAATGTCAGCGCTTGTCAGACATTTGACGCTCTTATCAAGGTTTGCTGATAAGCTTTTTATGTTGTACCTGGTCAAGTTTATCTAAAAGTTCAACTTGTGATAAAATGTTGACGGATTTTCTAAATCGATGCGATTTGCTCGTCTCGTCACTCAATAGCTAAAAAAAACTACTGAAATCGCGAAAATAAATCAGCTGTTCCAAATATAACTGTCAATGGCACTCGACAAAACCTACGTAACAGCTAATTTTTTTTCGCGAATTCCGGATTGGTCTCATTTTTAAAGTTGTTCATTTTGATGCTATGAGTCTTTTCGGCTTAGCATACCAATTGCTTTATAACCCTGTAGGTATACAAGGTACAATGTACTCGTAAGTGTCTATGGTTTAAAGAAACGTCTTAGTATTTCTCACAAATTGTTGTTTTGTTTTGGTTTTTATTTATTTGTTATGTATTTTATTCTTCCCTATTAGTATTATTATTTATTTATATATTATTTTCATATGTTTTAGTATATTTTTCGCAAGTATAGTAGGTAGTTTTAGTATTTGAATGTATTTCTAAGTATTTATTATTATTTTTTTTTATGTAGGTTTATAAATATGACACAGTTTTTCTTCTATATTGCACACCCCGTTTTTAATATTTTTTATCTATCCTCTCCATCCTAAGGTTGCCTGGAAGAGATCGCTCTTAGCGATAAGGCCGCCAGTTGTCGGACTAGTTTTTAGGTGTTATAATCCTTCTGTTTGTAATTTATGGTGTGAACAATAAAGAGTTTATCTATCTATCTAAGTGTCTTGTTTTTGTGATTTACAGATAGTATTTGTGCTAACGGGACAATGCGGAGAGCCGACCACTGCGCCAGGGTACCAAGTGTATCAAAACCTGGCAGTTGCCACTTTTGGTCAAGTATTCCACATGAATAAGGGAGAAATTAACAAAGTAAGTGCATTTCTGCTGGGTTTTCACAAACTTTTACACAAACTAAATAAAAAACTCAACTCGACCTTTAATCGTCACTGTTAGGATGTTACGCCTAACCTCGAAAGGTGATTAGGTCGTATTCCACCATGCTGGCCAAATTGAATTTCTTCTCCGGAAATATGCAGGTTTCCTCGCATCGCCGAAAAACCAGTGATGTGATCATTTTTACATAAGTTTCAAAGAACCCATTGTTTTGACCAATTTTTATAAAATACAAAAATACCAAAAAAAACCATATTTTTATTCTAACTTATACATAAATGGTATTTGAATCTATTTGTCTGCATAATTTCATGAATCGTATTTAATTTAAAGTTATTTTAGTGACCACCTAAAAACCAATGAATTAGGAACAAATTAATAGCTAAAAATCATACATTTCTTATTTTTTTTTACAGATTTTGGAATATGTAAAGAAGACAATAACAGGGCCAAGAACAACTTTGGTCAACCAAAACCTCGGGCCTGGTGCACATACCGTCAATGTAAGCCAATCCTACTATCTTATGATTCTAATAAATCAACTTCCTGCAAAAAGTCTTTGGCTGCAAAATTCGTGTCAGGCTGGACGCAATTTAGGAAAGAAAAAAAAAAAAGCAATTAGAAACAAAAAAGAGAAAAAAAAGAGAAAAAAAATAGAAAAAAAAAATAAAAAAAAGCAATTTAGATTATTTTTTTTGGGTTTTTTTTTTTTTGCGCATCACGCTTGTAATCATTCCTTGAAAAAGATCACCGAATATGCTCGAAATTGGTCGCAATATCCGACTCAAAAAAACTTAATATTCTCGTGCTAATTATAGCCAAAAATATTGCAAAACCGCGTTAGTTTTCATCAAAACAGTTAGTGACTTTTTGCATGCTTTAGTTAATTACTTACTTCTTGCACTAAGCCGACGAAATATCAAATTTTGTGGGTCTAACCCATAAATGCTGCTTGGCAACTTCTCGCTGGCATGAAATATATTATCAAGTGCGAAAACACGGCAGATAATTTTTAGCAGTAATTAAGTTTAAGTATGCCTTATAAGTAATGCCCATAATTATGATTGAATATTTCTTTCTCAATCACGAACCACTGAATTTTGAACCAGTTCCTAATGTCGGATTCAGCTGAAAGATATATCTGTGCTACTCCGATGGCGATGCAAAAATACAACAGGAGTGTTATAAGTTCGACGGCTATGTGTCTGTCTGTGGCAAACCGATTCAGATGCGCTTTTTTATATTTGAAAGCAAGTTTTTTAGCGGTGGGTTTGGGTGTAGGTGTCCATAGGCGGCGGTGACCACTTACCATCAGGTGGCCCGTCGATAGTTTGCCACTTATTTTAAGGAAAAAAAAACGATTCGGCTGTTTTAACGTTGGGTTTTTTTAACCGACTTCAAAAAAGGAGGAGGTTATCAATTCGTCTGTATGTTTTTTTTTTTTATTTTTTATTTTTTTTTTTATGTTTGTTACCTCATAACTTTTGACTGTGTGAATCGATTTTGATGATTCTTTTTTTATTAGAAAGCTGACGCTTCCCATTTGGTCCCATTTCAATTTAGTCCAGTTCTGATAATGGTATCCATGAGAAAACCATATAAGTCTTAAATTTGCACGAAGTACGTGCGCGACAAATAGATGAATAACTCAATAGTCGGTCTTTTGAAGTCGGTTTTTTTTTTTGTTTTGTAAAAATAATGTTCTTGTTAAGTGAATAAGTCCGCGTTTTACCATCAACTCGCCTGATGGTAAGCGATGATGTGATCGAAGATGAAAACGCAGGCCTTGAAGACACCTATTCACTCTGGGTTATTTAAATTTTACTGTAAAATTGAGTATCCTTTTGAAATTTTATATTACTTTTCAGTTCGACGCTGACACGTTCATGGGAGATTTGTTGCTGTCACTCGCTGCTGCCATATCAAATAATCCAACAGTAAATATAAAGGCACCCGATGGCACTGATGTTTTGACGAACATACTCATCGAGACGGTTTATGGGAAAGTGAGTAAACTTTTAACTTAATCTGACTAACCCTAACCAGCCGCCTTAGCCAAGTTATAATTCCATTAAATGTATGAGGAAAGGGTTTGCGAAGCCCGTTCTTTATACCTTATACTATATGCTAAGCCGAAGCAGGCTCATAATAGGTACTCATCATTATGAACAACTTTTACTATCGGACTAAACCGGAATTTGTGAAAAAAAATCAGCAGTTTCATACAAAAATGGCACTCAACAAAATGTATGGAACAGCTGATTTTTTTTTCACGGGTACCGACCCGAAAATCAGCTTATTCAGGGATCAGGGATTATATCAGGGATCAGGGTTGGTCCCATAGTAAAAGTTATTTATAATAATGAGTACTATGAGCCTGCTTCGGCTTAACATACTCTTTTCTTATAATTATAACCCCGAATGGCCAGAACGAGAAAGAGAGAGAGTGAGAGAGATAAATAATGATTATACCTAATTCCATATTTCAGGTATTTTCAGTAAACGTGACCAAGCCAGGGCAACACACAATACACATCAACAGTCCGTCGACAACTCGGGCGGTGGTCACAGCTAAAACAGATATCGACTTTCAACATGGGTTTTCCTCATTTTTACCCTCTACGATTGATGACACCAGCACTAAACCAGCACCAGGTAGATATACACACAAAAAGAAACAAAACCAATATTAAAAAAAAAATAGACAGAAAGAAAAATAAAACAAGAAGGAAAGAAAAAAGTGACTTGAACTTTAGCATGAGAGATTACGAGCAGTCACAAGTTTTGTTTTTAACCGACTTCAAAAAAGGAGGAGGTTATCAATTCGACTGTATGTTTTTTTATTTTTTTTTTTATTTTTTTTTATGTTTGTTACCTCACAACTTTTGACTGGGTGAATCGATTGTGATGATTCTTTTTTTATTAGAAAGCTGACGCTTCCCATTTGGTCCCATTTTAATTTAGTCCAGTTCTGATAATGGTATCCATGAGAAAACCATATAAGTCTTAAATTTGCATTAAGTACGTGCGCGACAAATAGATGGTCAATAGGACTCAATAGTCGGTCTTTTGAAGTCGGTTTTTGTTTTTTGTTTTGTAAAAATAATGTTCTTGTTTGTTTTGTTTGTCACAAACTGTTTACACAAACCGAGTACTCGGCCGAGTGAACTGTCTTGCCACTGCACTCGTTACATGTAACCAACCCATATGACACCGATCTTCAAATGCTTTTTTTTTTTTTTTTAAGTAATTGAGTGACGAGACGAGTAAATCGCTCGCCTGATGTTAAACGTCACGTTTGCCCATAACAGGTCTGCGCTACCCAGAATTTTGAACTCACAGAATTCAAGACCCTGCGCGGCACAGCACTGCGCTCGTCACCCTGAGATATAAGTTGTTTAATCTCCCATTTGCCCTGTAATTTCACTGGAAACAATGCCCTTCCAACCGGAACACAGCAATGTTTGCACATTACTGCTTGGCGGTGGAATAACTGGCAAAGGTGTGGTACTTCCCCAGGCGGGCTCTGCAAAAGAGCCCTACCACTACAATAATGCTTAATTGGTTTCAGGATCTAAATCTTACCTTTCAATAAAACTGACCAAAGGTAACATTGACCTGCAATCTGTTCAAATCCTGGATATGAATAACAATGTGCTTCAGACTCTACCGCTGGCAACAAACCAAGACCCGAAATTCTATACGACACAAGCATTCGACGTTCCAACCACTGATTTTATAATAGCTGTGAGTATAAACATAAAATACTTGCTCAATCATAATCGATTTATTGGTAATATTTAATACAGGTAACAAAAAAATTTAAATAATAATTTAAAACACACTATAATATTATGAATCTACATTTATAGTATATTACGAAGAATAACGTCAAATTATTCACCTGTTTCACTAAAAAATAGATACAAGTGTGTATGTGTGCTGGCTGTGGTATAAGTGTGTGAACCCTGTATGAGTGTGTCTCAATTATGGTGAGATAATGGTGAGCAATGATGCTGCCTACGATGAAGCACGCTAGCCTAGAAGATACCGATTCAGTCTCGACTTGAAGACTTCACTCCATTTCAGAGTCACGAACAAGTGTAAAACTAAAAGTTACATTAAAATAAAGAAATTAAAAAACTAAAAAACACGCTTTGTCATAGGTTTTTTTTTTTTTTTTTTTTTTTTTTTTTTTTTATGTAATTGAGTGACGAGACGAGCAAATCGCTCGCCTGATGTTAAACGTCACGTTTGCCCATAACAGGTCTGCGCTACCCAGAATTTTGAACTCGCAGAATTCAAAACCCTGCGTGGCACAGCACTGCGCTCGTCACCCTGAGATATAAAGTTGTTTAATCTCTCACTTGCCCTGTAATTTCACTGGAAACAATGCCCTTCCAACCGGAACACAGTAATGTTTGCACATTACTGCTTGGCGGTGGAATAACTGGCAAAGGTGTGGTACTCCCCCAGGCGGGCTCTGCAAAAGAGCCCTACAACTACATAAAGGTCTTGGACAGGTGTGCAAAGTTTGAATTACGAGTATATCTGATCGTTCAAAGTACGGCAAAATCGAGTCCAAAAGTTTCGGTTACAAACATACAGGTGAAACTATTAGTCATGTGAGAATGAATAGTGGAGAAAAGGGTCTCACGTCACGATATCAAGAACCACCACCTCACCAAGAAGGGGAAAGAATGGAGGTCAAAATATCACCAAAATCACCTCACGTAAAAAATGGACGCGCCCTTATAATACTGTTACTTAACTTTCAGGTAATTGGATTTGACCCAGTAAGTAAATCTCCAGTAACGAGGCGAGCACCTACTCCAGTAGAAGTTCAAAAAACCCTACCAGGTATCAAAATCTCTCCTATTCAATAACAAAAATGAGTAGATAACACACCAGCTCAATCCAAATGTATCTTATTTCACGCTCCTGTTTTTTTGCGTCGCAGGTTGAAAGTTGAAATCTTTTTGTTTTATTTCAGGCGAAACAATAACTGATAAAGCTCCGACTGTAGTCATTGAAGGGCTAGGTCAGGGCATAATCAATGCTACAAACGGTGAAAAAGTGCAACTGGTCTGCAAAGTGGAAGGGTATCCAAAACCTGATATTGTTTGGAAAAATAAAGCTACTAGAGCCGTGCTGTCTAACCAGGTAATTAATATTGACAACAATATTTTTTTACCAAAATAACAGAATAATGTGTGGAGGGAGATGGGGGAGGCCTTTGCCCAGCACTGGGACACAATAGGCGGAGAAAAAAAAAAAAAAATAAAAAAATTTAAGAATACAAAAAAAGACGTGTGGCACTCGGGGCCTGCCGCGGTAAAGCAATAGCATTTTTTATCAATTTATGCAATTATAATCATTTATCGAAAGATCGAAACCTTACACTCGACACCTAGAGGCGAGTTGCTGAACTAAAGAGATAAGCGTGATATTTCAAAAAGTCATTAAAAGTTCTGCTATTCATCGATAGATGGCAACAAAACTAAAAAGTATCACTAAATAGTTGTAAGGCTATTTTCGTTACGGGATTTCTGGGTTCGGTCTCCACGCTCAAGGCCCGCGATAGAAGGTATGCAATAGCTTAATAAAAACATAATAATACGAGTGGGTATAGTATAACTGAAATAAAATATAAATAGGTAGGTAATTAGACCGTTTTCCACCACGCTGGCCAAGTGCGGATTGGTGGATTCACATACGTCATTGAATTTCTTCTCTAAACATCTCGGCCTAATCACCCTTCGAGGTGTAGTATTATTGGTATTGGTCGTAGTTAATTAGAAACACTTTGAGTAATTATTTATGACTTTATTTTATGCAGTTAACGTACAGTGAGAATGAGATGAAGATGAGCAGTGTTGCCAATCTAATAAATATAACACTTCCACATAGTGTGGCCATTACAAGATCTGAATGTACAACACGAGGGTAGACCTGTATCCCAGCAGTGGGATGATTAAAGGTTGAATATGATGATTATAAATAGATACAGGGGTTATACGAAAACCGTAAGCCCAAGAGGGCTTATGAACAACTTTTAATAAGGGACCAACCCAAATTTCGCGATAAAAAACAGCTGTTCCATACATTTTGTCGAGTGACATTGACATTTTTCAATGGAACAGCTATAGTTTTTTGCGAATTGATTTTTCAATATTTTCGTTATTGATTTTCACTAAGATGCTATAAATAATCAAATATTAATTTCTTACAGGTTACACCTGGAAAAAATTACCCCTACGACTATATCAATGTTCTTACCATTGAATCGGCCACGGCAACCGCTACGTACTTGTGTGAAGCCAGGAATCGTCTTGGTTTTAAAAAACAAGAAATAACAGTCCAAGTGGCCCAGAACAGACATTTGACTTTCAAGACAGGGGCTATGAGTAAGTATGAAGAAAGATAGATAAGATATAGAGGGTTATAAGGATAGGGTATGCTAAGCCGAAAAGGGCTCATTGTACCTACTCATCATTATGAACAACTTTTACTATGAGACAATCAAATTGAAAAAAAATCAGTTGTTTTATAGGAAAATGGCGATGGCACTCGACTAAATGTATGGAACAGCTGTTTTTTTGTCGCCATTTTGGGGTTGGTCTCGTACATACCCTTTCCTTTTAACCCTCAAGCAGTCTTCGTATGTAAGGCATGTGTAGATTAGTCGACGTAGTAGTAGTGGTTGTTTCTGATGAAAAAGGATTTCTACAACTTCGTTTGTGAGTTAACAGCTGAATGATTTTCATTTTTCGGTTTTTCTGTTCTTTTTGGTCTTTTTGGTTTTTAATGTTTTTCCTTTTTGTCTTAAGAATATTAAGGTATTAAACATTATTATTTTATTTGCCAGATATAACATTAGAGAGTAACAAAGAAGCCATGCTTTTCTGTGCGGTCGACGCGTTCCCACCAGCAGTTATATCGTGGTACAAAAACGATGTCAAACTCGAGACTTCTGGAAACATCAAAATATCTACCGACGTCCACAAAAATTCCATTTTAAATATAAAGAATGCGATGCCAGGTGACAGCGGGAAATATACCTGTGAAGCGAAGAATGGAGATTCTAGAAAAACTGTTATTAAGCAGATTGATAACTTCGTCGGCGTTATTGGGGTAGGTAAGTTTTTGATATATGTTGTTAACCGAGGATCAGCAAATTACACTTTGATCTTAGCCAAAAGGTCATTGAAAAAATGGGGTGCTAGGTCGGGTCCACCCCGGGTGCAACCTCCTCGTGGTGCACCCTGGGCAACAGCGTGCGGTAATACTGCAGCTTTTATGCAGTATTACCGCACACTGGCAAATAACCCGACACGGTGGGCCCGTCCGCGTGTCCCTCTGACTAGCAGAGGGCACAGCGGATGGTGTGTGGTGGAGTGTGGAGCGTTGGAGGATACGGCGCTCCACGCTTGGCTAGTGGCAGCAATGCCACCAGGGGGGGTTTTCCTTGTGCTCCTCGCCGCGTGTGGGTCGCGGTCGGGAGTGCAAGGAAAGGAGGAGGGGATCGCTCGTTGCCGGGCGTGGTGAAAGCCATGCTCGGCGGCGAGAGATCGTGGCAGGCCGTGGTCTCCTTCTGCGAAGAGGTAATGTCGCAGTATGGGCCGCGGGGCGGATCGGGGAGGACGACTCCCGCAGGATCCGCTCCGGCGCAGACGACGGGGAGGGAGGAGGGGGCGATCCGATCATCGTCTCCTTCCCTCTCCGTAGTGGGGCCACTGGCGGAGGGTCGGGGGGCTCTCCGCTGGCTTGCACCGGCTCCACACGTCTGGGGGCGGCCTTGGGTGACCAGGGCCGTCCCTCTCTTGACGCACGGAAGACGGGGCCGAAGGGCCGACCCTGGCTGAGGGTGGCGGAGACTCTGAAAGGGAACCCCGCTGCCCCCGGCCACAAGGGAATGAGGTCAACTTCCCAGTGGTTTTAGTGGGTATGCCGCCGCAGGGCGGAGACTCCCACATAACCCCGGCTCCCCCGGGTTAGGGGTATCCATAAAGGATTTCCACTGGGTCAACAAAAAAAAAAAAAAAAAAAAAAAAGGATCAGCAAATTAAGCTATCTATAGGCTCAACTCTAAAGGACTTTCCACTTTGCAGGAGGCTTCTATGCATAGTCTAAGCAACTTTCGTTCTACAACAAAAAAAAAAGGCTGAATCTATTAATACGGGTCCTGTACCGAACAATTTATGATTATAAAAACGGTTACCCTTTAAAAAAAAAAAAAAAAACCTAACAACCTAACCAGACACGATTACATTTTTTTGGAAATAACTTCAATTTTCTTCAAAATTTTTGCAAACTGTGAAAAATAGTAGCGTCTTCAAAATTTCAAATTGAATTTTTGTATTAGATATTTTATTCGTTTTATTCGCGTCGCGCTGCATACTTGGATTCCTATTTTTAAGATTCCTATTATTAGCTTGTTACCATAAATTAGCTAATCATCCAATTCATTCATAATTAAAAAAAAATTGAATTACTGGACGAATAAGTATAATTTATTCGTCCAGTACCCGTACAAATAGTCACTTCCAAAAAAAAATACAAAAAAAAATAATAAAAATTAAAATTCACAAAAAACAGCTGTTCCATTGAAAAAGTTACCTTGAACAAAATGTATGGGACAGTTGACTTTTTTGTGAGCTTTCAAAAATCGCGTAGAAAGCTTGGATCAATAAATAGAAGTTATTAATGTATTATTATGTGTATCATATAAATAATATAATACATAGTGATTGAAATTATGAGTTCTACAATTTAATATTAACTGGGTTAGAGTGTTAAATATAATATTATGTAAAAGAAAACATAAAACAAAACATGAATTTCACAGAACATACCTTTTTTTGTAATAAAAACTTTCAACAATAATTATTTTTTATTTCATCTTTAGCACGTTTAACATCAGGCGAGCGTCGTCACACAATAACATAAAAAAAAATAAGGAAAAACTTTACTTCTAGGCGTAGTAACGGCAGAGAGAGTAGAGAGCCCTGACCTATTTTACATTTACCGTTAACAAATTCAATATTTACCGTCGATAAAATATTTTGTGCCGATTCTAAGCTAAGAATTTTTGTCGATTCTAAAATTTGGTACTCATCATTATGAACAACTTTTACTATGGAGTCAACCCTAAAATCCTGTTCCATAAAAAAATGTCAAAATGTTTTGTCATGATTTCAGGGTTGGCACCATAGTGAAAGTTGTTCAAAGTGATGTGTACTGTGAATCCTTTTCGGCTTAACATGTCCTTTCTTTAACCCTGTTTTGGTATATTTTGATGTGACTACGTGATATTTTTCTTTTCAGAACATGTAGTAATAGACAAACGTATAATAAATATTGCCGTTTCAAAAGGACACTCCACCACAGTCAAATGCAAGTGAGTACAGTCTTGAACAATTAAAATAAAGCTTATAAACTCTTTCACTACTACGGAAAGAAAAACATACGATTCTGTTTATTGTTTGTGTTATTCGGACCATCATTATAAATCGATTGAAATAAAAAGAATAAATAAATTTGCGAAAAGTCGCATCTTGCGTCATGCCAAATTTCGGACCGCTAGCTTTTAAAGTTCTTGAGATAATTGGCTGTGATATACAGACGGACGGACGCACGAGTCTCACCATAAGGGTTCTTCCCCGTTCTTCTTCAGAACCCTAAAAATAAAACGGCACTTTAATCACCAACGTCAGATTAGTAGTTTAGACGCTATGGTAGAACATGTTGGTTACTAACCAGTCACACTGTTATCATACAAACATCACATAACAATTTCACACTCACAGCTCCCCGACTAGAAATACCTGTGTTGGGGATGCCAGACATACAATCAAATTTATACATAAACATCGTTTAACATCAGGCGAGCGATTTGCTCGTCTCGTCACTGCAATTGCATAAAAAAAACAGAACACAAAAAATACTTCTCTCAGATTTGTGGTAGTCAAGTAAATCTATACGAGTTATAGTCTAACATGAATGGATAAAACCCATTTAGTCCATTTTTTGCCAAGCGAGGAAATACACAAAACACTTCCCTAGAAAAATCTACTTTTATTAATTGATTCAATTTTTTCCAGAATATTAAAAGGGGTTCCAAAGCCTTCAATAACCTGGACCCTTGAAAGACCTTCGAAGTATATATTCAATGTGGACAGCTGGAAGGATCAAGAAAGTAACATTATTGAGAGTGCAAACGAAAATGACGCGGGGATTTATCGGTGCCAAGCGAATAACGGCATTAGTGAAGATAGCCATAAGATACAAGTTGCTGTTGACGAGAAGTCTTAGCTTCGACATCAATAGTCGCATCTCTTCCACTGCTGGTTATTGGCTTATATGCCTCTATATGCCACGTGAATCTGGTTCAAGATAGCTATAAGATTCTAATGGTTGTTAACCAGAAGGTATCTCTGTCCCACTGCTGGTTTTTGGCTTATATGCCTCTCTTTTCATGCCACATGAATCTGGTTCAAGATTGCTATAAAATTGACGTGGTTGTCAACTAGAAGTCTTAGCTTCATCATCGTCCACATGCGTCTCTTTCGCACTGCTGGTTACAGGCTTATTTGCCTCTCTTTTTATGCCACGTGAATCTGATTCAAAAAAGCCATAAGATCCATTATAGTAGTTAGCTAAATCATTGTCAAGAGCTGTTTGGCTCCCACTGCCCCTTGTTGATATTTTACTTTAGAGTTGTTAATAGCAGTAGGTTAGCTTTATCGTCTTGTCTAGTTTTAGTGCCATATTTGCTCAAGACATGAAAATATGCAAACTGCTGATGCTAATTTAAAATCACATTTATTGTACGAATTTGAATAAAAATATGTGTACGTGTGAATATATTTTTTTATTTCTATGTATCTGTATTGGTCAGAAACAAATATTTTAGTGAAATAATAAAAACTGGTTTTATTGCCTAAAATAGGCACGTAATAAAAGCTCTAATAGTCGCAGTGACCGGAGCGGAATTATACTTATTAAATCGTTCATGGGCTAACATACCTACAAAGGTGCAACTGAACTACCCGTCATAACACGCGCCGCGCCAGGAGTGCGAGTATGGAACTTCATCGATCGACAAACTGACATATGCACTCGACAAAATCCTCAAAATTGTCTATGATCTGAACAAAATCGCAAAATACCGAATTAGCCGACTTTGAACGTCAGTTTGTCGATCGATAAAGTTCCATACTCGTATTGCAGGCTCGGCGCGCGGTCCGCCGCACCTCGCGCTATATAGGTACACGATTAGACTTGTGTCCGTGATAATGCGAGCTGCGCCTACACGAACGCAGGTCACCAGGCGCCGCGCGTGTTATCACGAGCCGTTTAAATGAACCATAAAATGTACAATGATTTAGATGTTTTCAAAAGTTCATTGATTGAACGTATTGAGCCCTCAAAGTCTATTCAAGGATTTCTAGCGGAACAAATTGGCAGTCGTATGTTTGTCCAAAGATATCTTTACCACAGTTTGTCTGATCTTCATGAAATTTACGCAAATACGTAGTTAATTTCAATACAAATTTCAAGTTTAAATATGAGCCAAATTGGGCAAAGGGTTGTAGAGATGTCTGTCGCAAAGATCAATTCGCAACGAACTACCAAATAGGTTACACAATAACCATAGATTAGGTACCTACTGCTTGAAATATGAAACAGTTTCAACTGCTCTATAAACTTCCATCCGTCCACCGCTCACTGCGGTCACTGCGCGAATTCCACGTCACACTCCCGAATGCAGCAGCAACCGTCAAACATTTATGGCCTTTGACCACTTAACTATTTCTGGTTAACACGTGAACTGTTTTTTTGGAATTTTCGTATGAATTCTCTAGTAATTTAGCAAAACAACTACACAATATAATGTCAACTTATTTTGTAGATCACTTTTTCGTTTAGCTCATTGATTTTTAACTGATCGAGCGAGCGAAGCGTCTCGCAACAACTCGCAGATTTGATCTGTCTTGATCTTTGTTTGTATGCAGATCTGATGCACTCTCCGTAATATATCTGATAGAAAACCGAAAGACTAGCAACTTCGCGCCAATGATCGAGACTGGAGATTAGTCTGGAAAATGGAGTCGTCGCTAATGAGCTTCTTGGCATGTTTCACAATAGACTCCGATGCTTCAAGCTCAATGTGGTACAAGTTTGGACTGATCCATCGCAAAGGTGCGAGCAGTACTGGATCCATGATCGAACTTGTGCATCGTATAATGACAGCTACGGCGTGTACCGTCAACCGTGCCTTCGATTGCATGTGTTTGGTTTGACGGTGTGCTGGCTATTCTTCTCGGTAGCTTCATTTGATCCGAAATAGTTTATGTCAGAATAAAGGGGAACTGTATTTTATAAATAAACCGTGCAGAGATTGAACACAGTTGTAGCAAAAGTTTGTGCTCGCGGTGTCTACTGTTCATAGAACTAACTATCAGTACGTAATATGCATTAAAAATAATCATATTATCTTTTTATATATATTTGAGTCCGTTATTTATCCACTTTTACATTTACATGATTATATATATTTGTATAATTGTTCGGATTTTACTTCAATTAAAAACCTATTTGTCCAATACTTCAATAGTCGGTATTATTTATTCTGTGTTCTGTTTGTATTACATTAACATGTCAAAGTCATTAATCTCAAATAACAGATGTCACATTAAAGTAACAAAAATTAATGCGGTGGTTTCATCAACTCTGTACAGTTATATCCGGATCGCGATCAGTAGCCCGCCACAATGAAATGTCTCGTTACAGAACCGGTGCACAAAATATTTAGAGTACAGAAGTAAAGCTTCTTAGAAAACACGCTTAAGCGACGCACACATAGTCATCGCTCATGGACATGAGTCTCAGAACAACAAACAATGCACTCGGAACAACGGAATAACCAATGCACTCGAGCGAGTTTTTTTTATGCTATTCAGTGACGAGACGAGAATGTCGCTCGCCTTATGTTAACTAGTTGACTCGGAAACGTTTGCCCATAACAGGTCTGCACTACCCAAGTTTGAACTCAACGAACTCAAGACCCTGCGCGGCACAGCACTGCGCTCGTCACCCTGAGATATAAGATGTTCAATCTCCTATTTGCCCTGTTTCACTGGTAACATTGCCTTGTCAACCAAAACACAGTAATGTTTTCACACTACTGCTTGGCGGTAGAATAACTGGCAAAGGTGAACTTGTTCAGAAACTCGACTCTACGAGTGAAGTCTATGTGTGCATGGTTGTTCACGTACATATATAAGCTTTACTTCTGCACTCTCTATATTTTGTGCCCGGTGCCAATAACCGCTGAAATGTTTCCATGAATTATTAATGGTTTTCCAGTAAACATGCTTTTCATATTCCATGTGCAGTGATACAGCATAATCTATATATATAAAAGTGAAGGTCGTGACTGACTGACAGATCAACGCACAGCCTAAACCGCTTAAGCTACAAACGTCAAATTTGGATAAAAGTTTTATAACAAAAAGCGGACGCACACTAAGAAAGGAATTTGCCCAATTCAACCCCTAAGAGGGTGAAAAGGGGTGTTTAAGTTTGTATGAAAAAAATATTTTTCTTAATGCTACGATTATCAAACTTTGTAAATATACTAAAGTTAAAAAAATAATTGACACCTATTTCAACATTTTTTAAAAATCAACCCCTAAAGGGGTGAAACGGAGCAATAAAGTTTGTATGAAGATTTTTTTTTTAATGCTGTGGTTATGAAACTTTGCAAATATACTAAGCTTAAGAAAATAATTGACTCTTATTTTTTTGTTTTTTGAAAATCAACCCCTAAAGGGGTGAAACGGAGTATTGAAGTTTGTATGGAGATTTTTTTTTTTGATACTGTGGCTACGAAACTTTGCAGATATACTAAACTAAAAAAAATAATTGACACTTATTTTTTTGTTTTCTGAAAATCAACCCCTAAAGGGGTTAAACGGAGTGTTGAAGTTTGTATAAAATTATTTTTTTCCTAATACTTCGATTATTTAACTTTGCTATTGTAATAAGCTAAAAAAAATATTAGATACCTGTTTCATTATTTTTTGAAAATCCACCCCTGAAAGGGTTAAACAGAGTGTTGAATCAACGCATCAACATTAACAGATCAACGTACAGCCTAAACCGCTTAAGCTACAAACGTCAAATTTGGACAAAAGTTTTATACCAAAAAACGGACTCACACTGAGAAAGGAATTTTCCCAATTCAACCCCTAACGGGGTGAAAAGCGGTGTTTAAGTTTGTATGAAAAAAATATTTTTCTTAATGCTACGATTATTTAACTTTGCGAATATACTAAAGTTAAAAAAATAATTGAGACCTATTTCAACATTTTTTAAAAATCAACCCCTAAAGGGGTGAAACGGAGCAATAAAGTTTGTATGAAGATTTTTTTTTTAATGCTGTGGTTATGAAACTTTGCAAATATACTAAGCTTAAGAAAATAATTGACTCTTATTTTTTTGTTTTTTGAAAATCAACCCCTAAAGGGGTGAAACGGAGTGTTGAAGTTTGTATAAAATATTTTTTCCCAATGCTATGATCATTTAATTTTGCAGATGTACTAAGCTAAAAAAAATAATAGATACCTGTTTCATTATTTTTGGACAGTCAACCCTAAAAGGGGTGAAACGGGGTATTAAAGTTTGTATGGAAATATTTTTTTTAATGCTACGATTATTTAACTTTGCAAAACTAAGCTAAAAAAATAATAGATACCGGTTTCATTATTTTTGGAAAATCAACCCCTAAAGGGGCGAAATGGCGTGGTAAATATAGTACGGAGAGAGAATTGTAATGACTCACTGACAGACTAAACCGCTGGTCGTAGAAATTAGAAATATGGAAGGTGTGTTTGTCTTGATGAGTAAACGTGTACCAAGAAAGGATTTTTTTGAAATTCAACCTCTAAAGGGGTGAAATAGGGTGTTAAAGTTTGTATGGGGAAGCATTGTTTTTGACGCCACGGTATTGAAACTTTACAAATATACTAAGCTTAAAAAAATGACGAACACCATTTTTCACCATTTTCACCACTTTTGGAAAATCAACCCCAGTGGGGTGAAATGGCGGCGTGGTAAAGATAGTACGGGGAAAAAATTGTTTTGATGCTAACTCAATAAAACTTTACAGATGTACTAAACTTAAGGCGGGTAAACAACATCCGGAAAAAATCCAAAACCTTCGAAAAGTCACATCCTTGAGGTGGAACTGCTAATTATCTCGAAAACTAAAAACATTTTTACCAAAGCGCTGAGACTAAAAAGTCATCAAAACCTCGGACCTTTTTGGAGCCATTAAAAATAACATAGTCGCCTCAAAAACATGGCCTCTATATAAACTTTGAGGGTCTATATCTCCGAAACGGTTGAAGATGGGTGGGTGTTTGACTAAATGTCATAGGAGTTAACAAGGGCTACTTGATGGTGGTGGCGAAAATCCAAACGATTCAAAATGGCCGCCATTTTTCAAAATGATTCGAGGGGGCTGACTTATTGCATCCAGGGGTTTTTGGGGTCCCCGCTTCCATTGTATGACACTTTTTACATGCTCTCAAAAAAGAGGGTTAACTTAATTTCATCCCGGAAAAATTTTCGGTTCCCGAGGTATAGTCCACGCGGGCGAAGCCGTGGGCGGAAGCTAGTTGGTTATATAAAGCGTAACAGAAAGGTTATAGTCGAAGGAAAAAAAACGCACTAATTTACTTATACTCGTATGTCTATTTGAGACAGACTATGCTGCGGTTTTTTCTTTCAGTCTTTAAGAAGTTTAAAACAATATTTTAATTGACCGAGCGAGCGAAGCGTCTTCGCAACGTCTGGTTAAATTTGCTTTCATCTGTCCGGATGTTTGTTTGTATCTTGGTACTCGTGTTCAGGGTTTTTCTCAACAAATCTCGACGAAAGTTGGTGTACAACAACAATTTCATAATTTTCTTTTGTCGTCAGGATTTTTTTGATTTGGGACCCCATTTCTCTCAAAAGGGAGAAAAATTAGACTGCAGCGCCATTTAGTAAATTATACTCAAATTGCCCGCGGCCGATTTAGATATAATTTGAAAGAAGTAAATGGTAAAAAGTACCTAAGTGGTACCAAACAAGAATTTCGAAAATGAGTAAAATCAGTCAAGAGGCAGGATAAAACACTGTGATTGTCGCAAAAAAAGTTCTCGCTAATACTAGTAAATAATATAATTAAACTATAACCACAAAATTAAGTAACTATTTCTTTTCTTCACAAAGTCACGAAAGTATAAACTTAGACTCCTCTAGACTCTTCTGGTAAGTTAAGGGAACCCTGTGTTTGAGAAAACAAAGAAATTAATGTAGTGTGTCGTACTTAACCGCACCTGGCGCTAAAGGCCTTTTCATTCGCGTGGGTCCTTGTGGCTGACGGGTTTTCAATTCTCAATTATATTGATAGTAACTACGAGCAGTGGCGGCCTTAGGGGGGCGCAAACTGTGAATTCGCACAGGGCCTCGCGCTTGGAGGGGCCTCGCGCAACAACCCGAGCAAATTAAAAAAATATACACTCTTTTAACTAAGTATGTCTTTTTTTAGTCTTAGGAAAGACCGCAAACATCAATTTTAAAATTTTATCATATCCGTATGTATTTGTTAATTTTGAAAATCTTTCATTGTAAAATATTTGAAAACTCAAATTTTATTTTATAAAAAAAAATTGTATAACTAGCATTTCTCGTCAAACACGACAAATTTCTAAACCAAACCACCAGACCTACTTTCGCATCACATACTTTCCACAAAGACCAAAGGGCCTCGCGAAGACCTGCTGCTGCCAGGGGCCTCGCAATGGGTAAGGCCGCCGCTGAGTACGAATACCACACACACAAAGACAAGGACAGCTGTTGTCCTTGTCTTTATGTGTGTTTCATTGCGATCTCGACACTGGAAATCCTAGTGGGGAGGTATGAGTGTGAAACGTTATCACTAGCTGCAGCCGGCGGTTTCACCCGCTGTTTTTTTTTTACTTTTAAACCTCTGAACTTCTACAAATATTTCAAGATAGAAATTAGCAAAATCGGTCCAGCCGTTCTCGGGTTATAGCCAGACAAACGATCCATTTTTATATAAAACACTAGCTGTTCCCTGCCACGCTTTGCTGTGGATAAAAAAAAAAAAGCCTATGTTACTTTGGGATAATGTAGCATTCGAATGGTGAAAGAATTTTTGAAATCGGTCCAGTAGTTTTTGAGTTTATTCCACACAAACATCCAAAAATACAAAAATACAAATCTTTCCTCTTTATAATATTAGTATAGATAAGAAGAAGAAGAAGATGTATGATTGCCTGTAGAAGATTATCTCCAAAACTACTAATCCTATTAAAAAAAATCTTTCAACAATGAAAAGCTACGCTATCCCTTAGTGCTATAAGCTACAAACCGGGTACAAAGTTCCGATCAGCAGTCGTTTATAAACCGTATTTATCGAATAGCTTTTCGAACGCAACCTTGACATTGCGCCGCACCGCCGCGCCGACGCCTCTTGAGGGCTTTCGGCACCCTTTCGTGTCTTTTCAGGTGTGGCGCCCTTATCAGCCAGCTCAGTTCTTACATAACGGCGCTAATGTTGGTTTTATAACTTTAATCTGCAGTTAAGAGCAAGGTGGCTAAACATCTTGCCTGTTTTTAACCGACTTCAAAAAAGGAGGAGGTAATCAATTCGACTGTATGTTTTTTTTGATGTTTGTTACCTCATAACTTTTGACTGGGTGAATCGATTTTGATGATTATTTTTTATTAGATTTCAATTTAGTCCAGTTCTGATAATGGTATCCATGAGAAAACCATATAAGTCTTAAATTTGCATTAAGTACGTGCGCGACAAATAGATGAATAACTCAATAGTCGGTCTTTTGAAGTCGGTTTTTGTTTTTTGTTTTGTAAAAATAATGTTCTTGTTGATATAATTAATACGGGAATACTCACGTAAAAATTAAATTGTCTTCCCATGATAATACTATACTGTACGCTGAGTTGTATATACATAATTATATGTTTAAGTTTATATTAATAAAGAATTTTAAAAATCAATACTATACTATAATTACGTTAGTTACCATAGTAAAACTTCGTTCATTCGCTATACAACTAACCGTGGTTTTTTTTTACTTTAACTAACATAAATATATAATTAAGAGCAGATTAAGACAATTTAGACAGCAAATTTAGACTACGCAACCCTTATATCTCTTTTACACCTTTAACAATTTCACTCATATTTAAACTAATTGGCAAGAACTACTTAATTACCTGCAAAATTTTATCAAAGTTATCGTTGGGCAAAAAAAATATTGATAGAGCGAGCGAAGCGTCTCTGCAAAGACTTGCCTTTGCTTTCTCCGGATGTTTGTTTGTTTGTTGGTACTCGTATAAACATACTACAATCATTAATACGAATGCCGATTTGTCCAATATTAGACCCTGACTTACATTTTATTTGTTAGAAGTCAGTTTTTCTTTATGCTACTGGCAAACTTTAAGTGCCGATATAAAAACTTTTTCCATTAATGTTTATGCTTATTTAAGGCTTATTTTCGGCTAAGAACTCATCAAAACAGCATTAGGTCGCGACGGCTGCTTATCGGCGAGGTCGGCATTGTGCTTAACAGCTCAGGGCGACATTACTGGTAAAACATGGTGAGAATCGCGAAGAGAGAACGGGGGATTGGGCCTTAGAGTTCCGCATATTTAAAAAAAAAAAATTAGATAATGTCGTTTGAGCTTTTTTTACCAAATTACAATCTAGCCTTAGACTAATAAGTAATTTTAATCTGGCTTATAAGTTCAGGTAACTAATTACTAAGAATGTGTCCTATAACACTTTTCGTATTGTTTTAGTTAAGCCATAATGACAACACGGGATTCTTTTACTTTCTTCTAAGCTCATAATTATAATTACATATATGCTTTATTTGTTGCCGTGGGTAAAATAAAAGCCACAAATCGTAAAAATTTGACAATTGATCTTTGCATTGTATGTACCTATCTAATGAGGTCGACTTGCAAATATTTTTTCTTCCAGAATTTCAGTCTTGCAAAAGTTTGCTTCAAAGTTTTCTTTAAGGAATAAATGAATGAAGAGTAAAACTCAAAGTTTCCAGTTAATAACCAAACACGAAAAAACAATTTCTTATAAAACATAAACCTATGCAATTTCAACAATAACAACGTACCTGCTAAAATAAATACCAGCAATAATGCAAAACTACCGAAATAAATCAAAATACGACACGAATACAGGAATTCATTTCCATTGAAGTGCGACACTCATAAATGACATAACAAATCGTTTTCTGTCGCCGGGAACCCTAAAATAAATACTATAGATCATCAGCACGACGCAATTCCACGGAAATAACGCGAGTGACTGGAAGTTATGTGTTAGTATCTGATTCAGGTTGGAGCAAACATTGTCACGGTTGTTCTAGAACAAATAACACTGGAAAAGTGTGCTTGTATGACCAATTGAACGGCTACCTAGAAATATGGATAAATGAGTAGATATGGATCGGTAGTACCCACTTTCAGACCTATAAAGCTTGTTAACTCATTACAAGCTTTTATTTAACTTGTAATATTTAAAGTCATTCTCTAATATATATAAATTACGTATCACGTTGTTTGTCCGCTATAGACTCATAAACTACTTAACCGATTTCAATCAAATTTGCACACCGTGTGCAGTTCGATCTAACTTAGGACATAGGATAGCTCACATCTCAATTTATAGTAAAAAAAAACATGAAAAATTAGAAAATTTAAAAATATGTACTTACACCTTATAGCGCTTTGGACAATGTAAACTTTTTTAATGTAACTTTTGACATTTGACATTTGACATAGAATTGACGCAATGGCTTTTGACAGGACAACGTCTTTCGAGTCAGCTAGTAATTATATAGATTTGTGGTACAATTTGTTTTAATGAACACAGGAATACTCACGTAATATTTAGCAAACTTGTGTCACAAGTTGTTCGCATTGATGTGTAGAAGAACATCCTTAAGTACACCTTGCCGTTACACCCTGTATACTATTTATCTATACTACCACGTACCATTCTTATGGTGATAGTAAGGGGTGCCAGTAGAAGAGCCGCTGCCCGTGGAGGAGCCCTGCTGCTGGCGCGCCTCCTCCTCGGCCTCCGCCGCCGGCTCCATCATCAGGCCAGCATCGCTACCACTGCACTGCACTCTACCTGGAACAATGATAAATACACAAATAAGAGCAATGATAAAGAGTTATTTATTGAAGAAAAACGCTTTATACACTTATAATTACCTCAAAGAAAAAAATACAAATTCGATGCACAAAAATAATAATAAATAAGAATCCAATATCAACGAAATGAAAAAAACGATTAAAACAGATCAAAATGAATTATTTCAAGATGGCATTTTCAGAGTAAAAAAATAATTTATTGAATCAAATAGGAGAATAATTCAGGGCACATTTAAGATTATTACATCTCATATCTCAGGGTTACGAGCGCAGTGCTGTGCCGCGCAGTGGCTTGAATTGTAAGGATTCAAAATTTTGGGTGTCGCAGACCTGTTTTAGGCAAACGTGAAGTTTAACACACCAGGCGAAAAATTTGCTCGTCTTGTCACTCAATAGCATAAAAAAAGATAACTGACCAAACGGAGTGAGGCCTCATTGACCAAGTGGAGTCAGGTCTAGGTTTACGAAGTGACATTTCTATGTATGTATTATTTGTCCGACCATAACTTGAGTATCGTGGTTATAGTCGGTTATATATTATAGTTATAGTTATATATTATTTATTATAGTTGGTCGAAGGAACACGTGACCAAAATGCTGGCCTCTATCTCGCCCAAAGGGTGAGCATCGCCATACAACGTGGTAATGGGGCCAGCATTTTGGGAACAATTCCCGCAGGCAGCGGCCTTTTAGATTAGTTTAGTTTTATTGGTTTAGTATCGTTAATTTGATCATCATGAAATGCTGGCCAGAAATTTAGTAAAAAAAAAAATTAAATATAATCAAAATCAAAATCGGTCGAAGGGCTGTAAAGATATTGAGGTTCCAAGGTCTCAGTACGCCAAGAACTAAGTACTAGTTTTTATTTTCTCATAGCATTAGTTAGTTAAAATGAAAGACAAAATACTGCTAAGATGCTTGTAAGTAAAGCAGATAAAATGAGGTAAAAACACCAGCAAAAAACCGCTAAGCCTGGAAATCAATCCACGGACAAGAGCGATGCTTTTACTTACCCCTAAATCTATGAATTTGTCTTAGCTGTTTTAATTTTAAACTCGATGTTGTTATATTATAGGAAAACGCCAAACAAACTTTTTTAATTAATTTTTGTCTTGTTTCTAATTTAGGTCATACCGTATCATTGTATTCAAGTCACGATCCACTATAAACATTAATTTGTTATTCACCTTGTTGTTCAAGATTTTTTTTCATCAAAATAAGTATTCTCAATTTGAAATTCAAAAACCGCGCCGGTTAAAAACACATTCACGAATTCCCAATTCAAATTGGGAAAAATATTCACGACGGACCGACGCGTTCGAAAACCGCGCCGTATTCAAATTCGGAACGTACTGCTCGAATTTAGTCGGCTGCTTTCGTTGCGTCGTGCAATAAACTGATGCTGCGCTTGGTTTTTGAACGGAACTATTTTCGGTTGTGGTAGGGCTGTCACGTGAATGATTTGTGTTGTTTCTATTTGCTTTGAGTGATGGCTAAATTAGTATTTAGAGAATGGGAACGGAAATGGAGTCCATAAATACTTAATATTCAAGTTTTCATAATGACATTATAAAATAAGTGTTGACAGGTTTGGTATATTAAATAACTTTTTAAAACGAGGTTCAAATGTTTGTAACAGAACAAAGCTACCAATTCGAAGGCATCGAAAAATAAATGTGTTTTTAGTGTCTGACAGCCCTAATAGTACGGTAATAAATGTTATTTTTGAATGTCTTTCATGCTAATGCGTATTTTGAAGCGCAGCCCCGCGTATTGTAGAATTTACAATACGAACTGGCTAGTTTTTTGTTTGATCTTTATTACTGGCCAGTATCTTTTTTAAAAATACAACAAGATGTTACATAGAACCTTTTTGAATTATAGACTTTTTAATCTGAATTTTTAGGGGAATTTAGTAACTTTTCTATCTTCAATCTAGCTTTAGATAAACCTAGAGAAAAAGATGGACCACTGAGTCATATTTGGGTGAAGCCAAGAACTTCTCTACTTTCGCGCGTAGGTACATACATATATACATATGTAGAAGAGTTTTTGGCTCCACCCAACTCTAGAGTAGTGCTCCATCCTTTTCTCTAGGTTTATCGGAGATTCTAGCTTAGTAAAAGAAAGCTAAATGTAGTTTATGAAACTACAATTTTGATTGTTCGTATTAAAATAATAGCAAACCCGGTCAAGGAGTTGTAAAAGATATACGGGTCACGAGGTCATAGTTCCGTTTAAACTTGTAGTAAACATAAAGGGCCTTGCTTATAAAGCCTGCCTAAAGTTAATCATTGCTTAAAGTCGTCTTGTTTTTGCACGTGACTTACGTCAGCGAGAAGTTGTTAGAGCTTTTTAAGCAAAGACTAACCTTACGCAGGCTATATAAGCAAGGCCGGAAGCCCGTTTTATATATGCCCCCAAGCCTTTTCCCCCAGGGCTAAACAAAACGATCTCTATTATTTTACGATATACGGTACGACTTTATTCTACGCTATCGCTGAGACTCTGGATTTCGTGCCCGATGCTGCTTAGTTTTCCGCCTCGCAGGTTTGGTGATGTAAAGCATAACATTGTAGCACTCAAGGATACTGTAGCAAATTGATAAAGTTTTATCGAAATTCGAAATTAAAAATACGAGCAAACAAACATTGATAAGGTACATTAGATTTTCCCTTCATACGCAAACCAGATAAACCAGAGGAAGCCAGAGCGTGACATGCTCTGCTTTGCCTGACTGAGTGTTCCCCGATAGATACAATATGGGTGCGTTCAAGTCGAGAGACGCAGACCTGTTATGGGCAAACGTGATGTTTAACATCAGGCGAGCGATTTGCTCGTCTCGTCACTCAATTGCATAAAAGATACAAAAGTTTCTTCGGGGCAATCGTGCTCTATCGTAGACCGTATCATTGCTCACCATCAGGCGAGATGGGCGTCCTAAAAAGATATTCTGAAAAAATCTTACTGGACTCGTAAAGACTTACATTCAAAAACTTATAGCTGGAAGTATCAAAATCAAGCCAGAAAACTAGTTTTTTATTCACTACTCTCGCCAATTTTAGCTTGTAATAAAAATAGTGCTTTATTATTTTCACTCTAACACATGCTTGCGTCTTTATTTCTTTAATAAAAATGTCATTATGTTTAAAAGCACATACGCCATTATTCCAGTGGTAATGCAGTGATGATTTCCACATGTCGTTCTATTACGTAGGTCTGGCACTCTTCCACGGCACTTTTTTATAAATATGAAAGCTAGTTAAGGGGGTAGTACACAAGCTCATTGAGCGAAAGTGTGTCATTATTTTGTTAAATAAAAATATATATAATTATTTAACAATTGTACATGTGGTCAATTGGCCATTATGCAGAAAATGTACAAAATAATACAAGCCGTGGTAGCTCAGTGGGAGAACAGCTGCTCTGTAATCGTGAGGTAGCAAGTTCAAACCCCGACTGGTCTTGACCTACCTACCAATGAGGTCTTTGGAACTTATATACGAATTTTCATAACACTGGCTTTACGGAGAAGCGTGGCCAGCGTGGTGGAATACGACTTAAACACCCTTCGAGAGTAGATCAAAGGTTGAGTTGTTGACTAAATGTATAGTATGTACCTACATACCATGCATAATTCTTTATTGACACTACAAAAAAAATGTAGTTGCTTTTTGTAAAATTGGGCAAGATCCGATAAAAGGAACAAGAACATTATTTTTACAAAACAAAAAACAAAAACCGACTTCAAAAGACCGACTATTGAGTTATTCATCTATTTGTCGCGCACGTACTTAATGCAAATTTAAGACTTATATGGTTTTCTCATGGATACCATTATCAGATCTGGACTAAATTGAAATGGGACCAAATGAGAAGCGTCAGCTTTCTAATAAAAAAAGAATTATCAAAATCGATTCACCCAGTCAAAGTCTCTTTCGAGTCTGATGTTACGAGGTGTTGTCTCTCACGCACACACTCACCTTCTCGTTCACTTCCTTCACCTTTCTCACTACTCAATACATAAACTTTACACTAGTACCTCCTTACACAACATGATATGTGATTATCATTAAATCGCCTCGTACCTTTCATTCTGTAATATTTTATAAATACGAGTACATATTATGTATGTATATCTTTAGTATGATACTGGCATTATGTAGGTTAAGTTCAACTTGGGAAGATGTTAGCATCCGAGATTCAGTTTTCTTCTTGTTCGGATGCTAACACCCACTTAAATTTACAAAAAAAAAAAAAAAAAAAAATGAAGTGTCAAAACTCATAAGGCTAACGATTAAAAAACCATTCTACCATAGAATATACGGTCGATATGTTTTCATTCAGCCTTTCCAATAGGCTATTTGACACTATTAAAAATATGCTACGAAATGTGGTCATTCTATTAGGTAATAACATAAAAAAACATATTTATCTCTGTTTTATCCAAAAATATTTATAGATTTTTCAAAATAAACAAAATAAATTCAAATTTTTTTTAAAATTCTTCAGCCACAAGAACGCTCTGTGATTGGCTACGCCTCGCGTGACGTCACACGCAGGTAAACATTGTTTAATGCTAAGACACTTTGTGTGATTTTATAATGTACACTTTGGTACAAGTTTGACGTTTGTCAAAGAATAAAGTTTGGTTACTTGCCTGTGACGTCACGCAAATCACATGTTGTCCGCCATTACCGAAACAGCGTTTTTAGCGCGAATATTGTAATTTAAATTTTAACACAGTATTTTACGAAAAATACTGCTAATTTCGCAGAAATATACATGTGGTGTATTAATCATATGCCAACGAATAATTTAAAACAGTTTTTCAAAATCAGTCAAATAGCCTATTGAATAATCATTGGTACGGTTGTCTGGAAGAGATCGATCTTAGCGATAAGACCGCCTTTTGTGCCTTTTTCTTTTATATTTTACTATGTTTGTAATTTCATTTTTTTGTGTGTTGTCAATAAAGATTATTATTATTATTAAAAAAAAAAAAAAAAAAAAGTTATGAGGTAACTTTTGACTACAGAGACTCGAAACATCGAGCAGCAATGTACAGTTTGTAAAGAGCATGCTTCTTTTCGCATGCTTTTTATGAGTCTGTGTATTAATAGCGCTATTCTGAATGTCATTTTGATATTATTATTCTGAATGTCTCATTAGATTCTTTTCCTCAAACATTCCTTCACTGTCTCGATATTCTAGCTAATTAAAATCGAGCAATTTCTGATCTAATTAAAATTAGTCTTAGAAAATGGTACAACAGAATCGACACTAGGTACTGTCTTTCTTATTTTGGTATACCTACATTACCTATCTAGGTTTATATTGATGGACAAGTTGTGATCTGCACTAAATATATCTGATATCGAATTAAATAGATACGAGTACTACCAATTTGCCGTCCACGTCCCACTTTTATTGCAAAAAATAAAATAGCGCGCTCTAAAAGTAATGTGAAAATCGTAACAAAAACATAACCCATATCAATCCATAAAATATTCTTCCGCCCCAAATGGTTTCAAAAGAGATTATAGCAGTGTATCCGAGTTTCCGTGAGCGTAGAAATAAGGGGTTGTTTACGGAGAGGCGGGGCGTTGCAGCGTCGCGTCTCGCTGGTAACAAACATAATTATGTTTGTGTATGCTAGTGTTTGTGCAGAAGCGTGTTTGTGCGCGTTTTGTTGGATATCTAGAGATGCTCGCGGCAGAGCACGCTGTGGCCACGTCGGTGACGCAGCTGTCGCCATCGCAATCCTTGCCGTGTCCTTACGCTGCCTGTCCACTGAAGCAGAGAAGAAAGCGAGCTCTTCTCCGCTCCAGTGAACGGGCAGGCTTAGTGTCTCTCAAACTCGCACGTCGCCGCGGCAGATGCCTTCATTCTGCACACACCGCACCACGTTCCGCGGCTTCACACATTGCCATATCCTTTGCCATATTGTATTTTGGCGTGCAACGCTACGGACAACACCGCAAGCCCCTGCCTCTTCAAGCACCATCTTTCCGCAAGCGAAGAAAACGTGACACCACGTGACAATCCGTAAAATTGTACTCTCGATCGTTTCCAGTAGTCACGACCAGAAAAAAAATCCCGCTCGTGACCAGTGCACGCCGCACTAACAACGCTGCACGCATTACAAAACGCCCCGGGTTTCCCTAAGCGTGACCTAAACCCCGCCATGTGCCGCGCTCGGCCACGCGGAAGGGCTCGTGACAGCGTACATCACGCTGTCACGGCGTCATCAGGGTTAAGGGCTGAAAAAGGGGTTGAAAACTTCACTACAATAACAAAAGTGCGTTTAACCCTGTGACACTAGAGTGTTGGCCTCAGAATCATATTTTGGAACTCAAATTCAAATAGTTTATTGTAATATCATCATCATTCTCAACCTTTAATCCTCCCCACTGCTGGGATACAGGTCTACCCTCGAGGGGTGATTAGGTCATATAGCACCACGCTGGCCAAGTACAGATTGGTGGATTCACATACTCGTACGCCATTGAATTGAAATGAGAACAATTTTAGACCAAATAAAAGGCATATCTTACAAGGAAGTAAAACCACGAGCAAATACCAGAAAGCCAGGAATTTGGACCGACAATACCAACGCATTTTATACATCGATGATGAATAAATTCTAACCGAATATATTTTCTCTCTGAATTTGAACGCGCCTTTAAAATTAAAAAGAAAGATTGTTTCGTTAAATCGTTTTATCACCATAGCTCATTCTCGTCGCCTAATATTGTCATTTTGTTAATAATGAAACGAAAAGTAAGATATATTTTCACACAAAAATAACCCTACTAATTTAATAAATGGCAAAGTTTGTATGTTTGGACTTTTGTATGTTTTTATGTTTAGATTTTTAGATATTTGGATGGTTAATTTTTAGATGTTTTGATGTTTACATTTTTAGGTATTTGGATGTCTGGAAGCTTGCTACTCAATCACACATAAACGGCTGAACGGAATTAGATGAAAATTGGTATGAAGCTAGCTTATACCCTAGATTAACATTTATGCTGCTTTTTATTCCAGAAAATTGAACAGTTCCTCTACGACAGCAGGTGAAACCATGGGACGCAGCTAGTTTATTCACAATGACCGAAATAGATACATGAATATTCTGATTTGTAAGATATATTCTCCCACAAAAATAACAATTAACATTAATATCCAACCCAGTTGACTCGAGACAGACAGGCTATTGTGTATGAGTATATATATACTCGCATACTTGGCACGAGCGGAGTAGGTAACACTTGTGAATGAACTGTGGAAGATGCACCCGACTGTGCGGCCAGTATGGGGGGTTTGGACAAAGTGGCAAACCAACATTTTGTAGAATTCGTGTAGACAACTCGGATTTGCAGATTTCTAAAGGCCGTTTGTTACGATATGGACCGATTCCATTTTTGCCACTCTTTTTTATAACATAAAGGTCAAAAAATTTGAGTGTAAAATAAAATAATATGAAATTCATTCTCAGATAGGTACAGGGCGTAAATACATATTTTAATGGTTCACATCACATATTGAATTAGGTACCGAGTCAAATTGTCTTGCCAGATGTTCCGTCAGACCCCAAAATTAGGCAGACTTGGGCACACTTTGGCCAGTTTATCGGCAAAATCAAGCTGGCTGCTGCTTACCTGGAAGCCGACTTGCCTGGAAGAGATCACTCTTAGCGATAAGGCCGCCCGTTGTTGCACTAGTTTTAAGTGTTAATATCCTTTTGTTTGTAATTTCTGGTGTGAACAATAAAGAGTTTTTCTATCTATCTATTACCCTGTTCCATATGACAGTGTTCGAGATGTAGCGTTACTACACTCCAAAGCAGTGGCCGAGTAAAAGTCCTTACTGCTTTATGAAACTTCTGGAAAACTGATGTCACTTCATGCCGATGACGTCAAAGGAAATGGGATGTATGAAAAAGAACAACCGGCGTTTTGAGAGCGTCTGACGCAAGCTAACACTGACACCGTTTCTAATTGTGGTAGGGAAATTGCTACTTACCCAAATAATTGTTCAAACAAACAGATGAAGCTGTTTTCATACAAATTATACATAGCTTAGCATAAAGCATAATGCAGCTGCAGCATAATCTTTTTTAGAGTTCTGAACCACCTTCGCGGATGACCCCTTTATGTGAGACTTCGGTGTCTATCTGTGTGTCACTGCTAATTATCTCTGGAACTATAAAAGCTAGCAGCCAACTAAAAGTGAAATTTGACACGACGCTAGATAATGTTAACCGCTACAAGTTTTAGAAAAAAAACATGCTGAGAAATAGGTTTTCATCTGAGAATTGGGTCCTGAAATGGGGACCTAAAATTTAAAACCAAGCAATGTGTTCATGTAGGGTATCAAAAGAAAGGTATTCATTTTGACATTTCAAAGATAGAAAATTACGTCAACTAAACAGAAAAAAAAATAATAGTTTTCTTGAAATTCCAAAAAGATGCAAAATAAAAGGATCTTGATTCAATGGTCTTGAACTTATTTTCTTTTGAATTACGGGTTGGTCCCATGTCCCATAGTAAAAGTTGTTCACAATGATGAAGTACTACGAGATTTTTTCGGCTTGCCCTTTTTTATAGCCCTGTGTCATTTAAAATGCATATCTCAAACCGATAATCGTAAGAACTATAGAGTCATACCTCTAATCCCCTCATAAATAAAACAAGGACACCCAAACCCGAAATACCGGCCATACCTAAGCGTTCGAAATTCATAATTTATTGAACAATTTTCATTTTACAACCGTAACGATTGTCATTCGCGCATCGCGGGGATTCTCTCGCGAGACGTTCAGACTTTATTGTTTGGAACGCTTCCAAAGCGTTTGGGTTTACATTATCATTATTGTTTTCATAGCGTATGAGCTTAGGTAAATTGTCGGACCTGTTGAGTACTTGCCTGCCTGGAAGAGAACGCTCTTAGCAATAATACATTACATGTACATTTTTAATACATTTACCTACATTTGTATATTGACGGAGGACGTTGTATTCACGTAAACGTTACTGGATTCTTCTTTATTATAGGAGTGACATAATCTTTCGAAAGCATAAAAACAATCTAAACTGTCGAGTGTTTTGTTTAGGTTTTTGTTACTTAACATAGATTTTATTGTAATCAACAACATTTTCAACCCGTAGTCGCCCACAGTTGAGCACCGAAGCCTAAATTTTAAAACTTGGATAAAAATTAAAAAAACGTTCACCATATTGCTACTGAGTTTACTAAAATGACCGCACTACTAAAATAAAGTTTTATACATTTTAATATTTTTTTAAATTAATTTTTCTTTGTCAAGTATACAATTTTATTAATATTTTATTTTCTCTTAAGTCTTGAACGTTTTATTACGTGGAAATGTTTATAGACTTTTTATCGTAGCGTTCCGTGCCTAAATGCTTTCAATGAAATGTCTAAATAGACTATAGACCTACCAGACTATTGTTGGCCTTGTAATCTTCATGATTAAACCGTATCATCTGTCTGTGGGTCTGTATTTTTATGCCTTAGAGGCGAACAAGCAAACGAGCCGTCTGATGGTAAGTGGTCATCGCCGCCTATGGACACTTTCAACACTCGAAACATCTTCAGTGCGAATAGAGTTCACAAAGACACCTTTGGAGACTCAATTCACTCTTCGTTTGAAGCCAAGATTTGGAAGAAAAACCGAAAGATGGTGACCCATTGCACGGAATACAGATGAGCGGAAGAAATAAACTTCTGAATTGAACCATACGAGACTTCCACGCATCTATATGTGTAATATCGGCTTTTTTTATTCTATGTTAGGCTTGCGTTTGACCGCCATCTTGCCTGATGGGAAGCAATGATGCGGTCTACGATGGAGCACGCTTGCCTAGAAGATACCGATTCACTCTCGACTTTAAGACACCCATATTATAACTATAACACAACATTTTACTATTGTTAACATCTTTCGAGATTACAAATTAACTCGACAGATACCGCATTACAAGATCTGTTTCTTAACAAACTTTTTCGCAATTGGCGAAAAGCGCTAGTTACAAGGAGTACCTAAGATAAATAGAGAGATAAACTCTTATATAGCCTCTTCTTCAAGATTAATGGGAACGAATTAACGAACTAATTAATAGGAATAAAACTAAGTGTTCTTAATGACAATGTTACCCTTAGCTTCGCATGGATATATACGAATCCTGTTTTCTTCTTCTTCTTTCTTTTATATAAAAACTAGCGGCCTGTCCCGGCTTCGTACGGGTAGACACTATAAATTGAGATGTGAGCTATCCTATCTGTTATGTTAGATCAAACTGCACACGGTGCGCAAATTTGATTGAAATCGGTTAAGTAGCTTAGGAGTCTATAACGGACAAACAACGTGACACGTAATTTATATATATTATAAGATTAATTGCTGTTCGTTGGTCTCGTTCAAACTCGGTGACGGCTGGACCCGTTTGACTATTATTTAATTTATTTTATTCACTCTAAACAAGGGTGGCTTAAAAGAAAGAAGTGGGTGAAACGGGCTGCAGCTGGAGAAATATAATTTGCAGAGGTGTATTTTGACCAATGTGGTGGATTATTGATAGTCCTGAATGCTGCTCTGAAGAGGTAATCATGTCAGCCAGCCTAGCATGCATGCTATGTAAAAACAACGTGACAAAATTTTGTCGAATCTTTTTATACACAAAAAATGCGTTTTTTTTTCTTTTTTTATTTATTTTTTCTTTTTTGTCTTTTCAGACACACTTTTTACACATAACCTTGTCATTGTCACGTCCTCGCACGCCAAAAAGTGACGAGAAGATTTTGTCGCGGTGTGCATGCTAGCTTAGCAGGCCGCGCTGTCGTGTGGCCTACGTTCCCAGATTAGTGAACTATACAGATGAAACCGCAGGCTCATCCTAGTCAAACCGAGCATAAAGACAGAAATCATAAAAGTTTTACTGCCGGCCCAGCGTGGCGGGTTGACGGCGCGTAAATTAACATTGGCTAGCTGCCAACATATCTAAATATACCACGCTAGCTGCGGGCTTACAGAAAAGGCTGTTAAGAATTTAAATAGGGCAGAAATCGGCCAAGGAGTTGCCTTTTTGACATGTGAACAAAGGTATTGTAAGATTTGTACCTAAGTCCTGCTAGCATCAACGAATAAAAAGTTTTAAGGAATGTAACGGACACGTCTACGAAAATAAGAAAAGCCCGCGAAAATTTATACCGCACCAAATATCCGCCATTTAGGTTTTTATAATTTTAAATATTAAAAGTAACAAGTACTTACCACTGGCGCAATAAAACAAATATGTCAGCGAATAATTAGAATTGTTTTTTTTATTTAATTAGTTAATTTTAGAAATTGTTTATTATTATTATTTTGGATATTAAGATTATCTGTTATCTGCCTATATATTGGACTGTGTTTTTAATGTTGAATGCTCGATGAGGGAAAACTGAATACTTCAAAAAAATTAATACACTGTCATCTTAAAACAAAGCTTATAAATTACAAATTACAATGTATCAGTTGTCCAATAAATATTATATATCTGAACCTGAATCTATTTTTCATGCTGATAATCCAATAACAAAGACAATGGCAAAACAATCTTAATTGTCCAAAATTAAGTTCCTTTCCCCTCAAACCTCTGCATGGACTATCACTAATTTGTCAGACAATTCACCCCAATATCATTGTGTTAAATGTCACAGTTAACCTCCCGCAGAACAGAGTACGAATTTCACACTCCAAAGCCCCTGTTTTAACCTCACCTTTGTAATAGCCTTGCTTTGTATCTTCAATTTCTGAAACTAAATACGATTCGGGAGCTACTGCGAAGCTCCAACATCTTTTGACCGGAAATGTAATATTCGAGCAATTTCTTAGGGCTTTGTTAAGATCGTAGTCAAAGGAACTGTGCAGTGCACTGCAGCTTATTCTATAGAATCTGGAGCTAGTTAAATCGAACGAAGATTGTATCTAATCTGAAAGTGGTGTAGCTAGAGGTGCAATTAAGGGCCAGACTTTGGCACGCTGCTATCTCGCTCACACTTTTCAATATTTTAAGCAACTTGATTTTTCATAATTATCATATTCAGTGATTAGTTTTAAAAATGTTGAAATGCGCGAGTAAGATAGCGTCGCCACATTCTAGGTCTTAAATGGCGCTTAATAATTAAAGTATGAAATTTTGTCGATTGATAAACATATATAAATACGAGTACCGTCAACATTATCCTCATCAATCTCAGCCCTTAATCATCTAAAGGCCTCTCTTATTGTACAGTGCGCAGGCTAGTAGTAGACTAGGCAAGCGTATAGTGAAACGCAAGTAACTCAAGTCCACGCAGCGCAGGAGTCCGCAGGACAGAGCAGATTGAGTAATGCATGAACATACTGAGAGTTGCGTACTGCGGTGTAAGCACAAGCGAAGCAGACGTGTGTCTCGCCTGCTCTGCCCTGCAAAATCTATTCTACGCCGTGCTGCGTCAACACCTCAGCAAACCCAAGATTCAAGATTGAAAATTAAAGATTTTATTTGCAGAATGTAACAGATCTTATGAAATTAAAAACACAGTGCCTTACAAACTACCTCCTTAAGAGGTGTGCAAATGTTTAGGAATCGATTTGTTTAGGTGCATTCCTCATCCCGGACCTGCACCAATCTTGTCTCTCGTCCAGCACCGAGTAAACTTTAATTGCTTACAACCCAGTGTTTTCTATTTATCAGTGGCAAATACTTCAACAGTTCACAGTAGCCGCGTCTCCTCACTAATGAGGTGACAGCCGACGCGACACTTGTCCCCTACACCCGGGCGCTAGATTCAAACGACAGTGTTTTCTTGCGCGCTGGCTGCTATCGTAGACAGATCATTTTTAAAACCGAGTTGAAAAATAGAGGCAAAAATACAATTTCAGTCGCTGCAAAAAGAAAGTGGTTAGAAAAGTTGCTTACTTAAAAATTATTTTATTGTTTTTTAGGGAAGTTTTTTCGTTAAAAAAAATCTGAGAATATTATAAACAGGTTGACTACCTGAGTTAGACATACTCTGGGATATAACGTTGCCTTACTACCTACATTTATAATTTTCCTTTTCATTACTAAAAGACCTTTGCCCAGCAGTGGGACAGCATAGGTTAGAGAAAAAAAAAACTAAAAACTTTTGCAATGTAAACAAATCTGAAATTAAAATCAGCTGTTGCATAAATTTCGTCAAAAGTCAAGGACATTTTACGGTATGAGTATTGTAAATTTAGATTTCTGGAAACTGATCTAGGTACGTTTAAGAATATCCTAAACTATTTAAAAAAAAATCCTGAAAGTTTTATTTCATCTCAGGCAGCTCATCAGGCCTATTTCATTCGTCCAAACATCTTAAGGAAAAGGAAATCTGAATTGATCCTCGAATAGTACGAAGCCGATTGGCGGCTGGGATGAGACTCGTAAAAAGGGTCTAATTAATCAATGCCCCTATTAAGAAGATTAAGCTTTTATAGGAAGGGATTTACTTACGGTACGATACTTCCAAAATTCGAATACAATAATCGTAGACTTTGGAAACTAACGTTATTTTGACACATTTTATTTTAATTAATACGGGAAGATGCTTAATGAAAGAACATAAATAGGCAAACAGGATATAAAATTACAAATAAAAACCAGAGCTTAGGTCCACGGGTAGGGTACCCAAAAGGCCGGCGACGCTACCTCTTTGAATTGCAATACTAATTCTCTGGCCGAGGCAAGCACCAGCGCTTTGGTCGTTTGATCTTTAAAATAATAAAAAATAAATAATAATAAACATGGGAATGTTCACGTAAAAATTTACGAGTAAATGACTTAATTTTTTACGTGAGTATTCTCGTGTTAATTATAACAAAACCGTGGACTTACCAGCATGATAATTTTTAGACTAGCTATGTTACATGCCGCGATTTTCCCAGCTTTTTTCGTAAACAACCTCTATAACTATATTAAGGCGAATAAAACAAAAATATATTACAGTATCCAAATCGGTTGAGTCATTTTCATAACTATAAATTCAAAAGTAAAGGACTTTCATCCATTTTTATCTCCTTAGGGAATTAAAAAAATAGAAGAAAAATTTCTGTCCAAAAAAATCATTATTGAATTTCAAAAATCCTTTCTCTACTAACCAAGTAGGTAGGTGTTAAGCGTTTTTCGACAGATTATGGTGGAGGCATAATTCTATCAACGGGTTTTGGAAAAGATAGATAAATAATTTATTGCTTTATCCGTCTTATTTCAGCTGGACTAACAAAACAAAGACATAAATTAGAAAGTATATTTTTCTCGGTCACTTTTGACACGATGATTGATTTAAACACTGTGAATATGAATCACAAAATGTTTAAACTAATAAGAGTTGAGATAGAAAACATTTTGACTACAGGGTTATAAGGAAAGGGTATGCTAAATTGCTAAGACGTAAAGGGCTGATAGTACTCATAATTATGAACTTTTGCTATGGGACCAACCCAGAGTTAGCGAAAAAATAATCAGCTGCTCTATAAAAAATGTCAATGACTCTCAACAAAATGTATGGAATAGCTGATTTATTTTCGCGATTTCCGAGTTGGTCCCATAGTAAAAGTTGTTCATAATGATGAGTACTATGAGCCCTTACCTTATAACGCTGTACAATTATTTTATACTAGCTGACCCTTGCCCACTTCGTTGGGCATAATGTTAATTAAACCCGAAGCCATCGCGCGCCGTCCGGACCGTTTTTTCTCCGATTCACTTTGCAAAACGGACTACCACGTAAAAGATTTTTTATTTTTCGGTTTTTTATATAACCTATGACACTCAGCAATAATGTGGCTTTCTATTGGTGAAATAATTTTGAAAATCGGTTCAGTAGATCCCGAGATTACCCCTTACAATTTAACAAATATACAAACACACAAACTTTACTTCTTTATAATATTATTATATATCAGAGAGCTGATAGTATGTATAATATTTGTATCAGCACCTCTTGACATTTCACTATAAAGTATCCAATTTAGATGTTCATTAATACTTGTCGAGACATAGGAGAATGACAAACAAATTGATCAAATTATTATTCTGACTATAAATATAAAAAATTTCTTTAAAGTCAGTTTGTTGGTTGCTCAGTTCGTCCGTACAAAATGTTATTGAAAATGCAGTTTACCCTACTGTCTAGTACAGGCCCGTCCAACATACGGCCCCCGGGCCACCATGCGGCCCGCGTAAGTCCTTCGTCCGGCCCGCGACCTGGTTAAAACTTAAAAAAATATTACTAAAAAATATATTATGTAGGTACATTTTTAATAAATGATTTGGCATAGGAAAAATACCGTTACATTTTATTTTACCTATGAAATTTGTTTTGGCCCGCTACGATTACAAAAATATGAAACCTGGCCCTTTACAAAATTGTGTTGGACACCCCTGGTCTAGTAGAAGGGTATTGTTCTTCGGGTTATACCTATGTGAAGATGGCTCCCATACAACAAACGTGACTTTTTTGGTATTTGTTGTTTAAACGGCAACAGAAATACATCATTTGTGAAAATTTCAAAAGTCTAACTATCACGGTTCATGAGATACAGCTTGGTGACAGACGGACGGACGAACAGACAGCGGTGTCTTAGTAATAGGGTCCTGTTTTACCATTTTCGTACGAAACCCTAAAAAGGATCTACAAAAAAAATAGTAGATGCTCCACACTCACAAAAACTGAAATGGAAGTGGGCAGATCATGTAAAAGGTGACATGATGAAAAATGGTCCAAGCAAGAAGCCAAATGGGCAGGTCCGAAAGGAAAAAGAAGACAATGGGATTCCACAGGAAAGATAGGCAGGCGAAATACTTAGTAAAAAAAAAATAGTTTTTTTTATAGGCTTGCATTTGACCGCCATCTTGCCTGATGGTAAGCAACGATACGGCCTACGATGGAGCATGCTCGCTTCATATAGTATACTAGCTTTTACCCGCGGTTTCGCTCGCATTGATTTATTTTAGTAAAAAGTCTCCTATGTTACTTTTAATACCTCCAAGAATATGTGTTGTACAAAGTTTCATGATGTTCGGTTAAGTAGTTTTAACAAATAAACTACATTCACATTTATATTATAATACTAGCTGACTCGACAGACGTTGTCCTGTCAAAAGCCATTGCGTCAATTCTATGTCAAATGTCAAAAGTTACATTAAATTAGTTTACATTGTCCAAAGCGCTATATGGTTTAAGTATTTTTAAATTTTCTAATTTTTCATGTTTTTTTCCTATAAATTGAGATGTGAGCTATCCTATCTCCTAAGTTAGATCGAACTGCACACGGTGTGCAAATTTGATTGAAATTTATATATATTAAGAAGAAGATTAAGTAGGGATTTAGTAAAAACTTCCCGCTAGAGGTAGCTCTTACTTGCTTGAGATAAGAAGAAATGGCTTAAAATGGAGGAGGTCTGTACCCAAAGACGTCTTTGTTCCTTAATAATTATTTAATTAATATATCGTTATAAGGCAAGGGTATACTAAGCTGACAAGGGTGCATGGTACTCGTCATTATGAAAAAAAATTACTATGCGGCCAATTCAGAAATCGTAAAAAAAATCAGCTGTTCCATACAAAAATAACAATGGCGCTCGACAGAATATTTGGAGCTGATTTTTTTCTCGATTTCAGGGTTGGTCCCATAGTAAAAGTTGTTAATAATGATGAGTACCTACTATCCGCTTTTTTGGCTTAGCATACCTCATCCTTATAACCCTAAAATTCTACGTACGTGAAGAACAGGACAAAATTATAACAAGGTATTTTTTATCTTAATCTTAATATATATAAATCTCGTGTCACAATGTTTGTCCTCAATGGACTCCTAAACCACTTAACCGATTATAATAAAATTCGCACACCATGTGCAGTTCGATCCAACTTGAGAGATAGGATAGTTTAAATCTCAAATTATAGTCGCAATTTTAATTTATTGCAAATTATATATATACTGATAATTTTTACTATAAATTGACAAGTTAGCATCAACATACTACGGTTGCTATAGTTACGCAATAGACGCAATGGCTTTTGACAGGACAACGTCTGTCGAGTCAGCTAGTAATTTATAAATTACGTGTCACGTTGTTTGTCCGCTATAGACTCCTAAACTACTTAACCGATTTCAATCAAATTTGCACACCGTGTGCAGTTCGATCTAACTTAGGAGATAGGATAGCTCACATCTCAATTTATAGGAAAAAAACATGAAAAATTAGAAAATTTAAAAATACTTAAACCATATATTATAGCGCTTTGGACAATGTAAACTTTTTTAATGTAACTTTTGACATTTGACATAGAATTGACGCAATGGCTTTTGACAGGACAACGTCTGTCGAGTCAGCTAGTATTTTATAAAGACTTCGAGCATTCACGAGTGAACCCGGGTGAAGCAGCTAGTCAACTACAACAGTTGGCTCCAAAACGAATACACAAATAGCTTACAGGTGCAGGAAGGGTATTCTGAGCCATTCGAGATTATCTCGGTCACTTTCACTCTGATGATATTTCTAATGAGCGTGACGGTGACCGAGATAACACCTCACTCGCCAGAATCGGCCCGAACGCGGCTGTAAGTCGAGATATCTTCATTTAATACTCCACTTCCTTTGACGTCGTTCTTAAGACAGACTATAAAGTATAGTCAATTTTGGATGCTATTAAATTTTGCAATGCTTATACTACGAGTATAATAATTATGTGATTTTCTTATCTATACTTCTATACTAATATTTTAAAGAAGTAAAGTTTGTGTGTTTGTATATTTGTTAAATTGTAAGGGGTAATCTCGGGATCTACTGAACCAATTTTAAAAATTCTTTCACCAATAGAAAGCCACATTATTGCTGAGTGTCATAGGTTATATAAAAAACCGGAAAATAAAAAGGCTTTTACGTGGTAGTCCGTTTTGCAAAGTGAATCGGAGAAAAAACGGTCCGGACGGCGCGCGATGGCTTCGGGTTTAATTAACATTATGCCCAACGAAGTGGGCACGGGTCAGCTAGTAGGTATATAAAATTCTTGTGTCACAATGTTAGTTACCATACTCCTCCGAAACTGCTTGACCGGTTTAGGTCAGAGAATCGGCTACTATCTATTTTTCATACCCCTAAGTGATAAGGGTTGTCCACCCCTAACATTTATTTTTATTTTTTGGACAAAATTTTTATTTTTTTATAATGTGGCTTATGTGGCTTTAAAAAATACATACAACCCTAAATTTTCACCCTTCTATAACCAACCCCTATTTTTTTAATAGTCACTAGAAATAATTTACATATATGGCAAAACATCAACGGTGTATACCTGTCTCATCTTAGGTTTGCAGACGATCTTGTACTTTTTGCTGAAAGCCTGGACGATCTCCACAATATGATCCAAGACCTTTCGGATGCTTCTTTGCAGGTGGGCCTAAAGATGAATATGACCAAGACCAAAGTGATGTCGAACGTTTCTGGGACTTCGAACCCAATAATGATTGGGAACGAGAGCCTAGAGACGGTGGATAGTTACGTGTATCTTGGCCATACTCTATCTTTTGGCATAGAACATCAAAAGAAAGAGATCGCCAGGCGTATACAGCTTGGATGGGCGGCCTTCAAAAAGCTAGATGACATCCTCAAGTCACGCCATATTCCACAGTGTCTCAAGACTCGCCTCTTTAACCAGTGTGTCCTGCCCACCATGACTTACGGTGCCGAGACATGGACGCTCACCCATGAGGCTGTGAACAAAATCAAAGTTGCACAGAGAGCCATGGAGAGGTCCATGCTCGGCATTAAACTACAAGATCGAGTTCGAAACACGGAAATCCGACGAAGAACCAAAGTTCGGGACGTCGGAACCGTAGTTATGAACCTTAAGTGGAGTTGGGCGGGACACGTGGCTAGGCGAGAAGATGGCAGGTGGAGTAAGGCAGTCACCGAGTGGTGGCCGAAGCTAGGCAGGCGAAGTGTTGGTCGTCCGGCGGCGAGATGGACCGACGACATTTTCAAAGTCGCGGGTCGAACCTGGATCCGATTGGCACAGGACCGAGGCAGATGGCACAGTGAGAGAGAGGCCTATACCCAGCAGTGGGATAAAGAAGGCTGTGGATGATGATGATGATGATGATGGCAAAACAACGTTTGCCGGGTCAGCTAGTATCTATATATAATATAATAATTATGAGCGGATTCAGCCGCTTTCTCACAGAAATGTGTTGTTTTTCTGAAAAGTTGGTGTTAGTCCGGAATATAAGCAAATCTCGCACCAAATTTTACCTAAATTCGTTGAGCCGTCTCAACATGAAGATGTATTAAGGATACACAAACTCACTTTCATAAACCCCGATCTATCTAAAGAGAGAGGCCTAAAAAGTACCACCTCAACATAGGTATCCATTTCCTTACTATTAATTTTATTTCATCTGAAAGCCCAAAAAGCGAGCACAGTTCATACCAGAGATTTCTTTAACATCCGACTGTTAAACAATTAATAATTACTTCTTTCCCAACATTCCATATCCTACTGAACAAAGTATCTATATAATGACACAATACACGTCGTCTCTGCAAGAACACACACACTTCATGCAAAGTACCTTTATCATTACTTATTATTATTACTTATTACTTACTAAATTTATCAATTATAATAGTATGTAATAGATGTAAAATTTATGAATTAGATTTAGATATAAGTAATAATTTTTGGCCTTATTTTTTAATTTTTTAATCAATAGATTCAATTTACATATTGTTTGTGATGTAAATGCTGTAGATTACAAGAAATAAATAAATTAAAAAAAATGATAATCACCACCTTTTCGAACATCGGGAAGTCGATCAAAACTCAGCTGCGAGATATGACCTATACACTCATTGCAAGCTGAATAAAAGCTTGTAAAAACAACGCGAACCGAATATGTAGTGCAAATATTCGGTTCGAGTTGTTAACGGTTGAATAAATGGCAAATACACCCAGCACTTCCCAGAGCTTTCGGAAGTATAGCCTTTATTTTCTTATAAGAAATTCCTTTCGTTTTGCAATATTCAGTGGGTGTAAAATTTACAATTTCCCCGAATAAAAGACCGCATTGTTTACACCCATTCATTGAGGGCTTTATTCTAGGGAGAGAGATGTTGTTTCGGTCACTGTTGCTCGCATAGCAAATGTCATGACATAGAAAGTGACGAAGATAATCTCGAATGGCTCAGAATGCCACTGTTCGATTGTATTGAGTGCGGTCCGAAATTTGGACAGCCTAGCGATCTATCCTAATGTGGGACATCCTAGCGATATTTCAGGACGGTGGCCATCAATTTGGACCACATGGGATTGCGGAGACATAGGTTACGGTGGGATTGGTTGTTTATTACTGTTAGTACTGAAGTGGTAGGGGCTGTGGATTGGAAAGAAGTCTTACTGCAACATAAGTACCCGAATCTGTTGGATTTATCCTACTAATATTTAGATATAAATGTCAAAGTTTGGACTACTATTCTGTCCTACTATTCTTCTTCCTACTATCCTACTTCCTGCTATCCTACTAAATATTATAAACTCGAAAGTTTGTAAGGATGTATGGATGCATGTTTGTTACTCTTTCACGCAAAAACAGCTGAATGGATTTACATGGAATTTGGAATGAAGGTCGTTGATGGTCTAGATTAACACATAGGTTACTTTTTATCCCGGAAAACGGGTGAAACCGCGGGGCACTTTTAGTCAAGCCATAAAGACAATTTTTACAAGAATCAGTATGTAAGACAATCGACTCAAAAACAATGGAAAATGTAGCGAGTTTTGAACTAAAACTTTGAGCTCCGAAGTTTTGCCCATTTACTACGCTTACATAGTATTCAGTTCTATATGAGAGAAGTTTCTAGTTCTTGAAGTATTCTCATAATATCACATTAGGTTAGGTTGCTCTACAGGGTTATGAGGAAAGGGTATGCTCCGAAAAAAGCTCATAATACTCATCATTAGGAACAACTTTTTGAGCTGATTTTTTTTGGTGATTTTAGTTTACGAATAACTTTCAATATCGGCCCAAAATAAAAATCAGCTATTCCATACATTTTGTCGAGTGTCATTGACATTTTTATATGGAACAGCTGATTTTTTTTCACGATTTCAAGGTTGGTCCCGTATCAAAAGTTGTTTGCAATTATAAGCACTATGAGCTCTTTTCGGTTTAGCATGCCCTTTCCGTATAACCTTGCATGAGCCAAGTTTGCAGTTCTTGAAGAGTTTTCATAATATTTTACTAAGTTACTCCATACTTCCTTCGAGATAAGTAATGGTTTCCTCGAATATACAGGATGTAATAAATTTTTGGACGATCATCACATTTCCGAAGCCGATATTAAATTTCACATTAACTGATATTACTTTCACACTTAGAAAATAATATTTAGGTATCTAACGTAATGTTTTTTAAGCTATTGCATAGCTTCTATCGCGGGCCTTGAGGGTGGAGACCGAATCCAGAAATTCCGTAACGAAAATAACCTTACAAAAAAGGAAGATATAAAAACTTAAACATTTTTAAAAAAATAGAACTACGGGGGTACACTCGGAAGAGAGAGTCATGACGTTTGAAAAGTCAACGAAATCTTACACTCGACACCTAGAGGCGAGATGCTGAACTAAAGAGACAAGCGTGATATTTCAAAAAGTCATTAAAATTCTGCTATTCATCGATAGATGGCAAAACTAAAAAGTATCACCGTATGCAATAGCTTTACCGCGGCAGTCCCCGAGTGCCACACGTCTTTTTATTTTTGAGAATTTAAGGTTTGTATTTTAGTTTTCTGCTAAGATGCTACCAAATTAATATAACGAATACTAAATGAAATAATAGCAAGCAACAAACCCTACTATTATACTAATATTATAAATATGAAAGTTTGTATGTTTAGATGTTTGTGACTCAATATCAAAATCTAAAAAGTCAAAATGGCAAAACTAATTTTGATGAAATATGGTATGAATATGAAGATAACTTACCTATACCGTGGGTTAAAATAATTATTATTACTAATGGTGTGAACATTAAAGAGTTTATATAACTATCTATTTTAAAATAACTAACTGTTTTTTTTTTAACTTTAATTAGTCCGTGTTTGACCACCAGCTGGTCTCATAGCAATCGACGATGTGGTCGAAGATGAAGCACGCAGACCTAGAAAATATCTATTTGAAACCTTGAAAAGCATAAAGTTTGTTGAAGCGCGTATGAAACAGTCCGCACCTAGCTAATTATATTAATTGTTAACTGATGGAATCCTAATGGAACCCATCACTGTCCTAATAAAAAGGAAAACATTTCAAAGCCGGAAATCTCACGTTCCAAATTCAAACTCGATTCGACCGTTCATTTGAGAAACGAAGCCCATTTGCGATCTACCCTCATTAACCTTTCCGCGAGCATTACAATCCATATTGACTTAAGAACAAAATTAAGATTTCATTTCACCTTTTAAATCGGGATATTGAAATGATAATGAGTTTTCTTTTCGTTGCAAACTGTACTCTATTGCGTAGAAAATAAGATGCTCGGTGAGAGTAGATTTCATCTTTTGTTAAGACTAGTCGAAGGAAAAGTGGAGATCGTTCTATTGTCTATTTTTAATTGACTGCAATTTTCTGTTTGACTAAGGAGCTAGTCGATTGGAAATAGCAAAGTGTACTGAGATGAGAAGAAGTTGGAGCGGAAGTTACTGCAAGTATATATTAAAACTATACAAAGTATGAAAAGGGTCAAGAAAATATTGAAAATTGATCACGTGACTAAATATTTTATATGGAGACTATATTTTTTTTTCTCGAATTTAGCAAACTTATGTCACAAAAGTTGTTCAATTTGACGTGCAGAAGAACACCTTTAAGTATCACTGCACCTTTCCGTTACACCTTGTATAGCTGCCCTCAGCGGCTTCACTGCACCGGAAATGAAAATCGGTGATGATGATGATAAAAATTACCTTATTTCCTTTTGTACTTTCTTTGACTGTTTTTTTTTCTTCATAATAATAATACATCTGTATTTCAGACTTTCATGTCCATACTAAAATATTCTTAAACCAGCCACTGCAAAAAAAAATCTTATAGGTCGGTCCATTTTCGAATTTTTGCGGGACTAACACACGCCAGCAAAATATTTTTATTTGTAAGATATTATAAAAATCTAAAACCGTAAACCTTTCTTAACTAAGATGTAGCCACTGCAAAAAAAAATCTTATAGGTCGGTCCATTTTCGAATTTTTGCGGGACTAACACACGCCAGCAAAATTTTTTATTTGTAAGATATTAAAAAAATCTAAAACCGTAAACCTTTCTTAACTAAGATGTAGGCATATTGTAAATTGGTTTCCTTACCCACCTTCTTCGGCTAAACTCTGCTAAAGACACCGGAAATGAGCATAAAGTAATATTTTACGTGGCGGATGTCAAGTAGGTAATACAATATTTTTACAACGCCATTTTGTGTCGTCCTACAATGTGGGTTAACGAGGATCCAAATACGAGTATTTTGAAGACTCGAGTATCCAACAAATAACCAAAATAGTTTAAAAAACACGCATTTCATCGGTCTTTGATAGGTGTGCAAAGTTTGAATTAAATCTGATCGTTCAAATTAGTGTCATGATTTTTAATCTGTAGTAGGTATATATATAACACCTTGATGTGATTTACTCAATTTTATATGATTTAGTATTTAATTTGATGAACAGTCTTTTGATTAAAATGGTCACCGGAAACGTGGTTCCCCCGCCAAGAAAGGAACGATTATAAAGGGGAGGGGATAACACTTGGTGGGGCAGAATGTTGGAAAGAGAACGGCAATTCGATTGGAGCTTTAGTTCCGAATAGACGTCGACGTAATACTGTTACTGTGAATATAATTGAGAAATATAAGGTATTATACAAATATATACCTACCATCCTGGCGTGAATAGAGGTGTTTCATTTCAGTAGGGCAAAATCAAGCTCAAAGGAGCCGGTTACATACATACATTTCTGAAGGCTTTAATTGACGGACAACAACAAAAGTATATCTGTCTTTGTCATTGCAAGCTATTAGACAAGGATGTCAGTACTTTTAGTAAAATAGATTTGTCAACTAAAGCCGTCAAACTTGAGCTTAATGTGGAAGTTCAGGGGTCTTTTCTGGTGAATGAAATTACCTCGGTCACTTTCACTCTCATGAGATTTCTAATGAGAGAGACAGTGTACCGAAATAATGTCTTACTCGCCATAATAGGGCACTAGGACGATTCTATTAAAAATTAGCTGCGTCTAGTGGTTTCGTCAACTTTTTTTCTTTTTAACAAAACCAATAAGAAAATTTAAATCAGTCGAGCCATTTTCGAGTTTTAGCGAGACTAATAGGTTGATAACACGTAACAAGTACAGTGGCGAGACAGCAAATGGGCACACTCGGCCGAGCAAAAAAATCATTGTTCTAGCGACTGTCTCGCCTCGTCAAACTGTTTATACAAACCGAGTACTCAACCAAAGACACTGTCTCGCCCCTGTACTCGTTACGTGTAATCAACCCATAACGAACAGCGATTGATTTTTAAATATGAAAATACACGAAATTTTAGTAAAATCCAGAATAGAGATACTACTCTGCATTAACAAATAGGCTACTTTTCATTATTATCAGTATCATATTAGACGGTAAGAGTTATTTATCCCAAACAAAGAAGCAATCCATAAAAATTGAAATTAATTGATAGATCCTATTTTCCAGACTTTGTAACGAAACAGCCTTCGTATCTCTCACAAAAATAACAAATAAAAATATTTATAACAGGTTGATTTTTGATAAATCATAGCAATGCTCTAGTGTTTTGCAAAGAATGCTCAGGATCGAACGCAGACTCTAAAAGTGATGCGAATAAAGGTTGATAATGTTAAACTATTATTTAAATAAGAAAATAAGATTAATTGTACTGATCTTGGTATATTTAGAATCCGTCTATCATTAATAGTTAAGTAAAAAATCAGTCAACCAATTCAAATCCGTAGAATGTTCCGCCGTTGTAAAATTGTATTATGTAGTATTTTGTTGAGCTAAAATTAGGGATTTTAAAGTATTTTAATATTAAATTAGGAATTGTTGAGTCACATAAATGCACATTAAGGCTTTCATTGGAACATTTAGGATTAAACTATCACGAATAATTAACACATGCCTGTTAGAAACATAAAATAATGCAATGGCAACATTCTAATTTTCTGGGTTTTTTAGAATCCAAGGCATGGCAACAAATAAACTGCGTAGAAAAGAACGGTTCGATTACTTGATAAGAATTAAGTTCTAAAACAAAATAAATCTGCGTAGAACGGTTTTTGCAATAGCGACGTGTTTGGTTACTAGGAAGTAATTAAGATACGTTATTTTTCATACTTTAGTAATATTAGGTATTGAGCTTTAGCGAAGATCGGAAAATACATTATTATTATAATAAGGAATTGTTACGTCTTATTATTATAAACTAAAACCTTAAATCAACAATAAATAAGATAACACGGCAGGATGCTCAGAAGCAGGTACTCTAGCCAAAAAGGTATTCATTATAAAAGTTCAAATAAAGAAACATTCTTATTTAAAAATGAGTACATGGTTATTACAAAACAATAAATCAATTAGTTATCTCAATCGCAAATATCACATTAGTGGATAGATCTCAGACACAGGGAGAAAATGAATAAACGCGTCAATTATTAATACCTGGTTTGAAATCCAGAAACGTAAGGCGCGAGGTGGCGTGTTGGTCGAGCGTCCAATCATAGGGGAGCATTGGAGAATATGTGATTGTGATTGGTCGTCGACGGATGGTTAAGCAGAGCTTGGAACGAATGGGGACAGACAGCGACGAGCGGCTTGGGGAGACGTCGGCCATGTTTTGGATTGCTTTTATTTCGGTAGATTTTCAAAGTTTAAGAATACGAATTTAGGTGTGATTCAATAAGTACAGGTAGAAAAGAAGATAGGTAAGCGATGTGCCAGCCGTCGGGAGTTGCCAGATAAGGATTCTAAGATGGACTGCCGAACTTTTAAAAGGTTTGATGGAACTGCAACGTGGTAAGTATTGCGTCGAGTCGCCGTGTCGTAAGAGAACGCCGCACGGGGTGAGTGACCTTAGAATATCTTGAGGAGTTCTTGTGCGCATTTTAACTATGTGTACTTCCATATCAGTGATTACATTGTTTTAGAATTCAGGGATCATTTTAAAATAGTTTAAAAGTTAAATTCATAACGTAATGATGTGGGCCACTAAAGATGGAGGTTTGGTTATGGATATTGATCAATAGTTTGATTTAGGATCGTGTAAGTATTTTAAGCAAAGATCATAAACATCGTTGATGGTTGATCTTGGACTTCCTTTCGGTCCGACAACAAGGTAGTACTTATTAATATAGTACCACAATTTACTAGATTATTTTAAAAGACGTCGTCGTAGCTTTATCAATTCAATTCAATTCATTTTATTCATACCGTAGGATGCTATTTACAACATTTGGTAAAGTCAACTTTGTACAATAAAAAAACATGTCCTAATATTAGAAGAGTAATAAATCACGTCACAAGAATAAAATAAATTAAAAGATAAAACATGTCACTACGAGAGTAATAAAACATGTCACAATAAATATAGAGAATAAAACATGTCTTAATAATAAAGGTAATAAAACATGTCACAGTAATAAATATAAGGTACTTGTCTGCTATTATGTAAATACAAAAGAAGGAGCGATTAGGAAATAGTCTTAGTCACTGACTGAAGATACTTGTGACCTTTTGTGTTTATAGGATGTGTTTTTCTTAAAGGGCCTGTTTCGACGGGGAGCTACTTTCCTGAGATTATTTTAATCCAGTTATTTAATTGAATTTATTCTTTGTGCATGTGTGTTTGGTTTTAGAATCTTTTATTTTTGCATTTTGTGTTCTTTTCGGTGTTTGTTTTCAGGACGTATCGTGTTGTGTGTGTTAATTGAGTGAAATACCTAGTGTAGGATAACATGCTTAATAAACAATATTCGTGAATAAAATAAAATAAATTAGACTTGAACCAAATAAAGTGAAATTAGATTAAATTAAAATAAAATAAAATCAAATCAAATTAAAACAAATAAAATCGAACTAAATAAAATAAAATCAAATAAAGTAAAATTAGATTAAATTAAAAATAAAATAAAATAGCTTAATCAAATAAAATCGAACTAAATAAAATAAAATCGAATTAAATCAAATAAAGTGAAATTAGTTTAAATTAATATAAAATAAAATAAAATCAAATCAAATTAAATCAAACTAAATAAATTAAATAGAGTAAAATCAAATAAAGTAAAATCAGATTATATTATTATAAAATAAAATTAGATTAAATCAAACAAAGTAAAATCAGAATAAAATAAAATAAAATAGTTCAAGCTAGCTCAATTCGGTGCAGTAAATAATAAAATAAATGTAAACGGTATAAACGGTGGTATTGTGTTCATCCTATGGGCCGGAGGTCCCGGGTTGGATTCCTGATCCGACGGTTATTGAGTGATGAATTTGAGTACCTGTTCTGAGTCTGGGCGTTAGTAGGATCTACTATAGCGTATACACTATTACGTTTATGCTAGGTCGTGGGTTCGATTCCCGACTGATATGTTATTAGAGTCTGGGCGTTAGTAGGATCTACTATAGCGTATACACTATTACGTTTATGTTAGGTCGCGGGTTCGATTCCCGACTGATATGTTATTAGAGTCTGGGCGTTAGTAGGATCTACTATAGCGTATACACGATTACGTTTATGTTTAGGTCGCGGGTTCGATTCCCGGTTGATATGTTATTAGCAGAGTCTTAGTTAAGGTTAAGCTTAGTCAAGTCTTATTTAAGTCTTGGTCAAATCAAGTAAATCAGACAGCCGATCAGTCTGTAGAATCTACTGTAAAATAAATACGTTTACGATTAAAGTAAATCGGACAGCCGATCAGATTGCCGAATCTATTATAGGATATACATGCTTACGATTAAAGTAAATCGGACAGCCGATCAGTTTGCCGAATCTATTATGAATGCCTACAATTAAAGTAAATCGGACAGCCGACCAGTTTGCCATGTTAGCCATTCGAAGTTATACGAACTATCTCGAATGGTTGACAATAGTTGCTGTCAGATGAGCGGCCAACTATAGTTTGACGAGTAACTATTTAATATACGAATAAATGTAAAGTAGATCGGAAGTCTCTTTACTATTTTAATATTATTTACATAACGTGAAATTACGTGATGTTTGACTCACCAAGTCTTACATATTATAATATTTTGACTCACCAAGTCTTACATATTATATTTTGACTCACCAAGTCTTACATTTAATGGAACATAGGTTCTGAATCGACACGATGACATTTAAGTCAATTTACCTCTTCAATTCGAAGGTCAACGATGATCTTTCTTTACACACTACTTTTATCGAAGGTTTCTATGGAAAGATCCTTTTGCTGATAATTATCTGAGCTGTAACATGGAGCGATATCTCCGAGGTTACCCTTGACTCCAACGGGATGACAGGCACCTCTTATGTCTATGGTTTAGTAATTGTTGGTTGTCTTCGTAAGATACTAAAGGCTTCCATGGAAAGTACCTTACTATTAATTATCTAACCTAAGCATGGAACTATGTTTCCGAGGTTACCCTTGATTCCAACGGGATGACAGGCACCTCATTATGCCGATGGTTTCTTAATTATTAGTCTTCTTCATTTAGTCTACTGATAGAAAGTTCTATCTGAGACTGACGACTTGAGATGGTAACGGGAGAGTTACATTCATCTTTATCACACTATGTGTTAGACTTGGTTGTCTAATTAGATGATTTTAGATAAAGGTTCCAGAGTATGTATTTACGCGCTAACTTCAGAATAAAACGATATTCTAGTTGGTTGTTCACTGCAGTCGCTATATTGCGTTAGGCAGTTAGGTGGTTAGGTAGGGTTCGAAAGGGATTGCATTCGTTCTTCCGGGACCAGATTCATTACCTTAAGGTAATGAGTAAGCTCCTTGATGAATAAATGTGTGAAAGGTAAAAAAATGAAGGATGTAATGACTGACAGACTGACTGACATTTGCCAAAAGATTATGTCCTCTTCTCTTAGCTTTTGGGTTGTTATAATATTCAAATATGTTGAATATGATAGTTGAATATGATAACGACGTTTAAGTCAGGCGCTCTAATGTTAGGAACACACAGAGGTGTGTATTTGTACACGTAAAAACGGAAGAGTGTATCCAGTCTGGGCCGAAACACATTGCTTACCGCGGTGGAGGGGCGGGGCCATAGCCAACAATTTATGTGTACAAATACATACAAACATAATACATAAAAACCATAAAATAAATAACAAAAAAATATTTGGTGTAAAATCTTAGTAAAGTTTTAGTAAAATATTGTTCTGAACTTATTAGGCCTGAAACTAGTCCGAAACTATAATTTAGAATATATTTCGTATCATATTTGATAAATATTTAAGTCAATTTTACATTAGGAATACTAAGAAAAATAGTTAAGGGTTAAAACCTAGCATACCCTTTATGAATAACCCTATATAACTTACGTAGTAGGAATCTTGTAGCTTAGAGTAAGTCAATTTGTTAGGAAATCTATTCAGGTAGCTCGGTTGCTCATACTTATTCGTAACTTAGGTTCTACGATCACAACGCAAGGTTTTTCCACTAGACAATCACTTGGCCAAAACAGTAGGTTAACGTTAGCAATCGAAAAATTTAGGTATAGCTAGTAATACATAATTTGCATATAGGTAGATAGGATAGATATAAATAGTAAGGTAGATATGTTTTTTAAGAATAGGGTAGGGGTTTTTACAATTTGGTGCCGTGACCAGGATGTGTACTTCGGTTATTACGTGGTTAGATTAGTTCGGTTAGAATGCAAAAATATCAAACATACATAGTGTTAAATGTAGATTTGTATGTTATTTTATTGCTCCGAGTAGGATTTCGCGTTGTATTTGTTATTTTAATGTATGTTTGATGCGTAGAATTTAAGGAAATGGGGTCGTACGGAAAGGCTAGTTATTTAAGAAGTGTTCAAGTCGTCTTGAACACAATTTGTTGTTCGTGCAAAGGAGACGAGAATAAGTATGAGCCAATATTAAGCTAGGGTAAATAGTAATTTAGGGTTATTAATATTTAGGAACGTAATTGATTATTTGAAATAGGTAATAAAAAATTGAAATAGGTGATAGGAACTACTAGCTGCTTGTATAAATATAATTATACGGTTGTTGTTAGGAACCTGTTTAAAATAGGTTGTACAATATTAATTAGGAAATCTAGTAAAACATCTGATATGACACACATTTAGATTTTATGAAAATAAGTTGGGGTTGGGGTCGAACGTTGCAGACAAGTAGAAATAGAAAAAGGTTGAGATTTAGAAATAGAATTGGTTATAGGATGACTATTGACAGATATTCTAGTTAAGTTTAGGACAAGATCGCAAATAATAAGTAAACAGGATATGTTTGATAAATGTATAAGTACATATGTTTGTGTTTCATTTATACAAAAAGGTAAACTCACGATAGTTCACAGTTCAAGAAACGAGTTTCAACATTAGGTAGGGTAAATGAGATAGCAAAATAAAGAAACGGAACGTAAGAAGACTAAAACTCAGTTGTGAACACTAATCAGAATATTTTATGCTAGTTCATATAGGCAAAACTGTCTGTAGGTAGGCTAATGAAATAAAATATTACATAATTTGCCAGATATCATAACGGAAAGGTCTGCAATGTCGACTTAAGTAGGCATATGATTGGTTAAGCAAGATAGGTTCAGTGTTAGATTCAATCAGAAGTTCTTAGAACTTAATTATAGCTCGTATTACTAAAACAATGACATAAGATCTTTTAAAAGTAGTAATAACGGTATATAGACGGCCTGTTTGGCTCAGTGGTAACATAACCACTTTATAAGCCAGAGGTCTCGGGTTCGATTCCCGGCTGGGCAGATTAATTTAAATATCTGTTCTGGGTTTGTGTGCTGGTTGTCCTTGTCTTTGTGTGTGTTCCACGGCATTCCCGACACAGGATTTGTCCTGGTGGGAGTTGTGAGTGAAACGTTTATTTTTAAGTCTCGTAAATAAGTTTAATAAAATAAGTAAGTAGGTTATAAGTAATCTTTAAAACAGTTATTGATCGAATAAGTTTCAATAGTTCTCAGAAAACGAGTGGTTAGACTTAGTGTCAGAATTAAGGCGTCAGTAAAGCATTTAGGCAAAATAATAATACCCGGTAGTTCTTCGAAAAAATGAAGTGCCATATTATCAGGTAATACAAATGGGTTTCCTTTTAAAAGGATAAATTAGGTAGGCCAGCTATAGCAATAATATTCTAAGACTTTGGGGTCGAGTCGTAAATATTTAGTGACTGAGGAGCAACTGAGAAACTAGTTAGTCACAGTAAAATGATCAAGTGTTGAAAACAATATTTCAATTTAAATTCAAATAGTACAGTTCAAGTATAATGATACAGTTAGTTATATTATCATCGCAGTCTTTGTCGCCGTTATTCATAATTGCTTGGGTGACACCGCGGGTCGCAACTAGTAATGAATAAGTGTTGTAGTAAATTTAAAATAAATTTAAAGTAATAATAGCATAAATACATGATAATATAGAAACGGAGTGCTGTTAGTACATTCATATGATTAGTTAAATGGGGAAGTGCAATCTGTTTGTCTAAAGTGTCCGTAGGTGTTGCTGTTTCCCTAGAACAGAATGGAAGGCGGTGAAACGAACGCTCTGAGTGATATTAAATAGCAAAAATGTTGACGGTTGAAAAGTATTTGTGATAAGGGATGTAAGTAAGACAGTTTATAGTTTGAAGTGGTTTTGGGGCACCGTAACATCGGAACTAGAGATGAGTTGTCAGTGTCAGGGTTTAGCAATTACTACACAAACGGTTCAGTATAAAAAGGGGTTTGGAGCTAGGTTAAGTCTAAATGACATTCACCCCGTCGATATAGATATCGGTTTATATTGAATTCATACTCACACGCAGTGCCACATGATGGTTACCACAATTTCCCCACACTTACATGTTCCGATCGGAGGTAGTCAGAATTTTATGTACGATTTCAAGAGCTTAAGGGTCCTGAGGTGCCGGAAGGGGAATTTCTAGGAGGCACAAAAGGGTTGAAGATCGAAGTAAGGAGGGAAAGTGAAATCTCAAGTAGCTGATACGAAAGGTTAGGGGGGAAAGCACTTTCTCTTGTTCTTCTAACTGCTTGACTCACAACCAAGTTCTTGCCGAGGTCGGATATCTTGTAGTACGAAAGATTCCTTTTACGGAGCACGGATCTGTTGTTGAGTCGGACTTATTAAGATGATTATTTCATGATCGGTTTAAATACACTACACATATAGTGCTAGGGCATAAACATTATACATATTATGGCATAAACACGTAGTGTGAGTTTATGCTATAAAATTTCTCACACGTTTAAATTTTATTGTTGAAACTTGAATATTGACAATTAAGAATTCGCACTTTTGAACTTATAAGGGGTTTATAATTTTCGAGTGATAATATTTTTATTTGGTCGGTTATATTTGTGATATCGTTACTGTTGGTTAAATTTATTCCGATTAATTCATCTTTATAAATTTAAGGGGTCGAATGTAACGAAACAGCCTTCGTATCTCTCACAAAAATAACAAATAAAAATATTTATAACAGGTTGATTTTTGATAAATCATAGCAATGCTCTAGTGTTTTGCAAAGAATGCTCAGGATCGAACGCAGACTCTAAAAGTGATGCGAATAAAGGTTGATAATGTTAAACTATTATTTAAATAAGAAAATAAGATTAATTGTACTGATCTTGGTATATTTAGAATCCGTCTATCATTAATAGTTAAGTAAAAAATCAGTCAACCAATTCAAATCCGTAGAATGTTCCGCCGTTGTAAAATTGTATTATGTAGTATTTTGTTGAGCTAAAATTAGGGATTTTAAAGTATTTTAATATTAAATTAGGAATTGTTGAGTCACATAAATGCACATTAAGGCTTTCATTGGAACATTTAGGATTAAACTATCACGAATAATTAACACATGCCTGTTAGAAACATAAAATAATGCAATGGCAACATTCTAATTTTCTGGGTTTTTTAGAATCCAAGGCATGGCAACAAATAAACTGCGTAGAAAAGAACGGTTCGATTACTTGATAAGAATTAAGTTCTAAAACAAAATAAATCTGCGTAGAACGGTTTTTGCAATAGCGACGTGTTTGGTTACTAGGAAGTAATTAAGATACGTTATTTTTCATACTTTAGTAATATTAGGTATTGAGCTTTAGCGAAGATCGGAAAATACATTATTATTATAATAAGGAATTGTTACGTCTTATTATTATAAACTAAAACCTTAAATCAACAATAAATAAGATAACACGGCAGGATGCTCAGAAGCAGGTACTCTAGCCAAAAAGGTATTCATTATAAAAGTTCAAATAAAGAAACATTCTTATTTAAAAATGAGTACATGGTTATTACAAAACAATAAATCAATTAGTTATCTCAATCGCAAATATCACATTAGTGGATAGATCTCAGACACAGGGAGAAAATGAATAAACGCGTCAATTATTAATACCTGGTTTGAAATCCAGAAACGTAAGGCGCGAGGTGGCGTGTTGGTCGAGCGTCCAATCATAGGGGAGCATTGGAGAATATGTGATTGTGATTGGTCGTCGACGGATGGTTAAGCAGAGCTTGGAACGAATGGGGACAGACAGCGACGAGCGGCTTGGGGAGACGTCGGCCATGTTTTGGATTGCTTTTATTTCGGTAGATTTTCAAAGTTTAAGAATACGAATTTAGGTGTGATTCAATAAGTACAGGTAGAAAAGAAGATAGGTAAGCGATGTGCCAGCCGTCGGGAGTTGCCAGATAAGGATTCTAAGATGGACTGCCGAACTTTTAAAAGGTTTGATGGAACTGCAACGTGGTAAGTATTGCGTCGAGTCGCCGTGTCGTAAGAGAACGCCGCACGGGGTGAGTGACCTTAGAATATCTTGAGGAGTTCTTGTGCGCATTTTAACTATGTGTACTTCCATATCAGTGATTACATTGTTTTAGAATTCAGGGATCATTTTAAAATAGTTTAAAAGTTAAATTCATAACGTAATGATGTGGGCCACTAAAGATGGAGGTTTGGTTATGGATATTGATCAATAGTTTGATTTAGGATCGTGTAAGTATTTTAAGCAAAGATCATAAACATCGTTGATGGTTGATCTTGGACTTCCTTTCGGTCCGACAACAAGGTAGTACTTATTAATATAGTACCACAATTTACTAGATTATTTTAAAAGACGTCGTCGTAGCTTTATCAATTCAATTCAATTCATTTTATTCATACCGTAGGATGCTATTTACAACATTTGGTAAAGTCAACTTTGTACAATAAAAAAACATGTCCTAATATTAGAAGAGTAATAAATCACGTCACAAGAATAAAATAAATTAAAAGATAAAACATGTCACTACGAGAGTAATAAAACATGTCACAATAAATATAGAGAATAAAACATGTCTTAATAATAAAGGTAATAAAACATGTCACAGTAATAAATATAAGGTACTTGTCTGCTATTATGTAAATACAAAAGAAGGAGCGATTAGGAAATAGTCTTAGTCACTGACTGAAGATACTTGTGACCTTTTGTGTTTATAGGATGTGTTTTTCTTAAAGGGCCTGTTTCGACGGGGAGCTACTTTCCTGAGATTATTTTAATCCAGTTATTTAATTGAATTTATTCTTTGTGCATGTGTGTTTGGTTTTAGAATCTTTTATTTTTGCATTTTGTGTTCTTTTCGGTGTTTGTTTTCAGGACGTATCGTGTTGTGTGTGTTAATTGAGTGAAATACCTAGTGTAGGATAACATGCTTAATAAACAATATTCGTGAATAAAATAAAATAAATTAGACTTGAACCAAATAAAGTGAAATTAGATTAAATTAAAATAAAATAAAATCAAATCAAATTAAAACAAATAAAATCGAACTAAATAAAATAAAATCAAATAAAGTAAAATTAGATTAAATTAAAAATAAAATAAAATAGCTTAATCAAATAAAATCGAACTAAATAAAATAAAATCGAATTAAATCAAATAAAGTGAAATTAGTTTAAATTAATATAAAATAAAATAAAATCAAATCAAATTAAATCAAACTAAATAAATTAAATAGAGTAAAATCAAATAAAGTAAAATCAGATTATATTATTATAAAATAAAATTAGATTAAATCAAACAAAGTAAAATCAGAATAAAATAAAATAAAATAGTTCAAGCTAGCTCAATTCGGTGCAGTAAATAATAAAATAAATGTAAACGGTATAAACGGTGGTATTGTGTTCATCCTATGGGCCGGAGGTCCCGGGTTGGATTCCTGATCCGACGGTTATTGAGTGATGAATTTGAGTACCTGTTCTGAGTCTGGGCGTTAGTAGGATCTACTATAGCGTATACACTATTACGTTTATGCTAGGTCGTGGGTTCGATTCCCGACTGATATGTTATTAGAGTCTGGGCGTTAGTAGGATCTACTATAGCGTATACACTATTACGTTTATGTTAGGTCGCGGGTTCGATTCCCGACTGATATGTTATTAGAGTCTGGGCGTTAGTAGGATCTACTATAGCGTATACACGATTACGTTTATGTTTAGGTCGCGGGTTCGATTCCCGGTTGATATGTTATTAGCAGAGTCTTAGTTAAGGTTAAGCTTAGTCAAGTCTTATTTAAGTCTTGGTCAAATCAAGTAAATCAGACAGCCGATCAGTCTGTAGAATCTACTGTAAAATAAATACGTTTACGATTAAAGTAAATCGGACAGCCGATCAGATTGCCGAATCTATTATAGGATATACATGCTTACGATTAAAGTAAATCGGACAGCCGATCAGTTTGCCGAATCTATTATGAATGCCTACAATTAAAGTAAATCGGACAGCCGACCAGTTTGCCATGTTAGCCATTCGAAGTTATACGAACTATCTCGAATGGTTGACAATAGTTGCTGTCAGATGAGCGGCCAACTATAGTTTGACGAGTAACTATTTAATATACGAATAAATGTAAAGTAGATCGGAAGTCTCTTTACTATTTTAATATTATTTACATAACGTGAAATTACGTGATGTTTGACTCACCAAGTCTTACATATTATAATATTTTGACTCACCAAGTCTTACATATTATATTTTGACTCACCAAGTCTTACATTTAATGGAACATAGGTTCTGAATCGACACGATGACATTTAAGTCAATTTACCTCTTCAATTCGAAGGTCAACGATGATCTTTCTTTACACACTACTTTTATCGAAGGTTTCTATGGAAAGATCCTTTTGCTGATAATTATCTGAGCTGTAACATGGAGCGATATCTCCGAGGTTACCCTTGACTCCAACGGGATGACAGGCACCTCTTATGTCTATGGTTTAGTAATTGTTGGTTGTCTTCGTAAGATACTAAAGGCTTCCATGGAAAGTACCTTACTATTAATTATCTAACCTAAGCATGGAACTATGTTTCCGAGGTTACCCTTGATTCCAACGGGATGACAGGCACCTCATTATGCCGATGGTTTCTTAATTATTAGTCTTCTTCATTTAGTCTACTGATAGAAAGTTCTATCTGAGACTGACGACTTGAGATGGTAACGGGAGAGTTACATTCATCTTTATCACACTATGTGTTAGACTTGGTTGTCTAATTAGATGATTTTAGATAAAGGTTCCAGAGTATGTATTTACGCGCTAACTTCAGAATAAAACGATATTCTAGTTGGTTGTTCACTGCAGTCGCTATATTGCGTTAGGCAGTTAGGTGGTTAGGTAGGGTTCGAAAGGGATTGCATTCGTTCTTCCGGGACCAGATTCATTACCTTAAGGTAATGAGTAAGCTCCTTGATGAATAAATGTGTGAAAGGTAAAAAAATGAAGGATGTAATGACTGACAGACTGACTGACATTTGCCAAAAGATTATGTCCTCTTCTCTTAGCTTTTGGGTTGTTATAATATTCAAATATGTTGAATATGATAGTTGAATATGATAACGACGTTTAAGTCAGGCGCTCTAATGTTAGGAACACACAGAGGTGTGTATTTGTACACGTAAAAACGGAAGAGTGTATCCAGTCTGGGCCGAAACACATTGCTTACCGCGGTGGAGGGGCGGGGCCATAGCCAACAATTTATGTGTACAAATACATACAAACATAATACATAAAAACCATAAAATAAATAACAAAAAAATATTTGGTGTAAAATCTTAGTAAAGTTTTAGTAAAATATTGTTCTGAACTTATTAGGCCTGAAACTAGTCCGAAACTATAATTTAGAATATATTTCGTATCATATTTGATAAATATTTAAGTCAATTTTACATTAGGAATACTAAGAAAAATAGTTAAGGGTTAAAACCTAGCATACCCTTTATGAATAACCCTATATAACTTACGTAGTAGGAATCTTGTAGCTTAGAGTAAGTCAATTTGTTAGGAAATCTATTCAGGTAGCTCGGTTGCTCATACTTATTCGTAACTTAGGTTCTACGATCACAACGCAAGGTTTTTCCACTAGACAATCACTTGGCCAAAACAGTAGGTTAACGTTAGCAATCGAAAAATTTAGGTATAGCTAGTAATACATAATTTGCATATAGGTAGATAGGATAGATATAAATAGTAAGGTAGATATGTTTTTTAAGAATAGGGTAGGGGTTTTTACAACTTCGACGTGCCTTAATTGACTGATTTTATTTTTTAACGACTTCCACGTGGTCGAATAAAATTATAACAAAAAGTTACCACCCAGGTAATTCCCCAGGAACACCTGTATCGATTTTATCATCAACTGATTCTGTCAGCGGGGCGAAATGACCCCTTTTACCCCCTCACCCCTTCGCCCCTTTTAGCGGAAACAGGAAATGCGACTTTTTTGTATTCTGTAAGCGAGCAGGAGTTTGATTAATGGTTTTTTCTTTTGTAAGCTGTAAATATTGAGGTATTATAATTTTAATGGCTTTGCAAAGTTTTTTGTCAATGCAAGGTTGGGACCGGGGAAGGAAGGTAGCGGTTAAGCGCGAGGTTTGGTGGGAAGGCTGTTATAGCATGAAAATAGTCTCCTATAGTTGGGACAATGTTACAGGCCCCGTTTGACAATTCATCGAAATTCAACAACGTAACCTAGTAACGGCGGGCATAAATAATATATTTTTTCGTTTTGTTAGAACTGCACAATTGCTGAACTTTTTTCAATTACGATTACATATTTATTGTAATAATGACTGATACGAGTTATTTTATGATTTGTTTTTTTAATAAACCATTTTAAACATAATAAATAATTACTGATCTACGAGATAATTTACGATCTCTTAAAGAACTGAACGTTGTTACAATGTTGCGTCACTTAACCTTTTTTCTTTTTAAACACTAAGGATGTTACTCTAAAAATCGAAAGCTGATAAGTTGAATCGAATGCAATGATTAGGTACTTGTGAAGAAATATCACCATAAATTAATAACCACGTTGTGATTATAATAAAACATAAATATTTATTATTTTTTTAACAAACTATAAAAATACAAAAAATAACTAAATAGAAAAATCATTGATTTGGTAAGGTACAATTTACTGACCCGGCTTTTTTATTGGACTGATCTTACTGACTACGTTTATTTATAATTTAAGCCTTTTATTGCTGATAATTTAATTAAACATAGTATTGACAATTATTATTACTATTTTTCTGTGTCGTGATCAGCGTGTCCTGTGACGAGCCCTTTCCACTTCTTTCTGTCGCTAGCCTTTCTTGGTCAGATTACTCCACCAATGTTTTTTATGTCACCCATCCATCTTTTAAGCTGTCTTCCTCTTTTTTTGCCATCCCGTGGTGGCCACTCTGTTATAATTTTTGTCCATTTAATTCTGCTGTCTCTTGTCATGTGTCCTGTCCATCGCCACTTTAATTGTCTGACTTTCTTTAAAATGTCCTCGACATTCGTTGTGGATCTTATATGTCGTCTGCCTTTTTCCGGTCCTTTAGTGTGATATTATTAGTTCATTTTCTATAATATTGTCTATTCTCACATCTCGTTCAAAATCTTGTAAAATTATTTTCTTTGTTTTCTCTACGACTTTTCTCCAGTCTTCTGTAGTGGCGTTATACTGGCAATGGTAGGGAGGCAATCGAATAACTTCGTGTCCATGCTCTAGGGCTAGTTCATCGATTACATACGAGTAGCGAAGCTTGGACGGCTTAGTTGCTTTTACCAGATTTGACAACTCAACTTTTAATAAAGTTGGACTTGCATCCACACCATTTCTTACCAGCCACGAGACAATTTCTTGCTTTTTATTTGCTTGAGTTGGTGTGGTTTATCGACTTGTACAGAATGATACGGTGCATTGTCCATTATAATTTTCGATGGGTTTTCTAAGCTGACTAAACCGCGAAACCGTATGGTTCGCATTCAACCATGTTTCGTCAATAAACACGACATTGTCCCAATCTGTCACTTTATTTACTTGACGTAAGAATGTTACTCTCTTCAAAATAATATCGTAGCGTGAATTAATAATATCTCTGAGTGCTGACAGCAGTGATGAAGATGACAATACTAATAACAGTTCTGACAGTTCAACTGAATAAATGTTGTTTTTTTTGTTAAATTATGTACTTGTCTTATTTTGTTCCTTAATTAATTTACGAAAGAAAAATAATAATGAGACAGGGATTCGCCTGATGATTTTTAAAATTCACATGTTTCAAGTATTGATTCATTCATTTTAATCGATGTTTTTAAGCAGGTCACCTCACTATGGAGATAAAACTGACAGTCGTCAATTGTGGCTTCTTAAAATGGCCCGAGTATAAGACTAGGTATCTGTATCACAATAACTATTTAAAAATAGTAACTAAAGGATCTGAGTATGACCTTCACCGAGATGACATTTTTTAGTCAACCCACTTATTTATTAATAATATATTTCATACAAAAAAAAATGTAATGAAATCCAATCCATATCTATACTAATATTATAAAGAGGAAAGATTTGTATTTTTGGATGTTTGTGTGGAATAAACTCAAAAACTACTGGACCGATTTCAAAAATTCTTTCACCATTCGAATGCTACATTATCCCAAAGTAACATAGGCTATTTTTTTTTTTTTTTTTTTTTATCCACAGCAAAGCGTGGCAGGGCAGCTAGTATTATATAAAAATGTTATATGTTGGTTTGTGTACGCTTCAAAAACTCAAAAAGTTCTGCACCGGTCGAGCTGAAATTTTAGCATGATAAAAGTATAATCCGCATCAAGGATTGTTTTTATCAAAAATACATACTTAATACAATTGAAACGTTTAGATATAGAGGCGATTTGAAAATACCAAGAGAAGCTAGAGCAAGGGTTCTTTTTTGCTTGAAATTTCCGGAGTGAAAATATAGACTTTATCTATCTAAGGAACTGAAAGACCAGAGCAACTTCCGGTTGGCAGTTGCTCCGGGTAAAAATATACAAAAAAAAGTAGTTAAATAAGTTTTATGAAAGATCATGAAATATGCACTTCAGTTACCCATTCAAAAATGCACCCAAAAATCTTTACTTTTATTAACGAAAGACTGAAATTGTGAATCGACATATGTACACGGACCAAACAAGAATTCGCAAAAAATAAAAACCTATACATTTTGTCAAGTGTCATTGACATTTTTCTATGGAACTACTGATTTTTTTCACGAATTCTAGGTTGATCCCATGGTAAAAGTTGTTCATACTGATGAGTATTATAAGCCCTATGCGGTTTAGCATATTCTTTCTGTATAACCCTGTCTAAGATACTTTTATTATAAAAAATAGACAGTTCTTATAAGAAAGCGAGTGAATCTAAAAATTAAAAATTACATTAAAAAAAAAAAAAAAAACAGTCAATAATAAAACCACTGATATCAGTATCGACTCTACATTCTACATTTCCCTCCCACATTGCTCTACATATCCAAAAGCCGGCTCTACCTATTCTAGAACTCGCTTTTAATATTGTAAAACCGATTTCGCTTTTACCAGCCGATCGGAAGTTCGCACACCTCGCTGCCTCGAGTTCTGGCGCCGTATTATCGGGAAACTGAGGAAATCAGCTTTTATTTTGTTAGGCTGTACTCTTGAAACCGGGGATTAACATATAGGATACTTTTTATCACGATAAAATAAAAAAAATAAAGATAGCTATGAAACCAGACGCAGCTACGAGTCGGTCCTATTCATATTATAAATGGTAAAGTTGGTAAAAACATGCAGTTTGGATAATAGGCATGACGACAGTATCAAAAAATCGCCGATTCAATGCTTTCAGGGGACTAGCCAGATTAAAAAAAATTAAAACACATCATGTTTAGTTTTATTTTTAAAAAACAGATTATTAAGATTTTCAATAAATTAAAACATTAAAATACAGCAATCGGCCATCTTGTCAGAAACAACAATCACAGCGTATGACGTCACGCCTCAGTGAACTCAGGTCATCCGCCGCTCATCACGCATAGACACAATGACATGTTTACTAGCCGTGACGTCAAATCGACGCCATGACACAAGCAAGCTGTTTTCGGGCACTGTTGAAAAAATATGTGAAAAATGGCTTCAAACTTCGTTAAACTTAAGTTTATTACCGAAATAAAGGCTTTTTTGTAAATAGTACGAGTAAATGTGTACTCACATTATGGAAGAGGATTTTAAAATCTTTCGTCACGCCTATTATTGCTTGCTCAATCATGCAAAAACGGAAGAATAGACTTGAATGAAATTTGGTATGATACTGGCTTATACTCCAGATCCAGATTAATATACTGGGTGTGGCGTAAAGAATCTTTTACTAACGGCTGGGGGACATCACGACTGTTCTAAAAAAGTCAATTTGTAATCAGTAAAATGTCACGGGTTTCGAGTTATTGGACATACCTATTTGATGTCTAATTTTCCTCAAATTTTCAAAAATGTCCAATTTTAACTCGAAAACCGTGACTCATTTACTGAATACATATTGTCATTTTCCGAACAGTCGTGATGTCTCCCAGCCGTAGGTAAAGGATTATCTACTCTTTAAGGCTTTCTCAAACAGAACGCGTTCTTAGCGCGCGTCAGAGCGTTAACCTGACGGCGCGCTATGACGCCGAGTTGTGTTGTACTACTACGATACTATACCGTCAAACAGAGCGCCAGCGCTAGCAGTACGCGACGCTGGCGCTCTGTTTGACGGTATAGTAGTTGACGGCGTCATAGCGCGCCGTCAGGTTAACGCTCTGACGCGCGCTAAGAACGCGTTCTGTTTGAGAAAGCCTTTACGCCACACGCCACATCCTGTATAGGCTACTTTGTATCTCAGCAAATACTGGTGAAACCAAGAGCGCAGCTAGTATTTTATTAATCCGATTTCGCTTTTATCAACCAGTCGGAAGTGAGGCACACCTCGCCAGCTCGAGTATCATCCAACCTAGTTCTCGAGCCGTATTATCGGGAAACTGCGGAAATCAGCTTTTATTTTGCTAGGCTGTACTCTCGAAACCATGGATTAACATATACACCTATATAGGGTTATTCATAAAGGGTATGCTTAGCCGAAAATGGCTCATATGAACAACTTTTACTAAGGAACCAACCCGAAATTCGCGAAATAAAATCAGCTGTTCCATACATTTTGTCGAGTGTCATTGACATTTTTCTATGGAACAGCTGATTTTTTTTTCGCGAATTTCGAGTTGGTCCCATAGTAAAAGTTGTTCATAATGATGAGTACTATGAGCTCTTTTCGGCTTAGCATACCCTTTATGAATAACCCTATATATACAAATTGTTGGTTTCTGTAGAATAACTGATGAAACCAGGCGCAGCTAGTCCCTAATAATATAAATGTCAAACTTTGGACGTTTGTTGCTTGGTCATTCACACAGAAACGGTTAAACGGATTTAGATGAAATTTGGTATACAAGTAGCTTAGTCTTTAAATTAACATACACGTTCATTTTATTAAAAAAAAAGACGTGTGGCACTCGGGGACTGCCGCGGTAAAGCTATTGCATAGCATTTTTTATCAACCTATGCAATTATAATTATTTCATTAACCAATGCCACCTAGAGGCGAGTTGCTGAACTAAAGAGACAAGCGTGACATTTCAAAAAGCCATTAAAAGTTCTGCTATTCATCGATAGATGGCAAAACTAAAAAGTATCACCGCTGTGCCTTAGGTTATTAAAATTTTCGTTACGGAATTTCTGGATTCAAGGCCCGCTCAAGGCCCGCGATAGAAGCTATGCAATAGCTTAATAACTATTTCTGTAGAATAGCGGGTGAAACCGTAAATATATTATGTGGTTTTGTATTATGCATTCGTTTCTGCTTTAATTAGCATTCGAAAATACTTGGCATATTGTTAACTATTTTTATAAATATAGGCTCCATCAGTCTACGCGTTACTACAGAAGAAATAATGAGGCGTTACATAAAAAAATGTAGTCCAGGAGCCGCTGGAACAAATAACTACTTGAGAAAGACGTCAAACTAAGCTAGAAATTATGATAACTGATGATTATATTACTTTAGATTATTTTCTTGTTTCAAGCTGAGATTTTTAAGCTATTGCATAGCTTCTATCGCGGGCCTTGAGCGTGGAGACCGAATCCAGAAATTCCGTAACGAAAATAACCTAAGGCACAGCGGTGATACTTTTTAGTTTTGCCATCTATCGATGAATAGCAGAACTTTTAATGACTTCTTGAAATATCACGCTTGTCTCTTTAGTTCAGCAACTCGCCTCTAGGTGGCATTGGTTAATGAAATAATTATAATTATCATTGCATAAGTTGATAAAAAATGCTGTGCAATAGCTTTACCGTGGCAGTCCCCGAGTGCCACATGTTTTTTTTTTTATTTTTGTTTATTATATATTTGCCGTAACTACTTTGTTAGCATAAAATACTGTAGAAAAAATCTGTTTCAGTTACATTCCATGGTCAGAAAATAGCTTCTTACTATTCTTAGTTTACAATAATTTAATTTTATAGTGTCTTCAAAATGTAAGAGCTGTACTCTTGTCGGTGAGTAACTGAGTAATTTTCAGGCTTCTGCAGCATTAGCAGTGCTCTGCTAGCGCTTGTACCTCTCTATGCGACAAGACAGCCTTCTCTTAGTAAAATTATAAATAAAAAAACTCTATGGTCTATATATCCATATAATTAATTTTGTCCATTTTGATTATCGATCTATCATTTGCATAATCTAGTATATTGAAGTTTTGAGGTCAGTAAGCCAATTTTTTTGCGATCCCATGCTGATTTGCTGTCAATTACTATGACTTAAGTTCTTACCGTGAATAGAAAATACCCGTGCTCCCAGACTAGCTACTTGATTATGTGTCACGCAACCACCAAAATACAGGGTGTTATTTTTAAAATTAGGCCTCGTAATAGGATAGATAAGATGGTGTTTATAAAAAGTAACTGCGTCCAGGTATTTTAGGGCTATTTTTCAGCTCTCATTAAATTTATAGGACTCTAAATAGCATTTTTGTAATTATGTTTTACAATCGTGCTAATACAGGGTTATAAGGACAGGGTATGCTTAGCCGAAAAAGGCTCATAGTACTCTTCATTTTGAACGACTTTTACTATGAGAAAAACCCTGAAAACCCGAAAAAAATCACCTGGAATCAATTTGTCGCGAGATCATTTTCTATGAAATAGATTTTTTTTATTGATTACAAAGTTGGCCCCATTTTAAAAGTTGTTTATAATGATGTGATTGTGCACTATGGGTCCTTTTCGGCTTAGCATAGCCTTTCCTTGTATTAATAGGATTATAAAACTTATTTACATTTATAATACACTAAAAATTATATTGGAAAACCGAATTTTTATTACGACATGTTTTCGTTCCCCGAAATTTTCTTATTTTCCCATAACTCCGTTTCTTTAGCACAGCAAGCAAATTGCAAGACAGCCAGATTATAATAATAGTTAAGCAATGTTCACCAAATAAATACCGGCTCGGTCTTGGCTGTCAATTGAATAATTATTTTTACATAAAAAAAAACAAAAACCGACTATTGAGTTATTCATCTATTTGTCGCGCACGTACCTGATGCTAATTTAAGACTTATATGGTTATCTCATGGAAACCATTATCAGAACTGGACTAAATTGAAATGGGACCAAATGGGAAGCGTCAGCTTTCTAATAAAAAAAATCATCAAAATCGATTCACCCAGTCAAAAGTTATGAGGTAAAAACATAAAAAAAAACATACAGTCGAATCGATAACCTCCTCCTTTTTTGAAGTCGGTTAAAGATTGAATTTTCATGACTACAAATTTTCGTTCCCCGCTGTATATTTTCTAATTTTCTTGTTTTCCCATAACTCCGTTTCTTTAGCACAGCGAGTAAATTGCGAGACAGCTAGATTATAATAATAGTTAACCAATGATCGCCCAATAAATACCGGCTCAGTCTTGGCTGCATTCAAACTATTTCTTATTCATTCTCATTACAATGGCCAGACTTGTTGAAGTAATGTATAGCGCTATTAAAACACTATTGCAGTTGGAGAAGTACCAAGATGGGTGGGGGCGGGTTGAGGATGAAAATTTTGGGGGTAAAGTGTGATAAATGTTTTTGTTAATATAAAAAAAATAAACTTTTGGAACCGGGTTCTAGTCAAGGTTTTGAAATTTTTGTGTCAAAAAAAAAACATTTTTTGAAAATAATTTTGATAACAATGTATTTTAAATATTTCATAAGTAGGTATTAGTCTTAACTAACAACCATTAAAATCCAAAATTTCTAATGCAATTTGACTGTAAATTCTTATAAAAATTAGTACAACATCTTAAGCGGTGTGTACCTATATATTTTGTGAAACAATATTATTGCGATTTTTGAAACAAAATTAAAATATTTTTTATATTTACACTAACACGACACCGTATTTATTGACAAATATATATATTTTAAATAAAACCAATTAAGTAATCAAAAAAACCGCTGCCTGCGGGTATCAAAATATTTTTTGTATAATTTGAACCCTAATTTTTTTTATTATCTGGCCCCGTAATTAATCCTCATTAGGTCCCTGACAGGTAATCCTACATTTCCCGAAGCAATTGACCTACACAACTCACAACCAGAATAGAAAATGCAGTAGTGAAGTAAAATACAAACCCGTAGGAACAAAGCTTTTGCTATTGTTGCGCTGTTCGTGGAGACGGCGACAAAAGTATTGAAAAAATAAGTTGGTTTATTTTTTTTACAACGAATTAATCCGTGTTTGTCTCCCAACTTGCCTGCTGGTAAGCGACGATGTAGCAAGTGGTTCGAAGATGAAGCATGCAGATTTACAAGGTATAGGCTGAAGATATCCATAAATATATATGACCACCCTCAGTGCTTGACAGAGGGCACGAAGATCTTTGACGAAGACACGCCAGTGTGTCTTCGTCCTAGCAGCCTGAGGCACTATTTTCAGGACGTTGGTCCTCCTCGACTGGTTGTTAAATTACAAACAACTGGACTCTTCAATTTAACGTTCCTTTGGTAAGTCTCAATTTGTATATGCTACCCGCAGTCAACCATCCGACCAATGATATCGCTCAGTCATGAATGTCACCTATTGGAAGACTAATCGTCCGTTGCTTAACATCGGACAATACTGTCAGTCTTATACGTACCTACCTACAACCCTACGTGTGTTATTCAAAACGCACAACGTGTCACAAGTGTGGCAAATTAGTGTGACTCTCGACATCGCCTCATGTACGAACTGCCTTTGTAGCATTTATTCTTTTAATTATGAAGGTAAAATACTAAGGCACAAAATGAGTTTTGGAATTTAATGGTGATGAAATAAAACGGAAAAGATGAGTGGATAAGAGTGGAGAGAAGAGTGGTGAAGTATTAGTAGAGTGGGGTGAAGTGGGGCAAAATAGAGTGACTAAAAGTGAAAGGTAATAATCATGTAATTAAACATTATAGGTATTTAGTAGGTGAAAATATTAGTATGACAGAGATAGAAACAGTTCACAAGAATATAAAATAGAGATAGATAGAGTGCGAACAAATGTATTTGATGAGGTTTGAGTCCGTAACTTGATTTTCTAATGTGCTCCAGTCATAGGGTTTTGTAATAAACATTTCTTCGAAAAAAAGTTTTTATTACGACAGTAAAATCTGGCATGAAATCTCATCTACCTTCTTTTCCCTGTCATTATTTTTTATATATTCCTATTTCACTTAAAAACTACATTTTTACCTTGTAGTTCTCTTCAATCCAAGTTCTTTTGCCCAATTGACTTTTGTTTCACATTCCTTACAATATGATTGACTTTTCTATTATTCTGTTAAACCAACCGCGTAACCCTTCTGAAGGCAACTTCCGTCAAACATCAGACAGTAATATAAAAGAAAGTGTCTTTCGTAGAATTGCCTTTCCCTTTGTTGTGGAAAAAATCGAAAGAAACCGTGACTTTGCAATCGTAAAGTAATGAAAGGTTCACCCCCTTAAAGCCTTTGACCCCTTTTATTTCGAGACGTCTCATATTTAGGTAGTTGATTTTGTTATACAAGGTTATACGGGACGGTGGTATAAATTGAAGGCTGAATCTAATACGGGTACTGTACGAACAATTCGAAGTGACTATTTGTACGGGTACTGGACGAATAAATTATATTTATTGGCTGAGTCTATTAATACGGGTACTGTACCGAACAATTTATGATTATTAATACGGTTATCATATTTAAAAAAAAAAAAAAAAAAACCTAACAACCTAACCGGACACGATTAGTACAATTTTATGGAAATAACATCAATTTTCTTCAAAATTTTTGCAAACTTTGAAAAATAGTAGCGTCGGTACGACTTTAGAAACGCACCAATAACCTAACTTTTTTCGCTTCCGTAGAAATTAACCTAACGCCTTTGTCCTAAAAAGCGATTGGCTTTCTAGCGTTGTTTTTCATGTTCTAACATAACCTAACCTATTGATCGTTTGCTTCCGTAGAAAATGAACCTGGTCTTCTAAATTTCAAATTGAATTTTTATATTATTTTATTCGTTTTATTCGCGTCGCGCTGCATACTTCGATTCCTATTTTTAAGATTCCTATTATTAGCTTGTTACCATAATTATATTAGCTAATCATCCAATTCATTCTTAATTTAAAAAAAAAATTGTACAAATACAAATAGTACAAATAGTCACTTCCTAAATTGAAAGGATTTTTTTACTCATAAATATGGATAACTAGGAAACAGATCGAACCATGAATTTTAAGGTAGTTGCGGTTAGAACATGGACCCAATTAGTGCAGGACCGAGAAAGAAAGCACAATAAACGAGGAGCCTATACCCAGTAGAGGGATAAATAACGCTATAGATAATGATGATGAAGATAAGAATTATTATTTTAAATTTTTCATTCGTAAAAAAGAAATAAATCGGGTAATGTGTTGTCTGCTTTTTAACAAGTGAGCAGACAATTATTTTATCCCAATTTTGTATTGGTCCCATGGTAAACACATGAAAGTTCCATACCTACATAGGTACAAGTGATACTACATGAAAGTTATACTACCTTAATTAAAACTATTCCAACCAATCCCTTCCAATTTACATTCCCCATTACACTAGGGATAAACCCCAAAAATACCGCTTTAACCGCTTTATAACCACACTCAACCACTTATAACCGCATCTAACCACTTATAACCGGTGTAAACTTGAAGTTTCCAAAGGCGAGCTTAGCTGGATCTCCCCTGACGCCATTAGGGCCGTTTCCGGGGCATTTTTGCTATATTTTGGATCAATTCAGGGAATGGTCGGGTTAATGGACCTGATACAACAAGAAGGGAACTACTATTGGTTTATTGTTTAGTAGAATATAATAGAATAATAGCACAGAATTATGCTTATTACATAGGGTCCAGAAAAACTTCAAACTGACACGATATTCAGATGGGGAGCAAAATTTTCGTTCGCTTTGCGGAGATGTTGTCGCGACGCGATGACATTGAAGGGGTAGGTAAAATTGGTTGACTTTTTGGGGACCCTTCGATTTACTGCAGAAGTCTTTCTATATTTAAGATTAATAGCTATATCATACAAATAACGAGACAAAAATCTAAAACTAAGTAGAAACTAGAAATGCAAGACGTTTCGTATCTACGTTTCTGATTCGTACCGCCAAGAAATGGAACAGACTGCCGGCTTCCTTGTATCCTGAGTACAATCTTGGGCTTTTCGAGGTCAGAGTGAATAGGTATCTTCTAAGTCTGCGTGTTCCATCTTCGACTATAGCGTCGCTTACTCTATCAGGCAAGTTGGTCAAATGCAGACCTATTCGCGTTAAAAAAAAGAAATTATAAGTAAGTTGTTAGTTTTTAATTAGCAGTAGTTAGTCAGTAGTTGGTGGTATTTGATTGGTTTTGTATAATTATTCATTTGGATCCCGGGTGAGCGATTCTGGTGCCATCGATAAATTATCGTATCCTCCCCATCATTTCCTACAGAAATTCATATTTTATGAGAGGTAACAATGTAATTTATGAGTGTAGGAGTATGCTGAATACACAAAGGTTTTGATGTCAAAGTATGAAAGGAAACTAGATCGGCTGAGTTCTGCGATATTCCAGTGATGTTATTTGAGACAACAGTTTATCTGTGTTCGTTTTCGTGAAATATAGTTTGGAGTTTATCGTACAGTTTAACATTTAGTTGAATTATAGGCAAGTATACACTGTCGGTTAATTCATCTTTAACCAGCTTATATCAAAGTCTATTCCGTCATTTTGAGCTACGATGGCAAAGACAGATAGACACATAAATGCACTCGCTAAACTTTTTTTTAATCAAACACATTTTATTGAGCCATAAAATGCAACAATCAGACACAAACAGCACTAAATATCTACTAAAGTAGAGCTAAAGTCGAGTAGAGTACGAAAGTAGCTTTTTAATTTTAAACTTGTTCTTGTATTATTTTTTGCTCGTTATTTTAAAAATCGTGATTTTCTCGATCGCCAATAGCACTTGAGTTCTCACAGTAGCCCACGGATAATCAACGATAAACTTTGCCCCATTTTCCCCGGCGCTGTGTAAAATACAACATTTTGGTAAATCACTGGACAAAATAACGACGTGATCGTTTTAGTGACAAAGTTTTTGTACGAAATTGGTGTTATTTTAAATTTTTCAGTTTAAAAATATTGCAACAAAAACTGGTGGAATGATGAAGCTATTTTCTGCATAACCAAAATATGTGTTTAACTAAAATTCATTTTGCGCCGTGTGTGAGCCCCATGTTTGTGTGTGTGGTGCATGGGTCGACGCTTGTGGTCTCCACGGCTTGGCTTGTGTGAAATGCGCGGGGCGGAGACCACGTCACTTTGCCCTTAATGATATTCTCAGGCGAGCTCTTATTGAAGCAGAAGTACCGTGCACCTTGGAGCCCCCTGGCCTGTCACGGTTGGACGGCAAGAGACCGGACGGTCTTACTCTGATTCCCTGGCGGAAAGGTAGGTGCTTGGTGTGGGACGCCACTTGCGTTAGTACGTTCGCCGCCTGCCACCTGTCCGCGTGTCAGCGCACGGCTGGGGCGGGTGCGGAGGCGGCTGCCAACGCCAAGCGTCTTAAGTACGCATGTTTGGTGCCAGCGTATGAGTTCGTTCCTTTTGCCGTCGAGACAGCAGGTTCGTGGGGTTCTGAGGCCAAAAAATTTGTGGCCGAGCTAGGGCGTCGCCTGAGGGAGCGGGGCAGGGATCCTCGCGCGGGACAGTTTCTCGCCCAGCGCATCTCGCTGGCGATACAGCGGGGAAATGCCGCCAATTTAATGGGTACATTCGGTAGAGGCGTTCAGGATGGGGACTGATTGTTTTTAGACTAGCGTATTTTTTTTATGTACGTGTTTGAATATTGTTTGTGTTGACTTTTAAATACATTTATCATAGGAAATACAGTTTCTTTGAAGGTTATTAAAAAAATCATAAGGATGAATTTTCATGGGAAGATCAATATTTGGGTATCGCCTTTTCGGGTTGGGGATATTTTGAAAACAATATTTTGACAATCAGAAATTTTGGTTATCACATCCAATAACCTTTTCGGAGTGCGATTAAATAGCATTTTTAGAAAAGTCCTATTAGCCAGTAAAATACGGCGCAGGAAGGTGATTCCAAACCGATTTAGAATTCAATAATCTACAATCGAATCGCGCTCGATTCCACACGACTCGAATCGTTATGGCCCGTGGAAATATTTAGAATCGATTTGGAAAAGCAATTGTTATCACATGTCAGGAATTGATTGTGGCTGAACAGAACTAGAATTGGGGAATTCGTATAATAAATGGCGTTTTCAGTTGGATACACTCGAGTGGGTTTCCGAGTCCAGCAAGTAGGTAGGTATTGAATGGTGTTATTGTTATGACCTACTTCTGAAATTGGGATCTCTGTTCGATTGTGTGGTTTACACGTGAATTCGATGAGCGTAGTCATTTGAGAAAAACTGCGTTTTAAATTTCGAAATGCGTTACGAATGGGGTGTTACATGTAACGAGTACAGTGGCGAGGTAGTGCCCTCGGCCGAGTACTCGGTTTGTGTAAGCATTTTGAGGAGGTGAGACAGTCACTAGGACAATCCTTTGTTTGCTCCGCCGAGTGTGGCTATTTACTGTCTTGCCACTGTATTCATTAAGGCTCGCGCAGATTAAGGCGGGCCGCACCGCACCGCAGCAGCATTTCAATACAAATTCTTGAGCTGCGGCCCGCTGTAATGAGTGCTAGTTAGTTCATACAAAATATACTAAAGTGATGCAAGAGGATTTTTGCGTTGCAATGCGGCCCGTGCTAACGTGCGCGTCCCTTTACGTGTATTCATCCCCTAATAAAATACATTCAGACTATTATTTTCTTTTTTTTATTCAGTAACAGGCTTGCATTTGACCGCCATCTTGCCTGATGGTAAGCAACGATACGGTCTACGATGGAGCAGAAACCGATTCACTCGCGACTTGACGACACTAGATTATACGAGTATGTATCGGGAAACACCTATTAAAAAAACACTATTCAGACTAATTCAACTTGACGTGGCTTTACGTCACTGCGATCAACCACGATTGTACTTTTTTCTTTTTCTTTCGTTTTTCTTTTGCCACTTTTTATCACTTTAGATGCAATTACAGTTAAATTTTTTCTCGTCGATGTTTGTTCAAGTTTCCAAGCCATTGTTCAAGATAACCGCCGCTGACTTTTACTAGAAGCCCAGTTAAGCCAAATGTGTCGTTGTTTTTTAAGCATTTGTTTTATCGTCTTGAAAGAATAAGATCCTTAACAAATCTATACTTAAAATTATAAAGAGGAAAGATTTGTATTTTTGTATGTTTGTGTTGAATAAACACAAAAACTACTGGACCGATTTCAAAAATTCTTTCACATTAGATTGCTACATTATCCCCGAGTAACATAGGCTATATTTTATACCCGTGCAAAGCCGGGGCAGGTCGCTAGTTAAAAATATTTTTAAAAACAAGCTTTTATTGCATTGCCATCGGAGTAACACACGTATAAGTATCAAATTTCAGCTCAATTGGACATCGGAAAGTGGTTCAAAATTGAGTTGCAAGATTCTACCCGAACAAAGTTACATAGTTAGATACAATCATAGTTACATACATTGCAAGTTAAATGAAAGCTTTTAATAAGCTTTCATTACATTGTCATAGGAATTACACAGGTACACCAAATTATAACTCAATCTGAACATGGTTTAAAATTCAATTACAAAACTTGACCTAAACAAACGTACAAACATTGCAAGTTAAATAAAAGCTTCAAATAAGGTTGCATTGTATGCATTGCACATGTACTTGTACAATGCATATTATAACATACAAACTAACATGACGTAAACAAACATACATTGCAAGTTAAATAAAAGCTTCAAATAAGGTTGCATTGTATGCATTGCACATGTACTTGTACAATGTATATTATAACATACAAACTAACATGACCTAAACAAATATACATTGCAAGCTAAATAAAAGGTTGTAAATAGCAAGAGTCGTTTTTGTGGATTGAGTAATCTTGATCCTCGGGTTTATGGCCCACAATAAAGAGTTTCCATCTAACTATCTATCATAGTAAAAGAACTTACGGACCATTTTTCGGGTATTTCACAGTATCATTATGATAACATCATGATAGCGAAGCAGAAGGATCGGCGAAGGAATCGCTCTCCGGGGTGAAATTTAATAATGCATTACCCCGCGTGGGAAGTTTGAGTTTCCCTTCATTTTGGGGAAATTCGTAGGGTTGGGAAGGAAATAACTCTGTGCGGTTGGGTAAATTGATGAATGAATTTCGGTATCCTAAATGAATAGAAATATTATACATGCGAAAGGTTTTTGAAGAGTTTGTTTGTTACACTTTCACGAAGAAACTAATCTACCGATTGTCATGAGATTGTACAAACACGTTGTCAGGGGTACAGAAAAGGACATAGCCTTAGCATCATCATAATCAAAGTTTTTTAATTTATCACCTCGCGACAAATTTCGAAATATAACTTTACTTTGCGGTATAATTTAATCATCTGGCTACCCTTATCCCACCTACGTGGGGTCGGTACAGTATGTACACTTCTTCCATTCATCTCTTTCACTCGTCATATCTGAATGCACTCCCTTCTTTTTCATATCATCTTTCACACTTATGGTAATGAGATAGAAAATTTTAATAGTGCCTAGATTTTCGGTAAAAGGAGTCGCACGTTTCTAAAAGGTTGAAAAGGTTATCGGTAGAAGAAAGCCGAAATTCCTTAATAAATTAAGTAATAAGTAGAGTTTGAAAATGTGGAATTCGTTAACAATTTTTTAGAATATCTACTTTCTGAATAAGAAAGTCTCAAAGACTAAACTTGAAAAAGTTGATTTTTGTTACGAGCCTACTATTAAATTATACTTAGACATTTAAAATTAATCATGGTAACCAGTTCCAAGTTGCCCAGATATCTATTGCACTAAAAATCTACGTCGCTGTTGTCACTCGCAAGAAAGTGATGGCGATAATTCTAGAACATTAACCCTGTATTTTAGCTTAGAAAATGGAACAACAAAATCGTTGCCAAAATGCTCAAATTTTCTAATACATTACCTTTATCTCATTTTCTTCACGTTTGTTTAGAAATCCGAATTTTCGGTTCGTCTCTAACACTTTCGTTCGGACAGCGCGATATTTCTTCAGGAAAAAACAGAATTCCTGTAAAATGGGATTGAAGGAAACGCTTTTGTTCGGTTACGCGGCGTTGTTCCTATTATGTGAGAGGATTGGCTGTACATACATACACATTTATCATTGAGTAAAAATACAGATGGACAACTAAAGATCCAATAGAATAAAGCAAAGATGGAAATCTACGGATTTTGATTCCAGTAAACACTTAAGAAAATACGAAAAAAGTGTTTAAAGCCCAAAGAATCGAATAAATTCAACAATCAGAAGAAGATTTCAAATTGTTCCTAACATACAGTTTTAGTCTCATACAAAAAAAAACCCTGACCAAAAAAGCATAACTTTCACAAAAATAATGTCTTAAAAATTATATGGGAACATTGGGAACTGAATCAATGGTCATAAAACATGTTGTGGATCAGATTAATTGTCTTCTTTTTTGCAGACGCGGAGTATAACATACATAAATTGCATTAAGTGACATTTACCTGGTGCACTCGCTCAATGTCACTGTGCGATGTTCTACATCTGCATTTAACTTCCTCTGTGCATATACGCTACAGGATTGTATTGTGATTTCTAATCCACGTGAGAAAAGTAACTTGTTCCTTCTCATGTTACTTTTCTTTGCATTTGAAGGTGGATTTATTTTGAGAACTGTTTTGTTTGAAAATTTCTTCGGCTTAGTACCTATAACTGTTGTAGCATAAATAATATTTATCTAATCATTCATAGCTTATGCTACCTGTGTGCCACGGATTGACTTGCATGGATAAATAAATAAATAATTACAGCCTGCATCCGTTTTTACACAGTTAAAAAAACATATTTTGTCGAGTCTCATTGTCGTTTTTCTATGGAACAGCTGTTTTTTTTTTCGCGAATTCCGGTTTAGTCCTTTAGTAAAAACTGTTTATAATCATGATTACTATGAGTACCTACTATTTGCTATATATTAAGATTAAATTATTATTTCGGAATAAAAAATCTCAATGCAAATGTTAGGTATTCAAATACTTTCAAAAAGTAGTCGAAAGCAAAAAACAATATTACTAACTTGAATCTGAATATTCAGCACAGTTTTCATAAAATGCGCAGTTTTTAAAAACATTAGTTTGTCTGAAACTAGTTAAACAGCAAAGTACTACAGTCTTCATTTCAAAGTTTTCATTATGCAAGCAAATATTTTTGTTTGAAAACTAGGTGCCATCCAAACTACAGCCACACTCAGTCGCTGATAATCACACCCAACTATACAAACTGGCCACAATGTCCAAAATGTAACCATGAAAATAGCAAACAATTTCTGTTACCACAGCATTTCTGTTACCACAGCAGTAAGGTGTATGTAATAAAATATGAATGCCTAAAACGTTTACGAAGCCGAGTGGCGTCTCAAGACAATCTCACGTCTCAATCGCTTCAGCCACCGATAGAGCGCTAAACGCACGATGACAGATCACAGGCTGCCGAACACGACACGCTATCTCATGCTGCAGGGCCGGAGTAAAGAGCGGTTACACCGGGGCGGGTGAATCTCAGACTTTCTAGTCACCGATAGAATGCTAAACGACGCGGTGACAGATCACAGATCTGCTAAAAACGACACGCTATCTCATGCTGCAGGGCCGGAGTAAAGAGCAGTTACACTGGGGGCGAGCGAGTCTCAACTACTCTAGTCACCGAGAGAATGATAAATGACGCGGTGACAGATCACAGATTTGCTGAACACGGCACGCTATCTCATGCTGTACGAGTGTAGTAAGGAGCGGTTACACCAGGAGCGGGCAAATCTCAGGCTTTCTAGTCACCGATAGAATTCTAAACGACGCGGTGACAGATCACATGGCTGCCAAACATGCTTCGCTATCTCATGCTACGGGGGTGTAGTAAGGAGCAGTTACACCGGGGGCGAGCGAGCTTCAATCGCTCCAGCCAACGATAGAATACTAAGCGACGCGGTGACAGATCACAGATCCGCTCAACACGACTCGCTATCTCATGCTACAGGAGTGTAGGAAGGAGTGGGCTTTCTAGTCACTGATATAATGCTAAACGACAAGCTGCCGAACACGATGTGCTATCTCATGCTGAAGGACTGGAGTAAGGAGCGGTTACATGGGGGGACGGGCAATTCTCAATCGTTCTATCCACCGATAGGATGCTAAACGATGCGGTGACAGATCACAAACTGCCGAACGCGATGCGCTATCTCATGCTGCAGGGCCGGAGTAAGGAATGTTGACGCTAGGGGGATTAGCAACCTCAATACTCTATTTTAATTAATTATACGCCAAACGCTACCATACATGATACACTATTCCGTACGAAGCAAGTGTACAGACTTAGAAGCTTTAAGCCGTTAGCTTTAAACGTGATCACGCTATCGCTGAGTCACGTCGTCGGCTATAACACCCAATCAGCAGTTATATCAACACGGGAGCACTCAGAGCCACTTTCACAAACAGGGTTACAACCACTCACAGCTCCAGGATCACTTGCCCCAAAAGCCATCCTGCGGACAGCCCTGTCACCCACGCAACGCTGATGGATGAAAGCGTCAGCAAATACTGTCAGTTCAGTTGCCCCCATCCATTACGCAGGCTTTGCGGAGGTAAGGCAGCCAGGAGTGACAGGGTTTCGATGACATGGCCTGCGAGTGACGACCTCGCAGGTTATGCAATAGATACCTATTGTTGTCACAGTTTTCGTCATCGAGGTAGGCGTGCGAGTGACGAGGATAGATATAATATTGTTTAGAAATCAGCAGAATTATTTTGTATAGATGGAAATTAACGTGGTTTTGACACATTCTGTTATAATTAACACGGGAATACTCACGTGAAAATTAGCTTGTAACTCACCTGATGAAAGTCACAGAATGTGATCGAAACTACTCGTAATAAATGGCTTAATTATACGCTTTATATTAGCTTCACTTGTATGTTTGTTTGTAAATTGTAACCGATTCACAGAATTTCTTTCTTTCTTGGATTTTTGGGCGCGTTTTTAACCCACTTTAAACGGCCAGATTTCGTTCAAACTCTGTAGATACATCGAGGACCGATGATAATACACTAAACAAAGCGTGTTTTTTTAGTTTTTTTGAACTATTAATTTGTTTTTACGTGAGTATTCCTGTGTAAATTGTAACAAAATGATTTTATAGAGTTTATTTTATTTCTACGATAGGCTTGCGTTGCGTTGCGTTGCGTTGCGGAACAGCTAACTTTTTTTTCGCGAATTTCGAGTTTGTCCCATAGTAAAAGTTGTTTATAATGATGAGTACTATGAGCCCTTTTCGGCTTAGCATACCCTTTATGAATAACCCTATATATCTCTTTAAGGCGAGTTGTTTATACTCTAACGCCTACGTATTTAACTTTTTAATTAGAACTCTGTATTATCAAAGTCAATATTACTACAGAAGCAAAGAATAACAACTGTGTGGATCGAGCTAAACTTGAACCCGTTTCCACCATGTCAGGTGGAAAATAGTAAAACTAGCGGTGTTCTACGACTTTATACGGGCAACGTTTTTTAAGCTATTGCATAGATTTTATCGCGGGCCTTGAGCGTGGAATGCAGAAATTCCGTTCCAAAAAAACCTAACACCCCCACCGAAGTCAAAAAATAGTTTTTTTTTTTTTTTTTTAATGCAGTTATAGGCTTGCGTTTGACCGCCATCTCGCCTGATGGTAAGCAATGATGCGGTCTACGATGGAGCACGCTTGCCTAGAAGGAACCGATTCACTCGCGACTTGAAGACACCCAAATTATATCTATCGGGAAAGACCCACTCGGGCAAAGTATTCCACACTCTGGCAGTGCGCACAATAAAAGTGGAATCAAAGCGTTTCGTACGAGTTTTTGGTATATCTACCATATAACGATGTCGCTTTTTTGTGCCGTTTGTATAGTTCAATGGAGGCGCCACTATTGCACTTCCAAAACAAAAATGACAGTCTTTCTTAGAAAAAAATAGTTCCTCCATTTATCCACCTATTACAGAAAAGTATGCGGGCTGGAATAATAAAAAAGTAATCTAATTTGACATTCGGTAGCTTTTTAATGGGTACTGGCTGGCAAGGTTTCAGTATATTGGGATAGGGCGGGGTCTAACGTGTTTGCAATTAAATTTGGAATAATTTATTTAAGTATGCATGACCTTCTTCATTATTGGCTCGTAAGATATGAAGGCAGCGTGGTAGAGAAATCTCTAGGTTGAATTTTGCTACTTTTCAGGAGAGAAAATATACTGTCTTACTTTTTACTCATTTGCAGTACAATCAGTATTTTTAAACTATTGCATAGCTTCTATCTTCTTCTATCTATTTGCAAAAAATATGCTATGCAATAGCTTTACCGCGGCAGTCCCCGAGTGCCACACGTCTTTTTTATGAACTAGTTGTAGTTGCATCCTGCGGTTTCACATGCGTTTTCAGAGATAATAAGTAAAAAAGGGGGTCAGGGTATAAGCTAGGTTATCAATTGAAGCCATTCATTTTTGCGTGATCGAGCAACAGACATCCAAACTTTGACATTCTACGTCCTACTGTACATAAACTTTGACCTTTATATCCTACTAAATAATATTTCCTACTAAATATTGTAAACGTGAAAGTTAGTAAGAATATATGGATGTGTTAGTTACATCTACATGAAATTTGGAACGAAGATTTTTCATGATCTGAATTGACACAGGCTACTTTTTATCCCGAAAAACGTGGGCGAAACCGCGGGGCGCAGTTAGTGTACTCGTATATATCTTACTAATATTATAGAGGTGAAAGTATGTATGTTTGTTACTTATGAACGCTGAAACGGCTGAACGGATTTACATGAAATTTGGAATGAAGGTCGTTCATGGTCTGGATTAACACATAGGCTACTTTTTATCCCGAAAAACGCGGGTGAAACCGCGAAACGCCACTAGTTTATAATAATAGTATCATTATTTCTTCATACTCTACCAGTGCCACATAATATTCCACATGAACGGTCTCTCGCCTCGTTCAATCAAGCACATAGCGTCGAATATCAATATTAGTTAAACGGAACGCAATATCCTGCCAGAATTTATGAAGATTGAATCTTTCTCTATGGCGAAGTCTTTGGAAATATTATATTTTGAGTATTTAGATATGGTTGGTTATTTAGCAATAGATGGCTAATCTATACTAATATTATAGTTCTAGTAGTAGGTCCCGGGTTCGATACCCGGCCGGGTAGATGTTTGAATAATGAATTAAAATATTTACTCTGGGTCTGGGTGTTAGTCATCCGTGTCTTTGTGTGTTCCATGGCATCCTCGACACGGGGTATCCGAGCGAGGAGCTATGAGTGTAAAACGTTTTATTATAATGAAGTAAAATTTATGCGTATTTTTGTAGAGGAAAATATGTAAAAACGGCGGCTCGATTTTAGTAATTATTATACAAATGTAAAGCTATACCATCCCTGTGTGCTCTAGAGGTATATGAAAACTTAGAAAGCCGAAGCCCGAGCAACACTCGGTACGAAGTTCCGAGGTAAAACTAGTATTTTGATCCAAAGAACAGAGAAATAAATGGATGGTTCGCATTTCAACGCATAAAGAGCTTCGAAAAATATGGAAGCTAGCCCGACTTCCCCAGCTTCCTATTTTTATTTTGTTTGACGGCCCGCCTTTTTTTTTAAATCGTAATGTATAACGAACCAAAAGTGTCAGCACACGATAACATTAGGGATGTGTGAAATAGACGTCATAATCGATTATTAAAAATAGTAACATACCTCGCGTTTGTTTAGGAATCGGTGGCGAAAATAAAATAATTATATCTTACTAATATTATAAACGCGAAAGTTTGTAAGAATTTATGTTTGTCGCTATTTGAAATTTGAAATGAAGGTCGTTTATGGTCAGGATTAACACATGGGCTACTTTATATCCCGGACAACTCATGTTAACTTTTTGACCGCGAGTAAAACCGCGGGGCGCAGCTAGTTAGACATAATCGTTTGCATGTGTACACGTTCGTATGTCAAACATGCGAACGTTAATGGACAAAAGTGGCGTTTTTCGTTTTTCGTTCCCAAAAGGAACTCAAGGATGGAAATAACATAATATTATATTAAAACTAGCTGACCCGGCGAACTCTGTTCCGCCTTAAAGGCTATTAAATAAGCAGATTTTCGAATTTATTAAGTTAATACAAAAATCAAATTGTCATCCATACGTCCATTACATAGCTGTCATAATTGCGTTTTGTTATTCCAAGTCTGATTCTTTTTTGTTATACCACGTTTTATAGTGACTGATGTTTTATGTCAAGTCACACTTGAATGCTATCAAACGGAATAAATAGTATCCTATGTCCGTCTCCTGGCTCCAAGCTACCTCCTCACCAATTTTCAGCCATATCGGTAAAGCCGTTCTTGAGTTATAAATAGTGTAACTACGACTTTCTTTTATAAATATATTATTCTTATATATTATCTTATATATATATAATTATCTTATATATATATATTATTTCTTTTTTATATATATATATATATATATATATATATAGATTAATTTTAAAACTTCAAGTCTAACACAAGGCTACTTTTTAACTATCTAAGATATTTTAACGTTAACATTTTCGGTGACTGGACTTGAGCACTTAACTTTTTTAATCTGTGAAGTGTAGGTATAGTCTGTCTCTGTCGTGTAATTATTAAAGATTAGCGCTGAGCGTCGCTTCATTAAAGCGGGAGAGCTTTTTGCTGTCCGAGAGATGAACCAGACGCAGTAAGAATTTGCATCGCAAGACCATTTGGGTGCGGTTCAGGGAATAAGTTTTAGCGGGAAATTTAGAAAAAAAGGAGAATTTTGAGTTTTATGAATTAGATAAGTAATAGTGGATGGTTTATGGCACTGGTCGGCTAATCACCGATATTCATATCTGTCTGTTGTAATTATGGTTAAACAACGGATTTTAAACATTGGTATGAAAAATGTTGGTTGTCATTATGACGAACTTTGTGAAAAAATATTTTCTGTAACTTCACAGGGAATTAAAAAAAACTGTTGGCAATACGTCCTTCCATAAGTTAAGTGGTAACCATGGATGGATATATTTTTTGTGTATATCTTAGATAACCGTTCTTATTTTACCATTATTCTTGCAGTGATTCTGATGTTACCGCAGAAACGTACCTGAAACAAAAAAAAATATCACATTAATATCGATTTAGGTTTAGGTGAAATTGGGTATAAGGTAGCCTATAAATAGTAAACCAACACAGGCTTTTCATATCGATCAAGTGACGAGACGAGCAAATCGCTTACCTAATGTTGAACGTTACGTTTGCCCATAACAAGTTTGCGCCACTCAGAGTTTTGGACTCTTAAAATTCAAGACCCTGCGAGCACAGAACTACGCTCGTCACTCTGAGATATACTCGTAAGGTGCTAAATCTCTTATTGCCCTGAAATTTTGCTTTAAACTTTTTCCTTCAAACCGGAATATTTGCAATATTGGCACGTAACTAACTTAATAACTAACTTATAAGCTTAACTAAACTTATTCATTCAATTATTCAACCCTTTACTTTGAAACAATTAATTCTTTCGAAACCCGCTACCTCTTATAACATTCACCACACGCCAAGGCGCAGCGTGGGCCGGTGAAAGAAACAGCGGGGGCCATTCGTACCTCTAAAGAATACAAATCGTCGCCAATGATGGAGCGGAGATGGAACGTGCTGGAACGGGGAACTTTCTACTGGAACACCAGTTTCTAGAGAAAAAAGTAGAGGAAAAAGGAGGTGAGTGGAATACTGAAAAGTATGATGAAAATAATTGGAAAACCGTGTTATGTATCTGTCGCAGCTCGCAGGACAGACAGCTATGGTTTTAAGAGCTTTTATTTGACATGCAAGCATTGCTGTAAGTCATCCCCGACACAGGATTTATCCTAGTGGGGAGATGTGAGTGTGAAACATATTTTTGTATTATGATTTTATTCGAGTGGCATCTTGCAACTCATTGAGTGACGAGACGAGCAAATCGCTCGCCTGATGTTAAACGTCACGTTTGCCCATAACAGGTCTGCGCCACCCAGAATTTTGAACTCGCAGAATTCAAGACCCTGCGCGGCACAGCACTGCGCTCGTCACCCTGAGATATAAGTTGTTTTATCTCCCATTTGCCCTGTAATTTCACTGGAAACAATGCCCTTCCAACCGGAACACAGTAATGTTTGCACATTACTGCTTGGCGGTGGAATAACTGGCAAAGGTGTGATACTTCCCCAGGCGGGCTCTGCAAAAGAGCCCTACCACTACAAAACCACCACTTTGGACCACTTTTCGATATTCGATTGAGCTGAAATTTGTTATACGTGTGTAACTCCGACGACAATGCAATAAAAGATTGGTTTTAAAAATATTTGAAAATTAACTAATTTCCTTTCTTTCTATTTCCTTTTTAAATTTTTTTTTATTAATGATAGGGTTGAGTTTGACCACCATCTCGCTTCGCCTGATGGTAAGCAACGATGCGGTCTACGATGGAGCACGCTTGCCTAGAAGAAACCGATTCACTCGCGGCTTGAAGACACCCAGATTATGTCTATCAAGAAACACCCACACGGGCAGATCATCAAGCGTTTGGTTGATCAGTGGCACAAAACGTAGAAAGTAAAGGCAAGTATTATAGTGCATGTACTTCATTTTTCATATCTAGGTACGCGTGGCAGTCACCAATAAATGGATGTCAATGATGGAGCGAGGACGGAACGTGCTGGAACGGGGAATGTTCTACTGGAACATCAGTTTCTAGAAAAAAAAGTAGAAGAAAAAAGGAATACCTACTAAAAAGTCTGATGAAAATAATTGGAAATTTGTGGTGTCAGTCACAGGTCAGATATGATTTTGTTCTTTAGTTTTCTTTACATTTCTACCTGTTGGCTCAGTCGTAGTATATCCGCCTTATTAGCCAGAGGTCCCGGGTTCAATTCCCGGCCGGGCAGATGTTTGCATGTACTGATGAATTTAACTCTAAATATCTGTTCTGGGTCTGGGTCTTAGTTGTCCTTGTCTTTGTATGTGTTCCATGGCATCCCCGACACAGGTTATCCTAGTGGGAGCTGTGAGTGTGAAACGTTATTGAAGTTATACTTCTTAAGGCGCGATAGAGAAAAATGATGAGAATGAATTTTTACGATGCGCGACACCATGAAGTTCTACACCATGAAGTTTTTATATTCTAGTATTTTTTCCTTTTTTGGCTTTGGTACGTGTCAACATTAATATTGCTACAATTATTTTTTTCGTTTTGTTTTATTTCTGGTATATTAACAAATTTTATGTATAAATAATAACTTTTCTATACTTGTTTATATTTTTTTATACTTAGAACACGTGTTTCGTAAGAGTACCATTAAACAGTGTGAATAAATAAATATTATTTTGGTGTTTTTATTAAATCAATTTCATATACGACGGTGAAAGTATTTACTAATAATTTATTATTTATTAGTATATCTATAATATATAATTATATTGAATATTAGTAATAAAACTGATTTGAATAAACTGTTTTGAGTGCATTTATAGATTTGAGGTTAATTGTCGGTATGTATAATTTATTTTTCCATACGCCAAAGAAGTATAACTTCTTACGCGTGTACATACGTACACACACTCTTTTTTTAAGCTAATACATTTCGTTGTGCTGTGGTAACAGTTTGATTAATTTTTTTGTACAACGATGTAACGTCAAATTTCCGTCTACACTTACACTGTCGGTTTCCCCTGGATACGAAAAAAATGTTTCGAATGTACATTTTCTGAACCGTACAGCCAGATAATGGAACAGACTGCCGGCTGTCTTGTTCCCTGACTGATATAATCTTGGTCTTTAAAGGTTCGAGTGAAAAGGTATCTCCTAAATCTGCGTGTTTCATCTTTGATTATAACGTCGCTCAGCAACAGGCGAGTCGGTGGATAAACACGGATTTATTCGTTTAGAAAAACTCAATTTATACTACGTGTAACAAAAAGGTATGATGATACTGAAGGTACGTACCTATACAGGGTTATTCATAAAGGGTATGCTAAGCCCAAAAGGGCTTATAGTACTCATCATTATGAACAACTTTTACTATGGGACCAACCCGAAATTCGCGAAAAAAAAATCAGCTGTTCCATAGAAAAATGTCAACGACACTCGACAAAATGTATGGATAACCCTATATATTCATCATTATGAACAACTTTTAGTACTGAGCCAAACCTGATATATAAACATAATCTACCTGCGCTTCGCGGTTTCACCCGCACGGCGTTGGTGGTGATTAAAATTAATCCATGTATGATATTGAGCAAATCACTCGCCTGATGTTAAACGTCACGTTTGCCCATAACAGGTCTGCGCCACCCAGAATTTTGAACTCTCAGAATTCAAGACCCTGCGCGGCACAGCACTGCGCTCGTTACCCCGAGATAAGATGTTTAATTTCCTATTTGCCCTGAAATTTCACTGGAAACATTGCCCTTCCAACCGGAATACAGTAATGTTTGCATTTTTTCCAGAACCTATAAATATTTTTTAGATTGAGTCAAAGTTGACCTTTTAGGCAAATTTTCTTTCATTTTTACACTCTATGACCTCTGAACGAATTATTTATTCCTTATTTGCTTATAATTTTGCCTTGTACAGTAAGAAAATGTATCAGAGACCAAATTCAAATAAAAAGATCCGGTCTAAAACAGTTTTTTTTAAACTTGTGGTGCTTAATAGGTTGAATTTAGGTAAAAATAAAAAAACACTCCTAGACCATTAAAAAAAAATTAGGCGTCAGGGATTTTTTTGGCCAACTTGTATTCTCTAAATGGGTCAACGAACACATCCATTTAGTTTGTCTAACCCTAGACCAAACACCCTGTATATTACAAATTTTATCAAAATCAGTAAGTACGAGAACAAACATTCACAAACGCAAACGTTCCCTTTTATAATATCAGTAGGAGTAGATATGATAATCTTGTATAAATAGTTTCCTTAATAATTTGGCTAAAATTAAGCCGAAATCCAAGAGCAAACTTCGCAACTTAAGTAATTCTCAGTAATAGTAGACCTATCTTAATACTTTTTTGGTCAAAATATAATTTTGCGGAGTCTTCCAAAACCCGATTTGGTCGTTCCAGGTTATATGAGTCGAATAATAAGATGGGTCCATGAAGACATGTGCTATGTTCTGTTTTGGCCGGATATTCGGATAATAATAAAGTTATATCTACCAGATTAAGCTGAAGTAGCAACAGGGTTAGATAGATAGATAGATAAACTCTTTATTGTTCACACCATAAATTACAAACAAAAGGATTATAGCACCTAAAACTAGTGCGACAACTGGCGGCTTATCGCTAAGAGCGATCTCTGCCAGGCAACCTTAGGATGGAGAGAATAGATAAAAATATATAAAAACGGGGTGTGGGGTGGGGGGGGGGCTTATAATTAATTATGAAATTTTGATATAATTCTCATTACATTTTGTTTTCACAACATTTTGTTTTCAAAATTATTGTTGATGTTCTGCTGAACCTAAGACGCTACCCGGTATACTGACCACTGGTAACGGCAAATAAAAATATAAATTCAATTCACTTAAATCGAAATCCAGAATTTTACTCTAAACATTGGCATGAGGATTGAATCGTGAAGCCTTTTTAATTTTTTGATAAACTTTCGTTTGACTACTTCATTGATGGTAAACAATGATGCGGTTTACGATAGGGCCCGCTTGTCTAGAAAAAACAATTCACTCGCAACTTGAAGACGTGGACGTCCACTCGAACAAAGCATTCCACACTCCAGCAGTTTGAACAATAAAAGCTGTAGTGTCTATGTTGACTAGCGATAATTTTTCGGTCTAAACGTATCCGGCAAAAAAAAACTGGCCGGAATCTCCCATCACCAGATGTAATGGTTCAAACGCGAAACGACTCCATCGCGAGATTATCCCAAAATTGAGTCGTTACCTCGTTGCGCTCCAGCTAAGAGCGTTTACAAAAACTGGGCCTAAGGCTGGGTCTACACGACGTAAACTCAATACAGGGCTATAAGTAAAGGGTATGCTAAGCTGAAAAGAGTTCATAGTACTTATCATTATGAACAACTTTTGCTATGGGATCGACCCTAAAATCGAAAAAAAAAATCAGAGATATTATCATTAAAAAATGTCAATGACACTCGACAATTTTTTTTCGCAATTTCAGGGTTGGTCTCTTAGTAAAAGTTGTTCATAATGATGAGTACTATGAGCCCATTCCGGCTTAACATACCCTTTCTTTATAACCTGCGGTAGAAATAGTAGTTTAAGGCACCTTCTCTTATAGTGGTTGTAATGGAACAAACTAGTAAAAATTAGTTACTCGTATTTCATTCAAATCGTTGACATAAAACTTTTTCTGGTGCCGCTGATTTTTGTACCATAATTTCAGGGTTCCATTATAAAGGAAGTTGATTAAGAAAAGTACTATGAGCCCCTTTCCGGTTCCATGTAAGTTGTCATACTGTAAGTTATAATCTGTTAGGCTTAGCGGCCGACCCTAGTGTTGCAGGGTTCCGCAGTCCAGTAATCCTATATGAAAACAGATTATAGTGTTTGTCTGTCCTATTTACATAATCATACATACACTAGCTACGTCTCGCGGTTTCACCCGCGTTTTCCGGGATGTTTTTTATTTTTTTAGTTAACCTGTAATGTCCAACTGCTGGGCAAAGGTCTTCCCCAATTTCTTTCCGGGATATAAAGTAGCCTATGTCTTAATCCAGGCTATGAAAAATGTTCATTTCAAATTTCATGTAAATCTGTTCAGCCATTTTTGCGTGAAAGAGTAACAAACATGGATGCATGTTTGTTACCATATATTCTTACAAATTTCGCGTTTATAATATTAGTAGTGTAAGGGACTTCAGGTGTCAGGTTTCAGAATTAAAATCCCTCTTCACATGTAGCAATTTATTTAAAGGTTCAGATGTTCACAGGTCGGAGGTCGGCGCACGAATGAATGCAAAATGGCGTCGACCCTCCTTAAATACCTTCCTATATTTATATAAAAATAAAGTGAGAGCGAGAAGACTCTTCTGTCTCGCTCTATCCTACGCTAATATGGTACATGGTCAGAGAGCAGTAAAAATGAAGACAATCAATTATCATTAGGCTTCTTGTCCGTAACAAGTAGGATGTACATTTTACAAGTACATGTGCACTGCGTACAATACAAGCTTATTACAAGCTTTAATTTTACTTAATACAATGTTTGTAAACAGTTAATTTTTAAAAACAAACTTTTATGGAATTGTCAGAGTTACGCTCAATCGGAGCTGAAATTTGGTATACGAGTATAGTACGTGCTAACTTCGATGTCAATGCCATAAAAGTTTGATTTCGGGAAGTGGTTCAAAATTGAGTTGCAAGATTCTACCCAAACAAACATAGTTACATAGTTCTCACATACATTGCAAGTTAAACAAAAGCTTTTAAAAGTATGTTTGGTTTAATTTGTCGGCCTGTTTGGCTCAGCGGTAGTGTATCCGCCTTATAAGCCAGAGGTCCCGGGTTCGATTCCCGGCCGGGCAGATGTTTGAATGATGAATTTAAATATCTATTCTGGGTCTAGGTGTGTGTTGTCCTTGTCTTTGTGTGTTTGTCGCATCCCCGACACAGGATTTATTCCTAGTGGGGAGCTAGGAGTGTGAAACGTTTATTTATTTATTTATTTAAATCTTGCAACTAAATTTTGAACCACTTCCCAATGAATTAAGCTGATATATACACTCGTGTTGTGTGACTCCAACTGACAAAGTAAAAGCTAGTTTGTTTTCAATAATTTTTATATTGCCTGTTCGTTAAATGATTTTTTTGGCCTGAAAATAATCTATACAAATGTAGTTCCGTCGTTTGATCTTCAGATACATCGTCGGTATATACACCCTGTGTACCCCAGGATTACATAAACGGCCGCAAACAAATTAGGGGAATAAAAAAATAATATCATCGAGATAGGAGAAGGTCGGACGACACTGTAAACTTTTGTTTATGACTTTTACATTACGAAGTTGGTAATATCCTGAAAATACAGGGCTTTTTGCAAAAATAAATGATCATTGGAAAATACAGTGTTTCGAAATAAATTTTATCATTAGAAAATACTCATATGAGTTTTCTACGAATTTTATTCGATTTGATTTATTTATTCGATTATGATTTTAATTTTGGATACGTATGTTAAAATTGTGCTCCGATTATTTTTAATGTTTAGGATTTTGTATATTCCGAAACGAAATATATTTGAATTTGTACTACGCTTGGATACTAGCTGTGCCTAGTGGTTTCACCTGCTAACATAATTTTTGAATAGTTTCATGGATAAAAGCATTTGTGAAAATCTAGAATAAGCTGCCTTCATACCAAGTTTTATCCAAATTCGTTCAGACGTTATTGCGTGATTGAGTAGTACCTACATCGAAACATACAAATTTTGACTTACTTTTTAGTGGAAAGTGAAAAAAGATGGAAAATAACAAAAAAAGGTTAAATTGCTAAAGGGAAATATTATCGTATTTTCAGTTGCCATATTGGAATTGTAAATAACATACGGAAATGAGTCCCGCGATAAACATCGTTTTGAATATCATTTAGGCGCCATCTCTACGCGCGATCTTAGCACGGTGGACCAACAAAAAAACGTCAAAAAAACTTGCTTTTTTGGCTTGGCCACACTAAGTAAGTTACTATCAGTAAGTCTATTGGTAAGGAAAATGCCACTAGTTCAACTGGTAAGATACTCGGTAAGACAACTGGGATTTGGCGTCTTGTATTTTTATTTATTATGGTTCAAAGTGCACCTATTCTCATTTTGATTTATAATTTGAAATGTCAATTATGGGTAATTTAGTAACAGATACTTTTATTCATATTGAATAAACAGATCAGACATCGCCGCTAGCAAAACGCTCGTGGAAAGTACTTTTAACAAGTTTTTACACTAGACGATACGACAAAATACGTAAACGATAACACCGGCTTTACATTTTACTGAACCGGTCTACGTCATGTGTACTGCTTAGCATTTTGTCGGCTTACTGCAAGAAGTCATTACCTGTCAGTGAAAGGCTGCACGCGACTACAAGCGCAGTTGTAAAAACTAGTCGGAGCATCAAACTCAATAAAGTGTGAGCATTCTTGTGTCAATTATGATATATAAAAAAGGTGCGTACTACGTTAGTTTTCATATCAAAACAGTTAGTGACTTTTTGCAGTTAACGACTTCTTGCACTAAGCCGACGATTTAGTCGTGTCGTGTAGTAAACGACACGATGGTATTACCATCGTGTCGTTTACTAAAAACCCCGTTCCTGCTCGTCTTAGAAAACAAGGTAAACACAGATTACCATTAACCTGAAATATGTTTTTATTTTAGGTGCCTTTAATAACTTGAGTTAACCCCGCGGCTGCGGCGGCACCATGAAATCTAAATGATATTATTTATTTTGTTTACGTCTTGCCTATAGAAATTGTTTTGTCGGTCATGTACTAAGTAAAGTAATGAAAATCATTTATTTCAGGCACAAATAAATTCGAAGGCGAACATTGGAATTAAAGTTAAAATACAAGGTGAATTGAAATCTAATAATTACTTAAAACACTCGTAGTTGTATTACAACATGAACCGATATAATTTCTACTGCCAATGCCAACCCTCATTAATAGCCGTATCCACACTGACCGAGCATGCCTCGCGAGGCATGCTTCTATCTCACTCTAGACCGTGGTAAGCTTTGCAGCTAGAGCGAGACAGAAACGTGATTTGCGAGGTAGCTCGTTCAGAATGGACACGACTAATGGAAAAGCTCTGCGAGAAGAAGAACTCTTAATATGGAAACTAACGTGGTTTCGACACATTTTGTTACAATTCAAAACTAGCTGCGCCCCGCGGTTTCACCCGCTGTCCTGCAAGAATAGCGGAAAGCCGTTCAATTTTCTGGGGTAAAAAGTAATCTACATATTACCTAGGGCTTAAGCTACCTTCATACCAAATTTCGTCAAAATCTGTTTAGCTGTTAAATTGTCATCCATACGTCCATTACATAGCTGTCATTTGCGCAAAGAGTATAATAAGTCGTTTTGTTATTCCAAGTCTGATTCTTTTTTGTTATACCTCGTTTTATAGTGACTGATGTTGCACAACATGTTTCCTAACGTTCTACAACAGCGTGCAACGTTGCCAGATGCCGCGTCTTGTTGTTCGAAATTATAAATAAATCCGCCAATGAAGCGAAAACTCGCTTGTCGAGGTTTGCGTAGGGTAACGCAAGCGATGGCACGAACATACAGTACCCGGCGATAAATATTGCACATCGACCTTTGGAAAGAGACAATCGCTAATTTCGGCTTCGTAGAGCGTTATCTCTGTCGCACACTACCTCCTAATAGATACTGGACTGTTTGTATTTCGTGCGACAGAGATAACGCTCTACGAAGTCTCTTATCTCTTCCAAAGGTCGATGTGCATTATTTATCGCCGGGTACTGTAAGCTAGTTTGACATTTATTTTAGCACCTTTTTGTTCATGTCACAACTGCTCCAGTTGCAATACAGGGTTATAAGAAAAGGGTATGCTAAGCCGAAAGGGCTCATAGTACTCCCATTATGAACCACTTTTACTATGAGACCAACCCGGAATTAAAAAAAAAAACAACTGTTCCATACATTTCGCTGAGTGTCATTGACATTTTTCTATGGCACCGTGATTTTTTTTCACAAATTACAGGTTGGTCTCATAGTAAAAGTTGTTCATAATGATGAGTACTATGAGCCTTTTTTCATTAGCATACCTTTTTCCTTATAAATGTATTTGACATATTGTTTTCACATAGGTACTCGTAAGTATTAGCTTGTCTTATAAGGGTGACGAATCAACATCGAGCTGTGCTGCGCTTTGCTTAGCTCAGTATAAAGCCGAACGTCCACCGCCGGCTAAACTAAATGAAAACTAAACTCACTGAACTAAGCTAAGCTAAACTAGAACTACGTTGTCCGTCCACCAAAAAAGTAATCAGCACATAAAAATCCATAAAAAACATAGCACAGTTCGGCACAGCGCGGCTCAGCACGGCGGGTAGCGCGCCTCGCTCGAGACTGCTGCGTTTTTAAACAGAGCGTAGCCTCACACAGCGCAGCACAGCATGGTTTGTTTCTATCCTCATTGAAATATTAGACGAGCGAGTTGACCAAACATAGCACAGCGCAGTACAGCGCAGCACAGCTCGATGTTGATTCGTCACCCTTAGGTTTGTATACACTCCTCGCGCCCCGCCGCGCCAGCTAAGCTTCGAGTATCAGTCCAATGTGACTCCGGCTTTAGGATAACGCGCTGCATAATTGAGGTACCTTCCCCGACAAAATAAACAGAGTGTTTTACTGAAACCGAAATTGTTTTTATTTTTCGTGCCGTCATGATTATGTTTGCTGCGTAATGGGCGCAGATGAAGTTAGAGACAAGATGGAACACTGTGGTAGATTCGGGTGAAGACAAGAACGTTTTGAATCTACGTTTCTGATTCGTACGGCCAGGGGATTGGAAAAGACTACCGTCTTCTTTGTTTCCTGAGAGATATAATCTTGGGCTTTTCAAGTTCAGTGTAAATAGGTATCCTCTAAGTCTGCGTGCTTCATCCTCGGATATATCGTCGCTTACCAACAGAAGTGTTGGTGGTAAAACTCTTTCGCGTTGAAAAAGAAATCTTGACTTCATCATGAAGAATAAAAAAGTTTTGATTAGTTTTGATGTTTAGCTTTGTTAGGTTTTTGTTATAATTAAAACTAATTACTATAATTTAATTTTTATTTTTTAATTACTTATATTTTAATTATAATTGTGTGAAACCCACGTTAGTTTCCTTAGTTAGGTTTTTACCTTTTTGGCGTAGTGACACAATTTGTATCTTAACATAACTTTTTTCTGCCCAGAAATTAATTGGTAAATGGTTTTTTGTGTACAGTGTCGAATAAACCTAAAGAAAAAGATGAACAAGCTCTACAGTGCAGTGAGTTGAGAAGTATTGAAATGTCAATGTATGCGTCTTGTGTACGTACGCGCGAAAATAGGAGTTCTTGGCTTCACCCAAACCTAACGAGTGCTCCATCTTTATCTCTAAGTTTACCTGAGGTGCCATCATGATTATGTTTACTGTGTTCTGAGAGATGATGTTAAAAACACTGGATAAGTTTGAATTTTTACGTTTTCTCGGAAATTTGTAAAGTTATGCCTTAATCCAGGGTACCGACAGGATAAAGCTTTTAGAATCTTTGTTGTTTTGTCAATGTCCTGGAATAATGGCTTTACATTAATAAAATAGGACCAATAGGATATTTTTTTTAGTTCGAAGCGATTGACACTAGATGGCGCTTTTCATAATGCGTGTAATTTTTTTCTTTTTTTATAAAATAATGTTGTTTATGTTGAATCGTTACAGGTATTAAAACTGAGGTATTACTAAAGACCAATTTTTCAAGTGACTTGCGAAAGTACAATTTAGTTAGTTTTTTCCATCGTCTCCTGGTAACTTTTTATACAGCAGCTGAACCATGTACTAAGACTTGCATCACTATTAGAGCGCCATACGCAAAGCAAGTATGATTTTTAAATTATTTTAATAATAATTCAAGGAGCATTTTGCGAATTAATGTATGAGATTCAACAAAAACAACAAAAACTGGAGTACTTTGGGAATAACCTTTACTAGTTTATAATACTGACGTCTGTTCCAAAATACCTGTACTTTTTGTTACTCTCTCCAATTTTCTTATTTTCCTTTCCTTTTGCATTGTTTTCAGCCATTTTCCAAATGGGCCAAACTCCCCGATGCGCACATGCCTTTATGAGCACGAACAATTATTGGTGCAAAAGACAACTCTTTATAAAGCTCTTGCTATTTGGGGCGTGAAATAAAACTTGGCTGGAATTCGCAATTTTGTATTTCTGAAATCTGTTAGATGTTATTTTATTTTTTATGTTTGCGTGGATTTATACGGTGACGCAGAATTAGAAGATGGGAAGTAGATAGAGGTATAAAGTAAGAAAATATTCCTTGTTCTGCTTTCTAGCTAAAATAACCTCGTGGTTAGTGACTAGCCCTTGTGTCAGTTTTTAGGCCACCTGAAGGCCTCTGAAATGACATGCGGTTGTTGTAAAAAAAAAAACAATTTATTTCAGGCGTCATTTCACCCATAGTTACACAACAATAAATTAATAAATTAAAAGTCCAAAACTAATAAAATAAAATAAAAATGCCTATCGAAGTTAGAGTTTAAATTACAAAGTACAGTACAGTAAGTAAAGTAATTACAAAGTTAAAGAGCAAACAACCGGGACCTACAATTTAAAGTGTCAATAACCACGGTAGCGCTCAGTTGTAAATCCGTGGTCACCCATCCGAAGACTGACCGTGTCATCCGTCGCTTAACTTCGGCAATCGGTTACAAACACCCAGTCGCGCTACGTTACGAGCGCACACTTCCTAGATTGCTAGCTTACATAGTCTACGTGATCTTACACGGCTGTGACAGCACATGGGGCTAGGACGAGCTTATCTTGTCAGTCCAATGCGGGAGCAGCAATCTAGTCCACATCTATAGTAAAAACTAAGTAGTGTATTATTGGGCATTCTGGAACAGGTTTTGTATGAAAATTTTGTGGCTCACTACGTTCGCTCAAAAATTTTAATTCAAAACCTGTTCTAGAATGCCCAATAATGGAACGATTTCTTTGCAATAACGTATTGGAAAAATTTTAAGGAATCTATTGCTAATACCAAAGTTGGTCGTTTGCTCATACCAAACTTACGACATATAAAGGCGATAGCTTTGTCACAACATAAAATACAATAGTGTATTAAGTGGTTAGAATGCTGTATATATAAGAAAAAGTTAAAAATTTATATCATTATGTTAAAAACATTCTTGGTAAATACTACTCTTACAATGAAATTTGTAAAGCAATCTCAAAAGTTACATTTGGACAAGATATTTCCGGAAGCAGAGACACTTGTAAGCCGTCATGGGAGTCTTTTACCTAACACAATCAGATGTATAGTTTGTGGACCATCAAATTGCGGAAAAACGAATGTTGTAATAGGTCTTTTATTACATGAGAGTGGTTTACGTTTTAGAAACGTATATGTGTATTCTAAAACATTGTACCAACCTAAATATATATTTTTAGAGAAGGTGTTGAGTTTGGTACCTGGTGTATCTTTTGCAAAATATAGTGCTGGGGAACATATATTGAGTCCACATGAAGCAAACTCAAATTCGGTAATAATATTTGATGATGTTGCTTGTGAAAATCAATCAAATATGAGGGATTATTTTGCTATGGGAAGACATAAAAATATAGATTGTTTTTATATAAATCAAACGTACAGCAAAATTCCAAAACAACTCGTCAGAGATAATGCAAACCTTCTAATATTATTTAAGCAAGACGATATAAATTTACGTCATGTATATGATGAACATGTTAATACAGATATGACATGGACAGAATTTCGAGATATGTGTTCTAAAATATGGCGAGAACCTTACAACTATTTGATTATAAATAAAGATTGTCCAAAGAATAATGGTTGTTACAGAATGAAGTTCGATACGTTTGTCAAATTTGACTAACAATTATATATAAAAAAGGTTTCTATTATTAAATAGTTTCATTGTAATTTTTATATTGTTAGACATATAACGTAAAATTAAAATGGAAACAGAATTAAAGGCGAAAGTAGTTCAAGTTGCAGAAGCTGTTAAAAAGAAAATAAAGGACATGCGTTCTATGGAATCATATAATGATAACATTTTGGGAACTGTTTTTAAACCTATAACGGATCCACTAAAGACTATAATCAGAGACACGAAGCATTTCGAACCTTCAAAAACTAAATTTAATGCAGTAGATGAATCATCTGTAATGAAAGACGAGTTCATTTCTCCATCATCATCAAACAGTGGTAACCAAACTATTAAAAATAATTTTGGTACCGTTTCCGAAATAGATTCCTCTGATGATGAAATTGACGCAGATGACGTAGATAATAAAACTGAGAAAATAAACGTCAGTAATAGTTCGTTTACATCAGCAAATTCTACATCGAGTGCTCCTGAAGATTTCTCATCTTGGTCACTTTCTTCAGAAGTGTTTGAAGATGTTCCGTTTGGAGTTAGAAGCGAACGGGGTAAACTAATGATGGGTTCGTCACGTGTTATCGTAAATGATGATACAATATCTATAGGCGGACATAGTTATAACAAAACACTAGGACTTTGGGAACTATTATTTAAAAAGATGCCTGATCCAAATTTAATAACAAAGGAGGACAGTCAAAACTACAAAGCTATATTAAAGGAAACGAATGCTCATCGAAGAGATTTTGACTCTAACAAACCGATAAAGTCTAATAAGGGACGAAAGTATTTACAAATAATCAAACCTCTTTTTAAGCATCGTAAACCTTCCACATCTTCTATGTCATCATCGACTAGCAATCTTGATGATTTTGCAGAAGGGAATGGGTTAATACTTAAGAAGAAATTTAAAAAGAATACAGATTATATTTACTGGGATGATCCTAATGAACTTGTAGAAAGGCTAAAATTGCTTATAGCCTCTAAAGATGCAGGCAACACTGGTCTTGACAATGAAATCATATCAATTATTGAAGAACTACGTGAAAATGGTATTATAAATTAGTAACCATTTTAATGTTTGTTTTATTCAAGATTTTGAGTTCAAACGAAGGAGGTCGAATTATAAAAAATGAATATTGATAAATTTGGCCATCATGTCCATAGAAGATTACGTTTATCTGAATTACTGGATAACTCAGAAAATTATTTAGTTAAAACTAAAACGGGAGATTTTGATTTGCAATTATCGTCCCGATTAACCGGAATTAAAATTCCTGTGAAACCCGACGACGCCGCGAGTAAGAAATACGTTGATAGCAAGATTGCTGCTGAAATCACGGCTTTTGTAAATTCTTTAAAAGCAGATGTACAAAACCATTTTACACAGTTTGAAACAAAGTATTGCACTAAGGAGTATGTCGACAAATTACTAAAGAAACCACAAAATGTCCAAAGAGCAAGTAGTAAATGAAATTCATCGATCAGCACGCAGAAATTTTCTCCGACGTTCTGTTATACTAAAAGGAATAGACGACTTGTGGCAAGCTGACCTCATTGATTTTAAGTCTCTACAAAAATACAACAATGGATTTACTTTTATTTTAGTTGTTATGGATTGTTTTACGAAATATGCATGGGCGTACCCATTAAAAACCAAAACAAAAAAAGAAGTTATTGATGCATTTAATCATATTATTAAAAATAATGGTCACATACCTCGAAATTTGCAAACTGATATGGGAACAGAATTTTATAACGACATGTTTCAGAAACAAATGCATTTATTAAAAATCAATCATTATTCATCATATTCAACTAAAAAGGCGTCCATAGTAGAAAGATTAATTAGAACATTAAAGAATAAATTATACAAATGTTTTAGTTATAATGGCACCTATAAGTGGATAGGCAAATGTTTAGAAAACGTTTTGATTGCTTATAATAACAGTAAACATCGCGTGACTAAATTTAAACCCATCGATATTAATGTGCAAAACGAACCACTCGTGAAAAAAAACATAATAAAATTTCAGGAAAAAAGAGTAAAATCAACTAAGAAGTTATTTAGAGAAGGTGACAGTGTTCGAATAAGTAAATACAAAAGTAGTTTCGCAAAAGGATATACACCTAACTGGTCAACGGAAATATTTACTATTAAAACTGTTAATAATACAAATCCAGTTACATATCATATACAAGATCAAAGAAAACAAGATATATTGGGTTCATTTTACCAAGAAGAGTTGCAAAAGACTAAATATCCCAATATTTATTTGATTGAAAAAATTATAAAAACAAAAGGAAACAAACTTTTTGTGAAATGGTTGGGCCTTCCTGATCATGAAAACAGTTGGGTGGATAGAAGTTCTATTGTAATATAAACGATATGTACAATATGTTATAATCATTATATATCAAGAAATGCAAGGCGGAGGACTTGTTAACAATTTAATAAATAATTTACCGTTTGAGCTTCATTTGCCAGGATATAACTACTGTGGACCAGGTACTAAATTAAAAGAAAGATTATTGAGAGGTGACAAAGGAATCAATAAGCTGGACGAAGCTTGCAAATACCACGATATCGCATACTCCAATTATAATAATTTAACTGATCGTCATAAAGCAGATTTAGAGCTATTAAACATGGCCAAAAATCGATTAGATTCCAAAGACGCTGGAAAAGGTGAAAAATTAGCGTCATGGTTGGTCAGCAAAGTAATGAAAGCTAAACTTAAAACAGGCTCAGGAATGAAGAAATTTAAGACAATTGTATCCAAAATAGGATCACATATAAAAAAATTAAAATGTCACGATAATAAAACTGCAATTAAATATGCTTACGAAGTTGCTAAGAAACTTATACCTAAAAAATGTCATGTGCGACTACCGAGAATCATACCAATACCTAAGACAGGAGGAATTTTACCTTTGATACCAATTTTTGCTGGTCTATCAGCACTTGGGGCTTTAGCTGGTGGTGCAGCCGGTGTAGCAAAAACTATAAACGACTTTAAAACAGCAAAACAAAATTTACAAGAATCTGAACGTCACAACAAAACCATGGAGGCTATAGCTATAGGGAAAGGTCTTTACCTTAAGCCGTACAAAAAAGGCCATGGGCTAATTATAAAAAACTCAAAAAACTAATTGACAGGCTACCTCAACGAGCTCTTACAAATATTGATATTATCAAACACGCAAAAAATATACCATTTTTTCGCGGTGTTTATATGAGAGATAGATTACCAAACAAACCACAAGCAATAGAGTGCGCTATTGTTAACTTAGACGATTTTAAGAGTAACGGAACTCACTGGGTAGCCTATGTAAAAATAAATGAATATTGTGAATATTTTGACAGCTTTGGTGATTTAAAACCACCATTAGAAATATTAAAATATTTAGATAAAATTAACGTTTATTATAACTACACTCGATTTCAAAAGTTTGATACCATTATATGCGGTCACTTATGTCTACAATTTTTACATAATTTTTGGAATAAATATACTATATAATAATAAACTGTTTTATAAGTGTGTTATTTCTACAATGTCCTTCACACTGTCCATAACTGGAAACAGCTCTCAATTAACAACTCTCTATACACCTCCTTTGGACCTTGAAGGTGATTACGAGTGCGCTCTTTTACATTTATCTACTTTTAATTCTATACCAAATATAACAGCAAATAACAACAAGTTTCATTATGATAACGATAAAGTTATCGAAATTCCTGAAGGAGCTTATGAGCTCCAAGATATATGTGACTATATACAATCTAAAATGACCAATTGCGTCTTTAAGATGTATTGTAATAATAACACCCTTAAGACCTCTATATTTTGCAGCAAAGACATTCACTTTTATAAACCTTATTCAATTGCAGCTTTACTAGGCTTTAATAGAGTAGTTCTGAAAAGTAATATATTACACGAGTCACCTCTTCCAGTAAACATTCTGCCTACAACTGTCCTCAGGGTCGAATGTGATATAACAAGTGGTTCATATATTAACGAGAGACCAAGTCATATAATTCACGAATTTGCTCCTAACGTACCACCGGGTTACAGGATAATAGAAATACCAAAAAACACCATTTATTTTCCTGTAAACAGAACACGTATCTATGCTTTAAGCATAAGGATACTAAATACAAACAACCAATTAGTTAATCTGCGCGGTGAAGAAATACAGGTGTACTTGCATTTTAAGAAAATATGATTGATTATAATAAATATACAACTGTATGCACTCAGAAGACTAGTATCAATCGAGCTGTTCGAAAGTTAACACATACCCGAGCTAAAAAACATAAATTGTCAGCTGTCAATAAGCAATTTCTAAAATCAATTGGATTAATAAAATGAATGTTCTAAATATTACAAACACACCGGCATATGACAACTCTATAGAGAGTGTGGAATTTCATTCATATAAACCGTATATTACTAGTTTCAACAGTAACGATGAAATCCGCATCCCAATTAATCAGCAAGATGTCAATATTTTACCAAGTGCAAGTACTTTGTATATAGAGGCTGTAGTCAAAGTTAGTAAAAAAGATAGTACTGATTTGACATCTGTCGTTAACTTCACAAATAACCCCCTGATGTACCTATTTCAAGATATACGATATGAATTGAATGGTGTTGAAATAGATAAAGTGAAAAACGCAGGCATAACGACTACTATGAAATCATTGTTATCGATGAATGATGCCGAATCAAAAATATCTAAAACGTGGGGCTGGGATATAGACGGAACTAAAAATAATATCGGAGGACATTTTGCTGCGTCAGTACCTCTCAGGAACATACTCGGATTTGCAGAAGATTATAACAAAGTTATTATTAATTGTAAACATGAACTTGTTTTGTTGCGAAGTAATACCGACCTTAATGCGTTGAAACTATATACTGGAGAGAAAGTGCAAAGCATTGATATACACAAACTAATTTGGCGAGTGCCTCATGTCAAAGTTTCAGATAAAGAAAAAATAAATTTGCTTAAGCTTCTTGAGAAAGACCGACCAATTCAGTTAGCTTTTAGAAATTGGGATCTTTATGAGTACCCTATGTTGCCTAAGACGACAAAACATACATGGTCAATTAAAACTTCAACTCAAATTGAAAAACCTAGATATGTTATTTTAGGGTTGCAAACTGATAGAAAAAACAATGCTTCTAAAGATATGTCACATTTTGATCACTGCGATCTACGTGACGTCAAAGTTTTCTTGAATTCTACTTATTATCCGTATGAAAGTTATAATACTAACTTTTCCAAACATAACTTTGCATTAATATATGAACAATATGTAAACTTTCAACAGTCATATTATGGACGTAGACCTAGTTGCTTGCTCAGTGCTCAAGAGTTTAAAGACGTAGCACCATTGTTTGTAATAGATTGCTCTCGACAAAACGACAATATAAAAACCGGACCTGTAATAAATATTCGTCTTGAATTAGAAAGTGATAAAGAGATACCTGATCATACTTCAGCATATTGCCTTATTTTGAATGATTGTATCGTTGAATATAAACCTTTGACCAATATTGTTCGGAAGATATCATGAATCCAACAATTTTTGTTGATATACAAGGTTTTAAAGATTCTCTAAACCAGTTTATATTAAAAGAGCTTGCAATCTCAACCGCAAACTTTACTCAGGTTTTTTTAATAAAACCTCCATATCCATATGCAAAATTATCAACCGAAGAAAAAAGAAGAGTTGGATGGACTGAACGAAATAGAGGTATTACGTGGAGTGAAGGACATATTGACTATAGAGAATTCAAAAGAATAATTAAGCAACTATTGAAAAACAAAACGATAATTATGAAGGGTCTGGAAAAACAGAAATGGTTAAAGGAATTTTGTGTAGACTGTTTTTTGATAAACGTTGAAGATCAAGGTTGTCCTAATTTTTCGTTATTATATACAACATATTGTGAAAGTGAATTGTATTACAATTGTTTAACCCATAGCAAATTTTGTGCTCTCAAAAATGTTATATGTATAAAAAAATGGTATTTTGATAACTGTATACAAAAATAATTATTATTAAAAATAAGGAAAACGTCAACTCGTTGTTTAATTTTATTTTTATAAACCTTGAATATCTTTTAAAGAGAAATTAGTTAGTTTTTCAATGGTTTTACTAAGGTAATAGAATAGGGAATTAAAAAACATATTGTTTAAGAATTATTAAATTTATTTACATACATTTAATTAACATTTTAAATCATAGCAGTATTACGTAATTATTACTACAATCTTAGAATTGACAAATTAAAAATTATTACCCACTAGTTTTCTTGAAATTTTACTTATTAAAATTTCGGTGAGATTCATTATTTCATCTACAGAGTCTTTGACTACATATTGAGCTGCAGTAAACATCACATCGGAACTGTCACTGGACGGAGCACTCATAAAATTCACTGGGTTATTTTCTAATTCAAACACTTTAATTTTTATTAATTTTCTTGCTTTTGCACCGTCTTTACTTATGACGTAAGAAGCTGAAGAAAGTTCATTCTTTTTTGTTGTTGTATCTCGTTTTTGTTTCGGTTTCTTATTTGAAGCTTCCCGATTTCTTGTCACATTATAGGCTTCCATATAGTCATCGAAATCATCGTCTGGATTTTGCGCGTATTGAGAAAACAATAAACAGGTGTCCTGGGAGTCCGTCATAGTCTGTAAAAATAAAAAAATATTAGTATCAATTAATTCACAGATTCATTTTGACTGTTTGTGTAATAACAAATAGTTTTTAAATTAAAACTTACATGTTAAAAAACGTTAAAAACGTACGTAGTGTAGATGCAATGTGCCTCTTTCGACTGCCGATGCGCTAATGCTAATGGACTAATCTAAATAATCAAGTACGGACACGTTTGAATTGTCGAACACTTGTGTGGTATCATATTACATTTTCGCAAATGTAATTAGAATGAGACAATGCTTTGCGAGCGTTAGAGGACTATTTAATAACAAATAGTTATTAAATATTTTGTTATTTATCATTGTAAATCGAATGGTATGCTATAGAATAGAGGAACTGAGAAATGATACAACTGCAAAGTAATATAAAACATATTTATTTACAAACAAATCTTATTATAATAATATATCGTAAAGTAAACATGCAAATCTTATTCCTATAACCAGATTTATTTTAAAAGTATTTACTGACAAAAATTAACATTCTATTTATACAACCGAATTCTATAACTATATTAAATAGAAAACGTAATTACAAACTTAACTTAACCTTAACTTTCTAAATTATAGTAATTCTAGAATTGTGCTAATATAAACAAGATTTATGTCCCCAAGACAAAGTGCATATTTTGTCTTTGAGTACAATACGTTTGTCGTCATTTGATGATAAAACCACTTTGTTAACAGCTTGAGTAAAAATTTCATGTTTTAATGACTTAAATAGTACATTTCTTTTGCGGAGATACTTATTATGCAGTAATGCTTTAGTGTAGTCATGAAAATCCAGTTTTTTTACAACAGACTTCTTCACTCCTTTTGCCTTTTTTATTTCATTATCTAGAGTTTTCAAACAATATAGTTTAGATCTTAATCCTACGAATTCACTAATGCATTGCCCTCCTAGCTCATCTTTAAATAACCCAGGAATTTTCTTGTTTCTACAAACAATGTTGAATGCATTATTTTCAGAAAAATTGCTTGTGTCAAAATAAGATTCCAAATTTTGTTTTATATCTTTATACACGTTTGATGTCTCAATCGAATATAGAAAACTGTCCGTATCTGTATAGCATAGTTTCAAATTAGGACCGTAAAAAGGTTTCATAACAGAGTAATGAAAGTTGTACATATGGTTTTTGGATATTTCCAGAACAGTGAACCCTATGTAAATAGGTTTATCTAATGTAACCGACTCCGTTTTCATTTGAACGGCTACGAAATTTTCAGTAAAAATTGTAGAGCTGTGATAATTAGGTCTCGATATCAACTGTTCAGCGGTATAATTTTTTTTAGTTTTGTTTCTTGTATCACTCCATTGGTTAACCAAATGAACATTTAGTCTATTTTCAGTATTTTCGAGCGTTTTACCAAAAATACTGTTATTCAGTAATTTAAAAAAGTCTTGTTCAAATGTTGACTTAGCGTTTTGTCGTAATGTTGTATTCAAATCTATGTACTGTTTTAAAAATGGACTTTGTTTAAATTTTATAACTCTATGAACCTTTTTTATTAATAAACCATGTCGTAAACATGTTTTTAAATGCACATAATGAATTACATATCTAAATTTGTCATATAAATTAGGAATCAATTTGGAAGTTTTTGAACCAGGTGGAGTAAATTTTTGAGGGCAAAACGGAAGGTCATTGTGGGCATCGTGCAATTCATTTGGATAATGCATATCAATTTCCAAAATATACCCAAAATCTGAATCGTCAGGCACATTAGTAATGTTCAAGTCATCAATTTCTGATTGCTGAAGAAACTCGAAATTTGAAAATGGTAAATATGAACACATGGCATAACCATATAAATTATTACAGTCAATGTATAATAAGTAGTTATCAGGAGTAGACGAATCATAATTGGGCAAATATTTGTTGTTTGCCTTAGAATACCGTCTACAACATAAACAAATACCTCCGCGGATTCCTTTCTGAATCATACGAATCATCTCCAAGTCTTCGATAAGTTGCAATTGTACTTTGGTTTGAAGAAGCATTGCATCGAAGCTTAAGCTTGGAGCTGTTAAGTAAAATGCCGGATCTAATTTATAAGTAACTCTGCAAGTCTTGCGGAAGTTTTCAAAAACGTCTGCCAATAAAAGAACATCTGTTTTAAGATATAAATCAGTATAATCGCCAAGATTCTTTAAGTCAAATGTTTTCCATATGCATTCCGCATGCGAATATTCAGCGACCGAAATAGTATCATCATTTAATACACTATAAAAACAATCGCGTGGTGGTAATTGCGTTTCAGAAAAACAAGCTCAATTAGTCATGTATTCGTATGGATAAACGCCTTTACGTGTTAGTAAGTCAAAATTCTTCTTATTTTTATAGAAAGAAGACAAATGAGTAAAATCATTTCTGTTTAGGTTTCCCGCGAGCTTTTCTAAACTTGTGCTTAAAAATTTAAATGAATCGACAAATCGAACCGGGAAACATTTCTGAGATCCTACATTTAAAAACTTTGTAAATGATACGTAATTTTCTTTGTTTTTTGCAATAACTTTAATTTTTCCTGGCATTTCTCCTAATTGACGTATAAATAGGTGACTGTCGTAACCGGACAAATTATGAAAAAATACGGGGATAAATTTGGGTAAACGAAATTTTAAATTACAGTAAGAATGGGCAGGACCTCGATATTTACCAGTTAAATGACAGTGATCTTTGACCTTGTCATCAAATAATGACTTAGAACAAAGAGAGCAATATTTCGACTCGTCAAATGTGGTCTGTTCTGCATTTGTTAAAGGTAACATTGGGATTGTTTGTTCCAAAATTTTGTTTATTTTTGTTACATCTTCGACTATATGTTTAAGGAATTTTTCAACACAATCAGGTCCACGGTGAGATAAATATCTGTTGAGTGAATTGTCATATGAACAGACTATGTAATATGCAAAGGCAGCTGGTAAATGTTTTTGTAAAACGGTTGTGTAAGTAGAATTTATTTCTCCGCTATTTGGTTTTAATAAACATTCAAAATCCGCATATATAACAAAAGGTACACTTTGCATTCTTTCGTAATGTCTAAATTGAATCACAGCGCCGGAATCAGGTAACATTGTTCTAATTGCACCGCAAATATGTGTATCCAATTTGTCTTTGTTATGAAAAAAAAGCAAACAGTCTTCACAAAAATATATTTTTCCGTGGTGCTTTGTTACTTGTCCTCTGAGTAATTTAGATAAATTTTTTATCAGACAATAATGTTTAGAATTGTTATTTTCTAATAATAGCAAATTAATATGATGCTTTTTTCTTTGATTTGTTTTGTATAGAGGACCGACAATATTAGATTTGTTTAGTCCATACACGTTTACACTAATTTTATCATTATTTTTCTCAAAGGTCTTAATATCCGAAAACCCTACCGGGAAAGTCATATTGTTAGTGTTCAAAACGTTTTCAAACCGTGGGTACGAGGAAGTTCGATGAACATTGTTTTTAGCAGGAAATAAAGCTGCTACAATACACCACAAAAAACAAAAAGCATCATTATTTTGTATATTTATGCATGCATGTTTAGTTTTTATAAATTTAGGTAATTCAATAAACCGCGAGGCTCTCATTGGGTTGTATTTGTTAATATTGACCTCTACGTATAAGTTACGCAAGAAAGCCCAACCGCTTTCTTTTTCCTCAAAACAGTCAACTTTTGTCGTAATGCTGTCAACCACATTTGAAAATATCTCATTAAAATTGTAGTTTTGATGTAATGTTATATTTTCTGTAGCAAAAGATTTAATTTCACTAGTGTTATTTTTAGGCAACGTAAATTCAGCAAATAATTCGAAATTTACTTTGATAGATTGGTATGTCGCTTGTCTTACGTCTAATAATTTTCGTATACGTGACTTGACCTCATGTAAAAATCTACCTGGCGGAACCACACCATTACCTTCGTCGCTAATTCTATACGATGCAATTCGATTGCGAAATGCACTGCTTATTTTATCAATACCTTGACTAACTTGGATAGAACTATTATTCTTATGAATATTAGTGCGTAAATGGCTCGAGAAAGCGCTACTTTTAATAGATAAGTCACAAACGGTGCAGTAAATTGTGTTTTTTGCCATTATTGAGAGCTAAGTATGTAAACAAAATGTACCTAATACCTAATGAAATATACCTACCTAAATAATAGTCAATTAAAAAATAAACTAGAGAATTATATGCACAAACTAGTTAAAAAATTTATTTAGTAAAATGGACCTTATAATCTAGTCTTAAGCAAGATCTCCAGTCACCACATAAATAAATGTTACACTTTTAAAAAAAAGTAAAAATGAGTTACTCCAAAGTATACATAGAGGAAAGAATTATCCCTTTTTATCAGCAAAAAACGTGCCCTCGTCCGTGAACTGTTTCTTACACAAATTTAAAAATTGTTTTAAAGGTACAAGATTTGGGCAATCTGATCCACCTTGATATTTAAGGGACACAAGCGCGTGCTCCCATCGTTTAATCGGCGCCACGGTTCTTATATCTTTTGAGTTATATATTTTTAGCTCGATAAAGACTTCACCCGTCAAATTCGCTGTTCGACGCAAAACGCCGTCAGCGACCCGCCGTGTTAGCACCGACTGCAGAGTCCCCGGAGCAGGTCTTCTTGTTGCGTTGTCGTCGTCGCTTTCGGAATCCAAAACCCAGCCTGCCGTTTTTCGATGAGCGGTCGTCGCTGTCTTCGACACTGGTTGTTTTTGTTTTTTCGTTGATGCTTCTTTTTTCTTATACCTGAAGTTAGAACAAAATACAAAATTAGACATATTCGTAAATAAAAAAAGTAATAAGAAAAGTATGTTACAAACAAGTTTCAATTATCTCATCAAGATTAGTAAACAAGACCTTTAAAACTATGGTAAACGAAACTTACGTTTTTTTAGACGTAGACGCTTCTTCGTTATCTGGTTCAAAAAACTGCTCAGCTGTGTCCTTCTTGCTACGTTTACGGGAATAATCCGAATACTCCGAATCAGACCTGAAAAACAAGTAAGTTACACAGACACACACATAGACGAAATAAATTTTAATGTTACTAAACAAACATACGCGTAGTATCGAAATAATTTTCACTGCATTTTAGAACCGACAGCCTTTACATATATTACAAATACTTATATAGTGTGTAAGTAAGAAATTTAATATAAAAAGAAAATACACTTTAACCAAAAACAATTCTCTGTTGTTTAAGTTAATATGTTATCAAATAAAGTAACATAGTAACAAATTTATGTCAAAGAGATATTAATATATCAAAAAATATAAACTCACGAACATGATTGCAACGCAGCGGTTTCTCGTGATTGTCGAATTAGGTGTCAGCGGGCGCTTTGCTTCTGGTGGGCTTCGGTCTGCTGACGACCTTGTAGAGCAGTCTGAGGGCTGGTCTTGCTTTTTGGAGTCCGGACCTGGCTGGCCTTGCTTCGTACTATGATGTCTGGTGTAGTCTGATCTGAAGGCTGGATCTTGCTTCTGGAGTATGGTGACTGGAGATCTTGCTTGGAGACTGGCTTGTTGTTTCTTCCTCGGAGTTGCTGGATTACTGGGTGGTGTGTTTGACCGGAATACGGCTTAAATACAATAACTTCAGCTATTCTCAACATTTACAATGTGAAGAAAAATGATAAGTTTACCTCAGTTTGCACACAACAGTGCGACTATAATTGAAAACCGTTTAAGCACCTCTGTTTTTACTGAAACATCAGCAATAATTATAAAATGGAAAAACAAATGTATCGAGTAACAAGCATTCATTTGAAATTAAATACCTTACTCATACATTTTATTATCTATATATAAACACGTTCGGACCTGTACGAACCCGAGGTACTGTTAATTTTCGGATGGATGACCGTGAGTGGCATTTACAATTGAACGCTACCGTTTGAGAGTACATCTCCTGGTTTATCAGAGTCAATTTTTGAAAATTTAGATTCCGAAGACGGAAAAAGATTTAGCAAAATAATTCCATTATTTGGACATGTAAAATTAAAATAAGTGTTTCAAAGTTCTCGGTACGGTTATAAAAACAATTATCTGTTTTTAAAATTTGGTATGTACTTATTAAAATCGTATCAATAAAATTTATATTTTGTGCGAGCGCAGTTGCGCGCAATAGCTAGTACACAATTAGCCGCTATTTTTGCGGAATCGCGAAACTGATTAAGGTGTGTTTACAATACAGTTAGTCTGCAGTTATTATATGTAGGTAAATTAAATCGTGGGTTCGATTCCTCCCCAGTACAAATATGTTTTTCTGGGTGTTTCTATTTATCACAAATATCTATGTATTTTTAAGTATTGGTTTTATATTAAAATAACCAAAACATGCTAATGGTTTTTACTATTTATTTGTTCGGTACCTACTTTATTTACCTAATGTACTTAATAACTAATAACATGTGCTAATAACATTTGGAGAATAGTGAAATCAGTTATTACCGGTTTGTAATCAGCTTTACAACAATGATATCAAGTTGTACAAACTTGTCAAGTATTTTTGCGGAATCGCGAAACTGATTAAGGTGTGTTTACAATACAGTTACTCGTATTGTGCAATTATTGTATTTTAGGCTGTGGGTTTGATTCCCACCAGGACATATATTTATGTAAAGAAAATGCATGTTTTTCTGTGTCGGGGTATTTCTTTGTATTTTAAAGTTGTAAAAGTACCTACTCTGGTTCCCATAGTACAAGATTTGCTTTGTTTGGAGCTAGATAGTGTTGTATAAAATAGCTGAACAAAAAATAAAAGACATGACATACTTGTTCATTCATAATAGTTTTATAATAAAATAGCTCAAACCTTAGACTAAAATAATTTTAGTCTAAGGCTGAAACACGTTAATAGTTTTTATTATTTATTTGGTACCTACTTTATTTACTCAATATACACGAAGAGAGGACTTGAGCTAATAACATTCGGAGAATAGATAAACCACCAACCCAACCAACCAGTATGTCATAGCTTTATAATAAATATCAAGTTGCTGACTTAACAGCTGCACCGACTTATTTCCAGGTACGGTCACGACTCTGTTGATCTGTTCATTTAGTTGCTAGTTGGTAGTTGGTGTGGACTTCAATTTACCATTTTCTATTTTATTATTTTGTTGTAACGGAGCTACCGCCTTTATGTGTCGTAAGTTTGGTATGAGCAAACGACCAACTTTGGTATTAGCAATAGATTCCTTAAAATTTTTCCAATACGTTATTGCAAAGAAATCGTTCCATTATTGGGCATTCTAGAACAGGTTTTGAATTAAAATTTTTGAGCGAACGTAGTGAGCCACAAAATTTTCATACAAAACCTGTTCCAGAATGCCCAATAATACACTACTAAACTAGTATACTAGCACCAGTTTTTAGGGTGAGAACCAAATATTATGATAGTTGTCACCGTAAAGATTGGTGCTTTTCATCGTACTTTTTGGTGATTATCACTATGCTCCGTACTTTCGGTGAATTTTTTCTCATTGTAACGGTCTGTTGTAAGTACTATGCGCCATGTAACAGAAACTTTAAAACAAAATTCGGATTTGCGAGCCCCTTCCGTGTTCATAACCTTATTAATTAGCCAGGTTTGCCATTGACGAAAACGTCATGGAGAACGATATTTTTTATAAGATAAAAAGTATCTCATATGTTGATCCATGATACAGTAAAATTATTACAGTACCAAGTTTCATTTTGAAATTCGTTCACTTTTAGCGTGATGAAGTAACAAAGGGACTGACATATTTTCCGAACATTTCCCCATACAGTTTTATCTGTATAGATATGGGTTAACCCTATGACAGTTAACGCATCGCCTAACATTTACAATCTCCCTCGAACACATTAGCAACATTAAAGCAAACCCATCCCGATTAGACCATTCTAAACTTAAATAAACTGATAAGTTTTAGAAGGCCATGCCTTTGACACTCACGTCCCGGTCCGGTCCGGTAGGCCCGGATAAACCGCCCTTTGTCCCGGTACCCGGATACCCGGATATGGAACACGGGTTAAACGAGATAACAATGATAGGAAAATGATCATTTTAACATACAAAAATAAAGTTACCCTAGATCTGAATTCACTTGGCATGGAAATCTGGGGAATTTTATTTCAAAAAAAAATATATACCTACCAGCCATTAGAAATTTAAGTCATTTTATGTTTGTAATTTTTATTTAACAAGAATAAAATATATTTACATCTTAAATTTAAAATAACAAACTAAACTAAATAGAACTAAGAAATTTACAAAAAAATTAATAATTAAAAAGTAGTTTTTGCCCGTGTGGCAAAGTACCAAGAACGCTGGCTGCATTCCCGCGCTGAATTGCCAGTGAAATTCTTTGCGCGAGGAATGAGCCAGCCCTCTTATCACCAGCGGCGTCAACTAAGTGCGGTGTGATTGTGATTTTTATTGAACTTACAATGTATATTTTAGTTTTGTTGGTTATATAAAATCTTGTCTAAGAAAAATATCATTTTCGACGAAATGTATGGAAGAGTTATTTTTCTTTTCGCAATTTTATAATTGGTTGCTAAATAAAAGTTGTTTGCTTTATTCATAACAATGTCTAAGTACTCGTACAGCGCTTTAATAGAATATTGCACGTGTCTGATCAGTCAATCTGTATAATATAATTATAGCTATTTGGTGAGAAATAACCTGTTGGAAATAGCCAACCAGCAAATTTGTTTTAGTTCCAAGCAAACAAAACTAGATGGCGCTTTTTAGACAATAGACAAATATTTATTTAAAGCAAAAATACATGCATACAAAACATAACTAAATATGAAAAAGACCACTAAGATAAAAATAACTATTTTTGCCTTAAATCAGTCTCAATTCAGCATAATGCCGGTCGGTCTAAAGTCTCTTTATTTCGTTTATTTTTTCAAAACAAACATAATGAATGAACACGTACAATTAGAGCAACCCTCGCGAATTACTTGTCCTGAATAAGCCCTATTTTTATCACAATCTTTCAATAACACTGAAGTAATTTCCGTTTCTCTTCGTAAAGAATTTTTGATTTGTCAGGCTTACCTGGCATCAAAGGTTCAGGCTTGCCTACGAAACCTTATATTTTTATTTGATTTGGTAATTTATTTCATAGTACTTAAGTCAATTTCTTTTTTTATTAAAATAAATTTGATCTCTTTATTTCATTAACAGAATAGAAAATTACAGATAAATCAATTGCCCGTACGAACAGTATCGAATCTACAAATAGCATATTTTACGGGAGAACAATTGAAAGTCAAAATTAGACCTAAATTAATAAGATAAATGTGTAATATCAATTTTATTTGATTAAAAAATGTCAAAATATATATTATTTTTTTTTATTTGTTTTTATAACATTATATTAAATATTCGTATTAATGGTGGTAAAGCAATGAAATTTATAATTAAATGAAGCAGTACGTCCTTGTCTGTACTCGTGACAACTTGATATACCTATGCATTTTAGACGGACGATATCGTTTAAGGAAATAAAATACCAGCCGAAAACCACCAAGCCTGGAAATTACTCTACCGAAAAAACTCTATTAAATTCTGATTGAATAAGAGACCAAAGTTTTTATATTTGTGGACTGTAATCTTTTCTTTTTTTATTTAGTAATAGGCTTGTATTTGACCATCTCGCCTGATGGTAAGCAACGATACGGTCTACGATGGAGCATGCTTGCCTAGAAGAAACCGATACACCAGAAATACTGGCATCACAAATACTAGTACTACAAATACTGGTACTACAAATACTGGTACCACAAATACTGGTACTACAAATAGTGGTACTACAAATACTGGTACTACAAATAGGTACTGGTACCACAAATACTGGTACTACAAATGGTACTGGTACCACAAATACTGGTACTACAAATAGGTACTGGTACCACAAATACTGGTACTACAAATGGTACTGGTACCACAAATACTGGTACTACAAATAGGTACTGGTACCACAAATACTGGTAGGTACTACAAATACTAGTACCACAAATACTGGTACTACAAATATTGGTACTACAAATAGGTACTGGTACCACAAATACTGGTACTACAAATGGTACTGGTACCACAAATACTGGTACTACAAATAGGTACTGGTACCACAAATACTGGTACTACAAATGGTACTGGTACCACAAATACTGGTACTACAAATAGGTACTGGTACCACAAATACTGGTAGGTACTACAAATACTAGTACCACAAATACTGGTACTACAAATACTGGTACTACAAATAGGTACTGGTACCACAAATACTGGTACTACAAATGGTACTGGTACCACAAATACTGGTACTACAAATAGGTACTGGTACCACAAATACTGGTACTACAAATGGTACTGGTACCACAAATACTGGTACTACAAATAGGTACTGGTACCACAAATACTGGTAGGTACTACAAATACTAGTACCACAAATACTGGTACTACAAATACTGGTACTACAAATACTGGTACTACAAATACTGGTACTACAAATACTGGTACTACAAATACTGGTACTACAAATACTGGTACTACAAATACTGGTACTACAAATACTGGTACTACAAATACTGGTACTACAAATAGGTACTGGTACCACAAATACTGGTACTACAAATAGGTACTGGTACCACAAATACTGGTACTACAAATGGTACTGGTACCACAAATACTGGTACTACAAATAGGTACTGGTACCACAAATACTGGTAGGTACTACAAATACTAGTACCACAAATACTGGTACTACAAATACTGGTACTACAAATAGGTACTGGTACCACAAATACTGGTACTACAAATGGTACTGGTACCACAAATACTGGTACTACAAATAGGTACTGGTACCACAAATACTGGTACTACAAATGGTACTGGTACCACAAATACTGGTACTACAAATAGGTACTGGTACCACAAATACTGGTAGGTACTACAAATACTAGTACCACAAATACTGGTACTACAAATACTGGTACTACAAATAGGTACTGGTACCACAAATACTGGTACTACAAATGGTACTGGTACCACAAATACTGGTACTACAAATAGGTACTGGTACCACAAATACTGGTACTACAAATGGTACTGGTACCACAAATACTGGTACTACAAATAGGTACTGGTACCACAAATACTGGTAGGTACTACAAATACTAGTACCACAAATACTGGTACTACAAATACTGGTACTACAAATACTGGTACTACAAATACTGGTACTACAAATACTGGTACTACAAATACTGGTACTACAAATACTGGTACTACAAATACTGGTACTACAAATACTGGTACTACAAATAGGTACTGGTACCACAAATACTGGTACTACAAATAGGTACTGGTACCACAAATACTGGTACTACAAATGGTACTGGTACCACAAATACTGGTACTACAAATAGGTACTGGTACCACAAATACTGGTACTACAAATGGTACTGGTACCACAAATACTGGTACTACAAATAGGTACTGGTACCACAAATACTGGTAGGTACTACAAATACTAGTACCACAAATACTGGTACTACAAATACTGGTACTACAAATACTGGTACTACAAATACTGGTACCACAAATAGTGGTACTACAAATAGGTACTGGTACCACAAATACTGGTACTACAATGACTGGTACTACAAAATACTGGTCCGATTTTAAAAGTTCTTACACTAATGGAAAGCTGCACTATCACTGGGCTACAGGAATGGAATGAGAGCAATGATATAATGGGATGACATTATGTTAAGTGTATTAACATGAGAACGTGAATCGAAACCGCAGGGTAGTCGGACCTATATTATGTTGGCGTTTCTAAAAACTTAGGTTTCCTTTGTATGGTGTAGAAATTGCTTATTTATTTAAAAAAGAAACAAAATCATAATTTTTGTTTTAGACAAAAAAAACTAATCGTCGGGCGTTATTCTTACAAAAACACGAAAAATAGCCCGAATAATATGATTGTTTTAGTGTATGTTCAATTACCGTGGCTTATTCTGGCAAAAACTGAAATGGCTCAAATTACAGATATTTTTTTGGATTACGTACAAGGATGGCTTAGGAAAAAAATAAGAGAATGAAACCGTAGGGCGCAGCTAGCATCTAATATTTGATACTAGTACATGATATCTTATTGGACTCGTTAAGTAAAATGTACTTTAAAAAAGCCACAGCCTAAAAACATAGACCACTCCCGTGAATTCATTGTTTCATTGAAGTTCATTGTTAACTTTCTCCCTTACCTTTCTAATTCAATTATTTTTCCTAATCCTAACCATGAGAGTAACAATACCAAACCACTTCCGAAATAACTCCTAGAGAGAAAAATAAATTAAATCCGTAGCCTCGTCACTCGAAACAGGAATAAAAACGGAAATAAATTATATTTCCTTGATTGTTCCGGGTCGCCCGTCGATATGAGAGGAATTAACACGTCCAGCGTCGACCGCGGTCGGAATAATAATGAGCATAGGGTTGTGGATGAGTGCAGTGATGTAAATGACGTAACTTAAGTCACTTATATAGTGAATCAATTTATCACTCGCTTAAGTTTATTAGATAACTAGCTATTTCACGCGGCCGCATCATAGAGGAACCGTAATTTTTTTCGGAACTAAGTTTTTTTTTTAATTATTGATAGGCTTGCGTTTGACCGCCATCTCGCTTGTTGGTTAGGAATGCTGCAGTCTACGAAAGAGCACGCTTGTGTTCAAGTATTACTTACATCAGAACGCTTCCGAAGGTCAAATAACCATTGAATTATGGGCTCGACTGTTTCTACTATAACAACAAGCGCCACGCCATGTGAAACGCCTTGATTTGCTCGTCTCGTCACTCAATTACATAAAAAAAGCGACCAAAAAATTCGACAACAGGGCCAGCCACTCGGCCTATACTGACTTCCCTTTTCTTTTTTTTATTCATACCTGCTTGGGCCGTTTTGAACAATAAACAACTCCACCCTTTTTTACGATTCGTTTCCAATTTCTTTTACAGTATCTTAGAAACATCAATAGTTCAAGATAAGAACTGGCACCTTTTGCATAAATTTCAGGAACAACCTAAGGCCCGGCCTGCATACTAAATGTAATCTAGGCTTGGTCTAGACTAGAATGACTTACGAAGGCAAGATTGCTTTGAATACTTACCTAACTTCTAGTCGATAAATTGGAAATATGGCTTTTATGTTTGAGAACAAAATAATGGGCCCAAGTTTTAAGACTTTAGTTGACGCCTTGACGGATCTAATTTTTCTAAAAGTATTGACATCCTTGTCTTATAGGTTGCAATGACAAAGACAGACATAATTTTAGTTAATTTAGATCTGTCAAATAAAGTCTTCAAACTTGGGCCTATTGTAGAGGAACTCTTGAACAAGACTGATTTAACGACCAATTTCATTAATTTTTTGAATTAATCAGGTGTTGACTTTCGGAAGCTCAATTAAAACAAATACAGTTTTCTATTAAAATTTTATTTAAATCTATTTCAGTAACGGTGTCATGATGTGGTTAACAAAGTTTGTTTGTTTGTTTTATTGATTTATTTTATTATAATACTTGGCGCCCTCGGCAGTTTCACTTAAATTTTCCCGGCATAAAAAGTTGCTGATAGATATAGTAAACCAGGATTGCTATCACACTAAATTTCATCTAAATCTGTTTAGCCGTTTTCTCGTAATTGTGAAAAAAAATCATTCAAAGAAAACAACTTTAATATTAAGATGTAGGTTACCTTTAGATTCTTTAAGTACTAAACTGTTATATTTTTAAAATACAAAAAAAAAACCGAAACTATTGTAAAAATCTCTCCCTTCTAAACTATTCTATATTTCCAAGTGATCGTAAAAGGAGGTCCTTCAAATTCATTCCGAGACAACCTTATTCCTCACTTGATTAAATATGCAAACGGACAAGAATAGTTCGTATCCGAACTAGATTTCGTGAAGCCACGGAGCAAATACAAAGACGAGATGGTATGAACTGTTAGCTGTGAATACAAATAATAGGGCAATTGACTATCTCTGTTAGATATCTCTTTTGTATTATCTACAGGCTGACTGGTTAGACACTTGACATATCCTAGGTTATTATAGTACTCATCATTATGAGCAACTTTTACTATGAGACCAACCCGGAATTCGCGAAAAAAAAATCAGCTGTTCCATACATTTTGTCAAGTGTCATTGACATTTTTCTATGGACAGCTGATTTTTTTTTCGCGAATTTCGGGTTGGTCCCATAGTAAAAGTTGTTCATAATAATGAGTACTATGATAACCTAGAATATGTCAAGTGTCTAACCAGTCAGCCGGTATACAGGGTAGGAGTAGGGTAGGATACGAAAATCGCGGGTCGAACCTGGACAAGATTGGCACAGGACCGGGATGAGTCCCCCCGAATGGGTTCCCGCCTTTCCGTGGCGGGGGGGATAAGTAGCCGTGGCACTAAGCCCGGTGAAACGAAGAGGAACCCGAGGTGGGGCCTTCCGCGTGTCCCTCTGGCAGCAGAGGGCTGATTAGCAGAGGGCACAGCGGATGAGCCGGGGTCTGAGCGATGGCTCGGACCACCAGGGGGGTTTTCCTTGTGCTCCTCGCCGCGTGTGGGTCGCGGTCGGGAGTGCAAGGAAAGGAGGAGGGTCTGAGTGTGGTGGACGCCGGGGGATGCGGCGCTCCACACTTGGACGGTGGCATTGCTGCCACCGGTGACGAGTGTGGTGGACGCTGGAGGAAACGGCGCTCCACGCTCGGGCGGTGACAGTGGTGCCACCAGGAGGGTTTTCCTTGTGCTCCTCGCCGCGTGTGGGTCGCGGTCGGGAGTGCAAGGGAAAGAGGAGGGTTCCTTTTGCACCTCGCCGCGTGAGGTTTGCGGCCGGATGTGAAAGGAACGTGGGCTTAAGGCGGGGTGGGTGGTGCTAACCACACTGCCCACCACGTGCGAGCGAGCGGGGCTAGGGAGCGAGAGGGCGGTTCGTCCGTCTCATTGCTCCTCGGCAGTGGGGTTGCCGGTAGAGTCGGGGGACTCTCCCGGCCTGCACGACCCCACACTGTCTGGAGGGTGATCCTGGGGAACAGGGTCACCCCGCCATGGGTGCAGGGGGCCCTAATCGGGCCCGTCGCCGGGGCAAGGTGGTCAATGCTAACGCGACACCACCTTGCCCTACCAGGCGGACGATGAATTCCCCAGTGGTTTTAGTGGGTATGCCGCCACTAGGGCGGAGACTCCCACATAACCACCCTGCCTCCCCCGTGGCGGGCGTGGTATCCATAAAGGATTTATACTGGGTAAACAAAAAAAAAAAAAAAAAGGACCGGGATGAGTGGCGTACAAGAAGAGAGGCCTATGCTCAGCAGTGGGCGATAACGGGCTGATGATGATGATATAATATAATGAGGTCATAGTGCTCATTATTATAAACTATTTTTACTATGAGGCCTAATCTGAAATTGCAAAAAAGAATCAGCTGTTTCACACATTCTGTCGAGTGCTTTATTTTTTATGGTACAAATGTAATTTTTTCTCGATTTCCGATTCGTCCTATAGTAAAAGTTGTTCGTAATAATGAGCTCATTTCGGTTTAGCATACTATTTTCTTATAGCCTTATATACCTACTAAAAATATATAGAGGTAAATGTTTGTATGTATGTTTGCAGAGGTCATCACAGAAACTAATAATCCAATTAAAAAAAATACTAATGGAAAGCAACACTCCGTACTATATTGTGTTTCCATTTATTACTTTTTACACACACTTATATCTCTCCACTACCACTACCATAAGTTGGGGATGCCATGGAACACACACAAAGACAAGGACAACAACACCCAGACCCAGAGCAGATATTCAAATACATCATTAATCTGGCTTATACGGCAGATATACTACTGCTCAGCCAAACAGATCGTCAATTGGTAAGAAAGTCTATTGGTTTATATAAAGATGTTTTATAGCCCAAAATCTGCGAGCTGACCACTGACCAGCACCGGCCAAGAACTCCCGAAAAACACTTGTATATACAGCTTGTATATATATAGATACACACTTGTATATAATATACAGTAACAGTATCAAATATGGAGTCAGATCACGCAGTGTTCAGGGCCTTGAGACCTGCTGACTTTAACGTCGTACGAGTATGATCCCAAAAACAGCGCCCTTAAAATTAAGTTGAAAAGTTTAAGAAGATTTCAAATAGCCATAAAATGTCTTTAAAACGTAGTAAACTACGCTCGGCGCTTATCGTGGAGTAGAAAAAGATATGGCGAAACGATCCCATAAGTAGGCAACTCTAGGTAGAAGATAGATAGCTGGACTCTTTAATATTCACACCAAAAATTACAGACAAAAAAGATCATAAAACTTAAAACTAGTGCAACAACTAATGGCCTTATCGGTACGAGCGATCTCTTCCATGCTTCTGACTCTAAGCCTTGCTACACTGAGAAAAATTTCACCTAAAGTACGGAGCATACTGACAATCACCAAAAAGTACGATGATTAGCACCAGTTTTTATGGTGACAACTATCATAATATATGGTTCTCACCGTAAAAACTAGTACTTGCTCCAGTTTATGATAGTTGTAACCGTAAAAATTGGTGCTAATCATCGTACTTTTTGGTGATTGTCAGCATGCTCCGTACTTTAGGTGAATTCATCGGAATTTTGATTGCCATTTTTCTCAGTGTAAGAAGAAAACCAATGCCATCTCCGCTCAGTATCTGCTCCTTGAAACCCATGAATAAGAGAACCGATTTGAATCGATCCGAAGCGGTTTGAAGCAGTACAAACTGGATCGCCTTTGATCTGATACGCCTTCATTAAACGGTGGATCGATCGTTTTTAACGAGGCGTCCGTGAGAAAGTGTTAACAGAAAAAACTTCGGTTGGTATGTCAGTACGGAGGGGGTAGTTTTTAATCCCCACGCAAAAAGATATAGATAAATTAACTATTTATTGTTCACACTAGAAATTACAAAAAATAGGATACACTTAAAACTAGTGCAACGGCTGGCGGCTTTATCGCTAAAAGCGATCTCTTTCAAGCAATTAGTGTCGTTATACTCGTAAATTTAATGTGTGATTACAAACACAATAAAATAAAATTCCAAAAACTCTTAAAATCTAATGCTACAGCTGGCAGCCTTATCGCTAAGATCGATTTTCATCTTTGACTGTTAGAAACATGATGGTAAAGCAACATGACAATGTACAAGCTCCATCGCCATCAAAAACTTTTGCAAGAATTAGGTACCAATTTTAACCCAACTACAGCAAAGATAAAAGAAAAGGTAATGTCTTAACAGTCTAATTGTTTATGTATTTGCTTGTGTTCCACCGTAATAGTAAATTATTCATCTGGTTTTAAATGTCAATCGATTCGTTATTATAGTACGACGGCCCCATAAGAACCTTATCGACTAACTTCTCCGATATTCCATTCTGGCTTCTTGAAATTTTAAATGAACCAATCTGGCGTTCCTCAAATCCGAGCTGAATTTACGAACTTCATGATTTTGAAGACGAATGAATGAACTAAATTGTATTTGCCGTAAAAATCGTATCAGCCTATTTTGACTACAACCTCAAGTTCGATTGGAAAATAATTGATAAATTTTCTATTTAAAGAAATTGAGTCTGCGAATTTATGATTTCACTAGCTGACCCTTGCCCACTTCGTTGGGCATAATGTTAATTAAACCCGAAACCATCGCGCGCCGTCCGGACCGTTTTTTCTCCGATTCACTTTGCAAAACGGACTACCACGTAAAAGCCTTTTTATTTTTCGGTTTTTTATATAACCTATGACACTCAGCAATAATGTGGCTTTCTATTGGTGAAAGAATTTTTAAAATCGGTTCAGTAGATCCCGAGATTACCCCTTACAATTTAACAAATATACAAACACACAAACTTTACTTCTTTATAATATTAGTATAGATTACAAACTAGCACATTTTTTCAAGACATAAGCCATAATATTCATAGCAAATAGACAAATCGTCGAGGGCACTTTGTATTAACAAACCGATTACAGTGCCCTTGGCGGAATACTTCATCAGCATCATCAGCCCATCTAATGTTTGCCCACTGCTGGACATAGGCATAGGCCTCTCTAAACGAACGCCACAAAGCACGATCTTCTGCCTCACGCATCCACTTGTTCCCTGCCGCCTTACGCAGGTTACTTGGTTTGTATAAACAGTTTGACGAGGCGAGACAGTCACTAGAACCATGATTTGTTTGTTCGGCCGAGTGTGCCCATTTACTGTCTCGCCACTGTACTCGTTACGTGTAATCAACCCGTCAAAAGTTAGGTAGTTTTAGTATTAGAATGTATTTTATTTGAATGTATTTCTAAATATTTATTATTAGGTAGGTATATTTTTTTATGTATGTTTATATGACACAGTTTTCTTCAATATTGCACACCCCGTCTTTATATATTTTTTATCTATCCTCTCCATCTTAAGGTTGCCTGGAAGAGATCGCTCTTAGCGATAAGGCCGCCAGTTGTCGCACTAGTTTTAGGTGTTATCCTTTTGTTTGTAAGTTATGGTGTGAATGTGAACAATAAAGAGTTTATCTATCTATGTATCTATTTATCGAAAGGTAATAGCAGTACATGATACCCGTGGGCGCCGCCAGGATTACTTTCAACATTATGCTATTAACTAATTTAAAATTAGAATTATACGTGTAAATTAAGAAAATAAATGTTACCTATGTCAAATTTAAATCGCGCGGGTATTTTAAATGGCGCCATCAAACTCGACACCTAATGAACATCTATTTTTTCTATGTATTTTCTGCCTAACAAGGGGGTGCAAGTGCACCCCCTTGCACCCTGCTGCCGGCCTCGATGATGATACCTTTCGGTTTTCAGTGACACTGCTAAAGCCTAGTTGGCTAACAGCTTTACAACTGCCTACACTACTCAAAGCACTTAAACCAAAGTCCTTCAGTTAAATTTTACAGCCACTCTGTGGACTCCCTCAAAGCTGCTATTAAAGTTAACTTCTTTAATGGGCGCACAAACAGAGGACGCAGTATAAACGTTGGCAGTATGGGTAATTAAACTTTTGGTTTTTTCCATCTTTTACAAAACAAATACATATTTTACTAGGCAATAGGCATGCGTTTGATCTCGACAATTACTTTATATGTGACTAGTATTTAGAAAATTGAAATGTCAGTTTTCAAAATAATATTATAGTACTGTATTTTAACATATTTTGGGTTCAGTATCACATACTAACACAGTCCAAAATTTGTCCGTCGTATATAGACACTCGGTATAACTAACTATGTGTGAATATTTATCAGAATAATTATGATAATAGGATATAACATCAAATATCAACATAATTGTGACCTTTTCTCAGCAAACAGCCTACATGAATATTTTATTATTTTTAGATAGATAGATACAAGGTTACCATTTAGACCACGATATTTTATTTACAAAATACTTTGCTAAACCGTATTTACCACTTTTTATACAAAAAAAGACCTTTACGAATCCATAGCTAGCTTCAGCTTAATAGCTTCAGTTTACTTTACTTGAACTAGATGGCGCGGCGTAGCCATCAGCAAACAATATATGTCAAGTGGTTAACAAGTAAAAAATAAACAAACTGTAACCCAACTACAGTAAAAGATACATTTTGGTGCCAAAAGTCTGACATTTTGTTTTTTATAAAATCAATATATCCAGTGACACTTGCGCAATAAAGACGAATACAACGACACATATCATCAAAATCGGTTCAGCCGTAGCAGTTACAAGAGAACACAGGACATATGTACAATACAATTAGGTCAACCAGAGACCTTTTCTGTCTTCCCCTCAAATAACAAAACTGACCAACTGAAAAAAATCTGCTCAAAAGTTGTAACGTCCATACTGCGTTTTAGTTATCATAGTGCAGGAAATGCACTAACATGAAACTTAATGCTGTTGTTCGGACATTGCTTATGAACTTTAAAGCTAGTTTTAATTGTCTTCCAGCTTTTATTAAAGCTGTAAATAACTATAATGTTACGGATATTTTCTTTCAAAACGACTTTCGTGTAGTTTTTGTATCGTTAAACTGTGATTTATGGACTCTTTAGAAAGTGTTTTCACGAAAGTTCATTGATATGTAATAAGAAGTTGATAGTACTGGACTTGTTTTACAATAACACGCAACTGAACTATAATTGTTATAAAGCAAAACAAAATCTCAACTGAAAAATACAGCTTGATATTGGGATACTTACAAAGATAAATACAAAAATGTCAAAGACACTCGAACTGTATGGAACAGATATTTTATTTTCGCGATTTCAGGGTTGGCCCCATAGTAAAAGTTGCTTATAATGATGTGTACTAAGCGCCCTTTTTGGCTTAGCATACCCTTTTCTTATATCCCTGTATAGCGATACCTCGTTATTTAAATCGGTTAAGCTGTTTAAACTTGAGGCCATCTAAAAACAGGTACCTACTAACCTCGTAGGTATAGGCCGACTGGCCAAACCTATTGTTGGGAGGTTAAGCCTCTAACATGGTTTGGCCTTGTTATTATAGGACAAACAACAACAATTTCACGAGATCAATAATTTAACGTGTCATCCAATCCAGTAACGCTCAGTTGTAAATGCCCGCGACCACCCATCCGAAGACTGACCGTGACGTCCGTTGCTTAACTTCGGTGATCGATTACTAACACACGAGCTACGCTATAAGATAAAAGCAGTCTAATATCCTTCTAATATTAAAATACGAAAGTTTGTATACATATTGCGTATGCTATATATTGCATATTGCATACAGGGTTATTCATAAAGGGTGTGCTAAGCCGAAATTGGGTCACAGTACTCATCATTATGAACAACTTTTACTATGGGACCAACTCGAAATTCGCGAAAAAAATTCTGATGTTCCATACATTTTGTCGAGTGTCATTGACATTTCTCTATGAAACAGCTGATATTTTTTTTGTGAATTTCGGGTTGGTCCCATTGTAAAAGTGGTTCATAATGATGAGTACCTACTATGAACCCTTTTCGGCTTAGCATACCCTTTATGAATAACCCTATATATATTGCGTATGTGTGTGTTTGTTACAACGTTTCTCTGTAACTGTAGGTAAATGTTCGCCTTTCTAAGTTAGACCTCAAAGGCTAAACTCGCAAGAACCAAATTAACCCTCCCACAAGTACACGAACAACAGCGCGGGCCAGCTTTACTGCGCGACATGTGACCGGGTGTCCTGAACGAAGTTCGGATTTCCAGCCACATACGACACACCAGAAGATAGCCAGCCCCTAGCCAAGTTGCAATTCTACAGGGTTATTCATAAAGGGTATGCTAAGTCGAAAAGGGCTCATAGTACTCATCATTATAAACTACTTTTGCTATTTGACCAACCCGAAATTCGCGAAAAAAAATCAGCTGTTCCATGGAAAAATGTCAATGACACTCGACAAAATGTATGGAACAGCTGATTTTTTTTTCGCGAATTTCAGGTTTTTTTTATGTAATTGAGTGACGAGACGAGCAAATCGCTCGCCTGATCAATGTTGGTCCCATTGTAAAAGTCGTTCATAATGATGAGTACTATGAGCCCTTTTCGGCTTAGCATACCCTTTATGAATAACCCTGTATAATCAAAACGATATAGAAAAGTAGCAAAATGTATGGGAATGATATTTCTATAATCTATTTTACTCACCAAATTATTTATTGTTCCTGATGGGGTTCGACTGCACATAGGTCGACACGATCTATAACCTACTAGCGGCCCATCCCGGCGTCGCACGGGTGGACATTGTCTCTGATACATAGCATGTACTACGAACCAATATTTTAAGTAGATGGCGCCGGTGCGTGAAAAAAAATTTTCCCGCTTTTCTGTTGAAATTTTTCTTGAATTTTCTTTGCTATAAACCTCACGGAGCCCGAGACCTTTCCAACGAATGCAAAACCGTGGAAATCGGTTCGTGCGTTCTGGAGTTATAGCGTCAGGAAGGAAAACCCGACTTATTTTTATATAGTAAGTAGATGACAGAAATTTAATATCATTCCCATACATTTTCCTACTTTTCTATAGCGTTTCTGTAATGGAAATGCAATTTGGCTAGAGGGAAGGGTTGCCATCGTCGGACACGACTCGGACGACATCATCTTCTCTGTAACTACTAAACCGATTTTGACAAAATTTAGAATAGAAATAGCTTGTGCCCTAAATTAACGCATGAGCTACTCTTCATCGGCGTCATCACCGTGCGGCTAAAACCGCGGGAAACTGCTAGTATTTACATACACTCGGAAAACTCCTTTAGGCAATCGGATAAAAAACCTCCACTCCCGAAGAACCCCGATAATTTTACGACGAACACTAAAACAAAGCAGGTAAGTATGTGCTTAAACTTCAACGGCCATCTTGGATAAAAATGCTTGAAACTTTTCACTAGCTTACAGTTGGCGGTGAGAAATGACCGCTTCGTGAGTCTATGAAGAGTTATCGACGCGACCGCTTTGTAAAGTATCTATTTTTCTAAGCCGGTCTATAACTTTTATAGGAAACAAATGAGATGGATTTTCGGGTTTTAAAAAAAGTCCTAAAAGAGGATAGTTTTTTCTTGGGGTACTAACATTGGGAATTTAGATTTAAACTTTTTTTTGACCGATTGTCCGAAGAGTGATGTTTATTACATTAGAGGTAAGTGTGTACGTTTGTCTTTACAAACTTTCGGTAAGGTAACTTAACCTGTGTTTTTTTTAAATGATATACTTGTGCATGTCTCAATCACAGAAAACACCTGATGGCGGCTGTACACACTCGCCGAGACACACCAAGACAGGCCGAGAACGAGTATGTAGACGGTGCATTCGCCATGTCTCGCTCTCTCGTGCCTCGCCTCGGTCGGTCTCGGTCACTGGTCGGTTTTTGCGCCCGAGTCAAAGGGTCTCGTTGAGTCTCGCGAGGAAAACGAGAGCGAGCATGTACACACTTGTTCAGTTAGTTTATCGCTGACTGTGTTCGCATTGTTTTAAGTATTTACCTGCTTCTATTGCGGTGCATAGTAACCATCCACCATCTTCTCCTTCGCCATGGCTTAAGAATTTTCTTTCTATGGTAGATGGATAAAAAGCAGCTGCAATTTCCATGTCATTGTCACAGAAATCTTCCGTACAAATGAAAAAACGAGTGTGTACAGGTATGCTCTCGCCGAGAACATCATCGGCCGAGACCCTCGACGAGAGGCTCTCGACGAGTATATGTACAGCCGCCATGAACAATTATTTGGATGACATTTACTGTGAAGGTAGCTGGTACCTTGGATTAACATTACAGTACTTTTTATTCCAGAAAAAAATACAATTCCAGTCAAAATAACAAAAATTCAAAGTCTGGATTACAATTTTAATCTTATCTTTTTATCATTATTTTAATATCTTCCTTCAATAAATACTATCTACTAAACGAAACAGGAATTTGGAATATCTTCAAATCGTCACAAACAAAGTCATTAAAGAAAATGAAATATTTCGCTTCTTCAAACAAAATACTAAGTGAAGGAAAACAATTCGGCAAACAGTGACAGAAGTAATGGACAGTTTTAATTGGTTTAGAAATGAGTTTTGGCACGAGATCGATTGAGCCTCGGAGCGTTTCGAAGAGTCTAGCTTTTGATAGGTTAAGCAACGGATGACACGGTCTGTTTTTGGATGGGTGACCGCGAACGGATCAAAGCTAATGCAAATCAAGTAAAAAAAAAACGACGGGTTGCACTCCGGGAGTGCCGGCAGAAGTGAAAACTTAAGTATTAACGTTGTGCGTTTTGGATATTTTGGAATGGTTAGGGAATAATTTTGCACGAATTGCTTTAATTATTTTAATAGAAAAATGAATCGATATCGTGTCCACTATATCACTAGGTCACAACACTATAACTGTCAAATTAGAACATTCGCGCAAGCGCCCTGCGCCGCCTAAACGAAACAGCCGGCGCAGGCATACATTTTCGCCGCGCCGTAGAAAGAGAGGGGGATACTAGCTGTCTACTCTCCATCCGTCTTACGAATTTTCGATCAGGTCACGTGACCCTGTCGCGAGTTTAACATTTTTTACCCATTCCAAAAAAGTGTACAACGCCGCTAAAGAAGTTTTCACTTCAAAAACAGGGTTATAATCATCATACGCAACCTTTAACCCTCCCACTGCTGGGATACAGGTCTACCCTCGAAGGGTGATTAGGCCGTGTTCCACCACGCTGGCCAAGTGCGGGTTGGTGGATTCACATACGCCATTGAATTTCTTCTCCGGACATATGCAGGTTTCCTCACGATGTTTTCCTTCACCGAAAAGCCAGTGGTATGTAAATTCGTACATAAGTCCCAAAGAACTCATTGGTACGAGTCGTTGTTTGAACCCGCCACCTCAAGAATGCGAAGCGGCTGTTCTCCCATTGAGCTACCACGGCTTTTTAGGGGTTATAATATTACAGTTATACTACTAAAAGTCTGATACTACCTACTACTAAATTTTATTACTAAAAGTTGTTCATAATGATGAGTAGGTCTGTAAGCCTTTTTCTGCTTAGCGTACACTTTCCTTATAGTCCTGTATTTTGCATAAGTATACAAAAGTACGATACCGGCGTACATTTTCCCACTCATTAGAGCCCCCCCCCCCCCCCCCACCACATCGCCTGAATTTGGTAATTGTTTTAATTCAATGTATTTAGACGTACAAAGTGTTGCCGATAGTCTTAGTATTTTTTTTTGCTTTTGACGAGACAGAGTCTAATAAATCGATGAACGCCGGCTGCACGCACGAAAAAGTGTCCCGTTACGCTCATTGTGACGTCACGATCGGAGCGAGAAAAGTATGCAATCATTTCATCAATTTCATCATCGTCCGTAAACCGACTTTACAGACAACCAATTTTTATTTTGCATAAGTATACATTACTATATTTATATAGGGTTATTCATAAAGGGTATGCTAAGCCGAAAAGGGCTCATAGTACTATTATAGTACCATTATGAACAACTTTTACTATGGGACCAACTCGAAATTCGCGAAAAAAAAAGTCAACTGTTCCATACAATTTGTCGAGTGTCATTGACATTTTTCTGTGGAACCGCTGATTTTTTTACGCGAATTTCGAGTTGGTCCCAAAGTAAAAGTTGTTGTACTATGTTGTATGTTGTACTATGATCTCTTTTCGGCTTAGCATACCCTTTATGAATAACCCTGTATAAGCAAAATTACTAGTGTACGTTAGCTCGCTCATTTAGAGCCCAACAACCTAAATTTGGGACAAAAGCGTACAATTCTGTTCTAATTCAATGTATTTCGACGTACAGACAAATAGTGTTAACGACTGTCTTTAGAAGTTCTAACTTTGGATACAAATTGACGGTTCGAAGTCGAGGCGGTGATTTTGGAGGTTAATGAAGATGGATTAATAAAGTTGGAGCTGTTTGTGTGACGTAATAAGATTGTGTGACGTAATAAGTTTGTGTGACGTAATAGGTATAGATAGGTAGATAAACTCTTTATTATTCAAACCAAATATTACAGACAAAAAGAATCATAAAACTGAAAACTAGTGCAACAACTAGCTGGGTTATCGATAAGAGCGATCTCTTCTAGGTAACCCTAGGATGGACAGGATACATAGACAAAAATATAAAAACGGGTGTGCAACAAAGGAGAAACCATAAAAAGTATAGGTACCTATAGGTACATACACTCAAATAGAGTACATACCTACCTACTAATACAACGACGACGTAATAAATTGTTATGTGACGTAATAAGATTTTGTGACGTAAAAATAAGTTGACACCGTAAAAACTAGTTCTACTTAGCGCCAGTTTTTAGGGTGAGAACCATATAATTATTATGATAGTTGTCGCCGTAAAAACTGGTGCTAATCATCGTAGTTTTTGGTGATTGTCAGTATGCTCCGTACTTTAGGTGAAATTTTTCGCAGTGTGCGAATAGACATAATTACCCACCCACAACAAACGAGGTAGTCCACCTAAAGCACCCGTCCGAAGAGCACCTGCGCGAAGAGCACCCAGCCTAGTCCAGGAAGAGCACCTATCCATTTTTTTGGCAGGTGCTCTTCGTGGATTCAAATTTATTTTTACATTTGTGTCCACGAAGAGCACCTACCACTCAACAGCCTAGTGTTGAATGAAAGATATCGATAATACCTTGTCCAGTACTTACTGCAATTGTAGGTAATATAAATAACTAAGCTTGCTATAGGGCGCCTAGAAGGCGGGTTCCCGACAGTAAATCGATATGCAGAGCTCATTATTGACTGAATTATAAATGAAACCTACTTCAAAGGAAGCACGAGGAAAATGCATGTTTGAGTCAACTGTTTGCCTTTAGAGCTGAGGTTCTCAAACTTTTCGTCTACTGCCCGCCTTGACTCAATAATTTTTAGTGCCCTCTATTTTTTGGGTTCCATACCAAAATGGTAAAAAGGAACCCTTATGGTGAGACTCCGGTGTCTGTCCGTCCGTATAGTTTTTTAGCACTCACACGGGAGCGTCATCGCACACTTTGAGAACCTCTGCTTTGGAGCTAGGAAATAATGCTTTGATGTTTTTACGGTCGAATGCATTGTGTTTGAAAATTGCGCAATAAAAAGTAGTAGAAGAAAACCATTGAGTTACTATGTAGGTAAGGTACTACGGCAACGTACTTACTAGAGATGGCCATGCTTCGACAAAACTAAAATGGTAAAACATTGCAAATCAACGTGAAAGACAGTAATTTTTAGTCTTGTTACTCATTCAATAATAATTACTGTGGAAACTCACGTGGCTTTGACTCATTTTGTTATTATTTTGTCATTTTTAAGCGAGTATTTTCGTGTTAATCATAACAAAATAATAATTAATTTAATTTATAAAAACATACAGGAAATAAAATAAAACTGAACAATTGACTAACTTAACTGAATAAAATTTTATTTTAACTTAATTTGCTCAAGTACAAAAAGTATATTATTTAATAATTGAATATCAACATGTTCGAGAATATAACATGTGGCACTAAACCAAACTAAATCAAAGCCAAAAGTCGGGTGAAGAATGCCATTGCGGGCAGACGCCGAAGCTTTGTTTACGAGCAGCGACCACAGAACACGAAACTACCCCTAAATTCTACCCTTTACTGTTTATTTATAATGCCCTTAAACTGTGCGGTAGGTAGGTACTTATTTGTAGAGTGGGGTTGAAATTTTATCGATATTAACGATAGACGATGTAACGCAAAAATATAAGTAGCTAAATTAACATCAATATTCCCTGTTTAAATTGACGGGTTTATAATCAAACTTATTTTATTTTTTTAATTTTCCTGGAATGTCTCAAGAATAAAATGTGATATTAAGAAATCACTATAATAATAATAATAATAATCTTTATTGACAACAACACACAAAAAAATGAAATTACAAACATAGTAAAATATAAAAGAAAAAGGCACAAAAGGCAGTCTTATCGCTAAGATCGATCTCTTCCAGACAACCGTACCAATGATTATTCAATAGGCTATTTGACTGATTTTGAAAAACTGTTTTAAATTATTCTTTGGCATATGATTAATACACCACATGTATATTTCTGCGAAATTTGCAGTATTTTTCGTAAAATACTGTGTTAAAATTTAAATTACAATATTCGCGCTAAAAACGCTGTTTCGGTAATGGCGGACGACATGTGATTTGCGTGACGTCACAGGCAAGTAACCAAACTTTATTCTTTGACAAACGTCAAACTTGTACCAAAGTGTACCTACATTATAAAATCACACAAAGTGTCTTAGCATTAAACAATGTTTACCTGCGTGTGACGTCACGCGAGGCGTAGCCAATCACAGAGCGTTCTTGTGGCTGAAGAATTTTAAAAAATAATTTGAATTTATTTTGTTTATTTTGAAAAATCTATAAATATTTTTGGATAAAACAGAGATAAATATGTTTTTTTATGTTATTACCTAATAGAATGACCACATTTCGTAGCATATTTTTAATAGTGTCAAATAGCCTATTGGAAAGGCTGAATGAAAACATATCGACCGTATATTCTATGGTAGAATGGTTTTTTAATCGTTAGCCTTATGAGTTTTGACACTTCATTTTTTTTTTTTTTTTTTTTTTTTTTTTTGTAAATTTAAGTGGGTGTTAGCATCCGAACAAGAAGAAAACTGAATCTCGGATGCTAACATCTTCCCAAGTTGAACTTAACCTACATAATGCCAGTATCATACTAAAGATATACATACATAATATGTACTCGTATTTATAAAATATTACAGAATGAAAGGTACGAGGCGATTTAATGATAATCACTACATACATCACTACATACAAAATCATTATTTTAAAAGAGCATCGTCACATAATGCATAAAAACTGGCTTGTCTGTCCTATGTACTCGTAGATAGTAGAAACAAAAATGAATCGTTAAATTAAAAATGGATCCACAACTTTATAACACAAAAGTCTTAGGTATTTTTGACAACAAAAATCATTATTACTGATTAATAAATAATTAATTCAAACATGATAAGTTACGTATGTTACGTCACGTTTCAAATTAATTATGTAAACCTGAACATAAGCATACTCGTATGTTCCATCAGTTTTAATTTTCTGAAATTACTTTTCCCACCAATCATACCAGAAAATAAGCACACAAATACATCATTATTAACCACCTAAATCTTTCCCAACCAATAATGTTTCCCATACGTCAAAATCAAACTATCGACATTTTAACAAAAAAAACTATCGATACATTCGCAGCCCTACCCCGCCAACTGTGGCCTATCTTAACTGCTTACTTTTACTTGTAATCCTTCTAAACTATAATGCTAATGCTTAAAGCAGTCGAGAGGGTAAATAGCCTTCAAGTTTCGCTACATTTCAGAACATCAATTCCTGAAAAGCACCTTTTAAGTATCCGGGATGTGGTAAAAGGGGCGATTTAGATATGGCAAGTTTTATCTGGTTTTTGGCAAAAAAGATACGCTCTACAACTTAAAAATGTAGGGTTGACGACTGCTTATTCGATTTATAATCTTTGGTTGGGGAACTTGTGTAAATGGATAATAAAATAAATGGACGCATAGATGAAAAAATAAATAATTTGATGCGCTCTTACTGCTTTTTTAAAACATTGAATATTTCTTTAACCATTGCTTGATCAATTTGTCTAGTCAATTTGACTTTCTGATTATTACAGTATTTTTTTCTTTATTTCGATATTGGGAGTAAATCAAATAATACCAAATAAACATATCATAATATTGCTGTTTACCGAAAAATCACCTGACTTTGCGGTATCAGTTTTCTTAGTGTAATTTGATAGCATTATGTGTAAAAGTATCATACAGTTGTCTACCGAAAACGGTTATTCTGTACAGGAGTTCTTTAGACGCGTCCAAACAGTTCATACCTGCAACAAAGCAAAATAAATCAAATTAAAATTCACTGCATTTTAGGTTATCATATTTCAAAGTCATGAAAAACATCACAGTAGGAAAAACTAGATGGCAAGAAACAAGAAAAGGTCAAACAGAGTAATCACATAAAATATAATAAAAAACAATATGAAATCATTTTTTTAGGCAAGTTGCTCCGTCTTAGACCGCATCATTGCTCATCAGGCAATCAATAAAAAAATATTATACCATTTAGTTTAAAATTGAGCTCTGAATAGCGGCCTGTCAGCCTATTTGCTACCCATGGCATAAAATAAACCACAAGCAGGTCTCCCAAATTGTAAAATTACATGACATTGTGATGCACGTTAATGAAAATTTTCAACGAAATTGCATGTCATAAAGAGGTAGTGATGAGCGTGTACGTGACTTTGTATGATTCTGAGTGGCACTAAAACTAAAACTATTAGCAACTAGGCGCGCTTTACATGAGTCGTAAAAGCTAGGGCCTAATTCTGCCGCGTACAATATCTCGGTCACTCTTTCTTTTGCTCTTTGGTCGGTCCTGGTTTTTCTAACCACACAGATATTTTTTTTTACCTACACTGTCCCAATCCTGGGCAAAGGTCAGATCCTTCAGATAGTGCCATCACCCGCTAAATAAGGCTCTGCTATTGACTGACAGACAGAGACAAATTTAAAATTGGACGCTCCAGAATAAGTAGACCGTTTCGTCATGAACATTTAATCCGAAATGTGTATTTAAAAATAATTTTGTATTGTAATCGTTGTGTCTCACTGTAGAGTAAAAAAATATGTAAGTAAATCAAAATATTTCTCAAAACTACCGCATCCAAAACCCACCTCAAGTTACACTCCCTGACAAATTAAACTCACGAAAGTTGAAATCTCCTGAGTGTAATGGATTTATTACGACGTTTGTGCACAGCTGATTACAGCATCCGAGCCGCAGACGACGAGGGAACAGAGGGACAGCTTTTTGTATTGATAAGATTAATAATTAAGATTTTTTTGTTTGATGTTACCAAGTGTTGTAGACGTTGTAGTAGATACGTTTAAAAAAAACAAATTGAAAATTGTATTGTTTGTGTGCATGAACACAAAAACAATTTCACCGCGTTGGTATCAATTTCTGTTCTTAATTTTGTCGTTATAACCGTACCGGTGTCCGCACCGACTTCCGACGTCGCATTTTAAAAACATAACAAACGCAACCAAGTATGGGTTTTTTTCATTAATAAATAAATTTCATTTCAACTAAAATAACATAAATAGGCAATAACAGAATAGAAAATCACGGATAAAAAACAGAGCTCAAGTCACTATCCGTAAGGCAGTGGTCCGACCGCCGACGATGAACGAGAAACGAGTAGAACTAGAAACTATAAACGAGTTGGCGATCAGCGGGAAGCGAGTGTGTAGTTACGATAGTTTTATCGCCGGGCTATAAAAAAAATAAATAAAATCATATCTATCAAAACAGTGTGCGTTTTATACTGATAATTTTTACTATAAATTGACAAGTTAGCATCAACAAACTACGGTTGCTATAGAAACGCAATAGCATGAGAATAGAGGTTATAACAAAGAGTTCCTATAATTATTCTCAACACCTTTGGTCACGCCATCACGCGTGAACGACTGGACCGATTTCAATTTACTCTACGTTTATCCCAAAGTCTACCCGTGCGAAGCCGGGACGGGCCGCTAGTATAAATATAAATATAAATCGCTTTTATCGCGACTGTGCAAGTGCGACGAGCGATTACTCGCGCCACTCGCCCGCGTTCGCTCAGTCTGTACTGTAAAGAAAAGATCACTGTAAAGAAATTATCAAGCGAGCGAGCATCGCTGAACGAGTATCGCTGAGCGAGTTTATTTTTGAAATCTCGTCGCTCAGCGACAGAACTAGTAAAGCGAGTCGTCGCCGGCAGTGTGAACAGTCAAAGAGCAGTCTTTTTAATATATGCATCTCTTTCGTTTACACTGAATGTACATCTATTGTACGTTTCTTGAGACAGAAAATCGCCGGTTAGTCGTTTTCTCGCCGGCGGTCGGATCACAACCTAAAGTAGGTATCCAAAAGGCTAGCGACGTTACCTCGTTGAATAGGAATACAAATTTTCTAGCATGAGTCACACCTCTTCCCTTCCCTCCTCACTCCCGGCCTCTTCTCACGGCCTCTTTGGCCTCTCCCCGTAATTTAATTCCGCGTCTCTGTTTTGGGTAATTCTACGCGCGAAATATGGAAACGTTCATTCTGTGAGCTTATCAAGTCGACGAGTTGCGTGCGGAATGAGCAACGAGGCGCCGGCTGATTTGTTTGTATATTTACTTAGTTTTGAATATATTCTGGGCCGTTTTAGCCCAGAATAACTCGAGCTTTTGTAGTAAAAGACTGCTATAAAAAGTAAGTTCGTATAGGGTTGTAAGAAAAGTTTAGTGTATGCTAAGCCGAAAAGGGGTCATGGTACTCATCATTTTGAATCACTTTTACTACGGAACGAAACCGGAAATCGCGAAAAAAAGTCACCTGTTCTATAGACAAATGTCAATGTTATTGTTAATCAAAAAAATTTATGAAACAGTTTTTTTGCGATTTTAGGTTTGGCCCTCTCTCTGTAAAAATTGTTCATAATGATAAAAAAGTATTTTGAGCCTTTCTCGGCTTCGTATACCCTTTCCTCCTAACCCTGTAGATGATCTATCCACATTTTGAAGTATGCACATACTTCAAAATGTCATGATGTCATGAGTCTCTCATCGAGCCACAATCAAGCTAAATCGGGGACAGGTGTAGCAACTGGAAATCATAATTAACAATCATAAACAACTGTCTGACAGCCCAGATTTATACTCGGTCCGTTGTCCGTCCGTCTGTCTTAGTCTAATTTAAGTCGCGACATTTCAATGTGAGTGCTAGTAAACGGTGCGTCTTGTCGCTGCTACCATTCGGCTAGAAGGACCAAAAACTGCAACAGTTTTAATTTTTTATCGTTTTGTTTATATAGTTTTACTAGCTGACCCGGCAAACGTTGTTTTGCCATATAAATTATTTCTAGTGTTCATTGAAAAATAGGGGTTGGAGATAGAAGGGTGAAAATTTAGGGTTGTATGTATTTTTAATGCTACATAAGCCACATAATAAAAAAAAAATTGGAAAAAAAAAAAATGTTAGGGGTATATGCTCACAAAATTTCATGAGAATCGGTCAAGCCGTTTCGGAGGAGTACGGGAACGAACATTGTGACACGAGAATTTTATGTAGAAGATAAGGGAAGGGTATGGTAAGCCTAAAAGGGTCATTGTGCTCATCATTATAAACATTAAGGAGCCATCCCAGAATTTGCGGTACAAAAATTTGGTTGTCTGTAAAGTCGGTTTACGGACGATAGTTTAACGTGACAACGTTTAACGGTTCTCTTTCCGATCGTGACGTCACAATGAGCGTAACGGACACGTAACGGGACACTTTTTCGTGCGTGCACTCGGCGTTCGTCGATTTATTAGATGTTGTCACGTCAAAAATCAGCTGCTCCATAGAAAAATGTCGATGATACTCGAGAAAATGTATGGAACAGCTGATTTGTTTTTCGTTTTGCTTGTCTAATCATTCAGTTTAAAAAATAGCGTCCCAAGGCACAACCACGAAACGCACAGTTAGCGTCGGCTGTAAGTGGGTATCTAACTGTCTACGGTTTTTTTTCTCGAATACGGAATTAGATATTTTAGGGACGACAGCCAGACGGGCATCGGGAAAACGAACACAGTTTTGCTATTTAGGACCTTGTTCTGAGTTTTAGCAATTTTGGTTATTAACCGAGCGAAGTGAGATTTTACACTTAGTAAAATGGCCATCAAAATTCCGATGAATTCACCTAAAGTACACGTTATATTATGATGGTGGTTTTTATTATATATTACGTGCTAATGCACGTTTTTACGGTGGCAACCATCATAATATATGATTGTCACCCTAAAAACTGGTGCTAGTACTAGTTTTTACGGTTTATACTATTTAATAGTTGTCACCGTAAAAACTGGTGCTAATCATCGTACTTTTTGGTGATATCAGTATGCTCCGCACTTTAGGTGAATACATCGGAATTTTGATGAATTGTGTGAAGTGAAGTGAATTAATCATTCTTTTAGCGGAATTTAGATGGACCATTTTCTCAGTATCGAAGCTAGGGGAACAAATTGGCATTTGCATGTTTGAATGATTGTCCGACGATAATTTATTTTGAGCATGGTTGATCCGATCTTTTTGTAATGTTGAAGGCATTTTAGTAAAAAGTAAAGTTGGAATATGACTGAAACCGGTTGAAGGGTTGGGAGGTAGGGATCGCGAGTCTTAGTTCGACGCGAACTACTAGTTTGGCCGTGAATTCGTAGTCAGATTAAATTCAAAATCGAATACTACAAAATGTCTCATTAAATTTATCTAAGCAAACATCAATTATCGCGTATGTATAAATATTAAATACCTATTCGCTTACTCGAATTGAAATATCTTTCCCGAGTTCACGCGTTCAGAACACTCGCAAATAAATCAGTTTGTTTTGCCTCCTAAAATGTGTCATTTTCGACAACGGGGAGGAAAAACACTGTAACTCACTTTTGGACGATTTCAAATAGGATTTTACAAAAAAAATATCTACTAATACGTCACGTCGTCTACGTTCTGAAATAATTTTCAAATAATTGTCATACATATATCTCTCAAGGTGACTTTTTGAAGGTGACAAGGTGACTGAAATTTATTTCAACGGGACCTAAACTTGTATTTAATTTTGTTAGACTTTTTCAACGGGGTTTTTTGAATACTTTCTTAGCTCCCACAACAAAATAGAATTTTCAAAGTTAGGAGTTTTATAAGCCATTCAATATTTAAATTCAGAATGCATCAAAATATAATGCAGGCAAGATGCCTGTAGTAAGAAGGCCCATAATTATTCAACAAACTTCAAATCGGTCGGCAGTCAAATGCAGACCTGTTGTCAAAAAATGGAGGCCATAATACTTTTCTGAAAAAAACCTATAAATGAGTTGCGGTATTTTAGCTAAGAGGTGTCGTTTGCTACCAAACGCTTACGTAGATACCCATATTTCACATTTAATATCTCCGAACACAGCTCGGTTGAAAGACCAAATCAACAGGATTGACTCCATAACCTAATTTGAAATGCAAACGAGATTTACAGCGAAAACATCCAAATTGAAAAACTGGCTTCAGTCGCGCGAATGAAACGAAAATCGCACAAATTCGCACGAAACTCGCGGAAACTTTTCAATTCTGCAATCTCCCTAATGTAGGTACGCGAAATTGGTAAAACTTCGCGCGAATTAAAATTGAAAAGGAATTAATGAGTGGAAACGTCGAAAAACTATGACCAGAGCATAAGTTGCGCAATGGTACAAAAGTTGTGCACTTGTACAAAAGTTGTGCAGTTGTACAAAAGTTGTGCAGTTGAGACTTGAAGTTTAATGTTTTACAAAGTAGGACACCAGAGTTGCAGAAGTTTTCGATGATAATATTATAGAGAGAGCGTTTGGCTTAAATTTTAAGAAATTGCGGAATTGGATTTAAAAGTTTTAGCTACTTAGCTTAAGTGCCATTTGACACTTACTAATCTTTTCCTCCGTGAAATTATTTTTGGAATTAACAGCTGTTTTTGTCGTGATTTCAGGTTTGGTCCAATTGTAAAAGTTGTTCACAATGATGAATACATACATAATTACATACCCGTGAGTATTAATTATCACACCATTTCGTTACAAGTCTAATTTTGATTTGTATCTATTCTTCGCAGTCAGTTTTAGTCAAGTGTCAAAATAATTCGCTTTTTAATATTTTGGGTGCCGGTGTGCCGTAGCCGGTACAATTGCTACAATCATTTGTTATTATTTTATTTTTAGCCTATTTCGCCCCACTGCTGGGCAAAAGCCTCATAAATAATACAATCATAATAATAATAATTTTATAAGTCTCGGCGATCGGCCTGATAGCGAAAAGCCACGACCAACATCTCAAGAGGCTCTCGCTAGACGGTTGGCTCAAGGGTCAGATGCAGAAGGTCCTCGACACGGCACGAATCGTCCGGAGATTCCTGTCTCTGCAGCCCTAACCACCGGTAGCTTGGGCCCTGCCCCGCTGCCGGCGGCAGCCTAGTTTTAAGTTTTTTATAACATATTTATTGTTTTTTTTTTATTTTGTATTGTAAAAAATTTAAAAATTAAGATAATAAATAAATACGTGAATAATTTATTAAAATATCGTAAAAAAATAAATTTAAGAAAATGACTATATAAGTATAATAATTTCATAATACAGTCATTACGACAGCAATAGTAAATCGCAAATTTAGCCATTCTGATTGTGATCAAATTTCAATACTTAGACACTGGTCATTATTTAACTAAACGCTGCCCGCTATTGCTTAGACCACCGTATAAAGGAAAGAGCAACAAAGAAAGGCCGCAGCACGTGAGCAGTTTATAAATGACAGTTCGGTGTGAGACGGGGGGATTTTCTTTTTAATCCATCTCATAGACAATGCTTGATATTGATCAGTCGGTAGTGTGCCTCGCACAATTACTGTGACGTAAAAATACGTAGCAAGTATTCGATAGAAAAGTGTATGCCATTTAGGGTCGATACACATCTGACGGAAGAGAAATGTATAATAAAACATCCAACCTTTCACACTCGACGCACTAGCGCATCATCGGTTGAGTGTGAAAGGTTGGATGTTTTATTATACATTTCTGTGTTCTGGCGTTACGCGACCGGTAATACGCGACGTATTTTCCGTCAGATGTGTATCGACCCCCTCAACGGCGTTCCTGACGGAATACAGGGTTATTCATAAAGGGTATGCTAGCCAAAAAGGGCTCATAGTACTCATCATTATGAACAACTTGTACTATGAGACAAACCTAGAATTCGCGAAAAAAAAAATCAGCTGTTCCATACATTTTGTCGAGTGTCATTGACATTTTTCTATGGAACAGCTGATTTTTAATATCGGGTTTGTCCCATGGTAAAAGTTGTTCATAATGATGAGTACTATGAGCCCTTTTCAGCTTAGCATACCCTTTATGAATAACCCTGTATTTACGTCGAAGTTGTGTTAGGGCTACAGATCAGTCGGGGTGCTAAATCCTGGTATCCATAAAGGATTTCCACTGGGTAAACAAAAAAAAAAAAAAAAAAAGGGCCACAGATCAGTCAATAGAGAAACCGAGTAGAAATACAAGTAAAAAACCACTAGCAGTTACAATTATTATCACAAGATATTATTTTTCCTCTCGGAAAAGTAAAAGAAACGCGAAAAGAACTATAACAATTTATTATAGCGTAATTTATAATATATTTTACTACTCCATCTGAAAACCAGTGTTTCCAGAGACTCAGTATTTCATATTAATGCTGAGATGTTTTTCTTATCGACTTTTTTTTTTGTCATATTTGAGTACTTGCTGTTTGATTTTGATTGTTATTTGTCTTTACCTGTATGTTATTAAATTTTTTTGTTACTTGAGTAATTATTTTATTTTTAACACAAATTTTTTTTTCTCCATTTTAAGTTTGGTCCCATAGTAAAAGTTGTTCATAATGATGAGAATGAGCCCTTTTCTGCTTAGCATACCCTTTCCGTATAATCCTGTTTACATTTTGTCTCATGTCATTTCTCTTTGTCTCAGAAATCAGAAGACGCCTCAAATTTTCGGGCTTAAAATTCCACCCTTGTCCCTAATTGTAAAAACTCACTCAAGCCAAAAGTAAACAAGGCAAGCATTTCACTTTCCCAGTCCTCATTTTGACCGCGTCTAGACAACTAATGAAAGCATTAAGGCGACGCCCGCCGGGCGCGGGTTATAGTTTGAGAACCGCAAACACGTGGAGTAGGAAATGACAGAAAGAAAACTTTGTTTCCACTTGTTACTACCCGCTTCGTTCCTTGCTGACAGCCTTGGTCAAATGATCTTTCCACCGCTTAGATGAGATTAAGCTATAATATGGGTATATTTCTCTCTTTCTCGCGGGATAAAAACGGAGGAAAGACAATTTTTCCCACCCACGTGATAGCCCCGCTGGTCACTAGCGGGTTTTTTCCCCTCTCGAAGCCGGTGGCAGCGGTCGGGACTGAAATTATGAATTGTGTTTCCCGATCCTTGTCACCTAGGAAGGGAAATGTTGCTTACGCTAAAAAAATCCATTTGACTTTTACGCAATACAATAAATAAAAAATTGGAAACCCCTAGATAAAGATAAGCTGATAATTTTAGATATTATATATCTGAACAAATTTCTTCACTCTTTGCTTGGAACACTCTCGTTCGAATCACTATTCAAACCAGAACCGGTCATAACTGCTTTTATGTGAGAGCAACGATGCCGCAAAGTGACACACCCTATTTTTAACCGACTTCAAAAAAGGAGGAGGTTCTCAATTCGACTGTATGTTTTTTTTATGTTTGTTACCTCAAACTTTTGACTGGGTGAATCGATTTTGATGATTCTTTTATTATTAGAAAGCTGACGCTTCCCATGTGGTCCATGATTTAGTAATGGTATCCATGAGAAAACCATATAAGTCTTAGCATTAAGTAAGTGCGCGACAAATAGATGAATAACTCAATACCAGTCTCTTGAAGTCGGTTTTAGTTTTTTTTTTGTAAAAATAATTATGGTAATTATTAACCGACTTTAAGTAATAAACAAGATGGTACTCAATTTGTCTGTTGTTCTTGGATCGCGGGTTTTTCAAATCTCAAGGCATATAACTCGCCTTGGTCAAAACAATTAGTATAAGTCGAAGTTCTGTCTCTGCACTATCTATTCTACTTAAGAGGCTAGCTTCTTTAATTAGCAACCTAGTTAAGGTGGAGAGCCGCAGCGTCTTAATTAAAACTAAACATTAAGGATTCGTGCTCAAGATGTTGTTTAATGGAAGAATTTCCGTTGAATTAATTCATTTAGTTGAGATCTCTTTGGATCTTGTAAATAGAATAGAACCAGTACCTAAAGCAGAAGAAAAGAGAAATCAGAGCTCAGTTCAGAGTTAATGGAGAAGCACTTAGAAAAGTAGAAGAAGAAATAACAATTAAAAAATTTTAACCTAATAATAAAAATATAAATTACTAGCTGACTCAACAGACGTTGTCGTGTCAAAAGCCATTGCGTCAATTCTATGTCAAATGTCAAAAGTTTCATTAAAAAAGTTTACATTGTCAAAAGCGCTATATGGTTAAGTATTTTTAAATCTTCTAATTTTTCATGTTTTTTTACTATAAATTGAGATGTGAGCTATCCTATCTCCTAAGTTAGATCAAACTGCACCCGGTGTGCAAATTTGATTGAAATCGGTTTAGTAGTTTAGGAGTCAATAGCGGACAAACAACGTGACACGTAATTTATAATAATATACTAGCTGACTCGACAGACGTTGTCCTGTCAAAAGCCATTGCGTAACTATAGCAACCGTAGTATGTTGATGCTAACTTGTCAATTTATAGTAAAAATTATCAGTATATATATATAATTTGCAATAAATTAAAATTGCGACTATAATTTGAGATTTAAACTATCCTATCTCTCAAGTTGGATCGAACTGCACATGGTGTGCGAATTTTATTATAATCGGTTAAGTGGTTTAGGAGTCCATTGAGGACAAACATTGTGACACGAGATTTATATATTTATATTAAGATTAAGAAGATGTATACGACACAATTTATTGTCTGATTAAAAATAGTCCTACGAAAAAAAATCATATTATAAACGCGAAAGTTTTTAAGAATGTTTGTTGCTCTTTCACGCAAAACGGCTGAACAGATTTACATGAAATTTGGAACGAAGGTTGTTCACGGTCTGAATTAACACATAGACTACTTTTTATCTCGGAAAACGCGGGTAAATTCGCGAGGCGCAGCTAGTATAACATTATTACGAGTATAATATCTGGAACTGGCTGACATCTAAACTATTAGGTATAGTAATTAATTTCTGAATCACTGGAAATCTTTATTTTTTGTTTAAAATGTAATTTAATCTTATATAATCTAATTCTTTATTCTTGGAGACAGTGGGCCTGAATTATAAACGCTACTTAAAATTAAGTGACATTCGAACCTCACTTCATTTTTGTATCACACAGAAGTTAAATAATGGTTGTCATTCTAAGAAACCTTTACAAGCAAGCCTGTTACTTAACGGCTGATACTTTTCGTTTCTAAGCATCACTTGAGCCAACACCCTGTATAAACACCCTGTATAAATAGCAACTCGCTGTATAATCCTGCGGAAGGCGTAAAAACAATATTAATATAACGGCTTAGGTCGCTTGCAGACGAGCGTTTTGGAAAATGGCGGCAGAACGTTTTAAACGCTATTTATTCTATCGAGTACATGTAGTAAACCAAAAATCAAAATTTATTTATTGCAATAGGTACTGTGTATAAAAAGATCTTAAACAACAGTAGACCAAGTAGACCAGTAGTCTCAACAGTAGATGTCAAGCGTACAACATTTGGTATTGTAGGCACCATAAACCTAGGAAATAATTACAATATGAACTTTAAGAACTCAGTTTTTTTTTGTCATGGAATATTTCTAAGGACAAATAACAAAATTAAATAACCTATAGACGTATTTTCATACCACTGGTATTTCTGTGAAGAAAAACATCGTGAGTAAACCTGCATACATCCGGAGAAGAACTTCAATGGCGTATGTAAATCCACTAACCTGCACTTAGCGAGCGTGGCGGAATACGGCCTGATAACCCTTTGAGGGTAGACCTGTATCCCAGCAGTGAGAGGATTAAAGGTTGAGAATAATGCAGTCAAGAGTTTTAGACGCTCGTCTGCAAAGTCCCTAGCAGTATTTAATGTTAATTTTAGGGCTTAGGAAGGGATGAAGTCGTAAATAACTAGAGAAGGTAATAAATGTTAAAGTCTTAAGGTGAAGATAAAGTATCTCTGAATTTTACGCGGATCATTTTAGATAGCTTCGCCTTAATTGAATAAGTGGTTGTTTTTTCCTTAAAATTTCTTTTGTTGAATGTTTTATGGATACACAGACAGTATTCGCCATTTTATTGTTTAGTTCATAAAAGCTTTGGATCTTGGTTGGATCTCTAACAAAACTTATGAAAAATACTTTTATTCGTGTATTTGAATTTATTTATTTTATCGCCGTAGGAGTAGTTTAAAATAAAAGCGAGTCAAACCACGGAGCAAAGCTAGTCCACTATAATTTCAAATTTAAATAATTATGAACAAAATTATACAAAGGTTTGTGAAGAAATTAAATCGTCCTCTGGTTAGTGCAGAAATTGAAGTCGCGAGTCTCCGTTCGCACAAACACCTACTAATGTTAATTTCGTGGTAAAATAACTGACCAAAAGCAATAAAAACAATGTATGCAAAACGAACCCCGCATTCCCTCATAATTTGTAATTTTACAGCTAGCTACTATGACCTATTCTGTGGCTCCGTTAGCTATTATACATTTGCAAATTCACATTACTGGAAACAAGAGATTTACCTACTTGTGAATAAAGGGGTTTGCATGATGAAGTGGCTGGTATGGCTCCGTGGTAAGGTGTTGCCTGATGAGCGGAAAGTCCTGGGTTCGATTTCTGGCCGGGCAGGTCGTCCGTTATATTGCGTGAATAAAAGCTTTGCATAAAATGTATTAGATAGTGAAAACCATTTGAAAACTCTGGTCTAATAAAAATACCACGGTAAAAACATTATTTAATTACCCGTCATTGTAAAAATATTTGCGTAAGTTGATCTACACTAAATTACGAATACAAAGAGGTGAAGTCTCTATGTGTGTAGATAACTTTGAAATAACTAAACTGATTCTCGAAATTAGTGAATAAAGAGCCATTTCATTGGTTACTTTTTCACGTGCTAGGTACTCATGCGTTCCTAGTTCTTCGTTTCCTTTCTTCGTGTCCTCCATTAGGGCACAGAGGTGGGGGAGGGTTTTAGTAGCTCAATACTCAAACTCTAATACTACCAGGTATCTTTTGAAGTTTTTCCAAATACGTTCCCAAAAAAAAAAGGTTATTTCTGCACAAAACGTGAGCGAAGCCACGGGAAAAGCCATTTCCTATAACTTTGGCTCTAGTAAAGCACCGGTGCATCCGTAAGTGTCTGCTAATTAATCCGTAGGTTTTCAGCTTTCAGTCTGAAACCATTGAGCCACTATGTATTACGTACTGGAGATTGTTCCGTTTCAATTGAGTCACTGTACCAAACTTCATGACATGAAGAAGAAGAAGATCGCCTGAAAGCCTCTTAGATGGCTTAGCGTTTGTTGTTTTAGGACAAATAATCTGGGGGTGCTAGGTCGGGTAACCTCCTCGTGGTGCACCCTGGGCAACAGCGTGCGGTAATACTGCAGCTTTTATGCAGTATTACCGCACGCTGGCAAATAACCCGACACGGTGGGCCCGTCCGCGTGTCCCTCTGACTAGCAGAGGGCACAGCGGATGGTGTGTGGTGGAGTGTGGAGCGTTGGAGGATACGGCGCTCCACGCTTGGCTGGTGGCAGCAATGCCACCAGGGAGGGTTTTCCTTGTGCTCCTCGCCGCGTGTGGGTCGCGGTCGGGAGTGCAAGGAAAGGAGGAGGGGATCGCTCGTTGCCGGGCGTGGTGAAAGCCATGCTCGGCGGCGAGAGATCGTGGCAGGCCGTGGTCTCCTTCTGCGAAGAGGTAATGTCGCAGAAGGGGCCGCGGGGCGGATCGGGGAGGACGACTCCCGCAGGATCCGCTCCGGCGCAGACGACGGGGAGGGAGGAGGGGGCGATCCGATCATCGTCTCCTTCCCTCTCCGTAGTGGGGCCACTGGCGGAGGGTCGGGGGGCTCTCCGCTGGCTTGCACCGGCTCCACACGTCTGGGGGCGGCTTTGGGTGACCAGGGCCGTCCCTCTCTTGACGCACGGAAGACGGGGCCGAAGGGCCGACCCTGGCTGAGGGTGGCGGAGACTCCGAAAGGGAACCCCGCTGCCCCCGGCCACAAGGGAATGAGGTCAACTTCCCAGTGGTTTTAGTGGGTATGCCGCCGCAGGGCGGAGACTCCCACATAACCCCGGCTCCCCCGGGTTAGGGGTATCCATAAAGGATTTCCACTGGGTCAACAAAAAAAAAAAAAAAAAAGGACAAATAATCTGGACCTAAAATTTAACGAGTAACAATTACACCAAGAAATGTTGTACACATTTAATTGTATGCTCCAGTGCCAGTGCCAGTGCTAAGTTATCAGCATTTAAAAAGCACAGCATGGGATCGCAAAAAGTTTAGCCTATTGACCTCCGAACTTCAACATTAAGATGGCACCTCATGATGATGAGTGACATCTCCTGTACTTTTTTTTGTACGTTCGTCTGTATTCCCTTCTCACACAAATCATAAACGTAATGCACCAACCATTACCTATCACATCATGCATGATTGATTCAAATTCTTCTTTGTATTATATAAATCGAGCAATATGCATACATTGGTATATTCCTACAGTCAGGATCTGTCATCTCTAGTATGTAGCACACAATAGCTCAATGCCTGAAAGCCGGTCAAGGGTCACTTGAACTGGCCAGGCGAGTTTGCTCTCATATCGGCGAGGTAATTTTATGCAGAAATGTAACGTAGCTGAACTAGCAACTGGGAAAGTTAAGCAACGGTCGGTGCGGTTAGTTTTTGGATGGGTTACCGTAAGAGGATAATTAAAAGCGTTTGTGTGTAAGCCGGAAAGCAAAATTCTACAGACTATACTCGTACGAGTACTTGATCCTTGCAAAATTCTGATTACGATTTTCTTATTGGTAGTCTTGGTGACGTCAGAGTTTTCAGGTCAGATTTTATTCCTTTATAGGCTATGTTTTTTCTGGAAAATTATGGTCCCTGTAGAATAGCTACCGGGTCTGTGAAAGAGTGTGGAAACATGCCCATAGCTTCGAGGAAAAAAGCTCGTTAGTGAAATCAACAAAAAAAAAAATTGTACAATAATTCCTCTGTCGCTGCAACTTTGTAGTGTAATAAACTAAAGTGAAAATATAGATTATTGTTGACAAATTATCCACGATTCTTTATATGAAAGTTAGGTATTTGTACCTGGGCTGCGGGTAGAAGTTACCGCGGCCTCGGCGTCACAAGGGCGTAGAAGGAACATGGGTGGTTTTTGGTCAGTAGAAGTCTGACACTCCCTTCCGCTCTGCCCAAGAGTGGGAGGGGTCATTTGATGATTTCCCACCCCCCAAAAAAAAAAAAAAAAAAGGTATTTGTACCTACCCAAATATACAATTCGAAATAGAAATCTATAAACACACTGCGAAAAATTTCACCTAAAGTACGGAGCATAGTGACAATCACCAAAAAGTACGATGATTAGCACCAGTTTTTATGGTGACAACTATCATAATATATGGTTCTCACCCTAAAAACTGGTACTTGAACCAGTTTATGATAGTTGTAACCGTAAAAACTGGTGCTAATCATCGTACTTTTTGGTGATTGTCAGCATGCTCCGTACTTTAGGTGAATTCATCGGAATTTTGATTGCCATTTTTCTCAGTGCATTACTTTATCACACTGAAAAGCTTCAGCGACAGAGAAAATATCGTCAGGGTCCTTACATACTTGATGTATTACTGATCGGACTACAGGATAGCGGTTTATGCCACACGGAAAAGCTAGATTTGAATAGAAAAGGTTTCTAATATGCAGGTTCCTTTACATTTACGACTGTAGTTTTACTACCGGTGGCGGTTCCATTTCCTGGTTTTAAATATTTTACCTTTCATTTGTCTGCCAGTTATTTTTCGAGCCATGAGCTAAAAGGGTCAGTTTACAAAAAACTGGTTAAATTTTCAAATTTCCAATGTAATTTATTATTCGGGGAAGTCGCCAAGTTGTGATAAAACTAAAAGCACACATAAAAAACAAAAGTAAATAAAGACACGTATTTTTTTTAACGAGCTGTTGTGTTTTTTTTCAAACAGTGCAAGATTTGACTCGAAGTACTCGAACTAACAAGAAAGACAGACAAGTTATATATAACCTTGTAATAATGTACTTGTGTCTTAATAAACCTTGGTTCTAAAATAGGGCACTTCTGATATTGACTTAGCGGTATTTTTATAGGAGGCAAAAACCAATATATCCACAATGTTTTTTCGAAAGAAAATTTACGAAAGCTCCTAGCAACTTATTCCACTTAGTTACCAAGTGTGTACTTTGATAATTCTCATAAATTCTCTCCCAAAATGGCTACAATCAATGCCTCTAATCGTTATCCTTATTCCCAATATTTCACATAGTTTCCTCTATAACAATAAATCTAGGATCTTCTGAACTTATCTACGATCGAGTAATTTCTTGATTGCTCTCGTTTGTTGGATATGATGTTTTATTTTCTGACTTTTGACCTTTAAGGGCCTTACTTATTAAGCCTGCTTAAACTTAATAAAACAATGTATTATATCGCTCTCAATTAACTATTTGCTGGAATAAATAATTATGACATTTGAAAATGTTAGGTAATAATGACCAAGTACCTTGCCTCCCCGAATACGGTCCGCACCCCCCTGGATTTCGCCTTCAGCGGTTCCACAGTACCCGGCGAGAAATATTGCACATCGACCTTTGGAATAGACAAGAAACTTCGTGGAGCGTTATCTCTGTCGCACGAAATACAAACAGTCCAGTATCTATTAGGAGGTAGTGTGCGACAGAGATAACGCTCCACGAAGCCGAAATTAGCCGATTGTCTCTTTCCAAAGGTCGATGTGCAATATTTATCGCCGGGTACTGTAATACAAATGTGACATTAGGGGTAGTCTATACACCATTTTTTTTTCAGGTCGATGTTGACGTCTTTTTATTAATATTTTTTGTTGTTAACCATAACATGAAGAAAAAAAAATTCACCAAAAAAGGTATCTGGTGTTAAACCGATAATAAAGTATCAATACGAATTGATAGATAATGATGGAATTGATGGATGGACGTAATCAGGAAGAAAGAAGTATTCAATTCGGCGCGGTGATGCATCAACCATTGTGCGACCTGATTACTTTTGGGAGGCTCCATCGGTTACGGTTTTGTAGGACACGAATAAATTTGACGGCCATTACGCCTTTAATTTTCCAGCTTCATGACGCTTTTGAAGCCAGGTGAGTGGCTAAATTGTGTGCATACAAATTTGTTTTGACCTGAAGTTTGACGCTCGAACTTTGAAAGGTGGCCGATAGGGCTGCGATTTTAAAAGTCACTGGGGCGATTTTCAAAACTGCCCTAGGAGGTAGGTTGTCAAATCATTCTCTTATATCAAACGCCTACGAGTATATCTGCAGATGTAGATCATTTCTATTTTTGTGATTTGAAGTAACAGATAGGTATAAGTAAAATAGATATAAAAACCCAATTATGGATAAATTAATCATTTTGACGCCAAAAATGTTTTTTTTTGTTTTAAACTCGAACAATAAAGACAAATCTAACGACACAAATCATTTATCAAAATCAGTTCAGTTCAGTTCAGACGTGCAGTTCAGTTTTACAAGGGAATATAAAGATGGAGAGGTCAAACAAATACCCACATTTCTTGACCTCGCCGGCATAGGGAAAAAAGCTGTAAATAAACGATGTTTTTCCCCTCTAAAAAAAAAAGTCTCTAACAAAATAAAATAAAAAAAGACGTGTGGCACTCGGGGACTGCCGCGGTAAAGCTATTGCATACGGTGATACTTTTTAGTTTTGCCATCTATCGATGAATAGCAGAACTTTTAATGACTTTTTGAAACATCATGCTTGTCTCTTTAGTTCAGCAACTCGCCTCTAGGTGTCGAGTGTAAGGTTTCGTTGACTTTTCAAACGTCATGACTAGTGTACCCCCGTAGTTCTATTTTTTTTTAAATGTTTAAGTTTTTATATCTTCCTTTCTTGTAAGGTTATTTTCGTTACGGAATTTCTGGATTCGGTCTCCACGCTCAAGGCCTAGGGAAGCTATGCAATAGCTTAAAAGTAACGATTTGTCCCGCCTAAGATCGTAAAGGCTGGTCTCCCAATCTAATAGGAGGCTGTGATCGATGGCCGGTCAGGGGGAATAATTCCATTGTCATGTGCAGTCCATCTTGCGGTCGGTGGACAAGCGGTATTGTTTTTGTGATGTCGTTTATTATTTGGGTCAGCCGCGATTATAATTATTTCGGTAGAATGAAATCAAAAATCTTCGTATTGAATCAGGCGTTCCTTTATACACTAGAAATTTGACTATGTAACTTACCTACGTGGTAATCAAGTAACACACTATTTTATAATTTTTTTTCTTTATCACTTTCAAATATAATAAAACATGTATTTTATCATCTTAAATTTAAAATAAGCTAAAGTAAAAAACTAAAATAACTAGGACGAAGAAATTTACAAAACTAAAAATCAAAAAGTAGGTTTTGCCCGTGTGACAAAGTAGGTACCAAGAACGCTGGCTGCATTCCATTCATGCATATTATAATTAACTCGGAATGAGTCGGATACTACAACTAGTTTCGATCACATTCTATGATCTACCTTACACTATCACACACATCATCTAACATTAGCAGTAACACTAGAATTATATTTAAAAAAATTTAAGCTAGGTATTGCATAGCTTCTATCGCGGGCCTTGAAAATAACCTAAGGTACAGCGGTGATACTTTTTAGTTTTGCTATCTGTCGATGAATAGCAGAACTATTAATGACTTTTTGAAATATCACGCTTGTCTCTTTAGTTCAGCAACTCGCCTCTAGGTTGGTTAATGAAATATTTATAATTATAATTGCATAAGTTGTTAAAAAATGCTATGCAATAGCTTTACCGCGGCAGTCCCCGAGTGCCACACGTCTTTTTTTTTTCAATGATCTTCGTTATCAGCCTATCTTATGGTCCATAGGTGATGTGGTGATGATGAGGCATGTGATTTTAACGGTAATTTCGCAGCGACAATAAATATAGGTAATAGGTGGATATTCCATAAATTGTTCACGCCAGAAATTACAAACAACAAAGACAATGACACTTAAAAAATAGTGCAACAAGTGACGAAGTGTGAAGTTTTTGGTGGGTTTTTGTGCGGTGACTGGCACAGTTGTGTAAAACGGATGGTTGCCCAAAAACTTTTAGCCCGCTACGGCCTAGATACGTCGCCATGCCCAGTCAAATGCATAAAATTAAAATAAAACCACCGAAAATTGTTAAAATATACCTAACTAAGTATTATACCTAATTATTTTTGGTAGTTTTTTTAAATTTAAACGTATTAGAGCTCTTTTTGGTTAAGACTAGAACATTTATATTAGTTACTATCCGAGATAACAGTCATGTTTTTGAACAAATATCTCACGTAGCTTCTCGAAGCTCGGTTCGCCTCAATCGATCGGCCAAAGCCCAAAATATCAAAGATGAAACGAACCGACGCTAACCATACACAAGCGCCGGCATTTGCGGTCTGCTGTTCGGATCACGGAACCCTGGGCATTTGCGTTGAACCACAGCAAACTGTAAACAGTATGGAACATTGCACTCTAACACGAGTTGTAGTGGTAGGGCTCTTTTGCAGAGCCCGCCTGGGGAAGTACCGCACCTTTGCCAGCTATTCCACCGCCAAGTAGTAATGTGCAAACATTACTGTGTTCCGGTTGGAAGGGCATTGTTTCCAGTGAAATTACAGGGCAAATGGGAGATTAAACAACTTATATCTCAGGGTGACGAGCGCAGTGCTGTGCCGCGCAGGGTCTTGAATTCTGCGAGTTCAAAATTCTGGGTGGTACAGATCTGTTATGGGCAAACGTGACGTTTAACATCAGGCGAGCGATTTGCTCGTCTCATCACTCATTACATAAAAAAAAAAAAAAAAAAAAAAAAAACGAGCAATTGGAACAAGCCGCCAGTTGTAGCACTAGTTTTAAGTGTTTTTATTTATTAAAACTTAAACCCAGCCAGGTTTGTCTAGTTATTTGTTGAATATTATCCTTTTGTTTCTAATTTTTGGTCTGAAAAATAAATAGTTTATCTATGTACCTAATTGGCATTAGTCACGACCAAACCAATAGCAGTGCAAGACTGGAAGAGATCGATTAGGTATAAAGCCGCCAGTTGCTGCACTAGTTTTAAGCGTTTTTTATTCTTTATCTTATAATTTTTCTGTGTTAACAAAAAAGAGTTTATCCATCGAAGACTATCTAATAGCCTAAAAAACTCCATCAGGGTAGTATTCTAGCAGTCCATTAAACCTTTTCATATTGCAAAATATGTCAATATATTCAAAACCTTTTTTTTACATCGCGCCTATTTAATATTGTGTAATATTTACAAACTGTCTTTACAGGATATTGCCCATACTGTCTCCACAACGCCAAAGACCACAGAACCAGTAGACGATATCCAGATGCTAGTAAATCATTGCCACAAAGGAAATTAAATCTATCTATCTTATTTTATCTTCTATATCTTTATAATTGATCTATAACAGGGTCACTTGTTACTGGTACAAAGGGGTTAACCGTAAACAGAAGTCGGAAATAGCCATTACTGGATTTACTGGTCTAACTCAAAAACACTGCTTAAAGTTAGTCGCTGGTTAAAATGCTCTGACAACTTCTCGCTGATGTGACGTCACGTGCGAAAATAATACGGAGAATTTTAAGCAGTGAATAAGTTTAAACAGGCTTTATAAGGCCCATAGAGTCGAGTTTAGCCGAAAAGGGCTGATGGTATTCTTCATTATGAAGAACGTTTAGAATGGGACAAACCCCGAAAACGTAAAAAAACAGCAGTTCCATGGAAAAATGTCAATGACGCTCGACCAAAATAGTATGGAACAGCTGATTTTATTTCGCGATTTTCTGATTGGTCCAATAAAAAAGATCTTTACAATGAGGACTACCATCTACCCTTTTCTGCTTAGCATATCCTTTCCTTATAACCCTGTATAAACATACACATACACCAAAAGCCATTCCCTCTTTAATGAACAGCCGCGCTCCGTTGTGAATCATACTTTATCCTTTTATGAAAGCTCTCCAGTGCCGCGGTGCTCTACTTGATGAACTTTGCGGATTTATAAACTTTCCACGTCAAGACACAGAATAAAAAAATACAGAGAGATAACTCTCCACGAAAGCTGCAATAAAATCTTCTGCTACTATGCCAATCTTTGCTTGCATCTGCTGAAGATGCAAAAAACTGACCTTAATTAAATTTTAACTTGAATTATTAAAATTACAACTAGACCCAAAAATATTCAAAGATGTGGTGATTGGAAGGTGGATAAGGCCTTTTCCTGGTAGTGGGACGAAATATAATCCTACTAATATTATAAACGCGAAAGTTTGTGAGTATGTTTGTTGCTTTTTTACGTAAAAATTGTTTAACGGACTTACATGAAATTTGGAGTACAGGTTGTTCAAGGTCTGTATTAACACATAGGCTACTTTTTATCCCGGAAAACGCGGGTAAAACTGCAGGGCGCAGCTAGTAAAAACTAATTAAAAATTGCATCGGTTTCTAACACTAATGACTGTGTGCAAATCATTAAGGTTCTGTATTTCCTGATTTCTACATAGTATCAAATACGTGATGACTACGAGTATTTTTCATGACCAGAGTTGTACATCTATTCGTTTTCTATTCTCTTTCCAAGTGTAAGATACAGTTTATAGTTTTGATTGAAAACAGTTATTTAATCAAGAGATCGGATCAGGTTGAGCCAACTTGCGGCGGAATCGAGTTGGATTGGCAAATGTAAATAGAATAACTTGGAAACTTCTTGGACGTTTTCTTTTTTCGACATAGAATTCCTTTTTCGAGTTCTTTTTTATTTTTTATCGTTGACATTCACAACCTTATTTCTCACACGTAAGGCTTAAAATAAAAATCTTAGGTAGAAACTTACGGTATACATTTTTTTTAATTAATCTGTGCTGTCCCACAGCTGGGCAGATGTCTCCCAATTTTTTCCAGTTACCCCCTTGATGCACCTTGGGTACTGTAGTACCCAAAATCGAAACACCCGTAGATGCACCCTGGGTACTGAACTCAGAAAAAATCAGACTCAGAAAAAGTCTCTATCCTGCTTTTACTAAGGCAAAAGACTTATAGAGTATGAATGCCATCTCGTTCCGCTGGAATGGGTCATTATTTTGAAGTAGCAACATTATAAACTCGGCGGATATTGGATTGGAAAAAAATTATATTCCGTGAGTCAAAGTCAGTTTGTGTTGACTTTTTCTGGGCGGCCGGTGTATCGACGGTTTTTATGTAAATAAAACGTTGGTTATGTTGGTTTTCTTGGATAATAAGCCTTAAATTCTTGTTAACAAGGCTGATAACAATATATTTTAAGGTAAAACAGTCTTTTGTGTTTCGAAATCGGCGATAACTGTTGCGTCATCATCGTAGATGGCTATGTTTTGTATTTCTCAAATGTTATTCTAATTACTGTGATAAATGTTATGATCTATTTAAAATATAGAAAAACGATCATCCTAGAATAGTTGTGTGCAGTTGTTTTTGTGAAAGAACAATTTACGACAAAATGTAAACAGTGAAGTGAAGTGGGAACAAAAAAAATCGCGCAAAATTTTTTTTGCGTTGGTTTTTATATGCCTGATATTAAATACTTTTAAGGTGAGTAATGTGTTCTTATTTTGTGACAAAGTGCAGATTGAGTCTATTATTAAATATAAATAGTAACAAACATACATTATCGCTTTACTGTTTTTAGTAAAAATATGTAAACTTCAAAGTCCATGTTTTTTTGTAAAGTAAGCGGTTATACGCTGATTTATATTTAAACCAGGCCAACCAATGTTATTATAACATTCGTCATTCGACACGACTATTCAATCGCTACTCAAGAATAACATACAAGTGGGGACTTTGTTTGAATGTTTAAGTCATAAAAACCATTCAAGTGATCCGCCGCCCGGCGCGTGACGTAACATAAACAAACGATGACGCGCGGGTGCATCGACGTCACGAGGGCAGGGGGGCGCGGGTGCAGCAAGCGCTGCGATCTTGGGCCAGTAAAATAAAGAATACATAGTTTTGGATAAAACCTTAGAGCATCATTTTGGGTAGAACCATGGGATAGAAACCTTACAAAATATTTTTGGGCAGAACGTTTTCCTTAATATAACAACACCGTTAAATTAAAAGATATCAAAACTGTTTTTGTAATATTTATTGATATTCTGAACGATTTTATCTGAGTAATTCCTTTATTTCTCCACTTTGTGATTTTATATCTTTTATTCGTGAAAGAAATAGCCATAATACCTTAAATTAACAAAATTCAACTTACCTCAGTAATAAAGTGACAATAGTCAAATCTTAAGTGACTAGCACAAAGCACGATCTCAGATGCATTAAGTTAAAGCTACATTTAGTTACACCATTAGTTACTAATTTCTACTCAAACCTACTTATTAAGTTACTAAGCTAATAAATGATGCCTAGACTTTAGAAGTGGAAACTTAGACTGAGTTTCAAGTGCTAATATGATATTCTAAGTTAGTAACTTGGTAGACAGGTATAGTTAATGCATGGCTTGTCTTGTTTTATTCGAAGGACCAGACGTGCTAGTATTTATTATTCGCACTTTTCGAATTTTTGAATAAACATTTTTGAAGTTATAAATCACTGAATTAAGGAAAGTCTCAGCCAGTTAAGTAACTGAGAATCCTACTAATATTATAAACGCGAAAGTTTGTGAGTGTGTTTGTTACTCTTTCACGCAAAGACGGCTGAACGAATTTACATGAAATTTGGAATGAAGGTTGTTCATGGTCTGGATTAAGACATGGGCTACTTTTTATCCCGGAAAACGCGGGTGAAACTGCGGGGCGCAGCTAGTAATATCATACAGCGAGATAGCGGTGCGTTATGTCTGCCCCTTAAAGAAGGGTTCCGTAAGAGAACCCTTCTTAAGAGAGTATGTTGTAACTATGCCCCTTCTTGTTTTGTTTGCTTACGTCAGATCTTGAAACTGAATTTGAAACACTTCCCGGCGTCCGAATGACCTGTGATATACCTGTGTAACGCCGATGACAATGCAATAAAAGCTTGTTTTTAAAAATATTTTTAAACTTTACTTTTTTGTAACCCATTATGACTCAATACAGCTCAAGAATTCTTTATCTCATTACTTTTCCCAAAGGGGTACGACCCCTTTTCTCCCCTTAATGGGACCGGTCTGCCACTCCTCAGAATAAGTAATGACCGAAATAATTGTTTTTTAAACAATGCCTGATTAAATTTGGCGATACTCTTAAACACTGTTCGTAACAATTACTCAGTGTAAAGAATTCAAGGGTAGGGTTACCACTTTGAATTTAAATACATTTAATTTATTTAGGGTAATTACCTTAAAATAAGGAAATTCTTGTGTTTTCTTAAAAGACATAAAACTGTGGACTACAGATTAAAAAAAATCTTGCATGTCTTTTTTGTTTATCAAATTAATCATATTTATGCCTTTTTTGTACAATAAGTTTCCAAAAAACATTATTATTTTAGGTACGATCAGGGTTGTTAATATCTTAAACTGAATGAAATAACAAACAAATGTGTAAATCATTACAAAAAGGAAAAGAAAACGTTTATCGAAAGCTATTTTCCCATACTCTAATTGAATATTTCTTAGTGGTTTCGTCAAAATTTCATTTCAGTGCCAACCCTAACAACAAATAACCTATTACTTAATCTGTGACGACGCTTAGAAGTTTGCGAATAGGACACTTTAGTAAACTTTTAATTCCCTCAGATATTAATCTTTGAGTATTGTTTCACAGTTTTACAAAGATTTTAATTACACCGTTGAACAGTTTTGTTTCAAAATTTAATAGAAAACGTGACTTGAAACAGCCTGTGTTTTTCATCATTATCTACAGCTTTTCTCTACTCTTCCTCCTGTACTTTCTCTCTTTATCTCTAACTTTTTCTGATTTTTTTAAAGATTATAAGTCATTTGTTTTGTAAATGGTTTTGTTGCTTTAAATTTTTTTTATGCACAAAAAAAGTTAATGTTTTTTTTTTATTTAACAAAATTTAGTTGAAGCAACATATTTGATGCTATATAACCCCTAAATGACGGTTATCAAAACCTTCGCGATTATCAGTGTACTGTTACTGTATGTTACGTTTCAATTACAAAAAGTGCATTTTTATGCTATAAGTGGCAAACGAGCAAACGCGCCGCCTGATGGTAAGCGATCACCGTCGCCTATGCATACCTGTAACACTGGAGGCGTCACAGATTCGCTGCCGACCTTTTAAAACCATTAACAGACCTTTTGAAGAACCCAATGTTGTAGTTACTCGAAAACACGGAAATAGGTATACAAATTGCTAATCAAATCAGTGCTATGATAATTAAATTATTATCTTGTATCATAAGCACGTTGCTTAATGTACACCGTGTTTTCTAAATGTGTGGGAATAATTAAATACAGCTACGGCAAAGTTTATGTAGTAGAAGCTTGGTTACTGCAGTGGCAGACTTAACTATACGTTAGTTACTATACGTAAGAGTTATAAGTAAAGGGTATGAAGGTCTCATAGTACACATCATTATGAACAACTTTTACTATGGGACCAACTCGGAATTCGCAAAAAAATCTGCTGTTCAATACATTTTGTCGAGTGTCATTGACATTTTTCTATGGAACAGCTAGTTTTTAACCGACTTCCAAGAATGAGACGGTTCTCAATTCGACTGTTTTTTTTGCTCATCCGTTTGAGTATTATAATCCCTTTTCGGCTTAGCATACCCTTTCCTTCTAACCCTGTATATTATGTATATAGGTCCTTATAACCTTGTATACGCAATCAATGTACATAGAACAGTGTTGTTAATTTAGAACACATCTCGTTCGAGTTATTGCCTAATCTGCGCCAACAATTTGCTATTAATTCGGCGCCGGCTGATGGAAATTCATGATTCACCATGTACGTACGTAATTAGACGGGTATCGTTTGCTTATGTTGCTGTTTTACTTGAATATGTTTAAGTAGCTTCATTGAATAGGTTTTAGTAGCTTCATTGAATATGTTTTAGTGGCTTACTGGTTACATCATCACTCGTAAAAGCTAGAGTAAACAATATATTGCTTACTAGCTGCGCCTCGTTTCATACACGTTTTTTGGGATAAAAAGTAGCCTATGTGTTAATCCAGATCATGAACAACCATCATTCCAAATTTCATGTAAATCGGTTCAGCCGTTTTTGCGTGAAACAGGAACAAACATATTCACAAACTTTCGCGTTTATAATATTAGTAGGACTAGCAGCACCTCCCGTTTTCACCCGCGTTTACCGGGATAAAAAGTAGCGTATCTGTTGTCCAGACCATGAATAATCTACACTGCAAATGTCATGTAAATCCGTTCAGCCGTTTTAGCGTGACAGAGAAAAACATACATTCTTGCAAACTTTCGCGTTTCAAATATTTAGTAGTATATTATTATTCGTGGTTATTATTACAAGCTTTTATTTAACTTGCAATGTTGTAAGTAAGAAGTAAGTTCCGACACATATAATCTTTGATGACTTTAAGTCGCGAGTGAATCGATTTCTTCTAGACACTGTAATCACTGAATAAAATTATTAAAAATTGCATTCGGTTAAGTTGCTAATATCAAAAAGTTTCAACAAAAATGAATAACAAGTTTTAACACCTAAACATGGGACTTTTATGTTTTACCCATTTTTATGTATGCAAAGATATTGTGTGAATTATTGTCCAAAATCCTACTAATATTATAAACGCGAAAGTTTGTGAGTATGATTGTGGCTCTTTCACGCAAAAACGGTTGAACGGATTTACATGAAATTTGGAATGAAGGTTGTTCATGGTCTGGATTAACACCTAGGCTACTTTTTATCGCGGAAAACGCAGGGGAAACTGCGGGACGCGGCTAGTATAACAAAAAATGTCAAGTAAGTAGGAAATTGAAAGGAAAAACATTCCCTAACTTTTTGAGAGGTTGATTTTTTATGATTTCTTTCAAAAGTTTATTGTTCGTGTTTTGGATGCCGAGAAAACACGGGGGTGGGCCACGTGTTTTTCCGGAATTTCGCCACATAATTACGCACTAACAGGGTTACAACGAAAGGGTATGCTAATCCGAAAAGGGTTTATAAACGTTGCACACACACTCCCACTAGGTTAAGTTTTATAGAGGGTTTAATAGTGTTATTGCTTATGGTACTCATCATTATCAACTACTTTTACTTACGGAACAAAACCGGAAATCATGAAAAAGCTATCGGCAGTTATGTAGAAAAATGTCAATGACACTGAATAAAATGTATGGAACAGCTGATTTTTTTCGGCGAACTCCGTGTTGTTCCCATAGTAAAAGTTGCTTATAATTATGAGTAATACAAGTCCTTAACGGCTCAGCATACCCTTTTCTTATAACCCTGTATAAATTAAATGAAAAAACATTTCTTAAGATTGTGAAAGTTTACATTTTTACGATTTCTTTTGCAAAAGGGTTGTTTATTGCTACTTTTTTGGGTCGCGCCAACGTGATTTTTATTGTTTCGCAAATTATGATAGGCCGCAGCCGAAGGATCCAAAAGAAAAACCAAATTGACTTAAACTCTATTTAATGAATAAAATTATGATCTATAGCTACATTTCGCTAGGTAAATGTGCGATTGCACTCGATGTTAGGAATACTATGAAATTGAACAATCGATATAATTAATACAGTAATAAACTCTTGGAATTGAAGCGCTGACTCGAGGGCTTCATCGGAAGGTATGTTTTATGGAGAATCGGTTGCAACACCCTTGGTTTGAAGCGGTGACTCGGCGACCAGGGCCTGTATTCGCTATGAGCACACGAGCACGTAACGCGCCGCGTTACGTCAAATCCATGGAATCGACATGGAATGGTATTCCGTATGCCAATGTCAAAATTTAAAACGCGTGGACTCTGAGCCGCGTTCACGTTACGTGCGTGTGATGACGTCACGCGTTTTTGGCGTGGAATATGATGGTAGATAGCGAATAAGGGCCCAGGGCCCAGGGCCCTTATTCGCTATCTGACGTGCGTGTGACGTCATCACACGCACGTAACGTGAACGCGGCTCAGAGTCTTAGCGTGGCATCGCGTTTTAAATTTTGACATTGGCATACGGAATACCATTCCATGTCGATTCCATGGATTTGACGTAACGCGGCGCGTTGCGTGCTCGTGTGCTCATAGCGAATAAAGGCCCTGTGTGGTCGGCGGCTCGTGGAATCAGCCCGACGTAACACGCAACTGTTTCGTTTAAGTACACACAAGTACAAACACACTACCTACTTATTGGGCCCAAGTTCGGAGGCTTTATTTGACAGATCTAAAGTTATAAAAATATATCTATCTATTAGACAAAGACATCAATACTTTTAGGAAAATTAGATATTTTTTTTTTTTTTGTTGACCCAGTGGAAATCCTTTATGGATACCCCTAACCCGGGGGAGCCGGGGTTATGTGGGAGTCTCCGCCCTGCGGCGGCATACCCACTAAAACCACTGGGAAGTTGACCTCATTCCCTTGTGGCCGGGGGCAGCGGGGTTCCCTTTCGGAGTCTCCGCCACCCTCAGCCAGGGTCGGCCCTTCGGCCCCGTCTTCCGTGCGTCAAGAGAGGGACGGCCCTGGTCACCCAAGGCCGCCCCCAGACGTGTGGAGCCGGTGCAAGCCAGCGGAGAGCCCCCCGACCCTCCGCCAGTGGCCCCACTACGGAGAGGGAAGGAGGCGATGGATCGGATCGCCCCCTCCTCCCTCCCCGTCGTCTGCGCCGGAGCGGATCCTGCGGGAGTCGTCCTCCCCGATCCGCCCCGCGGCCCCTTCTGCGACATTACCTCTTCGCAGAAGGAGACCACGGCCTGCCACGATCTCTCGCCGCCGAGCATGGCTTTCACCACGCCCGGCAACGAGCGATCCCCTCCTCCTTTCCTTGCACTCCCGACCGCGACCCACACGCGGCGAGGAGCACAAGGAAAGCCCCCCCCTGGTGGCATTGCTGCCACCAGCCAAGCGTGGAGCGCCGTATCCTCCGACGCTCCACACTCCACCACACACCATGCGCTGTGCCCTCTGCTAGTCAGAGGAACACGCGGACGGGCCCACCGTGTCGGGTTATTTGCCAGCTTGCGGTAATACTGCAGCTTTTATGCACTTACGCAGCTTTTACGCTGTTGCCCAGGGTACACCACGAGGAGGTTACCCGACCTAGCACCCCAGGAAAATTAGATCTGTCAACTTAAGTTAACTTAACTTAACTTTCTTCAACTAAAGCCTTCAAGCTTGGGCCAATTATCCCGGTAAAATAAAATGTTTTGGTTGACGCGCGACGACTAAAACCACGCGGGTGAAACCGCGGGCACAGCTAGTCTAAAAATAAAGACGCAGCTAAAAAATAACCATAATATTTTTTTGGTTTTACTAATTAAGTTCAGGAATAAAGGTCGGGCTACACTAAAATGTGGTTTGCGCGTAACGAGATTTCTTAATGCCTTTTGTTTCTCCAAATTAATACTCGGGTAAGCTGATTAAATTTGGGAACCTATTTGGGATATTAGGGTTAAAATTAGTTGCGCGTTTCAATACAATTCAATGTAGAATTTAAAAATAGTACTTTAAGTTGCACTTAATGATTCGAAGAACAAAAGTTTAAATTTTAAGTAAAAGTAATAATCCCCCTGGCATCAGGGCGATACTTGAATATACCTACATTCAAGTATCGCCCTGATGCCGGGGCAATACGGCATCGGTATCCCCTGCCTGTAAGAGCCTACTACCTCTGGGCTCGGGGGTGGACGACAACGTCGGGTGGCCCGCGTTGTCGCCGCTCGGAAGATGCTTCGGAACAGCATCAAGCTGACTCGGGGCGAACGAAAGCGCGGTGCTGAGGGCTCCGGTGCGTTCTTAGCCCTCGTCAAGCATCATGGTAGGTCACCGGGTGTGTTTTAGTGGGTACAATCCCACATAACCCGGCTGCACCCCATTGCGGCCGGGCATCTTGCGAAAATTTCCCCCTCGTAAACAAAAAAAAAAGATATATTCAAGTATAACTAAAAAGTATAGTTTCCCGTCAAGGGTGCGTCTATTAACAGGTGTAAATAGTGTACACTTTTCTATCGAACACACGCTACGTATTTTTACGTCAAAGTTATGCTAGGCCCACAGGTGATAAATTTTCCTAGTGCAAAAATGTGTATAGCTTTTACCAAAAAAAATAACTTCTATTCAAATTTTTAACGAGACTCCGAAACGTGCAAAGCCAAATTTTAACAAAAATAAAACGAAGTTTTTCAACACGATTCCTTTTTTGTTATTTGTTCCCTGAAGTCTATTTCAGTTTTATTTCAGATTTTACTTATTCTAGAAACTTTCTAAGATCAGTGTCTAGAAAGTTTAAACTTTTAGTAATTAATTTACGTGAAATCCTTGGAAGTTGGCAGGTCGTAGTTCTCGAGGTAACGATTTAGCCATTTTGAGTTAGCAACTGGGAGCAACATGGGGCGGACCCATCTCATAACGACGATCTTATAAAAACGGCTGGACCAAACTGGATGCAAACAGCAAAGGATAGGGAAGAGTGGCATTCTTTGGAAGAGGCCTTTACCTGCGGAGGGGTCATTGCAAATGAGAAGTAACAGAAACACACATTTGATTTTTTTTTTTATTTAACTGGGAGATATGAACAAAAACTTTAATTACATGAATAGGTTCAAAACTTTAATTTTGATCATCGCCTTAGGATATAAAAGGTCGGAGGGAATAAAATAGGGCTTTGGCCAACATTAAAACTTTTAATTACAAACAAATGAAATCAAATAATTGGCTGTGACATACAGAGAGACATACATCGAAGTCGTGCCTTGCTTTAGAACCTCCTTCAGATTCTTTCCCGAAGGAGGTCCAGGACCCTAAAAAAACCTACTAATGTTTTTTGTCGTCGATTACTTTTTTTTTTACTTTCGAGATTATTTTTTTTTATTTTATCGTGTTCTTAAAATTTTAACGTTAGACACATTTTTCTAGTATTTAATTTTAATAAAACATTATATGCTATCATAGAGTAGGTGATAATATAAAGCAAACCACCAGAAATGCTTCGTAACGCAATATTACTAATAACCAAGAATTAAAGGTCAGGCCACACTTGGACGTAGTACTTTATTTATTTAGTCATCATCATCATCATCAGCCCGTTATCGCCCACTGCTGGGCATAGTCCTCTTTCCTTGTACGCCACTCATCCCGGTGCTTTGCCAATCTTGTCCAAGTTCGACCCGCGATCTTCGTAATGTCGTCGACCCAACGAGCTGGAGGTCGTCCGACGACGCTTCGTTTACCGGTGCGTGGCCACCAATTCGTCAACGTTTTAGTCCACCTGCCATCATATATTTAGTAATCAATCGAAAACGTTTGACGTTATGTTAAATGTTGTTATTTTTACTAATAAATAAATGCTAATTAAATATGATTAAAATAATTTTAGTACAGGTTTAATATGGTTAAACTTAATTACTATTTTAAATGCGAAATAGTTTTGGGTGGTTGAGCAACAAAAATGCAAACTTTGATATTTACAACATTATTTTTTTTACGATTGTGAAAAAAAACTATTTAATAGATGCATTATAAGTGTGGCTACACCCTAACAGAGAATTAAAAGGATATGAGATAGAGGACAAAGGGGTAGGGTACGGGGTGGTTTCGCCCCGTCATGTTCCGTCAATTTGGAAATAGTTTCAGGGTACGGAACCTTCGTGAGAGACCCTTAGGTTCTATAAGCAGGGTTTTGGCTGTTGTCTTCAATGAGATGTTAAATACTGAGAAGGAACTTTGATTGTGATTAATTTGGGATGGACGGACGCCCTTATACATCACAGTCGAAATTATTCTGACTGCTAACAACGTTCATCTATACTAATATACTAATACTAATAATATTAGAGAGGAAAGATTTGTATTTTTGTATTTTTGGATGTTTGTGTGGAATAAACTCAAAAACTACTGATCCGATTTCAAAAATTCTTTCACCATTCGAATGCTACATTATCCCAAAGTAACATAGGCTATATATATATATATTTTTTTTATCCACAGCGAAGCGTGGCAGGGGGAACAGCTATTTATTTATAAAATAATTGTGAAAGCACCTTAACAGTTCTATCCCAAGACGGTGCTATCTTTAAACACAATATAAGTAAACATAATTATAATAAAAACTGAAGTAAAACAATAAAATTAAATAAACTAAAAGATCCCATTTTACAGTCTTAACGTGTTAATAATAAAAAAACTGTAATGCTTGTTTTTACAGACTAGACCTTATTATGTCATCTCACTCGCTCGTATGGCGCAAATAACGTGGTTCGAGCGAGATAGCACGCGTTGACCATTGCCACCACCTCGCTTATAAAGGTGCAATAAGGTCCCAGATCGTCAAAAGCCATGGGTTATGCTTTTTGATTTCGAAAAAAGCAGGCAAACTGCGGGGCGCAGCTAGTATCTACGAGTATCATATTAATTATGATTTGTCCTTTTGTTGGAAAAGGTCTTCATTCTTTCTATGCCTCTTTATTATGGAAGTCTTATTTATTATGGTTGGTATGTCGATAGATATCTGTATAGGTATAGGAAAAAAATATACAAATACGCGTCGACTTGAGTACCTCCTCCGTTTTTTCTTCGGTTAAAAATAGTAATATTTGACTTTTGGAACATCACGCATAGTCATAATTCGTACTATTGTCTGTAAAACCCCCTATTTTATTTGCCTGCCTATTTCTTTGGTTTTTTGTATGTTAGTAAATCACAATAGAACCAATTACAGACAGTATGCTTTACAATTTCGACTGTATTGAGTATTTTAATGAAATTGGCTCGGCACGGCACCTACACTATTCAAAGTGTTTCCAAGAACATTCCAGAAAGTATTTGCCTTCGCATTTTCATTCGTTCCTTTGAACTAATATATCAAGGACATATAACTTTCAGGAAATCAGTTGTCGTTTTTTCGAAGGTTACATGTCTCTTTTGTTGAGTCCAGTAATTAAATATCGTTTGATTTAGTTTGTAATATTATGTGTAGCAGTAAAATTAGAATTATATGAAATTAATTGATGTAAAAGTAAATGTCAGATTTGCTAAAGAAAATGTGGGATGAATTAATTTATCATAAATTATTTTATCGTCGAAAATTGGGGTATAAGTAAACACCAAAAATTTATCATAATTTATGGCATGCCTAGAATGTCCAATTCAAACCAATGGATCGCTTGACGAAATCTTACACTGAGACTAAAAATCTCAGATCGTGGGTGCAGTAAAAGGAAAACAGCTATTCTGCCGTCCTAAGACCAAGAGCGGTATTTCAAAAACAGTGATTTCTGTTTTTTCGCGCATTAGATGCGTAATTTTTCAAGCTACCAAAAGTATGAAAAAACAGTTTTTTTTGAGATACCGCTCTCGGGCTTAAGACGGCAGTATTGCCAGTCCCAAGCTTTATTCATCCAAGCCCACTATATTGACTGACTACCAAACTACCAATATGATGACTAAGTGGGAAAACTATTGTAACGTTCCCTCGAACACTTTACAAAGTGTTTGCCTTGTAACTTTATTTCTTTTCTCTATTTGTTGTTTTACATACTGAACCCTTATAGCCAGTTTCTGTGGAAGAAGTCGGTTAATTTAATACTGTAAATAAATCTACTGTATCATGAGGTTAAAGTTTGAAGTTTAGATTTTTTTTAACACGGGTTTTTTATCGAACCGCCACAAAACTTGGCATTTTTTTGGCTGAACTCGTATACAGGGCTATTCATAAAGGATATGCTAAGCCGAAAAGGGCTCATAGTACTCATCATTACTAAGAACTTTTTCGAAAATAAAAATCAGTTATTCCATAGAAAAATGTCAATGACACTCGACAAAATGTATGGAACAGCTGATTTTTTTTTCGCAAATTCGGGGTTTGTCCCATAGTAAAAGTTGTTCAAAATGATGAGTACTGTGAGCCCCTTTCGGCTTAGCATACCCTTTATGAATAACCCTGTTTTGCATTTTCGTTCACTTCTCAAAGGTATAATCGCAGTATATAATACGTTAGTTTGACACTAGGTACTGCTAAACACTTTTGATGTGAGGGATGTCGTTTATCAGCCCCCAGGGCTCGATTTTTTAATCTTTAGCTTTAGTATTTTTTTTTTCATAATCCAAATAGGATTGGATAGGAGGTTGGTAATTTGTGAAATGAATGAAGTGATTCAAAAGTCGAAACAACTCGATATACTTTGAGCGTTTTAATTAAAAAGTCACTGAGTAGATTGAAAAAAGGAAAAGTAATTTTCCTTTTTTCTTCAGTCAAATTAAAGGATTAACGAAAATTCCCTTAAACATCTAAGACATTTAAAGGAATTTGGTTTTATCATTTTTATAAGTCTCGTTTAGCAATAAAATCTTCAAATAATTAAAATTAGCGATTAATTTTACTATAGAGAATATGTTTAAATATTTAAGTCAAATTATCTAAAGACTATGTCGAGAACAGAGCAAAGTGAAGTGAAAAGTCAAGTAACCCTATAACCATGTGAGATACACAGCCAGCAAGAAAGTGTATGTATGTGTGTGTGTGAGAGAGAGAAAGAGAGAGAAGAGACAAACTTTAGTTAAACTCAACTCAACTCGACTCAATTATACTCGTACATCCCACTGCTGGATACAGGCTTTTTTTTCTTAAATAGGCTAGCGTTTGACCGTCATCTTGCCTGATGGGAAGCAATGATGCGGCCTACGATGGAGCACGCTTGCCTAGAAGATACCGATTCACTCTCGACTTGAAGACACCCATATTATAACCATCGGGGAACAGCAATTCAGGCAGAACGTTCCACACTCGTGCGGTTCGCAAAATGAATGTGGAGTCAAAGCGTTTCGTTCAGGTCTTCCCTCGAAGGGTGATTAGGTCGTATTTAACCACGCTGGCCAAGTGTGGGTTGGTGGATTCACAATTTCATATACACTATGGAATTTATTTCCCGGCCGTATGCAGGTTTCCTCACAATATTAAAACGGGTGCTTACCCAGTTTTGTAGGTAGAGCAGAATTTATTACGGTAAAATTTTAATAAAGTTATTTGAATTTAAATTTCAGTTCATTATCTCTTATCAATATGAAACCTCGTGTCCGGTTATGCATGTTTTTGCCGCATTGCTATAAAATTGCTATAAAGGTCGGAAACCAATTTAAACGTTAACAAAACCGAATACAAAATCGAAATTCCTTTGCCTACGAAGCCATGCCAAAGGCCGAGGTATAATATTGGTGGTTTGATATTTTGATATTTACGATGGATAATAGCTGGGTACCTTTATTGCATGTTACAGCTTGGCTGCAGTGCGCGTTTCCACGGATGGGGTGGACCCAAGTTTAAAGGCATTTTATGACAGATCTAAATTTTCTAAAATTATTGACTTCTTTGTCTAATAGATTGCAATGATAAAGACAGATATATTTTTGATTAGTTTAAATCTGTCAAATAAAGCCTGCAAACTTTGGCCCAATGGTAATGTTAAAATGGGCTGAAAATCAGTTCCGAAGGGTGCAATTTCACGGACAACGATGTCAGTATAGTTCGAGAAAACTCGATTTCTCACTCGATTTCTTTCGGACAAGTGTGCTCTACTATAGGCCGCATCATTGCTATCCATCAGACCAAATGGCGATCAAACGCAAGCCTATTATCATTGGAAAAATGATGTGCTTTTTACACCGAGGGCACTGTCTCGCTACTGCACTCGTTACGTGCATTCATCCCATAATGAGTTGATTACACGCCCTCATGCCTTCGGCCGAGTGCTCGGTTTGTATAAACAGTTTGACGAGGCGAGACAGTCACTAGAACCACGATTTGTTTGCTCGGCCGAGTGGGCCCATTTACTGTCTCGCCACTGTCGCCACTGTACTTGTTACGTGTAATCAACCTATCCCTCATACTCTCATGACATTTCTAATGAGAGCGACAGTGACAGAGATATCTCACTCGCCAGAATAGACCCTTATTCCTAATTTACTCATAATTGTTTCCAGAGAAATTACAGGGCAAATGGGAGATTTAACAACTTATATATCTCAGGGTGACGAGCGCAGTGCTGTGCCGCGCAGGGTCTTGAATTCTGCGAGTTCAAAATTCTGGGTGGCGCAGACCTGTTATGGGCAAACGTGACGTTTAACATCAGGCGAGCGATTTGCTCGTCTCGTCACTCAATTACATTAAAAAAAAAAAAAATAATCAGGAATTTTAACTGTATCCGTATTTTTCATCTTCTCTCCTATTAATTTCTATAATTACACCATTAATTTTAGTTCTGGCTTTTGGAATGCCATATTTGTGTACCGACAACCGTATAAAGTAATTAATATTTTTAATGTGATAATAAACCTGAAATGATCCGGATAACGAAACGGCCTTTCATTCATTTTATTTAATATTTTTTTATGTTTATTTCCTTACTGATTGCGCCCCGCAGTTTCACCCGCGTTTTCCGGGATAAAAAGTAGCCTATGTGTTAATCCAGACCATGAACGACCTTCATTCCAAATTTCATGTAAATCCGTTCAGCCGTTTTTGCGTGAAACAGCAACAAACGTACTCACATACTTTCGCGTTTACAATAATTATTATTAGTAGGATTTTTTTAGGTTTGTTTCCCAATATTTTTACAAGTACCAGTGATTTAACTTTATCATGATCTATTTCACCTTTATGATTAAGATTTACATTATATGGTTGAATTAACAATTGCCAACGTAATTTATTGAATCAGGCATTACTTCACGGAAGTTCATCTTCAAAGAACTGTTTTCAAATGTACCAACAATAACCGCCAACAAATATTGTCCTACTTCCAGCAGTCCTATTCTGGCAAGTGAGAATATCTCGGTCACCGTCACTCTCATCAGAAACGTCATAAGAGTGAGACAGACGGAGATAATCTCACTCGCCAGAATAAAAATCGCTCTGTTCTGAAATGAACATTCTGGAGTGATATTGGATCTCGCATATATCGAGATATGCAAGTTATTGCATACATTTTAATATGAGCTCATGCAGGGAATCTCAATACAATATGGAAGGAATTTTTATAAAACAACTGGCAGCGCCTCGCGATGTCACCCGCGATCCTACAGGGGCCCTATTCTGGCGAGTGAAATATTATCTGTCACCATCGCACTCACTAGAAGTGTCAAGACAGTAAGAGTGACGAAGATAATCTCGACCGTCCAAGAATAAGGTCCCAGGAAACGTGGAGTCATTCATAATACCCTGTCGTCAACACTGTTGACGAACGGAAAAATAAAGTTCCGTTCGTTCAATGTTTACTATGACTTTTTGGGATTTAAAAGTAATCTATGTAAGATGTGATGTTATGTGTGTTTGTGTGTGTGATGTGATGTGTGTGTGGTATGATACACACACACCTATGTGTTTATTTCATTATCATCATCAACCTTTATCCACTCACTGCTAAATATAGATCTCCTCTTCAGCGCGCCATCCTTTCCATCCTTTCGTAATTTATTTAATCGGGCGTTATTTTGCAGGAGTTCATCATTAAACAAACTGTTTCGCATATACATTTTCAATGTTTTTTATTTATAACTAGCTGCACCCGGCGGTTTCACCCCCTGTTACTTTTAAATCTTCCCTGAACTTCCACAAATATTTTAAGATCAAAATTAGCTAATTCGGTCCAACCATTCCCGAGTTATAGCCAGACAAACGAACAGCGATTCATTTTTATATATAAGAAAGATAAAGAAATAAGATAGAGAATTTCCAGTTTACCAAGTTAAATTAAAACACTTGGTCTTTTTAAACAGTTTTTGGCCAGGTAAAATCTGAATTTCATCCGAATCTGTTCATCTTGAATTTGTAACAAACATCTAAACTTTCACATTATTAAAATGTTAGCAAGATTACAAAAAGGAAGTTTTTACAAAAAATACTAACTTATTCCACCCTCCCCCCCCCCCCCCCAAATGTTTTCCGACGTTCAAGAATTGCGATTTCTTATTTAACCGTCCTCTGGTGACGTTTAACATAGTTGTCAAAAACAGTTAAAAAATAGGCGTGACGAACGATTTTAAAATCCTCTTCCATAATGTGAGTACACATTTACTATTTACAAAAAAGCCTTTATTTCGGTAATAAACTTAAGTTTAACGAAGTTTGAAGCCATTTTTCACATATTTTTTCATCAGTGCCCGAAAACTAGTAAACATGTCATTGTGTATATGCGTGATGAGCGGCGGATGACCTGAGTTCACTGAGGCGTGACGTCATACGCTGTGATTGTTGTTTCTGACAAGATGGCCGATTGCTGTATTTTAATGTTTTAATTTATTGAAAATCTTAATAGGTAATCTGTTTTTTAAAAATAAAACTAAACATGTGTTTTAAATTTTTTTAATCTGGCTAGTCCCCTGAAAGCATTGAATCGGCGATTTTTTGATACTGTCGTCATGCCTATTAATCGCCTTGTCAAGTTTCGATGAACTTCAGAGTCGGGAGTATTTTCTATAAAATTTCATATTAAGTACCACCCCTGAGATATAAAAATAATGTGATAATAAAAAGTAAAGGAAGTAATTCAATGGCGTATGTAAATCTACCAACCCGCACTTGGCCAGCGTTGTGGAATACAGCCTAATCACCTTTCGAGGTTCAAGTTCAAAATTCTTGGTGACGCAGACCTGTTATGGGCAAACGTGACGTTTAACATCAGGCGAGCGATTTGCTCATCTCGTCACTCAATAGCATAAAAAAACTTTGTTGCAAATTCCACCCGCGGTCACCCATCCTTAGAGTGACCGTATTGTCCGTTGCTTAACATCGGTGATCAGTTACGAACACCAGTTACGCTATGAGCGGTTATGCTATGAGCGGTTCGAATATATCATTACATTAAATAAAATAAAATAAAATAAGCCTTTTATCATTACAATCAGCTCGTAAATAACAGACGAAGAAAATGATGGCGTAAAACACAAAAAAAAACGATAGGAAAACGAAGTCATGGCGTCATACAAAACAAGGATTGAGAATCTCCTCGTTTTTGAAATCACTGGAAAATATAAGTAGGTATACTTTTTGCATTTAACTGAAACTTAATTATATTTTTATCGAACTTATTGCACTTCATAATAATATTAATCTTAACATGTAACTACGGAAACTGACGTATTTTTGTTGGATTTTTTGCGCACCATATCTACTAATATAAAAACGCGAATGCATGTCGAGGTGTCAGTATATTTGTTCCTGTCCGTAACAAATCCGTAACGGCAGAAAGTATTTAAATTAAATCTAGTGAGTTTAATCTTGAGAATCGACAAAACCATAGACTATTTAAGTATAGAGATGTGCCTTAAACTTTTTCCACTTACTCGTATTTCTTGTGATTATCGATCGGTATTTGACGATATTCAAAAATTCAATTTTCGAATTCAAATTCTTTATTCGTACAAAAACTTACTGGCTAAAAACAAGAAAAAACGATGCTACCCGCAGTAGTTAAAAAAAAACCTATGTGATTGATCTCCAGACCTCCTCCAAAGAAGGAAGGAACGAAGAGTCTGGACAAATAGGAGATGTGACTCTACCTTGAGGATATTCCCATATTAAATATGTTTTGTCTCGTAATGATGCTTTAAAGCTCCTCAAAACTCAAGATTTAAAATTGTCATTAAATGACAGACAGACATTAAATGAATTTCTTTTTACTATGGTTTTTAAATTCAAAATCTAAACTGATTTATTTCAAGAAGGAAATCCATTTCAGTGGCATATTAAGCTGCACTAAAAACCTTTCGGCATCTTTATCCTTTATACTGAACAATTATGCTAAAGTTAATCAATTGATTTTTGATTTCAAGAGCTGAACTATTAATATTAATATAAATTACATGTATTTTACATGTAATTTATATAATACATACAAAATACAAAAATCACAAACACATTTCGAAAAATTCTATGCACAGAAACCAACGTGCTTCTTTGCTATTATACCTCAACATATTATTATGCATTTTCTTTTAAAGAATTCTGAGCTTACAATCCTAAAAAAAATACATTAGTAATAAACCTTAATATCTCGAGACGTCAATGGAGTATACACAATTTCATTACACAGAATGTCTCGAAAAGGTCCTCGAAACGGCCATCCGCCGCTCAAGACGAAAACGCCGAAATCTTACCTTTTTCACTGATGATCTTTCAAATTGCACCAAATATATTAAAACCAACCCAAAATTAACACTTTTTGCAAATCAACTACAAAAATCAACGAATTTTAGTTATGTTATAACAGTTTTAATGCACGGTTTCGCGAGCGCGTGTCGAAAGAAAATCGTTTCGGAGCGCGGAGAGACACGTCCTGCCGGTCGGAGCGTCGAGCGAAAACTGGCACTTGGCAGCGAGAAAATTATGGAAACACCTCTATGCTGAACACTCACTTCCAAAATGACGCATCTCGTCTACTCTCCTAATTGACTTTACACTTTATCTGTCTAATTTTAGGGTCGTGTTTTACCTGCTGGTGATTGCAGTTCTGACGTATCATTTCCTAAAATGTTAGCAGGTAACCAATCCCACATTTTGAAAAATTCGATTAACTTCTCATGAAAATTATTAATGATGGTTTTAATTGTTTATTAATCATTATATGGATGAAAAGGGTCGATGGCATGTTAATTTTAAGATGTTTTTTCTGCTATTTTATCGTATTTTGGGGTGTTTTTCTGAACAGGGGTTTTCCATTATAAAGTTGGCACGCAATGAAGGTAAAGGTTTTATTAATTTTATCAGTATTGCATCTTTATAATTGGTATTAATTATTACGCGTAGCAAAAGCTGCTTTTGATACCAGTTTGATAGCAGCAAGAATGAATTAATAAAGTTAATAAGGTTTCGGAATGAAATAGGAATATAATTAATTGCATGTTTTGTGTCGAACTCAGATGTTTTGCTAAATGTAGCAGAAAATCGGGCCTAGACAATGCACTTTGGGTGGCCGATTTTATAGGTAGAAATTTAGAAATGATACTCGTAAATTCGAATTGTAAATTCGACCACAAATATTGTTTTTTTTTTTTATATAAGAAACGTGACATACTCGTATGTAGTAGACTCTCTTTCTCTAGCCGTACATCATTATCAGCCTATCTAATGTTTGTCCCCTGCTGGACTGACCTCTCCTAAAAAACGCTACAAGGCACGATCTTCTGCCTTTGTCCACTTGCTACCTGCCGCCTTCAGTTTGGTTTTGGATTTTGGGTGGCCTGCCGTAGTCCGGTCATCCGGTGATTCTTCGCACCCGTTCCCGGCCGGTTATCATGACCGCCACCATTGCCAGGGCGGCCGGGAACTGGGGGCCTTTTTGTGGTTGTCCTGTACATACGAGTATGGACATACTTTTTAACCTTTGTTAGGTTAAAAGAAACTTATTTTGCCATGAAAGTTTACCAACTCGAAATTCGCAAAAAAAAAAATCAGCTGTTCCATAGAAAAATGTCAATGTCACTCGACAAAATGTATAGAACTGCTGATTTTTTTTTTGCGAATTTCGAGTTGGTCCCATAGCAAAAGTTGTTCATCATGATGAGTACTATGAGCCCTTTTCGGCTTAGCATACCCTTTATGAATAACCCTGTATAGACACATCTTTTAACCTAAAATAGACTTGGACAAGGATGTTTCTTGACACATCCTTGTACCTAGAATAGACATATCCTTGGACCAACAACCAACAGGCGAGTTGGTGGTCAAACGGAGACTTATACGCGATAAAAAAAAATTAAATAAACACCTAGATTAGACATAGACACATCCTTACACCTAGGATAGTCACATCTTTCTTGTGTTCTCTCCATCTAAAGTTGCCTGGAAGAGATCGTTCTTAGCGCACTTGTTGCACTAGGTTTAGTTTATCTTGCTATCTATCTTTGTACCTAGAATCGACACATCTTTGTACCTATAGGTATACCTATTAGACATAATCTCTGTACCTAGATAAGATAATTACATAATTAAGCTCCCTAACTTAGGTTAACGACTATAATTATTAGAAAACTTTCCCACTGATAGAGATGATAAGCGAACGCGTCGGCTCAACGATTAGATACGCTGTAGACATCACTTAGATATACACTTAAGACACTTAATACACACGATTTGCTCGTCACTTAATTGTGCAAAAAAATTGAAGGCAACTTCCCAGAGTAGTATAAAGTTAATGAGTTAGTGAGTGTATAAAGCTTTGCTCCTTTTCAAAAGAGAAATGCTGTAAATTTATACTTAGATACTTAGACGTACTGCATCGTCATAATAAACGCTGACTGGCGCTCTATTTTGGAAAGTGAGATACATATTATCTTGGTTAGTGTTGCATCATTAGAAATGTCTTGAGAGTCAGGATCAAGAATGGGTCTGATTATCTCCGTCAGTCCCAAGCCTCAAGACATTTCTAATCATGCCACAGCGACCTAGATTATTATTACCTATATCTCACTCGCCAGGATAACGAACGCTACATCGTTACTGGAGAATTTTCATACACTTTGAAGTTCAAATACGCTAATGTGTTGCCTGAAACAGCTTCAACGTCAGAAGTCTATTGCATAAGAAGTGATCGCGCCATATAGTATCGAAACTGCCTAAGTTAACTCAAACTTAAGTACATTAAGTTAATTGTAAAAGTTCGCGTCGCTAAGAGAATTGTTCGTCGTGTGTTGTAGACAGGACACGCACCTAACTTAAATCGAACTTAGTTAAGCTTGGAACACACTAGCGACAGTGACCTATAGCTTTTTTTAATGTAATTGAGTGACGAGACGAGCAAATCGCTCGCCTGATGTTAAACGTCAGGTTTGCCCGTAACAGGTCTGCGTCACCCAGAGGTTTGAACTCGCAGAATACAAGACCCTGCGCGGCACAGCACTGCGCTCGTCACCCTGAGATATTAAGATGTTTATAATCTCCCATTTGCCCTGAAAGAAGTAAAGAACCACCGTTAACCAAAATTAATTTGTAATACTTAATTTCTATATTTGTAAAAACTCACGGAGCGTGAAGTCTGATACCTATAATAAACAATGAAAAAAAAGTAAAGAACCATCTTTCCTACTGGAGCAGTTGTGCAGCGGCCCAGAGCATCGCTCCGTTATTTTAAGGAGCTGGGTTGGCTCGGATAATCGCTGGCAAGGGGGAAACGCACAACGCACCCTTTGCGGGACGCCAGTACGGGACCTATCTCCCCATTCCGAATAAGAATAAGAAAGTAAAGAAGTTATGACTTTCATATCTACTTTTTCCCGTGACAACTAACTTTTACGCATTCTAAATCGAAGTCAATTTAACAAATGGATTTATTGAAAAAAATACAGAAGGTAAGGTAAAAATGCAATGAGGAAGTGGAGAAGAGGAAAAACAAACAAAAAAACGAAAAGAAATGAAGGGATGGGTACGGGAAAGGGGTGGAAGGAAGAACCAAATAAATGAAATCATAGCAACTTTCAAACAGATTTTTAAACAATCTGTTCCACAAATTAAAGAAACATTTATTGCACATAATGACATTTGACAATAAAACTCAAAATCCACATTTTTAGTCCCAAGAACAAACAGCGCAATAAAAACACAATAAATGCGTAAGAGTCGTATCAAGGTTATTTTTCTTTAAATTCGTTAAATAGTATCTTTATATAAAATAGCTATTAAATATAAATTATTTATTAAATAGCTTAATATAATTCAATTCTAAAATATCTTTGTAAACGTGACGTGTTGCAACATTCAATGTTACTTGAGGTTAATAGAGGGGTTCCCAACGAGTCACACCAAAACGAGTCACAGTGTGACTCGTTGGGAATTTTTTTCCCAACCAGTAACACTGTGACTCGTTGGGAATCTTTTTTTTTTTATCATTCCCAACGAGTAACACCCCCCTACTATTACATTATACTGTCACTGTTTGTTGGTGTAACACTTCTTTAGGTTTGTATTTTGTTTTTATTAGGCCTGGTCTCACTTTCAGTTACTTATTTTTCTCTTAGTACTTATTAATTATTATTTTGCAAATATTATATTTTTGCAGGTAATGTAAACTTATAGAATCGATTGAAAAATAAAATACATGCATGTACCCTAAACCACCTTTGCTTACCATTTAAATAGAAATATAAAACGCGATTTTTACTTCAAAAAGAACGTATCACCCAAACAATAACTTTCTAATATAAAACAATATCCAAAAAATTTGCCATTCTGTAAGCAAAGGTCATTCACAAAGGTCCTTAGTCCTTACCTATTAAATTGGCGTTTTGTATGGGGAAAACAAATAGACGAAAAAAAAGATAATAGTAGTTTATGAAACTGTGGCATAAAAACGGGTATTAAAACTCGAGTGGGAGTTTAAAAACCGAGCCGTAGGCGAGGTTTTTAATACTATCACACGAGTGTTTTAATACCTAGTTATGTGCAGTTTCTTCATACACTACTTTATCTACTATCATATCATAAAAAGCGAAGTACGAGTACAAACTTGAATACGAATTTATATTGACAAACTTTAAACACATCACCGAAATTTAAAAATGGAATCAATGGTGGCGGTTTGAGATGGCGCCAAACCTAGCCTGTCAGACGTAGTTTAGGTAATGGTTACTACGTGCTAAAAGAGTCAAGTGGGAAACTGTATCGAGTAATGACAAAAAAAGGTACATTATAACACTATTTTGTTTGAGAAATACACATCATTAATCCTTCGAGCTGTTTCTGCAGCGTTGGTGCCACGATGGAAATCGTATTCGCAAATAACGCGATATTTTAAATATTCCATTTTGCAAAGAAAACAATGCCAAAGAAATATCAAATTAGGCTAAAAAAAATAAATCACTAAATTTGAAACACATATAAACGAGCTTTAATTTGTAATAAATTTGAATTTGGAGTTCCTAAGCAAAGAGCAGATATTTGGGATCAAAGTGGCCAGTTCGACATACTCGTAGCACCAATTTCATATGTAAGGACCTAATAATACACCACGCAGCAATTCAATGAAACAAAACATTTTTAATTTTCATGTAAAAGTAACTTCTGAGTTAATAACAAAATAAAAAAAACTACGCACTAAATATTATATTTTTAACTAGCTGCACCCGGCGGTTACACCCGCTGTTTTTTTTTTACTTTTAAACCTTCCCTGAACAATACCTGAATACCCTGAATACAAATATTTCAATATCAAAATTAGCGAAATTGGTCCAGCCGTTCTCGAGTTTATAGCCAGCCAAACGAACAGCGATTAATTTTTATAGGTATACATGAAGATAACCCTAATGATTGATGAAGATATATTATGATCAATGATTGATATCATAATTGACCTATGATACGAGTAAATAGAGAAGACTGATTAAGTATGAAAAGTTTCTGATACAAATATTTTTTACTTCGAGACTCATTATCACCTAATTTCAATACTTTATTAAGTCTATTAATCGATAAGTAAATATTTATTCATCTGATTATTTAAACGTAACGTTTATATGATACCGAATGTTACTTCGTTCAAAAAAATTAATGTTTTAAAGATGTCCTGTTAGTCAGTAAAAATTAAATTTTGTGAAAACTTAAAATGTCTGGATAGTGATAAAAGACTTAGGTACTAAAAACCAATAAATATTGTAGTTTTCAATAACCCTTATGATTAATGTGATGATTACCTACCTGTAATAAATAGAGAAGACCGATTATGAAAAGTTACTGGTACAAATGTTTTTAATTCGAGACTGTTTCACTTAATTTCAAAACTTATTAAAAGCATATTGTATTTAGGTCAATATTATATTTATTTGATTATTAAAACCTTATTTTTATTAGTTAGTCAAAAAAATATAATACAATATCTTTTGTTAGAAACAAAAGATAAGTTTTGTTTTGGTACCATAAGATTGTTTTGTACCGAGCGAATCAAAAGTATTAAGCGATAGTTTTTTTTTAATTGAGGCAGTGTTACTGGTTGGGAATCTTTTTTAAAAAATTGTTCCCAACCAGTCACACTCGTGTAACAGTGTGACTGGTTGGGAAAAAAAATCCCAACGAGTCACACTGTGACTCGTTTTGGTGTGAATGGTTGGGAACCCCCCGGTTAATATAATATGTATCTAATTTCTGATATCTGGTTAGATTTGTCTGTACTCTGTGTATGTGCTGTGTATTATTGTGTATGTACACACAGTTTTTTTTTTATGTAATAAACAGGTGTGGCCCCAGCTTTATATCCACATTATAGGCATTACCTCTAGAAAGAAAACAAGTTGGGAGAGTGTAGTGTGTGTGTGTACCTGCGGGTAAAGTTTCTGGTTTCATGTTTCTACCGATTTTCTTCTATTTTTGTTACTTTGAGGATACTTACTAATGGTACGAACAACCTTTCGAAAGAGATCGTCAATATCGTAACTAAACTCACTAATATTATAAAAGTTAGTTAGTTGTTAGTTAGTTTGGATGTTCGTGACTCCTACACGCTGAAACGCCTGGGTAGAATTGAATGAAAGGAATAGATTAAGGTTGCTTAGAAGAGATCGCTCTTAGCGATAAGGCCGCCGGTTGTTGCACTAGTTTGAGGTGTTATTATCCTTTTGTTTGTAATTTCAGGTGTGAACAATAAAGAGTTTATCTACCTAATCTATTCGCTGGAATAGATTAGGTAGAAGATGAATAATCTATTCACTACACCGGTGAAACTACGGTTCACAGCTAGTTATTAAAACAAAAGATTTTTAAAGTACCGTCAAACTGAAAACTATCTCATTTTTCATTTTAAGCAAACTGACGAAAAATACGACCCAACTGCACTATTCCGAGGTTTAATAAAAACTCGAAAATCAACATCGACTCAGTTTGAATTCCCAAAAGCACAAATTGGATCCCTGAGCAGTGTTACTAGTGTAAAAACAGTAAATTGAACAGCCCAATTTATTACCGCTATCGGCGGTATAGTGCAACCAGTCAGAAGGTCAACTTGAAGGCAGAGAGAAATAGTTGTCAGCTATCTCTTTCTCGCGTTGAAGATATAAAATTATGACCGCTATCGGTGATGTAGTGCAATCAGTCAGAAGGTCATCTTGAAGGCTGAGAGAGATGGTTGTCAAATATATCTTTCTCGCATTGAATATATAAAATCACTGAGTGAGAATTGAACCAAAAATCAACGGATAAAATTTCAGTATTTTCTCACCTTATTTTTATGATAGGTACTCGTATCTTATTCTGTGGTACTGGCTACGGCTACAAATAATTCTGCATGTTTCATCTTCGACCACATCGGCGCTTACCAACAGGCAAGTTGGTGGTCAAATGTAGATTTATTCATTATAAAAAAAAAGTATATCCCGTTGGTTGACAGATCACATCTATTCCCCTCTCTTCCAAAAATAATACACTTGCTTCATAACTTGTCGACCTGTTTGGCTAAGCAGTAGTATATCCGCCTTACAAGCCAGAGGTCCCGGATTTGATTCCCGGCCAGGCAGATGTGTGAATACTGAATTTTAAATCTCTACTCTGGGTCTGGGTGTTGGTTGTGATCTTTGTGTGTGTTTCATGGCATCCCCGACGCAGAATATCCTAGTGGGGAGCTACGAGTGTGAAGCGTTGAGTATGAATCGTTAATTTTAAATTTATGATTGGCCCGTATTTCCATCTAGACTATTCCAGAGCAGTAAGTTTTGGAGCCGGCCAATCCTAGCGCTGCAAGTTTAAAGCCTGCCCACGACCGAATCTCCAAGCTGTCGAAGTAAAAAAAAAATTATTTTATTATTATTTCTTTTTTTATTAATTTTTTTTTTTTTTTTATTAATTTATTAATTTTTTTTTATTTATCGCACACCGAAGTCGGATTTATAACAATACTTACTTACATACTTGATCGATGGTGTTACAGCTAATGTATCTGCATGCGTTTGGGCAACGGCACTCCGTAGCATGGCCTGTACTTGTAGCATGCAGGCATGTATCGTAGACCGGCTACGCTAACCGTAGCACAATTACCGTAACCCCTCTACGATGCTTTGACGCTAAAGTTTGAATAAAAGAGTGAATGAAAGAAAGGAATGAAAGGATGACCTCTTTTTCTGAATTATTTATCTTGCAATTATGAAAATCAATAAGAATAATAATAATTTCCTTATATTATAAGCTTTTGTTAATGTTAGTTACATTGCAAGTTTAATAAAAGCTTAATTAGCATAATAAAAGTAGTGCAGTGTAATGAAAATGCAATTATTTTTACTTATTTTTTATGTAATTTAATAACGAGACGAGCAAATCGCTCGCCTGTTGTAAAACGTCACGTTTGCCCAATTTTGAACTCGCAGAATTCAAGACCCTGCGTCGCACAGCACTGCGCTCGTCACCCTGAGATATAAGATGTTTAATCTCCCATTTGGTCTGTAATTTCACTGGAAACAATGCCCTTCCAACCGGAACACAGTAAAGTTTGCACATTACTGCTTGACTTGTTGATAGAATTATTTTTTTAGTACATAGTATATTGAATTCAATGGGTTTATTACTCATATTGATTCAATAAAGGTTAAAATAAGAATAGCCCAAAACCTGGATCGAGAAGGATTTTTGATAAATGAGCCAAACATAAATCTTCTAATGACGACGGGTGTGTTAATCACACCAAGGTTATAAATGCGCAAGTTTGTGTGTGTAATATGTGTCATTACTTAACTTAAAACGGCTTAACAACTTCTAATAAATTTTAGAATGGAGATAGCTTATACCATTATCATCACAAATATAGGCTTGTCGGCGCTCTGAGCCAATTATTATTTAGAGTGGTAAAGAAACGTAACTGACAGTGACAGCTTCTGAGCCGCTGACGTTTACCACTCTGGCGCAACTACGAACCGTAATAAAAAGCGCGGGAAACGATTCTTTAGTAATGTCGACCAGAGCTACAAGGGCAAAGGTTGATAGTTAAAGTTGATGCGTAGAAAGCTGATTATAATAGTTGCAATTACATCTGGAATTACAGTGGCGGTCATAGAATCTTATTGTATCGTGTACCTATGCGCGTTACGTGTTCGGCGGAGTGCCTGTTTGAGTTGTATTGTGAATACTTGGAATATCCATTGAAGATCATAGTTGAACGGATCATTGTAACATTAATGTACTGACATCATTCAAGATTATAATCTACTATCTGTTCCCTGCCACGCTTTGCTGTGGAAAAAAAAATAAAATTAAAAAAAAAATAGCCTATGTTACTTTGGGATAATGTAGCATTCGAATGGTGAAAGAATTTTTGAAATCGGTCCAGTAGTTTTTGAGTTTATTCCACACAAACATCCAAAAATACAAATCTTTCCTCTTTATAATATTATTATTAGTATAGACGTGTGTTGCAAGTAATGGTTTTATTCCTCTCGCCCGATTATCCACGCCTGTTTGTATAATAGAACCTAACTACATGCCCACATTATGAACAGAACCGCTCGACAATACCTAACTTCTGATAATTGGCAACACCTCAACCTATCAGTGCCTTTAGGCTTATCACTTCTAGAAAAATCTAGAAAAAATAACAGTTCTAATAGAATAACGGGTAAATCCGCGGGATGCAGATACTTTTACGTAATTACAGACGTTTTAAATTACAGGATACAAAGTCTCCAATAATGAGGGAGTAGCAAAAACACGCTTTCACACTTTTAATTTTAAAACATTAACAAGTATTTCTGTAATGAGTTCATGTTTTTTACATTTAAAGATCATCAATTATCTCTTTCGTGCCTTGATGATATAACATTCTTAAATTTAATTCAGCGAAAATATCACAAAATGTGCAAAAACATGTTTCTTAAAAAAAACAAAAATAATAATAATTTGACCGAGATTATTAATTAGTCTTTTCTATTCCTTTTCTTTGAATTCTCTTGATAAACTCAATCATGGTTCATAACCAATTTACTAAAGCACTTAAACTTTACTAAAGGAAAAAATAAATGAATTAAAACAAAATTTTAAAGGTATTGTAAATTATCTTAAAAAACCTCATTCAATTTATTTATTTTATAAGTTACATCCGCGTTTCCCGAGAAAAAAAGTAACCTATGAGTTAATCCAGGCACAACACCTTGAATGAACAACCTTCACTCCAAATTTCATTTAAATTCGTCCTACCGTTTTTGCGTGAAAGAGTAACAAACATACATCCATACATTCTTAGAAACTTTCACGGTTTTCATATTCAGTAGGAAGTAGGATTGGTAGAATAGGATAGTAGGAAATAGGATATAAAGATAACATACTGCATAATAATGCACTGTGTCAGAATCGAGGGTAAATATTTAAAAACCATCAGCGCTCGTTACCTGCCCGCTGACGTCACGAATTGCTAGCTATATTTATTTTTACAAAATGCCTCTCTGTTCGATGGTGCCCCGGAGTGTTGACAATTCACTCTGCAGCGTTATTACGCTAGCTGTCAGCAAAAATCACATCAGGCGTCATTGCCTAATGCGGCGGCCTGTGTTCCGGTTGGAAATGCATTGTTTCCAGCAAAATTTCAGGGGAAATAGGAGGTTAAACATCATATATCTACGGATGACGAGCGCACTGCTGTTCCGTGCAGGGTCTTGATTTCTAAGAATTTAAAATTTTGGGTGACGCCGACCTGTTATGGGCAAAAATGACGTTTAACATCAGGCGAGCGATTTGCTCGTCTCGTCACTCAATAGTACCTACAGGGACAAAACAGACAACTAGTTGGGACAGTATAACCTATCGTCTATGATTGGCCGGTTCTTCAAGCCGGCTAATTCACGACCGCGAGTTGACAGCTAACGTAATCGTCCGGCTGCTTTATCTATACCCCATGCCTGGTCCCTTGGGAGCAAAATGTCAATTACAGCTAATTTTGAAGAAGCTTCGGGGAAATTCAAATATTTTTTACAGGATTATCCTGAAGGGAGATTAAGGTTTCTCGGGTGTTTACGCTATTATGTAAAAGTTCAATAGAGTCGTCTGTATAAAAAAAATACGACAACATTTTAAACATCAAAAGTGGCAACACTTTTTTGATTTTAACAACGAGATTAAAGATGTTTTTGCGTCTTGCCTGGCTTGACGCAACCGCTTGTAATCTCCTGACGAAGGTCACCAATATGATCGAAAATAGTCGCAGTAAACGATTTAATTATTTACGTGAGTATTCCTGGTTTAATTTTAACAAAATGTGTTAAAAAAGTTTCCATAGTAAAAGATTGAAGATGTGCTCAAACGCACACACGAAACAAGTTCATAAAAATCAAGAAATAACAATCAAAAAAAAAAATACAGTCGAATTGAGAACCGTTTCGTTTTTGGAAGTCGGTTACAAATGACGAATATGACGATCTGTGGTAAGGACCAATTGTTAGTATGTTTGTCCCCCGTTGTTTGTGTGTTTGTTGTTTGTTTGGTTGTTGTTTGTTGTTTGTTTTATTCTTCTAAGACTGATTTACATTGACCTAGTGTTTCAATCCAAAGATAGACTCCAGCAGGCTGACTCAGCTATCCGAACATCGAATGTATTCGACAATCATCGATCTATATAATCCGACTTCGGTGTCGACGATTATCTTTGAAGTGTTCCGCCTTAGAACATTAGACTATGTCAAATCTTTGACATATTCTTTCCGATGAAAATCGTCGAATACATTCGATATTCGGATAGCTGAATCAGCCTGCAGGGACGCTGTTCTTGGTCGCTCGAGATTATCTCGGTCACTCTCATGACAATTGTAATGAGAGCGGCAGTGACCGAGATAATATCTCACTTGCCAGAATAGGCCTCTACTGCAATCTACTCCAGTATCCAGTGCTGAATCGAATTATCCATTGAATTTACCATTGAATGGAAACATTGGACAGGTTTAAATCAGTATAGAATAGGAGAAATAGGGTTATAAGGAAAGAGTATGCTAAGCCGAAAAGGGCTCATACTCTGCTTTACGAATAACTTTTACTATGGGGTGAACCCGGAAATCACAAAAAACACCTATTCCATAGAAAAATATCAATAACACTCGACCTAATATTTGGCACAGCTGTTTTTTATGTGATTTCAGGGTTGCTGCCATTGTAAAAGCTGTTCATAATGTGGAGTACTATACTGAGAAAAAAGGCCATCAATGTTCCGATGAATTCACCGAAAGTACGGAGCATACTGATAATCACCAAAAAGTTGTCACCGTGAAAACTAGTACTAGCGCCAGTTTTTAGGGTGAGAACCATAATATATATTATGATAGTTGTCACTGTAAAAACTGGTGCCAATCATCGTACTTTTTGGTGATTGTCAGTATGCTCCGTACTTTAGGTGAAATTTTTCTCAGTGTATAAGCATAATATAAGCATTTCACAATATACTAGAAATTACAGAGCCACATCGTTTACGTCCACCATTCCCCTATTTGTACAATACAACGCAGATGGCGGGCAATATGCGCTCCACTCGTACCTCCCGAGTCGGTAAATGTTTGCTCTACGCAGGTGTACTCAAATTGAGTCAAATTTTGAGTGATATACGACGACAGATGCCTTCAGTATAGGCGGGGAGCTAGCTATTTATAAAAATCACATTTTATTTTTGTCCAACTAATTTTATAGATACGAAAATATCGTGTGTCTAACTTACTAAACTGGATTAAAATTTGCAATGTAGGTAGTTTAGGTTTTAGAATAATAAGTAGGTACAGGTAGGTAGGCTTACGTTTGTAATTTATGGTGTGAACAATAAAAAGTTTATCTATCTATCTACAAGTTAATCTAATTTTCGAAAATCAATCCTTTAGGGTAACCCCCTTTTCTATTAAACCTTCTTATATCAAGGTGGAAAAGTTCATATATTAGAGAAAACTTTATTTCGTTGTTAAATTCATTCAAAACTCTGTACAAAAAAATATAGTTTAAAAACTAAAAAACACGCATTGTCATCGGTCTTTGACAGGTGAGCAAAGTTTGAATTAAATGTAATCGTTCAAAGTAGGGCAAAATCGAGCTCAAAAGAGTGGGTTACATACGAGTACATACAGGTGAAACTAATAAAAGCGTGTTAAAATAAAGTATGCATGCTATTTTTTTCAAAACTAACGAGGACGCAAAGGAGTTCTAAAGTTTGTGTAGATTTTTTTTTATTATAAACAAAGTCGAATGTGTTTGTTGAGTTTGAACATTGATATATCGATCGAAACAATTTCCATACACTTGCACTGCTCCAGCACTTTAAAAAACTAAAAAAAATAAACTTTACCTTTATCCCAAGCCACTGGCTCCCAAACTACATTTCTGCAAACGCTGTAGGCAACTGAAAACAGGTAAGTACATGATGGATGTGGTACCTCTTCGAGAACTCACGAAAACAACATCATAATTAATTGAAACCTCCTAAAATATTCTAAACTCTGCAGAATATTCATACAGGAGGAAATTGGTTTTGTACTCAAGGAAAGAAAGCGCATCCTGCCCTTTTTGTATTCAAACGCAGAGAGGATAAAGTATTTTTTTTCATTTTCAAGGGTATGCTAAGCCGAAAAGGGCACTTCGTACTCAAAATGAACAACTTTTACTATGAGACCACCCCTGAAAACAAGGAAACAAAATCAGCTGTTCCATACATTTTGTCGAGTGTCATTGGGTGCGTACTGACTGACCGAGCAGCCTCGCGCGGCAGACGTTTGGCTCGGGCCGCGGCACGCTCGGGCGAGGCAGCGCGTGCGTTTGCCTCGGGCGAGGCACGTCCAGTCAGTACGCACCCAATTGTGGAACAGCTGATTTCTTTTCGCGAATTCCGGGTTTGTCCCAAAGTAAAAGTTTTTCGTAATGATGAGTACTACGAGCACTTTTTGACTTAGCATACCCTTTTCATATAGCTCTGTATTATTTCCGTCACTGTCGCTCCCATTAGATATGTCATGAGAGGGAGACTGACGGAGATATTCTCAAACGCCCAAGAATAGGGGTGATGATAAAATTAACAAAAAGGTGTTTATTTATCTACAAAAATTATAATTTGTAATCACCTATTGAATTAATATGAATACTATAAAATGATATAATACCACATTTGATTTAATAAATAAAATAATAATTGAAATGCATGTATTTTACTGTCCAGAGGAGAAATTCGCCTCAGTGTCATTAGTACCATTGATTTGTACCATTGATGGTACAAGTGACACCACTTTGTATCCTTAGTAGGTACCATTAATTCAATGGCTTATGTAAATCCACGAATCCGCATTCCACCACGCTGGTCAACGTGGTACACCCTTCGAAGGAAGACCTGGTATCCCAGCAGTGGAATGAATAAAGGTTGAGTTGAGGATGTAAAATATATTATGTAATACACATTGTATTTAGTTGTCTGTTATCGAAATCAACCAAAAACTTACTCATCTGTTAATGCTGCTTGTGGTCACCCATCCGAACACTGACAGTGCCGTCGGCGGAATACTTGGTTTGTGTAAACAATTTGACGAAGCGAATCAGTCACAAGGACCTTGAATTGTTTACTCGCCCGAGTATGCCCATTTACTGTCTCACCACTGTACTCGTACCTGTTACGTGTTATCAATCAACCCAAAAAAATGTTTATTCAAACCGAGTACTCAGCCTAAAGCACTGTCTCGCTACTGTACTCGTTACGTGTAATGAACCCATTACTAACAGATAATCGAACTAAACTATATAAGCGCTACAATTTTGAATTTCGAATACACAACTAAGTTTAATGTCATTTAAGGTTATATTAACAACTTGTATTACCAAACTTCGGCTTCTTACTTGTACTGAACTCATATACTAAACTTCAAACAACTCCTGGTCCACAAGAGAAGGGCTACATTGTAGTGACGCCGCAAGAGCCACTACTAAAAGCTGTAAACATGGCCCTATGACCTACGCTGTTGGTCTTAGAGACATGAAATTTGTAGGACATGTTCTCTGTATATACTCGTAGGTACATGCAGGGTATATCTCTTATCACCAAAATAAATTACTATAGACGCCTACATATACAGGGTTATTCATAAAGGGTATGCTAAGCCAAATAGGGCTCATTGTACTCATCATTATGAACAACTTTTACTAGGGGACCAATCCAGAATTCGCGAAAAAAAAACAGCTGTTCCAGAAAAAAATGTCAATGACACTCGACAAAATGTTTGGAGCTAATTTTTTCCACGAATTCCTGGTTTATAAAAAACCCTGTTTATGTAGGCGTCTATAATAATTTATTTTGGTGAAAAGAGAGCTGGCTCATGCCTCACACAAAAAAATTACCTTAATATTCAGCGCGAGAATGCAGCCAGCCTTCTTGATAGGTACCTTGCCACACGGACAACTGCAATTTGATTTTTAGTTTTATAAATTAATTTAGTTATTTTTTACTAATAGTAAAAATCTTAAATTTTATGGATAATAATATATTCACAGGTGTCTACTGAAAATAGAATTTGGGATATTCAACATTGAAGGCGCGAAATCTTGGTTGGAGGTTCCCACCTCCAACCTATAGGTACGTTTGTTTGAAAAATATAGCCGCGGACAAATAATACTATAGGCAACGCCAGTGACGGATTAACCCTTAATCAAATTAAGCAATTGCCTAGGGCATCACGTCTGAGGGGGCACCAGAAGAAGCACAAAAATAATCCGTCCATAAGGCATCACGTCTCACTCTCACGTCACCAAAAACCACACCAAAAAAAGTTTTTAGGACTAATTTGAAAATTCGCGCGTTTTAAGTTGACATAGAGTCCGACCTAGAATCATAACCCCACTCCCGCTTGCCCACTCGCTGCCCGCTAGTGCATTCGACAATTCGAATGCCCCGGAATTGACAACATTTCAAATTTTTTATGTTACTAAGTATTTCGATATATCGATATCGTACATAAGAGTCCGATATGTTAAAAACGTTAGATGTTAATACTATCTTGCGTGAATTCAATGCTCGGAAAAGCCGCAAGACGCATTTCAATAAATAAATAAATTATGCTTTGGTTTTTATTATTGTCGCACCTACTCCACTTCTAAAGTACGTTACATCTCATCATCTTATTTTACAAAAAACTAATGTTTTAGGCGGTAAAGGTTTAAAGACCGATTCTAGTTGACATACGGATAGGGGGGCCCACAGGCATGGATTGCTTAGGGCATCTAGTAGTCTTAATCCGTCACTGGGCAACGCATGCGAAACCGCGAGCATAAGCTAATTGCGGCTAAAAACAGAGCTCAAATAACTATCCGGATAAAGTACCCAAAAACCTGACGACGTTACTTCGATAAGTAGCAATGTTTGGTAATCCTCTGGCCGAGGCTAGCAGCTCTTTAGTCGCTTGATCTTTCTACTAAAAGCCACATCCTATCCTGTCCTATAAATATTATAAACGCGAAAGTTTGTGAGTATGTTTGTTCCTCTTTCACGCAAAAAACGGCTGAGCGGATTTACATGAAATTTGGAATGAAGATTGTTCATGGTCTGGATTAACACAAGCTACTTTTTATCCCGGAAAACGCGGGTGAAACCGTGGGGCGCAGCTAGTGTAATATAATGATAAGCTACCAGCTTCAAAATTACTTGTATTTTAGCAAATCCGTGGCAGCGAGCTTGTATCGTGATATCGTTCGGTTGTTATTAAAAAATAACATTTCTCGGCACACCTGCACGCGATACGGCGAGACGCTCTAATATTCTATGAGCCGACCGTCACACCGTGCTGTAACTTTGGAAGAGGTACCGAGCGTGATCTGTCAACAACAACAACACAAAATAACAAACAAGCGAGAGAGCCAAATGTCCCGGGTTCGATTCGCGGCCGGGCAGATTAAGTTAAATATCTGTTTTGGGTCTGGGTGTTAGTTGTCCTTGTTTTTATGTGTGTTCCATGGCATCCCCGACACAGGATTTATCCTAGTGGGGAGCTATGAGTGTGAAACGTTTTTTTTTTTAAACTGAACAACATCAACAACAACAATATCTGTTGTGATCTGTGAACTATGAAGCGAGTATAGTAGAATATTGTATGAATCTCTTCTTGTCCGAACTCCCCACATCGATTGCGTGTGCGATTTCCACTTGTCGATAATATGGGCATGAGCACCCAAACGGTGGCGGCTAGTGCTGTGGTAAAACCGCGACGCTGGCCTTCGGCTGGCTTCCGCAGTATTCGACAGAGAACTGCGCCTTGGATTCCAGTCCAAGGCTTGCCTGGGAATGTGAACAAAGGCTGTTCGCCTGGCGCATGGACCTGGACTACCCAATAATTCAGCATTGGACCAAAGTACATGTTGAGCATTCTGGGTCCCAGCCTAAATTTAGGTTAAGATAATTTTGTTTAAATTACTTGATTTTTGATATTTAATTTTTTGACATTACCTGTTTAATTTTTGTTTTCTTGATTATGTATTACGTAATTGGACATTTCGGCAATAAATTATTTGAATTTGAATATAAATTTTGAAAAGCCCTGGAAGTATGGCCGCCCAGTCCTAATTGCGACTGAAAATCGACAGGATCTTCATTGCACTCCCTTCATAATGGAGATAGTGTCCGGCCAGAAGATCTTCAGGATTTGATTAAGAACTAAGTTTCGGCGCCAAAATGTGCCTATATCTTTCCCGTACTTACTTGGATTTTTTAAAATACATTTTCGATTTCATAATTTTCAAGTTATACCGGCTGACTGGTTAGACACTTGACATATTCTAGGTTATCATAGTACTCATTATTATGAACAACTTTTACTATGGGACCAACCCAAAATTCGCGAAAAAAAAATCAGCTGTTCCATAGAAAAATGTCAATGACACTTGACAAAATGTATGGAACAGCTGATATTTTTTTCGCGAATTCCGGGTTGGTCCCATAGTAAAAGTTGCTCATAATGATGACTACTATAATAACCTAGGATATGTCAAGTGTCTAACCAGTCAGCCCGTATAAAAGCTTGTCAAATCGACTTGAAACTAGTATTTCAACTAGCAACCTCATATCTAAAATCGATCTGTTCCAGGTAAGATAGGTAGAGTAGTGAATTAGCAACTATGTCGGCGAGTGACCCAAATTAGGCGTTGACCCAGTACTAACTGTTACAGTTTATGCCAGGCATCAACTTCCCGTAGAATGGAATAGAATAGCATATTAACTATACAGGGTTATTCATAAAGGGTATGCTAAGCCGAAAAAGGCTTATAGTACTCATCATTATGAACAACTTTTACTATGGGACCAACCCGAAATTCGCGAAAAAAAAACAGCTGTTCCATAGAAAAATGTCAATGACACTCGACGAAATGTATGGCACAGCTGATTTAAAAAAATTGAGACTTAAATTACTAGAAGGTAATAATAAGAAGGTATTAATAAGTGCTATATTGAAGTTTCTTAGAATTATTCAGCCCGGCTTGTTCCGCAGTGGGTGTTTCTCGATAGACATAATCTGAATCTTCAAGTCGCGAGTGAATCGGTTTCTTTGCGAGCGTGCTTCGTCGTAGACCGCATCATTGCTTACCATCAGGCAAGATGGCGGTCAAACGCAAGATTTTCACACTGAGAAAAATGCGCAACTAAATTCCGCTAAAAGAATGATGAATTCATCTAAAGTACGGAGCATAAGAAGTATCACCAAAAAGTACGATGATTAGCACCAGTTTTTAAGGTGACAATTATAGAGGTATATTATAATGGTTGTTACCGTAAAAACGTGCTAATCATCATACTTTTTGGTGATATCAGCTTGAAGTGAATTCGTAATTTTTTAGCGGATTTTTTTCTCAGTGCAATTAATAAAAAAGTGGTTCTAACCTCCGTTGGCATTCTCTCTCTCTCTTCCTGGCTATGTATCCCACATGGTGATGGTCAGCCTTCCTTACTTTTCTTCTCCACTTTGCTTTATCCTCGACATCGTCTTCGGACACATTGCACTCACTCATGTCCCTCAGCACTACATTGTCCTTGTCCCACCTTGTCTTGGGTCTGCCTCTGGATCTTCGACCGAGAATGGAAAGTTGCAGTGCTAAGTTATCCACGTAGTCAGGTGGCCTCTGTTTTACGTGATCATAGCTTAACCATGATGGCGGGATGAGTTGGACTCCTTTTGCAACAACTGGACTCAAAATTCTTTAGATCGCGATGAGTGGAAGGATGATAGGGAGGCCTTTGCCCAGCAGTGGGACGGTATAGGCTAAAAATAATATAATAATACCATACCAATAGTATGGTAAAGTATGGGCGAGAATGGTATGATGCTATTCTAGCCCCCGATGACAGTTAAAAAAAAAACAATGAGTGTTTCGGTGTGAGAGGCGTCCATTATCTATTGAAGAGCAGTGACGTACAGTGACGCCTGTCGAGAGAAATTGCACTTTTCACAACACGCTGACTGAAATAAATATACAGAGGGGAGGGTACGCTATGCGACAGTGATGAAACTTGCACGATTTTTAATAACAATATAACTCTAAAAACAGATATTTCATACATATGGTTGAGTCTGGAAGTGACCGCTCTTAACGATAAGATAGCCTTTCGGTTATTTTTTCTTAAATGTTTTACTGTTTGTGATTTCCTTTTTGTGGTGTCAATAAATAATCACTGTATTGTACTGCCGTTGACATTTTTCTATGGAACAGTTGATTTTTGTTTACTCGATTTCAGGGTCGGTTTCATACTAAAAATTGTTCAGAATGATGACTACTATGAGCTCGTTTTGACTTAGCATACCCTTTCCTTATAACCCTGTATGATCCAGAGTACGTATAAATACTTTGAATTTTCGGATTTTGAGTAGAAAGGCGGGTGAAACCGCGGGGCGCTTCTAACTTGGAATGAACTATTCACCCGGTGGTGTAGCTTCGATGGTAAACTGGTAAACTTGGTGATCTATCTATAATATATGACCCCAACCGCGGCTAGTAGTGGTTTAGATATTTATGATGTGTTTTGTGATAATGTCATGTCAATATGACACGGAGAGGACGGTGGAAAAAGTGCTTTACTCGTAAATAGACGAGTAATTTGGGTGGAAACGCGGGCCGCTTACGGCGCGTGTGGGCGTTTCGATTAAAATGTAATTTATGTTGATTAGTATTTTGTGAGGAAGATAGTGCTGACAGTGAAGTATGGTCCAATAAAGTTAAAGGAACTAATAATATTCTCACGGTTGTGCTCACTACTTGAAAAAGATCACGAGATTGAAGTCTTTTTTCGGAGGGTCCGACTTAATCATACGTAACTTGTCGCTTGTTGGTAAGCGATGATGTGGTGAAGATGAAACACACAGATTTAGAAGATACCTATTCACTCTGACCTTGAAAAGTCCAATATTATATCTCTCAGAGAGCTTTAAGTTACAAGAGAACAGTTTAGTTACTGTTTGATCGTGTACTGCGCTGATAGGGTGCGCATATTTGAAGTTTGGTGGAACCTGGCCATACCTAACAGCCTACAGTAGGACCAGGTGCCTCCACAGAATGCTGCACGATTTTCTTTATTTAGTTCTTGCAAACTGGAAGTTGTCGTATGAAAGCTCCATGTAAGCTGACTTCTTAGTACAAGAAGTCATTACCTACATAAAGTCACTAAACATTTTTTTGAGTAAACGTTATAAAAAAATATACTCCGACAAGTTTCGACCACATTCGGTGATCTTTTTTGAGAAGTCATTGCGAGAGTAATGAATAGTGTGCTTTTGCTTTTAATTTTTTTTTTTTTTTTTTTATGTAATTGAGTGACGAGACGAGCAAATCGCTCGCCTGATGTTAAACGTCACGTTTGCCCATAACAGGTCTGCACCACCCAGAATTTTGAACTTGCATAAATCAAGATCCTGCGTGGCACAGCACTGCGCTCGTCAACCTGAGATATAAGTTGTTTAATCTCCCATTTGCCCTGTAATTTCACTGGAAACAACAGCAGCAGCACACGACAGCAGTCGGCGGTTTTCTTGCAGTAAACCGACGATGTGCATTACTTTTGTTTTGCAAACTGAAAGCCGTCTCATGGAAGATCATCATACAAGCTGACTTTGCAGCTGACTGCCTTGCTGGTTGATTGATTGATTCCAAGAATTCACTAGCATCATCAACGCCGCTTAGTGTTGCCGGTGCTCATAGGCGGTTTTGCTTACCACCAGGCTGACCGTCACCTTGTTTGCCGGTCTTTTATATAAAAAAACAAGCAGGTGGTCCGGCCTAATTCTAAGCAGCACGTCTGTTAGTTGTTCCATTTTAGACCGAGCGAGCGAAGCGTCTATGCAACGACTGACCAAAATTTGCTTTCATCTGTCCGGATGCTTGTTTATTGGTAGTCGCGTACTGGTCGCATTGAATTAAAAGAAAAAAACGCGAGTGAAAACATGGGTTGCAGCTAGTTCTCGATAAAAATAAGCCCACTATAGGCCCAAGTTTGAAGGCATTTTAAGACAGATCTAAACTAACTAAAAATATATCTGTCTTTATCATTGCAAGCCATTAGACAAGGATGCCAATAGTTTTAGAAAATTTAGATATGTCTTAAGAAGCCTTCAAGCTTGGGGCCTTATGACGTAGTAAAACTTAGAACTAAATATTCAAAGTAATTTTCTGGCGAGCTTACCTCGATAACCTCACTTTACATACCGAACTTCTCCGGCCCGATGTCAGAGGAATCAACTTAAAACTCCCAACTAATATAAGTTTGGCTATTTTCAGGTCTATTGGTGGAAAAAATGAAAAGGCGCGAAGTTTGGTAAGTGTTTGTGGAGTCTTGTTTGTCTCAGATAGGGTGGTCTTACGTCCGGGTTTTCCCGGATTTGTCCTAGTTTAGAGGCGTCCGGGGAGCATCCGGGAGAACCTTCGTTTGTAGCCCGGGTTCAAAAATTTTAAGTCTTAGGCCGTCCGCGACACACGCACTGTGCCCGCACGCCGCGATCATCCGACGAACCGATTGCTAAATCCGACAGTTTTTTACGAAAAAAAAATCAGCTGTTCCATACATTTTGTCCAGTGTCATTGACATTTTTCTATGAAACAGCTGATTTTTTTTTCGCGAATTTCGGGTTGATCCCATAGTAAAAGTTGTTCATAACGATGAGTACGATGAGCTCTTTTCGGCTTAGCATACCCTTTATGAATAACCCTGTATAGTAATTACTTAGTAGGTATACTTAGTAGACTTATTTTTTCTCATTTGGAAAACACTGTCTGTACCTGAAGCATCGTCGCGGAATGTTTCCTGCTCAGACCATATAAGCCGGTTTCTGCAACGTTGCAGAATGTCATCGAGACGTCGGTACATAAATATTGCAAGAACTTCAGTAGAGTACAGCGCTGCAGAGACATTTTAAGTATTAAAAAAAGCTCGCTGCTGTTTGCATTTTTATTTGCAAGTTGCTGATACTTGAGACTGCCGGTGCGGTTCGGTATCGTAGGTTGGTAGCTTTGAAATATAACATATAGCACTCAGGAATAGTGTAGCTTGCTAATGGTGAAATCATTTAAAAAATTGGATTAGTAGCATCGGAGATTACCTTCTACAAACACATCTACATACATTCAAACTTTCGCATTTACAATATTAGTAAGTTGGATAAATATAATTTTGTTACAAGGTGAGTTAGAAATTATTTATAACGTTACTATAACCAACTTTTAAACTTTTAAATCCTAAAAAGAATACCAGAATTTCCATTTAATTTGTCAAGTCGCTTCTCCCTAAGTTATATACCTACCACTATGCCGGTTCTATAGATTTAGACACTCCTGCTTTTACTTGGTGGGAGTCTGTATCTCTTGCTCTAACTCGCGCAGACTCGATCTTCCATTCCTCTCGCTCCCAGAGACCCCCACTTCCTTCTTTAACGTTTCCTCTGCTCAGTCTACTCTATGATACAGCCCCACTAATGAGTGTAGTAATGAACAAACATCTGACAGTCTAGTCCTAAGAGAGGAGTCTTAATAACATTGAATTATTTATTCGGCGTCGTTCTTCAAGCTGCTTCTGCGCCGAGCAGCTTGTAGGCAAAATAATTGCCAGTTGTATTAATTAAACAAACGAAAATCGCTTCTTGAATTTGCATGACAACTCTAGGTAGACCAATCTATGCATGTACATCTTTAACTATACTAATATTATAAAGAAGTAAAGTTTGTGTGTTTGTATATTTGTTAAATTGTAAGGGGTAATCTCGGGATCTACTGAACCGATTTTAAAAATTCTTTCACCATTAAATAGAAAGCCACATTATTGCTGAGTGTCATAGGTTATATAAAAAGGCTTTTACGTGGTAGTCCGTTTTGCAAAGTGAATCGGAGAAAAAACGGTCCGGACGGCGCGCGATGGCTTCGGGTTTAATTAACATTATGCCCAACGAAGTGGGCACGGGTCAGCTAGTAATCTTATACTATATATAAAATTCTCGTGTCACAATGTTAGTTACCATACTCCTCCGAAACGGCTTGACCAATTTTTATGAAATTTTATATGCATATTCAGTAGGTCTGAGAATCGGCTACTATATATTTTTCATACCCCTAAGTGGTTAGGGTAGTCCACCCCTAACATTTTTTTATTTTTTGAACATTTTTATTTTTTTATAATGTGGCTTATGTGGTATTAAAAATACATACAACCCTAAATTTTCACACTTCTATCACCAACCCCTATTTTTTAATAGTTACTAGAAATAATTTATATGGCAAAACAACGTTTGCCGGGTCAGCTAGTATACATAGTAAAATTAATAAAAAAATATTCTTTGATGCTATAGCTTTTATTGCATATTTTACAAATTGGCATACCAAACCTCAGCTAAATCGGAAAGTGGTTTAAAATTCAGTTGCACACACAGACAAAAGCACCTGGCACATACATAGGTACCTACTAACACGGCAACCTAAAAAAGCTTGAAAAAACTCATCGCTGTGCATTAGTCACGCAAATACTCGAGAATGATTCAACCGATTGGTTTATTCACCGTGATACAGGAATGGTTTAAGCCCAAATGAAACCAATAAAACCGCGGGCCGCAGCTGAAATTACTTCAAAACCTCAGCTCAGTTCTAGTTTTACCACAATTATCTTTGTCTAGTATATTTGCATGCACTCCGTATTTTATTTGCCAAGAATGAGTCAAGTTTCCCTGGATTCTCGTCCAAGGTCTTGTAACAAAGAACTTTAACTAAAACATCAAGCGTATTTGCAGTGCTCTTTGGGAGGAAATTGGAAAACTCACATCCGAGTCGCTGAGACGTTTTGCCAGATAGTGGAAAGTTGCGAGCGAAGATCTATAAATTATATATCGTCAAATGTCATGTAGTAGTATTTTCAACGTCTTTACAAGTTTTACTTTACTTTACAAGTGAAGTTATGGGTTGATTACCTACACGTCTACGATTACAGTGGCGAGACAGTGCCCTCGGCGAAGTACTCGCCTTGTATAAACAGTTTGACGAGGTGAGACAGTCACTAGAACCACGATTTGTTTGCTCGGCCGAGTGTGCCCATGTACTGTCTCATCACTGTACTCGTTACGCGTAATCAGCCAATGAATAATATTAGAGAGTGGAGTGGTGTTCTGTTTTCCTAATATAAAAAACAGATATAGTTTGTATCTCGGCATGTATGTTTGTAGGGGTAGGTAATCTTTGAAACTATTGGTTGGCTTTTAAAAATTATTTTTACCAAACGAAAGGTACAGTATCCCTAAATACTATGTTATAAGCTATATTTTATAGACCCAAGCTGGGTACAATATTCCGAGCATCAGCTAGAAATATTAGATTTAAACCACTGGTCCGATTAAAAAAAAAAATATAAAAACGAAAGCTGCACTTTCCCTGAATACCATTAACTATATTTTATAAACCCAGATCGTATACAAAGTTTCTAGCGTCAGCTAAAACTATTCGATATAAACCACTGGTCAGACCAGTTTAAAAAAAATACCGAACGAAATATCCCCGAATATCCCTGAATATAATTATAATACAACAAGCTACATTTTATAGACCCAATTTGGGTACAAAGTTCAGAGCATCAGTTAGAACTATTCGATATGGACGTGGCTGTAAAACTAAACCGTTTGATCAGACTATTTGTCATAACTCACCCGTCCCAGGAGAATATCAATATGTCAACTTTACAAGTAAAGTTGCGGAGTTAGTAGTATTTTTTAATACCGGCGCGACTGCGAGTGGCGCCCTCTCGGGAAATTATGAGAGCGACAAGAAGGAGGGCAGAAAGAAATATGCGCACCAAGATAATTATTTTTTCTCAAACATGATGTGTGTTCGTTATTACTTATTCATGTAAAAAATAAATCTAGGCATTCTTTTTTCATCATTTTTTAGTTACTTTTCACCTTTCCTGAACTTTCACAAATATTTCAAGATTAAAATTAGCGAAATCGGTCCAGCCGTTTTCGAGTTATAGCCAGACAAACGAACAGCGATTCATTTTGATATATAAGATTTATTTGACATGAAAACAAGTACAGTAAACAATTAAGAGCAGAAGATTAATGTACAAAATGAATAAAAATACTAAAAATCCTCCTAATATTAATGTCAAAGTTTGGATGTTCTAATTATGTTGCTTAATCACGCAAAAACGACTGAACGGATTCGGATGATATATGTAGTGCGGGGGTAGCTTACTATGCCTTGTATTAATACATATATCCAGGGAAACGCGGGTAAAACCGCTGGTAAATAAAAGTTTTGGATAGTTTTTAACCGACTTCAAAAAAGGAGGAGGTTATCAATTCGTCTGTATGTTTTTTTTATGTTTGTTACCTCTTATCTTTTGATTGGGTGAATCGATTTTGATGATTCTTTTTTTATTAGAAAGCTGACGCTTCCCATTTGGTCCCATTTCAATTTAGTCCAGTTCTGATAATGGTACCCATGAGAAAACCATATAAGTCTTAAATTTGCATTAAGTACGTGCGCGACAAATAGATGAATAACTCAATAGTCGGTCTTTTGAAGTCGGTTTTTGTTTTGTAAAAATAATGTTCTTGTGTCAAAAGTTGTAAGTTATAATGTAAGATTTTATATTTTTGTTTTAGATTTCCATCACCGTCATATTCTTATTCTTTATGTTCTTTTTGTGCATTATGCTCCAATTTTAGTTAGGTATATGCGCTTTTTTAACATAACAGAAAACGGTATCTGACTTGGGAATCCAGCAAATAAGAAAAATAGATAATGGGCGCTGATAAACAACTACCTACCTACTTGTGTGAAAGAAAATTTTGAATTATAGAAAAGTGTATCTTGAAACTTTTAACTGAAGAAAACTTAATTACTTTTAAAAAAGAAGAATACGAAGCCGCGATGCAGAGTAAAACGGTAAACCCAAAGATAAAAATAAACCAGAAAATTACTTCAACCAAACAGCAAAAACATGAGGTAATGCAATGTAACTACTGAATTGCCTATGACGTAGGTACTTATTTGCCAATATAACATACACAATATACACGTATACACACTCACACACTCAAACCTACATTTATTTTTAACATATAAGTTTCCTGTTTTCGAAGAGTCTCCTACGTACTCGTAAGACTGTTCTTACGAGTACGTAGGAGACTCAAATAGGAGGATCAAATCAGTGCGCCTTCTGAGTCCGTTCAGTCTATCCTCAAAGTATTACAAAATTCAAGTAGGTACATATTACAAAAAAGTAAAGATGTGATAATACTTGACTAAGCTTTGTGCAAACAAGTGCAAAAGAAGTAGTTGTTGTTGTTGTTGTTTGATGTTCTTTCAAAATGTCTATAAAGTACAAAAAACTCAGCAAAAATCGGAATGATTCTACGTCAAATCTTCTCGGCCCAGCGGACATGTCTGGAAGTGGCTCTTCGTCGTGCGTTTGGGTACCTATGGATTCTGGTAAATAACTTTTTATTTATTTATTTTTGAGTTGTGGTAGCTCAGTGGGAAAACGGCCGCTTCATTCGTGAGATGGCGGGTTCAAATCCCGACTCGTACCAATGGGTTTTTTGGAACTTATGAAAGAATTTTCATACTGGCTTGTGACGAAAAACATCGTGAGTGATAAAATTATTATGACAAAATCTAACTCATTCTTATTTCATTTTCTGACTACGGTTTAATTTTCTTTTAATTTCTTATTCACAGTGGAGTCTGCTTACGTTAATTTGCCCATTAATCAATATGCAAATGCCAGTATCACATCACAACCTGTTCAAGACTTGCCTTTAAAAAATGCGGTACACGGCCATTATAGTCTTCCAAAACGTCACCTGAGAACAAAACAGCAACCATACAAGCAGGCAACAGCAGACCAGAGCAACACTCGAAACCCGCTAGCAACGCAACAGCAACACGACGAGCAAACAACAGCAGAGCAGAACCCTCAAAAGCTGCCAGCAATACAACAGCAACACAACGAGCAAACAACGTCAGAGCAGAAACTTCGAAACCTGCCAGCAACGCAACAGCATCACAACAAGCAAACAACAGCAGTGCAGAACGTTCGAAAGCTGCCAGCAATACAACAGCAACACAACAATCAAGCAACAGCAGCGCAGAACGCTCGAAATGATAACAATTTCTATAGCTGTACCACGTCCATCCTCGTTCATGTTGATGGAAGCTTCGACTCCTTAGACGCTCACAGTGATAACACAGAACTTGAGAAAAACGAAAGGCAAATCTATGCCAACGGCCCCTTTTTAGCGGTATCAGATGCTCACCAAAAGAAGCCGCGATCCAAAAGCTATAACAAATATGAAGCGGAGAGAGAACCTCATGGGTAAGAACTTTTCTAAGTTATACCGTCTCTTATTTAATTTAGAATGTTTAATTATTGTTTCAAAAACTTAAAGTAATTAAAGAACCTAAAGTCTTCAATTAATAACTTCAATTAATAAAGTTAATTTTGTAATATAAAAATACAAGTGTAATAACAGCATTCCATGATTTTCCTGTATCTATTTCAGAACTAAATAGATACAGGAAATCAGAAAATGTTGTCTTACACAAATGTCTTGACGTTTACAGCAGCCCCAAGAATGTTCGACGTACGATGTCCAGGACCCACCACGGACACCTGCAAAAAGTCCCTGACACCTGGTCCGTGACTGCCAACCGTATGGGTCGCTTGAATACGAGACTTCTGGACGCCATTGAGAACCACAACATCGTGGAGGTGGAGAGGTAAATTACGTTATAAACGTTATTACGTTTAGAGTCTAAAGCTTCGCCTTTGTTTAAGTAACCAGCCTAGGCCGGCTGGTTACTTAAACCGCACACGGCGATAAGAAATAGTTTTTTCCCCGTCTATATCCCGCGACAAACGAACAATCATTTTCATTGCTCACTTTTACACATCGATAGATATTAACGATGGAAACACTATTTGCCACGGCTCACGCCAGGTTTGCGGAAAAAAAACGGTCTATTTGAGTAATTGCGCTAGTTTTTATGCGTTATTATGCCTTTTTTGTAATTTCTGGTGTGAATAATGAATAGTTTACCAAACTCAATATTAAAGTTGGTGAAAAGCCATATCGACTAATTAATTGCTGCTAACTATGATGGTTGATGGCTGGTACAACCACTGTTTTCTTTTGAATGTTGAGGATAGCATTTGTTGAATATTAGATAGTCATACAACCACATTTTTGTTTGTAGCATACTGCAAGCAGGCGCGAACCCCAACGCCACGTGCCGCGCGGGTCACATCTCCGCGTGCCACGCGGCGGCGTACGCCAACAGCGACGCGCTGCACTTGTTGCTTAAATTCAACGCCGACAAACACAGGAAGGACAAATTCGGCCGCACGCCACTGCATCTTGCAGCGTGGTCTGGCAGGAACTGGACTGTTGCTATGTTACTGGAGTTTCCGATTTGTAAATAATTTTCATAGATTTCCTTATTATATACTATTCTAACTTTTTGTACGAGTAAACACTGCTATTATTCTTACTACTTCTTGTCAAAGATACCGTAACCAGCAATGCTATTCGTCAAATTCAGGTCGCTTGCCCCTGATTAAACAACAGGGAACTTACCATTAACATGTTCCAATCAGTTTAAATTTTATACGGCACCCAGTCTATCGCTATTCAAAAATGCTACCTGTGAAATAATATAATTTTATAAACTTTGCAGATTTGCAATACAAAGTAGTATTGAGAGTGACGCCAGAAGCGGTAGAGGAAATAAAAGAGCTGAGGCCTCGTTTAACATCCATGATCGACGTACCATGCGAACTGCCGATGATCTCGGTCCTGTCGCAAAACTGGAAGGACAGCATCGAGCATAAGTGTAGAAAATACATGACATTTGTAAGTGGTATCTCTTTTATTTTCCCTTCTTATCTTAAGTCCCCATTTCGGGGCAAAGGTACTAAGTGGATCGTCCTGAGCAAACCTGACAGCGAAGGTTGCCGAACCGAAAAAATTGGTGAATGTCATCGATCTTATCCGACTTCGGTGGTGAATGTCAATGTCCTTTTTTTACTCCAAGTCAGGTCAATATATATTACTTTTGGCTTCAGCGATAAACAAACGCCACCAGGCTCGCTTAGAACGACCAGATCTGCACCGGCCTTGTGAGTTCGACCAGTCTAATGCGTGCCTTAAAATATGATTCAAAGCCCTAAGTTTTATCCAACTAACATTAATAAACAAGCATTTTGAAATGTCAGACGTAAAAAAACTCGACGTCTCGTCTCGTAAAAATAAAGATTTTCTATAGCTTCCGAAATTCTTCTCCGGCTGGACGCCTCTCCATGTCGCGAGCTACGCCGGTCACCACGACGCCACGCGACTGCTGCTGGCCGCTGGGGCCAACCCGAACAGCAAAGACGCCATGGGACAGACTCCGCTCGACATCGCTGGCGCTGCTTGCTACTTGGAATCGACCAGAGTGCATGTAGATGAGTAAGACGAGAATACCATTATTTAAACTAAAATGCTATTGATCATAAAATTTTACCTGTTGTTGAAGATCGCTTTCGATTTATAGGTTCTTAAGATAACTACCAGAATAGATAGACTTTTAGTTTAGAACGTACTTTGTTGATAGCTTCTTACTTTCTTCTTGGCTACGAATTACGAAAAAAAACTACGTACTCGTATCTAAAATTGATCAATGATGAAAAAGTAATTATTATGACTTAGGTACGTAAAAACTATCAAAACCCTCATCGAGTTTGGCGGCAAGCTCAACGTTTCGGACACCTCGCCGTCTAACTCGGCACTACACACTGCTGTGGAGTTGAGCAGCGTAGAAGCAATCCAGGTGCTACTGTCAGCTGGGGCGCCAATTCGGCAACAAAACGCTATAGGAAACACACCACTTCATGAATGTGTGGTGAAGTTACACCCGGAATCGCTACAGGTACTTTTTTTTCTACCTATTACAATGTAAAAACATTAGTTTATTAACGTTAATCAATTATTTTAAAATCAGTTAATTATACTCTAAGTCACTGGACGAACCGGTGAGTCAATACAGCCATGTCCACGTCCAAACGATTATTTTTTGCTCACTTCGACCAGTCTGCTTTTGTTTGCCAGCTCACCACTTTGTGTTTTTCTATAAAATAGAAACAGATCGTACATGAAATAAAAAATGATGTAACGCATTATTAGCAAATAATTACTGTACAGGTTTTAGCCAACCACGAACGTCAAGGCCAGTCCTGCCAATCAGTAGATGTGGTAAACAGTTCTGGGTACACCGTCCTGCACGCCGCTATTCTTGCTTCGTGGGTACCTGGAGTGTGCGTTGCTTTAGATGCTGGAGCTGTGGTCACGCTTGAAGTAAGTGAGATTCTTTAGTTAACAGTTAACTATTTCCAAATTAAAATTGTATTGTAATTATATTCAATATCGTTGATCGTTGATATGACGAGAGTTTAAATTATAATATGCTGTTTTGTCTATGAACGTAATCACATCAAATCATAATATTAAGATAAATATAGTAATAGTTAAAAATTATTGTATCTTAGTATTTGTCTCAAATCCATAAAGTTTCCAGATCTGAGCTTGTCAATTTACTGTTTTATTCTTCTTATACAGGCTCATGACGGTAAAACGGCTATCCATATAGCTGCGCTCGAAGGAAACTCAGATATTCTCGACGTAATACTTCTCAATGCCGCACAGTACGCAAATGCGGTCAACTACAACAACGGGCGTACAGAACCCCCAATATTCTGCGCTATACGCTCTGGAAATCTAGAATGCGTTCAAGCACTCCTAGATGCAGGAGCTATGTTGAATATGACCTACTACGTTGAACCAAAACTTGGCGATACCACAATGGAGCCGTATCTTTTATCAATTGAACCATACGAATTAAAAACATTAAACATGATCTTACACGCGACAGCAGAAGTAGGCAGTGTTGAAATGCTAGAGCTGCTCTTTGAACATGACAAGAATAATATGGAACATCTTCTTTTATACAAATGCTCCTACTTAATGAAAATGATTCCAGTCGAGTTTGCGGTGCACCATAACAGATTCAACACATTTAGGTTCCTGTTGCAGAAGACTTTAGAGAAAACGAACAAGCTGCAAGAAACTTTCGATCATTCGAGACTGTTGCATTTAATTGCTACTCAAAACCGTGAAGATTTATTTAGAGAATTAATAAGACAAATCCCTGATGCAGTTCGAATGGCACATGGAAAAGGATATTACCCTTTACATGATGCCGCTAAAAATGGTAACAGAAACCTAATAGCGCATTTGATTCATAATGGAGCTGATTTATCTGAAAGAAACGAATGTGGTGTAACAGCCATAAGCGTAATGATCGACAACCTTTCCAGACCGACTGAATTTCTGTCCAAAATTCTAGATCACTACATTAACACGTCAAATGCGACAGATAGTACTGATTGTGAAATAACTGTCGATTATCGAGTGCTGATACCTACTACTGTGAAGAAATTGGAAAATAAAGGACAGCTGAGAGTATTAACAGCCCTTTTGAAAAACAAAAATCGTCAAAACCAAAGAAAGTTACTTGCGCATCCTTTAGTAGAGAGTTTCCTGTTTTTGAAATGGAAGACATTGTCCACGTACTTCTATTTAATGGTGTTTCTTTACTGTCTTTTTGTAATATCCCTGTCTGCATTTATAATCTCCGTTTTTTATCATAGAGATACAAAAAATGAGACCCAACTAAACCAAACCAACCAAACTCCCGATACCATCCAAACTTCCGATTCTTTCAACATATGTAATCCTTATACTTGGAAATATATCGTTTATTGTACTCTAGGCGTTGTAATTATTCAGGTGAGCAATACTCCAAAGTTATATTTTTTTCTGATTCCTCTGACGATTCTTATTTTGATACAAGACAATTTCATTTTTTTTATTTAATTTCTTAACTTTCAGGAGCTATCATCTACAAATCTGTTACCAAAAACTTGGGTTCGCAGAGTATTTTCGATAGAGTTTTGGGTAAAATTTATTGCATATGCCTTGACTATAGCCACATCTGAGGTCATTTCTATGGATTATGAAATAGGAACCAGTCCTTTTTTCGAATTGAAAATAGATTGGCGAAGGCATTTGGCAACAGTGACTCTTGTGATGGCTTGGCTGAACATAATGATGCTGCTCTCGAAGACGCCCATATCGGGATATTATATGCAAATGTTTTGGGTGGTATCGTCAAAAATAATTAAGGTACATCATTGTTTTTATGCCGTTTCTTTTTTTGGGTAAAAGTTGGATTTCGATTTTTCCCAAAACATTCAAGTACATGAATCCGGCACTCTTTTCGAATTAGGCTTTGATTTTTCTCAGTTATGGATTTCAGAATTTAACTCAGTTTTACTATAATATTGATACCCCTTAGATAGGTAAGTACAATTTGTAATTTTCTGTTTTGTTTCAGATCCTCGTCACATTTTTGTTTTTAATCCTGATGTTCTCATTCTGCTTCATGATCCAATTCCACTCAAAAGTACCGTTTGATGGCCCCTGGGCTGCTGTTGTGAAGACTTTTGTCATGATGACGTCAGAGTTCGACTATGGAGACACTTTCGATATAGATAAAACCAAAAACTTTACCACTTCCATCCAGTTACTACGAGTCGTTTTCGTTATCTTTTCAATCCTGACTGCCATTGTGTTGATGAATTTAACTATAGGTGTCGCCGTCCACGACGTACAAAACTTAGTTCAAGACGGCAACTTGAAACGACTCGACAAGCAAGTAGGGTTTTTGAACCGTCTGGAAGTTTCTAGAGGAAAGAAGTCGTTCTTCCACGTTCTCGGCTTGTACAGGTGGTTTAACTGCAAAAAGGTGCCGCAGACGGTGACCATCAAGCCAGTTAATGATGGAGAATGTGATTATAGCTCACACATCAAAGAAGCGATAACAAATAAAGCTCAGGAGCAAATGAACAAGATTGAGAAAGAAGCGGAGTCGAATAAAGTTGAATTGAAATTGGAAAGGATTTCACAGGCTGTAAAAGATATTAAGTTGAGTGTTTTACATAATATACTAGATCTAAAATTAAGTTTGCAGCAAGCTCAGAAAATGCCCCCTCATTGTAAATGATCGGCGAATTAGTTTGACTAAAAATCAACAATAAAGAAAATTTCATCAACAATCATAAATATAAACTAACACAAACTAGGTTTGGCCATCTCCTAGGACATTACAAACAAATGAAAACTATCCTATACAGAAATGTAGGAAAGAGAGGGCCAGGGATACCAAGAAGAATATTCTTAGACCAGATAAACGAGAAGGAAGATGTCATGTCGTACAAGGAGGTAAAACACCAGCAGAAGATCGTCAAGACTGCCAACAACAGCGCTGTCCTCAAAATAATATACATAAAGTAAGAACATACAAAGTTTATATTATTTAAATCATATCAAAAAATGAAACAACAAAGTTTGAAGTATGGTTTTGTAATTAGTTTTCTATAAAGTAGTACATAAAATATATGACTAGATCAAGATATTAATAATAATGTACTAATCCACTAACTGTATTTTTTTTTTGTTTCATAAATATATGAATAGTAATTTCGTGAGATATAATTAAGCTTCGATAACCAATCGACCTTGACAGTAAACAAGCAAACAACACACAATTGCATCTAATTTTGTATAATACCGATGTTATTGTTGATGATGTTATGTATGTTATTTAAACGATGTCAAGTATAATAATTATGTCACATGAAATTAAAATAAAATTAATTCAAATATTAAATTTATAAAATTCATTAAAATCATAGAAGGCTTTTCCGATGAGCCATTGTTTTAATTTGCTCTTGAAAGATTGCAGTTTAGGTAATGAGGTAATTTCTATCGGCAAGTGATTCTAAACAATCGGACCCATGACATGTGTCAATTTGGAGGACTTCTTGAGGGAATGCGGGACCATCGCCAGCTTGCGTCTACAGCGATTTGAGTCGCTGTGCACGGAGCCTCGCTCTGCATACGTCCCTATGTTCACTCTTACATAAACTGCCACTTGATATAATAATATGGCAGGTAGCGTTAGGATTCCTAATTCTCTGAAATATAGACGAGCTGGAGTGTTCCATGCCACACGCGCTAGGCATCGCACTGCACGCTTTTGCATCAGAAACACTCGTTTCCAGTCTGCGGCTCTAGCCCATATCTCAGTTCCGTATTGTAGTAGCGAGTGAACCGTTGCAAAATAGCATGCTCGTGCTATATGACCAGGGACTACCCTCGCCACTCGACTCAGTGCGACTTTGTGTGCGATTTTGTAAGCGTGGATTAGTAATAAACGTACAGACAAACTGCCACATCTATAATAGGTTAACTTTCTTATACATATAATACTTTACAAACATTTAAGGCAATGACTTTAAATTTGTAGGTATTGTATTTGCATTCAAGCGAACTCATAAATTTTAAATTTGTGCATAATACTAAATTGTGCATTTAAACAATTTATAAGATCCCATAAGCTCCCAAACTAGTCCAAGATTGTGTCTGCAACTCAGCAGCCGGTGGCTTTTCCAATTTACAATAAATTTTATGCCGTATTATACTAGGCCCACAGAAAGTACAGTATTTTTGTCCTGTTATTGGGTTATCTTGTACTAATTAGCAAATACACGCTTACAAAACAGGAAAACCTCATTTATTCGTCACCTACTTGGGAAGGACGGACGATTAAGACATGCCTATTTATAAAATTAACTTTTTTTAAAAGCTTTTTTTATTATTATCAGAAGTCAGGTTGAACTTATAGTTTGCATGTCAAGACATGTTTTTTTCTAAATGCCCTACTCGTAAGTACTGCACAACAGTAATACTACAGGATAATAAGGATAATATTTATTTTATTAATTGATTAAGGCGGTTAACGACCGGCACTTTACCTAATTAGGTACCTAGATATTATTGTAGAAAAGATTTAGGAGGAAAAATGTTTTAAAATAAATTGTTGGACTTATTATTAAAATTGTAAAGTAGGTTATTTTTATTTAGTTCGTTGGTGATACTTAAACTGCAGTTGAATACCGTTCACTGCCATGATACGTGGTGTGCCCGTTTTTTTAATTTAATTTAAAAATATTTTTTGTTTAATCACACTCGAATTAATTTATCGCGACACATTTGATCTATTCAGTTCGACGCCGATGGATCGTCATAGTTCGTCGTCGTCTGTCTACATACCTGTGGATACTGGTAAATAATATTTTATTTATTTTTATTTTATATAATATTTTGAATGAAGATGTTTTATTTGCTATGTAAGATTTCACTAGGCATGGTGCTGACGGTGCATTTCTTTACGCGTGCCAACTTGCAGACAACAATCTGTTTAGCGGTTACTGAGATCTTGGACTATAATTATGTATAAATTTCTCATGTTTACGGACCTAGGCTATACGAGTGAAGCCGTGAGCAGAAACTAGTTGTGTATATAATTTATTTTCTATTACAGCTACAGCAAGTACGGATGAGTCTGAAATATCTGTATATGTGGAATATAAAGGCAGTTGCAACTCTTTATCAAGCATTCAAGTTGAAGATCCATTCCGGACCAAGCAGCACGAAGATGATAGCCAATCAAATCGTCACTTTTCAGTAGCAAGGCCGGGCGTGGATAATCAAAATAATAGATTCGTAAATTTTGATGTTTCGGACTCTAAACCAGGGAGTGAATGGTAAGTTTATACTGGAATTTATGGAAAGGGTTTGTAAGTAAATAGTACTTAGTACGTTACGTCATTAACAATTTTTGCTATGAAGCTAAGTCTGAAATTGCGACAAAAATTGTTCCATACATTTTTTTGATTGTCATTGACGTTTTTCCATGGGACAGCTGAGTGACCGACATAGGCAGTAAAAATAAAATGTAAAACCAAAATTTTCGACAGATGGCTCAGTAAGAGAATGAACTATAACCAGCAGAGGAGTCGGACTAACGCACGAAGGGTTCCGTACCATTATCTATAAAAACGGCAAAAAATCGCGTTTACCGTATAAATAAATAAATAAATAACGTTTTTTTTTAGTTTCTGGTATTATATTCGTAGCGGCAACAGAATTATGTACATCATTTGTGAAAATGTCAACTGTCTCTATCACGGTTCATGAATCATGATACAGCCTGGTGACAGACAAACAGATAGACAGACGGGCGGACAGCGGAGTCTTAGTAAAAGGGTTCCATTTTACTCTTTGGATACGGAACTCTAAAAAGATTCTTGATGAAATGATGATTAAAATTTGTCACGTTCACAGCTCCAGCAAGTCAAATCTTATATCCAGATGGAAAGTCGTGAGGAGCGTCATCCCTTTACTGGGCTACAAGCGCAGAACTCACGAGAGCTGGTCAGCAACTGTCAACCGCATCAGCCGCTTCAACACCGAGCTTCTTGATGCCATTGAGGCCCACAACAACGATATAGAAAGGTACGCAACAAATGTACAAAAAATTAATTCCGTAATTAAATTTAAAATTTGAAAAACTCCGGACTATAAAAACTGATACTGCACACAACTGAATCGGTTTTCTTGACAGCGCTCTAGGATGAGTACCTACTCAGTTTGTATAAACAGCTTGACGAGGCGAGACATTCACTAGAACCATGATTTGTTTGCTCGGCCGAGTCGTAGTATTCTGTGGCCGAGTAAGCCCATTTACTGTCTCGTCACAGTACTCGTTACATACTGTATTTATATTCAAATGCCAAATACCTATGTTGTTTCTAGTATACTAAAGGCAGGCGCAAACCCCAATGCCACGTGCCGCGTGGGTCACATCTCAGCATGCCACGCGGCGGCTCATGCCAACAGCAACGCGTTACACTTGTTGCTCAAATTTAACGCCGTAAAGGACTGGCGCGATCAGTATGGACGCACACCACTGCATCTCGCGGCGTGGTCTGGCAAAAGCTTGGCTATTGCCATGCTGCTGGAGTTTAATAATGGTAAATTATACGTACCTTGATAGTATAAGCTAGTTTTAAATAATAGTAGTTGCATTCAGCGGTTAGCCTCACTGTATTACCGAAACTGGTAATTTTAATGGAATAAAAATTAGGTTCTATTTTTAAGTAGAATTTGTGTTGTCTCCATCAAAATGTCACTCATAAGTCAAGCGACTTTCAGCACCACTGCTGAGAAAAAAATGACCTTTTTAGCGATGTTGGCTTTACCGACTTTTGCAGTAGTGTTTTGGCTTCGACCAATGACAGTCTCTCCAAATATTTCCGAAGGCGTTATCGTATCATCTGTTAATGCCACAAATTATGATTAACGTTTCAGATTTACAAAGCAAGATAATGAAAGATATGACGCCAGAAGCTGAAGAAGAGATAAAAGCTCTGAGACCTCGATTGATGTCCATGATCGACGTGCCATGTGACCAATCAAAAGTTTCAGCCTTACGCCCAATCTGGAAGGACAGCATCGAGCACAAGTGTAAAATATTTATGAAGCATGTGAGTTATTTTTGGAGTACGAGTATACTCGTACTAGCAAACCGCAATGCCGTGGCTAACATTGCATGCGCTCAGTGCGTGGTGCTGCTAACTACTAGGCATAGTGGGCAATGGGCATGACCCAAAACTCGCTGAATCGCGTTGGCTTTTATCTAGCTGATAAAGCTAGACGAAAGCCAGGACGGCGCCTAATCTACTAATTTCTGCACCATGTGACTGGGCACCGTCCTTTCTGAAAAACCATACGTGTAAATTATGTAACAAAAGACTGATCTTGGGAATTTCCTAGACGTTTGTATTAAACTTTTATCATGTTCCCAGTTACCAAAATTCTTCTCTGGCTGGACGCCTCTCCACATTGCAAGCTACGCTGCTCAGCACGACGCCACGCGGCTGCTGCTGGTCGCTGGTGCCAACCCAAACAGCAAGGACGCGGCGGGGCAGACCCCACTCGATGTTGCTGGCGCTGGCTGCTTCTTCCAATCGAGCAGAGTGCACGTAGACGAGTTAGAAAAACATTTTTTTATTAGTGTTCCTTTATTTCATTGCTGAGCTCCCAAGATTTTGGCGTCCTTAACAGTCTTTTCGTGAAGATAAACAATAGCAAACAACATCGCAACGAGATATTGGAAAGTTATGAATGTATCCATATCTGTCTGCCTCGGTTTCGAAACAACCCTGTGATGTGCCAGATTTTCGCTTGCTAGAAAACATGATAAGGACATTAAAAAAACCGCTGCGACAGATCCACTTTCCTCAGATCTCCATAAGTCTTACACATCTTTAAAAGTTTTATTTTCATAGATACGTGAAAACAATCAAAACCCTCATCAAGTTTGGTGGAAAGCTCAACAATTCACACAGCACTTCGTCGAATTCCACACTCCACACAGCTGTAGAGCTGTGCAGTGTCGAGGCTGTCCAGGTGCTGCTGGCAGCTGGAGCATCCGTCTCACACCAGAATGCTAAAGGAAATACGCCTCTGCATGAATGCGTGGCCAAGCGCTGCAAGGAAACTTTACAGGTACGTCATCATTATCGTCATAAGTATATCGGTGTGGTAATATCCAGGCTTCACTGTTTCCTGCTAGTGTTTTTACCTCTTTGTACGACATATGCCTATTTTATCTGGTCTATAACAAACAAACAAACGTTCGTTTCACACTCACAGCTCCCCACTAGGATGATCCTGTGTCGGGGATGCCATGAAACACACACAAAGACAAGGATAACTCACACCCAGACCCAGAGCAGACATTTAAGTTCATCATTCAAACATCTACCCGGCCGGGAATCGAACCCCCCCGGGTTGTAATGGCTTAAAAGGCGGATATATTACCGCTGAGCCAAACAGGTTGTCAATGTGTGTCTATGAATATTTTGTGCAGTCTTCGTGGTTCTCTGTTTCCTTCTTACCGTTCTCGCTACTCGTACTATGGTTTTCTTTACTTTTTCCTCTTGTTACAATGACTTCGTTGTTTACAGATTTTGATATTATTTTCATTTTATATAAGTAGTCACATAAATCTCATAAGTCTATATTGTTTCAGGTATTAGTAAACAGCAACCAATCGGTAGATGTGGTGAACCGTTCTGGGTACACCGTCCTTCACACATCTATTTTTGCATCGTGGGTGCCTGGAGTGTGTATTGCGTTAGATGCTGGTGCTGATGTTACACTGGAAGTAAGTAAAACTCATAAAATGCCACCACGTCTCTGGAAAAAAAAGAATACACATTAAATCAACTCAAAATCACTCTGTTGTGGGCTAAATATTATGAGACAGTTCAAAAGGCAGAACTCAGATTTTAGTCATTTGATAAACTAACCAAGTAGGATCTTCCTATTAACCGATCCTATTAACCAACGAAATTGTCGTGAGGAAACCTGCATATATTATGTATGCAGGTTTCATGGTTTGGATGTCCTGAGAAGAAATTCAATGCCGTATGTGAATCCATCACACTGATCAACCCGTTCTTGGCCAACATAGTGAAATACGGCCTAATTACCCTTCTGGGATAGACCTGGTATCCCAGCAGTGTCCAGATTAAGTGTTGAGTTGGTCTAATCGACATAAAATTATTTCTGAATTACTTTTACAGGCTCATGACGGCAGAACGGCGATTCACATAGCAGCACTTGAAGGAGATTTGGATATCGTCAACGAAATCCTCCGCAACGCTGCTCAGTACCGTGATGTAGTCAACCATGACAGCAGTCTGGTAGAACCCCATATATTCTGTGCCATACGCTCTGGTAGAACTGAATGCGTGCGAGCGTTTCTAAGGGCAGGGGCGTCTTTGAGGACGACAAATTACAACGTAAGCATCTAGCAATACTATTAATAGTTTCTGATAGTGCTTGTGCTAAATCAGTTTATTTGATTGATTAATCTATTCACATGCAAGAGGATCCATTGTTTATATACTTATGCATGTTAAATGATTTTCTTATGGATCAAAAATGAGAGAACATGTATATATCCTCGTGGTCATAATAATGTGAAACGCCAGTCAAAATTATTTTATTCATATACTCCTTGTGAGATTCTCAATTACATGCTTGTTTTTCATGAAATTCTGTGAAACTTAAACAATAAACCGTCATTGTGTGCAGGTAATTTATTCAAATAGGTACTAATTATATTATGTAATTTATTTTTCAGCCCGTCTCGAGTAAATCCGCAGCTCGTGACCAGATACTACATGTGGCAGCAGAAGCTGGTAGTGCGGATATGCTGACGCTGATCCTTAACCACGACGCAAGTCTGGAACATTTACTTTGTTACAAATGCCCTTATTACCAGGAAATGATACCAGTCGAGTTCGCCGCCTTCTACAATAGATTTGACACATTCAGGTTCCTATTGAAAATAACTTTGGAAAGAAAGCAAAGATTGAAAGAAACTTTCGATCATTCACGATTGCTATACATCACTAGAAACGAAAAGGAACTATTTGAAGAACTAATAAAGCAGATTCCGAATGCAGTGCGAACGGCAAACGGTAAAGGATACTACCCTTTACACGATGCTGCTAGAAACGGTAATAGAAATCTTATAGTGAAGTTGATTGACAACGGAGCCGATCTATCTAGACCAGACGATGACGGCATTACGGCTATAAGCCTAGTAATAGACAACATTTCCAAGCCCACAGAATTTCTAACCAAAATGTTTGACAACTATATAACATCAAACAAGATTAATACAGAATGTGAAATCACAGTTGATTACCGAGTTTTAATACCTACTGGGGATGAACTAGAAAAAACTGACCAAATGAGAGTTGTGACCGCTCTATTGAATAGAAAAGATCGTCAAAATCAACGGAAGTTACTTGCTCATCCTTTAATAGAAAGCTTCTTATACTTGAAATGGACGACTCTTTCTATCTACTTCTATTTGATGGTGTTTTTGTACTGCTTATTTGTACTGTCTCTTTCTTTTCACACCGTGTCAGTTTTCTACTATAGAGATAAATTCAATGAAACTATGCTGGAACATGGCATTGTTCCGCGCGTGTGGGATCCATGTGTTTGGCGATATATTATTTATTTTACTCTTGGCGTTGTTATTATTCAGGTGAGCGTAATCCCTATTATGCTATTATTCTATTTCATTAACAAATACAACAGCATTGACAATTTCAGCGTTCTATTATTTGGTTGTTGTTGTTTTACTATAAAATTATTGTTGTAACATATTTATTTATTTTATATTCACTTCGTATTTTACTTTACTTCCAGGAGTTGTCATGCGCAAATATGGTACCAAAAACATGGACAATCAAAATATTCCCAATAGAATTTTGGCTGAAGTTTCTGACATATAGTTTCGCTATAGCTACACCGTTAGTTATCTCTATTAAGATAGAGTTGGAGCCTCGTGAAGTAGACTGGCAAAGACACCTAGCCACGGTGACCCTGGTGATGGCCTGGCTGAACATAATGGTGATGCTCTCGAAGACGCCCATGGCGGGATACTACATCGAGATGTTCTGGATGGTTTTGTCTAAAGTTATTGAGGTAATTAGCACACATTTTCCTCTTTCTATCATCAGATTTGATAGTCAATACGATTCAGTAATGCTTTCTGGTTTTAACAACAGATTGAAAATAGTACAAGTACCTACTTTTGATTTTAAATTAAAAAGATACAAATAAATATTGAAACATGAAACTTAACGAGTAATTCCATAGATATCAATGTCAATATGATAAGATAAATGTCCCTAATTACCTCACCAATATTTATGTGCCCTTTAATTTATAACCTTTTATTGTTCCAGATATTTATCACCTTCTTATTCTTAATCCTGATGTTCTCTTTCTGCTTCATGATCCAATTCCACTCGCAACCGCCTTTCGAAGGTCCTTGGGCGTCCTTTGCCAAGACTCTTGTCATGATGACATCAGAATTTGATTATGGCGACACGTTCACCAAAGAAAAGGCTGTGAATCTCTCCACCCCAATACAGCTACTACGTGTAGTGTTCGTTATCTTCCTGATCCTCACTGCCATCGTGCTGATGAACCTAATGATTGGTGTCGCCGTCAATGACGTACAAAACTTGGTTCAGGATGGTCATCTTAAGAGGCTTGAGAAGCAAGTGGCATTCCTGAACAGGCTGGAAGTTTCCAGACGAAGAAAGAAGTCGATTTTCCATTTTATCGGCATCCACAGATGGTTTAAGTGCAAAAACATTCCACAGACGGTGACATTTAAGCCTGTTAACAACCACAAGTGTCGTTACAGCCCAAGCATAAAAGAAGCCATAATAAACAAAGTACAGGAGCAATTCGATAGAATCGAAAAAGAAGCGGAATCGAATAAGCTAGAATCGAAGCTAGAAAAGCTATCTCAAGACGCGTGGAATAAGATTGGCTCAAAGTTTGAAATATTTTCTCAAAATGTATCTAATAAACTGGAACTAAAATCAGAAGCTCTTTCTGAAGACATATTGCGCCACATTTTTGAAGTTAAATCACAATTGGAACATGTTCAGAATTTTATAAATAAGTTTAACAATTAGGTGACAAATATAAAATAATTAGTAACAGAATACATTTTATTATAGCTTGTAAGATTATAATTATAAAATACGTAGATACTTTATGAATGTAATGGTGATGAAATTTCATCTATATATATAAAAGTGAAGGTCGTGACTGACTGACACATGTACGCACAGCCTAAACCGCTTAAGCTACAAACGTGAAATTTGGACAAAAGTTTTATATCAAAAAGCGGACGCACACTAAGAAAGGAATTTGCCCAATTCAACCCTTAAGAGGGTGAAAAGGGGTGTTTAAGTTTGTATGAAAAATTTTTTTTTCTTTATGCTACGATTATCAAACTTTGCGAATATACTAAAGTTAAAAAAATAATTGACACCTATTTCAACATTTTTTAAAAATCAACCCCTAAAGGGGTGAAACGGAGCAATAAAGTTTGTATGAAGATTTTTTTTTTAATGCTGTGGTTATGAAACTTTGCAAATATACTAAGCTTAAGAAAATAATTGACACTTATTTTTTTGTTTTTTGAAAATCAACCCCTAAAGGGGTGAAACGGAGTATTGAAGTTTGTATGGAGATTTTTTTTTTGATACTGTGGCTACGAAACTTTGCAGATATACTAAGCTAAAAAAAATAATTGACACTTATTTTTTTGTTTTCTGAAAATCAACCCCTAAAGGGGTTAAACGGAGTGTTGAAGTTTGTATAAAATTATTTTTTTCCTAATACTTCGATTATTTAACTTTGCTATTGTAATAAGCTAAAAAAAATATTAGATACCTGTTTCATTATTTTTTGAAAATCAACCCCTAAAAGGGTTAAACAGGTAAAAGTGAATGTCGAGACTGGCTGACAGATCAACGCACAGCCTAAACCGCTTAAGCTACAAACGTCAAATTTAGACAAAAGTTTTATAACAAAAAGCAGACGCACACTAAGAAAGGAATCTGCCCAATTCAACCCTTAAGAGGGTCAAAAATTGTGTTTAAGTTTGTATGAAAAAATTTTTTTTCTTAATGCTACGATTATCAAACTTTGCGAATATACTAAATTTAAAAAAATAATCGACACCTATTTCATCATTTTTGAAAAATCAACCCCTCAAGGGGTGAAACGGAGCAATAAAGTTTGTATGAAGATTTTTTTTAATGCTGTGGTTATGAAACTTTGCAAATATACTTACTAAGCTTAAGAAAATATTAGACACTTATTTTTTGTTTTTTGAAAATCAACCCCTAAAGGGGTGAAATGGAGTATCGAAGTTTGTTTAAAATTATTTTTTTCCTAATAATACGACAATTTAACTTTGCAATTGTACTAAACTAAAAAAAATATTAGATACCTGTTTCATTATTTTTGGAAAATCAACCCCTAAAAGGGTTAAACAGAGTGTTGAATCAACGCATCAAAATCAACAGATCAACGCACAGCCTAAACCGCTTAAGCTACAAACGTCAAATTTGGACAAAAGTTTTATATCAAAAAGCGGACGCACACTAAGAAAGGAATTTACCCAATTCAACCCCTAAGGGGGTAAAAGGGGTGTTTTAGTTTGTATGAAAAAATATTTTTCTTAATGCTACGATTATTAAACTTTGCGAATATACTAAATTTAAAAAAATAATCGACACCTATTTCATCATTTTTGAAAAACCAACCCCTAAAGGGGTGAAACGGAGTATTGAAGTTTGTATGAAGAATTTTTTTTTGGTGCTGTGGTTACGAAACTTTGCCAATATACTAAGCTAGAAAAAATAATAAACACTTATTTTTTTGTTTTTGAAAATCAACCCCCGAAGGGGTTAAAATATGGAGTGTTAAAGTTTGTATGAAAATATTTTTTCCTAATGCTATGATCATTTAATTTTGCAGATGTACTAAGCTAAAAAAATAATAGATACATGTTTCATTATTTTTGGACAGTCAACCCTAAAAGGGGTGAAACGGGGTATTAAAGTTTGTATGGAAATATATTTTTTTAATGCTACGATTATTTAACTTTGCAAAACTAAGCTAAAAAAATAATAGATACCGGTTTCATTATTTTTGGAAAATCAACCCCTAAAGGGGTGAAATGGCGTGGTAAATATAGTACGGAGAGAGAATTGTAATGACTCACTGACAGACAACGCACAGCCTAGACCGCTGGTCGTAGAAATTAGAAATATGGAGTGTATAGTCTTGATGAGTAAACGTGTACCAAGAAAGGATTTTTTGTAATTCAACCTCTAAAGGGGTGAAATAGAGTGTTAAAGTTAGTATGGAGAAGCATTGTTTTTGACGCCACGGTATTGAAACTTTACAAATATACGAAGCTTAAAAAAATAACGAACATCTATTTCACCATTTTTGGAAAATCAACCCCAGTGGGGGTGAGATAGCGTGGTAAAGATAGTACGGAGAAAGAATTTGTTTTGATGCTAACTCAATGAAACTTTACAGATGTACTAAACTTAAGGCGGGTAAACAACATCCGGAAAAAATCCAACACCTTCGAAAAGTCACATCCTCGAGGTGGAACTGCTAATTAACTCGAAAACTAAAAACATTTTTACCAAAGCGACTAAAAAGTCACCAAAACCTCGGACCTTTTTGGAGCCATTGAAAAAGAAGCAGGGATGCTTCCATTGTATGACGCTTTTTACATGCTCTCAAAAAAGAGGGATAAATTAATTTCATCCCGGAAAAATCGCGATTCCCGAGGTATAGTCCACGCGGGCGAAGCCGTGGGCGGAAGCTAGTAACTGATAATTATGTCAATGCTACATGGCATGAGCGGGGCAGTGCTGTGTAGTATATACTCGTAGCTATAATGTGTACACGAGGCCAGTTTTTACAGCTACTTATAGTAAACTTGCAAGCTAGCTGTAGCTCTGGCTTTGTGTATACAGAACTAGCTTTATTTCTAGACTTTTAAGTAGTGGTAGGGCTCTTTTGCAGAGCCCGCCTGGGGAAGTACCACACCTTTGCCAGTTATTCCACCGCCAAGCAGTAATGTGCAAACATTACTGTGTTCCGGTTGGAAGGGCATTGTTTCCAGTGAAATTACAGAGCAATTGGGAGATGAAACAACTTATATCTCAGGGTGACGAGCGCAGTGCTGTGCCGCGTAGGATTTTGAATTCTGCGAGTTCAAAATTCTGGGTGACGCAGACCTGTTATGGGCAAACGTGACGTTTAACATCAGGCGAGCGATTTGCTCGTCTCGTCACTCAATTACATAAAAAAAAAAAAAAAAAAAAAAAAAAAAAGACTATTACCTACCCATGCTAGCATCTCATTTAATAGTTTGGGGTTCTATCATATTGAAGTCAGGACAGTATGCCGAGCTTTTAGCTTACTGTCATAATAAATAACTTGAAACACTAACCTCGTGTATCCCGGGCATTTGTGTAAGGAATTTAACAAGATACCTACCTAGAAGCCTATTTCTGCACGAGTATCTTCTTACTAGGACATCCACAAGTCAAAAGTTAATATCATCGTAAAAATGAACTCAAAAATTTACAAGATTTGTGGACGTACGCGAGAATCTCGTCCCCTTTATTACGCATAAACAAAACGCACAATACCAAATCATAAAAACAAAATTATGTGACGTAAAAGATCAATCGATGCCGCTGTAAAAGCCGGTTTATGGTTATGAGGCGCTACCAAGAAAACTTGACGATTTCACCGTGTTTTATTATCTTTACCTAAGTACTAGTAATATGAACATCAACAAAATCTTGACATCTTATTAATGTAATAAATGTAAAAGTTTGTTTGGGTTTGTACCTATTTGATGTTTAGATACGAGTAGTTAGATGTTATTCAACACAAAAACGGCTAATGGGTTGACTACACGTACGTAACAAGTGCAGTGGCGAGACAGTGAATGGGCATACTCGGCCGAGCAAAAGAATCTTGGTTCTAGTGATTGTCTCGCCTCATCGTTGTGATCAAACGCGGATTTATACAAGATATTTTTTTTTCTTTCACCATTCACCATTCATCTCACGTCTCACCATTGTACTCGTTATGTGTAATCAACCTATAAGCTCATTAGATAGGCCAGTACGATAGCGCGCAAAACCGTGAGTCGTAGCTTGTTGTATAGGTAATATACAATATGTCCGGTTTCCGAGGTCCGATACTTTAAGGGGTTAAAATGCAATTAATTTTATCGACAAATCACGGATTTTTTTTATTTTTCTCCATCAATAAAAAAATGGCAGCACTTTAAAAAAAATTGTTAGCGAAGCATAGGTGCTTGTATTAATTTAACAATATCTACCCAAGTAGAAGACTTACAAACACAAAAGTGGTCTCAAATGTTAGTTATTACTCTAATAGTGTAGACAATAAATCTAGATTCAAATTTTTATTTTTTAATGTTTCAGTATTATTAAAAATAATTTTTGAAAAAAATAAATTGGACAACAAATTGATGTTTTTTTCAGATTATTAGTTTCAAAAAAAAAACCAATGTGTTAACCAATTTTTATTTTTTTTTTTTAATAATACAGGATATTTGCTATAAATGTACATTTAAATCTTAACTGTGAGTTAGATAGTTTAGGAGCTATGACAGTGTAAACATACGTACTTGAAAAGCACGCATACCCCTGCAAATGAAATAAAAAAAAAAAAAAAAATAAGAGATAATGAGAAAAATAAAAAAAAATCCGTGATTTGTCGATAAAATTAATTGCATTTTAACCCCTTAAAGTATCGGACATCGGAAACCGGACATATTGTATGTATGTTACGCTTACAAGACATGCGTCGATAGCATGCGCATGTTGAGTCACTTGCGCAAGCATGTAGTTGTAGGTACATGGCACATACAAACAGCCTAGTTAAAAAAATGTTGCATAAAGTAAGCTTGAATTTTTGTCGAAATAAACGTAGCGAGTAAATAAATCTATGAACAAATGCAGCTTCCATTTACTGCATCAATTATCTAGAGCTACGCTAAATTTTACTAATTAAAATTCATAATATTCGCTTTGAATTACTCGCGACTGAATTACTTCGTGATTCAATTCCGGAAACTGTAAATTATATTAGCCATCGTTATAGAATAGTTTGTTACGGTGGCTTCATCATAATACACATTCATAATGCAGTGCTGTGGTTTATAATATAAGCTGACGGCGAATTTGGTCGTAGACCTATTTGGAGATACATATTTGTTGTTGCTCAATCACACAAAAACGACGAAATATGTAGATTTGGATGAAATTTGGTGTGAAGGTAGTTATAACCCTGAACTTATAACTTATAGACTACTTTTTACCGGTGAAAAATGCGGGTGAAACAGCTAGTTATCAATTATTCAGTTGTGAATCTGTCTAGCTCCCAATACCTTATGGGATGATTACATGTAATGAGTACGAGTACAGTGACGAGACAATGCCCTCGGCTGAGTAGGTACTTTTGGTTTTTCGGTTTGTACAAACATTTTGATGAGGCGAGACAGTCACTAGAACCATGATTTGTTGGTTGGCCGAATGTGCCCACTAACTGTCTATATTAGCGATAAAAACATTTCGCTCTCAGCTTGTAACTCGGACCGCACCCCGTCCGCGCAGTTGGGACCAACATCCTAACTTGTAGCCAGCCACCGACTACTTAATTATACAACTATTAATTTAACTTTCACTCTACTGACGTACTTTAAAATGCTATTACTAAAACTAAGTTACGTAACCTAAACAAAACATGGGGCCTATTCTGGCTGTGCGATGGTATCTCGGTCAGTCTCTTTCGTTAACAAAGTCATGAGATTGAAGGAGACCTAAATAAAATCGCACGTTACAGAATAGGGTTTCGGCTTTCAATGAAGTTTGTACAGGGCGCAATCTCCTATTTTTTTCTTTTGTTTTCTAAAAAAGTTTTTCAAGTCTGTCTGCGTGCTTCATCTTAGGCCCTGTTGGTGACCATGTGGTCAACAACAGGCGAGTTGGTGGTCAAACGTAAACTTATTCGGGTTAAAACAAAGCAAAGTGACTATATATACATATACTTGAAAAACATTACCTTCTTTTTAGGCCGTCGCGTCGGGTAAATAAAAGATAAGCGTTTAACGTGTATTTACTATTTTATTTTATTCAGTCACATATAGTTAGGGCACAGACAATGTAAAAATGATGACAAATTAATATCACTTCTATTTACTGCTTACTTATTCATAAATTAAAGTATCATTGTATCTACAGATTGTTAGGTTAGTGGGTTGCATCTAAAGGTCTGGGCAAAGTAGCGCGAAAAAAGTCGCAAACGCGGTGGCGTTTAGCGGACATCGAATCCATCGTCGCTGACGTGACTGGCGACAGACGTCAACAACGAATCGACGACGACGTGGTTGTATGACAGCCATTGCGTGATCAAAGCATTAGATTACATTAAACCTACCGGGAATTCTAACAATTTTATTTAATTTCACAACTCTTGCTATATTTACAACAAAAAGCAGAAAAAAAGATTAATCGGTTCAGTTTCAATACTCAAAAATGCTCGAAAAAATTGTGGCAGAACCCTGAGCTACAAGCAGAGAGCTTCCATAGCGATGCACGTTTTTGATTAGAAGATGCCAAGCATAGACCAACCGTGATCATCACGATATGATCACTCCTGTTTGGCCAGACCTTTAAATCAGTTTCTTTAGAAAAATGTAGTTTCAGTACTGGCTTAGTAAGATCGTTTCCTGGTCAGCCGCTTCATAAGTTGGCGCCTCTTGTTGCTGCTGGCGGAGCCCTGGGCCTGCAGACTCTGCTGCGGCGCCTGACCCAAGGAAACAAAGACAAAAAATATGAGAAAACAATGCTTTTTAAACACTAGTGTGAGTAATTGTAAATCTGCGTTTGAAACGGATTGTGATCTTCACCCAAGATACTCAAAAAATTACCAATTTTTATTAATTAGGTACCCAAAATTTTGTCATCTCTTTTAAGTATTCAAAGAAGAGAAGACGTAAAACTGACTCTCAGTGTGGTCTGGTTATACCAAGTCCAAACGCAAGTTATCGTGCGACTTGCTATCTTACTTGCACGAATAAACCTGGCCTGTCTCTCTATCCTTGTCATCCGCGTCGAGCCGATTCAATTAATTTAAAATGACACACGACATCTTTTGTTTTTAACTGTTTTTGGTCAACCCCTAAAACTTTACTCCAAATGCAAGCTACCTCAAAACCTTTGTTTCACATTTACTTTAAGACACGCAAGTTCTTATTTTCACCGTCTCCGGTGTCGAATAGCTCCCTCGGCTCCCACGTGAATGGCTCTCCCAACAACGAAAGAGCATCTTTAATCTGAATCTATGATCGAGCGTCATTATTTGTAAAGCTTACGGATTGAATTCCCTCAGGAGTGGGGCAACTTCTGTCTTTGGGCAAAACCTTCAACAGGCTTTTTAGCTAACTTGCGACTGGCGGAGAAAGTCGCTGCGATTGCCGCTGTCAAAATACCGATGACAGCACCCTGCGACTATTTTGCTAGGGGCGCTCTTGGCGTACACTTTTCTATTAAACACTCGCTACGTATTTTACGTCAGAAGTTATGCTAGACCCACTGGTCAGAGAAAAAGTGCGAAAGCGTTTAGCGCCAAAGGGGAACACTCCAAAGTTTTTAGTGGGTAGGCCGCCACTAGGCCGGAGATTCCCACATAACTACCTTACATAACCGTGCATAACCCATTGGTAGATATTCGTAAGGAGAGAAAGAATGTAGTTTCACAACACGTTTCCCGACATGTTGATATTGAGCCTAACATAATACCAGTTGCTTACGACACGTGCTGCGACCAGCTGCGCTAACAGGCCGCAGTTCAGCGACTAGTCGTGCCACTGGTCGCAGTAGTGCATTTACAGCCTTCGAGATTTGAAATCTCATGAAATACGATATTACATACAGCACAGTCATACGGTAACTTCACCGGCTAAAGACGCTTAGGCGTAAATCCATTGTCCGTTAAAGTTTATAGAGTTATCTTGAAATAACTTCTTGGTAACATTGGAGGTCTTAGATTACGACTTCGGTATCCCTGGGCTGTCGTAAGCACCGTTTAAAAAAGAGCCTTTTAAACGAGCCAAGTTGTGACCCAGTGAGGAGAGACCAGTGTCACGGAAAATGTTATTTTTGCGACTCTAGAGTTAGTTCCATCGTACAAGTTCGTCGTCCCAGTGCTTGTTTGGCCTATCGACCAAATTTACCGAAAATGAACTTTAAATGCAGTTTTGTTAAGACTTAAATTTCAATCCTGTTAGTTAAGAAAAACTTACAATTTTTTCATAAAGAACAACAAAAAAAATAATTTAAATTTTATTTATGACACGACACCGCAATGAAAATTTTGTGCTTGTTTGTTCTTTGTCCAGTATTTGCTTTATATCCTACTTCGTCAAAGAATTTAAGTGCTTGAGTGTTCTTTGTCCACGCAATTAACCAATCACAGTCCGTGACGCCATGTCCGCCATTTTTTTTGATTTATTATTGTGTCAGAAGTCATCACAGGGACCACTTCGTCGCTCTCGAAAAAAACATATAAATCTCTGTGTGTTTGACTGTTTGTGCCTGAATTGTTCAAAAAAATTTATTAAACATGTCTACAACTGGCGGCAAAACAAAATACAAAAAGACGCAGCCGCAAACTGAGCAGTAAGTACTTTTTAATTTTCACTCCATTCCGTTATGAATTTGAAACAGGGTGTTGTTTTTAACACAATGTGTCATCCTAGACGCAGAAGGATAGGATTGATTCCCGTTTGAATTTCTATGATCTGAAGGTATGGTGTTACTGTTCTAATATTATAATCCCAATGCATTAGGTAGTTATTTCGGCAACTTACTGATTGTATAAATACAGGGTTATTAAGAAAGAGTATCCTAAGCCGGAAATAACTTAAAGTATCCATTGTAACCATTACATCCTGAAAGTTTCATTAAGATATATTATAAACATATTTAGATTTTCATACAAAAGTCAAAAATTGTTTTTCTGTTTTAAAATTATACAACCCTTTGCGGGACGTGACACGACACACACACGCAAGAAGCGGGCGCTACGCTCCCCGCTCCCTTCGCTTACCCCGTTAACGCCCGCGCCGCGCCCAGTGCCGAAAAAAGGAAAATTTACAAACATTCTAAAGCCAACAAACAAACCAAGCTTACTAAATTACTCACCTGCTTCATTCACAAGAACCCAACAGTACCCAGACCAGTACCCAGACTATTATTTTATTTTATTTATTATTATTATTTTTTTTTTTTGATTTTTTTTTTTTTTTTTATTTTTTTTTTATTATTATTATTATTTTTTTCTTTCAGTTAGTTACCTCGGGACTTCCCTGAAAATAATCAGAGGATATTTGTGATGGGAATGCCCTGCTCTTTACCTACTTTGTAATTATTATTCATAAAGCAATTAATAAACGTAGTTTAGTTATAGTAAATTGTCTTCTAGTGAGTTATAGTAAGAGTCAGTTCCTAACTTAAGCGAAGCGCAACGTACCTATATTTTTTTAGGAATAGCAAAAAAATGTATACATCCTTTAGATACGTCTGGCATATCGAACAAATAAGCACGCAAAAACAGAACAGTCATTTTGGTCTATCTCTAATGTGGTAATGTTCTTACTCCACATTCGTAATTATATTTGTGCATGTTTGTCCTATCTCCAAATAAAAACTGTAAAATAAGGTATAATTAATTACCATCCATAGATGATAATTATAAAAATCAATTTAAAGGTAACCAATGTATTATGCAAGATTTTCAAATCTTATAATTATAGCTTCTTTTTTAAAATAGAGAAAGAAACTCGTCTACTGTAAAAACTAACCAATGGTAGATAGACCAAACAAGCACTGAGACGACGAGTTGTTAAAAATTAATACTATGAGCTCTTCTTGGCGTCGCATAGCCTTTCTTTGTGAATACATTAAATACCCTTTTTTGATAACATTCAGTTAGTACTCACGGGGGTGTTCTTCCTTATGACAATAGCAACCCCGCCGCCGCGGCCGGGCCGGCTGCCCGCGGGTCTCGGCACCCGCCCCACCAGGTACTTATCTCGGGGCTTCGGAACTGGGGGCTCGTCCAGGTCTTCGTCTTCATCGGTTGCTGTAGAAATAAAAGATCCTGAAGAGTGGACCAACCTTTATTGAAATAAGCTCAGAGGCTGTACTGCGAACTGTTACTGCGAGCTTATACTGGATCGTCTTAGCTTTCGTCTTGCTCTGTTAGCTATAGAAAAAACGAGACAAAAGCCAACGCAAATTCAGTTCAGGCTTTAAAGCACTAATTAAAAAGTATCACCATATCCGATTGGGAGACTATACTATTAATATTATCAGAACAAAAGCATTTTTAAAATATTTTTAAAAGCAACCTTTTAATGCATTGTCATCGGAGTTACACACGTATACCAAGTTTCAGTTTAATGGAACATCAGGAAGTAGTTTAAAATTGAATTGCAAGATTCCACCCGAACAAACATAGTTTACATATTACACACACACATTGGAAGTTAAATAAAAACTTGTAATAAAAATACACTAGCAAAATTTTAAATGCAAAAAGATTGACTCGTGAAGGATTCGAACCTCCCCCCTCCGATGATCAAGACAGGCTGTATATCGGCGCTCTAACCTACTGAGCTAACGAGCCTTGTAACGAGGCGACGAAAGTTAGACTCTCTTGCTAGACATTTAGCTTTTTAGTGATTTGATTGGTCAGACACTATTCAAAGCCAAGAGGAAAATAGCAACTACTCGTATAAATGCGGTTCAATGATATTCTTTGTAATTTCATGTATCTGTGTTTTTGTGAAATAAAAATAAATTTTCTATATTGCTATAATCGTAGATAAATAATACCAAAATTATGTCGCTGTTCACTATCCCATCCTCGTCGTCAATGATATGTACGAGCTAGTGAATAGCACACGCACTCTTAAGAAAGCTCGTTTATTACTAACCGGCGCGCCGTGCCAGTTAACGCGCGCCGAGAATAAGTGGAGGGGCGCGTGTACATCAATAGATCAATACCTTACTAGTCGAGCGCCCGCGGTTACACCCGAGCGGTGATGAAAAGTGGAGATGACGATGAAGTAGCTTACTACTACATAATACTTCGAATGTACTTACATTCTCTCTCCCTGTCATGCTTGAGTATCCCCGCAGCTTGCAGCCCTGCACGCGGTGGCCGCTGCCGACGCGCGCACGGTACTTCGACTCTTCAGGGTCGGACGTGCTGTGCGCTTTGCATTTCCCATTGTAATAGCTACTAGACTTACTAGAACTACTCAAAATACTATTTAGAAAGCACTTACATTCTCTCTCCCTGTCATGCTTCAGTATCCCCCGCAGCTTGCAGCCCTGCACGCGGTGGCCGCTGCCGACGCGCGCGCGGTACTTCGACTCTTCAGGGTCGGACGTGCTGTGCGCTTTGCATTTCCCATTGTAATAGCTACTAGACTTACTAGAACTACTCAAAATACTATTTAGAAAGCACTTACATTCTCTCTCCCTGTCATGCTTCAGTATCCCCCGCAGCTTGCAGCCCTGCACACCGTGGCCGCTGCCGACGCGCGCACGGTATTCCGACTCTTCAGGGTCGGACGTGCTGTGCGCTTTGCATTTTTTTTTCTTTACACTGCCGCCAGTGTATTTTAGAATTCTGGAATATACATAGTTTAGACTAACAGCGCTTCGAATTTTTACTCGCTATCTTACAGAATCGTAGTCTTAAAGTCTTAAATTTTTTCAGTGCAAGCATTCAGCTTGCACTGAAAAAATTGGGCATCTAAATTCCGCTAAAAAAATTATGAATTATCTTTGTTCTTTTTGGTTATATCAGTATGCTCCAGACTTTGTGATTTATTCATGATTCTTTTAGCGGAATTTAAATGGCCAGTTTTCTCAGTAGGGACATCTCTGTGTCTGGATGTTTGTAACACGCTGCAACGAGCCAACCGACATAGATTCAATTTGGTACGAAGAGAGCTTATACTCGGATTAACTAAAGCTTGATTTTTGTCCCAAAAAAACGCGGGTGAAACCACATAGCGCAACTAGTAACAACCCAAGAGTATCTAACTACTTGAGTGCGCGTTTGCCTTATTCTCTGAAAGTCCCAGATTTGATTCCAGGCCGGGCTGGGCATATTGGAATTGTTCAATATTGATATCCTAAACTGGGTGATTAACCTGCACCTATAAAATATATATACATATTATCTTAATCTTCTTAATATATATAAATTACGTGTCACGTTGTTTGTCCGCTATAGACTCCTAAACTACTTAACCGATTTCAATCAAATTTGCACACCGTGTGCAGTTCGATCTAACTTAATAGATAGGATAGCTCACATCTCAATTTATAGTGTCTACCCGTGCGAAGCCGGGACGGGCCGCTAGTGTATTATATAGTAGGTAATTAGATCAAGTAAAAAGATTCTACTTGATCTGAGACTGGGTACAACTGTGTGTAAAAAGTTTGGATTCACTTACGAGAACTTTTTCTTTTTTTTAACATTCTCTGCAGAACTGCAAGTGTCTTCAGTTTCATCCGACTCCACGTAAATAGGGTACTTTCCCATCTTGCTGAAGCGGGCCAGGGGAACTGACGCAGGAACTAATGGATGTTTTGTAACATTTTTTTGGTTGAGGTAGCTTTTTATATATTTATTTTTGAAAAATCCAGACACGTTTCGGACATTTTGGCATTTTGACGCTATGATGAGTGATTTTTTTTCTTTTGTAGTTTTTGAAGGAGGTTTAAGAATGTGTGCTTCACCAAAAAGGCAGTAAGTTAGTTGTGTGTGACATGTAGTATTAGGCGATTCTCCCTAGAGTCGATTAATGGTTCGCTACGGCACAGCACTACGGCGCCGGCACAACACTACGCCGCTTGCGAGCGAGCGAGAGAGACGATTTCCGCGCGATCAAGGAAGATGGCGTGCCTCCTTTACGATATGATTGTTATTTAATTAATCGGTACCTGACCTAAAGTAAATGAATACGAGTTAAAGTAAAAACAGTATTTAATTATCTTCAATAATGTTGGAGCAAGAAAGCATCTAACAGTTTTCAGAATCGGGATCTGAGCAAAATCGCCCGCGAGTTTGATTGTTTCAGCTTTTAGGTTAAAAGCAAAGTAACGAGAGAAAGCTAATTGGAAGTCGTCATGTGCTGTGATTATTGGTTTAGTCGTGCAAAGAAAGTACGCATCGAAGTATTCGCAGTAAACTATCTACAATACTACAGAAACACGTCGTAACATGATACGCTACTGTAATACTGCGTAGTCGGATTTGACAAAGTTTACAAGTCCGGAATAACAAGTTGGTAGGATCTTTTAAGTTCACCAAGGATATCCAGAGGTAACATTATAGAACCGTGCTTTGGTGAGTCCATCATATCATTTTGTATTCAAATGAACAAAAATGAGATGAAATACAAAATGCCCGAAGTTGTACCTACTCATACGTAAGTTAAAGTACATTGAACCTGTTGCATTTTGGTATATTGTGCGAGATTGAATCTGGAATCTGGCATTAGTTTCTTCTCTATTATCTGGTGCTAAGGAATCACATCAAATTATAACCTGAAATACTTGTAAAATTGTGATGATGATTTTATGGGGCAATGATTTTATGTTTTGGGCACCAAGCTAGTCGCTTAATACCTTGACTGTTAAAGTAATTACCTTATCGAAATGTTCTGAAACTTACAATCTTGGTAATTCAAGAATGCATTATACATGTTATATGTTCACACCGACCAAGTTAGTACAATTTAAAGTGGAGTCTGGTACATACTACCACCTATAACTGTTCAGTGCAATAATGCTAAGCCTACAGAATCTATAACAAATACATAATAATCTTTACTCGCAGAACTATGAAAACAACAAAAGTTAAATCAACTTTACCGGAGTCAGTTGTTTAAAGTCAGAGTTAGTTAGTACAATTCACTGAGTTTGTTGTACAATAACTATTATATTATTGCATTAATGAAAACCATGACATACTCATAAATACTATGATGTGAATAATAATAGTAAGCAATACTTACAAAATAGATTGAAACCAAGCAATACTAAATACTACCTATTATAGATTCTATGCGAATAAGTTAATAAAGTCAATAACAATATAAAGCAACTACTATGTCAGTGAAAGAGGTATTTTAAAGTTCATAACTGGTTAATATTCATAAATTGGACAGAATTAATGGACGGAGGAACGATCCAAACAATATTATATGGGATGTTCTCTCAAGTTGCTATCAATGAATAAAATGGTTGTACAAAAATAATATGTGTACCCACTCACACACATAATAATAATTAATCCACATGTTAAAAACAACAACAACAATATGTTTGATTATTAAGAACTCATTATGTTTCACGGCTTCATTCGACGCGATTTTGTTTTTGTTTACATATTGTAGTTATGTCTCACGTACTGGCCCTCAACACGGATTGTTTAGAGATTTTATTCCCCGCTTTCAAAGTTTTTTATTCTGGTAACACTAGAGATCGTCCATAGTCGTTAAGTTCGTTACTATCGTACCCCCACCTCACTTCAGAGCCCAGAGGGGAGCCATCGGCCGGTCGAACTTCATTCCGTGTTTCCGTGCCGAGGCCTTCGCACGCAAACTAAAACAAGTTGCAATGGAGAAACCGAAAGCGGGTAGCGGGTAGCGGAAAAAAGCGACGAAGAAATAAAGGATTGGCGCGTCGAGAAATCATCGAAGTCTCATCTGACAGCGAGCCCTTTCTACATTGGATCGCAGCCTCAATCTGCACCGTACTGTTCCCGTTTTACATGGGTCTTGCGGATACTGTCCACCGTACTGTTCCCATTTTACATGGGTCTTGCGGATACTGTCGCATAAAAATGACAACCTCTGTACTGCACCCTTTCTACATTGGGTCTTTACACAATGGCTTAAGTGTACCCTTTGGGTCGCAGCCTCACTCTGCACTGTACCCCCTTTTACATGGGTCTTGCGGATACCGTCGCATCGGACCTGATCCCGTCGCATCAAAATGACGAAGAAGTGACGCGTGTGTGTTTACACAGTGTGACTATGCCTGCTTTAAGAAAAGAAGGGCTGGTCCGCGTCTTCTTGCTTGTGAGAAAATGCGTCGCTGCAACATCGGAGCAGAGCATCGGAGCAGATATCGTCGCATCGGAGCAGATACCGTCGCATTGGAGCAGATACCATCTCATCGGAGCTGATACTGTCGCATCGGAGCATCGGAGCAGATACTGTCACACATGTTAACATGCATCATACGCAAAACCTCTGACTAAACGAAACTTTCTGAAAAGTAGGGTAGTTCGCATTTTCTTGCCTTGGGTAAAGAAATGCGTCACCGTTACGTCTGTGCTGATACTTTCACATCAAGAACCCTGAGTTTTTTACTAAGCTACAGCTTAGCTTAGCCTTGGTTAGTTGCAAAGTGTTACAAGTTGCATATCCAAACGGAAAACTGACTAGTTATATTTTGTGCAGTGTATGCTAATTATTACAGGAAGTGTATATTATGTGCTCAAACCACCTTAAATATACTTATTACACTTACTTACTTTATTTTTATTTACTGTTGTGGCTGTACTTCTGTAATTTTGACTTCAAGTTGGGCTATTTAAACCTTTATGAAATATTAACGTTATTTTTGCTTAATCATAGCTTACGCTACACTCGGGCTAATATATTGTCTAAAAATTATGTTATAAACAGCTAGTAAATGCAGGGACATGACAAGAGTATAAATATAATTATTATGTGCTTATACAACACATTCTACTATGCTAAGCCTTGCAAAGCTTTTGCTTTGCTCTTGTTTTTAAAGTATTTTTCACATTACGAACATGTTCTTACATTATAATTCTAGAATAACATTCTAGTTTATGCTATACATATACCTAGTAGGTATTATTACTGTGTAATACACTTCTTTAATTTGAGGCAATACAGTATTCTACGAGATACGACGTGTTTACTGTGCATTATAATTCTAGAACGAACATTCTAGTTTATGCTATACAGTATTACTGTGCAATATACTTCTTTAAGTTGCTGCAGAACAGTATCCTACGAGACGCGCCGTGTTTATGTTGTTTTATACTATGCATAACCTCACTAGTTGATGCAGTACAGTGTTCTACGGGATGCGACACACAATTATTAAATAAAAATTCATATCAATAAGTATACGTTTATTTAGGATTATCACATCCATAGGACTTAAAAGTAACAAAAATCAATAAATAAATAAGTCTGAATTACACTACGTTTTATGTAACTTTTGTAGGATGCAGTATTCTACGATGTGTGTCGCTATGAAAATTAACGAAGTTTTGACACGTTTTTTTCTGCTAAATACGATATGGGTGTCTTACACCGCATTATAGGTACTATGCAAAAGTTAGGCAAACAGTTTACATTGTGCTATACTTCTCCAAGTCGGCAATTGTTATTTTTACTCCTTAATTTATTTTATTTTTAGGTACATTTATACCTCTAGTTATTAGTTATTATATGAACAAACAGTTTCTACAAAACCATAACTGTGTGCGTTTGCCACATAAATTGATATACCTATTGATCATTATTTTAACACATTATTTTTGATAATTTCGTTATCAATATCTTTAGGAGGATTGTCCGTATGATTCAAAATACCACCGAGCACCGAGCTATATGTTACTATTATTTTCAAGTTAGGAAACTGCTGGATACAAATTTTTCAAAAGTAAAGTAATGTGTCACTGACACTTCAGTCTTATACCATACTTTATTAAGTTAAAGAAGGGTAACACAAGAAAAAATATATTATGTATATTATATAAAAAATTTATTCCTGAGTTCAGATCATACAAGGACACATATTTTGTCACATGGTTAGTTTTTTTACGCTGTATGCTACTCTATGTATTCTTATACGACGAGAAACGTCTATCACGATGGGTTTCTTAAGTAAATGGTAAATGTCACATTTTCAATTATTCATTGCTGATACACATTAAGTAAAACAGAGATAAGCAGAGTTACAAAAATGCAAATACACTTGGTCCGATTAATCGATTCACTTCATAATTTGGTGTGACAGCCGCTCTCACTAGGCGACGGCTTTATATTAGGAGAGTTAACTTTGAACATTGGTAGACGCCCGCGCCACCAGGTTGGAGGAGCACAGTTTGTTAGCAGTAGAAAATAGAACCATCACTGCCACCGCCGTGTGACAGTTGCGGCTACTGAGAGGAATTCAAAAAATTCAAAATTCAAAATAATTTATTCAAATATGGGTACATCAATGCACACTTATGAATGTCAAATACAGTTTTTACGAATAAATTAATACACAATAAATTAAATGTCAAAGAAAACAATATTATTAGAATGTCAAAAGGAGTAGAATTTGCGCAAATTCTTGTAGACCGGGTGCCTCATCCTAATTGCAAAAATGTTTTTTGTTTTTATTTTTATCGTAGCTGAAATTTAATTTACTTAAATAGAGACTCCAAGAAGATATGTAAGTTATGATAAAGTATCGCCATGATGACGACCAGAAATCGATATTAGTAATGCGAGCTAGTAATATAATTAAGGCTTAAGAATTCAAGAAAAATAAATGTTGGATTTTGTTTGAAAAAATCAAAGTACCTACACAATGTTTACTTAACTTAAAACTCATTGATGGATCATTAGTGTCACTGTCAAATGCTGATATCGTCATTTATTCAGTCAAATAAAATCAAGTTAACTTCAATAATTAAACAATTATATGTACAAAAACTTGGCTTAAACATTAAGCAATTCATTATTTTTAGATTAAAGATCCCTTGAGTTTTTTCAGTAATGTGATATACTCGCAAAATATTATGAATAATGCTAAAAGACAATAAGAATTTATCCTAGTGCATGTAAGCATTATATTTCTTTTTTTTTTGTGATTTATTTATTTTTTTTTTTGACATTGTAAGTTTTAACTTCAATTTCTACCAGCTTGAATGTCCTTGCTGATGTCTTATCACACGAACTCTGCACACCCATACATTGGTTTATATGACTCAAACAACGTAGTTGGTTAGCCAAGGACCCATTTCGTTGATTTTACAGAAATAATGTCACTAATACAATACAATAACTGATTATTATGTACTAAATCTTGGATTACATTTTCTGATATGACACATAGTCACAGTTATCAGCCAGAATTACAATTATTTTTTAATGCTATTAGTGGGAGAGGCTTTTGATTATTAATTTTATTAAGTTTTTCAATATTAGTATTAATAACTTTTTTAAATAGACTGTAAACCTAACCGTATCTAACGATAGACGGACTCCACCACTAAATCCAATAAAATAATATTTATCTTATTAGTTCTTCATTAGTTGGAGTTTTTCTCGTGCTGGCGACATGTCGCAGTATCGTCCAGCACCTACACTGGGAATGTCTTCTGGGAATATTGTATCATCATACATTATGATTTTATGTACCTATATAGGTAGAAGAAGCAGCATAGATACAGATCCAGCTCTCAAATAAGTTATCATATTTTGTTAGCGTAGTATAAAAAATCTAACGGTTCGAAATTTATTTCAAAACTGACATGCTGGGATGGATGCTCAGAACATTTTAAGCTAAATGTTCACAACATGCCAACAGTCTGTGGCGGGATCGATTCGGTTATAAACATCATATAAAAGGATATACATAATTATGTATTTGTATTTTGTGAAAAATTTGTTTCACATTTCACTAATTTTCTCTGAACATCCTACAATATGTAAACAAAAACAAAATCGCGTCGAATGAAGCCGTGAAACATAATTAATGATCAAACGAACTTACCAAGTGAAGTTCGATCACAATTATGTGAACGGCTTCATTCGACGCGATTAATATATACACCCTCCCATAAATAGCTTAGCTAAGTAACCTACTTAGTACTTATATACAATGTATATAAATGCCCTAACCCTAATAATGAAATGTGAAATTGATAATTGGTAATCATAATCAATTTATGGGTAATTTTTTCCATTACCAGTCACAAAATAAGTAGTTAGTAAAACTATTGCTCTAAACAGAATGAAGTTCGACCGGCCGATGGCTCCCCTCTGGGCTCTGAAGTGAGGTGGGGGTACGATAGTAACGAACTTAACGACTATGGACGATCTCTAGTGTTACCAGAATAAAAAACTTTGAAAGCGGGGAATAAAATCTCTAAACAATCCGTGTTGAGGGCCAGTACGTGAGACATAACTACAATATGTAAACAAAAACAAAATCGCGTCGAATGAAGCCGTTCACATAATTGTGATCGAACTTCACTTGGTAAGTTCGTTTGATCATTAATAATTACTCTCAATCGGTCACAAATTCACAATAAGTGATATTTGTTGCAAATCCTGTTGCGTTGATTGTACCTTGCACAAAGGTATACATAAAAGCTAAGTGTGTATTGATCACCTGAGTCCCAGCCTCTGAACTCAAATATACACAGAGGAGTGGAGTATTTATTACAAGTACAGTAATTCATTATGATACTCTTTCATCGGTTAAAATAAAATATTTGAGTAGCAACTTCTTCAAATACTGATGGGTTATTTATCAATTACCACTTACAAGTAGACAACCTATTATTTCAGTAAAAGGTGATTTTACTGATGATGACTTAGTGCTAGTTTGTTTCTACTAGTTGTTTGAATGAATAAGGTGGAATAATATACAACACCTAATCTTCTATGCATTTATTACATAATATGCTATCATGAAACTATGGGCAATACAAAGATCTTTTCAGTAAGGACACGCTCTTCCATACATTTACCTATGTCTTGTCCTTGCAAAATAATGTATCATGAGTCAATGGATTTTGAATAATATTATAATAATTATAAAATGTTTTCTGATTAGTAATTAATATGGGCCTAGTTGCCTGAATTGAATAAATTGTTAGTATTATAATAATTCAATAATAATGCTAGTTTGATTAAAGGATCAAACATAACAAATAAAATAAATTAACAACATGCCGTTTGACACAAGACAGTAAGAATGTAATTGAGCTAATATGGTACCTTTTTGAATATGAAAATGTACTCCTGTAATTTTTGAAATTGCCTTCCTGACATGAAAGCAGAGTAACTGTAAATCATTAACTAAACTGTTCTGTTGGTGAGCAACTTTAACAATGTGTCATGTTTCACTAAGTTAATCAGTGGATTATATTTAAACATTTGTTCAAGTAACAATATGGCACCTATGACATCATGTTAAATGGTATGTGAGAGAAAATAAGTACACAGTCATACAGTTAGAATACCAAACCAAGTAATATAAATTGACTCATTTCTTCAGTGCCATAATAAACAATTATTCTGAGGCTAACTAAATAAATTCCAACTAAATTAATTTGTGTAGTACTGCTACTGTACTGCTAGAAGCAGTGTATTGTCAGCCAAATGTCATAAATGATCTTATGTGTAAATGATTGGTTACTGAACTAGAGTTGACCCTGTTTTCCAGTAGTTGACGGTAGAGTTTGGTAAACCCGGAACAACAATTTCTTTTGCAGAGTTGGTTTCTACAAGACCGTAAATTGAGATGAGCATTTATACATGAAAGATTTGCGAAGCATAACTGCTGACACTCCAAAATATGACAGAGAGCTATTCAAATGTTGGAATATAAATGATGAAGATCACACGATAGCTCCTGCTTCTAATTGCATATATTTATTTTATGTTATTGGTTGTTAAACTAAGGTTAACCCTGTTCCCAGTGGTTGACGGTTGAGTTAAGTAAACTTGGAATAACAATTTCTTTTGCAGAATTGGTTTGTAAAATACCACGAATTATGATGAGACTACACATGAAGATTTTGGAAAGTAAGGTTGCTGATATATAAAATATTACAAGAACCAGTAAAATGTTGCAACGTTATGATGGAGATGTGGTGACTGTCTCTAGTCTTATTTGCAAATTTCTAAAGTTACCACTAGAGGGCGCTGGTATGTAGTGTGTGAGTATAACCGCATGCGATCTTCGGACACGCATGTCCATTAGGGACCTTATCGGAGTGTAACCGTATGTTAGCTTTGAATAAACAGGTCTATTTTCGAAATTCATCGGCGTGTGACCGTATGTTAGCTTTGAATAAATAGGTCTATTTTCGAAATTCATCGGCGTGTGACCGTATGTTAGGTTTGAATAAACAGGTCTATTTTCGAAATTCATCGGCGTGTAACCGTATGTTAGCTTTGAATAAATAGGTCTATTTTCGAAATTCATCGGCGTGTAACCGTATGTTAGCTTTGAATAAATAGGTCTATTTTCGAAATTCATCGGCGTGTAACCGTATGTTAGCTTTGAATAAATAGGTCTATTTTCGAAATTCATCGGCGTGTAACCGTATGTTAGCTTTGAATAAATAGGTCTATTGTCGAAATTCATCGGCGTGTAACCGTATGTTAGCTTTGAATAAACAGGTCTATTTTCGAAATTCATCGGCGTGTAACCGTATGTTAGCTTTGAATAAATAGGTCTATTTTCGAAATTCATCGGCGTGTGACCGTATGTTAGCTTTGAATAAACAGGTCTATTTTCGAAATTCATCGGCGTGTAACCGTATGTTAGCTTTGAATAAACAGGTAGCTTTGAATAAACAGGTCTATTTTCGAAATTCATCGGCGTGTAACCGTATGTTAGCTTTGAATAAATAGGTCTATTGTCGAAATTCATCGGCGTGTGACCGTATGTTAGCTTTGAATAAACAGGTCTATTTTCGAAATTCATCGGCGTGTGACCGTAGGTTAGCTTTGAATAAATAGGTCTATTTTCGAAATTCATCGGCGTGTGACCGTAGGTTAGCTTTGAATAAACAGGTCTATTTTCGAAATTCATCGGCGTGTGACCGTATGTTAGCTTTGAATAAATAGGTCTATTTTCGAAATTCATCGGCGTGTGACCGTATGTTAGCTTTGAATAAACAGGTCTATTTTCGAAATTCATCGGAGTGTGACAGCTTGCGATCTTTGGATACGCATGTCCTTTAGGAAACCCTTCGGAGTGGACCGCACCGAGAGATGTCTACAACGTTGGGTGCACGAGTTCTACGAGCAGCATGGTGTGAGCTGCTACTGGGTGACCTTGCTGCTGAAAATGAAGCATGCAGCACTGCACCCGATGAGCCGCACAGCCCGTCTGCTGATGGTGCTGTTCGAGTATGGTTGCCAATGACGGCGACATCTGCATGAAAATGCACCATGCCGTCACTACCTGGAGCAAGACGGTGATATTATTCTGGATTGTACGGTAACATGAACAAATGGGTCTGTAAATGACTTTCCTTATAAAAGTATTATTGTTGATCTGTCAATTGATTGTAGACTCATAAATGTTTGATCTTATTATGGCTTAATGACACCAAGTCTTACCTGAGGATGCTATGATGATCCATGTCTTATAGAATTGTTTTCCAACTGTCACCATTATGCAATATCTAATTGAATTATCATGTACACAGTGTACACTAACATAACGAGTTCCGACCTCAACAAAGTTCTGGTGGTACAACGCATGGTTGTGGTCAAGTAAGTTGTCAACTTCTATGCAACAGGAGTTGAAGTTAACATTGGCTATGTCTGTGAACAGTGAGTCCGTGGCTTGGCTGCTGAATATGAAGCAAGCAGCACTGCACCGGAATGAGCTGCACAGCCCGTTGGCCGATGGTGCTGCTCCAGCATGGTTGCCAGCGAGGGCGACATCTGGACGAGAATGCATCATGCCATCGACATTTGAAACGATACGGTGACATTAATCTGGATTGGTAATATTCACCCATGGGTCTGTAAATCACTGTTTTCCTATGAGAGTCTTATTCTTAGCTCTCAATTGAATTTGGACACACATGTGTCTGATGATATAATAATTTTTAACTTATGAACACTATATTTTATTTGATACTAGATGATCTATGTCTCATGGCATTAATACACCTGATGTTGCCATGACATAAGTAATATCTATAATAAAATTTCAGATCTAACTGAATTTTCATAACAATAACTGAACGATTTACGATCAACAGAATCACGAGTTTGATGCGACACCACATGGTCATGGTTGAGTAAGTTGTCAACTTCTGTGCAACAGAAGCTGAAGTTTAACATTAGTTATGTTTGTGAACAGTTGCTTCTGGCGCTATGGTGGTCCATCGTCCAGAAGACAGGCTTCTTATCCCGCGAGGGCGCGTGATGTGCAGGATGGCCGAACTATTAGGCGATTCTCCCTAGAGTCGATTAATGGTTCGCTACGGCACAGCACTACGGCGCCGGCACAACACTACGCCGCTTGCGAGCGAGCGAGAGAGACGATTTCCGCGCGATCAAGGAAGATGGCGTGCCTCCTTTACGATATGATTGTTATTTAATTAATCGGTACCTGACCTAAAGTAAATGAATACGAGTTAAAGTAAAAACAGTATTTAATTATCTTCAATAATGTTGGAGCAAGAAAGCATCTAACAGTAGGTACTCTATAAGGTTAGCTGTATCCAAGAACCGAGAAGTTTTTATTGAATTCATCGTCAAGTTTTTCTTAATTTGATGCATTAATAGATCTCCGCATTTCATTTATATTTATACCTTTGTGTATCTTATAGAATATAATTATTAAGTATACTAGCTGACCCGGCAGACTTCGTACTGCCATACAGTACTTCTCTATGGTACTGCCTAATTAAATATAAACACTGCACAAAACACTATTTACAATTTTATACTTCTAATATATTACAATTATAGGTACGAATTTGTTTCGTGTATCAGTTGACAAAAGCAAACTCATCCATGAAAAAAATTAATAGTTAAAAAAACTAAAAAACACGATTTGTTTAGTGTATTGTCATCGGTCCTCGATATATCTACAAAGTTTGAAAGAAATCTGACCGTTTAAAGTGGGTCAAAATCGAGCTCAAAGGAGTCGGTTACATACAAACATACAAACATACAAACATACAAACATACAAACATACAAACATACAGGTGAAGCTAATAAAAGCGTGTTAATAAAAAAAACACTGACATTGACAGTTTGTTGTTGTTTCAACTTTTTTTTAATTTGATATGACTTGGAGTCAAATCCTTCGAAATTTTAAAACAAATGAATGAACTATTCGATTTCGTTTTCTTTTTTTTTGTTTTATCTGTGCTCCAACGCACACTGTTTTGATAGATATGATTGAATTTGAACTTTGTACGGAGATAATAAAGTGCAAATTGACTCTTGGACGTTAGGAACATACCTACATTGCTTAAACAACAGTGAGTGCTTGCAATTCAATATGAACTTTATACAATAGCAATAAAGCTCGTTTTAGTTAGAAAACGTTTGTATGGGAAAAAGAAAAGGGCTGTTTTTAGGGTTTTTCAATATTTCTGAGAGATTTTCCTAATATTTTTTTCCGTAAGAACTTTCTCCTAATAATAACAAATACAACAAAAAAAGAATTAGTGAAATCGGTCCAGCCATTCACGCGTGATGCCGTGACCAAGGAAAACGGGTTTCATTTTTATATATATAGATAGATATATAGATATAGATATAGATTATAGAACTGATCATTAGAGTTGATTAATATTCCATATTCTAAGCTCAGTACCAAAATCGAACTAATTTGCTTTTATTCCGTAATTTATTAGACAAGTCATATTCTGGAACCCATTGAGTAATCAACTTTAATAACATAATAGTATACATTCTTGTCTCGTCTCATTCACGGCGGGAATTAATAAATTGATTTAATTGTAATGAAGTAGCGGCCGCTTCCCGCCAAAACTGAATGGCAGCCAATTAGACTGTGTGCGCTTTGAATTTAGAACGGGCCGTTTTCACAATTAGAGAGCTTTCGTACTTGTGTTCGTTGATACAGTGTTGTAGCATTTAGAGGGTAGCGCTTGTGACATAGCCAATAGGCCCAAGTTTGAAGGCATTTTAAGACAGATCTAAACTAACTAAAAATATATCTGTCTTTATCATTGCAAGCCATTAGACAAGGATGCCAATAGTTTTAGGAAATTTAGATCTGTCTTAAAAAGCCTTCAAACTTGGGCCTATTGCACTCGTAGCGTAGCTGTGGTGCTCGTAGCGTAGCTGTAGCGCTTGTGGCGTAGCTGTAGCGCTTGTGGCGTAGCTGTAGCACTTGTGGCGTAGCTGTAGCGCTTGTGGCATAGCTGTAGCGCTTTTAGTGTAGCTGTAGTGCTCGTAGCGTAGCGATGAAACGACGAGACGGTCAGAGGATGAGTGACCGCGGGTGGCGTTTACAACTGAGTGCCTAGTGCGAGTTTTTTTCGTGTAGTTTACGTTAACGATCGCGTTAACGTAAATTGAAATTTGTATGGAACTATTGTAGTACCTATTTGTAGTTCATCTTATGAACACTAGGTGGCGCGGTTTTATTCCATACAAATTCTAATTTAAAAACTCTGAGCGCTACCGTGAATCAGATGACAGTAAATTATATGCCCCGGTTGTTTGTGTTTTACAACAACTGCCCAGACATTTACCAAATGATGGTGAAAACTACCCTGCCGACGTGTACCCAGTCATCGTTTTATGATAATCGGTTAAGTGTAGCTCAGACGTGAAAGCGTAACAAACAAATAAACTAACTCACTTATAATATTATAATATTAGTTAGATTAAGTATTTTTACCCTTTTTCATTTGCAAATTTAAGAGTGCTTAATTTCTCTCCAATGTGAAAGAGTATCTAATAACTTTTTCAGAACAAATTTGAATTCGAGTTTCGAATACAATCTCAGTATCTTTTTAATCAGCGCCATATTCATCCGCTTTCAAAAGAGGATTGATTTTGTAAAAGCCCGAGTCGAACAATAATTAAAAAGTTGGTTATTATTTTTTATTTTGTCATTGGTTTTTATTTTAGCTGTTATGCGCGATTTGTCCCGTTATTCTACAGGTTAATTTTCTGGACAAAAAAAATTAAACATATTACCTACCTATATATTATTATATATAGGTAGGTACATACGAGCACATACCTAACCTAGGATATCTATAAACTACCATAATTCTAAATTCATCCAAATCCGTTTAGTCTTTTCAACGTGAACAAGTAATGAACAAACACAAAACATCACATACTCGTAATTTCTTATTTATAATATTAGTGGGATTTTGTCATTGAGCTACTATTTGCTACGTACCTACTAGAGAACACTGCACTCGATGGCGATGTCCCATTCAATTTGGCCACTGTGCCACATTTCACTATCTCTTGCTATACTCGTAGCTGAGACTCGTAGGCTACGAAACGATGTAGACGATCTACGAGACGTAGCTCGTAGCAGAGCCATAGCACATAGCTATAAATAGCTTTGTAAAGGATTTTGTTGAAAATATGGGTTAATTCTTGCCACTGAATATTGACTCACTTCCCGATGTACGATTTGGAGGAAATTTGGTATACGTGTGTAACTCCGATGACAATGCAATAAAAGTTTTTTTTGTTCTTTAGGCTTGTTTTGTGTTGTCCAGTTATTTTATGGTCGACTAAATAGGCATTCAATTTCAAATCACCTTGTGCAGTATTTTTTTGTTTATATTAGTCCTTGTGGATAAAGTGGCTAAAAACCTCTTACCTGAACTTGAAATTGACGCCTGGCATAAATATACTAAATAAATTAAAAAAAAAAATTAAAGAACAAAAAAAGCAACAAATAGTCGAATTGAGACCCGTCTCTTTTTTGAAAGTCGGGTAAAATCAAGCTTTTATTGCATTGTCATCGGAGTTACACACGTATAACAAATTTCAGCTCAAGCGGACATCGGGAAGTGGTTCAAAATCAAGTAGCGAAAATCCATCCTAACAAACATAGCTTTTAAAACGATGGCGCCTCTTAATATCGAGGTCAAGACACAATTTGCGTCGCTGCGGCAACAAAGGCAGGTAGTAGGTAGGTGGCCCTGGTTTGGGTTAACCTTAGCTTTGACCGCACAAGGCTTTGACACAAGTGCTAACAGACCTAAAGCTCATGGGTTGATTACACGGAACGAGTACAGTGGCGAGACAGTAAATGGGCACACTCGGCCGAACAAACAAATCATGGCTCTAGTGACTGTCTCGCCTCGTCAAACTGTTTATACAGTGTTGTACAGAGAAGGTATGCTAAGCCTAAAAGGGCTATTATTTCTCATCATTCGCCTGGAATTCGCAAAAAAAACCAGCTGTTCCATAAAAAAATAACAACGACACTCGACAAAATGTATGGAACAGCTGTTAATTTGCAAACTTCGGGTTGGTCCCATAGAAAATGTTGTTCATAATGATGAGTACTATGAGTCCTTTACGGCTTAACATACCCTCTCTGTATAACCTTATATAAACAGTTTGACGAGGCGAGACAGTCACTAGAGCCATGATTTGTTTGCTCGGCCGAGTGTGCTCATTTACTGTCTCGCCACTGTACTCGTTACCTGTAATCAACCCATTAGCAGCCGAATTTTGGTTTGTGAGGTTTGGTTTCAAGATGGCGACGACCGTTTAGGTAGAAAGGTACGTCTAACTGCATTTGCATTAGTTCTGTATTTTGGACGCATTTCTACGACAAGAGGAGGTACAGTTCGCAAATAAAGCAGCTTCTTATACTTAACGTACCGCCTGAATTTCATGCAACTTTTTTAGCTGATTCTGAAAATTTAATTTTATTTTATTTGGATAACAAACAGACTTCCTACAGTATAATACAGTAAAATATAGGATTATAGGTTTTGCTAAGCCGAAAGGGGCTCATAATACTCATCATTATGAACAACTTTACCGTGGGAACAACCTGGAAATCGCGAAAAAAATCAGCTGTTCCATAGAAAAATGTCAATGACACTCGACAAAATGTATGGAACAGCTGATTTTTTTCGCCAATTCTGGGTTGGTCCATGTAAAAGTCGTTTAAAATAATGGGTACTATGAGCCCTTTTCGACTTATAACCCTGTATACATCTAAAAAAAAAGAAAAGCAATAACAAGGAAAAATAGGCAGAGAGAAGAGTTTTCTTTTCTCTTAGAACGGGCAGTATTTTTTTAACCGACTTCAAAAGGAGGCTATTTGCTAATGCAATTTTTCTGCTATCTGTACCTCGACTCAATTACGGGACAGACCGCGCTTGGCTGCACACGTCACTCGCTAAGCCTGCACCGTCCGCGCATCTACAATTCTAAACATGGGTTCCGTAGGTACGATAAATCTAGCTTACCAAGTTGATGTTTTAAAAATGCTAGTTGGAAAAAATATACCGAAATAGAATCGGAAATACCTAAGCCTTTTTTCCAATTAGTTTAACCCGGGGTTGTTTATGTGTATACATACTACATAGTTTTAAGGAAAGGGTTAAAAAAGGGGTTAAAGGCCGCAAAAGGGTTGATAGTACTCATCGTTATGAAAAACTTTTACTATGGGAACAACCGGGAAATCGAGAAAAAAATCAGCGGCTTTTCGCGAATTCTAGGTTGTTCCCAAAGTAAAAGTTGTCCATAATGATGAGTAATATGAGCCTTTTTGGGCTTAGCAAACCCTTTTCTTACAACCCTGTATATTGTACTGACACTAAACGTGTATTATGGCTATGGAAAGGTTAATATTTCCTACAGTAGCTATCAAGGGACTACTTACGTCAAACTTATGATTCCTCGTCTACTTAACTGGAAAGCTTGCCACCTGATTTACTTATTAGCAATTACTTTTCATTTAATTTATCTTATGACGTAACTTTACCTTATAAACCATTGGTTATAAAAAAAAGATGGACGTGGTAACTGTACTGTGGCATTGCGATGCCACAGAACTAGAATAGCCACGAAGTGCTAGAGGAGACTTTAGCATTGTTGTCCATTTCACCACAACAATTTCACTGCTAGCATACATTTTGGCGTACATATTCAATTTTTCATACATAGACAAATGTGTGAAAAATGGGTCAGCGCACCTGTTGAGCGTAAATGGAAACTGCATATGTTCAATTGTTCATACATTTTTGTATCGAATACTCGCTACGTATTTTACTTCAGAGTTTATGCTAGACCTACCGTTCAACATAATTTATACCATCGCTACTGGAGCAGTCGTGCCAGTGGCCCAGAGTCTCGCTCTGTTATTTTAAGGAGCTGGCTCGGGAGACCGCTATATAGCGAGAGGGAAATGTACAACTGAAATTCAACATATTTATTATCAGACTGACCTAAGATTATAATATGTAAACTATGGCACCCTGTTAAATTCTATTCCTATCAATTTGATAGCTGGAACTTTTGGGCATTTCCGTCCTCTGGCCCGAAAGACCATGCAACGCCAATGTCCGGGAACCAAATAAATAAATGTAGATTTTTAACAGCCACAAACCGCCACTAATATTTTTTTAAATTAGAAATGACACCTCAAGAAGTGCGTCTCTATGCCTAGTCCAAGTTTTTTCTTAGTTCAAGCCCAACCCTCTAAAGATTTACCCACTCACCTGAGCTAACCGTAAACGCAACAGGTTTAATAAATAACCCGTTCAAGGTCTATTAGATTTATTTTACAGCCGCCCGGTCTGGGAGACCGGTACGTCTTCCCAGGGCGCCCACAAATCACCGTTACGATGTTAGGGTTAAAATTAAGTTAAAAGCCGGATGTTATTTAGGTGAGGAGCTACGAGTATGTGTATGTACCTACGAGTAAAAGTATAAATACCAACTAAAATTATAAATGCGAAAGGGAGGTTATTTGGTACGCTTTTAGGCCTAAATTCTCAATCGATCATCTTGCTTGGAAGATATCGCTCTTAGCGATGAGGCCGCCGGATGTCGCACTAAGTAGTTATAAGTTGTATGTTTTGTCTGTTATTTCTGGTGTGAACAATAAAGTTTATCTATCTATCTATGTTTGGAATAAATTAACCGTTGACAAGAACAGAAAAAGACAAGATACTTTTCATCATAATCATCACCGATTTTCATCACCACTCATATGAAACTATACAGGGCCTATATATATAGGTACAACTTACAGTACAAATACGCCGATTCAATTGATTAAAAGCTCAACTTTTAAACCGCTTCAGTTTTTCATCAACGCAACTATCGCAACTAAATTTTGCCGCACATATTGGCTTTCAGTTTTAATTTGCGTTTCAAAGTTTAATCCTATAGAATTACTTGCACTATGGGTTTTATCCGAAATAAGTATACAATGTGTAACGGAAAGATCTAATCATACTTAAGGGTGTTCTTCTACACGTCAAAGTGAACAACTTCTAGAACATAAATTTGCTAAATTCGAGAAAGAAAATATCGAATCTCCATAGAAAATTGATCACGTGACTAAATATTTTGGCTCCCAACCCATGGTACACCTCATTGGTTCACCTGGTGGACCACGACCAATTATTTTTTTCCGTGGTACACCTTGGTCCACCTTGGTGTACTACAGGCAGAATTATTTACCCATGGTCCACCTTGATAATTAACCTTTTATAGAACGAATAAAATAATATAAAAATTCAATTTGAAATTTAGAAGACAAGGTTAATTTTCTACGGAAGCAAACGATCAATAGGTTAGGTTATGTTAGAACATGAAAAACAACGCACGAGCCGAGCGAGCGCAGCGAGCGTGCCGCGGCAGCAGCCGGCGAAGTGCTAGAAAGCCAATCGCTTTGCAAAAATTTTGAAGAAAATTGTGCTAATCGTGTCCGGTTAGGTTGTTAAGTTTCAAAAGATTTCCGAACATGGGTTTAAATAAATCCTTGCTATGTTAATTATCAAGGTGGACCATGGGTAAATAATTCTGGACCAAGGTGTACCACGGAAAAAAATAATTGGTCGTGGTCCACCAGGTGAACCAATGAGGTGTACCATGGGTTGATACTGAATATTTTGTATGGAGACTCGATATGTTTTTCTCGAATTTAGCAAACTTGTGTCACAAAAGTTGTTCACTTTAACGTGTAGAAGAACACCCTTAAGTATTACTACACCTTTCCGAGGCTTTCCGTTACACCTTTACATTTGATTTTAATTGATTTGATTGCAAAGAGCAAACAGGTCTGCTGTGTGACCGCGGCATTATTTATGACGTAGCAATTCAAAACAGAATACCTGAGTAAAAAATCTTCGCATCGCATGTTTGTTATTTCAATACACAGCGTTTCGTAATACTTTGTGGATGCAAGACGTTGCCGGAATATTTTGTTATTCATATTGGAAACTCACTTGTCCCGGAATTTGTTTCGTGAGATTGTAATGTGCGGGTTTTTTTCGATAATAGGCTTGCGTTTAACCACCGTCACGTTAAGTTAATTCTAATTTATGTATTAAATTTTATTACAAATGCAAGTGATAAACCATAAAACATGCTACTTTTTAAACAATGCACCGATCTTCAAGTACTCATTTATGTCCTAATAAGTAGTACATAGTTTAAGTACATTAAAGTATTGCGTAAACAGATTTTTGTATATTGTTGTTTTTACATTTAATTTCTCAACCTTTTTTCCAAATAAAACCAGAATGTATTTTTTTCTGAACTTTAATGAGTTTCAGTTCGGGGTACAAAACCTCTCTAAGTCCCTTGACCATTACTAAGTAGATACCTACATTACATTTAATTGTAAAATAGCTACCCTATATGTCAAATCTTTCCGAGATTTGACATATTTTGAATTCTTTCCGAAGGTGGAAGACTTTTCGAAGATAATCGTCGAATACATTCGATGTTCGGATAGCTGAATCAGCCTGCTGACCCCTGAAGGATTGCGTTGAAAAACACTGATCTACACGACACGATCATACTGCACTAATTACTTAGCGCTATAATCCAGCTAGGCTATAGCTAGATTAACTCCACAGCCACAATCAACAAACCTAGCTCCGGGCGCAATCGGCCTGAAAGCCGGTTCTCCGAAATATTAACGATACGTCGGCCGGAGAGCATTACCCGCTCATAGAGTGGCTGAGCCATTGGAGATGGAACGACGTTTAGTGTCCGTGCTGTTGGGCGGAGGCTGCTGTCAATGCAAAGCTAGGCGAAAATTCAGCGCCGCTTTGCCCTTGGCTTTGCTTATAGGTAAGTTCCTATCTTATATCTTCTTATATATAAAAATGAATCGCTGTTCGTTTGTCTGGCTATAACTCGAAAACGGCTGGACCGATTTCGTTAATTTTGATCTTAAAATATTTGTGAAGTTCAGGGAAGGTTTAAAAGTAAAAAACAGCAGGTGAAACCGCCGGGACAGCTGGTATGGTTATAAAGAAAAGGTATGCTAAACTGAAAAGCGCTCATAGTACTCATCATTGTGAATATTTTTTACAACGGGACCAACCCGAAAAACCCAGCTCATTCATTTTCTCGAGTGTCACTGACATGTTTCTATGGAACAGCTGATTTTTTTCGCGATTTCAGACAATACATCCGTTGACTGTTTTCTATCTGTAGCTTACACATGGCAGAATACTTTAATCGCACTACCCTACAACCTTATAGGTAGGGTACCTCCTTATACCCATATGTTCTACTCGAATGGGCCTAAACTGGATTGCCTGGCTATTGAGGGAATAGGCCAAAAAAACTTGTCTCTAGTCTCGCCTGGGTTTGGTCTTGCTCTGTCAACTAATGAAAAAGCGAGACAAAAGCCAACCGAATTCAGGTTCAGACTAAGAGTTCGCAGTGCAGAATCAGAGATAAAAATTCAAACTACCAATAATTGATCTATAGCGTTGCTTCCGCGGTTCCGCGTAGCCTACATGAGGATCCCAACCCTAAATCCGTCCTTTTGTCTAAATCTATTAGGTACGGCTGTAACCAATCGCCTCCCTCGGGGTACCTTACAAGAGATATCTGACTGTCCAACACGGGATTGTGGAGGGAGGGCTGCACTGTTTATCAGCCTGAGCACAGCGCAACGCAGAAGTTGAGCTGCTGTGAAGTTGCTTCATTACTAAACGCACACATAGACATTGCTCACGGACAGGAGCAGTGTAGACAGCCCTACTGTTTTAGCAGTGGATCCACAGTTTTTTTGGAAGCTGTCGCAGTTTTTGAGAAATGCTTTACAATGCACAGTTTTATTGTCATTGCTCTTTTTTGCGATTTTAACCCCCGACGCAAAAACGACGGGGTAAGTTTGACGTGACTGTGTGTCTGGCTGTGGCATCGTAGCTCCCGAACGGATTTTGATTTCGTATTTTTTTGTTTGATAGCTGAATAAAAACTAGTCTTCGAGAGTGTTCTTAACTATGATTTGTAGGGGGTTTTTAAAATCTTTAATTTAATTATTATTTGTGAAATCACGGCATTTTAACCAAAACGGTAGATTTTTGATAGGTTTTACTGTTTTGTACAGTTTTTCTCTTAAACAGGGCTGGCAATATTATACTGAACACGGAACAATCGGCCGAGCAAGTGCAGTGTCCATTGACATTGGTTCCAAACTCGTGTACGTGAGCGGTGTCTATGTGTGCGTTGGTAGACAAGCGAATACATGAGCTTTACTTCTGCACTCTCTGTTTAGTGGCGCGACCGGCCGCCTGCGATTTAACGTCTAAATAACGTGTGTGAAAGTGACAGAGCGATCACTCTTGACTTCTCGCACGCGTCGGCTGTACGGCCTGTAGGTATTTATCAGCGATAGATACGGCTACGAAGTGCGAGCTAAAGTGAACTTTACTGCGATGTATCGAGAGTCCATTTGTTATGTCATTTTGGAGTGTACCTTCTGTGTTTGTACTCATATTTATTCTATAGTGGACACGTGGATGCAGTCGAAATGTATTTAGTAGTTACTAGTTAGACTGTGACGTGACTTGTATCAGTTGTATCGAATGTGGTCGAACTGATAATTTCAATTAATACACTAACATCTAGCTTGTAAATTAGAATGTATCAGTTGTTCAATAAATAAATCTGAATCGAGTCGAAAGTGAAACTACAACTTGTCTTATTTTCTCAATTAGAGAGAGACAAAGACACTAATGCAATATGAGCGTCTTCATCCACATTAATTTTATGCCGTGTCGCCCTTTTCGGCTTAGCATACCCTTTCCTTTTCAACCTTTAGGACGAAACCGCAGCGCGCAGCTAGTCCGAAATAAACAATACCTAATGTCCGTAAATAAACGCATGTTTTCAAAACCAGACGTCCGCTAACCGCTACCTGCCGGACGATATCCGGTATTAATTGGTTAAATCCAGTTAAATCCGACGTAATCCGGACACAAAGTTCGGACAGACCGACAAGTTTGCATATAACTCCTGTTTTAAGTTGGAAACTATTGGGTTGGGGAATACTATACATTGTCAATACAACAACAAAGTAGCGTGGATTATAATTGTTGGAGGGGACGAAGACCGGTTTGTGTTCAAAACCGGTTATTGAGTCTCGGGAGATCGCTCTAAGCGTTAAGGCCGCCAGCTTTATCGGTTGATTAAACGTTACGAGTAGTGGCGAGACAGCAAATGGTCACACTCGGGCGAGCAAAAAAACCATAGTTCCAGTGACTGTCTCCCCTCGTCAAACTGTTTATACAAACCGAGTACTCGGCCGAGGGCACTGTCTCGCCACTGTACTCGCTACGTGTAATCTATATATATAAAAATGAAACCCGTTTTCCTTGGTCAAGGCCTCACGCGTGAATGGCTGGACCGATTTCACTAATTCTTTTTTTGTTGTAGGTATTTGTTATTATTAGGAGAAGGTTCTTACGGAAAAAAATATTAAGAAAATCTCTCAGAAATATTGAAAAACCCTAAAAACAGCCCTTTTATTTTTCCCATACAAACGTTTTCTAACTAAAACGAGCTTTATTGCTATTGTATAAAGTTCATATTGAATTGCAAGCACTCACTGTTGTTTAAGCAATGTAGGTATGTTCCTAACGTCCAAGAGTCAATTTGCACTTTATTACCTCTGTACAAAGTTCAAATTCAATCATATCTATCAAAACAGTGTGCGTTTTATACTGATAATTTTTACTATAAATTGACAAGTTAGCATCAACAAACTACGGTTGCTATAGTTACGCAATAGCATGAGAATAGAGGTTATAACAAAGAGTTCCTATAATTATTCTCAACACCTTTAGTCACGCCATCACGCGTGAACGACTGGACCGATTTCAATTTACTCTACGTTTATCCCAAAGTCTACCCGTGCGAAGCCGGGACGGGCCGCTAGTCAACCTATAATAGATCGACGCTGCACTAGTATTTGAACGTTATTAATTTGTTTATAATTTTAGCCGACCTTGCATGGACCGTAGAATTCTCTTTCCACCGTTTTTATCCGCGCGTAGACGTGACAAAGCTAGAATATGGATGGTTGTTTCTTCCCGTGGGAAAAAAACCATAGAAAGACAATTTTATCTACGACCCGTGCGTCTGCTGGTATGACGAATAAAAGATTATCTTTCTATTACAAATTACTTAGCTTGCAAATCTATTTTTAGGTACTATAGGTACTATAGGTAAAGGTACCTACTGTTGAATTTAATGGAAGATGAAAGTCGGTTGCAGTTGGTTGGTTTTTGTAAATCGATTTTATACTTTTCATTTTCTTTATACTGAACTTAGAACATGGTTGATTTCAGTTAATTTGTAAATGTATATTTAGATCGGTAGACATTTCGGGATTTCCACAATCTGAACCTAAGCCCGTGGTGTGGTTATTGCATTACTTCTAGCAAATATAGCCAACTATGAGGTTTCTAAAGCAACATGACTGACGTCACAAGCATTTAGTTCCCCGCGCGCTCGCTAGATGGCCGGTCGAGGCGAGCCGCCGTTTTCTGAATCGCGGTGACGAGATTATCCGGCAATATAGGAGCCGATGTGAGCTCGGTTCGTGAGTCACACCGTGATCGTGATCGTGAAGGCGGTTCTCCCAGAGCGAGGCCATTGCACTGCGGTTGGGTTGACCTCTGCGATTGTCCTTGATGTGGATAACTCAGAATCGTCATTTTTGGTAGTGGGGACTGCGTCCGCGTCGTCCCCATATCATCTACTCAATCACTGTTGAATGAGTGTTCGTTATACGTACAATCATTCAACACTTACAAAATTCTGTTCAAAGCAAACCAGCATGTTAGCAAAGCTAAATGTGGTGGTCGGGTTCGTTTGTACTTTGTACAAAATCATGTATGTTCAAGAGATACTTTAACGCTTGTCCCGAAATGCCTGAAAACCTTAACTCTTTATTAATAGCGCGGAAATATCTTTGAAATGTACAATCGATCGAAAAATTGCTTGGTGTCCTCTCGTTTTGTTGGTACTGTTACGAGATCGATTTGACCAGTTCTACCGCGACTACTTTTACTTATTCTGTGACATTTTCTACCAAGTTCCGGCGCCACGCGACTATTACTTATTCTGGGACTTTTTCCGTTTTATTCGAGACCGTTCGAGGCCAGCATCACAATATTAAATCTAGATCTATACTAGATCTCGAACAAAGTTGATTTCAGTTCCGGTTCTGCAATGCGAGTTTAATGGGTAATTCTCGTGTATCTGTGCTTTAAATTCCGGTTCCGCAAATAAACCGGTTTAAATAACCGGTATATATTAACCAGTTGAAAGTCCTAGTCGCATAGGGTAATAAAAAAGAAATACTACTTTTTCTTTATTTACAACAATGATTTATTTCTAAATGTGTTTCTCATATAACTACTATAACAATAATAATAATTATTATCGATTAATGCTGAAGCGTATATTCTACACTAGAATCGTACATTCCAGGCATGTAATGTTTCTAAGGATATGACTGGCAACATAGCGTGACCTGGCCATTTTAGGTATTTTATTTGATAAAAACAATTTCAAATAACATAATATCGGTGACGATTCTGTTATAATATTACCCAAACTTTTTTTTTTTTGTCAAAAACTGTTACTCTTATTTTCTTAGATACAAATTACACGAGAAGCAGATAATTCTAGATCTGTAACACTAGTTTAGTTTAGTAAGTGGCACAGCAAATTCGACTCCAATGGCAACATTGCTAGAAAGCTGTTTTTAAGTGCCAAAATACAAGGATCTTGTCTGTTAGTTGAATTTCATAAAGAAGTTACTACCTTCTCACATCTCACACATTTATCACTATTTTCTATCGCATTATATTTTCTACATCTCAAACATTGATTAGCTTTAGTAACCGACAACTGAACACTGAACTTACTAATTTTCTCTTCCACTAAATTAACTGACGACAATTCCAAAATCTCACACAAAACACTATCATTCACACCATCACACACATTCAAATCTTTTAATTTACCAAACAAACCCGAATTTAATTTAATATCCACCGAAAACCTCCTCAAATTATCATTTCTGGCAACACTGCACACTTCTTTTTTAATTTCCAAGATGGCGTCGATGAGAGAAACGTCAAAATCTTCCGAAGCCAAAATTGGAACGTTTTCGGTGAAGTAAAAAGGTTTTTCTTTTAGCGGGTGATGTTGCCACGCTTCCTCGATAAGATGCGGCAAAATAGGTCCTAAAGCTTTTAGCAGAGATACCAAAATCGTGTGCAAAACTAACTGAGCCGCAACGCGTCCATTGGAATCCTTTTCCGAGCAATACAGCCTATCTTTTATACAATGACAGTACAATCCCGAGACCTTATTGCTTACGAAATAGAGTATATTTTGCACTACATGATTGTATCTAAAATTATTGTAGTGCCCATTGATTTGGTTAACAAATTCTTGCGTTTCAAAGACCATGTACTGGTCGAATTTGTTGAGAGTTGGTTTTTGATCAAAGTTTTGTTTTGGAAGGTCATTTATGACTCCTAGAAGGTATTTGAGTATGTTCCTGATTCTGATGACTTCTGACTGGCTGTCGTCGAGGAGTTTCTTGCTGACTGCGATCTGGGAGTGCTGAGTGGAGTGGCTGGCAACCCACCATCTGTGAAGAAAAGGTTGAGCAAATTATATAACCGGTAGAAACTATACCCTTTAAATACACTTCAATTAATTTTTAGAACAATATTTAATTTTAAATATTTAATTTTATATGTGAGTTACATATAAATTAAATATGCTCTTCGCACTGCCTAAAGTAAATTAAGTTGTAAAAAATTGTAAAAGTTAATAAATTAAATTGTAATGATAAAAACTCACGGACCGTGGAGTCTGTGGTTAAACTTTACAAAAAAACTACACTTTACAGAAATATCATAAAAATTACTGAATTTATATTTTGAATTTCTATTTTTATTAATGATGAGTACTATGAGCCCTTTTCGGCTTAGCAAACCCTTTAAGAATAACCCTGTATAAGTTCCAAAGAACATATTGGTACAAGTCGGGGTTTAAAAAGTTTGTTAAAAGTACAACCCAGGGCTATTTAAAAGTACAGCGAATTCCTAGGCAAGCGTGCTACATCTTCAATCAATCAGGTGAGATTGTGGTCAAACGCATGTCTAATTTGTTGTAAAAAAAAAATGGTAACCGTACCTCAAAGTGTCGATTCCGTACGCGGGCTGGCTGTTCCTATCCTTCCCTCCGTTGACAATGGTGGCCGGATCAATGACGTTGCCAATAGATTTGGACATCTTGCGCTTCTTGTCATCCACCACGAAACCGTGGACGAAGATCGACCTGAGAATATAGAACAAATTAAAATCAATCAAAATAGAATTTCAATATTTGAATTAATTTTATTAATTTTTTTTGACATATTATACTTGACATTATTTAAACTAATTTATTATTTAATTTAGTTGAATTGTATATGTCGGCGCGAGAACTAATTTAACTTTAAACCATTGAATATTGATTTGTGAAACATAATTAATTGTAAAACTCGAGTTCCTATCCACAATTTGTCATTCATTCGGTATTGTACGAACCTAGTTTTAGTATAAATACGACCGCCTTGCGATGCCCGAGTCAGTCGAGTCTGAGCCGCCGGAGCGGTCGGACCTCTCTACAAATATTGTGAAAAATAATAAAATCGTTACAAGTGACAGTTCGTGTTTTTACTTTGCAAACCATGTGCGACCGCCCTGATGATGATAGTGGTGACGTCAGCATTGCTGACGTCACGCTTTTTAAAAATAATCAGGGTGCTGGTCATCCGTCATCAGAAGTGAGATTCGGACGGATCTCAATCCCATCCACTTCCTCACCTGCTCATCCACCACCTGATGATCAGCGAGAACAAATGCCGCTGAATATACCTACTATATCCAAGAGTGCTGCAATCGAACCTGCATCAAATCAACGTGCGCAGACGAGCATACCTGTACCTAGCTCATCTATGAGTGAGGTACCACCACAGTTCCTCATGCAAATGATGGAGGTGATGCAGAAAATGTCGGAGCGTTTATGTGCTCCATCAACGGAATCCAGAATGAAGATCAAGGATGTTTTTCTTCCATCATTCGTCCCTGATACCAATGTCGGCGTACGCGAATGGTGGCAACTCTGAAAAACGCATTGATAATGATCAAGAGTTACGAACCAGAACCATGGCACACTAAACTTGAAGAACTCCAACTAGCTATGAATTGTACACCTCATCGTGTCACTGGCGTCGCTCCACTCACACTCATTACTCAGCGGAAACATTGTGTACCCCTGAGCTCCTGAACCTGGTAGATGTTGATAGCCAAACTATCACTATCGAAGCGCTTACTCAGCATGTACAACAGAAGATGTCTCAATCCGGTGAACAGGACAGACAACGCTTTAATCTACGTAAAGCCAAGATTCGTCACTTTGAGAGAGGAGACTATGTCCTTATTAAAAACAATCCGCGTAACCAAACTTCTTTAGATCTGAAGTTCAGCGAACCGTTTGAAGTTTGCAGGATATTAGACAATGATCGCTACTTGGTAAAGAGATACGTCGGCAGAGGGCGCCCTAGAAAAGTCGCTCACGATCAGCTCCGTCGGGCTCCACAACCTGGTGATCAAGAAACCGTGTCGGCGCGAGATGGGTCACCAGCTCCACACGAAATTGCTGCAGCACCTCTTCACTCCGGGCCATCTATATCACGAGCGGAGTCGGCTGCGAGTTTGTAGGCCTGTTTGGCACAGCGGTAGTGTATCCGCCTTATAAACCAGAGGTCCCGGGTTCGATTCCCGGCCGGGCAGATGTTTGAATGATGAATTTAAATATCTGTTCTGGGTCTGGGTGTTAATTATCCTTGTCTTTGTGTGTGTTCCGTAGCATCCCCAACACAGGATTTATTCCTGGTGGGGAGCTATGAGTGTGAAACGTTTACGTTTACGTATCTTGTTAGTTACCACAACCCCAAAATCAAGATGCAGACATATCATCTGATTAAAAGTATGAGTATCCAAATTGATTTTATAACGATTAGCTTTCTTTTTTAAACTTAAAACATACCCTACAACATCTTCGAGACTCTCCGAGAATCTACGAGACTCCCCGAGAATCTACGAGACTCTCCGAGAATCTACGAGACTCTCCGAGAATCTACGAGACTCTCCGAGAATCTACGAGACTCTCCGAGAATCTACGAGACTCGCCGAGAATCTACGAGAACCTTCGAGAACCTTCGAGACCCTACGAGAACCTACAAAACTTAATAAAAGCTTTAGAATGTTCATAAGCTCTAAGGAAATGTTTCCAAGAGCGTGCTAAGAGTATACCACACATGTTAAATGTGTTCACTTGCTAAATATTATTAAGCAATGCCAATTGCAGTCTTACAGTCATCAAACTCAGAAGAAATTAATTTCATTGTTACAGATAATCACATTATAACAAGGCTGGTGCAGAGCGCGCACCGCCTGTCAGTATGGCCGTGTCGGCGCGAGAACTAATTTAACTTTAAACCATTGAATATTGATTTGTGAAACATAATTAATTGTAAAACTCGAGTTCCTATCCACAATTTGTCATTCATTCGGTATTGTACGAACCTAGTTTTAGTATAAATACGACCGCCTTGCGATGCCCGAGTCAGTCGAGTGTGAGCCGCCGGAGCGGTCGGACCTCTCTACAAATATTGTGAAAAATAATAAAATCGTTACAAGTGACAGTTCGTGTTTTTACTTTGCAAACCATGTGCGACCGCCCTGATGATGATAGTGGTGACGTCAGCATTGCTGACGTCACGCTTTTTAAAAATAATCAGGGTGCTGGTCATCCGTCATATATTATGTGATATGTTATAAATTGTTCCTTTATTGTAAAGACATAATTATATTATTTTTGACGTGTAATTTGACATTATTATGAAATAAATACAATAGGTACAAACTTTAGACAAGACTTTTAAACACGCTTTTAATCATTAAAATTAAAAAATAAATAAAACGCAATTAGTTTCACATGAATTGTAACCGACCCTTTTGCACTCGATTTTGCCCTACTTTGAACGATCAGATTTAATTCAAACTTTGCACACCTGATAAAGACCGATGACATGACAATGTGTGCTTTTTAGTTTTATAAACTATTTTTTTTGTTTACTTGTATCATCATCGGAGTTACACAGGTATACCAAATTTCAGCTCAATCGGACATCGGGAAGTGGTTCAAAATTCAGTCGCAAGATTTGACCCGAACATGAATACAAACAGCTTGTAATAAAATAATAATGGATTTTTAGAATTGGTAGTCTAGGTTCGAAGGTTCCATCTGAGCGGCGGTGACGGTAATAATAATGATGATGAAAAGTAGTGTTTTTTTCCATATTCCGTTAAGAAACGCGTAACAAATAAACACTTTCGCATTTATAATATTTTAATTGTTAATTTTATTTTCAAAATATAAATATATAATATGTACACATTTTGCAACGTGCCCGTTTTTCTAAGTGCTCTTTGCGAAAAATGGACCAGTTTGTAAATGCATATTTTAGAACGGTAGACATTTCGGGATTTCCACAATTCTGACCCTAAGCCCGCTTAGAATAGGTGTGGTTATTGCATTATTTCTAGCAAACATCGCCATCTATGATGTTTCTAAAGCAACATGACTGACGTCACAAGCATTTAGTTCCCCGCGCGCTCGCTAGATGGCCGGTCGAGGCGAGCCGCCGTTTTCTGAATCGCGGTGACGAGATTATCCGGCAATACAGGGCCGGATGTGAGCTCGGTTCCTAAGTCATAAGAGCTCACGAAATTACCACTCAGCTATTCACACATATACTGAGTTATAAGGAAAGGGTATGCTAAGCCGAAAAGGGTTCACAGTAGTTTTTTGGTTCAATTTTTACTATGTCAATCCATTTCGTCGAGTGTCATTAATTTTCTATGGAACTGGTGTTTTTTACACGAATTCCAGATTGGTCCCATAGTAAAACTTGTTCATAGTTGTAGCTCTTTTCAGCTTAGTCTACCCTTTATGTATAACCCTGTTTAATGCTCACTTGTAAGGCGGGTGGCTAGTGAGAGCGGTGGCGGTGAGCAGACTGGCCTGGAACCAGCCTGTGAGCTGGTCCACTCCTTCGCAGCAGAGAGACGCTTGCTTCGAAGAGTTGCTCCAGGAAATGCCGGAGTCGAACCAGATGTCTAGGATATCCTGGAATTCATAAAAAAAAAGACGTGTGGCACTCGGGGACTGCCGCGGTAAAGCTATTGCATACGGTGATACTTTTTAGTTTTGCCATCTATCGATGAATAGCAGAACTTTTAATGACTTTTTGAAATATCACGCTTGTCTCTTTAGTTCAGCAACTCGCCTCCAAGTGTCGAGTCTAAGGTTTCGTTGACATTTCAAACGTCATGACTCTCTTCCGAGTGTACCCGGTAGTTCTATTTTTAAAACCAGGCTAGTGAAGGGAAAATCGATAGTTGAAAAAATAATAAAACTTTACAATGTGTTAGTTGGTGAAACTGTTATCGATTCCCAAATATAAGAAATCGATATTGGAGAGGAACCGCACAATCTAGTAACCGATTTTCTAGACCTTTCTTTTAATCGGTAAAAATGCAAATGTTTCATCTGATGGACTGCCTGTTTTAATAACACACCTTTGAAAAGATTAGTCCAGGAAGTCTAATTGGAGCATTTTGATAACATCCCATAATTACGTCACAACGATGAAATTAAAACATTTCATCAAAATCAAAGTATTTAGGTTAGTCAGTCCAAAAGGCTTTGCTACCCGCTGGGTATGAAGCCAGTTTGTTCCCTATTCGACTAATGTGGTCAAAGCGAGCCCTCTGTAACACCTTTTTGCAAGACTTGGCAGCTGCGTTAAACGCTCTCTTCTTTTGACGGATATCCCTCGCTTTGCGGTGTCGAGCATCAACCCAGGCAAGGAAAGCCTCCTGTTTGCGCGCCTCAGCGGCACCACAGCGAGGGCCAAACCATGGGCGAGCTTTGCCGGCTAATGCTACGTTAGAAAATGGAATAAAATACTCCATTGCCAAACGCAACACATCGGTTACGGCATCCGCGCAGGTTGAGGGGTCGTCCGAAGAGAAGCATACAGGCTACCAAGGATAAGACGCAAAGAAAGCTCGCATCTCATCCCAATCTGCTGACTTGTATCGCCACACCCGCCGACTGCCTCTAGGGCTGGGATAAGCGGGGAATAGACAGATACAGATTTCACCAGACAGTGGTCGGACTTCCCTAACGGGGAAGAGACCGACACCGAGTAGCGGTCCGGATCAGTTGTCAGCAGAAGGTCCAAGCAATAAGGCGTATGAGACACAACGTCAGGTACCCGTGTCGCCTCCCGAACCAGCTGGGTGAGATCTAACGCTAAAGCAAGCTTTCGCGTCTCTAACCCAGCATGGTTAGTGTCCTGGTGTGGGTATAGCCACTCCTTGTGGTGGCTATTGAAATCCCCCAGTAACACTAATTGGGCTGTGGGGTACTTTAGTTGAGCCGTTTTAGCCGCCTCACCGAGATAGTCCATGAGCCTGGTTGTCTCCTGGTCTCCACTGTGCGACCGATAGACACAGGCATAAAGAATCTTCTCTATACCTGTGTCTATCAGTACCCAAAGCACTGAAAATCTGGGGTCTTCGAGATGACGGAGACGCCGACAGCAGATGTCGTCCCGGGCGTACAAGCACACACCAGCATGGGGCTTGAAATTGTGCTCCAAGGTATACCCTGGGTACGCACATCAGACGGACTCCCAATCTGCGTCTCCGTGATAAACAAAAGCGATGGTTTTTAACACGCTTTTATTAGCTTCACCTGTATGTTTGTATGTTTGTAACCGACTCCTTTGAGCGCGTTTTTGACCCACTTTAAACGGTCAGATTTCTTTCAAACTTGGTAGATATATCGAGGACCGATGACAATACACTAAACAAATCGTGTTTTTTAGTTTTTTTAACTATTAATTTTTTAACACGCTTATATCAGCTTCACCTGTATGTTTGTAACCGACTCCTTTGGGCGCGATTTTGAACCACTTTAAACGGCCGGATTTCGTTCAAACTTTGTAGATATATCGAGGATCGATGACAATAAATTATTATACAAAAAATAAAAAAATATATACTTATAAATAAATTAAAATAATTATTATGAAGCTAATAAATTGTGTTTTTGCTCCGAACGCGATTTCTACGATTACTGTTAGCTAAGCTGTGACTCGGTACGCGAATTCTGTGACTACTGCTGGCTAAGCTGTGGTTCCCCACGGCTACTGGTACATATTCTGCTACGTGCCGCGTTTGTCAAAGAGCAATGACAATGCGTGTTTTTTAGTTTTTTAAACTATTCTATATTATTCAGTCTCCAGTGGTAGACTGGCACGAGATTGGAGTGCAGGCCTCGTATGTTAGTGAGGTGCACTTTTAGCGAAAGGGCGTGCAGCAGCTGTTTAACCCTTTTACTTTTGTTCATTATCATTGTTTACGCCAATTGCGTATATTATTTTGCATCGTAGGTGAAATGGCAAATGTCGATTATCCGTCTCCTTTCATCCTACGTCCAAGTACCTCTCCCCGTCCTTGTATACTCTCACGCATTGGCGCGGGAGTGTCAGATCGTGCTCCGTGGTAATGGCGGCAAATATTGGTGTGCTCCCAAACATTATTTAAAAATAAATACTTTGATCGTTCCCTGTGAGTTGTGCGTAGCCTAATTGCAAGTGCTGAAGTGCCCTGGACGTGTTCATGGTGGAGTCGGGAGTGATTCCTGGCCAAATACGACGAAATCGTGAGTCCTTCCCGTTCATTCCTTTTCTTTGATATTTGCCATTTATTTCGAGTCAAAATTATAAATTACATTTACCAGCGCGCATACAATCATTGTTTTGAGTGTTTGTTTACGGTGGGAAAACGGCAGTGGAAGGAGGCAGCCACTCAGCTGACCAGTAGTCACACGCCACGACGCTGCATCCACGGAGAACTAGCCGGGAGACCGCGGGGACGCCCGAGCACCCCCAAGGATGTCCAACGGGCCCTTTCATCCGGTCGCTAACCGGCACGATGGCGCATCCCGGGATTTTTCGCGAGTTGGCGGGGCAGCCTTTTGTGAGTAGCTAGCTCACTACTTGGGCCCCCTACTACCTGCGGTCGGCCAGCGGTGCACCGTGCCTCGGATCCCGCTACCCTCCACAACTAGATACCCGATGCGTTGTAGCGGCGTATGACAAAACGGTCCTGCAGAAGTGGCGCAACTTTTCCGACCCGTTTTCCCAAAACGGCGTCATCGGACATCGTGCCGGAACACGGCTAGGCCGCTTGGCGGCACGATTTTGTCCGATAGGTGGTCACTAGCCTCGGCCGAAGCCTACCACCAGTGTGATGTCACCCGATTAGCACCACCCAGGGACCACGTGTGGGGTTTTATAATAAAGGTACTTTCCAACGGACGAGGGTGACTCAGCCCCTAAAAGTTACTAAAGAATACCGGTGGAAGCTCGTTCAACATTTAACCTAGAGCCTAGAGCGAGTTTTTTTCACTTTTGATCGCGTTAACGTAAACTACAATTTGTATGGAACTGATTGTAGTTCATATTATAAAAATAGCGAAAATAAGATCAGCTGTTTCATACATTTTGTCGAATGTCGTTGAAATTTTCTATGGAACACCTGTTTTTTTTTTCCCGAATTTATGGAAGTGTTGGAACCATAGTAAAAATTGTTCATAATCATGAATACTACAAGCCTTTTTCAGATTAGCATACCTCTTCCTTATTACTCTGTACTGTACTTTAGATTAACATAGCTGCTTTTCAGATGAAACCGCGAAACGTAGCTACAATTAACTTTGTATGAAAGCTTTTGGTATCAATGAAAACGTTTTTAATATGATAATCGGGGCAAATTAGACCAAAAAATAGGAGTAAGCTTACATTAATTCACACCCAGCTGAAAATTGGTAGGATTGTTCAGAACACCATCATAAATGAAACCTAAAAAGTCCTCATCGATCCGATACGTGCAAAAATTTTTACTCCAGGTAGAAGGTCACCAAAACGGGTATTTCGTGATTTTCTCAAAAACGGTACAAGCTACGAGGATACTGTTCAAGACAAGTATGTTCACTATAACATTTTCTACAGTATTGCTCTTAAACGCATGTTGATAGAACTTATGGTTTTCGAGATATGTCGATATTCATTTCAGACCAGACCAAAAAATTGACAATTTCTCTTAAGATGCCTCAGTCAGCAGTAGATCATATAACAAGTTTGTAAATGAGTTTTCCCGAAGTTTTAAACATTGTTGAATCCGACAATCTCAAGAAACACTTTGAAAAATGACTCCTTGTATCTCAAATCGGATAAATGATGATGATGGTTGACGGAAAATTGAACCCCTCGTATCTCGGAAACGGAAAGAGATAGAGGGGTACACCTGACTTTTAAAATTTAGATCAAGTATGGACCTTTCTAGGGAAATGATAAAAAAAGATAGCCGCCATACAAAAAAGTTTGACAGTCATACAAATAAACAAAAAAAAAGGAAATGCTCATAGCTGTGGAACCGCTGTAGATGGATGGAGTGTGCTCGAAGAAATATTATAGAGATTTATAACGACAATCGAGATTCAGCAACAAAAATCCAAGATGTCGGATTTCATATTTCCGTCAAATTTCAATGGATCTTCTAAATTTTAAAGTGATCCTAGGCAGGTGTAATTTTGGATCTGGAGGCTCTTAAGGTCCTTAAATCCATTCCTGAAATGATTTTTTTGGTTCGGCCATTTTTCAAAATGGCTGCCATACAAAAGAAAAGGAGTGAAGTTACAATACTTCGCACCCAGCTGAAAATCAGTAGGATTGTTCAAAACATCATCACAAATGAAATCTAAAAAGTCCTCATTGATCCGATACGTGCAAAAAAAAACACTAAGGGTAAAAGGTCACAAAAACTGGTTATTATCTACAAAAAATTGTCATTTTTTGTAGATAATTATCTGATCTAAAATTTGGTATGGCTAATTGTATGATAAAATTTACTGTTTTTCTGAAAATTGTGAAAAACCAGTTTTTGTGACCTTTTACCCTTAGTGTTTTTTTTTGCACGTATCGGATCAATGAGGACTTTTTAGATTTCATTTGTGATGATGTTTTGAACAATCCTACTGATTTTCAGCTGGGTGCGAAGTATTGTAACTTCACTCCTTTTCTTTTGTATGGCAGCCATTTTGAAAAATGGCCGAACCAAAAAAATCATTTCAGGAATGGATTTAAGGACCTTAAGAGCCTCCAGATCCAAAATTACACCTGCCTAGGATCACTTTAAAATTTAGAAGATCCATTGAAATTTGACGGAAATATGAAATCCGACATCTTGGATTTTTGTTGCTGAATCTCGATTGTCGTTATAAATCTCTATAATATTTCTTCGAGCACACTCCATCCATCTACAGCGGTTCCACAGCTATGAGCATTTCCTTTTTTTTTGTTTATTTGTATGACTGTCAAACTTTTTTGTATGGCGGCTATCTTTTTTTATCATTTCCCTAGAAAGGTCCATACTTGATCTAAATTTTAAAAGTCAGGTGTACCCCTCTATCTCTTTCCGTTTCCGAGATACGAGGGGTTCAATTTTCCGTCAACCATCATCATCATTTATCCGATTTGAGATACAAGGAGTCATTTTTCAAAGTGTTTCTTGAGATTGTCGGATTCAGCAATGTTTAAAACTTCGGGAAAACTCATTTACAAACTTGTTATATGATCTACTGCTGACTGAGGCATCTTAAGAGAAATTGTCAATTTTTTGGTCTGGTCTGAAATGAATATCGACATATCTCGAAAACCATAATTTCTATCAACATGCGTTTAAGAGCAATACTGTAGAAAATGTTATAGTGAACATACTTGTCTTGAACAGTATCCTCGTAGCTTGTACCGTTTTTGAGAAAATCACGAAATGCCCGTTTTGGTGACCTTCTACCTGGAGTAAAAATTTTTGCACGTATCGGATCGATGAGGACTTTTTAGGTTTCATTTATGATGGTGTTCTGAACAATCCTACCAATTTTCAGCTGGGTGTGAATTAATGTAAGCTCGGATGTCTAAATTGCCCCGGTTATGATTATTTTCTCACCGTTCCCTTGGTAACGTTTCCCTTCCCCAGCCGCTTCTCCTCCATGACGTCATGGGGCAGCAGCTGCGTGACGTCATCCGTCCACCACACGTCGGGCCCGCGACTCGCTATCAGGCCGCAGAGATGCTCTATTATACGTCTGGAATTAACAATAAGTTGTTGAGTTTATTATGATTATCACTGTAATAAGGCAAAGAAAAAATAGCCTATGTGTTAATTCAGACCATGAACGACCTTCTTACCTCATGTAAATCCGTTCAGCTACATATTTCAGCGTATTAGTAACACACATAGTACATACTTTCACCTTTATAATATTAAATCAGATTTTTTTATTATTCAGTTATAGGCTTGCGTTATCTTATCTCAATATATATAAATTATGTGTCACGTTGTTTGTCCGCTATAGACTCCTAAACTACTTAACCGATTTCAATCAAATTTGCACACCGGGTGCAGTTCGATCTAACTTAGGAGATAGGATAGCTCACATCTCAATTTATAGTAAAAAAACATGAACAATTAGAAAATTTAAAAATACTTAAACCATAATTTAACTTTAGCGCTATGGACAATGTAAACTTTTTTAATGTAACTTTTGACATTTGGCATAGAATTGACGCAATGGCTTTTTTTACCAATTCGAATTAAATAGTCATCGTTAAGACAGGACAACGTCTATCGAGTCAGCTAGTTATTATTATTATTAATGGATTACATACTTGTCTACAATAACTTCGTCGTCGTGGTATAACACCGGTATGGGCACGCCCCAGGCGCGCTGTCTCGAGATGCACCAGTATGGCCGCTTCTCTACCTGAGCCCTGAAGCCCTGGCGAGACTGGTCGCTGCTGGATAGCGGTAGGATGCCCACTTTATCAAGACCTGCCTGGAAAATACAAATTCAAATTCAAAATAATTTAATCAAATATGGCCCGGGTCCACCAATGTACAGCTATGTTATGAATGTCAAATACATTTTTTTACGAATAAATTAATATACATACGAGTACAATAAATTAAATCTCTTTTATATTTTTTTAGGTCCTGCTTGTAATTTGTACTTAATGTCAACAAAAAAACAATTTTTTTAATTTTAACTGTATATCTTACTAATATTTATATCTGACAGTTTGGATGTTCGGAAGATGTTTTTTGCTTAGTCTTACAAAAACGGCTCATTTCGGATTTGGATAAAATATAATATACCTATATAGAGTTTGAAGATAGCTTATACCGTGCGTGGGCCCTTTTTTTTTTTTTTTTTTTTTTTTTTTTTGGGGGGTGGGAAATCATCAAGTGACCCCTCCCACTCTTGGGCAGAGCGGAAGGGAGTGTCAGACTTCTACTGACCAAAAACCACCCATGTTCCTTCTACGCCCTTGTGACGCCGAGGCCGCGGTAACTTCTACCCGCAGCCCCGACGGGCATGGGCCCTCTCGGGCCCCTTCCATGTTGCTGACATCTCTTTGAGGCGCGCGTGGAACACGAACGCGCCGTCGACACGACCTGTGTCGTCATAAGACGGACGGACAGCGAGCTAGCCCAATAGCTCACCGTCCACAGGCCCGCGTCTACGGTGGCCGGAGGTCGTCACGTGACCCCCGACGCCCGGAGCGCCTCCCACGGCGGCGGCTGGGACGAGAGGTTCTCTCCCTCTCACGTTCCGCCACCTCCTTCGCTAGCATCACTGCTTCGCAGAAGGAGGCGACGGCGTCCCATTCCTCCTCGCCCCGGACCATGGCTTGCACCAGGGCCGGACGCGAGAGATCGCCGCCGCCGATCGCCGCTACGAGAACACGGCGGGGCTCCACCCAAGCGGGGCAGACCTCCACGGTGTGCTCCACCGTGTCCTCCGGCCGATCCTCGCAGTGGTTGCATCCGGGCGTTTCCTCCCGCCTGATTCGGTGCAGGTACCTCCCGAAGTGCGTGGGCCCTGGATTAACGTATAGGTTTAGGCTTTTTTTACTGTTTATCAAAGGAAATGCGGGTAAAAACGCGGGGCACAACTAGTAAAAGCTAAGAAAAAGAGGGCTAAAATGGCGTCTGTCTATGGACCTGCCTGAAAATATAATTTTAAGTTCAAAGGAGAGGAAAAGAGACGATCAGAAAGACTAAGTAGAACATACAGAAGGCAGCTGTCTTATTGTTCAAGGAAGTTAAAAAAAGTTAACGTTGAAAACATCATAATCTTTGAAAAAGCAGTAGTGACGCCTCTTCAATTAAGCGGCCGCAGTAAGCAACCCGTTATCACTTTTTCAACATGAGCCACATGGACGCTTTTATCCCCTGACGCCGCCATCTTGGATGGACAGCAAATAGTCCCACCGATTTACGATAGATGGCGTCCCTAAAGCCACGTACAGATTATTTGCAACGTGTAATGCAACATTTTTCATACATTTTAATGTGTTCAACACATTAATTGTTGTTTTGTGTCTATGAACGCAAAAAAAACAACTGCTCGCACGAGCACACGCTACGTGCATTCGCAGCGCATTGGTTACAGCCGATGAGGGATTTTTTGACGAACGCTTTAGTGCGCGAAGACCGGTTGACATGCGTTTGTGTTGCATTGCATGTTGTGTTGCAACGCAGCTTAAGCTGACGTCATTTTCTGAATCGCGGTATCATCTTTTGCAGCGAAACGGGTGAGGTTTAATACACCATCGTAGTTCACGCTGTTGTCGCTAGATGGCTAAGCTAGGCGAGCCGGTGACTTTCTGCATCGCGGTGACGAGATTAGCGCAGAACTGAAGGGCCGGTTTGAGTGTCGTCGGTATTGTTAACTCTGGTTTCCCTTCAACACGATTAAATCTTTCGCCTTTTACTAAAGATTTCCGTGGAGGGGAGCACTCAAATGAGTCTATAACCTGTTTTTGAAAAACCTACTTCGGTAGGGTTAATAAATTATTATATTGCAAATCATTGCTGGAATAAGTTCGTATACGAGCACAATAGACTTTCGGCATAGGAACATAAGGAGAAAAAAATAACCCTCGACCAGCCATAAATTACTGGTAAATTATGTGATTACGAGTTCATATTCTGCGTGAATTACGGGAACCGAGTGCATTTTGTATTCATATAAAGTGCACTCGATTCGCCTTTCAAACCAGATTAAAATCGCTTTAGTTTGGGAGCTACGGAACACATTAAACTTATTATTACTCCTGCTTTTTATCGGGGGACAAAATATTTAGTTGAAAAATTGTATCGCAAAGGGGTCCTTGGGACGCACGCAGGTTATTAGGTATCAACGCTATGATGTATTTAACATTATAAGAATACAACATTTTGGTAAATTTAACTTTCTTAATACAAAAAAATGGAGTACTTTGGTAATAGTCGTAGCTGAGCCGTGGTTTCATTCGCTGTCGGATCCGTTAATTTTTCTGCATAAGAAGTGGTATGTTTTTTTATCCGTCCTCCGCCTATGTTCCCTCGACTGTATCAAGGCCCTTGTCTAGGTTGCAGTAGCTGTACAATGTTCTTGAAAAAAGTTGGCACTCCCTGTCATTTCGTCCCTATCGTCGTGCCTGGAAGAGATCGCTCTTAGCGATAAGCCCGCCAGTTGTCGCACTAGTTTTTGGTGTTGTAATCCTTTTGTTTGTAATGTATGGTGTGAACAATAAAGAGTTTATCTATCTATAGTAATGAGACACATTTAACATAGTACTGATTTTTATTAATAAAATTTGCATGAATATAAAAATATTGTAATAAGTTTGAATTGTATTGTATATTACATAGGTGTACAACTTTGCTTCCGCCGTTTTGCAATAGATGGCTGTAGCGGTAAGTGGTAAGTAGTCGAAATAAATATGTATGTAAATCGTAGACGTATAAGCTTAAGTATTTGTAAACATAACGCCATCGAGATATTAGTCGATTTGTGTCTGAATCATAACGTTATTCTCGATTAAACATGTCAGCATGAAGTATAAAATAGTATTGTTGAGAAGTGGTATGGGACTGTTAGGTTCACTCCTGTCGGTGGCGTTCCGCCCCGGCCCACTCCAGGCGGCGCGGCCTGAGCTAACTTAGTTGAGGATCGTTTTTTGACGTGACAACGTTTAATAAATCGATGAACGCCGGCTGCACGCACGAAAGATGACTCGTTGTCCCGTTACGCTCATTGTGTCGGAGCGAGAGCGCTGCACGAGCGAGCGAAAGGCACGATCGGCTTGAGCATTCGGCTCTCTGGTTCGGCTTGCGCCTCATTTATCTCTCTTCCACTCGATTGGCCTAAGCGTCCGGAGAAGGCAGACAGCGGCAGTAACACAACTTACACCTACATGAACTGTTTCGTCGACTCTTTATAAAGTGAAGTGAAAAGTTAATGTGGCTTTCTTTGTTTATTACAATAACAATTGCGGCAATAAAGGTAAAGCTTTTTGGTTCTTGCTTTTTAAAAATCTGATTGCTAGTATAATTTCAAGTATTTATTCTTTTATTATTAAAAAAAGTAGCATCGGTCGGCGAGTGCAGTAAAAATAGGTTATGTTACAATTGACTAAGAAATTAAAAAAATAGCAATTTTAGATTTACAATTTCGTCATTTCGGATTAACTAAGTATTTATGAACATTAATTTGATCACAGTTTATTTCTATGAAAACTTGTTCATAATTATACAGGGCTATTCATAAAGCGTATGCTAAGCCGAAAAGAGCTCATAGTACTCATCATTATGAATATCTTTTACTAATGGACCAACCCAGAACTCGCGAAAAAATCAGCCGTTCTATACATTTCGTCAAGTGTCCTTGACATTTTTCTATGGAACAGCTGATTTTTTTTCGCGAATTTCGGGTTGGTCCCATAGTAAAAGTAGTTCATTGAATAATGATGAGTACTATGAGTCCTTTTCGGCTTAGCATACCCTTTATGAATAACCCTGTATTTAAACAAATTATTTAAATCAACTTATCAAGAACTATAAATCAAATTCAATCATTGTACTTACATTAATGTTTTTTTAATCAGAATTTCGATTTTATTAATTTAAAAATTTTAATATAAAATTGAGCCGCCTAACCGACGTGCAAAGGAATATAGTTTTTATAGAGCCAATTGAACATTCCAATTAATTTGTTTAAACACGTAATTTTTCGAAATAAACAAATCATGAATTAAGTTAATTAATTGATATTTTCATCTAGCTAAACGCCAGTTTTTAAAATGAATCACAAGTTATTGAATTCTGACCTGACTAACAATGTCTTAAGAAGTACCATTAATTATCTTTATTAAAATAATTCCAAAATATATTTTTAAAACGTTAACAATAAATTATCTACATTTTCTTTGCAGAACCGCCTGCAATTATACCCAATGGCTGATTAACCTGACGAGCCTATGGATCTCACGGATCTGCCATTACCTTTGAGGAGTAATGCACCCGTTGAGACGCAGGATGCTGCCGCATCAACGTCTGCAACGCCATTCCCTGAGACAACCGCTGCTCCAAAATCTAGTGCACAGAGACAACGTAGGTACAGACAGCGCATTGCAGCATCCAGAACTCCTGCACAGTCAATTGCTACCAGGATATCAGATACCGAAAGAAAACGCAACTACAGGCAACGCAAAGCTGCTAACTTGGCTCTTGCTAGTAAGTCATTAGAATCGACTACTGCATCTTCTCGTTCAGCAGGAAGGTCAAACGATGTCCAAAATAGTACTCAACGACAGCTCAAAAACCAACAACGTCAATCTTCAGCAGCAGAACCAGAACAAACCACTGTACAACCAGGTACTTCTTTAGATCAAATTGAAGTACAACAGGCACAATCTACCTGGAACACTAAACGGAAATCCATCATGAGATCTACATCAACTTTTCTAGACAACGACTTTGGCTATGCTTGCTCGGTTTGCGACAGACTGTGGTCCAAGAACGACCTCAAACCCATCACTGCGGCACAGCTGAAGGTGATCTCGGAATGGTTCATCAAAGAAAATCGACAACTTTGCAGAGAAGAATATGAACTGGTTTGCAACACTTGCAAACGATCACTGAAGAAAAAAACGATGCCACCCTTGGCAAAGGTTAATAGATCCTCAAATCCTGACCGACCACCAGGTCTACCACCGTTGGATTCCATCAGTGAACGATTAATATCGCCACAACAGCCATTTCCCCTTAGTTTCCTATTTTTCCTATCATCGTCCTATCCTTAACAGAATAACACAGATTGGAAAAAGTTAAATAGCAAACATAAATAAAGTTATAGTTAAAATAATCTGTTCGTTAAAGTATTACATGTTTGTATTAATGACTGCAAATAAAAATTAATTTATCAATTAAATTGTAGATTTCAATTCACTCCTTCTGTGTATCCATACAAAATAGTGATAATTCAATAAAAATGATTCAATTTCATTTATAAAACTATGCAATCATTTCATCAATGCTTTGTTATGACGTCGCTCGTCACGTCAAACTATCGTCCGTAAACCGACTTTATAGACAAACAATTTTTTTAGCTTCAATATTTTAGTAAGTAGATACTTATACTTCATATATATTTAAATTTTTTTGGATTTGTAGTAATTTTATCGTACTAAATTTTGATCTTCATTTTGATTTGAATTTGAATGGTTTTACAAGGTTTGATATAATTTACAATGTTTGTTGTAAATATTGCAATTTAATTTTGAACCACTTCCGGATTTCTGGATTGATTTGAAAAAAAAGTTGATTTTGAAAATATTTCTACATTTTTTAGTTGTTAATTGTAACATTAGGCGAGTTTTTTTAATATATTTTTTATCATTGTTTGAATACTAATTCATTTGGCTATCGTATTTTCGGATTTTTCCAGGAACAGGTAATTTTCTGGCTTAAGAAGTGGTATGGTGGGATGCTAGGTTCACTCACATGTCGTGGGGCTCCGCCCTCGCGCACTCGAGACTGGCGGCGGCGCTCCGTTTAACATGTGTTTTGAAACCCTACTTCAGTAGGGTATTAAGACTATACCAGGTATAACGAAAAGGTGTAGGAGAAAGGTATACTTAAGGGTGTTCTTCTACACGTCAAAGTGAACAATTTCTAGAACACAAATTAGCTAAATTAGAAAAAGAAAATATCGAGTCTCCACACAAAATATTTAGTCACGTGATCAATTTGAATCCACCAACCCGCACTTGGCCAGCGTGGTGGAATACGGCCTAATCACCCTTCGAGGGTAGACCTGTATCCCAGCAGTGGGAGGATTAAAGGTTGCATTGCATATACATAATATATGTATGATGATCAATTTTCTATGGAGATTCGACAGTTTTTTTCTCGAATTTACCAAACTTGTGTCACAAAAGTTGTTCACTTTGACGTGTAGACGAACACCCTTAAGTATTACTACACCTTTCCGTTACACCTTGTATACTAAAAAAATCATAGTAATAGTACCTGCATTTGGTACATGTCCATGAAACACAATATTCTAACACCTCTCCGCACAGATACGTCAATCGATGTACAGTTAAACAGTGGCGGCCTTAGGGGGGTGCGAACTGTGCAATCGCACAGGGCCTCGCGCTTGGAGGGGCCTCGCGCAACAACCCAAGCTAATATTTAAAAATATTTGTTAAAAATGTATCTAGTTTGAATTAAAACTTTTAACTTTAATTCTTATTTATTAAGAAAATAAAGTTAGTTTCATTCATTCATTGAATACAAAACATAATTGAAAATTTCATTATGTAGTACTTGAATATCGCGCCTTGAAACACTTCTCGCATCGCTGAGAAATCGCTCGTGAGAATCGCTAGTGTGAATGGAATAGAGTGAAAATCTTTCATTGTAAAATATTTGAAAACTCAAATTTTATTTTGTAAAAAAATTTGTATAACTAGCATTTCTCGTCAAACACGACAAATACCTAAACCAAACCACCAGACCTACTTTCGCATCACATATTTTCCACGAAAGACAAAGGGCCTCGCAAAGACCTGCTGCTGCCAGGGGCCTCGCAATGGGTAAGCCCGCCGCTGCAGTTAAATACACATTTTGTATAATTTCTGTGTAAACTTAATGAATACGATGGTTTTAACTGTAAAAGTTAGAGATATTTTAGCGATTTTTTTTCGAACTCTATTAATAATGAAAAGTTTAAAAAAATAAATTACTTCTTAGAATATATTTTTGATATAATATAAACTTTATAAATAATGGAAGAAGTTGTTTCAGTCTCGCACAATTTTTACCGTTACTTAAACGCGAGTACCAACATACAAACATCCGGGCTCTCGCGCGGTCTACTGTTCGCAGAACTACTAGTTTATCCTTCAAATTCAAGTGGCATGTATGATCAATTTAACGCAATCAAGAAATATCCTACCTTCATGTACTCGTATATGAGATTTATTCGTACCAACAAAACGAGAGGACACCAAGTAATTTTTCGATCGATTGTACGAAATTTCAAAGATATTTCGCGCTAATAGTAAAGACTTACGGTTTTCGGGCATTTTTTTTTAATTGCTAACATAGGCTGGTTTGCTTTGAACAGAAGTATGTAAATATTAAACGACTGCACGTTAATGAACATTCGTTTAATAGCGAGATTGAGAAGAAGTTATTATAAAATGAGGGGACGGCGCGGACGCAGTCCCCACTACCAAAAATGACGCGTCCGAGTTATCCACATTAGGGATAATCGCAGAGGTCAACCCAACCGCAGTGCAATGGAAGGGCCTCGCTCTGGGGGAACCGCCTTCATGATCACGGTGTCCCCTACGCCAGGTAAGTATGACTAAGGAACCGAGCTCACATCAGGCCCTGTATTGCCGGATAATCTCGTCACCGCGATTCAGAAAACGGCGGCTCGCCTCGACCGGCCATCTAACGAGCGCGCGGTGAACTAAATGCTTGTGACGTCAGTCATGTTTCTTTAGAAACATCATAGATGGCGATATTTGCTACAAGTAATGCAATAACCACACAGACCTATTCTAAGCGAGCTTAGGTTCAGAATTGTGGAAATCCCGAAATGTCTACGGATCTAAAATAATATATGCATTTGGGTGAATATACAAAAATTGGGTAACTCAATGTCATCAGCCAATAAATACAAAATCTTATTATATTTTATTGAAATAACAATTTATTTTAAAACAATGAATAGTCCTTTATTTGGTCACCCAATTTCACTTCATTATTTTAAATACAAGTTAGTAAAAAAATAAAATAATACTTAAAACGTCAGTCCTTTGGCATGTCACAATCCCGAAAACCAACAATCAAGTGACTATCCCTTCGATCAAATATAACAACAAAACAAAATATAATATAATAATATATTTGATCGAAGGACTATCCATTAAACATTATCATTGATTTAAGAAAACTTACTAATTTACTACAATCTGTGATGTACATAGTATTATATACTACAACTTTCATAATGCAATGTTCTCCATTTTATTTAAAAAAAAATAGGAAACTTTGTGTTTGTTTTCATTCGTCAGTCCGTTGTGTATCGTGTTCTTCAAATTTGAAATTCTCGTCAAATATCACCGAGTCAAGGTCAAATCCCTGTTTAAGTTTTAATGTTGGTAATGATGTTAGTTGTGGACCGCACAATTTGACGGCCGCCATAACTGTACCAGTTCTTGGGTTGTGTTTGTCGTCTATACACATGCTGAGCCAGTCAAAATTTCAGTCCTTTGGTGAGTCGTTATTTTCATGTTAATCTGAGGTTTATTTTCATTTATACATAGTTAACTATGATTTGTTAAAATGTAGTTTGTTGATATTCGAAATTACCAAAAAAAACATTAGTTCTGATTATAATCCCAAATTATGTCTTTTTCGTCAGTCCGTTGGCGTCAGTCCTTTGTCAGGTATCGCGCCAGAGGACTCACGTGTCTCCATAGTATTGATGTTTTTTTTTTGTTTTAGAGCACTTTTATCTTCATTGATCCCGTGTATAAGCATTTCTATTTTATATTTCAGTTTAAAACATCATGCGGCACGCTAAAAGCAATTTGACTAGGGAAGAAATATAAAAAAAAAAGAGAGAACTTAAAGACCAGAATTGAAGACATGAGTGAAAATACGTACCGTAATACCGTTAAGTAAAATTATCTCAAAATAATAAATAAAAGTTAAGTAATAGAACATTATAAAAATGTCAAAAATAGTTAAGATATGACTCGTAGTAAAGACTGAAATAGTTGACCTTCATGATAATTAGTACTTTTAAGATAAATATTTCTATCGTTTGTTGATTACTTGAAATATTAAGTAAAACTAAGTCAAAGTAGTAAAAGCTGAGTGAATAACGTTACGTTAAATGTCAAAAGGCTGTATTGAAAATTGAGATAGTATTTTCTCTTAGTATTACTTATTAATAATTATTTTTAATTGTTACAAAGTGATTTTAATACTTAAAAGACATGTGCCATTATTGAAACTCAGAGATTTGTACTAATTTTTATTAAATTTCATTATAATTCTGACAAAATTGTGTATTTTATCAGTTCTATGTTAACCTCGTCAGTCCCCTGGCAGTCAAATTCAGAAAATGTTAAATATCTCACAACCTACTTAAAAAAGTGACTGGCCCGATTGGGAACAAGCTAATCATTAGATTAGCCATCAAATAAACCAGAATTTGTAATAATTTGATTTAATAACTATAGTAAACAAAATATCCTCAAAAGTTACCCAACTTTTGTATAATCACCCATTTACAAATTGGTCCATTTTTCGCAAAGAGCACTTAGAAAAACGGGCACGTTGCAAAATGAGTACATATATATGTATTTATATTTTGGAAATAAAATAAAATCATAAATTAAAATATTATAAATGCATAATCATCATCATAAATAATCATAGATCATAAAAAAATTGTACACACGTTGTCAGAGGTACAGAACTGAAAAGACACTACTTTTCATTATAATTATTAACATAACCGCCGCGCGGATGAAACCTTCGGTCTACTATTACTTTTTGTAATAATAATAATAATTGGCGCTCTAGGTAGTTTTTATAATGTTTTTAGGTTTTTATATAAAAATATTGTAAAAATTTAAATTAAAGAAAATAAATAAATTATGTAGTAATTAATAGTTGCAATGTTATTCTAGAAATTCATTATTATTTTATTTCAAGCTTTTATTTAAATTGCAATGTTTTCATGAATGTCGGGTCAAATCTTGCAACTGAATTTTGAACCACTTCCCGATGTCTAATTAAAACAAAATTTGGTCTACCAGTGTAACTTACGACTATGCAATAAAAACTTGTTTTTAATTATGATACAATGCGTGTTTTTAGTTTTTTAAACTATAAACACGCATTGTCATCGGTCTTAGACAGGTGTGCAAAGTTTGAATTAAATCTGATCGTTCAAAGTAGGGCAAAATCGAGTGCAAAAGCGTCGGTTACAAACAAATATGTGAAACTAACAAAAGCGTGTTAAATACCAAATTATTTTCTAGTTTGATGGTAAACTTACCAATGCTTCGTCTTTAATTGCTGCCGTATCAATAAACCACTGCTTGCTGGCTCTCAGGATGACGGGCAACTTAGTCCTCCAGTCTAAAGGGTAAGAGTGGACATACACCCCCCTGTAGAGAACATTTTCTCCCAAGAGGGATATGACGGCTTCTTGCCCCTCTGAGAGGACAGACAGACCGTCGAGCTCGGGGGAAATGTTTGTGTAGCACCCGGCTTCGTCTACGTTGCATTCCTGAAACAATAAATTATTCTTCAAATTATTATATGCAAGATCAAAAATGGTACGGTAACCCGAAAATAGCTCATAGTACTCAACATTATACCAACTTTTACTATGAGACCAATCCTGAAATCACGAAAAAAAATATCAAAAATAATAATGATATATAATAAAAATAATGATGATGATTATGATGGTAATAATGAGTTTTGAGTCCTTTACGGCTTAGCATACTCTTTCCGTATATTCCTGTGTGCAGGGCTGCAGGGCAATAAATACGTATTTTTTGTGTTGAGTGGTGTTATTTTACACACGCGATTTTACGAGTATTCTCAAACTAGCCTATTATTAGTTAACAAACCATTATTAGCTTAAAACGACGGGGTGTTAAAGTTCGACGTATCTGCGTCTGTCTGTGACATCGTAGCTCCCGAACGGATGGACCGATTTTGATTTTGTTTTGAAAGGTGAATTAGTCGGAAGTGTTCTTAGCTAGGTATGTGTTTCTTGATGGAGCATCTTCGGGAATACTCACGTCAAATTAAACCGAATGTGATCAAAACTAAACGACTTAATTTTTGCGTGAGTATTCCCGTATTAATTTTAACGAGATACGACTGACTTACCACTTTGATCCCATTAGCCAAACCGACGAGGAAGTCGTCAGGTCCGTGCGCGGGGGCGGTGTGAACCAGCCCTGAGCCCTTCCCGGCGGAGACGTGCGCCGCGGGGAGCAGGGGGGGGCACCCGGGGAGGAGCGGGTGGGAGTAGCGGGAGTCGACGAGGTGGCTGCCTGGAATGGGGAAAAAACAGCTTTAGATGCTAAAGATTCAGATTCAGATATATTTTTATAACTGATACATTTTTACAATGGAAACTATTGGTTTGAAACATTTTGTTATAATTAACAAGGGACTCACGTTAATATTATGTTAAGTCGCTTACTACGACCACTTTCGATCATATTTGGTGACCTTCACGAGTATTCTTTCGGTGAGAGTATGTCTGTGTCAATTATACCAAAACTGATATATTGTAATTTATAAGCGAGATGTTAGTGCATTAATTAAATTTATGAGGTTGCCGTCATCGGGCATTCAATGTTAAAATGTTACAGTCAAATATAGATTTTAAAATAATAATAGTTAACAATGTTTACAACAAATGTAAAACAAAAGTTATGTTTAATCAGTGGGCCTAGCACAACTTTGACGTAAAAAGACGTAGCGAGTATTCGATAGAAAAGTGTACGCCATTTACACCCGTCAGGAGCACACTTGACAGTCGTAAATGGCGTACACTTTTCCATCGAAAACTCGCTACGTATTTTTACGTCAAAGTTGTGCTAGCCCCACAGTATTTCAAGAAAGGAACTTGAAATAGTTATGCCCAAAGAATGTTTTGTTATGTCTATAAGTTTTCAAGCTGTATTTTGTGGCATAAAGAACATACTGGTCTGGGTCTGGATGCTAGTTGTCCTTGTCTTTGTGTGTTCCATGACATCCCCGACACAGGGTATCCAAGTGGGGAGCTATGAGTGTGAAACGTTATTTACTTATTTAGTATATTTATTCATACCGTCAAATTCAAGTACAGTCTTAATCTCTGCATTCAACGTCTGCCCCAGAGCGTCGACCAGCGAGCTCGCTACTATAAACACACCCTCCCTGTGTTGTATGGTCACGCAGCTGTACCGCAGGAGAGGGTTGTAGCAGATTGCGCGGTTGGCTACCAGAGTCCACGGGGTTGTTGTCCAGATTAGTGCTGATAGGGGTTCTCTGGAATGGTTAGATTTTTGTTGGGTTGGGTTGATATGGAGTTGTTGTAAGATTGTTGTTGTTGGTTGTTCTGCCTAGAGTTTAAGCTTATTTTATTGTATTGTTGTATTGTAGGCGCATAAAACACAACGTATGTGAGTATTAGCCGCAGTTAAAGTGTTAATCAATTCTTTATTGTGCTCACCCTTTTAAAGCGTCCTGCAGTATTTGCGGAGCCTTCTGTATGGGAAACGAAACATACACTTCAGTGCTTTTGTGCTGTGGGTCGTATTCCAACTCTGCCTCGGCCAGTGCTGTCCTGAAAATGTATAGGTTACTGTTTAGAATTAATAAAAACAATTAAGTAAGAATAATTAGCGTAAGATATTTTGGTTCAAATATAAAAAGTAGGTGAATTTATCAAGTACAAGAACTATAGGACAAAATAGGTTTGTTAGCCTGATTGTGTGTGGTTTACCAACCCATTGAAGTTGCTCAGACATTCAAATTTAAACTTCTAATCAAGTACTATCACATCACCAATCTCATGGTCAGAAGTTTTACAAAACTAAATACCAAATAAAAAAAAGTTTATTGAATAAATTAGCAGAAAAGTATGTGATACAAAAGCAATAGAAAATATGGTCCTAACCTGGATGACGGAGACCAGTACACCGGTTTCAGAGCTCGGAAAATCAACCCCTTCTCGTACATCTTATAAAACTGCCTCAGCTGATTCTGAACGTAACTATTACTTAGTGTTAAATAGCAACTATCCCAGTCCGCCATAACACCCCAACTTTTGAACACCGCTTTTTGTTTCTCAACGGTTTCTAAAGCGAAGTTTCTCGCTATTTCTCTAATTTGGACTGGATCCGACAGATTCTGGCCTTTGGACTTTTTCTTGGCTTTTTGTAAGGCTTTTAATTCTATTGGAAGACCGTGGCAATCCCATCCCGGGATGAAGTGGACTTTGTTGCCTTGTAAGACTTGGCTGCGGTTGTTTATGTCTTTTATTATCTGAAATGTAAAATTGCTATAGTTAATGTGTATTTTTAAGTTTTGTTTTTGTAACTAATATGATGAGAAAATAAATGGATTTTAATTCCTAGCAGAATCTTATTGTCTATAATTCTCCTTTTTTATCGTATTTGATTAGTAAAAAATAGTTGGTTATAATTTAGCTCAAAATAAATAAATGACAAAACTGAGTCTTTGCAACACTAACAGCTTTAAGAAATAAATAGTTTATTAAGTGTTTTACCTTATTTACAGCATGCCCCATGTGTAAATCTCCATTGGCATAAGGTGGCCCGTCTTGTAAAACATATTCTGGGCCTTGAAGGTGCTCCCTTTGCCAGTTATAGAGCTCAGCAAATTGAGCGACCTGAAAATTGGATGCCACAGTTTATATTAGTGAAAACATATCAATCAGGCAGCTCGTGATTCAGCACAGCGGACAGTGCTGAAGGGTATTTAACTAAACAGCAAATTCTAGCTTTTTCGTGGAACATACCTTTTGAATTTCCTCTTTTATGGCATTACTAGATCGAGTTGGAAAATTAGTTTTCGGAAAAATAATAGTATGTGAATACGTCTTAGTTTTTGGCTCGGTCGAACTTTTTGAACGTATGCAGCATCTGTAGTTCCATTTTCGTAGTATTTCTTTGTAGCTTTTACACAAAATTGCTGAATTTCTTGAAAAAATCATTTTGTTTTGAGGCTATGTTTTGAATCTTTTATTTTGACTTTTGTTTGGCGGGTTTGACACTTTGACATTTTTTTCCTTAATGTTGGCGAAACTGCGCTGTTTATTAATTGTCTATTGTATATTGTGTCCCGCACATGGCTACACATCATCCTTTTCTTCTCCCCTTCTCATATCCCGCCTGTGTTGCAATGGGTCCTTTTGGACCGTGCCCTATGCTGTCTCACTCTGTCAGTAAACAAACATCTGTCAATGTCATTTCCCCCCGTTGTCCAATGTTCTCCCCCTCCAGATTTCCGATCGCAACTGCATCAACATCTACAACAAATTAATAATTTCACAATAAAATCCTTATCTAGCTCTTGAATTGTCCTCGAATTTAATCAAAGGTAACGTTGAAATGTTTACTGTTCATTTACTCGGAGATCCTCGCATATGGAGGGCGTCGAACACCCGTTTCTCTACATTTGGTCGACTGTTAGTTTCTGTCTGTATTTTAGCTGTTTTCTGGTGATTTGATTGTGATTATTTGGTGTTTGTGCAGGCACAGATGACGAACCAGCCGTCGCCAGTCGAGGAGCAGGAGAAGCTCCTTGAAGAAGCTCTCAATGTGGTTAAAGTTCAGGTAAGAGAGTTCAGTAAACCTATTGGCAAGCCCGTCCCGCCCACAGGATGTTATATATTGTAGCTGATAGTGATAATTGTTTGTTTTTTGACTAATTTGGAATCCAATAAACATATTTTTTTAAGCCATATTAACGAAATAACATGTGCACCATATTTTTGTTGCAAAAAAACTGTTTTCTTGATAAAAACCTGTTCTACCTCAATTTACATGAATTACGTACTGTGAAGGCTAAAACACAATTTATGCTATTAAAATTTAATACATAGGGTTAGGTGTTGAACCTACATTCCGATTTTGCTAACAAATCAGATAGCTCTGTTGAAAATTGTAGATTTACTTTTATTTAGAAATAATGTAGACTTTTTTATAGATAGATGATCAGGCCAGTCTTTGTGACAAATAGAATCACCAAAACATACACATAAGAAAGGGAAATGTAAAGATGATTTTCCAATAACTAAGTGGATCCACTTTTTACTGTTGTACAAATACAGCGGTTTTCAGGTATAACGACGATGAAGGGACCACTGTAATTTCGCCGTTATATCCGAAAGTCGTTACAGGCAAAGGGAAAGAGATAGCGTATATGTAGTTGCAAAAGTTTACTTAACACTCAGAATATCACTTTGTAACTGAACCATAACGAAAGGTACACACTCATAAACCTACCTAGCTAATATCTATAAACAAAAAAAGGTCACCATAGTTGCTGACCATCTGTGTGAATGTAAACAAAAGATATGAAAGCTCTTTGTGTCTTTAACAGACGCACCGACTCCGGTAGCAATATCTGCATGGGATTTCCAGGAATTTGTTACTAATAATTCATTAAAAAAACAGCCGCTACACCCGAACTCGGCGTTACATCCAAAGTCGCTATTAGCACATGAATTTTGTACTAAAGTATGCTTTAAGTTCACGGGACTTGGATTGAACGTCGCTATAGCGAAATGGTCGCTAAAACCAAGGTCGTAATAAATGAAATCCACTGTAGTAATTTATTGTTGTGACATCAATAAAAGCATTATTATGTGGTGTTTCAGGCATTTCAGATGAAGAGATGTCTGGATAAGTCAAAGTTGATGGACGCCCTGAAGCATGCTTCCACAATGCTCGGAGAGCTGCGGACGTCCCAGCTGTCACCTAAGGGCTACTATGAGCTTTGTATCCTTTAATTTGCAAATTCTCTAGCCTCGCTCCAATGTTTTATAGAGCTGGGTCGACTCTGATAACCGATAGCAGGAGAAACACAACAGTGTAGACCCTCTTGGTACTTGGTACTTGGTGAGCGGGCTCTTTTCCGCAACTAGGCCGTAAATCGGCCCTTTTTGCGTGAGCGCCGATGACCCTCACCCTCATATAGAAAAAAAAAGGTTATTTAACAATTGATTGGAAAAAAAATCTCATTTAATTCAATTCATTTATATGGACTTTATTTATTTAATATTATTTGATGACAGGCGAGCAGCATAAGCTGATGTATGATATCTTGCGGTGTTGAAATTAATTCAACTCAACACAATTTTCTCTTTTTTAATCCACAAGTAATTCATTTTTATTATTTTATAAATCACAACACTTAGTACCATCAAATTCACAACCTTACCTAACTTAATGATCAGTCTAATCTTGGTATCAGATTACAACCCAGTCCATTGAGCCATAGTCAGCTTGTGTAAGAAGCAACCATCCAGTAACTTTCACCGCATTACTTCAAAGTAGGCCAAGTAAGTCCACCTCGCAATTCAAAATCGGTCAAGCCAATTTAGTACCAGTTTGTATAGGAATAGACAAACATGAGCCGTGGTAGCTCAGTGGGAGAACAGCCGCTTCGTATTCTTGAGGTGGCGGGTTCAAACCCCGACTCGTACCAATGAGTTCTTTGGGACTTATGTACGAATTTATAAACCACTGGCTTTTCGGTGATGGAAAACATCGTGAGGAAACCTGCATATGTCCGGAGAAGAAATTCAATGGCGTATGTGAATCCACCAACCCGCATTTGGCCAGCGTGGTGGAATATGGCCTAATCACCCTTCGAGGGTAGACCTGTATCCCAGCAGTGGGAGAATTAAAGGTTACATATGAAAAAAATAAGACAAACATGCATCCTACTAAATATTATAAACGCTAAAGTTTGTAAGAAAGTATGGATGTATGTTTGTTACTCTTCACGCAAAAACGGCTGAACGGATTTACATGAAATTTGGAATGAGGGTTGTTCATCGTCTGGCTTACCATATAGGCTACTTTATATCCCGGAAAACGCGGGTGAAACCGCGGGGTGCAGCTAGTTCTTACATATCAGGGTTGGTTCCATAGTAAAAGTTGTTCGTAATAATGAGTACTATGAGCCCTTTCCACACAACCCTGTATAATCTAAATACATATTTCCTTAACACCGACCCCAGACATGGCAATCACAGACGAGCTCCGTCACTTAGAGCTATACCTCATCGAAGAGTTCCAGAAGGGCCGGAAAGTGGCTGATTTGTATGAGTTGGTGCAGTATGCTGGCAACATCGTTCCGCGGCTGTACTTGCTGATTACTGTGGGGCTGGTCTATATCAAAACTAATACAAATCTTAGGAGGGATCTGCTGAAGGTATTTCTATTTTGTATAGTCGTAGAAAACCTACCCCCCTAGGCCCCTAGCTAAGTTATATTCATAATATAAACACGATAGAAAAGTAGGAAAATGTACGGGAATGAGTTTCTAAAATCTATTTATAGATTCTATAGGTATATTCTATGACAGAAACGTTCCCATACATTTTTCCTACTTTTCTATAGCTATTCTATTATGGAATTGTAACTTGGCTAAGGGGTTGCATACATCCAGACAAAAATACAAAGCCAAAATAAAATTGTTGTAATCTAAATTAGGCTTTGTACTACCGGCATAAGGCTTAAATTAGTCAGCTTTTCTAAAATGCACCCAAACTTTTGTTAAATTTTGTAATGCAATATCTGTGTTTCGAAATATGTGCTTTAATCCAATACCAATAAAGCTCATTATATTCCAGGATCTAGTAGAGATGTGCCGTGGGGTTCAGCATCCGCTGAGAGGGCTGTTCCTCAGGAATTACCTGCTTCAGTGCACCCGGAATGTTCTGCCTGATACTACTGATGCGCCCAATGATAATGAGGGGACGGTCAGTATTTATCATATCTATACTACAATATACAAAATAAAGAGTTAAAGTTTGTATGTATGTATATAATAGGCATGACGACAGTATCAAAAAATCGCCGATTCAATGCTTTCATGGGACTAGCCAGATTAAAAAAATTTAAAACACATGTTTAGTTTTATTTTTAAAAAACAGATTATTAAGATTTTCAATAAATTAAAACATTAAAATACAGCAACTTGTCAGAAACAACAATCACAGCGTATGACGTCACGCTTCAGTGAACTCAGGTCATCCGCCGCTCATCACGCATAGACACAATGACATGTTTACTAGCCGTGACGTCAAATCGACGCCATGACACAAGCAAGCTGTTTTCGGGCACTGTTGAAAAAATATGTGAAAAATGGCTTCAAACTTCGTTAAAGTTAAGTTTATTACCGAAATAAAGGCTTTTTTTGTAAATAGTAAATGTGTACTCACATTATGGAAGAGGATTTTAAAATCTTTCGTCACGCCTATTATATAAGTTTCTAGAGGATACTTTCTGAAACTACTGGTACGATAAAAAAACTCACTAATGGACAGCTACACTATCCCATAGTGCTATCTTACTTTACCTGCTGCTAATAATCACAATACATGCGTTTGTGTGTGTTTCACCGCACAGTTGTATTGAAAGTGGGCTTTATGCGCCTGGCGTGTGTAGCCGCATTCGCGTTGCACAAAGAAATACACTTAAAGGGTTATTACACTACGCGGTATTCAGACAGTCTTAGTACGACTGTCTTAAAATCTAACTAGGCAAGCTCGCTATTACACTGGGCTGAATACCGCATGCTAACTCATTTGCAAAGCGTACGTAGTCGGTGACGGTTGTCGCGCGATGGGAAAACTTTCAAAGCACCAGAAAATCGCCATAGCTCTTGCCGCGTCTATTAATTTAAATACAAAAAAGAAAAGAAAAATATGGGTGAAAGAGTATTTACTTTTGCGAGAAAAATTATCAAATATGCAAATACTGAGTGTTTTGGAACCATGTGACTTAAGAAACTACCTTCTTAGAAAGTAGTACTAGAAAGTACTTCTTTTTCTTTCGAACACGCCATGGTGCACGCGGCCACAGCAAACAAACGTATACGACCGTCTTTGCTCTGCGGCTGCCGCGCGCTGACTGAACGGTCTAAGCGTGCTAAGTCTTATTACACTACGCGGTATTCAGCCAGCAAGCGAGTAAGCACGGCCGAACCCATTCGGTCAGTCTAATTAGACAGGCTAACTTGCTAGCTCTTATTACATTAAGCTAAATCTTTGTAAGACTGTCTGAATACCGCGTAGTGTAATAACCCTTTTACTTGTTAAAAACTTTGTATTACTTTTCCAGGTTCGTGACGCCGTTGACTTTGTGTTGATGAACTTTGCAGAAATGAACAAGCTGTGGGTCAGGATGCAACACCAAGGACATTCTAGGTATGCTATCAATTTTATAGCACTGAACTGTTTATAATTATTGTGACAAGTAATTAGTGTAAACATCATAGCCGACGCAGATTTCAAACCTTATTCTGCAAAACTATGGGATGGCATTGTATGTGTTAAACCACACAATTTGTTATAGAGGTTAGATGCGTTATAATATTTAAATAATAAATAAGCCACACTGAACCATGTCCGGGTTGCTACCTTGCTATCTTTGTAGAGGCGTGAGATCCTTCGCCCCGCAGTTATGCTTTACCGTAAAAGAAGATAATATAATATACAAGGTTTTCTATTTACTAAGCGCTGTTTTCGTGATAATACACCTGATTCCTAGGAATCGCGTCGCGAGCGCTGTAAACATATTTTTTGCAGTTTTTTGTATTTTTTGTACGCTGTTTTCTAAATATAGTCCTTATTCCCAGGGACAAAGAGCGTCGCGAGCGTGAACGCTCCGAGCTCCGCATCCTAGTCGGCACAAACCTCGTCAGGCTGTCCCAACTGGAGTCCGTGACAGTAGACCACTACCGGCGGATGGTGCTGCCCGGGATACTGGAGCAGGTGGTCAGCTGCCGGGATGCTATCGCGCAGGAATATCTCATGGAATGCATCATTCAGGTATTGTCAAAGACCACCGAAATGCGGACCCTAGTTTGTACGAAGAAAGTCGACTCCTAGTTGGTGCAACCTCGTGTTGTGGTGCAAGTTACATTTTTTATGGAGTAAAAAGTGCGCCACCTGGTGTTCATAATATGAAGTACAATTACTTCCATACAAATTTTAGATTACGTTAACGCGATCGAATAGTGAAACAAGAACATTATTTTTACGAAACAAAAAACAAAAACCGACTTCAAAAGACCGACTATTGAGTTATTCATCTATTTGTCGCGCACGTACTAAATGCAAATTTAAGACTTATATGGTTTTCTCATGGATACCATTATCAGAACTGGACTAAATTGAAATGGGACCAAATGGGAAGCGTCAGCTTTCTAATAAAAAAAGAATCATCAAAATCGATTCACCCAGTCAAAAGTTATGAGGTAACAAACATAAAAAAAAAAAACATGCAGTCGAATTGATAACCTCCTCCTTTTTTGAAGTCGGTTAAAAAAAACTCGCACTGGGCACTCAGGTGACTTGAATATTCTGACAGCAGGGCTACTTACCCAATGGCCTGTACGATCTTTTACCATGGCCATAACCTTAAATAAAAATAAACCTTAAGAAATGCCTTGTCCACAGGTTTTCCCGGACGAATTCCACCTGGCCAACCTGCAGCCGTTCTTGAAGTCCTGCGAGGAACTGCAGCCCGGAGTCAACATTAAGAACATCATTATAGCGCTTATTGAACGGCTCGCCAGCTATAGCCAAGTATGTTTTATTTTTGTTATAATTAAACACGGGAATACTCACGTAAAAATTAAGTCGTCTACTACGACTAGTTTCGGTCACATTCGGTAACCTTCATCAGGCGAGTTTACAAACGTGACGCGCTCGCGGTTGCGTCTCGTTTGGCACTGCGGACCGCGGCGCGCCGCGCGCGTAATGAGAGTGGTTGCTCTGCGGGCACGGGGGGGGGGGGGCGGATAGAGTCCCGCGCTGCGCCGGCGCACACTGGACTTCCTCGTCGCTGGAGTCCTCCTGTGCCAGGTTGGGAATATTCCAGCAAGCGGAGCTGACCGCGTCGTCACCAGACCTGTCCACTCCCCCACGATGACCATGAAGACATGGTCTCCACGTCGGTGGCATTCTCCATCCCCCATCTCTATTGAAATTAGGCGCGCCACGGTCCGCAGTGCCAAACGAGACGCAACTCGAAGGATACATGTTGTTGTGTTCTTTTTTGCTCGTCTTTTGGAGAGCCCGTCTGGGGAAGTAACCTTTGCCAATTCCACCGCCAAGCAGTAATGTGCAAACATTACTGTGTTCCGGTTGGAAGGGCATTGTTTCCAGCGAAATTTTAGGGCAAATAGGAGACGACAGGGTAGGGTATCTCAGGGGGACGAGCGCGGTGCTGTTCCGCGCAGGGTTTTGAATTGTATGAGTTCAAAATTTTGGGTGATAAGTACCTGTTATGGGCTAAAGTGACGGCTAACATCAGGCGAGCGATTTGCTTGTCTCGTCACTCAATAACATAAAATAAAGTCGGTTTACTGACGATAGTTGAACGTGACAACGTCATAAGAAAATACTGATAGAATGGTTTCATTTTTCAAAAGAAAAATTTTATTTTATTTTATTTTATTTAATTAAGGTACAAAAGTAATTGACAAATAGGAAAATATAATAGAATATAGGAAATTGCACTTCAAGCCTTAAATGGAACGCCTCAGAACGAGGTAACGGCACATGCGTCATGTTTTTTCGTACTTGCACCCGACTCCATCGAATTATAAGACGTTATCACGTCAAAAATAACCGCTCCACATTTTCCTTTGTGTTGTTCTTCCTTTATATTGATTGACAGAATTGTTCCTAATAATTATTCGGAAAGAATTTTGTTAAATGGGTTCCGTGTTGATAGAATTAATCTTAATTTTTTCAGCGTAACGAAGGCAATATAAACCTGAGCGTGGTCCTAGAGGATGGCAAAGAGCAGGAAGTTCAGCTGTTTGAGGTGTTCTCCGATCAAGTGGCGGCCATCACACAGGCAAGTGTATACAGGGTTATTCATAAAGGGTATGCTAAGGGTATGAACAACTTTAACTATGGGACCAACTCGAAATTCGCGAAAAAAAATCAGCTATTCCATACATTATGTCGAGTGGTCATTGACATTTTTCTATGGAACAGCTGTTTTTTTTTTTCGCGAAGTGCGGGTTATAAAAGTTGTTCATAATGATGAGTACTATGAGCCTATGCGTCTTGAATACTTAATGTGCTCTTCTTTAAAGACAATAACAATAGACAATGGAGAGATATTTATTTAAAGCAAAAACATACAAAAAAAAAGAAAACTATTGTAACGGAAATGCACTTTATTTCAGAATCGTATGGACATGCCACCGGAAGACACCTTAAGCCTGCAGTTGGCACTACTGAAGCTCGCGCAGCGCTGCCATCCTGACAAACTTAACTATGTTGACCGAGTGTTGGCGCATACAGACAAAATTTGCTCAGACATACATCAAAATAGGTATAAATTAATTGTTTTATTGTTGTTTTTGCGCATTTGATGGTATTTGGCGTTTGGGACGCAAAATGTTATGAAAAATGTTCTCAAGTTATTAAATATAGCAGCGCCTTCCGGTTTTATCGGATATTCTAGTACAATCATAAAATTTTCAAGGATAAATAGAAGTCAAAATCGAAAGTATTATCCATTTCAGGTGTTTTCCGTGATTAAGTAACAAACGTCAAAACATACAAACCTCCACATTTATAATATTAGTAATAAGTAGAATTACCAAGATAGCAAAAATATGATACACCCTGTGACTTCAACTTTCAGAAGTGGGATACAAAACCGCTAAAACAAATCTCTTTTCCCAGCGGCAAAACCCATCTAGACCACAACACGCCGGTCTTCAAAGAACTAATGAAGATCCTCAAGCTACCAGCTGATCACTACAAGAACATACTCACCCTGATCAAGCTGCAGCACTACCCGCCCCTGATCGCGCACCTCAGTCCCCCGGGCAAGCGAGCTATAGCCGCTCACTTGATCAATGATGTTCTGGAATCGGATACTTTTATATCCACGCCGGAAGATGCAAGTAACATGATTTAGCTACAGTTTTATGCCAATGTAAATACGCCAATCGACGTGCGTTAAATATTTTGCCTAGTGATGATTGGGATTCAGTGGCACGCGGGCAGTGGTTCACCAGCCCTGGTCTAGGCAATAGGTTCTCAAAACAATGCCTCTCTTTCTGCTTCCTCTCCCTGATCATACACCTAAAGACACTTATATCAATACCGGGATACGGTGGTATGGAGAAGATGCGATGGTATGGCATTGTTTCCAGCGAAATTACAGGGCAAATGGGAGATTAAACAACTTATATCTCAGGGTGACTTGCGCAGTGCTGTGCCGCGCAGGGTCTTGAATTCTGCGAGTTCAAAATTCTGGGTGGCGCAGACCTGTTATGGGCAAACGTGACGTTTATCATCAGGCGAGCGATTTGCTCGTCTCGTCACCCAATTACATAAAAAAAAAAAAGATAATAAATATAGAACTCCAGGAAATCAGCATTGTGCAATGCTGATTTCCTGGAGTTCTATATATTCATGCTGAGATGGGTCTTTTTGACGTTTTTCTTTTATTTATCGTTTAAAAACACTTCTCATATTGTGTTTGCACTAAAATCAAGTTAAATGACACTCGACAAAATGTTGACATTGGGCCCAAGTTTGAAGGCATTTTAAGACAGATCTAAACTAACTAAAAATATATCTGTCTTTATCATTGCAAGCCATTAGACAAGGATGCCAATAGTTTTAAAAAATTTAGATCTGTCTTAAAAAGCCTTCAAACTTGGGCCTATTGTCTCGTTATTTCAGTGTTAGACAGTAAAAAGTGTTCATAATTCATACCCCATCCGTATAAGCTTTTTAAAACCGTACTAACTTGAAATGTTTCCCGTTCCAGGTGGAGGCAGTTCTAAGCATGCTGGAAGTGCTGGTGAAGGAGCCCGAGGCGGCGGCGCCGGAGCCCGACGCGGAGGACTTCATGGAGGAACAGGGCTTGCTGGCCAGGTAATGTACTAACTCACACAGCTTTATACAAGGTAATAAGGAAAGGGTATGCTAAGCTGGAAATAGCGTATAGTACTCATCATTTTGAACAACGGGGCCAAATCTGAAATAGCGAATAAAAATATCAGCTGTTTTATAGAAAAATGACAATGACACTCGACAAAATGTATGGAACCGCTGTTTTTTTCTCGTGAATTTCGGGTTGGTCCCATAGTAAAAGTTGTTGATAATGATAAGTACTATGAGCCCTTTTCGGCTTAGCATACCCTTTATGAATAACCCTATAAAACTTTTAGTAATGGATCCGACATTCATCAATCTACTTTACAATATATGGTCAAGCTGACCTGAACATGTTTAATACAATTGTAGACTTGCCATGTTTATGCTGAATGGATGAACGGATCTGTATGAAATTTGTATTGAAATTGTCTGACACTAACACAAAAAAGAGTGTGTGTACTTATGTACACGCGTAAGAAGTTATACTTCTTTGGCGTATGGAAAATTAAATTATACATACCGACAATTAACCTCAAATCTATAAATGCACTCAAAACAGTTTATTCAAATCAGTTTTATCACTAATATTCAATATTATATAGATATACTAATAAATAATAAATTATTAGTAAATCCTATCACCGTCGTATATGAAATTGATATAATAAAACACCAAAATAATATTTATTTATTCACACTGTTTAATTGTACTCTTACGAAACACGTGTTCTAAATATAAAAATACTAGAATATACAACTTGGACATAGTTATCAATTTTCATGTCACCTAGAACTAACTTCACGATATAGAATTTAGGTATCGGTGTGCGCGCGCATCGTGCCACCTAGAACTAACTTCACGATGTAGAATTTAGGTGTCGGTGTGCGCGCGCATCCTAAAAATTCACTCTCATCATTTTTTTCTATCGCACCATAAGAAGTATAACTTCAAAAATGTCAATGACATTTATATTTATTTTTTGTAAAAGTGGCTATGTAACTTGCTATTATTTATGGCCAATAAATATTTCTGATCGTTTTGACAAAACTATCATAATACAAGGTAGATAAACCATCTTCCATCTTCTTTTTGCGTTATCGTTGTCTTCTTTACTTCTTTCTCTTCAACACACAACAATCTTTTATTCCAGACTAATCCACCACTTCAAGTCGGACTCGGCCGATCAGCAGTACCTCATTCTGAGCGCGTCGAGGAAGTCGTTACAAGGAGGCGGCGCGAGGCGCATACAGCACACCTTCCCACCGATACTGTTCCACGCGTACCGCCTCGCGTTTGTTTATAAGGACCTTAAGGATCAGGTAATAAGGGCTGGTTTTGTTTAGCATACTGCTAAAAGTAGTCGGAAAACGTATGTCCAAGAGACAAGGAATTTTGCTATTTTACAGTACAGACGAAAAACTGTCAATTGCAAAAGAATTTTTAATTAAAGCACAGCTAGACAATGGAAAACAATAATTCTTTATTGACACCACAAAAAAAAAGTACAAACAGTAGCTCAATACCAAAACATATTTTTGACTAAGATTCCTCTTTTTCAGGATGAAATGTGGGAGAAGAAATGCCAGAAAATCTTCCAGTTCTGCCACCAAACTATCAGCATGCTGGTTAAAGCGGAGCTCGCGGAATTACCACTCAGGTATTCATACCATACATATACAGCGTTATCAAAAAAAGGGAATGCGTATCCGAAAAGTCTCATAGTACTCATCATTATGAACAACTTTTACTAAGTGACAAACCCGGAATTCGCGAAAAAAAGTCAGCTGCTCCATAGAAAAATGTCAATGGCACTCGACAAAATGTATGGAACAGCTGATTTTTTTTTCGCGAATTCCGGGTTGGTCCCGTAGTAAAAGTTGTTCATAATGATGAGTACTATGATAACCTAGAATATCGAAGGTGTCCAACCAGTCACCTTGTGTATGTATCCATACAAAACTTTACCTCTATAATGGGCCCAAGTATGAAGGCATTTTAAGACAGATCTAAACTAACTAAAAATATATCTGCCTTTATCATTGCAAGCCATTAGACAAGGATGCCAATAGTTTTAGAAAATTTAGATCTGTCTTAAAAAGCCTTCAAAGTTGGGCCTAGTATTAGTATAGATAAATCGGCGTTTAATGACCAATACATTTGATAGCCACTAGACACGCAGCCATTTTCTTTCCTTTTCCCAACTTATGTTTTTTATATAAAACTAGCTGAACCTCGCAAATTCACCCGCGTTAAAAAATAAAAAGTATCCTATGCCACTTCTAATACCTCCAAGAATATGTGTACAAAGTTTCATGATGATCGGTTAAGTAGTTTCGCGTGAAAGCGTAACAAACAAACTTACATTCACATTTATAATATTAGGGATAAGGGATAATAAGTGGCAAATAAGCGACGGGGCACCTGATGGTAAGTCACCGCCGCCTATGGACACTTCCAATACCCGAGGCATCTTCTTCATCATCTTCAGTGCGTTACCTACCTCTGAGAACTCTATGTAACACATACTTTCTTTTTCCCAGATTATATCTCCAAGGAGCGCTCGCCATCGGCGAGATCGGTTTCGCGAATCACGAAACCATCGCGTACGAGTTTCTGTCGCAGGCCTTCTCTCTCTACGAGGACGAGATTTCGGATAGTAAAGCGCAGCTCGCCGCCATCACGCTGCTTATAGCTACGTTTGAACAGATGAGCTGTTTTGGTGAGATATCCTTACTTTTTATAAACTACTTTAACAGCGATTCATTTTTATATACTTAAAAGATTTGATGATAGGCAAACAGTATACGCTGATGTGCCTATATCTCCCAGTGTGGTAAATTATTTATTCATTATCAGTCAGTATTTATCCGTCAGCACAATTGTCTCTTTTTTTTAAACCACAAGTCTAATTTATTTTTAAAAGTGTTCTAAGTCTTGGCTGGTATAACATCTTCAGGCAATCTGTTCCAGTTATAGACCATTCTGTTGTTTAGGATATTGAACGCTTTATTAGAGCTAATTTGATTTTTTCCTATGTATTTCAGGCGCAGAAAACGCAGAACCAATGCGTACGCAATGTGCTTTAGCAGCGAGCAAACTCCTGAAGAAACCCGACCAAAGCCGCGCCGTCGCACTCTGCGCGCATCTCTTCTGGAAACCGGCTAAAGACGGGGTGCAGGTCAGTTGGAATTAGTAACACTTCTTCTAGAAAAACCAAAAAAATACTTTTTGGGTCACAAAAACATAGATAGATACATACTCGTAAGTGCTCCTGAGGCAAAAACCGATCCCAACTCAGCATATGCTGGCATTCTGTTGGAACCGGCAAGTGACGTCACGCACGCTACGACGCTATTGTGCAAACAGATAATTACAACCGTGACGAGGACAAAATAATAAAATAAAAACTAGCTTTAGCCGGCTAAACACGGGGGGCAGGTCAGTGCGAATTTGAAGTTGTCAGTGGGAATTAGTGTCACTTCTTTAACCGGCTAAGGATAGGGTGCAGGTCAGTGGGAATTAGTGTCACTTCTTTAACCGGCTAAGGATAGGGTGCAGGTCAGTGGGAATTAGTGTCACTTCTTTAACCGGCTAAGGATAGGGTGCAGGTCAGTGGGAATTAGTGTCACTTCTTTAACCGGCTAAGGATGGGGTGCAGGTCAGTGGGAATTAGTGTCACTTCTTTAACCTGCTAAGGATGGGGTGCAGGTCAGTGGGAATTAGTGTCACTTCTTTAACCGGCTAAGGATAGGGTGCAGGTCAGTGGGAATTAGTGTCACTTCTTTAACCGGCTAAGGATAGGGTGCAGGTCAGTGGGAATTAGTGTCACTTCTTTAACCGGCTAAGGATAGGGTGCAGGTCAGTGGGAATTAGTGTCACTTCTTTAACCGGCTAACGATAGGGTGCAGGTCAGTGGGAATTAGTGTCACTTCTTTAACCGGCTAAGGATGGGGTGCAGGTCAGTGGGAATTAGTGTCACTTCTTTAACCGGCTAAGGATGGGGTGCAGGTCAGTGGGAATTAGTGTCACTTCTTTAACCGGCTAAGGATGGGGTGCAGGTCAGTGGGAATTAGTGTCACTTCTTTAACCGGCTAAGGATAGGGTGCAGGTCAGTGGGAATTAGTGTCACTTCTTTAACCGGCTAAGGATAGGGTGCAGGTCAGTGGGAATTAGTGTCACTTCTTTAACCGGCTAAGGATAGGGTGCAGGTCAGTGGGAATTAGTGTCACTTCTTTAACCGGCTAAGGATAGTGTGCAGGTCAGTGGGAATTAGTGTCACTTCTTTAACCGGCTAAGGATGGGGTGCAGGTCAGTGGGAATTAGTGTCACTTCTTTAACCTGCTAAGGATGGGGTGCAGGTCAGTGGGAATTAGTGTCACTTCTTTAACCGGCTAAGGATGGGGTGCAGGTCAGTGGGAATTAGTGTCACTTCTTTAACCGGCTAAGGATGGGGTGCAGGTCAGTGGGAATTAGTGTCACTTCTTTAACCGGCTAAGGATGGGGTACAGGTCAGTGGGAATTAGTGTCACTTCTTTAACCGGCTAAGGATGGGGTGCAGGGCAGTGGGAATTAGTGTCACTTCTTTAACCGGCTAAGGATGGGGTGCAGGTCAGTGAGAATTAGTGTCACTTCTTTAGACTGGCTAAAGACGGGGTGTAGGTCAGTGGGAATTAGTGTCACTTCTTTAGACTGGCTAAAGACGGGGTGTAGGTCAGTGGGAATTAGTGACACTTTTTTTAACCGATTAAAGATGGGGTGCATGTCTACTGACCTGCACAAACAACTGTTTGTTTTGTTTATGTAAAAGAGCGGTGAACAAGCAGACGGTCAGCCTGATGTTAAGCAGAACCGTCGCCTATCCCAACACTAGCGGCGTTAATTATGCTTTGCCAGCCCGGAGAGTGCCTTTAGACTCCCTTTTTAAAACTCCCCATGTTGTAGTTCGGCGAGAAGACCTTCGATGGTGCGGTGTGCTTTCCTTTAAAGAAGTATTGTATTGCCTTTCTCGATATTCTCACCGTTAACACTTTGGCTGCGGGAAACACATACCTTGTGTTTTCCTTTGCGCGACGCGAGTGCGGCTACACACGCCTGGCGCGTAAAACAACGTGTTTGACTATTAGCTGTACAGGCAAGCGCATGTGATTATTAGTCGCAGTCAAAGCTTTAGATGAGGTGCAGATCAGTGGAAATTAATGTCATTTATTTTTGTCCCGTCTATAGATGGGGTGCTTGTCATTGACTTGCACAAACCACTGTTTGTGCTTTCCTTTCTGTAATATCAATAAATAAGTATTGTATTGCCCTCCTTGACGTTCTCACCGTTATTGAACTCTTCAAAGACTATATTCCATCATACTGTCTCCCCCAGTGGCCACTAAACGAGGCGGCGCGCGCGCTGGACTGCCTGCGCAAGGCGGCGCGCGTGGCGCAGCAGTGCATGGACGGCGGCGTGCAGGCGCAGCTGCTGGCCGAGCTGCTGGGCCGCCACGCGCAGCTGCGCGAGCGCGGGAACCCGGCGCTCACGCCGCCGCTCATACACGCGGTCGGGACTCGTGACAACAACAACCTACATTCCACCATTCATTTTAAGCTATTGCATAGCTTCTATCGCGGGCCTTGAGTGTGGAGACCTAATCCAGAAATTCCGTAACGAAAATAACCTAAGACACAGCGGTGATACTTTTTATTAGTTTTGCCATCTATCGATGAATAGCAGAACTTTTAATGACTTTTTGAAATATCACGCTTGTCTCTTTAGTTCAGCAACTCGCCTCTAGGTGGCATTGGTTAATGAGATAATCATAATTATAATTGCATAAGTTGATAAAAAATGCTATGCAATAGCTTTACCGCGGCACTCCCCGAGTGCCACTCGTCTTTTTTATTTATTTTTTTCTCATTTTGATCCGCCATTCATTTTCAACACGCTTTTATTACCATAGAATAGAACATGGTACATCATTCAAAAAGTAGGTTTTTGAAAATAAATGTTAAGTTTGACTAGTCGTTATTGGCATACAGGGTAACAAGAAAAGTGTTAAGAAAACTTAAATTCCACCATTTTTTTTTCTCATTTTGTGTTTTACAGAATGGGTATGCTAAGCCGAATAGGGGTCATAGTACTCATTATGAACTACTTTTACTTTGGGACCAACGCGGAATTCGCAAAATAAATCGGCTACTGTTTTGGTTAATAATATCTGAAAAATGTCGATGTAGATGTTTCAAATTTTTATCGATTTTCGCTTATAACTTTGTAATTTTAGATTCTACGACTAAAAATTACTTGACCAATGTTGTAGAGAATTTTATTTGCAACAAAAAAAGGTTTAGAATTTTTGTTTTGAAACCTATAGTTTGTCAGATAACATAAAACAATTTGTACCCCTTTTCCAAGATGGCGGCTGTGGAACATGGATAAGATCCCCTAAAACTTGTTAACTTTAAACTAACCCCTCCTTGATATCTAAAAATAAAATTGCGTCCCAAGACAAATGCACGCTAAGGCCAAAAAAAATTCAATTTCAATGACTACCAAATATTTTGTTGATTCGTCGAGTGATTTTTTTTAAAGCCTGCTGCATACCTCGACTTTCTCTTAATTCGAACAAACCTTCAACTACACCAAGCTTACATTCTTCTACTCTTTTATCACAACCTTTTTAATTTCCAGATAATACAAAAGATCCGCGAAGAACTGGCCAACTTAGATCAATCAGAGGAAGTGGACCAAGTAACCCGTCACTTCCACAATACGCTGCAACACCTGCGCAACCGCATGGAGTGTCCCGACCCGGACGGACTCGGGTACGAGGGACTCGTGTTGTCTTAAACATGGAGGAGAAATAGTGAAATCGATGTCAAAACAGAAAAATAGTGAAAAAGTCGACTTGAAAACTTAAGAATTGTACTCGACTTGGCAAAAACTGTAAAATTAGTGGGTTGGATATGTTACGAAAGATCATAGTTATAAGCTGTGTGCGTAGCACAACTTTGACGTAAAAACCTTCGCACACTTTTCTATCGAATACTCGCTAAGTATTTCACGTCAAAGTTGTTCTAGGCACACTGTTGACAGATCCTATCTCACATCTCACGAAAATAGTACGCTTAGGGCAGCATAAGCTAGTCTATTGAATCCTCAGCTGTGAAATTTGGACTGGAAACATGCATATATAAAACATACATGATATTGATAGAAATCATTTATCTATTTGTTTTCCTTTTTTGTGGCTAGATAAATTAAGACCACACTTATAACCATAATTTGGTCATATTTTCTTTAATATTGGTTGCTTAGAAGGAAATGACAGGGGCGTGTCTATAACAGACCTGTATAGATTTTATAAAAATAATTATTACTAGCGGCCCATCCCGGCGTCGCACGGGTGGACATTGTTCTGAAAAAAGATTTTCCCGCTTTTATGTTGAATTTTTTTCTGAATTTTCTTTGCTATAAACCTCACGGAGCCCGAGACCTTTCCAACGAATGCAAAACCGTGGAAATCGGTTCATGCGTTCTGGAGTTATAGCGTCAGGAAGGAAAACCCGACTTATTTTTATATAGTAGATTATTGCTCCAGCGGCATTAGCTAGAAAATAGGGGAATACATTTTGTATGGAGAATCACACGTCCGCTTTATCTTAACACTTTAACTGCTGAAAACACATACCTTGTTGTTCCTTGTGCAACGCGAATGCGGCTGCTCACGACAGGCGCGTAAAGCCCACTTTCAGTACAACTGTGCGGTAAAACAAACGCATGTAATTATTAGCAGCAGGTAAAGTGTTAGAGACAATCTAATTGGTCGTTTTGTAATCTAGCAAAAATGATTGTTAGTAAAGCCTGTTGTTTTGGAATGAGACCCAAACATTCCTCAAATCCCAAAATGTATTTCTCGTTGAACTGTGTTATTTTGTAAATAGAATCATGAAGTTGTATAGTAAGGATTATTTTATGAGATTGTATGTTACTTGGTTACGATAGTAAATTTTATATTCAAATAAAAATGATATAGCAATCGTGAATCTTTTATTTAAATAAACTTAGGACATCCGGATGAAATAGAATATAGCTTCAGCTTACTTCAAGAAGTCATTATCTACAAAATACTGCTAGGCTGGACGCAACTTGTTGTTGGAGCTCATCTTGTTTATAATAATTCCTTGAAAAAGATCACCGAATGTGTTCGAAACTAGTCGCAGTATCCAACTCAGTAAAACTTAAGAATTCCAATGTTAATTATAGCCAAAATATGTCAAAACCACGTTAATTTGCATAACGTAACAGTGGGCCTAGCACAACTTTGACGTAAAAATACGTAGCGAGTATTCGATAGAAAAGTGTATGCCATTTACACCCGTCAGGGGCATACTTAACAGTCGTAAATGGCGTACACTTTTCTATCGAAAACTCGCTACGTATTTTTACGTCTAAGTTGTGCTAGCCCCACAGTTGTTGACTGCCCTAGCCGACGATAGAATCTATAAATAGATCATAGAAATGACATTCCCATACATTTTCCTAGTTTTCCATAGCTTATCGATTATAGCATTGCAACTTGGCTAAGAAAACTAGGTTACTTTGTATCCCGAAAAAATCAAGTTCTTTTAGGTAAGTATGTCGTACCGCGGTTTACAAATAAAACAATACATTATCGTATTTAAACCATATAATGTTCTTAAAATTACAGAAAGTACAAATCAAATCAGAGTATCCTATTCCCTTGCACATTATTTCTGTTATTCAGCACAATCTTTTCTTGCCGCTTTTTCTCTTCTTTGAAAGCTTCTTTGTTGGCTTTCTTTTCTATTCTTCTCTCTTTTCTGTACTCTTTGAGAAGCCGCTTACGTTCCTTCTTCTCTTCTGGGCTTTCGTCCTTAGCTCTGAAAATAATAAAATAATGAAATGCAATCTAGAGGTAAGTTTTTATATGACGACTGGCTAGCCCTAGTGTCAGAATTTTAGAGTGTAAAAGAGAGAAAAAAGAAGGCAAAAAAGAAAGGGAAAGAAAAGAGGCAGAGTGGAAAATTCTGTCTCCAAACACCTCTAACCGTGTATATGTACGGTATTAACTTGTATAAGTATCAGATACTCGACGGACCGTCTTCATTCTTCCTATTTGATACAAATGAACTACCCTACAAAAATTCATGAAGATCTACGTTTTGATTTGTACAGCCAAGGAATGAAACAGACTACCAGCTTCCTTGTTTCTTGAGATACAATCTTGGGCTTTTCAAGGTCAGAGTGAATAGGTATTTTCTTGGTTTGGCTGCTTTATTTTCGACTGCGTCGTCGCTTAACATCAGGCGAGTTGGTGGCCAAACGCGGACTTATTCGCGATAAAAAAACAGAGTCAACGGCAGGCAAGTTATCGCCGAACAAAGATACCTAAGTTTTTTATTACTTGGCCTAAATTATTTAATACTAGGCCTTAATTATTTATTACTAGGCCTAGTTTTATTTATCACTAGCTGATGCTAGGGGCTTCCTGCTGAATGCGCAGGTTTTAGGCTACAATAACCCTGAGTGCTATATGCTATATCCCCAAACTTACGACGCCGAAAGCTGAGCAGCATTGGGCACGAAGTTTCGGGCATCAGCATACATACATACTACACAATTACAGTAATATGAATAGTACATTTTATGCTATTAAGTGACGAGACGAGCAAATCGCTCGCCTGATGTTAAACGTCACGTTTGTCCACAACAGGTCTGCGTCACCCAGAATTTTGTACTCATACAATTCAAAACCCTGCGCGGCGCAGCACCGCGCTCGACACCCTGAGATATATGTAGATGTTTCATTATAGTATTTATGATTCTTTTTTATTATAATTACCTGATAGACAGTACAGATAACGTAGACAGAATAGTGTCTGCATTCGTCCTCCCTTCCTCATCCGAGTCGCTGCCACTCTTGGTCTCGTTCAGAGCGTTGAACTTGGCGAGGGATTTCATTGTGAGCTTGTTGTCGTTCCCCAAGACGTCTTTAGGAATACCTGTCTTGGGGTTGATCTGGATTTTCTGCGGTTTCTGTAAAAACATAAAAAATAAGATGTTTGACACTTTCACTGCGGAAACTAAAACTTGTGTTTTTCTTTGTGCGACGCGAGTGCGGCTGCACACGCCAGGTGCGTAAAACATCGCATTTGACTATTAGCTGCACCTAAGGCAAGCGCATGTGATTGTTAGCCGCAGTCAAAGTGTTAAAATGCTTCCCTTGGCAAATTTGTTTTAAACTGGTGCACCCAGCAGTTCCACCCGCCATCCTGATTAAAGATTAGCTCCATACCACATTTCATCAAAATCCGTTTTACCGTTATATTATTATTATTCTCAACCTTCATTCCTCCCACTGCTGGGATACAGGTCTACCCTCGAAGGGCGATCAGTGCCTCTACTTCTTCTCTACCATTGAGGACACTATTCCCTCTTTTCTATTGTTGCCTGTACTCGTATCACCTAAAAATGCTATTTCACTTACAGCTTTCAAAGAAAACGTCAAACGAATGTAATTGTCGCAATGCCTTAGTGTCATTAGTACCATGATGGTACAAGTGACACAACTTTGTATCCTTAGTACCATTAATGGTACTAGTGACAATTATTTAGGATCAGTAGTGCCATTGCATCCTATTCAATTATTATTAACTAGCTACGCCCCGCGGTTTCACCCGCGGCTAAAAGATTAACATAAATTGTCCGGGATAAAACTTCATTACTCGAATGCTAGATGGCGTTGTATGGCGTAGTAGCTAGATTTTGAGACTTTTTGACAATTATTTTTATCTTTTGTAAAAAATATTTTTTTTAATAAAAAGAATCCTATGCCACTTCTAATATCTCCAAAAATATGTGTACAAAGTTTCATGATGATCGGTTAAGTAGTTTTCGCGTGAAAGCGTAACAAACAAACTTACATTCACATTTATAATATTAGAAGGGATTTATTTTAATCAAAATTGTTGTCATGTTGTTATTTTATATCTTATTAGTATTATATTTATATGTATTAGTATATTTTTTGTAAATGTAGGTAATTTAAGTATTAGTATGTACTTTTTTCAGTGTATGTAGAGGTATAAAGTATTTATGTAGGTTTAAATGTTTTCTCTTTTGTTACACACTCTGTTTTTTTCTATTTTGGTTTATGTATCCTCTCCATCCCAAGGTTGCCTGGAAGAGGTCGCTCTTAGCGATAAAGCCGCCAGTTATTGCACTAGTTTTAAGTTTTATCATCCTTTTTGTCTGTAATTTTTGGTGTGAACAATAAAGAGTTTATCTATCTATCTATTTATCCAGGATACTTTCATAGTCTGTAGTGTTTCCATTGATGTTCAAAATGCATGAAATGGTATCTGTAGTGCATTTTCAGTGAATTAGTTACAGGCTCCGTGGCGCAACGGTAGCGCGTCTGACTCCAGATCAGAAGGTTGCGTGTTCGAATCACGTCGGGGTCAAAGGCACACTTTTTGGATACATGTCGGTTCTCACGTGTCCAGATCGTGTGTAATCTTCTTGATCTCGAAAAAAACATTGGAAACTTCTTGAAGAATGCGTTTTTACTTTTCATAATTTATGTCTTTTATTTTAGACTGCATGCTGTCTTCGCCTATAAATCTGCGACATTTTGTCTAAATTTTGTTTGTTTCAAATTTTTTTGAGAATGTGTTAGTGGACGTAGTGTTGGCAGACTTAAATAAATACCTAGTCTTGCCATAAACATTGTAACAAAGATTTTTTTTTATTGCAATTAACATTTATTACTTTAACAGTGTGTTAGTTTAATACATATTATACGGGCTGACTGGTTAGACACTTGACATATCCTAGGTTATTATTGTACTCATCATTATGAGCAACTTTTACTATGGGACCAACCCGGAATTCGCGAAAAAAATATCAGCTGTTCCATAAATTTTGTCAAGTGTCATTGACATTTTTCTATGGAACAGCTGATTTTTTTTTTCGCGAATTTCGGGTTGGTCCCATAGTAAAAGTGGTTCATAATAATGAGTACTATGATAACCTAGAATATGTCAAGTGTCTAACCAGTCAGCCGGTATATAAAACAATTTAAAATATAAAAAGCTTATTCGAAGTGGTCTCCATTGGCTGCAATTCAGTCCTTTAAACGTTGAGGCTAGTTATCAATAGAAGTACGCACTCTTTCCATGGGAAAATTCTTCACTGCTAATCATATGGATTGTTTTAGGGACTCCAAATTATCATGGCGTTTGGAGCAAGCCGTAGTCTCTAAAACTGACCATTAGGCATGCACCCGGGAAATACCGGTACTGGAATTCCCAGTATCATCCGGGAAAATGGCTCTTGACGCAGTACCGGTACTGAAAATTATTTCCCGGGAAATACCGGTACTATCGACACTCTTACTATAACTTAAAATTAAGCCAAAATTAAGTTCGCTGCTGCATTGTCGACGTTCTAGTGGTTCTAGACGTTAAGTTGAAGCGATGAACTTCTTGGTACATTTCTCAATGGTCTCTAAACGTCTCAATGTGGTACAAGGCTTATATCTTAGGTGCGAAACGTACTCTAAGAACGCTCGAACTTGTGATTTGTATAGTGACAGCAACCGTTACGGCGTAACCCACCTTAGACATGCTGTTGCAATAAGTCATGTACCTTAGGCATGCATGCTGCAATTTTATTTTTTCGGCACGAGTTGCATTTTAGCATGTTTCCACGACTTTGTCACTTTATCGTTCTCGAGAAAAAGACGAAAGAGGCGTTTAAATACAGGAGACAACTCCAAGACATTTTCAGATCTATTGCCGGAATATCATCTAGGCTATGTTCACGTCATGATTTCGTAGCATATAAAAATTCCGAAATACAATTGTGCTCTTAAATCAAGAAATTAAAAGAAAGAATCGAAATTATAAGAGTAAATCAAAGGATGTATGTGTCTCTGTAATCCAACCTAAAAACACGTTTGAATATTTTTGGATCAGAATAAGTGACATTAACACGATTGAAAATGATTTTTTGATTAAAATGAATTTGCAAATAGTATTAACGTTACTACGTTACATCATTTTATTTAAAATTTAGTAAAAAATATACTTTGAAATTTCCCGGGAATTCCCGGTATTTCACGGCAATGGGTTAGTTCTCTCACGTAACGTAAAAAAACTCTTACGTAAACAACATTTTTCTGAGACATCTTTTCTGAGGCACCTCTTTTCTGTCAAAAGGTTGCGTATGAAAGAAGTTGGAGCATCGCTGCGTCAAGTGTATCGAGTTGAAAGGAGACTATTTTGAGAAATAAATCGCCACTTTTCCAAAATTTTCGTTTTTCTTTTGTAGGCTAAGTACTTGTCGGACTGCCTTCGTACTGGCGCCAAAATGAGAAAACACAATGAACAATCATATAAAAATGACAGATTCCAAATTCAAATGTAATATTTTGTTTATTTTTAATTGTAACAGTATTTATGGCCAGACTGGGTAAATAATTCGATCACCAACCTACAGTACGCAGAAAAATATAATTAAGTAGTCTAGTATGAAGAAAATAGGTGCACCAGCAACATTAACCACAGGAACTTAACCATCTCAGGGTGACGAGCGCAGTGCTGTGCCGCGCAGGGTCTTGAATTCTGCGAGTTCAAAATTCTGTGTGACGCAGACTTGTTATGGGCAAACGTGACGTTTAACATCAGGCGAGCGATTTGCTCGTCTCGTCACTCAATGCGTCCCATTTGTCATACATTTTTCTATTGAATATTGATAAGAGTTATTCTTGAGTTAAAAGAAGAATTGTTAAGTACTACCAATACGTAATACATAATTATTTAATTTACAGATTTTTTTTCTTATACAATATTATTATACTTAAACTCAAAGACGCGAAGAAATACGAGTATAATATGTTGGTATGCCTGATACGAATTCAAGATAGGAAAGAATGGCACTTCTTAGGAGACTAAGACATAATTTGAATATTTTTCATTGGATTAATTATATTTATATTATAAAAATATTAAAAAAAATCATTGAAATTTTTATTTTTGAGCTATTGCATAGCTTCTATCGCGGGCCTTGAGCGTGGAGACCGAATCCAGAAATTCCGTAACGAAAATAACCTAACACCCCCCACTCCGACCGGCACAGCGGTGATACTTTTTAGTTTTGCCATCTATCGATGAATAGCTGGACTTTTTGAAATATCACGCTTCTCTCTTTAGTTCAGCAACTCGCCTCTAGGTGTCGAGTGTAAGGTTTCGTTGACTTTTCGCCAATTTTATTTTATTTTGAAAATTATTGATAATTATTACAGAAATTCATTTGGATACTTTTTTGAAAAATAGGCCTTGAAATATTTATACAAAAAAAACAAACAAATAATTATAATTGCATAAGTTGATAAAAAATGCTATGCAATAGCTTTACCGCGGCAGTCCCCGAGTGCCACACGTCTTTTATTTATTTTTTTGGTTAAAAAGGGTTTACTTTTTTTCTTCTTTTTTCAAACCAAGTTAGTTAGGATTTGTTGGTCATGGGCCTTTCAAAAAGAGTTATAAAGAATTTTAAAAAAGTATTTTTGCATCTTTAACACTTTGATTGCGGGAAACACATACCTTGTGTTTTCCTTTGTGCGACGCGAGTGCGGCTACACACGCCAGGCTCGTAAAATACAACACATGTGATTATTAGCCGCAGTCCAAAGTGTTCAGTATTTTTAAAGCTATTTTTGTACCTTAGGCTCTTCAATGATCTTCGGATGGTTGTAAAGGTTGGAGTAGGTCGACAGGATGGTCTCGCAGTCCCACTTATCCTTCTGCTCCACCTCGACTGTCTCCACTTCTTCCTCGGACTCTTCTTCTATCTCTTGCAGTCTTCTCATTCTATGGATCACAAATTAAATTAGTATTTCTAAGTACATACATTACATAATCCATAAAATACAATATTTTTTTATAGATACCACAAAAAGGAAAAAACAGCCCCCCTTGCGAAGTCGCAATTCCATAGTCAAAATAGAAAAGTAAGACAATATATATGGGAATGACATTTCTGTCATAGAATACAGAATCTATAAATATATTAGATTATAGAATTGCAACTTGTCTAAGGGTAAGGTAAGGGAGCAGAATAGAATACAAATTAGAATCTAGGCGAACAAAGGCAACTAAATACGCTACAGAAACAGGAGACAGTGCTAACTCGTCACAGTAGGTATCTGTCACTATCAAGAAGCGAGGTCTCCGAGTCTAGGACTACAAAAAGCAGTCAAGAGACTGCGCTAGCAGGTAGTCAACTGTCATCGACCAACGTGAGGTCTCAAAGTATAGAGCGCCAAAACGTGCTGGAGAGACAACCCTGTCTCTCCCTGCCTCTCTGCTCGGTATGCCCGGGACAGCTGTCCGATTGTGTATCGTTTAACATGTCTACTGGTCCAATGCGGCGGTAAATATTTCTTGCGCGCTTAAGGGTACTTCCGCAGAGGGCCGATAGATGGCGCTCTATTTAGCGTTGTCGCTACAAGCGGTAGCAGGTATATCTCCGGTCACTGAATGTGAGGTCTCAAGGTATAGGGCGACAAATCGTGCTGAAGAGACAGCACTAGCAGATAAATCACTGGTTAACGAGTGAAGTCTTAAAGTCTATGTGGAAGAGAGACAGCGCTATAAACTAGCCACCTGTCCCGCTCCCTCTCATTCTCCAGCCGCCGCACACGCTGCCTCTCCTCAAACTGCTCGGCCACCAACAGCTATGTTAGAGACAGTATGCTAGTCACCTGTCCCGCTCCCTCTCGTGCTCCAGTCTCCGCACACGCTGCCCCTCCTCGAACTGCTCGGCCACCAACAGCTACGGTAGAGACAGCGCTATATGCTAGTCACCTGTCCCGCTCCCTCTCGTGCTCCAGTCTCCGCACTCGCTGCCCCTCCTCGAACTGCTCGGCCGCCTCCAGAAGCCGCGCGTGCGAGGCCGGCATGAAACCTTCAATTTCCTCCAGGTCTAACGCACCTAGTTCTGTGTCGTCGTATTCAGCAAACATCTGCAAATTATCGCCATAGTTAGTTATAAGTAGGGCCCAGATTATAAGGAGCCGTGGTAGCTCAGTGGGAGAACCGCCGCTTCGCATTCTTGAGGTGGCGGGTTCAAACCCGACTCGTACCAATGAGTTCTTTAGGACTTATGTACGAATTTACATACCACTGGCTTTTCGGTGAAGGTAAACATCGTGAGGAAACCTGCATATGTCCGGAGAAGATATTCAATGGCGTATGTGAATCCACCAACCCGCACTTGGCCAGCGTGGTGGAATACGGCCTAGTCACCCTTCGAGGGTAGACCTGTATCCCAGCAGTGGGAGGATTAAAGGTTGCAATATGAGGGCCCAGATTAATATGCAAATTCATTTAAATTCGAATGATTATTAATTAGCTGAGCCGTTCCTCGTTTGGCGAAATTGCGATTTTGGTCCGTCTCAAAATTTAAATAACAGCTGAAAAAGCAGTTACGCGTCACCAACGCTCCAGTTTAGGAACGGCGACGATTACGTTATTTGCACTGCTGACTCTAGGACATTTTAGTTACCTTTTCAAAACGGTCATCGAGCAGCGACAGCCCCTGGTTACGTCGGATGACGCTCGATGACATCGAATATTGTGAGAAGCGAGACTTGGTGTCATCTTTGTCGCGGTCTTCCCAGGACGGCATGCGGGGCCGGTTACCTTCCTGGAATCAGTTAGAGCGATAGATACTTTTATAAAATAATAATAAATAATTAATTTCAAGAACGGTTTTAAAAACGGGAATACTTACGTATAACCCGGTCACAATATCTGTGCACCTCGCTGGAATGCGTATATTATAGCCTTATAATTATAGTCGCACTGTCGCACCGGGGTGTGCGCGGAGAGGTGACAGGGGAAGCGGGAGCCTCTCCCGCTTCCGACAGTGCGACTATATAAGGCTATACGCATTCCAGCGAGGTGCACAGATATTGTGACCGGGTTGTAAGTACTAACGTATCCGTTTTTCTACCCGCGACACAGTTTTTTAACTACTGCGGGTAGCATCGTTTATTCTTGTTATTAGCTAATAAGTTTTTGTACCAATAAAGAATTTGAAAGAAAGAAGCATTTGAATTTGAATTATATTTTTTTTCCTTTGACACAGGAATTTTTTATTTGTTACCTGTGAATCACTATCATAGTCGTCGTCTTCCTCATCCATGTCAGAGGCGAACGCGCGATCTGAGCCGTCATCGCCGGACTCCTCAACATACTCTTCACCGTTACCCACTGCAATGAATACAGAAGAAATACAGGGTTTACATAGATAGATAGACTCTTTATTGTTCACACTATAAATAACAAACAAAAGGATTATAGCACCTAAAACTAGTGCGACAACTGGCGGCCTTATCGCTAAGAGCGATCACAAAAAGATACATAAAAAAAACAATACAAAAAAGATACATGTTAAAGAGTATACTAAGCCGAAAAGGGCTCATAGTACTCATCATTATGAACAACTTTTACGACGGGACCAACCCGAAATTCGCGAAAAAAAATCAGTTGTTCCATAGAAAAATGTCAATGATACTCTGCAAAATGTATGGAACAGCTGATTTTTTTTTCATGAATTCTGGGTTGGTTCCATAGTAAAAGTTGTTCAGTTGTTGAGTACTATGAGCCCTTTTCGGCTTGGCATACCCTTTATGAATCGCTCCCTCCACTTGGATCCACAGTTCGGCTCCACATGTGGATCCGCGGATACCTTTATCTGCTCTAAAATCTTTTTTTTTTATTCAGTAATAGTCTTGCATTTGACCGTCATCTTGCCTGATGGTAAGCAACGGTGGATCCATGGATACTTCTTTTAACCATGTATTAGAATAAAAAACTTCTTTGTGTGTAAAGTATTTCAGAAACTTCTTGAACTGAGTGGCAGCACTGAAGCATTAGGACTAATAAACTAAATAAATAAACTGTTGAAACATAAGTAAATATATGAAGAGATTTAAATGAAAATTATAAGGTTAAGCAAACCTGAAAAGAGCTCATAATAGTCATTATAATACTATTTTTAGTTTGGGACCAACACTGATGAGTACTAAACTAAGATACCTTTGGGCTTGGTATGCCCTTTTCCCTTATAGCGGAATAGATCGTCAGAACTCAGTACAATTTAACAGTTTTGAGTTTCTTAGACGTAAAGCTTAGTTTGAGTGCTTCGGCGTTGGAAATAAAAACGAAATCTCTCATCTGATTACTGAGAGAGTCCGGTTTCCAATAAACATCACAGATGGCGAGTTATTATGTCTCATTGTCTTCACTAGATGGCAGTGTTCTCTGGTTGTTTATTAACAGTCTATAAGGCGGAGTCAACTTACCATCAGCTAGTTCAATAAAGTTGTCCTCCAACTCATTGTTGGGGTCGTCAAAGTCGAAGTCGTCATCTAGAGCTGCGATTACGTCCGGATCCAAATCTAGGCATAGACCTGCAAATAATATCAACTGTTAGTAATGATTGTAGACTATGAAGAAAATAATTAATTTTAAAATATAGTTGTAGTATACAGTAGGTGCCAGAGCGTGCCCAATGCCCCAGTGGATAGCACCAAGGGGGAACACCCCGGGGTCTTTAGTAGCCACTAGGGGATTATCACATAACTACCATGCTTCCCCCAGGACCGGTGGTAACAATTAAGGATTTTCCCTGGGACAAAAAAAAAGGTGTATACAGTAGGTGAGAAATTTTTATTCTATATCTATGCGAATGAAATTTAATTAAATATGGTGCTGGCCCAAGAAAGAATTGGTAGAAATTAGGGGAGATATTTGCCCAGTCGAACAGTACAGGTTAATTTAAATAAAAGTGAACGAGACTAGACAGCGCTTATGCAGTTTTCAAGCCTTTTCAAAACAAGAATAATAGAACACAGGTAAAACAAAATCAGATACAGGCACAAAAAGTGATCTTATCACAAAGTGTGATCTCTTCTAAATAAGTTTCAGATGAGAGATTCGAAATTTTATATAGTATGGATGGCGGTGGTAGATGGTATAATAGGTACAATTACTATCGTCTTTAACCAATTAGTGATGAAATAAATACCCTGTGGGGCTGCTCTGTTCAAAAGCCCAATGTCTTCTTCTACTTCTGATGCGAAAACTGAACTCGGCAGCTGCAGTTTGGATGCTGGCAACGGTCGGCTATCTAGTTCAACATCACTGTCTAGTACCTGGTCTTCAGGGTCTGTTTGACCTTTCTCTTTCCTTTTGTGAACGGGTTTCTGTAATTTAACTATGGAAACTAACGTGGTTTTCACATATTTTTGTTATAATTAAACACGGGAATACTCACGTAAAAATAAAGTAGTCTATAGACTAGTTTGACGCGCTCGCGGTTGCGTCACGTTTGTAAACTCACTTGATGAAGGTTACCGAATGTGACCGAAACTAGTTGTAGTAGACGACTTAATTTTTACGTGAGTATTCCCGTGTTTAATTATAACAAAAATGGGTTTCTGTAAATTTCATAGGCAGGTAATAGTACATTATTTTTGTCAATGAACTAGTAAGTAGGTGAAGTTTAGTTAAATTTTTATATTTTTAACCGACTTCAAAAAAGGAGGAGGTTATCAATTCGACGGTATGTTTTTTTTTATGTTTGTTACCTCATAACTTTTGACTGGGTGAATCGATTTTGATGATTCTTTTTTTATTAGAAAGCTGACGCTTCCCATTTGGTCCCATTTCAATTTCGTCCAGTTCTGATAATGGTGTCCATGAGAAAACTATATAAGTCTTAAATTTGCATTAAGTATGTTCGCGACAAATAGATGAATAACTCAATAGTCGGTCTTTTGAAGTCGGTTTTTGTTTTTTGTTTTGTAAAAATAATGTTCTTGTTAATAAATAGAAGAGTATTTTTAGTTGTAGGATTTACATGGACAAATTACAAACATGAAAATATGGCCAAGGCATAGCCAAAGCATGGCAGTGGCACATCAGCAGTGTTTTTAAACCTCTTTGCTCAGAGTTGCTCAATTTGCAAACTAATTAGTCGCAACCCGAGCGAAAGGGTAAAGAAAAGGTGAATTCAACAATCTCAAAGTTTTCAAGACAGTTTTTCAATTACTTTTTCTGTATTAATAATAGACTTGCATTTGACCGCCATCTCGCCTGATGGTAAGCAACGATGTGGTCTACGATGGAGCATGCTAGCCTAGAGAAACTCAATAGGTCTAAAACGGAACTTTACTTACCGGGGCAACCACTAGTGTGACCTCTCTAGTGTCTTTAAGATGCTGGAGATAGTTGTAGTCATCATCAAAATATATGCCATATTTCTTCTGCTCTTCTTTACGTTGGTCTAGTGTTAAAACCTGAAAAAATATTTGTAGAAGTTAGGAAGTGTACCTTCTAGAACGTAGGTGTTTTACACTATTTATTTACCAGTGGAATATTTGTTTCTGATCAAGGGAAGTACTCTCTAAGCTTGGCAATGATTCAGTACTTTAGAAAATAGGTTAAGTTTTGGCCAACTCTACTCACGGGATCTGTCTCTTTTCTAGGCGGAACATTAGCGTTTACAGGGACTAAAACGCGCTGCGGAGCAGTCTCGTCAGCTGCAAGAGGATCTCTTTGGGAACGGTGCACCAAATTAAAAGTTACTGCCTTCTTTCGGTCAATAAACTTCTTGGTTTTTGGCTGAAATTAGGTTACAAAAATAGTTAGATCAGTTGAAACTTTATTAGAGTTGAAATTAATGGTTGTGTGTAGTATTTTACCATGATTAAGCCAAGCCTAGGGCCGTTTATCTAAAAAATAAACAAAGACGAAACAACCCAAACATGTGTTCAAATTCAAAATCAAAATGGGCGAATGACATCTGTCAGTCAATAATCTACGACACGATAGTTAGTGGCACAATAATTCAACGTGTACAACGTTATCTCTGCAATATTGTCGTGTGTGGTCAGTGTGCAGCCATGTGGAGGTAGTTAATTTGCTAAGACAACCATAGACATCACAGAGTTTTGTATTTTGTCTGAATGTTGGCACTATAATCGATTCTGTAAACGTCAAAAATGTAAAAGGTCAAAATCTGGTCTTATCACTTTGTGACGAAAATTGTGTTATCAGTAAAAATAAATAATAGGTCTGGAATTATGGATAACAAACCGTCTCTGAGTCAGTATTTCGGTGATACCAGTGAACCTCCCGCTTCTCAGTTTTTCGACGAAATCGGGACTTCACCTTCTGATATGATACAGAGCGTTAATTTAGGAAGTGAAACTGAAGGCAAGATTGATTAATTTATAGCCTTTTAATCGTATAACTTTGTAGTTTTATAACAGAATAACATAATAGACATGTGATTTTAACATTTCAGTTGCCCCTACATCCGCTGCGGACTTTTTTCCTCAAGATATGACTACATCGTTTAGCCATCAAAAATCTTCTGACGAAGTTACCTTTTCAAATGTTCTGCCAACTGTTAGCGGTACTACAGCCGTGCCCGCTGCAAGCTTGCCTGACCCTTCAACTTTTTTCGACACTATTGGCCCGGAACCAAGTATTTTGGCTGCAAAAACTGGCATGAAGTTACTTACTGAAGCGATGGATGGTCTCAGTGTGAAGGTAAGGTTTTACTTTAGTATTTTTGCTTCAAGCTTAAATAAATTTGAATGCGTATTGCTTGGTACTTATACACTTGTTTTATTGCTCGTACATGAGCTAATAATTAATGATGGCTACAGTTTAAAAATGGACTTGAAATATTTCAATTTAATATTTCACCAGTTCACAGTGACATCATTGTAGTTTAAAATTAAAGTATGAATTATTAGACCTTTCCTAAATAATTCACTGTAGTTCACTATAGGCATAACATCATCATCATCTGCCTACCCTTATCCCACCTATGTGGGGTCGGTACAGTATGTACACTTCTTTAATTTATCTCATATTTATCTCGTCATATCTGAATACAGTCCCTTCTTTTTCATATTATCATCTTTCACACAGTTCATCCATACTTTCTTTGGTCGTCCTCTACAGCTATACCCATTCACACTCAAGTTCATCGTCTTTTTTGTAATGTGGTTCTCCTCTCTTTGCATAATATGCCCATACCACGATAGACGATTACTTGTCTTGTTGTTGTCTCCTTTTGTGTATTATAGGCATAACATATTTACATGAATACTATTGTATTTTCAGAACCAGCCCGTAGACAAAGAAGCAGACAGGAGAAGAGATGCTTGGATCCCTAGCGAGGAAGCCAAGAAGACACTTATGAAAGTAATATTTTTTACCTCATTCTATGCACTATATTTTTCTTATGGACCTTTTCTTTCTATGGCTGTATTATTAAATACAGTGACCTTAAAAGAAAGGGTAAACCTCTATCTATCTGGGCAAATTAGACCAACAAATAGTAGTGAAGTTACATTAATTCCCACCCAGCTGAAAATTGGTAGGATTGTTGAAAACACCATCATAAATGAAATCTAAAAAGTCCTCATCAACCACCAAAACCTGTTTTTCGCGATTTTCTCAAAAACCGTTCAAGCTACTAGGAAACTGTTCAAGACAAGTATGTTTTCTATAACACTCTTTACAGTATTGCTTAAATTGTTTTTGGAGGCATGTTGATAGTAGATGATCATATCACAAGATGATAAATGATCTAATAAAAGCTATCTAATAATTAGTTTGAAAAAATATTTCGAATTAAATGTTTGTCATATTTATATGAGAGTATTTATTTCCAGGCCCAGTCATCACCAAAAGGCTCTTTCTTCCCTGAAAGAGAGGTCCTCACCATGCCAGGAATAGTCCTAGAAGAAGAGTTGGTAAGTACAAGTGAAACAATGTTATGCAGATTTATCCAGTACTTATTACAGTTTAACAAGTACTATTATTCGCAACAAATAGACAAACAAAACATAAAATCTTTACAAACACAAAAGCCCTCCAATAGGCGCCAATAAAGTACCTCGGCGTCTCAGGCGGGGGCGGTCGTGTCGCGGCAGATTTTATCTATTCGGACTTTGGTCTATGGCTTAGTTTCAAGATATCCGCTAGCATTTCTCTACAAAGGCACATCTGACTGCATTGGCATTAGTTCTTGCATCACTTTCCTTTTTAACCGACTTTCAAAAAGGAGATGGTTTTCAATTGGACGAATATTTTAATTTTTTTAATTGTTATTATTGTATTTGTTCCCCAGCAAGACTCCCTCCAAGAGGTGTCAGTGAAGTACCTCGGCGTGTCCGTGGCGGGCGCCCGCGGCGTGGTCCGCGCGGAGCACGTGAGCCGCGACGAGGCGGGGCTGCGCGAGCTGCTGCGCACCGGGTACTTCCGCGCCGCTATCAACCTCACTGCCATCCTGCTTAACAACGCGCAGCAAGGTAAACGAGACTCTTCAAATTCAACAAATTAAGACATGTACAAAAAAAATATATATATATTATATATAAAAGAATACAATAATAATTATGATATGTACAAAAATTAGGTCTTGACAAAAACCTTTGTCTGTTACTTGCTACTTACTCGGTAACTATTTTTTAATCGTAACGCTCTGACAATAAAGCCACTACATACTGTGGCAACTAATTAATATGACAACAATGACAAGTAAAAGAACAGATAAAAAAGGCCTCGCAACAGATCCAAGGTACATAAACATAGGCTGAGGACGGAATCTTAAAAAAAAAAAAAAAACAAGTTTCTTCAACTAATTAAAACTTTGACTGCGGCTAATAATAAAATGCGTTGTGTTTTACGCGCCGTGTGTGTGTGCAGCCGCACTCGCGTCGCACAAAGAAAAACACAAGGTATATGTTTTCCGCAGTCAAAGTGTTAACAATGATAAATCTTTATTGTTCACCTTAATTAATAACCACACCTACAGGGTTTAAGGAAGAGTATGCTTAGCCGAAAAGGGCTCATAGTAATTCATCATTATGAGCAACTTTTACTATGGGACTAAACAGGAATGCGCGAAAAACAAATCAGCTCCATACATTTTGTAGAGTCGAGTGTCATTGACATTTTTCAATGGAACAGCTGATTTTTTTTTTCATGAATTCAGCAATCCTAAATCCCTTCAGGCCCGAAAGTTGAATTTGTTAAAATGTTTAATTCTAAAACTGTTGAACTGCAAAATGTTGATTTTTCTAATTATTATAAAATGCTCACTTTTCGTAATGTTGAATACAATAAAGTTGAAATCTCAAAAATATTAATTACTAATCGTTAGGTACGCCTTTGTATCCGGAGTCCGGAGTTTTATGAGCCACATTTTGCGCTCAATTTTTTATATAATTTTCAATGTTTTTAACTAGGATGCAATTCGTCGACTGAATTGCTATCCCTTTCAAGACAAAAATACTGTAATCACAACTTGTGAGCCAAATCCCACAAAGGTACTATATTCTCGGTGCAATACCGTTTGCGCGATCTAACTTGCATACTAACGCCATCTATTGTTATTTAGGAGTACATATTAAAATGGCAATAAAATGAGGGTAGTTAGAAATAATTTGGTCATGTTTTGTAAAATTTTAGATAATTTATTTTTAACCCTCGACGCAAAAACGACGGTGTGATAAGTTTGACGTGTCTATGTGTGTGTGTGTGTCTGTCTGTGGCATCGTAGCTCCCGAACGGATGAAGCGATTTAGATTTTGTTTTTTGTTTGAAAAGTGAATTAGTCGGGAGTGTTCTTATAGAACTATATTTTGTCGGGGTTTTTTTTTATTTTTTTATGGAATAATTACTTAATGTATTTTAATTAATTTTACATGTTTTATTTAACTAGCTATTGCTATGTATGTTTGTATGTGTGTATGTTCGGGTCAAATCTTGCAATGAATTTTGAACTGATGACCGATTGAGCTGAAACTTGGTATACCTGTGTAAGTCTGATAACGATGCAATAACAACTTGTTTCTAATATTTTAACCGCCGACGCATCATAAGTTTGATTGCCATGTGTGTCTGTCTGTGGCACCGGTAACTCTTTAAAAAAGTTAAACCGATTTGGATGCGGTTTTTTTATTTGAAATCAAATCAAGTATGTTTATGTCAAAGAGAATAAGTGCTACAGTCTTAAATTTACTTAGTAAAGTCACGTAAAGTATGAAATTTAGAATAAGTACACAATACAAAGGAAAACGGTGAACCTCAAACTAGGCTCAAGGTCTGTATCTTTCAGCATGTAAAGCTGGTTTTCTAACAATGGTTCTTAGACATGTATCAAAATCGCTTCAGCTGTGTCAATATTGATAATTTAAAAATAAATTATAATTTTTTTTTAATTTCGTTTCTTCAAAATGTCTATTTTTTAATTTCACCCCGCTTTTACTTTTCGTTTCACCTGTATGTTTGTAACCGACCCTTTTGGACTCGATTTTGTCCGAATTTGAACGATCAGATTTAATTCAAACTTTGCACCTGTTAAAGACTGATGACAATGCGTGTTTTTTTAGTTTTTTAAACTATATTTTCTCTAATTTCAGGTGTAGGCCGCATGCACCGTCCCTCGAAGCACACGGCACGTACACTACAGCTGTGGCTCACTCGGTTCGCCGTCATGCAGCGCATAAATCTCATGGAGCCCCTTCTGCGTGAGGCAGAGGCTTTTGGGGACTTCGGGAAGCCTGATATGTATTATCAGGTAAGAAAAGAACAATTATGATTTTTATCTACTCTCATATCGTAAAATTCGAATAACAGGCTTCAAAACGAATCTATATTAATACTATTTACGCCGCGCAGTTTCACCCGCATTTTCCGAGATAAAAAGTAGCGTACGTGTTAATCAAGACCATAAAATGACCTTCATTTCAAATTTCATGTACAGTAAGTACCTGGCGATAAATATTGTACATCGACCGTTGGAAAGAGACAATCGGCTAATTTCGGCTTCGTAGAGCATTATCTCTGTCGCACAGAATAGATACTGGACCGTTTGTATTTCGTGCGACAGAGATAACGCTCTACGAAGTCTCTTGTCTCTTCCAAAGGTCGGTGTGCAATATTTATCGCCGGGTACTTAAATAAAGCCGGGTAAATCCGTTCAGCCGTTTCAGCGTTCATTAGTAACAAACACACACACTTTCGCGTTTATAATATTAGTAAGATAAGATACTATACCTATGTAAATACAATAACGAAATTTAAAACGAAAAAAATAGTCTTGGGAACTCATTTCAAAGTGTTTCTTGTACCTTGTCTTTTAAGCCACGTATTCACTGAGCAACAATTGTTTATAAACTCTGTTTCAGAAACATAACATTTTGTTTCTGTAAACACTACGTGTTTCCCGTATGTTAACGTAGTGTTTACAGAAACAAAGTGATATGTTTCAGAAACACGTAGATTTCGTTTCTGAAACAGAGTTTATAAACAATTGTTGCTCAGTGAATACGTGGCTTTACCTTTACTGACTTTTACTCCGTCTTTTAGTTGTACCGTTACTATTTTCTAATTGTACCATTATAACTTTCCAGCTGTACGCCGACAGCTACGAAGGCCGCGCCGGATCTCTTGTCCCGTTCTCTCTCCGGCTGCTGGCCGCCGAACTGCCGCGTCATGCGGGCCGCCCCGAAAAAGCGTTGGAGTCATTGTATGCTATGATTGGGGTCATACAAGATGTAAGATCGTCTATCGTTGTCTCTTCGAAGAAGTAAAACACGGAGTTTGTTTACAGAAGGTCGAAGGGTGATTAAGCCGTATTCCATCCATCGTGCTGTCCAAGTGCGGATCACATGCGCCATTGATTTTTTTCTCTAAACATTTGCAGGTTTCCTCACTATGTTTCCTTCGCCGAAAAGCCAGTGCAGTGATAATTAAATAATGTGACTAATTAATTAAAGATTTGAAAACTGCTGAAGCTTTATAGCTTTTAATTAACTTGCCGTGCTAGTATGGTCAAATTGGAAGTTAAATTAGAATCACTCCCTGACGTTCATAAAATATTATTTGACATACAATTCATGTTTTCTTATTACAATAGATTTTTTGATAAAACCTTTTTTTCCAAAAAAAAAACTTTTATTTCCTTTTTTAATTTCATTCATTATATTTTTATTCTAGATGCTGGAAAACCTTCGCGAAGGCAAGACAGAAGACGGAACAGGCACCCTGACGTCGGAGCAGGACAAGGAAGAGTCCATCCGGCTGTGGTCGGCCCGCGAGACGAGGGTGTGGCATTCTGCCGTCAACTGCGCTATAGCTCTGATGGTAAATCTACTATACAATATACACGCATACACACATATATTTTTTTTACTGTAGGTACAATACAAAAACACTTTGACACCACCCAAAAAATGACTGACGTAGTATAAAAATAGGAGAGACACAAAAGGCGTCCTTATCGTTAAAAGCAATTTTAGACAGTTCTTCCAGAGAGCTTTTGGATGAGATAAATAAATAATAAATTTAACCACAATTTTATTAACGTAGAAAATATTAAAATTAATTTTTAACATCTTCCTTCTTCCTTTAATAAGCCATTAAAATTTTAATTATTTTTAAGTTTTAAGTTGTATAAATAAGCCGTGGAGATGACACCTATGTAATTCTGATCAATGCAATAAAAATCTGCTTTTTAATTTTAATTTTTAAACTTGTTTTAAAAACCGGCTGAATGATTTACTATTTTTAAGAGCATACTATATCTTAGAGTTCTTAAATGACAGGAGTATCTGACTATTAATATTATTATAACTTTGACATGTATTATTATTTATTTTAATTTTGTAATGTTTATTTAAAATTCTAATCTGTAATTAGTAATTTAAGTACCCGCTTGTACGCTGACAGGCGGGGTTTGGAGATCTTTATCATCATCTTCAGCCCGTTGTGGCCCACTGCGGAGCATAGGCCTCTCTTCTTGATAATACACATTAACAACTTTGTAACCCAGGCCCACAAGCTCAATAAATGATTTTAATGATATTTGATTTTTTTTTAATTTTTTTTTTTAATTTTTTTTTTTTATTATTATTTTTTTTTAATGATTTTGTTTTGTCCAGGACTACCGGCAAGCCGGCGACATCCTGTCGGCGCTGCAGTCGCTGGCCACGGAGCCGGCGGCGCGGCGCGCGCTGGCCAGCGCCCGCTCGCGGCTGTGGCTGCTGGCGGGGTACGTGCGGCACACCACGGCCAGCCTGCAGGAGGCCCGCGACCAGCGCCACCACATGTGAGTGCTCCACCGCGACCCACTCGTACTCGTATTAACAAACCTATTATTCTCACGTAAAATAATCATGTAAGGAAAATTTAAAATTACAATTAATTTTTATGTAAAAAAAATATTAGTAACGGTATAGAAGCAAATAACGTGTAAAATAATAAATACGTCCCAGCTTGAAGTCGTTCTAAACGCGAAAGTAGGTAAGAATGTATGGATGTCTGGATGTATGTCGGTTACTCCTTCACGCAAAAACGGCTGAACGGATTTACATGCGTGGAACGAAGGTTGTTCACGGTCTGAATTAACACGTAGGCTACTGTTTATTCCTAGTGATCTTAAAAATCTTGAACTTTTCAAGGTCAGAGTGAATAGGTATCTTCTAAATCTGCGTGCTTCGTCTTCGCCCACATAGTCGCTTACCAACAGGCGAACTGGTGGTCAAATGCGGATTTATTCAATAAAAAATAATAATAAAGGGGCAATTAAACTGATTATAGCAATTTATTGCTAATATAACGATTAAAACATAATTATTTATAATAACAATTTATTTATTGCTCTGTGCCCCGCGGTTTTATCCGCGTTTTCCGGGATAAAAAGTAGCCTATGTGTTAATCCAGATCATGAACAACCTTCATTCCAAATTTCGTGTAAACCCGTTCACCTCTTTTGCGTGAAAGAAGCCAAGCTCCTGAGCCTGTCGCACCGACGTGAAGTGGCCAGTCTGTCGGTGTTCTATAGAGTACACCATGGAGAGTGTGCACAAGAACTGTATGACCTTGTCTTGCCTTCGCCGTTCTTTTATAACAGCACCAGACGCACGAAAAAGAGGCACCCTCATACGGTGGAAATTCCATGTAACCGTACTAAGCGTTTTCATTCGTCTTTTTTAATCCGAACGGCAGAGGTATGGAACTCACTGCCCGCGTCTGTTTTTCCTAGAAAGTACAACCCGGGGGTGTTCAAAAATAGAGTGAATAGGTTTTTCCTAGGCAAGCGTGCTACATCTTCGACCACATCGTCACTTCCCATCAGGTGAGATTGCAGTCAAACGCATGCCTAGTCCGATGTAAAAAAAAAAAAAAAAAAAAAGAAAGAGTAACAAACATACGTACATTCTTACAAGCTTTCGCGTTTATAATATTATAGCCAAACCGTTTATCTTAGTCCTCGCCGTGTTAGTCACCCTCAGTCCCCCGCGCCGTCATACCCCCCCCCCGCGCCTCTGTACCGCGCAGGCGAGGACTAAGATAAACGGTTTGGCTATAGCAAAGACGTTAATAAGCTGCCAAACGTTACACCTCTAGTCAAACAATATAAATTTAAATAATGGAACATCCTACTAATAAGTATAGGAAATAAGTTTTATGAAGTAATGTATAAATATATATGTGTGTCAAAATTTTATGTGCAAATTTATATAATTCATTATTTATATATATGTATAATACAGAGTTATTCATAAAGGGTATGCTAAGCCGAAAAGGGCTCATAGTACTCATCATTATGAACAACTTTTACTTAGCATACTCTTTATGAATAGCCCTATATATATAAATATTCAAATGTATGAATATAATTGTTATTATTATGATTCACAAGAATTTAAAATATGGTATGGTATTGGTTTATTTAAGAAACAATTTTAAGTAAATTTTCCGTCTCTTTATAACTGAGGGTAGTCAAAAAGCTATAAATGGACTTTTTGGCTTCATAAACGGTCTTTTCTACTAAATTACAATGTTTGTCTAAGACATTGTAAACACGAACTCTAATAAAAGCGCCTAAACGTAGAGCAAAGCTAGTGTTAACATGCGGAAAAGGTAGTTTTTGACATCTTTTTTTGATAATTTCGTAGTTTCGTAAATTTAATCGGGAGCAGCAAGAACAGATTTATGTACAGAGAGTGACATTTTAAGTAAAAATAACTGTCTAACACTTAATACTCCATTGTCTTTAAATACCTCAACAGTTGGGTATCTCAAAGGCTTCTTCATCATAACTTTGAGGTCCGAGCGTTGAGCCCTCTCAACTAGGACGATGAAAGACGTAGCTGCACTATCACAACAGGTAATGCAGTAGTTAAGGAGGGTCTGGCACAAAGCTAAATATATGGACATTAGAGTATCTGGGCATGCAACGTCCCGCAGATTTTTCATGATCCCAGTAACTTTTCGTACCCGGGCCGAGAGAGCAGCGAGATGGCATTTGAAACTTAATTTTCGTCCAGAACAACACCCAGATATTTAATTGTGGTGGACTTTGTCAATGATTTGTAGTTCCAGAACATTTTGTCACAGGAGACTTTATGAAGTTTGAGCTTTAGCTGAGAAACTGGCGCTGAAACAGCTGTTTTATGAAAACATAGGTAAACGGTTTTCTGCGTGTTTAGCGTCAAGAGGTTTTTCTGCAACCACTCAGAAATGCTAGTCATGCCCAGTTCAGCATGCTCAAGAGTTCTCTCCCAGCTTGAACCATGAAACACAATAGCTTTGTCATCAGCATAGCAAATGATCTCGACATTGTCAAACAGCATGTCGTGAATATCGTTTATATATAAGTTAAAAAGCGTCGGCCCCAGAATGCTACCCTGTGGTACGCCGAAATCAATGGCTTGTGTGCCAGTAAAAACATCCCTAATCTTGACGCACTGTCTCCTGTTCCACAAATAACTTTCGAACCAGAAGCTCCCCCCTAATACCTACTTTGAATAATTTTTTTAAAAGAATTGGAATGGAGACAGTGTCAAAGGCTTTAGCCAAGTCCAAAATCACTGCTAAACATTTTTGTTTTTTGTCTAGTTTAGATGATATTATCGATGTTAATAGTGAGACTGCATCCTCGGTGCATTGACCCTTCCGAAAGCCAAATTGTCTAGCCCAAACTTTGTACCTACTTTGCCCGTTTATGAATAATTTTTTTTTATTATAATGAATGCAAAAGGGATTTATTATTAATTTGTCAAAATTTGGATCCATATAGTACAAAACTGTAAGCCCCTCACCAAGCACATACACAAGGAATCCCTCCACGGTGGGCGGATTTGCTATAAAATAACATTTCGAAAATAAATGTCCTTGGTGGGCGGTATGTTTACGAGTTAGTTCCAACGAAAAATATACTACTATAGAATCTAAGAAATCCTGCATCGCGCAGACGAGATTCGCCGGCTATTTCATAAGACCATTTAGCGTCGGTCAATAAATCGTTCAAACTACCACTACGGAGCGTTTTTATTTTTTAGAAACCCCTAACAGGCCTGGTTCACTCCGCGCGTAGGTATCGAACACGCAAATACCGGCGGCGGTCCACGCCAGTAGGTTAGCCAGTGGGGGGACTCACGAGCGACCGGGAACGCACGCGCGAGAACCGACCGCTATTTTATAATGGAGAAAGGTAATAAAAAGGTAAAAAGATACTGTGCTGTGTTCAATAGCTTAAACACGGATCACGATCCATGTTTATCTTGTTTTACGCTTCCTAAGGACGATGAAAGGTAAGCTACTTTGAAGTGATTATTATTGTTGTACCTAGGTACCTGTTTAGGTTACGAAAATACATAAGGAAATTAGTTATACTAGGTTGGTGTATCATTCTTTGACGAATTTATTAGAATAAAGGAATTTCTGATGTTTGAGATTGACGATTTGTTTCGTTATAAGTAAGTACCTACTCGTACCTACCCACCTACTTATAGTCCATTGAAATGTAACATTTGTTTTTTTGGGCTTAGTTTTTTGGCTTTCATTTTTTAGATACTAAGGAAGGGTTAGTGTAAAGTTAAGTTCAAGTTGCAACCCGTGGCTAACAGCCGCCATCTTGGGAAAAAGTCTACAAATGTTTTTTTATGATTTGTCTGATAAACTATAGGTATCACAAAAAAACATCAAAACATCTTTTGTTTTAAATAAAATTATTTACAACTTTGGTTAAGTAACTTTTAATCGTACAACTATAATTATTAAAAATAACAAAGTTGTGGGTAAGCAAAATAAATGAAAATTTGAGAAAATTAAATTCTATAAGTAGGTAGTCGTTTTAACTTCTTCTCTGATTATTTTACGAAAAAAAATACCAAAACCTCATGTACCTACGTAAAACACCTACAAACACCTAAATAAGATAGGTATTTAGTTTTATAAACAAGGGATACACATTAACGTACACCTTATATTATTATCTTCTTAGATTAAAGTACCAAATATGGTAAACGGATTTTTCTGATCTACCTACATACGAGTAATTACTAAGAGCTAGCCTATGTTTATATAGTTAATATAGCGGTAGGTATATTGACGCTGAGCGATCGGAATTGTACTTAATTGCGTCGAGACAAGAATACAACTACACAAACTTAAACTCGCTACGCTATCCAACAATTTTAGTATCTAAGCGACTAACGCATTACGTAATTCAAATTCAGATTGGTTCCTACATATTTACACAGGTAATACGTCGCCGAAATCCCAGATATTTGCGATATAACTTTACAAGATTAGTGACGAAATTTTGCGTAGCGAATTGTACCACGAGCCTAAGTCTATCAAAATTGATGAAAAAACAAGACTACGAAATCTGTCTTCCGACAATGAAGGTCACACGTAATACACCTTAATCTTTATTATAATTATTACAACGCCATGTTGCAATGCAACAACGAACGTAAGCGCATTGAAATTTGATTACAGACAGTTAGAATTTCTGCCACAGATCGCATCCTTACTGTAAGCTGTTAAGGAGTTCCATTGATCATTCATATTCGGCTACGACAGTTACTTGACCATAACGACGTTATGGTAGGTAAATATCCGGATAGCCTGTAAAAAATTCAGCCGAGTATCGTTATTTTGCTCCTAAGAATTGAAAAGTTCCGTTACTTTGTTTGTCGTCGATCCTATAATCAGAACCTAACCAAGTTTTCACCAAACTACCCTTGAAGTACATTCTTTCTAATAAAACAATAATCATCAAAATCGGTTGGCGTGATATTGAGTTATTCATTTATTTGTCGCGCACGTACTTAATGCAAATTTAAGACTTATACGGTTTTCTTACCAGAACTTAGATCAGAACTGAACTAAATTGAAATGGGACCACACGGGAAGCGTCAGCCTTCTAATAAAAAAAAAAATCATCAAAATCGATTCACCCAGTCAAAACTTATGAGGTAACAAAACAAAAAGAGTCGAATTGAGAACCTCCTCCTTTTCTGAAGTCGGTTAAAAAAGCAAACAATTATTTTAAGAATTATACAATCAATTAATTTTTAATCTTAATATGTATATAAATTACGTGTCACGTTGTTTGTCCGCTATAGACTCCTAAACTACTTAACCGATTTCAATCAAATTTGCACACCGTGTGCAGTTCGATCTAACTTAACAGATAGAATAGTTTTTTTTTTAAAGATCTCAATTTATAGTGTCTACCCGTGCGAAGCCGGGACGAGCCGCTAGTTTTAATATAAAGTATAATTTTTAGTCATTTTATAATTTATTTTAAACTTAAAATTAAAGAAATAAATAAATAAAAATTAAAATTAACTAAAAAAACCAACTTTAATTTTTAAGTAATTTTTATAATAATTTTTGCTAAAATTAGGTTAATTTTTTTAAATTTATAATTAATAATTATTGAATGTAATTATTGAAAAAAAACAATTCAAATCTTTTTTATTTTAATTAAATTATTATTATTTTTATTCAAATTTATAACTAAAATAAATTAAATAATATAATTAAAATGTATTCAACCAAACAAAATAAGAAAAAAAAAAGAAATAAAAAAAATTAAAATTAAGAAAATATATACATATTTTCTAAAAAATAATAAATAACCTAAATATCGTCGTTGCGCGTGCAAAAGTCGCTATGTGTTATTTAGTCATTTTCGGTTTTTTATGCAGTTTTAATCGGTATTTCAATACACACGTCCTGTAAAAACAGCTATGTGATAGACCCAATATTTAAAGAGGTACGGAATGTAGCTAATAGTAGCTATGTGACATTTATACATCTAAAGTTCCATTTTAACACGCCAAGTGTTATAATTCACATAGCTAAAATAAGTTTATTAAAGCGGAAGAAAAAATTGCGCCCGATATGTGCTTTGCTGCACATAGCGAGATTTTTGGTCAAGTTCAGACTCGCTCGATCACGAAACGCACAGGTCGAGCGTCACATAGATGGTACCATTGGCCGGCAAAGCTCGCCCATGGTTTGGCCCTTACTGTAGTCGCGCTGAGGCGCGCAAGCAGGAGCCTTACCTTGCCTGGGTTGATGCTCGACACCGTAAAGCGAAGGATATTCGCCAGATGAAAAGAGCGTATAACGCAGCTGTCAAGTCCTGCAAAAAGGTGTTACAGAGGGCTCGCTTTGACCACATTAGTCGAATAAAACTGGCTTCATACCCAGCGGGTAGTAAAGCGTTTTGGTCCCTAGCTAAATCGGTCGAAGCGAACTTCTGCCGCCCCTCACTACCTCCACTGCTAAAACCTGATAGGACGCTGGCCCACACCGCTGAGGAGAAGGCTAACTTGTTTGCTTCTCAATTCGCGGAGTCTTCACGTCTAGATGCTGGTAGCGCGACACCTTCAACTCCACCAGACAGTGCGACGTTTATGTCGGAGTTCCGCATTCGTCAAGTGGAGGTTTGCAAAACGCTACGCAATCTTGACGTGAACAAAGCCAGCGGCCCAGATGGTATTCCAGCCATAGTTCTGAAAACATGTGCGCCTGAGTTGTCTCCTGTGTTGACACGCCTCTTTCGTCTCTCTCTTGAAACTGGTATAGTGCCGAAGTCGTGGAAGCTTGCTAACGTGCAACCTGTGCCTAAGAAAGGTAGCCGTGCCGACCCTGCCAACTACAGGCCTATTTCGGTCACGTCCATACTCTGCAAGACTATGGAACGTGTCCTGAACAACAGGCTCCTGGTGTACCTAGAAACTAATGACCTTCTCAGTGACCGGCAATACGGATTCCGCCGAAACCGGTCCACTGGTAATCTTCTAGCGTACGCCACGTATATCTGGAGTGAGGTCATCGAGAGGCATGGGGAGGCACTTGCTGCCTCCCTTGACATCTCGAAGGCTTTCGACAGGGTTTGGCATGACGGCTTTATAAGCAAGCTTTCGTCATACGGCCTGCCCGCTGGTCTTGTTGCGTGGATTTCGGACTTCCTGAGGAATCGATCGATACGAGTAGTCATTGATGGCTGCTCGTCTGATCGAATGGATATCAATACCGGTGTTCCCCAGGGGTCGGTGCTCTCTGCGACGCTCTTCCTGCTGCACATTAACGATCTGCTAAAGCCCGGTATCTTTGGGTACGCAGATGACAGCACTGTTGTAGAGAGCTACACTTCTAACGCACGGTCCAGTGGTCCTCAAATCCAGTTTCTGAGAGAGGCTATGGTCGAGCGCTTGAACTTGTCTCTTAAGGCTGTCTCAGAATGGGGTGATGCCAATCTGGTCAGGTTTAATGCGACTAAAACCCAGGCGTGTCTGTTCTCCGCAAAGAAGAGCCCATTCCAACTGGCTCCTACTTTCCGAGATGTGTCCATTCCGACGGCTGACAGTCTTGAGCTTTTGGGCGTTGCTCTGACGTCAACCCTCAACTTTGGCTCCTACATAGAGTCCAAAGCTCAATTGGCTGCCAAAAAGCTGGGTATCCTTTCGAAGGTGCGGCGGTACTTTACGCCAGAACAGTTACTTTATAAAGCACAAGTTCGATCGTGCATGGAGTACTGCTCGCACCTTTGGGATGGATCGGCCAAATACCAGCTTGAGGCGTTGGAGTCCATTGAGAAACGTGCCAAGAGGCTCATTGGTAAAGACTCATTGTTCGGACTAAACTCCAAACTCTCGAACATCGGCGCAAAGTTGCTAGTCTGTCGGTCTTTTACCGGATACATTTCGGAGAGTGTGCTTCTGATCTGCATGATCTAATTCTCTCTAACCCTTTCTACTATCGGTCTACCAAGGGCACTAAAAAGCGTCTCCGTTTTATGGTTGGTATACCAAAAACTCGTACGAAACGCTTTGATTCCACCTTTATTGTACGAACCGCTAGGGTGTGGAACGCTTTGCCTGAGTGGGTGTTTCCCGATAGATTTAATCTAGGTGTCTTCAAGTCGCGAGTGAATCGGTTTCTTCTAGGCAAGCATGCTCCATCGTAGACCGTATCGTTGCTTACCATCAGGCAAGATGATGGTCAAATGCAAGCCTATTACTGAATAAAAAAAAAAACCTAAAAGCCTTTATGATGTCCCACTAAAAATTGATTCTACCATACAAAGTCTAAAGCAATACAAGCACCGTGATTATCACCTATTCTATGATAACTTGAACCATTAGTTCCACCAATGTTTTTGATTGATTTTGTTTGATTCAATAAACAGATAATACCATTGGTATTGGTTTTTTTTAAACTTTTTTATTAATTATTTCTTTCCAAAATATAGCTATGTGTCATCGTTCAGCCATTTTATTTAGGTTCCATAGAATTATAAAGTAGTTATGTGCTCTAAATGCACATAGCTTGTATTTACAACTCAAATAAATAACTCTATGTGTCAAATTTGCCTATTAAGTTTAATTTTGTCATTATTCATAATGCTATCTATCCAATAGTAATCTAAAACTACATAAATTTGTTATATGTATCAAAGTAAGGATAAATTATTTATATGCTCTGGACATTTTACGAGAAAATTAGTTTTTTGCGTCTCCTGTAAAGTGTGTCAAATATACATAGCTACTTTTGCACGCGCAACGACGATATACATTTTAAATTACCCAACTATAATAAATAAAATAAAAATTAAATTCAAATTAATATAAAACAAATGATTTATCTAATTAATTAAAGGTTTAATTTAAATAAAAAAATAGAACCTCTTTTTTCAACCACTCAAATCTCTTTTCAATTCAGCCTTATATATCTTTGAAATAACACATAATTATATCAATTTTTTATTTTTAATCTAAAAAAATGATTTAATTTACTATTTAATCAATTAATTTAATTTAAATTATTATTTATATTTTAATGCCTTTTTTAAATATCTAATATCTATTTTATTTAAATTAAATTAAAATTCATATAAAAATTTAGATTTTTTAAAATTTTTATTTAAAATTTTAAAAAATTAAATTTATTTCCTCGCAATCGATGTGAAAAGTCGAGTGTAAAACTCGGGCATAAAACCCATTTTATCCTCGACTTTATATCCGGCCCCGCCTTCGGCTAGCTAAACGTCTCGTATAAAATGGCTTGTTTTATGCCCTCGTTGTACTATCTACTATGTACATTTTCCCTCAAACTCGGGAAGTTAAATTTTGTATTCATAATTTAAATACTCGTTTATTAATAATTAATCCTTAAAAGGTGCGCCCCAATAACCGTTCTGCGACACAATTTTTACTGCTGATACACGCTGGAATCAATTTCGAGTGTTTTTTTTATATCTTGTGTCATACTGTAATTAATAGTCTCGTTTCAAGTCTCTTACAGTATGTACGCGAAATGTACATTGATTATAATTGTTACCCCTACCGAAGTAGGGTTTTTCAAAAACAGGTTATAGACTCATTTGAGTGCTCCCCTCCACGGAAATCTTTAGTAAAAGGCGAAAGATTTAATCGTGTTGAAGGGAAACCAGAGTTAACAATACCGACGACACTCAAACCGGCCCGTCAGTTCTGCGCTAATCTCGTCACCGCGATGCAGGAAGTCACCGGCTCGCCTAGCTTAGCCATCTAGCGACAACAGCGTGAACTACGATCGGTGCGAGGCAGATCGCGGTTAGGTGTGGTGACGTGTTTCAAATATGCAAATACTATGTAGCTGCGGCGCAGCGCTGCGCCCCGGGGTTTGGCCCGCATTTTCGGAAATAAAAATAAAAAGTATAATAATTGCCACTATTCACGTGATAATTATAACAAAAAATATTGTTTTTACATGGTTTTAATTAATTTGCCGTATGATCGAATGTCTGTGTGGGTTAGCTCTAACAACTGAATTTGAACCGATAATAAATAATTATAAAGCTATAAAAAACAAGAGTTATAAAAAAATAACTAAAAATAAAATTATTTACAATTTGTTTTTCTATACCTAAGACGCGCTAATTATTGTTCTGTGTGGGTATAATCTTGCAACTGAATTTTGAACCACTTCCCAATGTCCGATTGAGCTGAAATTTGGTATACCTGTGTAACTCCGATGACAATGCAATAATAGTAGTTTATGCAACTGTCATATAATGAAGGGTATTAAAACACGAGTGTGTTTATGAAACGAGCGGAGCGAGTTTCATAATAGTAACGAGTGTTTTAATACCTGTGTTATATGCAGTTGCATACACTACTTTATCTACACTAATGCTGTTACATTCTACTTATGTTTCCAATACTTGATAAAATACGTTTATCTTCACTAATAAAAACGTGTATTGCCACAGTGAACTTAGCGCGCAATCAGGTGCGAGCGCGCATGCGCGCGCAGGGCGGCGGAGCGAGCGCCGCGCATGCGCGCAGGCGGCCAATCAGGAGCGAGAGCGCGATGTTATAATGACTCATTACGACATCGATCGACTCATTATAACATCGCTTAAATGTTGTCTGTGCTATAACAGTAGTCATTATAATGATTATAACACCAGTATTGGAAACATAAGTAGAATGTTATAACATTAGTGTAGATAAGCTTTTACACGCTTTTTATTAGCTTCACTTGTATGTTTGTAACCGACTCCTTCAGGCGCGATTTTGACCCACTTTAAACGGCCAGATTTCGTTCAAACTTTGTAGATAAATCGAGGACCGATGACAATACACTAAACAAAGCGTGTTTTTTGAACTATTGTTTAATGTCTTGTTGTTTGTTTAACAGCTGCCCCACGCCCGACGTGCGTGAGTACGTGGACTTGGGTTTGCTCGATATAGCCCATGGCAAGTACCAAGATGCTTACAACAACTTCGCGCGGGCGGCCGACCAGGAGCCGACCAATATTATGGTGAGTGTAGTGTAGTGGCGTGTGACCTCGTCTGCCGGGTTCGACAGATCACCAGCTGGTTGCTTACGGCCAGGGTTATGAGTTGGTGCCTGTTTCGTGACAAAGAAAAATTACTACCTACTATTAATATTTATATTAATGATGCCACGAATAGTGAATTGGCCGAATACCGAATACCGAATATTCGGCAACACTGTTGGCCGAAACGCCGAATATTCGGCGCGAAGTACGTGCTTGGTGGGGGCGCGTTAGCTGGAATAAGACAAGTCACAACCTGTTTTTCTCGTTGCGTTCGATTTTTATTTGAAAACAGTTCGCCTAGATCGGAAAGCCGATCCTTACATGTGGTGGTCAGCAAACAAAAAACAATACCCGAACCTTTCGAAATTTGCAAAAGTTTATCTTTTTCGCCTGCAAGTAGCGTTTATAGTGAGAGTTTATTTTCTGAGGCTGGTAACGTTTACGATGACAAGCGCAATCGCTTGCTACCAAAAAATGCTGATAAGCTCGTTTTTATCCATCACAACTTACCACTGATTAATTTTAACTACTAAAATGTTGTAATTTGGAAATAAATACATTATTTTGAGTAGAATAACGTGTCTTGTTTTACAAGATTTGCTATTCGGTATTCGGCCGAATAGTACGTTCTATTCGGCCGAATACCGAATAGCAAAAAAAGTGGCCGAATACCGAATAGTTGCCGAATATTCGTGGCATCTCTAATTTATATTCTACTTTTTTTATTGTCCTCTGTATGTATTTGTTAATTTATTGGATGTACATATAACGTTTATAAATGCAAAGTTAATTGTTTTGTTTTTAAATTAAAGTTTCTGTATAAATATCTGCAAACCCAGAATAAAATTATACTCATTGTTAAAAAAACTAATTAAAACACTGCTACACTTTGATATATTTTTTGCATGTTTACTGAGAAATGTTTTTTTTTTATTCTATGGATAGTCTTGCGGTTGACCGCCATTTTGCCTAATGTGCAATGTGCGGTCTAGGATGTGATGTGGTTTTCTTACGTCATACTTCTCTTCCTCAGGTGGCCAACAACCTATCCGTGTGCCTTCTCTACATGGGCCGCCTGAAGGAGGCCATAGCCGTCCTCCAGAAGGCCATCAACTCCGACCCAGAAAGAGGCCTGAACGAAAACCTCCTGATCAACCTCTGCACTCTTTACGAGCTCGAGTCTTCAAAGACCAATGAAAAGAAGTTGAACTTGTTAAGAATGCTCTGCAAGTTCAAAAGTGATACGATTCCCAACGTCGTGGAATGCTTGAAGCTGAGCGGTGTGAGATCAGATGGGATGACTGCTCTCACTAAATAAGTTGCTAATATGCTAAAATATTGAAACAAGCTTTTATTGCATTGTCATCGGAGTTAGACCAGATTTCAGTTCAATCGTATATCGGGAAGTAGTTAAAAATTCAGTTGCAAGATTAGACTCCCGCAGACAAATATTAGCGCGCATTAGGTATAGAAAGCTGAATTAAAAATATTGTATTATACAGGGTTATTCATAAAGGGTATGCTAAGCCGAAACGGGCTCGTAGTACTCATCATTATGAACAACTTTTACTATGGGACCAACTCGAAATTCGCGAAAAAAAAATCAGCTGTTTCATAGAAAAATCTCAATGACACTTGACAAAATTTATAGAACAGCTGATTTTTATTTCGCGAATTTCGGGTTGGTCCCATAGTAAAAGTTGTTCATAATGATGAGTACTATGAGCCCTTTTCGGCTTAGCATACCCTTTATGAATAACAGCTTTAATAGCTTTATAATTATTTATTATCGGTGAATGTAATCAAATTATTATCAATACCTAGATTAAAAATGTAATAGCCTACCTATTTAGTTTTATTCGATTTTTACACATTATAGTTAGAATTTTAGGTTTGCTCCAACGAAAACAGCCCATGGCTATGGCGTATAACATATTTTAATCTTCAGTCAACCTGTATAATAATAAAACTACAACATTGGGTTCTTCAAAAGGGCTGTTAATAGTCAAAGGTCGCAGCGTATCCGTGACGCCTCCAGTGTTACAGGTATCCATAGGCAACGGTGATCGCTTACCATCAGGCGGCCTGTTCACTTGTTTGCCACCATGGGCATAAAAGAAAAAAGTAAAAACATAGGCTTACATTTCCAAAACCAAAATAGAGGCAAGGCAATTAAAAATTAAACACATTAATACAGATTAGAATTACTTGATTTATTTACCGAAATCGACAACCTCTCCTGTATCATATTTATTATAATAATCACTCATTATTATGATTTCAATATTACCTGTTTGCTATACAAAAAATATAAACAGTGCGCGTATACAAAAATATCTAGGTTTGTACAGATCGAGCAGGATTTATCATTTTCATATCAGACTCAGTTCTCCTAAATATATCTTTTTATAGGCCTTTGTTTCTGGTATACTTGCGTTGCTTGCCAATAAGAGATCCGCAGTTGCGATTGCACTGCTGGCAAACGAACTCTTCGATTAGTTTTAAACCAAATTTTCACTGAGCCTTGGTCATTTGGTATACGACCAAGTTTGGCGGCGCTTGTCCAACGTTGGCATAAAATAAGGCCTTTCCTGATTTGTCTGCTCGGCATCGACACATGGCACGGTATGCCGAAACGCTCCCGCGCATGCCGCGACATCGGGAAAACTTATGAAATATAAGCGCCCGGTAAGAGCGTTCGGTACCGTGTATACCGAGTTACGATCAGACAAATTAGTGAAGGCCCTTTTTACATGCAGCAAACTGTAACGCGCGGGTAGTCTTTTTTTTAATGTAATTGACGAGACGAGGACAACGCTCGCCTGATGTTAACGTCACGTTTGCCCATAACAAGTCTGCGCCACCCAGAATTTTGAACTCGCAGAATTCAAGACCCTGCGCGGCACAGCACTGCGCTCGTCACCCTGAGAGTTGTTTAATCTCCCATTTGCCCTGTAATTTCACTGGAGTCACAATGAAAACGACAAATCCTGTTTCGAAATATACTATTTAGGTAATTCACCAGGCAGTAGGTACAAACTTTTGTTCTTCCCATATAATTATCAAAATGTTATGGAAAAAAACTTGTAAACATACAGACTAAAAGCTTGATCTGTATAAAGGCAAAAACACCATTTTTTGGCTTAGTAGTTTGCCCCAAGCTTATAACCTGTATGTGGTTGAATAATTTATTGATATAGCTTAGGCCATTTAACTATGGTACTCTAGTTTTTAGCTAGAAACATACTATGAAATCTGACGCCATGCTACCTGGCAAGAAATCTCAAAATAGACCAACTTATCCTTGGTGTCAAACGACGGAGTCACCATCGCATTCCCAAGACAGAAACTATGGAAAACTTAGTTCTGTCATTTGACCAACTATAGATAAGTTAGACGCTATTTTTTTTTTTTGCTTAAAAAAAAATGTAAACATTTACGGCGAATTAGTAACAAAACCACGTATAGTTTGGTCACTATTGCCATATGAATAAAGTCTAAAATCGCGTAGCGTTAGGTTTAATAGTATGTTTCAAGTATTACAGTCATTGGCAAGTATTTTGAAGAACCTGGTTAAAGAAAATTACTTTTTATCCGACTGCCTTAAAAAGAGGTAAGTAATGAGTTAGCGACGCATTGTAAACTTAATTTTGTTGCATGCAATTTTGTTTTTCGATTAACAATAGTTTTGTGACTATCCAGGAGAGTAATATTTTCAATTAATTGCTATGAAAAACTTTTCATGACAATCTCAATTCCAGATCGGCAGTATTTCTATCGCTAAATAAATTATAACATATTGCTTCTTCTAAAACCAGTCTCTTCAAAATTTAGGACTTTTAATTAGGAAACTATTACATTTTCAGCACAACCTTCACGTGATTTACGAAACAGAAACACGTATTTACAAAATGATTTAGAAATATTGAACGGTACAATTTTTTATATAAAACGTAGTGGTGAAAGACGGACTAACTTGTATCGTTTGTAATGTATCATTAATGAGCTTGTTACAAAGCGGCGAGGCAAGGTGCATGGTGACGTCGACCCGTCACCATGCACTGACTTACGAGTACATACAGAGTTATGAGGGAAGCTATGCTAAGCCGAAAAGGGATCATAGTACTCATCATTATGAACAACTTTTACTTCGGGACCAACCCGGAATTCGCGAAAAAATCAACTGTTCCATAGAAAAATGTCAATGATTCTCGACAAAATGTGTGGAACAGCTGATTTTATTTCACGAGTTCCGGGGTTCCATAGTAAAAGTTGTTCATATCTCCGTCAATTACGATATGATAAGTATTATGAGCTCGTTTTAGCTTAGCCTTCCAAAAACATGCGCTCGCATCGAGTGGCTCGGCTCACTGCCCCGACTGTTACGTCACAATAACTCGATACATCACATACGATACCAATCAGTCTTCGCCTTATCAAATTTAATACACATTACCAAATCGATTCGTCATGCATAATTTGAAATATTCCTAATCAATTTTATGTGAATCTAATTTCCGTGGTCACACATCTCTACTAGCCCGTGATTACATGTGATTTCCACAACGCTATGTTGTCGGGCATTTCTATGTTACCGTTTTCTACAACATGGCAATCCTAGTATACTACGACTTTGTACACGCAGAGATAGTCAACTGTTTCAGTTTTATCATCACCATGATGAGTGGCATACAAGAAGAGAGCCCTATGCTCAGCAGTCCTTACGATGAGTGCAAAAACAGATTAAAGCTAATTTCGAGAATAACGCGTTGAGAGATTTTATTTTCATTGTTTGTATGCCCATCACTATTTATGCTTGGTATTAAAACAGGCTCCGTCACAGTTCCGTAAAACTGTCTAAAGAAAATATATTGATCTCTTTCTGCTGATTCCGAAAATGTACTTAACTCAATTCGGCCCAAAACTCGAGTTATTGCACTTTACGTCGGGACTGCTGTGCATAGGGCACTCTTCTTGTATGCCACTCGTACTTGTGTTATCTCGCGATGTGATTACCGCTTTATATCGTCTACAGAATCTATAAGTTTGTATCAGGACTGAATCAACATTATTAGACATTCTGATAACGAAATTTGATCTCTATTTCTGTGTGTAAAAGTAAAAATTGTCATGCAAATAAACGAACATTTTCATAGGTTCCAATGTCTGCCAAATCTGAGGTAGTCATGTTATAAAAACCCTATAATTGTGCATCTAATTAACATGCAGCACCAATATTGTAGGATGAGTTAAAACTTTAAACGAAACTTTTCAACCTAAAAAACCATAGATTTACTATTACTAACGCAAGGATTTCGGGTCGGCGCTCGAAAAAGTCCGAACTGGTCTACATACCGTAGTAATAAGTGATCTGTTCAAACGCTAAAAGTAGAAGAATATTCTTGCAAGACATCAATTACATAAAAGTTTAGGTTACCAGCACAGGATACTCTACTCAATAGATAATGTTTAAAAACTGGAACAGCGCCCCTATCGGTTGTAAATAGAAACTTTAGTTTTCTATCAAATACAGACTACATATTTTTCGACTGACGTCATGCATCGCCTACAAGACCCAAAATCCACGCATTAGCAAACCTATTGCCAAACTGTACCTAAGAAAAATGAATTCATAATTTTAACAATTATTACAATAATATCCCTACGCAATTACGCACAATACGAACAACAAGAGTCAATACTGATCATTTGCTCACAAGAAAAAAAATTGAAATGAAAATAATAAATTGATCGCAGTCAGTTTCTATTTACAAATATTATTACATAATATGGCTAACTCTTTCTATGTATAAAAATACGACGAAACCAGAACGGAGCCAGTTTTTAAACTTTGAGGACTGGCAGACAGAAGACGGTAGGCAGTTGAAGTATAAAATGGACAAATCACTGTTTTTTCACTTAACTAACCCTTTAGCCTGAATGATAGTATGAGTATTGACAATGGTAAGCATTATCATATGAATTCAGCACTTATTCCTTAACCTACAAATGTACTTTGACCCTAACATCTCACCCACACAAGCCCCTCTAGCCAAGTTGCAATTATATAATCGAAACGCTATAGAAAAGTTGAAAAACGTATGGGAACAACATTTCTTTATAGAATACAGGGTTAAATGGAAAGGGTATGTATGCTAAGCCGAAAAGGGCTCATAGTACTCATTATGAACAACTTTTAGTATGACACCAACACGGAATTCGCGAAAAAAAAACGGCTGTTCCATAGAAAAATGTCAATTACACGCAACAAAATTTATGGAACAGCTGAATTTATTTCGCGAATTCAGGGTTGGTCCTATTGTAAAAGTTGTTTATAATGATGAGTACTATGAACCCTTTTCGGCTTAGCATACCCTTTCTGAATAACCCTGTAGAATCCACAAAAGTATTTTGTTGTAATTAACACGGGAATACTCATGTAAACTAAATTACATTCCGTGTTAATTACATATAACAAAATGTTTTAAACCCGTTAGTTTCCATAGTAAAATCTACAAGTAGACTGGAAATGTCATTCCCATATATTTTCCTACTTTTCTATATCATTTCGATTATAGAGTTGCAACTTGGTTAGGGGAGCTGTTTATTACTCGAATCAGAGAGTGGTGCATAAAACGTTTGTGTGAGTGAGGAAATTGGCACTAAACAGTTTCACAAGGTATAGACAACCTCCTTTACAATCTATCTATGCTTAAAACCTTCTTAGTATTAGAGATCTGAATAAAGGTTTCTATGCACACAATTTGGTGCCTGATATTATGCAACAGGGACAGGTAGACATGAATTTCGTAGAGTTAAAAGCGTAAGACTCAGTTTGTTTTCTTATTCCTTTTACTGCCAAGAAAATCTTCGAAGAATAACTGCTTTACTTCCAACGTTCCAACATTGGTTTGATTGGCAAATCTCATTTAACTTTCCACAATGCAAAAAATATGCATTTAAGTAAAACTTATACATTTGAAATAAATATACAGACACCAAAGTCTCGCCTTAGGGTTCTTTCCTGAGGTTCACCCTGAACCCTAAAAAAGAAGAGTTTTCTACACTTTATCAAACTGTAAATGCCAAATCTTATTCTAAACTAGCAACCGAGCCATAGCTCCTGCAGTGCCCTCACTTTCGCCCGTTTTGTTCCTAATGTCCATATCCCACAACATATTTACACATTTGCAGTGTGGTAAGTCCCGCAAAACTTGGTCGGCCTGAATGTTGTCAGAAAAGCGTCAGTACTGTTTCTATACTGTTATTTTTAATCTGTGGACGTGGCAAAGATCAATATTTATCATGACCATAATTTATTTTCCACCCACTGCCGAGTACAGGTACTTATTGTTAAGTAGGTACCAATTACTAAGTACATGTGTTTTTTATCGTCCATTTTGGCGTGTCTACAGTAGCTGTGTTGGTCTCAAGAGCATATTCGTTCATCCTTTCATTAATACAGTATTAGGCAGTGTCACAACACATTGTCGAAAGAACGAACACGATCTCGGAGTTAACAGTGTGCACACGCGATTTGGTCTAATCTCTTCAGGCAATATGAAATGTATTAGGTAATAGGTAATGGTGACTAGGAGATCACAGCCCAGCAAGCTTATCTTGGTCACTTTCACTCTTATGACTTTTGTAATGAGAGAGACAGTGATCAACATATCATATTTGACAGAATACGCTCACTGGTAATAGTTAGAATATATCTTTTCGGCGCCATTTTGTAGCTTCGGTTTTAGCCGAGACACTTGTGTCGAACAATTTATGAAAGCGCGCGCCTTCATAATTTCAATACAGCTTGACTGTCATCATACCAGACATTCATGAAATATTCTGATACACTCATGCCAACCAACATTTCGAGGGACTCCTAAAGGCCTAGCTACACTACTTATACAATGGTTTTTTACTTATATTTGTGAAAAATATATGACTGTCTCTCATTGGACATGCAAAGATAGAATCCTGACTGTGACAGCTACATCTGCGATTTGGTTTTAGTAACTTGGTATCAATTTTATAGCAAGTCAGGATTTTATAACTACACTTGCACTAATATGTCCACCGTTCAAATGATTACATATTTGGCAATTTGTGCACATCGAGTTACTACAATTTATGATTCTTAAAGTTCGAGGATTGTAAATAATATGAATTCTGTTTTACACAGTGAAAGGCTTGTCGAGCCACAAATTTATTACTGTTTTATTAAGGCAGGCATACACTTTCATGTAGCCTTGGACTAGGTGACGAAAATATTTTTTCGCTGTTAACTAGCCTAGCAGGGGAGGACTACGATTTGTGTGTGGACTAAGGGCTATTACACACCTTGACTTTTTGCAGCGAAACAAACACGCGACTGCATCGCGATACTTGAATTGATAAACAGTACATTGGTATTAATTTATTAATGTCCGTGAACATTTAAACTGCCCCTACTAACAGTATCGAAACTACAAATTGCACTTTTACAGGAGAGCAATATAAAGTCAAAATTTGCCCTACATTATTAAGTTAAATAAAAAATGTAGTATCAATTTTATTTGATTTAAAATGTCAAAATAAAATTTTCTTTAGTATTATTACAATAATAGATAACACGATAATAGACAGTGTAGTACAAGTAAAAAAAACGTAATTTTGCAGTTTCGATACTGTTCAGCAGATTTGCAGGGATACAAAATTAAATGCGCGATTGCATAGTGAACAATTGATATAATTATGAATACAGTCTTGTTGATTCGCAGTGCTGTAACTAGAGCGGTCCCAGCAGTGCCCAAGTTCAGGATACAGAAACAATCAGACCAGGACCTAGTTTTGGTTCATACATAGTAGCTGGTAATGCCTGTCATCGGGCACATAAAAGGTCAGTTACAGCACTGTGTATGCACTTATCTATCAAAAATCAATCACAACCGCACTTTTGTATAGACATATTTATATATTTTATTTATTTATTTATAAACGCGCGTTTGCATCACTGCAGTTGCCATAGGTATTTACGGTCAGCTGTATCGCAACTGAATAGTTACAGAAACGCTGCAAAAAGTCACCGTAACTTAACGTAAAAACTCTAAAGTCTGTCTTACAATTACTAACACTCATAAGCGTCATTTTGAAAACCCAAATTATCACCGAAAGGCGTCAGTTTATTGCTCATTTCACTTAATTTAAGGCTAGTGTCTTCCCACTGTGATGTTTCAATCTAAATAAATAAGTCCTCTTACACACTATTAGAGTCTGAACGGAAGATTGTTCACAACCGATTGCGGCGGTTCCTTAAAGCCCTAAGGCGCGCTCGGCGCTGCTTTGCGGATTATATGTCTCCATTTTGACTTATCCCGATCCGCTTGATAAATTCCTCTTGGAGCATCACTGTTTTGATCATATTGGGGTGTGCTCCGTAGGCAATAGTTTGGTCTGGAGTCGTGCAGTACTGTTGTGTGCTGTCTGTGAGTATGATGCTCTGTCCATTGGTCAAAGTCCCTGTTGCGTCAATGGAGTTCCAGTATGCTTCGCTCGGGGACGAGCTGTTGACACCGGGGGGCGGCGCCGCGGGCGCGCCCGTGTACCTGAAGTACGGGTTCTTCAAGTCTAAAGTATTTGATGACGAAATATTCGTCCCTTCTAAGTTGACTTCCATTGTCACATCATAGCTCTGTCTCTTGTTGGCTAGTAGCAACACGCGCCCTGTCAGTGCTTGTCCTTGTTTAGCAAATATCGGAGTCTCCAACAGGCAGCGGACTTGATACCAATGTGTGAGGGGTTCAGTTGGCGCCGTCGACAGCCAAATGTGTTGTGTGTTGCCTGCAAATAGAACATCAAACCAAAATGCAAGTCCATGGCACGTTCCAGATTGTGTCATTTCAAATCTGAAGGGAACTTCGATCCGATGTAGGTCCGTTTCATGAGCATTGAGGAAGTCAACTACATGTCGGACAGATCTTGCCATACATATGCGAACATCAAATGTGTCTACAATTGGTTGTCTAAAATATTCCTTCATTGCAGCGGTGCGTAAGGCACTCAAGTCAACGCCGTGGAAGCATGCCTGATACCAGAAATTAGCCTTATTGTACTGCTCCATAAATAGTGCGTCATCAGTGAACGGAGCTATGTGTAAGTCTCCTCTTGTCGGGTACATGTTTCCATTCGGTTTTAGCCACTTCTTGGCATGCAGATAGGTTTCTAACATACGCTCATTGTACAACATGTATCCCATTGGCTCGGATATGATAATATCTACACTTTCAGGCAGTTCTATTTCTTCTATCTTTCCTGCTACTACAGAAATTCGGTCGTGCAGACCGTTGGCGCGTACTAACGCCTGGGCATGGTGTGCCATGTTACTAGCTTCTACTGCATACACTTTTCGCGCTCCTGCCTGCGCGGCGAAGAAGGACAGGATACCAGACCCTGCGCCCACGTCTAAAACTACCTTATTCTTAAAGTCATTGATGTTGGCGAGTATTGCTCGCTGATACGTGCTCGTCCGAACATAGTCCTGCATCATGTTTTGTTGCTGACTCAGGTACCCGTAGAACTGGAAATATTGCATCGCTGACGAGTCCTCCGTGCGCACTGTAAACACTGATGACGATCTGCCCGCCTTGATATTCGTGACGAGCAAGTGGAAGGCCTGACACTCTGTTTCTGATGCGAACTTAAAGAACAAAGTCTCATTGTCGATCGTAAAAATGTACGATAATCCGGCGACGCGCGAACACTCGCTCTGGCTGTGGACGGGGAACTCTAGCACCTCCTGTGCCAGCACGGGGTCGGCGCGTATCACTTTTACACTTAGCCCTTGAGGGTCGTAATCCACGTTTACGTTTGTAACGAAATTGAACCGCGGCGTCAGAGCGCCATCGTTGTTGACGGCGGAGACTATCACCCCGCGAAACATTTTCGCCATTTTATACACTAATCACTTTATCGCAGTTTCTAGGAATTATTGTCCACGCGCGTTTTGGCAAACAAAGAAAAATGCCGTTGAGAAGATGAGGCCGGCGTAAAATCGATCATTCACAAACTTCCTCCCTCTTTTTTTGTCTATGATAGGCAGCGTGCACGCTCAATTTTTTTTTATGGTTTTTTTCTGGCTTTTCAGGATTAGCCACATATTTTTAAGGAATATTTTATTTCAACATTTAAAGAAAATTTTAGAAAAGTTATTTCCATGAAAATCATTAATGATTATGTCTAATTTGTGTATTTTTTTTGTTTATTTCTTGTTTCTCAGAACTTTAGTAGTTCATAAACAATTTACTTTTTTCTGCATAAAAATATTTTTGAACGACTAATATCATTAATTGACAGTGACAGTGACTGTAATTGGATTTAGCACAATTATTAAAAAAAAATCTGAATGTCAACGTCCATCTGTTAAACTGTCAGCGTATGTGTCAGCGTCAAACTCACGTTTTTGAAATTGAATTATTTGAGGTTATTTAATTTAATAACAACAGTTTTTTGTAAAAAGAATGAGTAAAAAGCTAAAAGACTTGCAATGGCAGCCGGTGGCAATAGAAGGTTTCCCGATTTCCATGTCAGATTCTTTTCAAAGCTTTGTTGGACTTGAAGAATGCACAGACTACGGTTTAGATAAAGAGAGCAGAAAGTCACAAAAGGTAAGAGAAAACAGCATTTTCTATGCTTGATTAGTCATCAACTCTGTTTGTTATTCTTTCTAAGTTCTAAAAACTTAATTACTTCAAACTAGCTACCCATTTGATCACCTTAAAAACATCCTAACCAAAATATAGAGAATTCTGTGTTCCTAACCTAGTGCATTAAAATTACAGAAAAAGGTGCAAAAACAACGTGATGAGTCTATTGGAATCCAAGGAAAACCTCTGAAACAGCAGCAGCAGAAACGTAAAAGCCCTCCAGAGCCTAAAAACAATCCAATTCCAACAAAAAAAGTTAAACTATCAAATGGATTTATTGTTGAGCAGTGCACAACCTCCGTTACACCATCAGTGACCAATGAAATATCTTTAGAAAATGACAAAAAGGAGAGTACAAAGAAGAACAAGAAGTCTCCACAGAGTAAGCTAGAAACAGAGCCTGTGAAAGCTGAAAAGCCGATCAAGAAAAAAAAGTTTAAGTTAGGCGAAGTAACATCGCAAGAGATTTCCGACCTAACGCCAGAAGATATGCTGACGTGGTCGGAGTACAAACTCCAAGAGCCTATAATGAGGGCACTCACTGAATTAGGGTTTAAAATCCCGACCAAAATTCAGCAATTGACATTACCAGCTGCTATTCATGGTAAACTCATTTTTATGTTTAGGTTTACTATTATATTATATTTTGGTACACTGCTATATTCTATTTTGGTAGTTATCTTCCTGACTGACAAGCATTTACTTAGTTTCACTATACATAAGATTTTACCTTCTTCTTTGTTGAGCTGTGCGGAGAACAAACAAACAAACATTCTTTAAAATAGATTAAGCAATCATGATAAAATTTAGCTAAAAAGTAGATGCACACATACATACATACATAAGAGCAAAAATGTAAAATATTTTTTATCTACAAAAAAAAAAATAGGAATATAAATAATTGCTGATAGAACCATGGCCTGCCCACATGTAAAAAAAAAGCGGGTGGGGCTGTGTCGGGGCACACGGCCGTTGGTTTTAACGTGAAACGTCTATGTTAGCGAATCGCTTTTAAAGTAAAAGATTGAAATGAAAACAAGTTGGACGCTGTTTTAAGTATTTTAATAAAAAAGAACAGGTACGTAATACAAACATAAATTACTTATTATTACGATTAATATTCGACAACAATTTTATTTAACATAGGTCTGTGATATGTGAAATAAGCAACATACGGCATAATGTCAACATTAATGTTTCTGGAGAATGTACAGTCTATATTTATATTTCTGGCTGGCTCTTGCACGCGCTGAGGCCGACATAGCAAATGTTTATATATTTATTGTCACTTTCTGGTTATTTTAAATATAAATACTGTCCAAATTACACTTATTTTTGTATAAATCAATCGGTTCAAATAAACTTGACAAACACACGAAAGAATCACCACGCTATAAAGTCGGAGTCACGAGTTACACTGAATAGAAACAAGCGTGAGCGCCGGTTTCGCACAGTTATCGCAGTATCCCTCCCCCGCCAACCCGCTTGACCCCGACACGAACTCAATGTCTTAACAGCGAGCTGACTATATAAGTGAAATATTTACACCACATTTTTGTTTCTAAGACTAATAGTTTTTAAATTATTAAGGTACGATGATATAGACCTTTTCGTTACGGTCCAGTTTTTAAACCTGGTACCCGTATGTTTCGGCGCGATTTTAAAGACGTTTCACGTCAAAAAAAGAAACTAAAAAAATAATAATGAAAAATAAATCATTTCAGGTCGCAGAGATATATTAGGAGCTGCTGAAACCGGTAGCGGCAAGACACTAGCATTCGGTCTCCCCATACTATCAGGCATTCTCAATCTCAAGGAGAAAGCTGCAAGCAAAGGCCTAGACGTCTACGATATACCATTCAAAAAAAGTTCAGCTAAAAAGATAAACAGACCCAAAGAAGATCCGACGAAAGGTCAGAAAAATGCTAGAAAAAAATCTGATAAAGCACAAAAAAAGAATAATAAAGTTGATAATAGAAATAAAAAGAAAATTGAAGTAAAAGCTAAAGAATCATCAGAAGATGGATATAGCAGCGGAGACAGTGATACTGAAAGTGAAGAAGAAACAAGTAAGAAAAACAAATCATCAAATAAATCTTCTGCAGATAAATATCTCCATGAAATAGAAGTACCAATAAAAAAGCGGGATAACTCTGATGAAGGAAATGACAGTGATGACGAAAATTATGTGCATCTGTCAGAAATGCTAGACTCAGATGATTTAGTGGAAAGTGGAAGTGAGTCTGAAAATGATAATGATGAAAATGAAACAGAAAGTGAGGATGAAGCAGAAAATTATGACAGTGGAGAAGAAAGTGAAGCAGATGATGTTGAAGGTAGCATTGATAATGAATCTGGAGTTGAGGAACAAAGTGATGAAGAAGACGTAGTTTTAGGTGATGATGAAGAAGATGTGGTGCTTGGTGGTGATGATGATGAAGATGTGGTGCTGGGTGATGATGATGATATAGAAAGCAAAACTGCTGGAGGTAAACAATTCTATGTTTCTCAAACATGGTAAAATTAAATTTGTGTAATTTCCATAAAGACAACACAAAAAAAGTATTTATTTTGTTGTCTCATTCATTTTATTCTGAATGTAATGCTGTTCTACTTTTAGACAGTCTATCTATCTTGTCTATCTTCCAAAGAGTGCGTTCAAGGTTATTTGGAAAGTGGAAAAAAAATTAAATTCAAAAACTTGTCAACTTAATACATTACAAATAAATTATTAAAAATAAAAAGTCAAATGAATGTTTACTTTTATTTAAAAAATGACATGATAAAAGAAAAAGTTAATAATGCGTAATTTTTTACATAATTACAGGTATCGGGTGTGTAAAAGTCATAGACAACATCGAAATGCCAGATCATGTGGTGGTGAAGACGGGCAAGCCGCTCTACGCTTTGATCCTGACTCCGACGCGGGAGCTGGCCATGCAGGTCAGCAGGCATCTGATTGCTGTTGCTAAATACACTGGTGAGCTGCAATTTTCATGTTGCAACGAAAAATATAACAGATTTTAGAAAGATTGTACAACAAGTGCATAAAACAAGCAATAAATGGTTTTTATGCACGAGATAAACGCTCGAATATTCACTTTAATTGTGAGGGAATGAACATCCTACTAATATTATAAACGTGAAAGTTTGTAAGAATGTTTGTTGCTCTTTCACGCAAAAACGGCTGAAATTTACATGAAATTTAAAATAAAGGTTCATGTCATGTTATTTTTTATCCCGAAAAACGCGGGTGAAACCGCGGAGCGCAGCTGGTAATAAATAATTTTATAAGCCTCAATATAATTATATTATTTTGAAAGACTATATTTAGTTGCTAAGCATTTAGTTTTCTATTTGTGTTGTTTTTGTATTTCTAAGATATTTACTTGTACTCGTATTTTATCGTGCTATTTTTTGTTTTTTTTTTTTCGTTACGTTATACATATTTTTGACAAAAATCATGCTTCATCAATCTGTTGCAGGTATAAGAGTAGCGACCATAGTAGGCGGCATGGCGGCCGTGAAGCAGGAGCGGGTGCTCCGCTCCGGGCCCGAGGTGGTGGTGGCGACGCCGGGCCGCCTGTGGGAGCTCGTCGGGCAGGGCCAGCCGCACTTGCAGCAGCTGGACTCGGTCAAGTAAACTACTTTTAACTTTAGACTATCGCTAGTTTAGGGAAAACTTCGAATCCTCCCATAGGAGGTTTTGAAGCTAGCTATTTCGTCGGCTTAGTACGAGAAGTCACAAACGAAAACTAACGTAGTCATGACACTTTAATATCATCATCACGGGAATGCTTACGTTTTGTAGAGTGATACTCGCGACTAATGCGAGATACTATGTTATTAGAAATTAATACTAATTAGCTTAAAATATAACTATTAGCTGAAAATAGATGCGGACGGCGTTAAAGAAAAATTGAAGAAAACCTTACATTTCGGTGTAGAAATTGTATAATTATACATTATTCTACCAATTCTTTCTACGAAAACTATGTTTTTTTCAGATTCCTAGCCATTGACGAGACCGACCGAATGATAGAGCGAGGCCATTTCGAAGAACTACACCCGCTCCTTGAAAGATTAAACATAGATGATGAAAGAAAGAGCGCGCGACAGAACTTCGTCTTCTCTGCTACTCTTACAATGGTGCACGAGTTGCCGAGCCATATGAAAGGAAAGAAGGTAAGACATACATGGGTAATAAGAAAAATAAAATTGGGCCTGACAGACAGACACGCTAGTCTCACCATTCCATATCCAGAAGGGTTCCTTTTAACCATTTTAGTATGAAATTCTAAAAAATAATTGAAATAAAAAAAAGTAACTGAAGAAAACCGAAATATACTATACTACGAAATGTCTACATGGATGCAATCAATGGAATGGAATTAAATGGATGGATCAAATAGGACGACACCTTTCAATTTAAAATGTGTTAAGCCGTTAGGCCATAGGAGGGCGCATAGATACCAACAAACAAACATACATACACAAAACCCAAAAACAATACTCTCCGTCTCAAAAATACTTTTGTAATAAATCTTTTTATTTTCCAGGTAACAAAACGCGGCAAAATAATAAACAGAAAGATCGAGAAGATGACTCCGCAACAGAAGGTGAAGCGGCTAGTTGACATGATTGGGATGACAGATCCGAAAGTCGTTGATATCACCACGAAGTTAGGTAAGACTGGGATCCAAGTGCGAATAGTCGTTGGGGGCCAAGTACGAATAGCTGTTTGGGGCCAAGTACGAATAGTCGCTGCGGCCAAGTACAAATAGCCGCTTGGGGCCAAGTACAAATAGCCGCTTGGGGCTAAGTACGAATAGCCGCTTGGGGCCAAGTACGAATAGCCGCTTGGCGCCAAGTACGAATAGCCGCTTGGGGCTAAGTACGAATAGCCGCTTGGGGCCAAGTACAAATAGCCGCTTGGGGCCAAGTACGAATAGCCGCTTGGGGCCAAGTACGAATAGCCGCTTGGGGCCAAGTACGAATAGCCGCTTGGGGCCAAGTACGAATAGCCGCTTGGGGCCAAGTACGAATAGCCGCTTGGGGCCAAGTACAAATAATAATTAAATAAACACACTTTTTTCCGTTATCATGTTAGTTTTCTATACTTTTCCTTGTAACAGGCACAGCGGAAACGCTGACAGAATGCCGCATCACCTGCACTCTGGAACACAAGGACGCGTACCTCTACTACATACTGAAGCGGCACCCCGGCAGGAGCATAGTGTTTTGCAACTCTATTGGCAGCGTCAGAAGGTATAGAATACAATGACATGTAGAATAGAACAGAAAATTACTTTTAGAAAGAATGATTTTTGGACTTAGCGCTTGTGACTTGGTGCATTAAGCAGTGGTCCGACCGCCGCCGGCGAGAAAACGACTAACTATCGGCGATTTTATCTTAAGAAACGCACAATAAATGTACATTCAGTGTAAATGAAAGAGATGCATATTATATTAAAAGGTGCTCTCTGACTGTTCACACTGCCGGCGACGACTTGCTTTACTAGTTTTGTCGCTGAGCGACGAGCTTTCAAAAATAAACTCGCTCAGCGATACTCGTTCAGCGATGCTCGCTCGCTTGATCATTTCTTACAGTGACCTTTTCTTTACAGTACAGACTGAGCGACCGCGGGCGAGTGGCGCGAGTAATCGCTCGTCGCACTTGCACAGTCGCTTATAGCCCGGCGACAAAACTATCGAAATCACACTCGCTTCCCGCTGATGGCCAACTCGTTTATAGTTTCTATTACTACTCGTTTCTCGTTCGTCGGACCACTGCCTTAAGCCTCATTAGGCGTATCAAATTGTTTACATACAGGCAAGAACTAAAATCTCGCCTACGATTATGTCATACGAGATTCGCATATGACTTATCGCTAGGCGATAATTGCCTACCTATGTTTGTTTACACAACAAAAGTATAGTTAGCAGATTCTTGCATAAGAGAGTCTCGACTTGTATAAACACGATCTCTATTTTCAAGTTGATACGAGTATCGTACAAATCAGTTTGAATCGTTTTTAGTGCGAGATTTGTCTGTCGAGATAAGTGATTATTAGTATATTGTTCGTAAAAATGATACAAAAATCTTTTAAATTCGGTTCTGCCGACAATATTAAGTTCATTGAACTGTATAGAAGTTACGAGTGTTTGTGGAACACGGAGAATGACAATTACGAGTATAAAAACCGTGATGCAAGAAATGAAATAAACGTGTTAGATGCTCCCAAATGATTTCTTCTCGTTATCCATTTCTTAACCCAACACCTTTTCTTCTTTTTCCGTTTAATTAATTCTTGCCTAAGAAGAGCAGATATAATTAAAACACCCTCGCGCACTGCACTCATGGTAGCAACTGGCATAAAATCTCGAAATACGATTATTGCTTTGAAATTTTGTTTACACGGACATAATAATATTCCATTTCAAGGCAATTGTCGCCCAAGGCAACGAGCGAGGAGAGCGATTGTTTAGACGAAAAAAATGTTATAAATTCCTTCGATAATCGTATCTTCGAGACGAGAAACTCTCCCCGTCTAAATGGGCCTTTATATTGGAGTTTTTAAGTCATTAAGTTCAATAAGCACTCATTGCGTTGTAAAACAGATTTTGCTTCACCATTTTTACCGCGAAATTTTACAAAGCTATGTCTGGGTCTTTAATAAAACCATTGTATTATGAAAAACCCAAAGAACAAGACCAATGCGTATAATATAACCTTACACACTCGGACAATCTTCATAGATGAAATATGTATGTTACCAACAGAATCTCCTTGAACAATAGTCGTAGTAGTAGTGCATAGAAACCCGGTTTTTATGCACGAGAACATAAAAACAGTAAGATTTTAATCTGCTTACTACGTGTACCGGGTATAAACAAAAACTGTGTGCACGTAAACTGAATATAATATTAAAATATTGTATGTTTCAGATTAGCTCAAATCTTCACGATACTAAAGTGCAACCCTCTTCCGCTGCACGCGAGCATGCCTCAGAGACAGCGCTTGAAAAATCTGGAGAGGTACGTGTTTGTTTCTATCTGACACGTACTTGGTTCTTTTACTAATTTATGCTCCTAGCATAAATTCTACCGCGAAATACGTTAATAAAGGACCTTTGACCTCAAGACCTTTGACGTTTCGAATCTACGACACTGGACGTACAGCCAAGGAATGAAACAGTCTGCCGGTTTGCTTGTTTTCTGATAGATACAATCTTGGGCTTTTCAAGGTCAGAGTGAATAGGTATCTTCTAGGTCTGCGTGCTTCATTTTTGACCACGTCTTCGCTTACCACCAGGCGAGCGAGTTAGTAGTCAAACGAGGACTTATTCACTTATTTCTCAGTGCTTACGTTTGTCCCTAAGTTTCAGTACTATTATTTTTCTTCACGTTTCCCTCAGATTCCGCGACGACCCTCGCGGTGTTCTAATAGCTACCGACGTGGCGGCGCGTGGTCTGGACATCCCCGACGTGGACCATGTCATACAGTACCAGGTGCCTCGTACGGCGGAGAATTATGTGCACAGGTATGTTGGAATTAAAAGATGAGAAGAATAGAAGTGAAATGATACAAAGATAATTGTATAAATAGTCTGATTTACTTATCATAATGTTATAAGGGAGGTAAAGTATATCACGGTCACATTATCTCGAGACCTGGCGTCGACGACGTCACGTCGCGTCGGCGCTCTGATATGGTGCGCAAAACAAGCATCCTCTAGTAGGATATTATTATAAACAATAAGATTTCCAACAAAACAAATATTGTGTCAATTAATTTAATGTAGGTAATATTATTATAATGATATGATTAAAATGATGAAAAATAAATGAAACAATCTTGGTTAAGTGGGTACAAGAAGTGTTTAAAACTTAACAAAAATGTCCTACGTTGCAACAAAAACAATATTTTAACGTAACAGCAATAACAAAATAACAATAAAAGTCCAAACGTAACAATGAAATGTTTAAAAATATACCACGAAAACAAGTCGACGCGTATCGGCAACGAAAGTGCTAACCGTACTGACGCGCCGTGGCGAGCGCGGGGAGGTGAAAGGAGAACGGGGCGGAGGTTCGCATTCCAGCGAGGTCTCGAGATAATGTGACCGGGTTGTATGTATAGGCTTAGTACTCATCATTATGGACAATTTTTACAATGGGCAAGAATTCCGAGTGCATAACACCGCGATAGTCAAGGAAAACAGTCAACATGACTTTGACTTTTGATCGACTTTGGCGTGGTTTTTTCGGTTTCGGTTCAGTTGGAAGGCGCCACTCCGAAGCTTGTTGACTAGTTTGCATGTCAAACTCGTAAACCCACGTCTCGTCACCAGTAACAATGCGTTTCATAAATGTTGGGTCGGAATTGACTCGTTCTAGCATGTCCTCAGCGACTCTCATGCGATTGAGTTTTTGGAGAAAATTCAGGTCTTTTGGGACTAGCCGAGCGGTAACATGTTTCATACCCAAATGATTACTTAAAATGGTACGGATCGACTCGTGAGATACAAAAAGTTCGGCGGCTATCTCTCTCAAAGTTGAGTGAGGATTTTCAGTCACTATTTCCTTTACTTTTGCGATGTTAACTTCAGTTGCAGACGTTGATGGCCTACCAGAGCGAGGCAAATCTTCCATCACATCTCGACCGCTTTTGAACGCTTTGTACCACTCATAAGCACGTGTTTTTGATAAAGTCGATTCGCCGTAAGCCTTCTGTAACATTTTTAGTGACTCCGAACACGAAATTCCATTGGCGATGCAAAATTTAAGACAAACTCTTTGTTCGATGTTTTTGTCCATGATGAAATTCGTAATACACACTAGATATGACCTAACTAAAAACAGCACCATATTTAATCTAAATAACAGACGCAACTCAAACTCCGCGTCAAAATGGAAAACAGTTGTGCCAATCTAACAACAACAATAAAAACAAAAATTTGAATTTGGAACCCAAAACAAATCATCCATTCCCGATACTTTTTTGACTGAATGTACATACACTGAAATCGCGAAAAGAAAATCTGCTGTTCCATAGACTTTCAATGACTCTCGCTCGACAAAATGTATGGACAACGATTTTTGACGTGACGACGTCTAATAAGTCGATGAACGCCGGGTGCTCGCACGAAAATCCCGTTGCGTGTCCCGTTACGCTCATTGTGACGTCACGATCGGAGCGAGAACAGTATGCAATCATTTCATCAATGTTTTGTTATGACGTCACGTTAAACTATCGTCCGTAAACCGACTTTACAGACTACCAAATATTTTTTTGTCGAATTCCTGATTTGTTCCGTAGTAAATTGTTCATAATGATGAGTACCATGTGCTTTTTCGGCTTTTTTTCCCTTTTCGTCCAATCCTGTTTTTACCTGTAACTGTTATTCTAATATTGCATTATTCTTAATTATGTATGTTTTGGCAGGAGTGGTCGAACGGCGAGAGCCAATAAAGAAGGCATCAACGTTCTCATGGTAGACCCCAGCGAGGCCTACCTCTACTCGAAACTGTGCCTTACGCTCAACAAGAGTAAGTACTATTTGCTTTAGCAGGATACTTACATTTTGTAAACAACTTTATTATTACTTTTTATTATAAAATAGTAAATAGTAAATGATAAACGTTTCACATTCATAGCTTTGAATTGCAATGTTTTGTATTTGTATGTAAGTTGAGACCAAATCAAAAGTGGTTCAAAATCCAATTGAGTTTTGAACCACTTTCCGATGTCCAATTAGCTGAAATTTGGGATATGTGTGTATACTCCAATGACAATACAATAAAAACTTGTTTTTTTAAATAATGTAAAATAATTTACTTAGTTTTTTAATATTGTCCAAGTCTTTTAAAAACATGCTCGCATAGCGAGAAAGACTCCATAAAAATAATAGATAAATTAAATAATAAAATTTGACTTGTGGATTAAATTAAAAACATACAGACGAATTGATAACCTCCTCCTTTTTTGAAGTCGGTTAAAAAAAGAGTTCTGACAGATAAAAAATACTGACTGATAATGAATAAATTTCGACACTGCATAGGCACATCAGCTTATGCTGCTCGCATATCATAAAATAAATAAATTGGCTTTTAATTTTGCTCATTTCTTTTCCCAGCATCCGAAGTGCCAACCTTCCCCGTAGCGAGCCATATCCTGACCCCTCTGAAGGCGCTAGTAGTGCTGGCCCGCGAGCTCGACTCGCTGGAGCTGAAGAAGAAGCGAGCGGCGCAGGCGCTGGGCTGGCGGGAGAAGGCGGCGCGGGACATGGACATGATTATCGATGATGATGATGTGTATCCTTTTTGATTTAACAAGCTTCATTTATCTTTTTTTGACGTGACAACGTCTAATAAATTGAAGAACGCCGGCTGCACGCACGAAAAAGTGTCCCGTTACGTGTCCCGTTACGCTCATTGTGACGTCACGATCGGAGCGAGAATAATATGCAATCATTTCATCAGTTTTGTTATGACGTTGGCACGTTAAAAGGCAAACTATCGTCCGTAAACCGACTTTACAGACAACCAATTTTTTTTTGTTTTTTTTTAAGGCGAATATGTCTGCGTTCGACTACCAACTTGCTTGATGGTAAGCGACGATGTGGTCGAAGATAAAGCACGCAGACTTTATACTCTGACCTTGAAAAGCCCAAGATTGTATCTCATGAAACAAGGAAGGCGACAGTCTGTTCCATTTCCTGCCTGTACGAAGATTGATAGATAGATAGATAAACTCTTTATTGTTCACACCATAAAGTACAAACAAAAGAATTATAACACATAAAACTAGTGCGACAACTGGCGTACGAATTAAAGTAGATTCAAAACGTTTTGTACGAATCCAAGGAAATCTTGACATGTTCTTATTATTTTTACAGTAACAAGTGTTTTTGTAGTCCTTAGGTTTTTATCTTCGTATTATTTTAAAATGTTTTGAAGTTTTTCCTTGACTCGTTCCCAGTCCAGCGCACACCCCCGACCCCACTATAGCCCGAGCTCTGAAGGCGAAGCGTCGTCAACTGGACGCCATGCTGTCTCGACCGATATTCCCGAAGGGATTCTCGTTTAAATACCCGTCGCTTAATGACCCTAATGCTCTTAGCAATACGGACGATAATGCTCTGCAGGTGAGTCTATATTTATTGTTATGTGGTTTGTATGTTTGTTGATAGTTTGCATGTATGTCCATTGTTAATGTTTGTAGCGGTGATAGCTAAATATTGGCCAGTGAGCCTAGCACAACTTCTGGCGTTAAATACGTAGCGAGTATTCGATAGCAAAGTGTACTCCATTTACGCCTGTCAAGGGCGCTGATGGGCGTTAATGGAACTTGTGCTAAACCAATTGATATGTCATGTCCATTTTGTCCATACTATAGTATACCCAAAACAAAAAAAAATATTGAAAAAACAAAACCTGATAAAAAGATATTCAAAATTAGGATACAATAAAGTGTCATCAGAATAATATAGTTTAATTGACAGAAAATTTAGTTTAATTCCCGGTAGCTACGGCGTCGACGTTTAACAGGGTGGATGGCACAGACCTAGTGCGATTTACTCCGACAACGCATTACATTTTATTTCACTACCTTACTAGCCTTTCTTTAGAGCCAATTACCGTTCCAGGCTAGATTTCAACTACAACTTCATATACCCCGTCAATTGAACTGTGGTCAACCTAGTCTGTATTTTTCAGGTTATGAAAAAAGCGTTGGAATCCGGAGAGCAGAAAAAGGAGAAACGGAAAAGCAAAAACGCCCCTTTACTCAAATTAGGAAAGAAAAGCAAAAATAGTAAAAGGGAAAATGGAAAAATGAAAGCAAAGAAGGAATAAATCAATTCATTGTGGACTATTTGAGTAAAATTAGAAATAAATCAATTTTTTTTATTCCTAAATAAATTATTTTGATTATAAAAAATGTTTTAATTCAAAACTGCGATAAAATATTAGAAATATTATTAGTTTCCTAAACTTCAAACTTTTTATACACTAGCAAGATAGATATTAATTTAAATTAGTATAATAAATAGCGCTGCACGTGTACCTTTAAGTCAATAGAAAATTAATAGTTACAATGTCCATGTTTTTGTTTGATGATAGCCAAGGGTTTGCCTGTTACCGCCATCTTGCCTGATGGTAGGCAAGGATGCATGCAGTCTACGATGGAGCATGCTTGCCTACAAGAAACCGATTCACTCTTGACTTGAAGACACCCAGTTTTTATAGTTTATTATCTTAGTTTAGCAGATCTGTATAAACGAGATTAGAGGAGATAATACGTGACCTACCTCAAGTGCAAACTTTTTATTGTTCTTAGTTGCAATGGCTAGTAAAAGAAATGCATTCTACCAGGGTTGCCGTATTTTTGTGAGTTCTTTAACATGTGTTTTCAATTTCAACCTTCACTATGCTGCCGTCCTAAGCCCAAGACCGGTATCTAAAAAAAAAACGTTTTTTTGGTTTTTCATGCATCTTTATTTTGCGTAATTTTTTTTTTTTTTTGCATGATTTTTTTTGAGATACCTGTCTTGGGCTTAGAACGGCTGTATGAAAACTAACGTGGTTTCTTTAAGAACAGCAGTTTTCTTAGGTCTATTTTATTTTTGACAGCGTCTTTTTGACCATAGCGAATGGTCTGGACGACCTAAGCTTCCCTCCAGGGTTCAAGTTTGGAGTAGCAACAGCTTCTTACCAAGTAGAAGGGGCCTGGAATGTCAGCGGTAAGTCTGTCTATTTATTAACGCATTGGTGGAGTTGTGAAGAATCACAAGAGCCACAAACAAGAGTTGAAATGGAAGTACTTTTTAATTGTGTACTTATTTAATATAGGTACTTAATGTGGCTGGTTGGTGAGAAATTACTAAGCAGTTTATCTATACCATTTAGTTCGAAGTTAATGAAATTAGATGGAGCTTTACATAATTAAATATATTATTATCAGACGTGAATCTTTTGAGCACATCTCTTTTGATGTTTTTTGATTCTTCTGACTACTAACTAGAATACCTACCTACCTACTAGAAATCTGAAAGTTATTTGGCTAAGAAAGATAGTAAGTAAATAAATCTGAGATTAAACATCTTATATCTCAGGGTGACGAGCGCAGTGCTGTGCCGCGCAGAGTTTTGAATTCTCAAGTATCCAAAAGTCTGGGTGACGCTGACCTGTTATGGGCAAACGTGACGTTTAACATCAGACGAGCGATTTGCTCGTATCGTCACACAATAGCATAAAAAAATATTTAAAAGTAGGTTCTCCACTGTCGGTAGACGTTACCATTTAATCATCTCTTTAGACAAAAGCGAGAGCATCTGGGACCGCTTCGTCCACAACCGCCCTGAAGCGATATTTGATGGCAGTACTGGTGACGTGGCCTGCGACTCCTACCACCAGTGGGAAAGAGATGTTGAGATGCTCGGGGAGCTTGGGATACACTTCTACAGGTAACGAACACTAAGCCAATTCAAGAATTAAAGTTGTAGCTTTAAGGAAAGTTAGCACAATATGACTTCAAATAACTAGTGAATAGTCCTCAGAGGTAGTCAACGCATTAAAGATGCCTTGGGTATTGGTGGTGTGCATAGACGGCGGTGACCAGTTAACATCACGTGGCATGTCGGTTGTTTGCCACTTGTTTTTAAAAAATGCAAGCTGGAAAGGAACAAACGCCTAGGTACTCGAAAAGTTCAGATTCAGATATATTTATTAAAGAGTTGAAGAGTTAAAAGTTGACACCTGCCTCCCACAATGGTGTTAACTTGGTTCCAACATCGTCATCACTGAAGCCCGCATAGTTTTAAAAAGCCAGCGATTCCCATACTAGGATTAATTTTCTCTAGGTTCTCTATATCTTGGCCAAGACTTCTGCCCAACGGATTCTCCAACAAAATCAGCGCAGACGGCGCTCGTTACTACAGCGACCTGATCGACGCACTCCTGGAGAAGGGCATCGAGCCTGTCGTCACGCTCTACCACTTTGATCTCCCGCAGATTCTGCAGGACCTTGGTAAGGAACGGAATATTAGCTTAGTTATTTCGTATTATTAGTGTTATATAAGTAGGTATGTATTTGTACAGTATAAGTAGGTACTTCTACGTGGGTAGTCAGTCTTATATTTTTTAGGCGCAGAATATGAAGCGCCTCTCACTCGCGCATTTCAATATTTTTAAACTTATAAAATCACTGAATAAAATTATGAAAAATTGCATTCTGTCTAGTTGCTCAGAATAATACTCAAAAGCTTCAACAATAAAATAATGATTCAAACAAGTTTCAGCACATTAACATGGGACTTTATGTTTTGTCCATTTTGGAGCCTTTTTAAATTATAAACTTATTTGTTGGTTGGTGTGGTTATGTTTGTTACAGGAGGCTGGACCAATCCTTCCATCATAGACTGGTTCGGTGATTACACCCGCGTCTGCTTCTCTCTATTCGGGGATCGCGTCACCACCTGGCTCACACTAAACGAGCCGGTGGTTACCTGCGACTTTGTCTACAACACGGGGGCCTTCCCCCCGGGGAATGTAGACCCAGACGTGTCGCCCTACTTGTGTAACAGGCACTCGCTGCTGGCGCATGCTAGGGCTTATAGAGTCTATGATGAGTTCAGGGCTAAGTATAATGGTAAAATACTTATTATTAATACGTGGTTTTAAGAAAAAGGTATTCTACGCCGAAAAGGCTCTTAGTTCTCAGTATGAACAATTTTTACTACGGGATCAACGCTGAAATCGGGAAAAAATCAGCTGTTGAATAAAAAAATTCAACAACACTACAAAATGTTTCGGATAAGTAGCTGTTTTTATGACGATTTCAGAGTTTTGTTGAGACTTTCTTCCACTCCTTTCACACCTGCGGTGCTTTATGAATTTACAAACAACCGAGAAAGTCCAGTAGGTATGTGGTGGACAACATTACACTCTTAATCTTAATGAATTTGAGGCAGATAGAGAACTCTCCTATCAGACCAGGAATACTTGTAACTGGTATAACACCTGGCATCCTTATCGCTCAAAGGGATCTCTTCTAGGCATCACACAGACACAGACAGACTTGACATAAAGCGTTTCGATCAAAGACTCTTTAGAAAATCTTATGTTTCAGGTCAAATTTCATTAGCAAATAATGTTATTTGGATCGAGCCTGTATTGCCCGAGTATCAAGAATTAGCTGAACTGGCCAATGAAAACATGGTAAGAGCTGTTTAATAGCATCTTGACAATGGACGTGAATATCCTACTAAGTACATAATATTACAAATGTCAGTATTTTGACGACCTGTTTGGCTCAGTGGTAACATATCCGCTTTATAAGCCAGAGGTCCTGGGTTCGATTCCCGGTCGGGCAAATGTTTGAATGATGAATTTAAATTTGTTCTGGGTCTGGGTGTTAGCTGTTGTCCCTGTGTTTGTGTGTATTCCATGGCATCCCCGACACAGGATTTATCCTAGTGGGGGAGCTATGAGTGTGAAACATTGTTTGTTGTTTGTGTTGTGTTTTTTTGGGGGCTTGTTGCACAATCACGCAAAAACGGCTTAACGGATTTGGTAAAAAAATTATGAAGGTAGCTTACATCCTGGATACTAGTTGACTCGGAAACGTACACATTTGTACGTTGACCGTTGGTCACAGTAGGCTCGGAAACGTACACATGTGTACGTTTCCGAGCCACCATTTTGAAAAGGTTAGGGTGACGAATCAACATCGAGCTGTGCTGCGCTGTACTGCGCTGTGCTATGTTTGGTCAACTCGCTCGTCTAATATTTCAATGAGGATAGAAACAAACCATGCTGTGCTGCGCTGTGTGAGGGTGACGAATCTACATCGAGCTGTGCTGCGCTGTACTGAGCTGTGCTGTGCTGTGTTTCTTAAGCTACGTTTTTTTAAGAATCAACATCAAGCTGTGCTGTGCTGCGCTTTGCTTAGCTCAGTAGTGAATGAGCGAATGAAACTAGTTCGTTCTTGTTTGTTTGTGCGCGCATACACTAGTGCGAGCGAGATGGGAGTACGAGAGTGAGAGAGACGTCTGAGGGCGATGGAGGGGCACGCAGCGTGCTCCAAAACCTAGCACAGCTCGACTCGACACAGCGCGCCTCGCTCGAGACTGCTGCGTTTTTAAACAGAGCGTAGCCTCACACAGCTCAGCACAGCATGGTTTGTTTCTATCCTCATTGAAATATTAGACGAGCGAGTTGACCAAACATAGCACAGCGCAGTACAGCGCAGCACAGCTTGATGTTGATTCGTCACCCTAAGGTCGCTCTGTTTAAAAACGCAGCAGTCTCGAGCGAGGCGCGCTGTGTCGAGTCGAGCTGTGCTAGGTTTTTCAAACATGGAGCACGCTGCGTGCCCCTCCATCGCCCAAAGACGTCTCTCTCACTCTCGTACTCCCATCTCGCTCGCACTAGTGTATGCGCGCACAAACAAACAAAAACAAGAACGAACTAGTTTCATTCGCTCATTTACTACTGAGCTAAGCAAAGCGCAGCACAGCACAGCTTGATGTTGATTCTTATAAAAACGTAGCTTAAGAAACACAGCACAGCACAGCTCAGTACAGCGCAGCACAGCTCGATGTTGATTCGTCACCCTTAAGGTATGGTGGTTGAGGGTAAAGTTAGGACTCTGGGTATTTTTGTGGGGAAAGCTGCGAAATATATTCTATCCTCAGGTTGGTCGCTACTCGCACCCGATATACTCGGAGGCGGGCGGGTGGCCGCCGGCGCTGCAGCACGCGTTCGAGGAAAAAAGCAAAGAGCTGGGGCTGAAGCGGTCGAAGCTTCCAGACTTTACGAAGGAAGAAATTGAATATATGAAAGGTAGGTACTCGTACTAGATTCGGATAGCTTTTCTTGTTAACCCTCGATGCAAAAAGGTTGTTGTGTGGCTCTTAAACAGGTGAACCGTTTTGGATGAAGTTTTTTATCAGTTACAGTACTATACCTCGTCATAATTTGCTTGATAAGGGCTAATGGGTTGATTACACGTAATGAGTAGTGAAGAGACAGCGCCCTCGGCCGAGCACTCGGTGTGTACTTATATACAGTTTGACGACTTACTAGAACCATGATTTGTTTGCTCGGCCGAGTGTGCCCATTTACTGTCTCGCCACTGCGCACTCGTTACGTGTAATTAGCCCATTAGTCATAAGCCTATAGATAATTAATTTAAGACCCTATAACACTTTGTTGCAAATAAACTTTTGAATTGGTTTTTAACACGCTTTTATTAGCTTCACCTGTATGTTTGTATGTTTGTTTGTATGTAACCGACTCCTTTGAGCGCGTTTTTGACCCACTTTAAACGGTCAGATTTCTTTCAAACTTTGTAGATATATCGAGGACCGATGACAATACACTAAACAAATCGTGTTTTTTAGTTTTTTTAACTATTAATTTGTTTAACACGCTTTTTCTATAAAGTTTCTTTAACTTTTAATACCGTTTAACTTACAAATGGTAATTTCGTCATTCGTGTCAGAGAACAGAGTGGCGCAGTGGAAGCGTGCTGGGCTCGTAACCCAGAGGTCCCTGGATCGAAACCACGCGCTTGAAATCTTTTTGCTCAATATTTTTTTGTTACGCATCAATTTTATTTTATGAGGTCTGAGGATCGAAACCACGCGGCTACAAATCTTTTTGCTCAACATTTTTTGTTACGCATCAATTTTATTTTTAATTTGCTTGAGCAGACGGCCAAAATCGGATAACACCAACACATTTGTACATATTAATAATGGTTAATAGTTAGCAAATCGAACTAAAAAGCGAAAAATAAATAATAGTTAAAAAAAAACTAAAAAAACACGCTTTTTATAAAAAACCGAACTAAAAAAATAGAAAATAAAATTTTATAAATTTAAATTAAGAATAGGGTTGAAAATTTCAATAAATATAAATTAATAATAGTGGGGTGGTAAAAAAGCGTGGGGTGCTTTCTAAGATATTATCAAAATGCTAATCACTCTACTCATGTCTGTCAATACAAAATGTATCTACAAAATATATAATATCTATTGACCCATGCACCCCACGCTTTTTAAAAATAAAATACATATATTTATTTATTTACACTATTATTAATTTATATTTATTGAAATTTTCAACCCTATTCTTAATTTAAATTTATAAAATTTTATTTTCTATTTTTTTAGTTCGGTTTTTTATAAAAAGCGTGTTTTTTTAGTTTTTTTTTTTAACTATTATTTATTTCTTTAATATTCTTTTGCACAAAAACTCAACTGACGCAAAAATGTCCTTAGTACATTTTTTGTCAACACAATTTCGTCAGTGATCCTAACAAATACGAGCAATAGAAAACTTCTTTATTAAAACAATAAATTTTTTATCGAGATCATTTTTAATCCTACACATGCGACTTTATCAGTTGCAGTATTGTGAAGTGTGCACCACTTGACATTGAAATTTCCTAGCAACAATCTTATCTGTCCATTGAACTATCTTTCCGTCGATAATCAAATCTAATTTTCGCTGCTTTGGCCAAAATCACCACCAAGTCGAGTCCCTATTCAAATCGGCCACCTGGGACCTGGTAAAGCAAACGAAACTAAACCGAAACCTCCAAAAACAGTTTCGTTCGTTTAATTTGGTCATATTTTTGTTAAATTGTAGACCTCTGCTGTTTGTGTCCGCCCACGTCGGAGGCCATCAGGCGACCTAAAAACTCTAACGGCAGGGCAAGCCACACCCTGCTTTTACGAACTTACTGTAAAAAGGGAAAATATATTTGTAAATATGTATTTATCTGTTTTACCGGGAAGACCATATGCTCGCTGGTCGAATCAGATGACATTATAAATGCGACAGGAAGGCAGTGGATGAGACTGGTGCAGGACCGAAAAAGATGGCGCACTAGAAACCTATACTCAGCACGCTGACATCAAAAGACCTTTGATGTCAGTGACTCAGCAGTGGGTGGAAAATTGTTAATGATGATGGTGATGATGATGAGGATCTGTTTTTTGACGTAAATGATCTTAAATAGAGAATTGAATACAGAAAATAGAGTTTCTGTAATTACCAAATCATATTAAACCGTCAAACCTCTGCATCCGTAAGGTACCTTCGACTTCTACGCTATAAACCACTACACCAGCCGCCTGGTCCGCCCCGCAAGCCCCGGCGAGGATATGGGCTCGGCGCCGCTGGGAGACCTGCCTGATATCGGCGCCAAGCTGGAGAAGGACCCTCTTTGGAGGACGTCGCATTCTCCTATATTACATGTAGGTTAACAAGTATGACTTCTTCGCTATAAACCACTACTTCAGCCGCCTGGTCCGCTCCGCGAGGAGCTAGGCCCGGCGCCGCTGGGGGACCTGTCCGACCTGGTGTCAGGTTGGTTGATATACCAAAAACTGGTACGAAGCGCTTTGATTCCACCTTTATTGTGCGTACTGGTAGAGAGTGAAATACTCTGCCCGAGTGGGTATTTCCCCGTAGCTAAAATTTGGTTGTCTTCAAGTCGCGAGTGAATCGGTTTCTTCTAGGCAAAGGTGCTTCATCGTAGACCGCATCGTTGCTTACCATCAGGCGAGATGGTGGTCAGATGCAAGCCTATCATCATTCAATAAAAAAAGGTTATTTTTGGAGGACTAATACTACAATACTACATACCTATAAGTTCCTCCTCCTCAAATAGTTGCTTCTCATGTTTCATGTCATCCAACCAAGTTGTAAAGACTTGTTCTACTCTACCAGGTATACCCGGAAGGCATGCGCCACTCGCTGGCGTGGCTGAGGAAGCAGTATGGAGACATACCCTTCCTCATCACGGAGAACGGGTACACCAATAAGGGGGGCCTGGATGATCCCGATAGAATTGGCTTTTACAGGGATTATTTGGAACAGGTATTTTTTTTATAAAATACTGATCGACTGAGCATCTAAAATTGATGTTTCGATTTTTCGGTCATACCTTTGTGATTTTGCTGATGTTTTTTTTTCTAAAATATCCATGTATTGTATTGGGGCTAACAAAACAAAATATTCGCACGGCAATATACTTTTTTACCTATAGTTATTGAGAAGAAATTTCAAACAAGCGATGCGGTACTTGACGGTAAGTAGTCACCTCTGCCATGGATTCTGTGCCTCTGCCTTTAAACACTATGAATGCTACTATATTTATTATACCTAAGTGTTTTGAAGTCTTCAATGTAAATAAAAAAACGTGTATTACAGATTCTGCTGTCCATCAAGGAAGACGGAGTGAACGTGACAGGATACACCATCTGGAGCCTCATGGATGACTTCGAGTGGGCGAGTGGATACAGGTAATTTTAGGTTCTGGAGCAAATTTTGGCTTAAGACAATATTTTATCTCATTGTGGACTGTGGTAAGGCAGTCAGTTGGATAGACGCGGGGCTTGCAAAGTGTACTCCCCTCTTAAAAGAAATCTCTCCTCTGAGAATGTTCTCCTTGGTCTTCTTAGGGCCGTACCGTGAACTCTTAGTACGAGTGTCAACTGAATCGCGTTGGCTTTAATCTGGACTAGCTGAGAGAGCGAGACAAAAAACAAGGCGATCCAGCTTAGGCTTGCTGTAATAGGTTGATTACACGTATCGAGTACAGTGGTGACAGTAAATGGGCACACTCGGCCGAGCAAACAAATCATGGTTCTAGTGACTGTCTCGCCTCGTCAACTGTCAATACAAACCGAGTATTCGGCCGAGGGTACTGTCTCGGCTACAGTACTCGTTACGTGTAATCAACCGTAAGAGATCACGGCACGGCTCCTGGTCTACGAATGTTCTTGGTCTTCTCGTTGTCTTTTCTTCTACCTTTCTCTAAAATGGTTTTCATTAGTGAAATTTCACTCGAACCAATGAGTTAATCTTGTCCACAGCGTACCATTCGGTCTCTACCAAGTAGACTTCTCTTCTCCGCTGCGCACGCGCACGCCGCGCGCCTCCGCGCACTTCTACCGGGAGATCATACAGCGGCACTCGCTTAATGTTACCATTACCAAAGTATAAAATATAGATATATTTTCAAAAATAAGCTTTTATTGCATTGTCATCGGAGTTACATAGGTACGAGTATACCTCTCAGTTCAATCGGACATCGGGAATCGGGAAGAGGTTCAAAATTCAGTAGAAAGTTGACCCACAATAACAATAACACGACAAGTTTGTTTCCAGTGAAATTACAGGGCAAATGGGAGATTAAACAACTTATATCTCAGGGTGACGAGCGCAGTACTGTGCCGCGCAGGGTCTTGAAATCTGCGAGTTCAAAATTCTGGGTGGCGCAGACCTGTTATGGGCAAACGTGACGTTTAACATCAGGCGTGCGATTTGCTCGTCTCGTCACTCAATTACATAAAAAAAAAAGTTAAAAAGTGCCATAAAATAATAGGCCCTAACTTATAAACACTGCTTAAAGTTAATCACTGCTTTAAATCCTCTGACAACTTATCGCTGACGTAGGTAAATATCACTTGCGTAAACAAGACAGGAAATCCTTAGCAAGTTTTATAAGTAAATCCCTTATGGGTTGATTACACGTAACGAGTACAGTGGCGAGACAGTAAATGGCACACTCGGCCGAGCAAACAAATCGTGCTCCTAGCGACTGTCTCGTCTTGTCAAACTTTTTATACAAACCGAGTACTCGGCTGAAAGTACTGTCTCGCCACTGTACTCGTTACGTGTAATCAACCCATAAGGCTTACTGGCTCGTGCGTCGAAAAGATACGCGCGCCGTGTGAAATGTCCCTTATCTACTAAAAAGTAAGTGTTGTTTTGTTTTTGTAACGTGTACTGCCGTTTGCTTAGTATTTGATAATCTCAAGTACTGACTGTCATATCCTTGTGATTTTTTTTTTTTAATGTAATTGAGTGACGAGACGAGCAAATCGCTCGCCTGATGTTAAACGTCACGTTTGCCCATAACAGGTCTGCGCCACCCAGAATTTTGAATTGCCAGAAATCAAGACCCTGCGCGGCACAGCACTGCGCTCGTCACCCTGAGATATAAGTTGTTTAATCTCCCATTTGCCCTGTAATTTCACTGGAAACAATGCCCATCCAACCGGAACACAGTAATGTTTGCACATTACTGCTTGGCGGTGGAATAACTGGCAAAGGTGTGGTACTTCCCCAGGCGGGCTCTGCAAAAGAGCCCTACCACTACAGAATTATTACAAACATGTCTTCGAGTGGGGTGCTATATTGATAAATCCAATAATATTGACAGATTTTTTTTCAAAACATGTCAGGGCTTACTACAATCTTTGATATCCATCGATCTTGATATCAAATATCAAAATCAAGATTTTTGTGTAGGCAATGTGTTCCGCGAAATTTCAGGGCAAATAGGAGATCAAACATCTGATATCTCAGGGTGACGAGCGTAGTGCTGTGCCGCGTAGGGTCTTCAATTTTAGGAGTTCAAAATTCTAGGTGGCGCAGACCTGTTATGGGCAAACGTGACGTTTAACATCAGGCGAGCGATTTGCTCGTCTCGTCAATCAATTACATTAAAAAAAATCAAAGTACTTAAGTTATTCAAGTCAAAGATTCAATGTTTGTGAGTTTAGATTTTCGTTGGTTAGTTAGATAAGCAAAAAAGCCAGAATTCGCGAAAAAAAATCAGCTATTCCATAGAAACATGTCAATGACACTCGACGAATTTTCTTTTTATCCCGGAAAATGTGGGTAAAACTGCGGGGCACAGCTAGTCTCACTTATATTATAAAAGTAAAAGTTTTTGAGTATGTTTGTTACTCCTTCACGCTAAAACGGGTGAACGGATTTGAATGAAATTTGGAATGAAAGTCTTTCATGGTCTGTATGAAGTTTGAACATAATTATAGGCTGCTTTTTATCCTGAAAACGTAGTAAAACCGCGGGCGCCACTAGTAAAATATAAAGACCACCTCGTTACAGCATTTAATAAGTAGGTATAGATTATCAAACTGATAATTCTGCCAGCAATCATGAGATATCAGATTGTAGAGAAGTACCTACGGTACCATTCAATACTCAGATTTATTATGTTTTGTCGTGTGCCAAAATATTTGTAGTTTGTGTTTAGCCGTGTGATCAAACATAATATTATGTGTAGTATAGTTAATATAGATCAAGTTTAATCCGACTTTGGTTGTAGTTTGCGAAATGTATTTAACACGCACAGTCGTTTTATGGTAAGTTTTTTTATTATTATTCCACATATTTATTTATCTTAATTTTTTTATATAAAAAAATTATGAGTCCGCAATTTATTTACAGAATTTTACAATACTTTAATGTTAATTTTAAATACTTTTAAAAACCAGCTTATTATATTGTTTTCGGAGTTACACAGACTCAGTTCAATCAGTCATCGGGAAGTGGTTCAAAATTCAGTTGCAAGATTTGACCAGAAAATACATACCTACTTACGTACAAACATCCATGTTTAAATAATAAAAAAAAAACAATTTTTTTTATAATTTAAGAACTTAACCACTCATAAAAATTTTCGTGGACAGTGCTATTCTAGGGCTGGTATACAGCCTGGACGACCTGAGCTTCCCTCCAGGGTTCAAGTTCGGGGCTGCGTCGGCGTCGTACCAAGTGGAAGGCGCCTGGAATGTTAGCGGTAAAATAAATCAATTAACTTTTCCTAGCTATCATGCGTTTGATCAGGTCTTTGACACATACGAGTATGTTATAGTGGGAAAAAAACTCAAAGTACATAAGCGAATCGCAATGTCTTCTAAAACATGTGACATGAGCCTTCTTAGCTGTCCAGTCCATGATTATCTCGTCATAGACATTATTTCAAGTATTGCATGTCCATTAGGACATACTGTTGTGACTAAATTATTTTATACCACCTCTGTACCTACCTACAAAGTTCTGAGCAATGAAGTTTACTTATTTTTATAGGTGAGCATGTTATTAACGCAGTGAATAAAACACAATATCGCTTGAATATTTCTTTTAATCTTCATTCACAAATTTTTAATCAATACCAAATTAAAAGAAAATAATAAAAAAAAATATTTAAAATTTGTATAGATTAATTATGTCCATTTTAATGGTACAGATAAAAGTGAGAACATCTGGGACCGGTTCACCCACGAGCACCCTGAGGCCATATCGGACGGCAGCAACGGAGACGTGGCCTGCGACTCCTACAACCAGTGGAGGCGGGACATCGAGATCCTGCAGGAGCTCGGAGTGCACTTCTACAGGTACTTAACGATTTATTTATTTTCTTCGCTACGCATAGACACAATGACATGTTTACTTAACCGTGACGTCAAGCTGGCGCCATTACACATGCGAGCTGTTTTCGGGCACTATTGAAAAAACTTGAGAAAAATGGCTTCAAACTTCGTTAAACTTAAGTTTATTAACGAAATAAAGGCTTTTTTGTAAATAGTAAATGTGTTTACATTATGGAAGAGGATTTTAAAATCTTTCGTCACGCCTATTCAAATAGTTTAGTAACAATTGACAACAATAGTAGCATGAAGATATTATATGTATAAGTAACAATAGATTAATAAAAAATGGGGCATCTCATGGCAATGGAGTATTTCATGTTATAATCAAAACGGAAACACTCCCGTACTTCGTCGGCTACATCGACCAGTTTCGATGGAATTTGATATTTTAAAGTTTTTTTGTAGATTTTATAGGTATTTGGTGTGGAGCTAGAAACTTTGAGACCTCAAATTATATCGAAAACAACACACACTGAGCTGTAGAGTATGGATTTATCTTTATCTTGTTTGATTTGAAAAAATTAAAATCTTCATCTCAACTTTTTTCAAATAAATGGCTGTTTAGTTTATGCGCTGCAAACTTGAGCATACCTATAGCCGATTTGTAATTAATTGGTCACCAACCTATATGAAACAAACAGAAACTATCGCTCAAATAAATGATAGCAGAATTTTAACTACTAGGTACCCATATTACCACTGGTAGTAACAAGGCTAACGAAGGAACTACCGGAACGACTATCTAAATTTTATTTTATTTTATTTTGCCAGGTTCTCCATATCCTGGACGAGGCTCCTTCCAAACGGGTTTGCCAATAAGATCAGCGCAGACGGCGCTCGTTACTACAACGACCTGATCGACGGTCTACTGGAGAAGGGCATCGAGCCGATGATCACCATTTACCACTGGGACTTGCCGCAGAGCTTGCAGGATCTTGGTATGTTTCGAAGTTGTGACATTGTTTTAAAATTTTGTTGTGCGCAGGTCTAATAGGTATTGTTTACGAGAGAGCTGAGAAGTCTTGTATAAAAGGCGAATATTAATTATAAGAACTATAACTGATACCCGGAACTTCAAGCTCGTTGCTCTTCGGCCTTCGCCTTGTATGGCTATAAAATATAGCAGGGATAATATAAAATATCTTTCTATCAGTGAAGGAATTAGTGAAATGGCGTACCAGTAATTCCGGAGATTACCCTTTAGACACTTAAATACATACATACAAATTATACCTTCTATATATAATTAGTAGTAACAGATGCGCGAGTAAAGTGAGTGCAAATATCGATGACCATTGATGACCCATCGATGACCATGGTCACCCATCGATGACCATGGGCGACATCAACAACAGTAACTGAACGCTACCATGGTTCGAATGTCACGTTAAATTTTACATCTCGAGTGCAAGTTTTATAACAACACTCGCCTTTTCCTTCGCCACAAGCTTTTTTAGTCTTTTAGGTGCCCTAAAAATTAACACCAGAGCCAGCCACTCGGCATGCACAAATTTACGTTTTTCAGTCCACAGCTGCTTTTTACTGCAACTCTGTTCTGCCAGGTGGCTGGACCAACCCCCTCATAATAAAATGGTTCGCGGAGTACGCTCGCGTCTGTTATTCCTTATTCGGAGACCGAGTGAAGACCTGGATTACTATCAACGAGCCCATCGTCGTCTGTGACCTGGTGTACAACTCGGGCAACATGGCTCCTGGGATCTTGAACACTGATGTTGCTCCGTACTTGTGTAACAAGAATGTACTGCTGGCACATGCCGAGGCTTATAGGATATATGATGAGGAGTTCAGGGCTAAGTACCATGGTGAGTTTTTTTTAATAATAGATTCTAATAACACTACTAATAGAAGTTTGAACGTCTTATATTCTCAGTTTGACGAGCGCAGTGCTGTGCTACGCAGTTTGACCATAATACCTAACTAAAAAAAAAACGACTGTGTTCTTTGTCCTTGACTCAATCATATAAAAAGCTATTTTTAGAACGAAAATAAAAATACGAGAATACCTTTTTAGCCGACTTCAAAAAAGGAGGAGGTTATCAATTCGACTGTATTTTTTTTTTTTATCATTTTTTTTTTATGTTTGTTACCTCATAACTTTTGACTGGGTGAATCGATTTTGATGATTCTTTTTTTATTAGAAAGCTGACGCTTCCCATTTGGTCCCATTTCAATTTAGTCCAGTTCTGATAATGGTATCCATGAGAAAACCATATAAGTCTTAAATTTGCATAAGGTACGTGCGCGACAAATAGATGAATAACTATCAATAGTCGGTCTCTTGAAGTCGGTTTTTGTTTTGTAAAATAATGTTCTTGTTAATATTTTACTTGCTTACTTTACTTAAGTTGAAGTAATCAGAGAATACATAGGTGGTATCTTGAAATTGAAATGAAATGGGGTTAAGTATTTGAATTGAAATGATTGGGAATTTCGAAATGATCGCCAATTCTATAATTTTAACTTTCAGGTCGAATTTCGTTGGCGAACCAGTGTTTTTGGTTGGAGGAGATGTCACCAGAGCATGCAGAATTAGCTGCTCTGGCCAGAGAAAACATGGTAAGTTTGGTTCCTTTTCAAGTAGCTTTTTTTGAATTTTTGTTTTTTTTTTTTTTGTCAGGAATCGCTGTTATAAATTAATGATGTATTTGTACTTTTTCGCGCCTGACGTTTTTCTTGTGCGGAAGTTCACAGAGCATAGGTCTGCGTGTAGATTTTTTGTGTGAATATGGATCCGCGAACCAAATTTTTTTTGTATGAACTATGGACCAACTAAATAAAAACCTTAAATACTTATATTCCAGTGTGGTCGCTACTCGCACCCGATATACTCGGAGGCGGGCGGCTGGCCGCCGGCGCTGCAGCACGCGTTCGAGGAGAAGAGCAAGGAGCAAGGCCTCAAGCGGTCCAAGCTGCCAGACTTCACGCGGGACGAAATTGAATTTATTAAAGGTTTGAAATGGAATCTATTTATATAGCCTCAAATATAATGAAAACATTAATTCAGACTGATTGAGGCAGATTCTGTAACCAAAAAGCAAGACGTTCAAACTAAAATTGTACAGAAGAAAACATTCATTTACAATTTAAGAGCGTTGCTTTTATCGGTGGAGCAACTTCCAGGCTTGGCGATCCTCTGCAAGTGCTTTCACCTCCCTGTACGACATGACATCTGCGTTCTCCTTAATCTAGTCCAAGAACTTTTTCCTTGGTCTTCCTAGTCTTTTCCTTCTTTCATTCTTTTCCTCTATGATGGTTTTCATTAGTTCGTCATGTCGTTCAAGGTGGCCAAACATCTTGGCCCTTCTAGTTTCAATGATGGTTAATAGACACTTCTTTTCGTGCACCATGTCTAGAACTTCCTGGTATCTGTCCAGCTGTTTCTCGCTAGGTATGCGTCTCCAACAACACTGTTCGAAAGCTAAAAAACAGAAAGATGATTATTATTTTCCCTTCCCCCAGGTACGTACGATTTCTACGCTTTGAACCATTACTCCACGCGTCTGGCGCGGCCGGCTGAGGAAGGCGAGGAGCTGGCTCCGTGGCCGCTCGGAGACTTGCCCGACTTCAACGCAAAGATGGTGCCGCATCCGGACTGGGCGGGGACGGCTTCTTCGTGGTTCTTTGTGAGTATTTGTTGGGAAAATAGTAGAAAAAAACCTTGGACAAGTTGTTATTATTAATATTATTGGCATACCTGTGTAACTCCGATGACAACGCCAAAAAAGCTTGTTTAAAAAAAAACTTATTGTTTATTTTATATTGTACTGTTAATCCAGGTTTACGCAATCGGTATCCGCAAGAAGCTGGCATGGCTGAAGGAGCAGTACGGAGACATCCCCATCATCATCACGGAGAACGGGTACACCAACAAGGGAGGCCTCGATGATCCGGATAGGATTGACTATTACAGGGACTACTTGGAACAGGTGCGTAAGATGTCCCAAAATAGCAGGCCTCATCATCTGCCCATCTGCCTACCCTTGTTCCACCTACGTGGGGTCGGTACAGTGCGTAGGTACACTTCTTCCATTCATCTCTATCACTCGTCATATCTGAATACACTCGCTTCTTTTTCATATCATCTTTCACATATTTTATCCTCCTTTCTTCGCATTATAAAAGTAAAACAAATGAATTTCGAAAAATAAATCAAGGTTATGAGATAGATGGAAAAACAAGAACATTATTTTTACAAAACAAAAACCGACTTCAAAAGACCGACTATTGAGTTATTCATCTATTTGTCGCGCACGTATTTAATGAAAATTTTTAAGACTTATATGGTTTTCTCATGGATACCATTATCAGAACTGGACTAAATTGAAATGGACCAAATGGGAAGCGTCAGCTTTCTAATAAAAAAAGAATTATCAAAATCGATTCACCCATTCAAAAGTTATGAGTTATAACAAACATAAAAAAAAATATAAAAAAAAACACAGACGAATTGATAACCTCCTCCTTTATTGAAGTCGGTTAAAAAACAAGTGGATTGTTATTATCAAATCAAAGTCGGGTAAACAATTACTGCGTTCAATGGTGACACTACTATAAGCTTGACTTTTATTGCGGCTTTGACACACACAACTATCCTTTACAGATAATTTGGATCCTGCTTGATCCGAGATCCTTACCTTGAGATACTCATTACCTACAACAATGTTTTGTCAAGGCTCTCTCGCAACTCGAGCCGCTCGTTGTTTGATTTGAAAATTAGAGCGAAAAGCGCCATCTAGTTTCAATCGCTTCGAACTGAAACCTATAGCTGAATGGTAATTTCTCACCAGCCAAATTAATATTTCTGTGTGCAGGTTTTGCTTGCTATAAACGAAGATAACGTGAACGTGACTGGATACACCGCCTGGACTCTTTTGGACAACTTCGAGTGGATGGATGGATATGTGTAAGTTAAAAGGTTTTCTATACTTCGCTTTGGATTAAAAATATCATTTTGATCACTTATCATACAATCCAATTAGCTACGTCTATTATGGCGTGATGGTTACGAAATTAAGTTTACTCGACGGCTAAAAAGTAAGCAAATGTTGCCGTGTGCAAGCTAGAGAACGGAAAGTCTTTTCTTTATAGTACTACTTAGTCTTAGGTTTTACAAGCTTTTATATTATTTCATTTGCTGTGAATGTAGGTATGTCTGTGTGGGTCAAATTTTGCAACTGAATTTGGTACCACTTTCCGATGTCAGATTGAGCTGAAATTTGGTTTGCCTGTGTAACTTCACTGCTAATGTGAATCGAGCTTATTCTTAAAAAAATAAACAAATTTCAATTTTATTATTTTCCAGGTCCCAATTCGGGCTGTACCAGGTTGACTTCTCTTCCTCGCTGCGCACGCGCACGCCGCGCGCCTCCGCACACTTCTACGCTAAAGTCATACAACAGCACTCACTAAACGGGCTGTAGAATTGAATAAGACTTCACTTGAATAACTTTGTAAATACTAACAATACTCGTCTATTTATTTAGAAATATAATGTTAGAAAATTATTGTCGTTTTTAAACTTAAGAGACTTACTTATAAAGCCTGGTTAAAGTTAGTCACTGCTTATAATGCTTTGACAACTTCTCGCTAACGTAAAATCTCATTTGCGAAAACAAAACCGAGACTTTTAAGTAGTCTTTATAAGTAATACCCTTAAAAGTGAATTCCTGGGATAAATTTTAAAAACTATTCCCGATTGTCACCCTTGGGGACAAAGATAGGGTGACAACTGGGAACTTCCTAACGAATACTTCTATAGATTCCGTAGGCAGGTGTAGGTAGTTATAAAGGTCGAAGCACACTATGCATCGGTTAAAATACTACCTACTAATATAATAAACTAGCTGCGTCCCGCGGTTTCATCTGCGTGGTGTTGAAAACTGAAAAAATGATGATGAAAAGCAGCTTGTCTTTTTCTGTACCCCTGACAACGTGTACTCAAAATTTCATGATGATCGGTTAAATAGTCAAGAGGTAAAGGCATAAATAAACAAACTCACTTTCGCATTTATAATATTGGTGGCTAGGATGGTACTCTCCCACACAGTTAGATAAATACAACAGGATAACATTTAATTTTGTTACACATTGCTTTCATATACATAGATAATATTATGTAAATGCAATGTCGGTGATAAGTATGTTACTTATCTAACAAAATGTTTTTCAATAGAATGAGATAGCTGTGTGGCAGTAAATACTACTAAAATTAGGAAGTCCGTCTGTTAAGTTTTCACAAGCAAACGGCTGCATCGAGATAGAAGACAAAGAAGTCGTTTGTATTGTAGTTGATATAGCTATAGGTTTTTGACGAAAAAACTGGGAAAATAAGTAATCAATGGGCAAAGGTACAGGCCCGTGCAGGTAGTCAGAGTCGTGAGTCAAAAAATGGGAAATTAGGTAATTAATGGGCAAAGGTATAGATAGGTAGTCAGAGTCGTGAGTCGAACCTGGACCCAATGAGCACGTGGCTGAGGCAGATAGCAATACAGTAGAGTGGATTATGACCAGCAATGAGAGAGAAGGCTGTAGATGATGATGACGCTCAGCGTATGCTAAGACGCAGGTGACGCAACACAGTGCAGACAGAGCGGACGAGACAGACATAGGGCGCAGAGCAGGACAGACACATATCCGCCCCGCCCGTGCCTACACCGCAGTACGTTCATGCATTACACAATCTGCTCTGCTCTGCGCTGCGTGATGAACAAGCACAACCGCAGGATGTAGCTGTATAAAAGTACAAAGGTGTGTTACAAAGAACACAAAGTGTACAAAGGAGTAAATATCAGATATGAAGTCGCGGGGGCATTGTTTATCACGGTAACTGTTTGGATAAGAATTCTACAGATTTAGCTGATAAAACTTATCAAGTGATAAAATATTGGTAGGTAAAGGAAACAATTTTTTCCTTTTCCTTTACGATCTATGATATTTCAAAGATCGTGAAACATTTTGTCATTCTCAGTTGTTCATTTGTTCAATAAATATACCTGAATCTAAATCTGTGTGTCTGTCTATACATATTCTGCCATCACGGGCAATTTAAGCGCGTCTTTAGTCACCAAATCTGTCTGTCAAAAGCTTGGTTATTCTGCATTTACAATTTTATCTTTTTAGTCTTGCTGAAATTAAATAACTTTTCAAAATAAGATGGGGCGTCGACGCTACCTTTCAATTGGTTATCTAATGATAACATTAGGTGGGTGAGAAGAATTGTAGTTATGAGTGATAAATATTGTCATAATAATGTTATGATAGTTTTTAGTAAGCACGATGATTTTATACAACGCGGTCGCTTTGTGGTAAGATTTTTAAGTATAGAACTTTGCTTCGAATTATTATATAACAAAGGTGCGAAAGCAAACAGTGCAGTTGATTTATCTGTGATTGTCTTACTCCACGCATAGAAAAATTATATATTTAAGTATACCTCAAGATTACATCAAAAGGTAAATATGGGGTAGGTATACTTAATTTGTAAGATTGTACCCAAGTGGATCTTTTACAAGTGTGGTAACAGCAGGAGTGCCTCCAAATTCAATCAGTTGGGTCAAAAATGTTTTAGTACTCAGTAGGGACGTTATAGCTCCACTATACAAATAAATGGATCACAGTCCCGTTTTCTTTGAAGAGTTTTAGCACCTCCTGTTTTTGTCTTTGGTCTTGAGGAAAGTAAACAGCCAGTAAGTATTCGTTCACTAAATCAGGATTTGTAACTTCTGCAGCGCCATTCTAAGCCTGGCGAAAGGCTTGGACGACTACAGCTTCCCTCCAGGGTTCAAGTTCGGAGTAGCGTCAGCTGCTTACCAGGTGGAAGGAGCATGGAATGTCAGCGGTCAGTATTGATATTCTTATTATGTTTTAGAGATGGAGAAGTAGTTAACATTATAGACCGCATCATTGTTTACCTTCAGGCAAGATGGTGGTTAAACGTGAGCCTTTCAATTTCACACTTCTTTTATTCTCGATTCTTGACATTGACACTACACTCCTTCAAACCCGATCATCATCATACCTAGTCTCTTTTCTGTATTAGATGATACAACATTGTCCATGCAAGGACATGAGTCTGAACTGCAAAATTAATAAGACCATGAACTGTATGTGTGTATCTGCCATATTAATTAGCACTCTTATTTACCTAAAGTTAGGGTTTAAATTTCGCAGACAAGTCAGAGAACATCTGGGACCGGCTCTGCCACAGTCGGCCGGAGTCGATCGCCGACAGCGCCAACGCAGACGTGGCCTGCGACTCCTACCACCTGTGGAGAAGAGATCTGGATATGATACAGGAAGTTGGAGCTCATTTTTATAGGTACGTAGGATTTAGTACAATTTTATTTCACGAAGAATTGAGAGAGATATTGAAGAATTGGTGGTCTAAAGCGGACTTATACCCACGCCAAAAAAAAACTTTTTTATTTTATCGAAGGGTAATTGACGGTCGACCAAAGCAATTTAACTAATAAAATAGGTGCCACGTACTACTCAGAAAAACCATCAACTACTAAGTTCAAAATAAAAATGAAAGGGTTCCCGATACTGGAACGATAGGTCCTGTTTCCTGCCTCTTAAAAACCACATTCATAACTTAACGCAAATTTTTGGCTAACAGATTCTCAATAGCCTGGTCAAGGCTCCTCCCAAACGGGTTTTCTAATAAGATCAGCGCAGACGGCGCGAAGTACTACAGCGACCTCATAGATGGACTGCTGGAGAAGGGCATCGAGCCTGTCGTCACGCTCTACCACTGGGATCTGCCGCAGAACCTCCAAGACCTTGGTAAGCGATAAAACGCACTATTAGAGATGCTTTCTTCTTTTTGAAGGTCAAACGGTATCTTCAACTGAATTCGTGTGTGTTCTTGTCATTGCCACCTGCCAACAAGTAGCGTTATCTCTACTTATTTACCATAAACTTCCCAGGTGGCTGGACTAACGCACTCACAGCCGACTGGTTCGCCGACTACGCTCGTATAGCCTTCTCCCTGTACGCTGACCGCGTTAAGACCTGGGTGACCATCAATGAACCGCTCATCATCTGTGACCTGCCTTACAACACGGGGATGCTGGCTCCTGGTATCTTGGACCCAGATGTAGCTCCGTACTTGTGTAATAAGAATATTTTGCTGGCACATGCTAAGGCCTGGAGGATTTATGACAAGGAGTTCCGACCCAAATATAAAGGTAGGGTAGGTACTAGCTACGGCTCACGGTTCCACCCGCTGTCTTACAGCAGTGGATAGCCCACCTAACACGGCCATGGACAATTATTGTTTCCACAGTTCTTATCCTGCGAGAAAGAAACAACCATATCCATTTTATAGCTTTATCACATCTACGCGTGGACAAAAAACGGTGGGAAGATAATGGTTCACGGCCTTTGGTGGGTGTTCAGGAACGGCTATTTTATTCGGGATAAAACGTTAGCCTGTGTGTAAATCTTGGTTACAAGCCTCCACGCCAAATTTTTAAGTAGGATCTTCAAATAAATTTGAATATTATTTATTTTCAACTAAGATTTAAAATTCTGTTGACCATGACGTTTTAGGATAGATGAAGAACAAAATTTTCTTTGCAGGGGTGGTGTCATTTGCCAACCACCTTATATGGATTGAAGCCAAATCGCCTGAAGATGATAAGCTAGCTGAACTGGCAAGAGAAAACTTGGTATGGTCAAAATCTATGTATTTTAAAATATTAGAAAAAATATCTTTACATTTAGTTAATTTTTTGTTTTAAAATAATTTTAAACTAAATGAGTTAAAAAGTAATAGTTTAGCGCAAAGTGTCTATGTGTTAACGGTTACTTACAATGTTCCAATTTACAATTAGGTTATAATTAACTTAAATACGTAACAACTTATTCATGAAATACGTGTAAGAAGTAGATACAAAAATAGCAACCAAGTAAAATCATCATCATAAACAGTCACTAAATAAAATATTGCCAAATATTTTACTCTGCACAATCTAGGCTGGACGCTACTCGCACCCAGTGTATTCTAAGGAAGGCGGGTGGCCTCCTATAGTGAAGGAGGCGTTCGATCTGATTTCTAAGGAGAAAGGGCTGCGGCGGCCAAAGCTGCCTGATTTCACTGCTGAGGAAATCGAACTTATAAAAGGTGACAAGGATATTAGCCTTTTTTCATCCCTGAAGTACAATGCCAGCGTATGTAAGGCTTTGAAAAGGGTCATTCCCAGTTGTCACCCCTTCAATGTCCCAATGGTGACAATCGGGAATCGTTTTTAGAATTTGCCCTAGTGGTCTTCACTGGTGAAGTGCTGACATATTATGGGTGGGTATGTCATATTCTATCGTTCCTAGTTGTCACTAGTGACGAAATTATCGGAAAATGAAACCGAGAAGCCTTTGCCGTGACAAACCTGATCTAGGTTTTAAGGCAATTGCAATATGTAAAGTATGTAATTTTGTAACACATGAAATAAATACAATAAATGTTGTTTAATCTCGACAATTTTTTCACATAAACAATACTCGTACCACATGTTTGCCTACTCTATTAAAGTTAAACGTAATTGTCAAAAATAACCAGGAACCTACGACTACTACGCCGTGAACCACTACACCAGCCGCCTCATCCGACCGGCTTTGGAGGGCGAGGAGCTAGGGTCGTGGCCCATGGGAGACCTGCCTGACTTCCACGCCAAGTTGGAGCACAGTCCTGAGTGGAAGTCCACGCCTTCGTTTTGGTTCTTTGTAAGTGGCTTAAGTGCTCGCAGCGTAGCTCGAGAGGTGTTCGTAACCCATCACCGATGTTAAGCAGCGGCTCACACAGTCAGTCTTCGGATGGGTGACCACGAGTGGCACATACAACTGAGCGCTACCGTGGGTTGGAGGACGTTAAATTGTAAACCCCGGATCCCGGTTGTTTGTCCTATAACAACAACCATCAAGTCATATCAGAAGCCTTCGGCTTAAAACCTGTGACAGCAGATTTTCATCGGAAGGCCAGGCATAGGTATATCGCATTATCTGCTGTGTGTTCGAAATGCAACGGAACATTGCTCAACACACTCTGTTTGTGTAAGGAAGCATCATCGTTCCGGTGATGCTGAACCTAAGCCTGGCACAAAAACAAAGGTGATTGGCGAAATAACATACTTAAAGACAAAGGAAGAAAGAAAGTACAAATAAGCTGTCAATAATTATGCATATTTTAAATCTTTGATTTCACCAGATTTATCCAGAAGGCCTCCGCAAGCAGCTGGCATGGCTGAGGAAGCAGTACGGAGACATACCCTTCCTCATCACGGAGAATGGGTATCCTACTAAAGGAGGCCTAGACGATGTCGACAGGATCGACTTTTACAGGGATTACTTGAAACAGGTATAAATAAAATCATAGCTCTCCACAGGATTTCTCAGTCGTCGAGAATAATAAGAAGAGACCAGTAGACTATAACTACAAATTACGTTCTTCAAATCAAAAACAGATGTCATCATTGAAATATCTACCCAACCAAACGTGTTAAACCCTTGACACTAAAGGAGGATGTCCGCTAAAATGAGATGCGCTACAAGCTAAGCCATTCCAGGCCTCAATACAGGATCCTGGATGTTGAGTCCTGTAGGTCTGCGTACTCTGCGTGCTTCATCTTTGACCACTTTGTCTTACAACATGCGACTGGCAGCCAAACGTGGTCTTAATTGCGATAAATAAAAGCAGGCAGTGAAGGTCTTATAAAACGCGATATTTTATCGTGTCATGTAAAACTTACCTACATTTATTGAACAAAAATAGAAGTGTGTTTTTGTGTTTCCTATGATTAAACTCTCTAATCTTGGATCTGAAGTGACTGCAAAATAACCAGAGGCTTCTCACCCAGGTTCTGCTGTCCATTAAGGAAGATGGCGTTAATGTGACGGGCTACACGGCGTGGACTCTCATGGACAACTTCGAGTGGATGGATGGATACAGGTCAGCATATTACCTGATATGATGTATATTATGTTGGATTGTTGTATTTGAAGTGAATTGGACCTTCCGGGGTAAGGATAAGTTAAGGGTGCGCTAACCCAAAAAAGGGCTCATAGTTTTCAACATTCTGATCAGCTTTTACTATGGGATCAACCCTGAAACCAAGACCAAAAATCAGTTCCATACATTTTGTAGAGTGTCTTTGACATTTTTGTAGTTGCAAGTTGCTTGAATGTCTTTAGACTTTTTTTTTTTTATATTTTTTTTTTTTATTATGTATTATACAATTTAATTAATTTTCATGAATTACGCCTAAAATATGTTCAATACAGAGACTTAAATTATGAAATTACAAATGAATATTACAATATAATTAAAATAAAAAACTAAACCAATAAAACTAAACTAAACTAATCTAAAAGGCCGCTGCCTGCGGGAATTGTTCCCAAAACGCTGGCCCCATTACCACGTTGTATGGCGATGCTCACCCTTTGGGCGAGATAGAGGCCAGCATTTTGGTCACGTGTTGCTTCGACCAGAAAATATAAAAAATAAAAAATATAAAGAAACATTTTTAACTTTATATAAAATATACCTTTAGACTTATGTTTAGTAGTGTGTAGGTAACATGTGTGTGCCATGGCTTTCTTGACACCGAAATCTAGTGGGTATTGACACAGAGAGCTAGGAATTTGAAACGTCATTTCTCTAATTCCAGATCCCAATTCGGGCTATACCAAGTAGACTTCTCCTCCCCGCTGCGCACGCGCACGCCGCGCGCATCCGCCGCCTTCTACCGGGAGATCATACAGCAGCACTCGCTTAATTTTACCATTACTGCTAATTAAAACAATAGGATGATTGGATATATGTAATTTATTTTAGTCTACATTTAGATTTACTAATTCATTCAGCCCATTTAGTTCAATAAACGATGACTTATATACCTACTATTAATTCATATCTAGCTGCGCTCGTTTACTATTTAACTGTTATGTTAGTAGGTACTACCAATGTACTACCAGTAGTAACACACGTAAGTTTAAAGTGCAGGTTCAATGGCCGTATCAACTAGGTGTTGACTGAATTGATCTAAATAGTATTTCCACGTTTTACCATCTGACGGTTAAATTAATCTGTAGAGTGTAGATGATAAAGCTGTTGCAGTAAGGACCTATCACCTATACATAGGGATATTAACGAGATTTTCAGGAAAATACACACCAACATTCAGAAACTTGGGTTTATTTTTCATTAACAAACTCTTAGTTTGAAAGTTTTCATTAAAAATATTAAAATTCAATCATAACCGATAATTACTTAAGTATTCCGACTAAACTCAACTTGCTCTAGCCTTTCTACTTTTTATAAGCACTGTTGGCATTGCTACCTTGTTACACAACCACATCGTAATAGCCGTCACTTTACGGTGGCACCACAAAGACTGAACTAGGCGTATGCTTTGACATTTTAACATAATTCTAGCACTTTACAAATAAATTATTATTATCTAGTTAAACACTACGTTGTGAGAGGGATTCTTGATTCGTTACGTGTGCCATTTCGGTCGCCATTTTGGACTCCATTATGATCACCATTTTGTCCGCCATTTTGAGCGCCATTTCGTCTACCATTTTCCGCGCCACTTTCTGCTCTATTCACGACAGCAGCATATCTATATTTTTTCTTCTCTAACCGTGCTCGTCGTTTCACTCGACATCCAACGACGGCAGCTATCACTGCGATCACTATCACTAGAACTAGGCCTCCAAAGATTATGTAACGTGTGGTGTGATCCTCAGGCTTAGATGACTTGGGGGCTCTGAAAATAATGGGTACCTATATATTTTATTCCTTGTGCAATAAGTAGTTGTCTGCAGGATTCTGCAGACAGCTACGATGTAACGTCTTTGATAATATGACCTTATCACATTAACGGAAATGCATTGCCAACATAGGCCTCATATCAGAGACCTTCAGGCGGCCTAAGAAGTCTGACGTCAGAACTAGCACACACGACCTACACGAACTAACGAGGTATCTACAGCGCGTCATCTTTTTCGTTCTGGTAGGTATCCTGGAGCTAAATTGACTCGAATAGACTCTTCTTTTCTCCTTGTTATCGCGATGGAAAAAGATGACTTCAGCCCAAGTGGGTTTTGCTCCCATAAGGATAGTAGTTTTTTTTTATTTGATGATAGGCTTGCGTTTGACTACCATTTTGCCTGATGGTGAGCTATAATGTGGTTTTGGATGGAACGCTTGCCTAGAAGAAACAGATTCATTTTTTAGCATACCTAGTAGATAGTAGAACTAGTACTTACACTTTAGCAGTGAAGTTGTCAGGCACATCCAAGGAGTTTGTCTTCACGACGCTGGCAAAATATTTAGCGGAGGAGCGCGGCGTGCGCGTGCGCAGCGGGGAACTGAAGTCCACCTCGTACAAACCGAATTTAGTGCTAAAAATACATTAATTATAAAATTTGCTGCTCCTTATTTATAACCGAAAGTTTTCTTGAAAGTATAAATAGTAGATGACACAATTTTATTTGTGTAATTTTTTTGGTGATGGGGAAAATCTTTTAAAGATGGTCGGCTGAGTTGGGGGCATGGTGCCACTGGATTCTGTGGGATTTCGCCCACTGAGCCTCAAAGGTGGCCAGCCTCTGTACTTGATAGAGGGTACCGAAATGTCCATAGGAACATACCTACCGGACGGTGCTGTCCTAGCTACGTTGCTTAAGGTACCATTCTCGGACCGTCGGTCTCTTCTCCTGCTTCATAACGAGCGAGTCTCGTCGTTGAGTTTTCTGGGCTCGTTTGAGAATGTGGCCGGTTCCTCAAATCTAATTTCCTACTTTATTTATACCTATTCTATATGTATTAATATTTTAGTTTAAATCGTTAATTATAAGTGCCTATAAAAATACTATGTACTTACTTATATCCTGCAATCCACTCGAAGTTGTCGATGATGGACCACGCTGTGTACCCTGTCACGTTCACGCCATCTTCTTTAATAGATAACAGTACCTGGAATTTAATTGATTTTATTAACTCTGAATGCCATTGAGTAACGAGGCAATCAAATCACTCGCCTGATGTTAAACGTCACGTTTGCCCATAGCAGGTCTGCGCCACCAAGAATTCTGAACTTTTAAAATGCAAGACCCTGTGTGGCACAGCACTGCGCTTATCACCCTGAGATATAACATTTTAGACTGAAATTTTGCTTTATGTGATAGTGGCATATTCTGCTTACAATGGCGGAATAATAAACGAATTTTAAAAAAGTTTTACAGATCCAAGAAGAAAAAACGTATTTTGTATCTTGTATCTGTATGTCAGATACTAAGTAGTATCTTAGATAAGTTACATCTCTGGTGGCACCTAAATAGCTGACAAAGGTGTTAAGCCTGTATGAGTACGAGTATACCATATATAATGTAACTACCTGCTTCATATAATTTTTGTAATAGTGGACTCGATCTTGGTCGTCCAGGCCTCCACGTGTCCCTCGCCCACTCTCCGCGATGAAGATGGGCACGTCTCCGTACTGCTTCTTCAGCCACGCCAGCTGCTTGCGGAGACCTTCTGGGTGGTACTGGAATTTAGAAATAGAAGACGATTAAATATCACTAATGTGAAAATATCTGTGGATTCACAATTATAGTTTTAGTAGGTATTTGAAGCCGCACTCAAGTACGATTGCAATTGATGTCACACATACTCGTACCTAATTTATAATGTATTGTATTGTCTTCGTTATCAGGCGTTACTTCGCGAAAGTTCATCTTCAAATAACTGTTTTCAAATGTATTTTAGTGTATTTCTGTATTCAAATCGCGTCGGGTATAATCAAGAGCTACAGACCTATACAAATAAACATTAATTTAACGTACTTCTTCTCTTGAGCCGAAAAGGGCTGATAGTATCATTATGATTATGAACAACTTTGACTATGGGCCCAACCCAGAAATCGCGAAAAAAGAAATCAGATGCTCCATTTACTAAATCTTAGACACTCGACAAAGTGTATGGAACAGCTAATTTTTTTTCGAACTTTCCGGTTTGGTCACATAGTAAAAGTTCACAATGATGAGTACTATTAGCCCTTTTTGGCTTAAAGTGAACTCACAGTAAACACTTCCATGATAACAGGCCAGTCCGGGTGGACGCCCAGCTTGGCGCCGAAGAGCGGCGCGTCTCCCACAGGCCAGGGCGTGAGGAGCTCGCGCTCCCGGCCTCTGCGGACCAGCTTGCTGTTGTAGAAGTTTAGCGCGTAGAAGTCGTAAGTTCCTGGAAATGGAAAGCACCGTGAGTTATTGAAAATGTGTTAGGTATGACCAATAAGCCTCTTAGGTTCTTAAAATTTTATTTTTTTTACTTTAACTTCAGAAAAATCTACTTTTTGGCGCCAAACATCAGGTATTTTTATTTTATTACTAGCTGACCCGGCAGACTTCGTACTGCCATACGTTTGTATGGGAAAAAGAAAAGGGCTGTTTTTAGGGTTTTTCAATATTTCTGAGAGATTTTCTTAATATTTTTTTCCGTAAGAACCTTCTCCTAATAATAACAAATACAACAAAAAAAGAATTAGTGAAATCGGTCCACCCATTCACGCGTGATGCCGTGACCAAGGAAAACGGGTTTCATTTTTATATATATAGATTTTATCCAGTGACTCTCGCGCAAATCGCGAAATAAAGACTTATTAATCTGTAAAGTATTATTGTCTATCTACCTATAATTCTTGAAATATTATTGAAATATTAAATATCGTACCTTTAATGAATTCAATTTCTTCCTTATTCAGTGCTGGAAGCAGGGACCAAGAGTAGCCTTCCTTCCGGCTGTAGTCGGCGATCACCTTCTCGACGGCTGGCGGCCAACCTCCTTTTTTTGAGAAAACGGCATGCGAAAAACGGCCCTCCTAGATACAGAAGCATATAACTATTTTAGGAGTAGGTCATTGGGGGATGTTCTTTTTTTAATATGGGGAGATGTACTTAGCATTCTTAATTCACCCTCATACACTTTGAGAAGTTTCAATTATCGAAGGTAATTAATTATTATACATTTCCGAGAATTTTTAGGCGAGAGTTCGAAACTTTTTGATTGTTTATGATTACGTCAAAAAACATATAAGAACTCATTAGTTTGTGCCTCTTTGGTTTGTGCAAGGTACTTAAAAAGTATCCATTTTTATTATTTTACAAATTTTTAAACACGTTTTTGTGTTATTAACTTATTTTCGAGACCGTACTGTATTTTATAGCAGTTAATTTTTATAAACCATGAATATACCAGTAATAAATTCGTATGAGGATGCAGCAATTGATGTCGTCGTGAACGTATTGAACGCGGCGAAGTGTAAAGTCGGAGTTCGACTAAACTTAGCACAGTTAGCGAGTGAGTAACAGGCTGAGCGTATGCTGAGACGCAGGTGACGCAGCAGAGAACATATTTTGCAGTGTCGAGCAGGCGAGACAGACATAGGGCGCAGAGCAGGACAGACACAAATCCGAGTTGCACGTGCCTACACCGCAGCGTACGCAGCTCTCAGTACGTTCATGCGTTGCAAAGTCTGCTCTGCGCTGCGTGGATCCCGGCGTCTCAGCATACACTGAACGTCATACGTCTAAACTGGCGCTGGGCAGAGCACGTGGCTAGGCTTGGTAATGGCAAGTGGAGTAGACCCTGCCAGAGTCCCGGACAAGCGTTCCGTCAGTAGAACATTAGCCTGATGCATGGACGATATCAGAACCAACGAGGGTTACACGTGATTAGCCCAAGATAGGAAAAAATGTCCCAAAAGCAGAGGTGGCTTATACCTACAACAGTCCGTCTTGCTCAGATATTCATCATAATGGACTGTGCTGTCAGCATTGAACAAACGAATGGGATTGCTAAAACATTGCTTACTGTCCTCTAACCTTCAAATAGTATGAACTTAGAAAGATGAAGATGGAACTGATGAGAAATTATAACAATACTTTTGTCCAAAGGAAGCCGCAATAAATTTCTCCCAAAAACAAAAGTCTCCCTTCAAACGCTGGAGAACCCTTTTCTGGTGAAGAGCTGCAAAGCATTTCTCGATAATACTATAGATAAGACCTGGCATCTGAAGAAAACGTTCAAGTACGTTCTCAGCTATATGGGCAGTACAATGGATGAGACGTCGTTTTATTTCTACTATGAGGTTCGTCAATGGTCCTTTATATCCTTCGGTTTAAATGAAAATACTATGGGACCTGGTGGGAAAAACGGAAAAGACTAGATTTGTCTTTACAGTTTTTCCCACCTAAGCCGAAAAGAGCTCATAATACTCATCATTGTGAACAACTTTTACTAACAGTAAAAGGGGTAAGGGTAGTCCAATAGGACTAATCCTGAATTCGAGAAAAAAAAATCAGCTGTTCCCATAAAGACGTCAATAACACTCGACAAATCGTATGGAACAGCTGACTAATTTTTCGCGATTACAGTGTCAGTCCCATAGTAAAAGTTGTTCATGATGATGACAGTGAAGATAATGCCAGAATAGTGTCTCGACCGTGTTTACTTTTGTGTCGTTTTAAAATGACACTGCATGAAATATAATTGTTTTGAAAGAAAGCGTCCGCGATCCGCGTCCGGGGCTCTTTCGAGATTGCTAATACCTAAATATTTTAAATTCTATTCCAGGCGGTATTTTCTCAACCCAGCAAGTCCTATCCGATTCCTCAGGCCACTGTATCTGTGTTCTTTAGAGTCGAAAATAAGCATGACGAGCGGATAAAAGTCACGACAGTGCCACAGGTAAATAAACGATCGTATAGTCGGGCCACTTTTACAGGCCCCGTTTGACAATTCATCGAAATTCAACAACGTAACCTATAATTTGTTTAATCTTAGTTACAGTTGCTAGATGCCAAAAGCTGTTTAAAATAAAATTAATAAATAAATTTTGAAATATTAAAAAAAAAAAATGAAGATCAAATTCATGACCTATTTTCATCCCAATTCCCACTATTAGGCAAAGGCGTCCCAATTTCCTTCCACGCTTATTATTCGCCAAGTTGAGGTAAGCGGGCAGGAAGATTGCAAGATCGTTTATGACACATCGTTTGCTGCGGACTAGGGTCCATACCCCATACCATGAGCTCTTATTGTGAGAGTGATTGGAATCACGTTCGCTTTTTCTGTACCTGACAGAGTGAGACAAAAGCCATAGTTATCGAACGAACTGAACCGATCATGAGATGGTACGACCCCAGGAGATCAGCCGTCAGTAGCTACGCTTCCATTGAGTCACGATCTTTGCTGTGTGGATGTGGATCACGTGACCTGGCCAGTTCTATTTAAGTTTTGCTGTCACAGTTCCCGCGTTGGCAATTCTAGTTCGTGAGCGAATTATCACGTTGGGGACTCGGTCGATTCTTTTAATGTCGATAATGAATAGATAGGTAAACTCTTTATTTTTCACACCAGAAATTGCAAACAAAAGGATAATAATACTTAAAACTAGTGCAACAACTGGCGGCCTTATCGCTAAGAGCGATCTCTTCCAGACAGAATACTGGGCTTCATCGTTATCCACCAAACTACATATGTATTGTAGATTATATTATTTTTCAGATAATATTCTGTATTGAAGGCCAGCACACCGAGCACGATGTCCGTTACGTTTCCTTAACGGTGGACTGGCTTCTAGCCGTCCTCAAGATGAAGCTCAAACTTTACGAGAGAATAGAATCTCTCAGGATGTTCTAGAATGTAGACTATTACAACAAAAAGCAACAACACGATCAAGAGTTTTTTCAACAAGCTGTTAAGACAAACGTTCACCGAAAGTTAGAAAGGCGATAAAAATCTTGACGAACAATTTTTGATAACTGTTGTTGTAGACATAATTTGTTTTGATTTTTGGAAACATACTTTTTCAAGTACATAATATAGTTTAGTTTTTGATAAAACTTATTTAGTTATTTTTATGAACAATATACTCGTACCATACACCTTTTGACTGTAGGCTTAAACAATTTAATAGATTTTTTAATTTGGGATTAAAACCAATAGCCATCAAACATAGTTGTGTAGAAGGTTAAAATTTGTAATTTTTGCAAAGATTATTGAAGTTAAGAAAACACGGTACAAACACAGGGTAACTTAATAATAAGCTAACTAGCAAAATATAAAGGCGAAACAAAGAATAGTGCGATTTGCTTGTATCTTTGAAAAATGTGTACCGACGCGCCTAAAATGTGACGCATCCACAGCCATACAAAGGCGCATAGCGTGCACTGGTGGTGCGCTTGCGTTACGTTGCGCGTGCGCAGGTGTGAATCCGCCTTTACAAATTGCCTAAAACGGCCACTATAAGCAATTCATCCAAAAACGATTTATAACATTGGAGTTGATCGGAGTCATCGGACCTTAACATTTGTTTTGACCTTACCTGATACTCCCTCATTAGTTGAGCTGTGGCCTCTTCCGTTTCATTCGCAGCTTCCATCCAAATAACGTGCTGGGCGAGAGACACCACACCTGTGGAAATAAAAATATCTAGGTAATGATATTTTTGCGTAGCTTTTGCCTTAACTCCACTGTGGGACAATGTAAACCAATACAATTACACAAAAAGATACATACAACGCACGAATCGGGGACGCTATACGCTTCGAACGGCTGTCGCAGCCTCATATTGCACGTGTTCCCAAAACACACGGGAACTATATTGATCGTGCACGTGCGGAGGTGTGGACCTGCTTTTCTTCATATAACCTATGCTAAAAGTTAAGGACAAAGCTTTACAACTATACAACTTTACTCACCATGGTATTTCGGCCTGAACTCTTCATCATAAACCCTCCAAGCCTTAGCATGTGCCATCAGGACGTTCTTCGAGCAAATGTAAGCCCCCTCCTGGTTAACTAGGCCTGGAGCCAAGAAGCCGGTCATGTAAGGAACGTCGCAGATCACCCAAGCTTCGTTGATGGTAATCCAGGTCTTGACGCGGTCGCCGTAGAGGGAGTAGGCCACTCGCGCGTAGTCGGCGAACCAGTCGGCTACCAGAGGGTTGGTCCAGCCGCCTGGAATTATGTAAGTCCAACTTATCCTATTTCCAGATCGAAAACTGGGAGAAATTTTAAAAACGATTCTTGATTGTCACCCTTGGGGACGAAAATAAGGGTGACAACTGCGAATGACCCGTTGGGTCGACGATATAACAAAAATGGCGGGTCGAACCTGTGCCAATCTTTGGCACAGGACCGGGATGAGTGTACAAGAAGAAAGGCCTATGCTCAGCAGTGGGCGATGATGAGCTGCTGATGATGATGACGTCGAATCCTGCATATTGGTGTCTTCTATGCAAGCGTGTTTCATAGTTGTCCGCATCATTTCTTTTCATTAGGCAAGAGCGGGCAAACGCGTTTACTCCCACCTGTTCTGTTGAGTAGTTCTGTTGACAGAACTATATACTGGGATTTTTTTCCCCTTGATTCTGTGACTTAAAAGACTAAGTATCTCTACTATTCCCACCTGTTCTGTTGAGTAGTTCTGTTGACAGAACTACTGATAATTTCTCCGCATTAGTATACGCAACCTATCAAGAATTAAAATAAACTAATATTACAAATGCGAAAGTGTGTGTGTTTGTTACCACGAATGTGGTACGAAATCTATTTTGATAAAGTTTGGAACTAAGATGTTATAGCTTGTTGGCTAGTTTTAAGATCTCCGTTTTTCAATGCGCGTTTGAAAATGCGGGGCACAGCTAGTCATTTATATAGCCAAATTTTCAACAAGGTGAATGAACTCTTGCTTATAAATAAATAATGAATAACATTTCACACTCATTGCTTATTCAACTCATGTCCGATACGGTCCACGACTATCACCTAAAAGACTTAAGTACGGTTTATGACTATTAGCTTCTAAATGACTATTTATACTTATTGTTTTTTTTTTATGTGATTAAGTGACGAAACGAGCAAATCGCTCGTCTGATGTTAAACGTCACGTTTGCCCATAACAGGTCTGCGCCACCCAAAATTTTGAACTCGCAGAATTCAAGACCCTGCGCGGCACAGCACTGCGCTCGTCACCCTGAGATATAAGTTGTTTAATCTCCCATTTGCCCTGTAATTTCACTGGAAACAATGCCCTTCCAACCGGAACACAGTAATGTTTGCACATTACTGCTTGGCGGTGGAATAACTGGCAAAGGTGTGGTACTTCCCCAGGCAGGCTCTGCAAAAGAGCCCTACCACTACCAAATATTACTTATTATTAATGAATTATTGTTGATATTACACCATTAGCCAAATGTTTTCATAAATATTTAAAACCTTTACGTCATTGTTGAATGTGAATTAGGTTGGGCTAGATCCTTTTGTCTTTAAGGATACTAATACTGTATTTGGGCAAAGCGTGTGCTGAGACGCAGGTGACGCAGCACAGTAGAACGGGTTTTGTAGGGCAGAGCAGAGACAGACATAGTGCACAGAGCAGGACAGACACATGTCCGCCCCGCCCGTGCCTACACCGCAGTCCGCAGCTCTCAGTACGTTCATGCATTACACAATCTGCTCTGCGCTGCGCTGCGGGGACCCGCGTCAACTGTGTCTTAGCATAGATAGGCTTAGCCTGCCTTATTCGCCACTCAAGCATACCCAAGTTCTGCAGACTCTGCGGCAGGTCCCAGTGGTAGAGCGTGACGACAGGCTCGATGCCCTTTTCCAGTAGACCGTCGATCAGGTTGTTGTAGTACTTCTTGCCGTCTTCACTGACGCGGTCTGCTAAACCTATCGGCAATAGTCTCGGCCAGGATATCGATATTCTGAAAAAAATAACACAACATTTAGTTGAAGCTAAAATAGTTTCGCAAAGGCACTTTCAAAGTGCGATCTAAATGGATGTACCTAAAAATAGTAAATTTCACAAACACAAACCTTTAATAAGCGCTACATAAATAATTTAAGAACAAATTAATTAAATAATAGTCAAAATTGTCTACAATACCAAAATCAAATAAAATAAAAACGTTCGTCTTGATTTCAGGTTAGGTCCCGTAGTAAAAAAACAGTTCATAATTATCAGTAGGTATACGAGTATCTACAATGAGCCTTTTTCGGCTAAGGATATCATCTACTTACAACAATAATAATACTTTGTAGTTTAGCCTAAAAGTCAGTCTCCGTACCTATAGAAATGTGCTCCAAGTTCAGCCACTGCCTTAACATCTTCCTTCCAGAGGTGGTAGGAGTCGCAGGCCACGTCTCCGGTGCTACCGTTAGCAATGAGACTAGACCTGTGCGTGAACCGGTCCCATATACTCTCTCCTTTGTCTGGAAAGTCGAGAAAACCACCATTTAATAAAACAACACATTACTTTGAGACTACCTTATTTCAAGAAATTTTGTATGCAGTGTCGTAATAAATAGATCTTGATATAAAGGTCTAACAACCTAGACAGGTCCAAGCTAGATTACCAGGGTTAGGACCCAGGTGCTAGGGCACATAGTATTGATACAATACCGACTATTGGTCCTAGCAAAAAATCTTTACCACGACCGTACTGTCAAGAGCGTTGTTACCAAGATGAAGAGTACCAAGTTTATTAGTTAAAGACTCAGCCAAAATTAGCTAATGCTAAATGTAGTCTTATCCAAAATTAGGGTATGCTTTTAATTAGTAAGGCAACTTGGACGAAAATCTAGGTACCAGCTATGCAGATTCAAATTCTGTCTTACCGCTGACATTCCAAGCACCTTCCACCTGGTAAGCAGCTGATGCTACTCCGAACTTGAACCCTGGAGGGAAGGTCAGGTCTTCTGCGCTCCATGCTGCAGCTAGAAGACCACTGTAAAGCATTAATATGTGAGATACGACCGGTGTGAATAACGTAACGTTTCACACTCCCCACTAGGATACCCTGTGTCGGGGATGCCATGGAACACACACAAAGACAAGGATAACTTACACCCAGACTCAGAAAAGATATAGATAGAGGAAGGAGGGTAGTATAATATAGGTATAGTTGGTTTTAAGGCTGCTTCCTTGGCGACTCATGGCCGTTTGAGTTCGGATGACTGGGAATTTAAAACTTGAGTATCTGTGCAAAGATCTTTAAAACTATACCTAAACCACAAATCAATTTAGACTCGCGCTTTGAACGGCACCGGACGTAAAGTTGTACCTACATTACTTATCAACCTTGATATTAGATTAAATTAATTTGCTATTTAATATTTTCGTCGTAATTTGTTTTGATATTCACACAACCTTTGCAATTTTTTTGTGATTTTGCGTTTGACTGTGATTTTGTGTATCGTGTAGTCTAACCCAGAAATATCATTCCTACTCGTATTTCTTTGATTGACTCTTGGACGGGACTTTGTCAACGTAATATGATCACGTGGAAATTGTAACGTATGCAAGTTGTTATGACGAATTCGTGTGCAAAATTCAGTAAGAATAAAATTAGTAAGTGTTCAATAAATTTTCAGATAATTCAGTTATCTATTCTTGGTACGAAATTGTGGATTCAAGGTTGAGCGCAAGGTAGAGCGATATTCCAATTGTAGGTATCCTACAAAAATTATTAATGTCAAGGTTTGTGTTGGATGTAGGCATTTTTCTTTGTTATTTTTTTAATTGTATGTATCTATCTATTACTCCTCCGGCAAAGGTCGGAGACGTAGGTACCTGTCCTATCCTTTTATCCTACTAAATAATATAAACGAAAGTTTATAAGAATGTATGGATGTATAATATGTTTGTTACTCTTTCACGCAAAAACGGCTGAACGGATTTACATGACATTTGGAATGTTAGTTGTTCATGGTATGGATTAATGCATAGGCTACTTTTTATCCCGGAAACCCCTCACCGGTCACCCTAAGGTATAAAATGTTTAATCTCCTATTTGCCCTGAAATTTCACTGGAAGCTATGCCCTTCCAGCCGGAACACAATAATGTTCGCACATTACTGCTTGGTGGTGGAATATCTGGCAAAGATGTGGTATTTCCCCAGGCGGGCTCTGCAAAAGAGCTCTACCACTACAAAAGAATATTTAGAAAAAAAAACATCTGTTCCTAGTCCAATGACCCACGACAAAATGTATGGAATAGCTAAACAGCTATTCCATACATTTTGAATTTTCGCGAATTCCGGGTTGGCCCCTTAAAAGTTGTTAATAATGTGTACTATGAGCCCTTTTCGGATTAGCATACCCTTTCCTCATAGCCCCGTATAAGAAGTACCTATTTAATGGAAGTGGCACAAAGTATTCGCAGAGCGATTCAGTCACTAATAAAATCATAATTAAAAAAAATAATAGAAAGAGACAAATACAATTTCCGAAGAAAAATATTTCTTAAATTATTTATTTAAATTAAGTATATTTCGAAATAACTTAGCAAGTATTTGTGTAAAAATTCTCATTTCGATAACTTTTTAATTAAACAAATCTTTTCTTATTATATTTCTCCAAAATTACACACAAACACCGGGAACAAATTTTTGCACTGATAAAAAACATAAAACCACAATTTTATTAGGGTTATTATAAGTAGATTGAAATATCGCTATTTAATTTTAGATCACATTTCTCAAAAAAAAAATTAAATAAGATTAAAAACTCGTCACTTTTTATTTTCACTTCACATTTTTCGAAAATTAAAAATATTTAATAAAAATTGTTTTATCATCTCACCTGAATACGAGCGCGGTCGCTGATAGCATTTTGGAAACTACTTACATAATCAATTGATCCAACTTCAACATACTAATATAGTAAAAAAGGAAGGCAGTTTGTTTGTTTGTTGTTTTTTTGTGATTTTGTGTGTAAAATCAATATTGGTTAGATAGTTCTGGAACATCTGAATTGATTTCGATGAATAGTGTAGTGTTTGTTAGTTATTTTTGAGGTTCTTAATTTTATTATCTTACTAAGTACTCGTAAAGCTAAAGAATCACTCGCCGTGCTTTTTCACATAAAAAGTCGAAAATGTATCGACGTATTTTTTTTTTTGTTTTGTTCGCTTCAATTCTGCACAGTTGTCGTTTTGCAAGAAAACGGATGAAGCCGTAGGGTGCAGCCAGTCAATACATAATAATGGATCGCACTCTACCACAAAAACGCTCCGCGGGCCGCATGCTGCCTGCGCCCCCACGCAAACTACTAGTTTATTATAATATGATAAGAAAGTCAATATCAGGAACAATAGGTGTTGTTTTTGATAATGTTATGCCGTTTGTTCGAACTATTTCGAGATTATTGTTATCAATGTGTACCTATTTTTATCTATTATGTTGGTTGGCACGTTGTTATTTTACCTAGAATGTTATGGTTTATTAGGTAATGATGAGTCGAAGTCAGCGATACAGGGAGTCAGGCAGTGGCGTTGCGTGTGTTGGCATCCATGACAGTTTACTGTCTAGCAGGCTGATTCAGCTATCCGAATATCGAATGTATTCGACGATTATCTTCGAAAAGTCTTCCGCCTTCGGAAAGAATATGTCAAACCTTTCCGAGATTTGACATATAAATTCGAATTTTTCTTCTGAAGTCTTTTCGAAGACAATCGTCGAATACCTACATTCGATGTAGGTATTCGATAGCTGAATCAGCCTGCGTGACCCTTAACTATTAAAGTCTTTGCGGAACGAGTATTTCAACTGTATTTAGTGGGTTTATTACAAGTTACGAGTACAGTGGTGAGACAGTGTTCTCGGCCGATTACTCGGTTATAGGTAAACAGTTTGACGAGGCGAGACAGTCACTAGAACCATGATTTGTTTGGTCGACCGTACTCATTTGCCCAGCTGTTCAATGGCTGAATCATTCATCACTCTGAAAGCTACCCGAACGGCGCCGTTTAGCAAAATGGCTAGGCTGTTAATTGAACGGATGATTAAGCTGGTTGGCTGCGAGTAATGCGACATTTTTAAATTAAATATTTTTTTGTGTACAATATTAATTTAATAACAAATAATTACAAATCTTAGTCTATGCAGCGACAGATTTCACGCTGACGTAGCTAGGTCGATGTGTTTCTCTTGCGTTGCGCACTCGACGGCACTTCACATACGCCGCGAGCGCGACCGCAGCGGCCACCACGAGGGCTACGATGCCGACCGCCAGCCATCTTCTGGAGTCAGTTAGCGAGGCGGGCTTACTGCTGGAATTATAAATTTGTATGTATAGTCATTTAGTCAGTATAGTACACAGTACACACAGACACATTTCCCACACATTATACAAAATTTCATTTATTTATTGGTACCACTACCAATGTATAATTGTATAGGTGCCTTTGTGTTTTCGGAAAAAAAAATAACAAACAAGCTGGTTGTTACAGGTTTACAAAGAAAGGGTAAGCCGAAAAAGGCTCATGCAGTTCATAATTCTGAATAACTTTTACTAAACTCAGCCGTTCCACAGAAAAATGTCAATGACACTCGACAAAATATGAAAACTTGGCTGAAATATTTTTCGCGAATTTCGGGTTGGTCCCGTAGTAAAACTTCTTCATAATGATGAGTACTACGACCCCTTTTCGGCTTAGCATGCCCTTATAATTCTGTAGTACTTGGGTAAACTTACGTATCCACAACGTCTTCAAAAATTACTTCTGGTACGTCCAGTGAGTGTGCGGCGACGACGCTGGCGTAGTATTTCGCAGAGGCTCGCGCAGTGCGCCGGCGCTGCGGCGACCATTCTACCTCATACAGACCGAATTTCACTCTGTAATACGAAATCAGAAATATTTTTTGAGCTTAAATAACATTTAATGTTACAGTGTTTAATTTTATTATTTTAGAATAAAAAAAAGGAAATTAAATAATTGAACATTATTAGACCGTTATGCATTTATGGTGCGGCATCCGGAGAACGGATAATTTCTGCACATAGGTATTTATGAAGTATAGTTAGATTTTTCGGAATCTGTTTATACGATTTTGAATATACATATTATACTCGTATATCAACAGGGTTCTAAGGATAGGGTTCATAGTACTCATTGTAATGAACAATTTTTACAATGGGACCAACCGTGAGATCGCGAAAAAAACAGCTGTTCAATAAAAAATATCAATAACACTCGACTCATAAATCTGCAGCAGCTGATTTTTTAATTTTTGTTTTTTTTCGCGATTTAAGGGTCGTCCCATAGTATTATAAGAGTTGTTCATAATGATGAGCACTCTGGCCTCCTTTCGGCTTTGCATACCCTTTCCTTATAACCGATTTTGATGAGTTTTGACAGTTTGAAGTGTAATTAGATTAGCAAAAAAATATTTTGTATTTTGTGGATCGAGTGATGCATTAGCTTACGCGTATGCATCTCTCCACTCGAAGTTATCCATGAGGCTCCAGGCGGTATACGCCGTTACGTTGACGCCATCTTCCTTGATTGATAGCAGCACCTAAAAAAATAGTTTTATTATGTACTAGCGGCCCGTCCCGGCTTCGCACGGGTAGACTTTGGGATAATAATAATAATAATAATCCGTATATTTCAGGCAATATAACTTGCATGCAATGCAAGTTACAGAGGCCCATAGAAAATAAATACCTTACAAACTAACATACATATTAATAAAACAATAAAATTTCTTCATTCTTCATTCTTCTGGGACTTTGTTACTCGTACCGTCTCCCAGTAACGCCGGAACACTAGCCCTTTTGGCCAGAAATCTGGTGACAGTAGTGCCACCTTGTGCTTCACAGGAACCCGGAGTACGTAAGACTTGAAACAAGTCCTACGGACACTTGACTCCAGGCGCTGCATCTCCACAATCGGCGACGCCACTCCCAGTCTATGTTACACAAATTTGTGCACGTTGTCTTCTGATGCACTCGGATCAACCCGCGACAAATACATCAGGAATGTCGGCTCTACGGCTTTGAGCCCAGGCGCAGTCGAGGTACCTCGTTTGTTGAGGTTAGAACGACGTTGACGGCTTTTCCTCCGGTCTACCAATGTAAAGCCGTCGCTGTCGGGTTTCCTCAAATCCGGGGCGAGCGTTGTTTTCGTCTTCTTCAGCGGCGCAGTCGGAGCAGGAGAGGGGCGAGGGGCGATAAACGTAGAGTAAATTGAAATCGGTCCAGTCGTTCACGCGTGATGGCGTGACCAAAGGTGTTGAGAATAATTATAGGAACTCTTTGTTATAACCTCTAGTCTCATGCTATTGCGTAACTATAGCAACCGTAGTTTGTTGATGCTAACTTGTCAATTTATAGTAAAAATTATCAGTATAAAACGCACACTGTTTTGATAGATATGATTGAATTTGAACTTTGTACAGAGGTAATAAAGTGCAAATTGACTCTTGGACGTTAGGAACATACCTACATTGCTTAAACAACAGTGAGTGCTTGCAATTCAATATGAACTTTATACAATAGCAATAAAGCTCATTTTAGTTAGAAAACGTTTGTATGGGAAAAATAAAAGGACTGTTTTTAGGGTTTTTCAATATTTCTGAGAGATTTTCTTAATATTTTTTTCCGTAAGAACCTTCTCCTAATAATAACAAATACAACAAAAAAAGAATTAGTGAAATCGGTCCAGCCATTCACGCGTGAGGCCGTGACCAAGGAAAACGGGTTTCATTTTTATATATATAGATAGATAGATAGACTAGTTGATAAAATGGTACCTAGGTACATGGACAGGTTATAAGCAACTCACAATACACCCCAAGCGGGACATTGGTGCAGGTCGTATCACCTCCACTTAGAATTAGAATTAGGTTATATTATAAGCTTCCTCCATACCAAATTAAGGCCGGTAAAAAGTCTGTTGAGTGTCTGTTTTTTTCCCTTTTTTTATTTTTCCCTTCCCCGTATTTTCATTCCACACTTCCCCTTACTCAATATTAAAATGGATTTTTTTTAGACGCACACGAAGACGGACTGGTCGGACACAAGCTTGTTTCCTATACTAACCAATAAAAACTCAAAAGTACCTGTTTCAAATGTTCTTTGTAATAAGAAACCCTCTCAACATCATTCAGCCCACTCCTGGAAGCAAACCCATTCTCCATGATGAGGATGTTCAGATCTCCGTACTGCTCCTTCAGCCAGGCCAGCTGCTTTCTGATGCCCACAGGGTTCACGTACAGCCAAGAGGCAGCAGACCTGTTCCAGGTGGGATGGTACTCGACCATGGCGTCCAGGTCTCTGCAGTCTGAAAGAGGCCAGGGTCCGAAACGTTCTCCAGGCCGAGCTTTGCGGATCAGACGGCTGGTGTAGAAGTTCATTGCGTAGTAGTCATACGTTCCTAGAAGACAGTTTTGTAATTGTAGTACATTTTTCCACAATTTTTATTTATCCTAATTTTTTGAGATATTTCTTTATAAACATTCATAATTCCTTTTTAAATTTTCTTCATTCTTTCCTTTTTTAGTCAACAAAAACTCCCTCTATAAATGCTCGTGCTATTTTTTTAAGGTTCTGTAGTAGTAGACAAGAAACTATCAAACTACCATCAGACAGCCCGTTTGCTTGTTTGCCACATAAAAAAAAACTTGTCTGGTTCGAACTGTGATTTTTGCTATCATCTTCGAGTCAACAAGTTACCTTTAATCAATTCAATTTCAGCTTGACTGAGCTGTGGCAGCGTAGACTGTGGGTAACCCATTCTTTTGCTGTTCTCTGCTATGACCTTCTCTACGGCTGGTGGCCAGCCTCCTTCCTTAGAGAAGATGGGATGTGAACTTCGCACCTGAAGAAAATAATATAGCATTAAATTTCGTGCTGACGATGGTTTGTTATTAGTTTTTTGTCAACTGAAGTAGATAATAATTATGAAACCAAGGAGTTTAATTATTAAATAATTGTTTTACAAAAGACGATTAAATCGTTATTGCTCTGATTTTTAACCAATTTTTCGTTTATTCTGTAGGTTTCAGTATGTTGGTCTAGTCTGGACGACCATCTAATCAACATAGGATGTGGTAAGACTGATCAGGCAAGGAGTTGTCAAGCGTGTGAACATCGGAATCATATTGTTCCAGTTGTTGCACTAGTTTGAAGTGTTATTATGCCCAAGTTTGAAGGCATTAAGACAGATCTAAACTAACTAAAAAAAAAGGTAAAAAAACTTTTTAAGTTAAACGGTTTTATGTTAAAAAAATGTACTAAAAACCAAAAAATAATAAAATAGATACAGTCGTGAGAATTATTATTATAATAACCGTGGGGCACGTCACAACGTCTCTAACTTAACTAACTTAACTCTCCCCACGGTTTTATTTTAGTCTAGTCTATGCATATGTTTATAATTCCCACGACTGTATCTATTTTATTATTTTTTGGTTTTTAGTACATTTTTTTAACATAAAACCGTTTAACTTAAAAAGTTTTTTTACCTATTTTTATTTTCTAGTTTTTAGTTTTTATTTCGCATTCTGTTTAATTCATATTGATAAAACCTAAGTTATCCGCCATTTGGTAGAGGCCGCCATCTTGGATTTTAATTTTATATAGTACATTGTATTATACTGGTTGAGCACTTTCATTTGATGCCCATATTGATGGGATCAATAAAACCTACGTTATCCGCCATTTTGTAGCGGCCGCCATCTTGTATTTATAATGATAATGAATAAACATAATTGTATTGTCACCAAAATCCAAAGTGTATACAAAATTTCAGATTAATCGGTTGACAGGAAGAGGGTGAAATTTGAATTACTAAATTTGACCCAAGAATAAAGAATAAATAAAACAAACGGGGTGAGCTAAATAAAACCGTTTAATAAATCTGACTTTATCATTGTAAGCCATTAGACATGGATGCCAATAGTTTTAGAAAATTTAGATCCGTCTTAAAAAGTCTTCAAACTTGGGCCTATTATCTTTTTGTTTGTAATTTCTGGTGTGAACAATAAAGAGTTTATCTGTCTGATCCCTAATTACTAGACCCGAAACCCATAAGCACTTAAGTCAACATTCAAATATTTTGAAAAGTTTACAGGACGATGTTTTTAACGACTGGTATAAAAAAAAAGTATGGAGATGGTATATTTTTATTACTTATTATTACTCACTTAAGAAGTAGTTATACTCTTAATAAAGTTTATTGCCCTATGTTTATTAGTACATAATATAATCTGACTTAAGTTTATTTGACCGCCTCAACTTTTGGTTAATGTAGGTTAAGACATAGGACTTAAGTGTTTCTTACAAACTTACAAATAAGTATGTCCTGAAAGTCTCACATACTGTGTTTACTTAAATTTAACTGTACAACAACTAACTACAATAAAATAACCTAATCACTCGTGCAAACATAAAAACATAAACAAAACATTAAAATTCACTATCTTCGGAACTATGCAAGTCAAGGTCAACGTTCCTAACATCTGCAGCGGTTACTATGTTTTGATAAAAATTGTGAAAGCATTCCGGGACTAGAGGTAAGAGTGAAATGATATCTCTTTTTTTTTCGACACTTATGGGCACTGGGTTCGTTGCAATAGGCGATACATTTAGATTTATAGTGTCGCCAGTTCGTGTGTTCCTTTTAAAGTTTATGACACTGAAATCGTCATCTCTGAGAAGTGAGTTTTTGTATTTTATCAAGCCAAAGTCTGCTTCGTAGCACAGCCATTTCACATCATGCCACTTGAAAACGTTGTTCATGGTGTTTTTTTTTCGGGCGATTAGTGGGCCCTTTAGCAAACTCGCAAAGTCCATAAACTCCGCTTGTTGCATCTCATGAACAGTAAACTTTTTACTGCTCGACCTAACTAATTGCATCCAATCGTGGGGGTGAAACACTTGAATAGAAGTTTTTTTCTTTTTTTTTTCAATGATTGCGTGATCTAAATCCACTTCCATGTGAGTGTGGCCTGGCACCATAAATTTGTGGTGATTTTTTTTTAGTGAGGGCTTCAGTGTCATTAGGTAAGTCAGCATTGCAGCCACGTGGGTATTCTTATTCTGACCTCCACATGTATCAGAATACAAAATAACTTCTGCAATATCCTGAGATAGTCCTTTGAGATGAATGAACAAGCAAGATGCTATTTGATTAGCACCTCGACCCGAGATACATTCATGCCACATGTAATGGGTAGACAATCCCGTTGCATTGTCATGGACGGTAAGATTGAATGTCCAAAGCTGCCTTTTATAAAAAGCTACGGATGACTCTAAAGCTGGAGTAGGTAGGCACTGCTGGAGATCAAAAGTAAGGCACTTTATGGTTTTATCTGAAGATGCAGTCATTTTATCGTACTTTTTTTCATTGTAGGCCATATCAGCTGCGAGCAAATGTGACTCACGTTCCGCTTCTAGGGTTGATTTCACAGTTTCGTCGTCGGCAACACTTATCTTCATTTTAATGACGTCACAGTTGTGGCAAGTATCTACTTTTGGTTTTTTGAAGCTGAGATTTAATTTATGAAACTCTCTCCGATAAATTTTGTCACTGACGGGGTTTTCATGAGACGCCTTATACAGAGAGTACATGGTTGAAATAGTTAAATGTGATGGTAAATACTTCCGGCTACTTCTTCGTCTCGTGTAGTGACTCTCATATAACGGGAACGAGTTAATATGACTAATGACTTCAAGGATTTTTTGTTCGGAATGTTTATTTGTTGGGGTTCTCTTTCCACGTTTGTCTGGTTGTATTATTCCACGTGAAGTGCTTCGTTTCTTTAAACCTATCAGTTTTACAAAATTGTCGGTTATTGACAAGGTTTTCAAAAAACAACCTTGACAAACGGATATCTTGTCACTGTTAATGTCTAAATGATAGCTGTAGGTACACTGTCTAAATTTCTGCCGTTCAGGATCCGCGACACGTCGTCGTTCTGTTTGTTTTTCCTGGATGGTGATCAGAGATGAAACAAAGGCTGCTCTTAAATCATATGAACCAAGATTCCAAAATTCTTTATGAATAACAGCACGTTGCACATCACTTATCTTTTCTCGGCATTTATTACGACATATGGGTAACTCTTGCATTTTGCGTTCTTTTATATTTTTTCCTGAAGCCGTCACATACGAAAGACCAAGATTTCGTTTCAACTTATTTGCTCGTTTCCTTTTTCGACTGTGTACTGATCCTTGTTCCAGTATTTGTGGCAGTTCTTCATCTTCTGCAGGTAGGTTAGTGCTTGGACCGTGATGGTCGGGCACAGAGTATGTTGGGTCAGCCACAGAGTCATCACTAGAAAAGTCACTTGGTATTTCGTTAATAGGTGTCGTATGTGTCTGTGTTCCAGATGTGCATGGTTCAGGATCAATTAATATACATTGATCACCTGTTACTCTATTTAGTTGATCGTTATTTTCTGTTAGCAGACTGGGACTTGATGGTGATTTATTTTGATTAGCCATATAGTCAACGTCAGAGAAAGGTTCGTTTTGTGGCTCCTGCATCCCAGACGTCCTTGCTTGCACAGTTGTAGTAGTAGCATCTTGGTCACTAGTACTAGATTTTTTTTTATTTAGAACAAGTTTCAGTAACTTTCTTCCCCTCGATTCCATAATAACTTATTCACAAATCGCACAACACATCTACAGCAGAGGACAGAATAAACTATAATGCTGGTTCAAAACAAAATCTTCAAGAGGCACTTCACATTTTTGTGTAGTAAAATTCTTACAATATTTTAAAATGCTTAAAAAAAGAGGGTACTTGAACATCATGTATGAACCAGACCACTTAAGTCAGATGAATGAAGTCAAAACGACAGTCATAACTGCTTCGATCAAAACAACTTAAGTCGACTTAAGTGCTATTAACCGGCGCTGAAAGGGTTCCAATAACATAAGTTGTATGGTGCGTAAGACTGTCACCTCGTGTATTAAAGCCCTGTGACTTAGTTGCTTATTCCCGTCGACGGATAACGCAAAAAGCAAAGCCCTGCGAGTTTTTAGCATTTTGAGAAAAAACTGACTTAAGTGCTTGTGGATGCCGTGTCTAGTGTATAGGTATCAGATTACAATGATGTCACACCGTTTAGATCGATTCCAGTGTTTAGTTAGATTGTGCTTGGAAATTAATTCATTGGAGTCAGGTCTACAGAAAGTACCATCGTGAGATCACCTTAATTTTCAGGCTGTCTTCAGGGCAAGTCCTTGTCTATGTCCATAACGAAAATATATTTAATAATACTTGCCACGTTAAGTCGAGCCAGTTCAGCCAGCTCTTCGTCCTCTTCTTTGAAAGGATCTATCCATACAAGCTGGCTGGATAGAGAAACTCGACCTGGAATTGATTGATACCAAACCTTTAGTTGCTTTGATTACACACGATCTTGCTTTGGTAACACATACCTGTGATATTACTAACAAAACTTATTAATGTTTTAAAAAGCTTGGTACTGAATGAACTGGCAACTCACCAATCGCCTTTAGCTAATAAAACAAATCGCTCCTTGAATGCAAAACGGCCACAAATCAAAAAAGTGTAAAAACGGTTTTATTCGAAAATTGAGCTCTAAATCGATGATACTAGAGAGTCTATTTAAGACACCCACAGTTTTCGCTAAGTTTGACACCAAACCGCTCAAGCGCCTTTTTTGCATTGAGCCGCTTTGCGCACTGACTTCATTGCAAGACCGCCATTTTGTCAATTGTGACCCAGACCTCAAAGAGAACGCGCGTGGTTTTACTGCAAAACAGCCACAATCCAAAATGTGATCTGAACTTTACCATAGTTTTACCTGCAATAGTGCCACATTTTGGAATACGTCTTTTTTCCATTCTAATTTCAGGTGAGTTTATTTATAATTTAAAATGCAAAGGTGCCATATTTTAATATGTGTCTCTTTTACATTCCAATTTATTTAAGACTATTTATTATTGATAATACAAAAGTGGAGTATTTTAACAAGTGACCATTTTGCATTCTACTTTATTTGAAATTACTTTTTATATAAAATACAAAAGGGCCATATTATAAAAATAAATAATTTCTGTTCATGTTATTACAGGATGTCCAGCAGATCAAGAACTATTTTAAACATGGCTATTTCTAACGCAACAATGGTGTACGAAAAACACTCAAGAAACCTGAGAATCCCATTTTAGATGATGCTTTGTTTACATGGTTTTTGCAACAAAGGCGATTACATGTTCCAAATAGTGGTGATATGATTTGCGAGAAAACCCGTATTTTTCATCGCCAGATCACTAACTCGAGTACTAGCTTTAATGCAAGTAGGGGATGGTTAGATAACTTTAAAAAACGCCATGGAATAAGACGCTTGAAAATGGCCGGTGAAAAACTATCAAGCGATGAAGCTGCTATCGGACCATTTCAGCAAGAGCTTCAGAAAGTTATTAGAGAAAAAAACCTAACAGCAGAACTGATTTACAATGCAGATGAGTCTGGTTTATGTACTAGCGATTGTTGCCTGATCATACTTTAGCTTCTGGTGATGAGCGGTCCGCTTCCGGGAGAAAAATGATGAAGATGAGGATCACATTCATGCCGTGTGCTAATGCAGCTGGCACTCACAAGCTTCAATTGCTAGTTTTAGGAAAAGCGAAAAACCCGCGTGCTTTTAAATCAACAAATCTCCCAATATGTTATCGAGCACAGAAAAATGCTAGGGTTACTAAAGACTTGTTCCTTGAATGGTTCAAGATGGAATTTGTACATGCGGTCCGACGCCACCTTTTATCGGTGAACTTACCAACACGGGCATTGTTACTGCTGGATAATTGTCCCGGTCATCCATCAGCTGAAGAACTCATAACTGAAGATGGCAACATTTTTGCAATGTTCCTGCCACCTAATACCACGGCATGTATACAACCCATGGATCAGAATGTTATACAAAATGTAAAACAAAATTATCGCAAATCACTGTTAATTGATTGTCTCGCCAATCCATTGAGTAATGAAAACCTCGCTGATGCATTAAAATGCATAACTTTAAAGGACACAGTTTTTAATTTAGCAAACTGCTGGGCGGCTGTTAAAGAGTCCCTTATAAAGAAATCGTTGAAGAATTTGTGTCCTCAACTTCACGCAAATGAAAACTTCGAACCAGAGGATGATATTCCCCTGGCCGAGCTGATTAACAGATTAAGAGGAAACACTTATCCGCAAATAACTGAGGCAGAAGCCCAAGCGTAGGCTTCTGGTGGCGCCGATGAAGAATTGCAAAGATGTGAGGTGTTAACTGACGAGGAGATCGTGCAATCGGCTATGTGTGAAAATGACGAGCAAGATGTCGACGAGTGCGTTGAAGTCTCCACTTCCAAACATGTAACACCTGCAGTGCAGAAGCTATGAGAGCTTTAAACACAGCTTTGAAATGGGCTGAAGATAATAATTTAGAAAGCCACGAAATTATGTTACTTCGTCGACTGAGAGACCGCGCTTTCGAAATGAAGAACGAAAATCTCAAGCAGAAGAGTATTACAGATTTTTTCACATCAACATAAGCTCTTTTTTTACTAAACGCATGTGTGTATCTTTCTATTTATAATAAAAGTCTTATGTCACATAAATTAGTATTTTATTTAATGTCTTTATGTACCTACATATTTGTATGTATTTATATGTATATGATAAACCTCAACCAAATTTTGCAGACTATGATCCGGACACCTTGATAATCCGGCAAGGGCCGATTTTTTGCCCATCCGGATTAGTGAGGCCCTACTGTACTTATTTTGATAATTTCTCTATTTTTATATACCTTAAAAGAATTTAACGATTGTTCGAATAGATACTTTGTTTTTTTTTAATGTTTTATGTTTTTTTTCCTTTTCCTTAGAAATTGTGATACTACAAAACTAATTCAAAAGAAATTAGACATCTTTGGATAGGTTATTGGTTCCTACAAAAAGCTTGTACTACATTTTCTTATTCAAAATAAATATTTTAATACATATTAGATACGTATAATGGTAAAATTAGATAGTTAAACGTTTTTTTGCATAATAAAAAACTGTTTGTTTGATTTTTATTAAGAAATATTAAAAAAAGAAATTTGATTTTAAAAATATTCGTTTCATTTTTGGAATATTTCTTCTAATAATAGTTTGGATTTTGAAAACAAAAGGGACTTATTTGCATTTTTAGAGCGTGTGAATTAGATTCCAATATAATTTATAATACAGAAAGATACAGCAACAAATCACGTTTCGAATGGTATATAATAGTATACAATTATTCACTACATACATGTTTTTTTTTCAAAAAATTCTTAACGAAATTTTGTTTTAGCTGTACTGTAAAAAATGCTTTTTTGCTTTGTGGCTCTCTTGCATTCAAGGAGCGAAATGTATGATAGATACGTTTTTTAGAATAAACCGACTCACGAATACGTCTTTAAGACAAGCAGATTAAATCAATAATCTGATTGAGCACATTTTGAGGCATTTTGGTAAGTTTTACGTCACAGAGGACATAGCCCTTGATATGTTAAGTAAACCACAGCCCAGTGCGTTCTTGGCTTTAATCTCGACAGAACCTCACCATTATACTGGAACTTCTTCCTGAACTCCTCATGATAGATCCTGTATGTCTTCGCATGAGCAAGCAGCGCGTGCTTATTGCAAAGGTACGGAGCCAGGTCTACGTCAACAAAATCTGGTGCGAACCCATCAATGGCGTACGCCATGTCGCAGAATATGATGGGCTCGTTGATGGTGATCCAGGTGTTGACGCGGTCGGCGTATAGAGAGAAGACGACGCGAGCGTAGTGGGCGAACCAGTCGACTATGAGGGGATTGGTCCAGCCACCTGGAAGGTTTAAATACAGAAGGTCTTACTGTCTGTATATGCATAGCTGTTCAGGGACAACTTTTACTAAGGGACCAAACCAGAATTCGCGAAAAAAAATCAATCCATAAAAAAATGTCAATGGCTCAAATGTACATGTAATTAAAAAATATATTTATGTTATTATGTTTTTCAAAATATTTATTGCATTGTCATCGGAGTTACACACGTATATCAAATTTCAGCTAAATCGGACATCGGGAAGTGGCTCAATATTAAGTTGCAAGATTCCACCCGAACAAACATAGTTACATAATTAGATACATAGTAAGTTCACATATACATACAATCAAACATACATTGCAAGTTAAAGAAAAGCTTTTAAAATTGGTACAAGTTCCTCGTTAATATCTGACCTAAGTTCTGCAGAGTCTGCGGCAGGTCCCAGTGGTAGAGCGTGACGACAGGCTCGATGCCCTTCTCCAGGAGAGCGTCGATCAGGTCGCTGTAGTAACGAGCACCGACTGCGCTGATGTTACTGGTGATGCCTTGAGGCAGGAGGCGAGGCCAGCTGATTGAAAACCTGTAAAAAACATTAACTTGAAATATACCTTTATTAAAAACTGGAAATACTTTTGATCTTGCTTTATTATCGAATCAGCAAGGCAATTATGAGAATGTTTTAGCACTCTTAGAATTTAAAAATTGTAATAGAGACTCACAATCCCGGTGGCTTGCCGACTTGTCGGCTGGTCTAGATAATTTGGTAAATTATGTTGCCTTCTATAACATTGTTTCGGATGCCAAGGACCACTTCAGATGGCTGTGCCAGAGAAGAGAGAGGAAGAGAGTCAGGTATCGTATATAACTATCGTTTACTAAATTGGCCGACTACGCAGACACCAAAAACACTACATTACCTATAATTAATTACGACCTGTTTTTTGGCTTAGCGGTAGTTTATCCGCTTTATAATCCCAGAGGTCCCGGTTTCGACTCCCGGCCGGGCATGTCTGAATGATGAATTTAAATATCTGCTCTGGGTCTGTGTGTTGGTTGTCCTTGTCTTTGTGTGTGTTCCATGGCATCTCCGACACAGGCTATCCTAGGGGAGCTATGAGTGTGAAACGTCTTTTATTATTTTACCTGTAAAAGTGCACTCCCAATTCGGCGATCATCTCGACATCCCTCCTCCAGTTGTGATAGGAGTCGCAAGCCACGTCGCCCGAGCTCTGGCTCTTGGCGTACGCCTGGTGGGTGTGCGTGACCCGGTCCCAGATGGATTCTGACTTGTCTGTAGGACAATTAGGATAAATCATAGAAAGATGAAATTTTCAGACCTATGTACGTACACATAGCTATTATTTCTACTTACATTCAGCCACATCATTTCATATGAGCTATGGTTGTTAAACCCAGGATTTCGTGAATAGAAATACAGAACATTTAAGACACTCTCCTCACATCTCTCTATCTGTTTTCTATAGATACTAGAATTTTTAGGGGTAATAAATTTTAATAGTAATACATTCTTAATGCGAAAACTCCTATAGAAATGTGCGAGCATCGTCAGGAAGTACAAATTGGCATCCTCTAGGCGCGCGTGTTCCATCGTAGACCGCATCATTGCTCACCATCAGATGAGATGGCGGTCAAAACTAAGTCTATCATTGAATAAAAAATAATTGCTATGACAGACCGATAGACACCAATGTCTCGCTTTAAGGATTCTTTCCCGAAAGAGGTATAGAACCCTAAAATATGTGAACTTCTAACAACTCAAAAAAAAATAAAAAAACTCTCTTTAAAAAGGTGGACTTACCGCTGACATTCCATGCTCCTTCTACCTGGTAAGAGGCCGTGGCCACACCGAACTTGAACCCTGGAGGGAAGGCAAGGTCCTCTGTGCTGCCCACCGCACTAGCGATTACCCTGCCCAAAGTGTGCAAGCAGTATTAATGAAAAATAAAGAAGAATGAAAAGCGATTTGGGTTCTAAAATTTTTAAGAAAAGAGGTGTTTTTAAATGATAAATAATATTTTAATAAGATAAGCTGGTGATTTAGCAACTCATTTCCTGGGCTGAAAAAATTTAAAATTGAAAGAACCCTTACGGTGAGACTGCAGTGTGTCTGTCTGTATGTATGTCATAATTAGTGTATTGATTTGCGATTTGTATTGTCTTAGATGCGGTTTTAGGGTTCCGCGCTCGTTTAAAATACTCGTTCAGAACCCTCGACATGCGCGTTTTCGCTTTGGCAGATTTTTAATGATGAATGTGTTTATTATAGAAGCTAAAAGTCTACAATTTTTTTTGACCTAGTTTTGACGCTGTGAACCGATGTCTAATGATTGTTATTATACAGGGTTATTCATAAAGGGTATGCTAAGCTGAAAAGAGCTTATAATACTCATCATTATGAACAACTTTTACTATTGGACCAACCCGAATTTCGCGAATAAAAATCAGCTGTTCCATAGAAAAATGTCAACGACACTTGACAAAATGTATGGAACACATCGATCTAGTATGTAAGACTTCGGTGATGGAACAGCTGATTTGTTTTGGCGAATTTCGAGTTGGTCCCATAGTAAAAGTTGTTCATAATGATGAGTACTTATTATGTGCCCGTTTCGGCTTATCATACCCTTTATGAATAACCCTCCGCATATGGGAAAATGTTTTCAGTTGATGCATTTTTATTTTATTATTTCAATTATTTATCTTTAAATCTATAATTACCGTATTTTCTGACAGGGTTGACGTATCAAGTGAATAATTAAGATTCTGAAAACAATATATTTTATTATTTACCCACGCGATGATGAAAAAATTGAAAAAAAACTGTTTGCGATGTTTCTTAACTTTGCAACAATAATGTGCATTTAGCCATCTGTGCAAATAATATAGCATAGTTATTTTTAATAGTTTTTCTGTCTGACCTTGAAAAAATGGGGCAAGGTCGGAGGTTGATGATGATGATGTTAAAAATAGCCTTTATATCCTTTTTTGTTCCCTGGCGTGTTTGCAAAATTTCAAAGACTGTTGATTTCGAAATTTTTTAAGATCATACAACAAAGATACAAACTTACTTTCACATTCACAATACTAGTTATAAGATACAAAGGTATTAATTAATATAGGGTTATTCATAAAGGGTATGCCAAGCCGAAAAGGGCTCGTAATACTCATCATTATGAACAACTTTTTCTATGGGACCAACCCGAAATTCGCGAAAAAAAAATCAGCTGTTCCATAGAAAAATGTCAATGATACTCGACAAAATGTATGGAACAGCTGATTTTTTTTTCGCGAATTTTGAGTTTGTCTCATAGTAAAAGTTGTTCATAATGATGAGTACTATGAGCCCTTTTCGGCTTAGCATACACTTTATGAATAACCCTGTATAATAAGGGTGTTCATAAGCAAAGAACATAAAAATATTTAAAATTAAATATCCTTGCAAAATTGAACAATAAGATAAAATGCAGCAGAACAAAATGCCTACAGCACAGAAACAAAGGCACAAGGATAATTATGATAAAATTAAAGAACCATATTTATTCAGGAAAATGGTCCCTCAACTACTTCAAATTAAATGAGAAAATATAAAATAGTTAAATACTAAAGAGACTTCAAAATTGGAAAACATCGTATAAAGGGCCCCTCCTTGAACCGAAGAAGGTTCACAGAGGATATGGACCACAGACTATTTAAAAGTGGGTGGAAAAGTATATCTACTACTTTATGTACCCTATTTAACTTTAATATTTTTGTCACTATCTAAAAGACTAGCTGTTCCCTGCCACGCTTTGCTGTGGATAAAAAAAAAATTTAAAAAAATAGCCTATGTTACTTTGGGATAATGTAGCATTCGAATGGTGAAAGAATTTTTGAAATCGGTCCAGTAGTTTTTGAGTTTATTCCACACAAACATCCAAAAATACAAAAATACAAATCTTTCCTCTTTATAATATTAGTATAGATAAATAGATAGTTTTTCTTCAAATGCATAATTTTTGAGCAATTATTGTACTAGACCATAACCTTAATAGACCATATCATAGCATCAGTTGCAAGAAAATTATATTATTATTATTAACTAGCTGTGATAAAAAAAAATAGGTAAAAACAATCCATGATGCGTATTTTATAACATGCTAAAATTTCGATCGGTCGGGAAATTTTTGAGTTTTTGAAGCGTACACAAACCAACATAACATTTTTATATATATTATAGACTAGCTGTTCTCTGCCACGCTTCGCTGTGGATAAAAAAAAATAGATAAAAACTATCCTTGATGCGGATTATACAATACTCGTAACATGCTAAAATTTCAGCTCGATCGGTGCAGAATATTATATAGGTAGATTGAAACCAACATTTCTTACGTTTTGGTTTTTATAATGAAAATCCTCATCTGTATTTGTTAATTATTTTTCTTTGGATATTTTTATTAAAAAAATAATGGAATTTTAAAATATTTTCTTTACTTACGCGAACATATGAACCGGCAACAGAAGCGCCCACATCACGACTAAATAAACTTGTGAAATATTTATTCACACAACTTACTTACTTACTTACTTTTAATTAGGGTTCTGTACCTCCTTCGGGGAAGAACCCTAATGGAGAGACTCTGGTGTCTGAATCGTCGTGGTGTCAAAATACGACTCTCTTCGTTTTTAACTGAACTGGTCATCAGTGGTTTTTTGCTCTCGATTTATGAGTAGGTAGATCGTAAATTGTTGCCTAAAATTATTCAAAATAATTTTAGGCAACAATTTACGAATAATGAATGGTTTTGGAATAATTGCTCCGTATCAGTAGATAATATTCACTTTTGATTAAAAAAAAAACCGCGAATTGAATGTGTAGAAATCCGCAGAAATATACAGGGTAATAAAAAAAACATATTTTTGTTGAGTTGTGTTTTGTGTTGGTATGATGTGTGATTTGTGTTGTCTGATGCAATTCTAGGCGTCCTCGCTCGTTGAAAATGCGATAGTTCAGAACCCTGGACAAACGAGTTTTCGCATTGACAGATTTATTTTTAATTTACTTACCCTTTGCCTGTAATTTCTGGTGTGAATGATAAAGAGTTTGCCTGTGTGCACAAAAATTGTACCTACAAAAAAAAACATATTTTACAAATAAATTACTTAGCTACTAAAATAATCTAAAATAAAAAATATATATGGATTTTAATGGCTCGTGCACACCGCACCGTATAACGAAAATCCTCCTGCATCACTTACGTACATTTTATATGAACTATCGCGCACTACAGGCGGGCCGCAGCGCAAGAATTTGTATTGAAATGCGGCAGCGGGTGCGGGCTGCGGCCCGTCCTAATGTGCGCGTAAGTTAAAAAAAAACAAAGACAACAAAAGAGCTTAAACATGTTATTTGAAATATTTGGAATCAGAAGAATCAATTCGTAGCGAGCGCGTCCTTATGATATTGCTGTAGTAGGAAGCCGACGAGCGAGGGGTGCGTGTGCGCATCTCAGACTCGTAATCCACCTCGTACAGGCCGAATTTCGCTCTGAAAATAAGAAACAAATGGCTGTGACATACAGACAGACAGATACCGAAGTCTCGCCTTAAGGGTTCTTTCCCGAAAGAGGTTCTGAACCCGAAAAATACAAATTAGTGACAAAGTTGGGCACAAAGTGTTTGTGATACAAAATCTATGAGGCAAAAAAACTGTCTAGTGAAAAGTATTTTGGTCTACTACTAAACGTCCATATATACCTAAGTAGTTATACTCGTATTTTCCTTGATCGAATATTTTGACGCACGTAACGTGCAGCGTGAAGCACGTTCTATGTTAGACGTTATGTATATATCTACTAACATTAGCTTATAAGTCCTGTCTCCTAGCAAAATATGGATCCTGTGTTATCCGAAATAAGTATTTGAATTTGAATTGCTCACCGGTATCCTTCCGCCCATTCGAAGTTGTCCATGAGCGACCAGTAAGTGTATCCAGTCACGTTCACTCCGTCCATTTGGATAGATAGCAACACCTATCGAAATAAATTAAAATAAGTTCATTATTTTTAAAAACAGTCTTTTATTGCATTGTCATCGGAGTTACACAAGTGCCTATACCAAATTACAGATCAATCGGACATCGGGGAGTGGTTCAAAATTGAGTTGCGAGATTCCCTCCAAAAAAACATAGTTAGATACATACATAGTTACTAAATACATTGCAAGTTAAATAAAAGCTTTTAAAAAATACGACAAAACAAAAAATTTTAGGCTACTGGGTAGCTTTTATACCTACTTTCTAAGATAACATGGCTGTGACATAAAGACAGACAGAGTCTCATTGTAAAGGTACTTTTCTAAGAAGTTACCTGCTCCAAATGTTCTCTAATAAAGCCCTGCCTCTCGACATCATTGAGCTGGCTGCCGGCGGTGGACATGCCGTTCTCCGTGATGAGGACCTGCTGGTCTCCGTACTGCTCTTTTAGCCAGGAGAGCTGCTCGCGGAGACGTTTGGGACAGTGCTGGAATGCGAAGAAATATCCTAGAATACAATTTATTTTTTGTGAGTCTTTACTTTAGTCATGCAAATTTTTTGTTATATTTTTTTTTTTCGGAAGCTGTAAGTCGAAAGTTTTAGTTTAGTGGAATTGTAAACTTAGGTATTAATTGCCTAAATTATTATTATTAAATGATTACATGATATAAAATGAAAAATGGCTATTATGTAAAGTGAAACGTAATTAAAAGTGTAACTAAAACTAAATGAAACAAGAGAAAGACCCTGACTTCCAAGACACGGGTTCGCCACACCCAGTTAGGAAGGCAGTGAAAATAAAAGTATCTAACAATTTTTTGGAGTAATATATTTTGAATGTTGAATTATGAATGCAAAAGTTTGCACCAAGCCTGGCTTGGCGCACAAAGCGACAGTTGAAGTATTATAGTTCTGTCCGAAGAACATAATAGTAGGTAGATACTTCACAGTTATATGCAATACATTTTTACTTTACTTTACTTTACTTTACTTTACACATACCACAGTCAACCTCGACACTCCATAGGACAGCTCAGGGTCGACCTCCATCACCGCCCGCAGCTCCGGGATGCCCTGCATGAAGAGTGCGTCCACCTTCTCACCCGGCTTGGCTCGGCGCACAAAGCGGCAAGTGTAGTAGTTCAGAGCGAAGAAGTCGTACGTTCCTGTAGAGAAAAGAATATTAGAGAGAAGAAATCATCGTTATCTTCTAAATTTTTAATCATCCCACTACTGGAATACCAGGTCTACCCTTGAGGGGTGAATAGACTGTATTCCACCACGCTGGCCCAGTGTGGGTTGGTGGATTCACATACACCATTAAATTTCTTCTATTTTTATTTTAAATTAAGGTTAAAAATGTTAGTTAGCAAATCAATAGATTACCTAGCTATCTATACATACATGTACAAGGTTATGAACAAAGGGTCGAAAACGGCAAAGGGCGGCTCATAGTACCTACTTTTCAATGTTCACATTTTAACAGTCATTTTAACATTTTAACGTTTTTTTTTTTATATTGACCTTCGTCAGTTAACGGAGATGACGTCACTAATTATAATCCTTTTTCGTAATTTTTGCGATAGGAAGCAAGGTTAACCTAAGGTCTTTCTTTATGCACGAATCGGATTCATACAGAGTAACACACAGAAATGGTGGGGGGAGCAGTGTCGAAAAATATCACTACCTATTTATTTTTTCGTTAAATTCTGAAAGTTTTAAATACATATTGCACAAAAAAAACACGGGATATTGGCTGGGGGAGGCGGGGTAATATAACCTCACCAATCACCATGTATCAGCAGGGGGAGGGAGGGATGAAAAAGTTGCTAGAAAGCATCACGTGATTAATGGACGATCCCCAATTTACGCAGTCTATAACTTCGGTTACAAGTATAGGAACACATACCCTTGATAAGTTCAATTTCCTTCTTGCTGAGCTCGGGCAGCCGCGAGACGTCGTACCCCTCCTTGTTGCTGATCTTCTTCATCAGCTTCACCGTGCTGGCCGGCCAGCCGCCTTCCTTCGAGTAGATCGGGTGGCAGTAACGTCCGGCCTGGAAATTAAGATATTCTTATACTAAGCTGTGCTACGCGCTTTCACCATCAAAAAACAAAAAAAAACATTTAACCATATACAAATAAACAGATTCTGACAAATAACAAAAGTCGGAATCAGAATCTACTGAGTGCGTACTGGGTACTTTAGTACTCAAACTCTTTCCTACTAAAGAAATAATATGCTAATCCGAAAATGGCACATATACTCGTACTTACCTAGTACTTCGTCATTTTGAACAATTTTTAGATGGAACCAAACCTGGAACCGAAACAAATGAGCTAAACTAGGAAAAGTTCATAATATCTCGGTTTTCCCAGTACCCGAGTTAGCGTAGTATCTACCGGGAATCCAGGCTATCCCCAGCACCAGTACCGCAACCCTTAGTAATAATGCACTTACTGTGAAATCTAGAGTCAGTTTCGCGAGAGAGCTAAACTGTATTGAAGCCGCAGAGAACCAAACCAAATTGTTCGATATCGAGACTCTTCCTGAAAAAATAAATAAGAGATTTTTAGGATAATGGCTAAAACTATAATAACAGAAACACAGAGCCACTCATCTCAACCTAAATGCTACGAGCCTAGCACATTTACATTAGACTGACGGCTTTATGTGCAAGAGTTCCCGGACTCCCCGGTTCGATTTCCGGCCGGGCAGATGTTTAAACGATGATTTTTAATATGCTCTGGGTCTCGGTGCTAGTTGTCTTTGTCATTGGGCGTGTTCATGGTATTATCGACACAGGTAATCCTATTAGGGAACTTTATTTTATTTTATCTATCACAAGTTCCATCAGCCACTTACCATGATACAAAGGCTTGAACTGCTTATCATATATCCTCCAGGCCTTAGCATGCGCCAGAAGCACATGCTTTGTACAAAGGAACGGAGAAATCTTCTCGTCTATATACCCTGGAGCCAGGATTCCAGTAGTGTACGTCAAGTCGCAGAGGATGTTTGGCTCGTTGATAGTAGTCCAGGTCTTAACGCGGTCTCCGAAGAGGGAGAAGACGACGCGGGCGTAGCTGGAGAACCAGTGGACTATTAGAGGGTTGGTCCAGCCACCTGGAAGTAAAGGTGGTAAGGAATATAGAATAGAGTAAGTTTGTAGAAGCCAAGTTAACTAGTGGATAATAAGTGGCTCAAACACTTGGAAGTAGAGATGGTAAGGACTTTAGAGTGGAGTAAGTAAAGTACGTATGGGACAAGTGAACATAAAAGGACTAGTCCAACCACCTGGAAGCAAAGATCAAAAAAGTCAACTTCAAACCAACTGTACTCAAGTTGATTTCAAGTTTTTTCCACCTTAATTTTTTGTACGAAGAAAAGGAGCCCGTATGGTGGAAGTTTGGTGTCGGTCTGTAGATCATAGCCAATTATTAAAAAAATAGAAGGTCACTTACCAAGGTCTTGGAGGTTCTGCGGCAGGTCGAAGTGGTAGAGCGTGACGACAGGCTCGATACCTTTCTCCAGGAGTGCGTCGATCAGGTGGCTGTAGTACCGACGGCCGTCCTCGCTGACAACATTGCTGTACCCAGTCGGGAGGATGCGTGTCCAAGCTATTGAAAACCTGGAAGAAACATAATTATTGTTGTTCATTAATACATCTCACGTCTCAGCATACTCAGCCTTACTATCCTTTCTTGTAATTTCTGGTGTGAACAATAAACAGTATCTATACAGAGTTATAAAGAAAGGGTAACCCGAAAAGGGGTCGTAGTAGTCATTCATTCACTCACTCATTCTCATTCATTCACTCATTCTTTTACCTCATTCATAATGGACTAACCCGGAATTCTCGATAAAAACATCAGCTGTTCCGTAGAAAAATGTCAATGACACTCGACAAAATGTACGGTATTTATAGCTGTTTTTTTTTCGCGAATTCCAAGTCAGCAGCTGCACCTGCGGCTCAGCATACGCTTAGCAATATTATTAACCTATAGAACTGCAGCCCCAGCTCAGCCGCCATCTCCACGTCTCGTCTCCAGAGGTGGTAGGAGTCGCAGGCCACATCGCCGTTGCTGAAGTCGGATATCACCGTGGGGTCTGCGTGGGTGAACCTGTCCCATATGCTCTCGGCTTTATCTGAATTATCAAGATATCTCTATATATTTCGACATTCAATTAAAAATTTAAAAATCCCAGACATAACATCCTAAGAACACTCCCGAATAATTTCATACAAAAAAAAAGAAAATCAAAATCGGTTCATCCGTTTGGGAGTTACGATGCCACAGACAGACACATATAACCCGGTCACAATATCTGTGCACCTCGCTGGAATGCGTATAGCCTTATATAGTCGCACTGTCGCACCGGGGAGTGCGCGGAGAGGTGACAGGGGAAGCGGGAGAGTGACCGGGTTGTACACACCGACACGGTAAACTTATAACACTCCGTCGTTTTTTGCGTCGGGGATTAAAAACAAGCTTTTATGTATTGTCATAGGAGTTACGAGTAATTATTTAAGACCATTTTTTTAAATACCCTCAACGCAATAACATCTGAACCGATTTTGAAAAATAAGAATAGAAATATTGTGTCTTAACTAGTGCACTGAGAATAATGCCCATCTAAATTCCGCTAAAATAATGATGAATTCACTTAAAGTGCGGAGCATACTGACATCACCAAAAAGTACGAAATTAACACCCGTTTTTACGACGACAACTATCATAAACTGGTAGGTACTAATCATCGTACTTTTTGGTCATATCAGTATGCTCCGTACTTTAAGTGAATTCATCATTCTTTCAGCAAAATTTAGATGAGCATTTCTCTGTGTGTATGGGAAGGGTGTGCGTCTGTGACTGTCGCCAAGCTTACCACTGACATTCCAAGCCCCTTCGATCTGGTAAGCGGCGGTCGAGGCCCCGAACTTGAACCAGGCCGGGAATTCCACGTCTAAAGTTCCTTCAACGTACGCGATGCTGAAATTTTACAAAAAAAAAAACAAAAGCCTATAATTGAATAATTGATAAAAAAAAACATAAGTCACAAAAAAACACTCGTGTGTTAAATAAATACTGAAGGATATGTAACATATGAATGCATGAATGTACTCAAAATTAAGAACAACTTTGTAATTTCCAACCTAATTTTTTTACCCTAATCCTGTTAGCTTCAAAAATGCACAAAAAATGAGCAAAAAATCGATAACGCTTTTAGTATTACTATTTTACTTTGAAATATTTTGTGGTTTTGAAATATTCTTGTTATAATCAACACGAGAATACTGTCTACAGTTCTTTTACTGTCCTAGTTTATTGGCACTATTACGGTAATATTTCCGGTAATATTACCTAAACACGAGCACTATTACGGGAACCATGTTGTGAACTAAATAAATTCGGTTTAATTTAATCCGTATAAAACTTAGTTGACTGTGACTTCTTCCTTGTAATAAATGTTGCGGTGCATGTCGTTATTTAGGACTTTTGCAGATTAGCTAAAATTTATATTTTATTTTAAAATTTTATTGTAACGTACTTGGGCATTAGCGCAAATTATTCTGTTATTTCTGTATTTCATTTTAAAAATTATTTTTAACTAGGTTCACTTAGACTAAAATAATTTTAGTCTATACTAATATTAAAAAGAAGTAAAGTTTGTGTGTTTGTATATTTGTTAAATTGTAAGGGGTAATCTCGGGATCTACTGAACCGATTTTAAAAATTCTTTCACCAATAGAAAGCCACATTATTGCTGAGTGTCATAGGTTATATAAAAAACCGAAAAATAAAAAGGCTTTTACGTGGTAGTCCGTTTTGCAAAGTGAATCGGAGAAAAAACGGTCCGGACGGCGCGCGATGGTTTCGGGTTTAATTAACATTATGCCCAACGAAGTGGGCACGGGTCAGCTAGTCTAAAATAAAAAGAAGGAGAAAATAAACATACTAAAACACAAAACCTCCTCCTTTTTCAAATTGTTAACCAATTTGAAAAAGGAGGAGGTTTTGTGTTGGCTCTTGTTATTAACTAACAAGAGCCAATGTTAAAATAATACTTAATAGCTAAATTAGTCAAGGAAGTAAATATGCAGCCATTACTTTCAATTATAAACCTTTTTTACGAGCTACCTAAAAAAACTTAGTCATTGTTCATGTTAACTTAATTTAGCACCTCTATTTACATACATATTACTTAGTCTGAAAATCTAGTCAAGTTAATTTTAACACACTTAATTCTATTCCTTTTCACATTCTATTTTTGTTTCTAAAAAATAGTTTTTGTGTCTAGCAAAGAAAAGAATTACAATTTTTATTCAAATATCTGTTTGACATCGAATCTTTTATTTGTAGTAGTTTATTAAGTACTCTACGTGGTTTGTACTAAGTACAATGTTTAGCAAAATTGCGATGGAATAATTTAGCCATATGAGTAAGTAAATGTACCTAATTAGAGCCGGCAAATGTTCTCTTACCTTTTATAGCAATGCTTAAGGATTTCTTCATGGCATTGACACGATCGTGGTCAACTTGTGATATGCGGTTTTTAGGGTTCCGTAGTCCGTACCCAAAGGGTAAAACGGAACCCTATTACTAAGACTGCGCTGTCCATCTGTCTGTCCGTCTGTCACCAGGCTGCATCTCATAAACCGTGATAGTTAGACAGTTGAAATTTCATAGATGATGTATTTCTGTGGCCGCTATAACAACAAATATTAAAAAACAGAATAAAATAAATATTTAAGGGAACTCCCTTGCACAAACGTGATATTTGCTATTTTTATCGATAATGGTACGGAACCCTTCGTGCGCGAGTCCCACTAGCACTTAGCCGGTTCTTAATCTATGGCTAGCTGCTTTGGTTACACCCATTACTGCAACCACTTAGCATAGATCGTGGACAAACTACCTTTCTCCCGTTTGTATTAAGTCAGAAAGGGACACAAAAAATATCTATAACCAAAAAATATGCGGCGTACAAGAGAGACCTATGCTTAGCAGTGGGAGATAATGGACTGATGATGATGATGCACAAAGCAACTGCAATGTCATTTCAAATTAATCTAAGGCAGCGTCAAAGCCAATGTCACCGGAATAAGGAAATATTTAGCATAATTGAAATTATCATATTAATTGTTAGAGGTAAATAATAGGCCTTTTTTTATTGTTAGTCAAGATAATAAGGATTTAGATAATTTAAAGAAATAAATAATTTTTGTTCAAGACTAAATCAAAATATTTGATTTTTAAATTTAATACACGTGTTAAACTTTATTGTAATAATAACATTATTTATCAAATTTAACCACAAATTATTTACTAAAATTTATGGAAATAAGATATATTTTGAAACAAAAATCCCACTTCTGATGGGTTTTCTTCACAGTAAATTAATAAGCTAATAACAATAATGATATACTTCCCGGACACAATTATATTTATTTATTAATGTCTATTCTCAATACAACACAACTCAAGAAAATTACAAATTCACCTCTAAACCAAAAAAACTTAAAAAAAAAATTAATGCCCTGACGGGATATAAGGTGAGTTAAAAGACGAAAACTTAGGCATATTGAAAAGCATTAGCTGCAACGCAAATAAAAAACTACGTTAAACCATTTATTAATTACCGACTCACCGAATTACGGATTTAGAATGTTGCACGGAGATGATCAAATGAAGGATTGTCAGTAAAAGTCTAAACATTACCTAAATCGAATAAGTAAATATAGAAAGATAAATCTAAGATTTTTTTTAGAGTTTTATATCTGAAAAAGAAAGGAGTGTATTCAGATATGACGAATGCTAGAGATGAATGGAAGAAGTGTACAATTGTACATACTGTACCGATCCCACGTAGGTGGGATAAGGGTAGGCAGATGATGATGATTTTTTTTAGAGTTTTTGTTTGGTATAAAACATCAGCATTTTCTGAAAACAAAATAGACACTACTTGTAAGGATTTGCTAAAATATACAGCTATTTTTAACATACTTTAGTTTAAAATAATTAATTCTTAAAATGTATAACGTATAGAAAAGGGCTGTATTTTAAATATATATTGAATACTAGCTGCGCCCCGCGGTTTCTCCAGCGTTTTCTGAGATAAACAGTAGCCTATAATACATATATATATATATATATATATATAATATACACACATATATATATATATATGTATATTTATATTTATATACATATATATATAAATATACACATATATATATATAGCCTATGTTAATCCAGGAATTAGGCTACTTTCGTGCCAAATTTCATGCGAATCCGTTCAGCCTTTTTTTCGTGATTGAGTAACAAACATACGAACTTTCACATTTATAATATAAAGGATACGATTGCCAAACCACTTAATCATTTTTTATTAGTTATAATAATCACTAATCTAATTCTTCTCTATTTTATAGTTTGTCTAAGTACCTATATAAAAAGCAATTAACTTTTAAATAAATTATCTCATTTTTTACAGCCAATGTGATTAGGTACATTTTACATTCATCTTTCTTTGTGCTTACGAGTATAGCGAGAAGTTGGACGTTTTCTGAATTCGTTATTTTGTTTAACATACCTACAACATCAGGATAATACATTATGAGTAGTAAGGTAATAAAAACGAAAAAAATATGAATAATTTCTAAGATTCAGTCAAAACTATGGCTGTACTTACGGCACTCGTGCTTTGGTGAGTAAAATTGTAATTATTGTAATTTATAAATTAACAATTATTTTAACTAATATAATTATTAATTAAGTACCTACCTCATCAAAAAATATTAATATTTTACGGCTACCAAAGTATCTGATAATAGTTTTTTAAGTGATCAAATCCGTCGCTGGTAATTTTAATAAACATCTAAGAAAATTGCAGAACATCTGAAAATAAAAACGGTTAAATAAATCATTGTAGTGTTACAAATGTAATTTGTTTAGTTTAACAAAAAAAAATTAGGGAGATTTGTGCGAAGTTGTGGGACATTGTAGGTTAATTTTAAAAAATGTATAAAAAAACCTTAGAAGTAGAATCTATTTACAGCAATTAATTTTCTTTCATGTAATTTACTTTTAAGTGTCTTAATATTTTTTATTTAAAAAACAGTTTCTAAAATTTGCACCCTGTGTGATTTGAACCCACGACCTCTGGGTCCCGTTGCTTAGGCGGTTAGTTCCCCATGACCCTACTATTAGCTCTTAATACTAAGATTTCCTTTTTTTTAACAAAAAAAAAAAACTTTCCAACCTTACCTTTCTTTTTAACAACTCGCTACCAAAATTATTTGACCTTTTCAATACTAATATAAATCAAATATATAATTAGCACTTACCTGACTTCTAATTATTAGGTACTCACCCCATTCATTCAGAATATTTTTTGTGAGATTAAATGATAATATAATTTACCTATTGTTGTTTATTTCAGAATACAATTATGTATGACATTGTGTTATCCAAATACTGTTTATTAAATACGCCAATTAAAATCGAGTTTTTATCATTTTTTCCAACATTACCATCATCAACAACCTTTTTCTATCCACTGCTGAGAATTTCTTCTTTATCGCGCCTTGCTTTGCGATTGCCTAGGGCAGGGGGGCACAATCGAAAAAGAGGCTTGGCTTGGCTTAGAGAGCTTGGCTAGTAGGAAAATGTATGGAAATGACATTTCTATAATTTACTAGCTGACTCGACAGACGTTGTCCTGTCAAAAGCCATTGCGTAACTATAGCAACCGTAGTATGTTGATGCTAACTTGTCAATTTATAGTAAAAATTATCAGTATATATATAATTTGCAATAAATTAAAATTGCGACTATAATTTGAGATTTAAACTATCCTATCTCTCAAGTTGGATCGAACTGCACATGGTGTGCGAATTTTATTATAATCGGTTAAGTGGTTTAGGAGTCCATTGAGGACAAACATTGTGACACGAGATTTATATATATTAAAGATTTGTTTATATTTTTCAGTGCGCTGTTAAGGACCGCATGGGGCATAGACGTCAGTTTCCCACCTTGGTTCAAGTTCGGCACATCCACGGCGGCGTACCAGATAGAAGGAGCTTGGAATGTCAGCGGTGAGCATCACAGATATTGTGGCAGATGGTAGCAGTAAGAGATGTGTAAGAGATGGTGGTAAGTAAGGAGCGGCAGTTAACCACTAGGGGTTTCAAGTGTGGCAACAGTGCAAGAGAAATGACAACTATGGCAGATTTTGACGTGCCGCAATCTCGCTTACATATTTAAACATTTTGAAGTCATATTCTGCCCTTAAAACTTAGTTATTAACTTGGTTACCTGTAATAACGGGAATCAAAGAAAAATAGAACATAAAAGAGAGATAGATATCTAATCGTAGAAGTTTTTTTTATAATTTGCTGGTACATACTATTTGGAGACGAGCATCGGATAGTTGAGATCCAGGTAGTTTCGATCCAGACCTCTTCAATGTCGTTTTGCTACCAAGTCGTTTTGCGAAGACGTGACCTTGGTATTTCAATGTTTCAGACAAAGGCGAGAGCATCTGGGACCGGTTCACGCACTCCGACCCCACCGTGGTCGGGGACCTCACCAACGGGGACGTGGCCTGCGACTCCTACCACAACTGGCAGAGAGACGTCGACATGGCTGCAGAGATCGGCACACAGTTCTATAGGTATAGTAGTACTTACTAGTAGTTTAAAGCGTTATTGTAACTATCCTTTTACTTGTAATTTATGGTGTGAAGAATAAAAAGGCTATCTACCTATCTAATTATCTGTTGCAAGGAAAGGTTTTGCTGTGCCGAAAAGAGCTCATAGTATTTGTCACCTTTACTATGGGACCAACCCAGAAATCACAAAAATGAATCAGCTGTTCGATAGAAAAATGTCAATGACTGTCGGCAAAATGTATGGAACAGCTGATTTTTCTTTCTCGATTTTACCTAGAATTTTAAATTATATTTAAATTACTTATTAGCTTATGGGTATATAAAATGTAGATTGTAATCTTATTTAAGAATTGCTCTTTTGTCTTTTTCCTTTTAAAAGTGTTTTCCTTTAATAATTATTTTTGTATGATTTTGCTATGGAGAAATATTTTTTTTTAAATATATACAGATTCTCACTATCCTGGCCACGGCTACTTCCAACTGGGTTCAGCAACAAGGTCAGTGCGGACGGCGCGAAGTACTACAGCGACCTGATCGACGCTCTCCTGGAGAAGGGCATCGAGCCTGTCGTCACGCTCTACCACTGGGACCTGCCGCAGAGTCTGCAGGACCTTGGTGAGTAGAGGGTTGATCATCTGGATTTGACAGCTTAGAGTTTGACTCCAAGCGTTTCTCACCGACATCTTTAATACTACTGGAACCCTAATCTTGGGCGCTTAGGATTATCTCCGTCAGTATCACTCTCATGACGTTTATAATAAAAGAGACAGTGGCAGAAAATCTCGGACGTGTAAGAATAAGGCTCCTTTTCATGTCACTAATCAGCAAATGTTTGAAAGAACTGAAGAAGTAGTAGACGTCAGGGTTTGTTCATACCGTGACGTCTACTTCTTTTGTCGTCTACAGAATTGCAATTATCAGGATTTCTACCAATGCCATGTTCGAGGTTGTGACCAATGCTATGTACGATGCCGAACTTTCGACAGCTGTTTACAATTTTATAGACATTAACCATTGAACGAGACGTTGAAATTGAACATCCTGCACATAATCTCATAGCGCCAGCTTAACAGAACTTTCCCTCTTAGATTTTGCCCTTCATATTCCCGGTGATTCATATATTATTATTATTCATATATTATATTCGATAAAATTTACATATGTAACCAGGCCATACCATACTATCAGCTCTTAGCGCGAGTCTGAATTGGATCGCGTTGGCATTTGTCTCGCCTTTTCTCTAGCAGATCGTGCCAAACAAAAGCCAGGGCAAAATCCAATTATAATGTCGGTTTTAAATGTATACAAGAGCTATCTGGGTTTTGACTTTGAATTGAAAAAGGTTGTTTCAGATATTTGACTTTGAAAAAATGTGATAACTCAATAGTCTCGAGGTTAGGCTCAATGTTTACTGGTAATCTAAGTAATTATCTTTATTGTAATACTTATTAAACAAATATTACTTTTTATAAGACCCAACGATCTGAGACGGACCTTGTAGGTTATTTTAATAAAATTCATATACTTAGGTAAATCAATCTCGAAAATAAATCTTTGTCTTTCGTATGAGTTCTCATTCCCGTTTATCCCGGTTAGCCCATGACTAGCTGTCGTCCGCGGTTTCGCCCACTGTCATATACTTATGTAGGTACCGTTAATTCTATCCTATTCTCTCTATTCTCTCTATTCTATCTAATTAATCCGGGATAAAAGTAGCGTATGTGGAAATCCATGGCACAAGCTACCAAACTTCTAAATTAATGTAGTTTTGCGTGATTGAGAAACACAAACTTTCACAATCATAATATCTGACAAATACCTCACGGAGGGCGAGTATAAGTCAAACACAGTTTTTCACACGTTTTATATTAGAATTAATAAACAGTAGCCATCCGCCGGCGCAGCAACATCTACCCTACATTTGGGATTTCCATTTAGGTACCGCTATACACTACAATTTGAGTAGAATTTTGCAACCATGAGTCAGTATGATCTTTAGTCGCCAAACGTCAGTCTTCCATGATTTATAATCAGAAGCGGCTATTTTAAGTAGAACTGAGTAAAGAAGTTCGTTTAAAAAAACTGATCAGCCCTGAAGTGTGATTTCTCAGTTTTTGACAAAGAAATCTAATGGTTTTTTTATCTCAATTTTTTTTCACAAGAGTTTTGTCCATAAGGACAATGCCACCCTGTTATTAAAACAACATACATATAAAACAAAGTCATAACTTTTAACAACAGGGACACTTTTACTTCTGAAATGATAAATTTATTTGCAGCATTATCTTGGAAGCAGGAGAAGACAAGGTACTGATTTGCATTCTTCTTGTCTATGTAATAAAATCATATAATTTGCTTCCAGGCGGCTGGAACAGTCCCCTCATAGTCGACTGGTTCGCCAGCTACGCTCGCGTCGTCTTCACGCTGTACGCTGACCGTGTAAAGACCTGGATAACCATCAACGAGCCGATAGTCATGTGTGACCTGGCCTTCACCACTGGAACCATGGCTCCGGGGATCGTGGATGAGGTGTTTGCGCCGTTCTTGTGCAACAGGCATGTGATGCTGGCGCATGCGTCCGCGTGGAGGATTTATGACGAGCTGTTCAAGCCATTGTATCATGGTAAATTAATTTTAAATTTAAAAAGAATCATAAAAAAAAAGAATTGATAAAGAGAAGAATAATTATTATGACAATATAAAAAACTATGAAAAACTATTTTTTTGAAGTTGGTGGTCAAACGCGGATTTATTCGTTTAAAAAAAACCTAACAGGATGATTTTTATAGCCAAAATGTTTTTTTTTGTAGTTGAGTTATTTTGAAACTGTTTAGGTGCTTAAACTTTTATATACTGCATGGTCACTAACTTACCGTGATACCTAATGGAAGTTACAGGTTCATTATACGTAACGAGTACAGTGGCGAGACAGTAAATGGGTACATTCGGCCGAGCAAACAAACCATGGTTCTAGTGACTGTCTCGCCTCGTCAAAATGGTTACCTACCTAATACCTTATACAAACCGCGTACTCGGCTGAGGACACTGTCTCGCTACTGTCTCGATACGTGTAACCAATCCATAACTTGTAACTGCCTTGTAACATTATAGTGCTTACATTGTGACTGGGTGAAGTTGAGCAAGGATATAAAACATTAAGTGTGGCGCCATCTTTAGCAATAACGTACCTACCTAGATAATAAACGTTTAATAATTAATAAATAAACGTTTCACACTGGTAGCTCCCCACTAGGACCCTGTGTCGGGGATGCCATGGAATACACACAAAGATAAGGACAACTAAAAGCCAGGCCCAAAACAGATATTTAAATTCATCATTCAAACATCTGCCCGGCTGGGAATCGAACCCGGGACCTCTGGCTTATAAAGCGGATATACTACCGCTGAGCCAAACAGGTCGTCAAACAGTCTAGATAGATCGATCATAGCTAGATCTCTTTGTAATTTAAAGTTAGATTATTGTTTATTTTTCAGGAAAGATGTCCATTTCCAACCACTTCGTCTGGTACATGCCACATGCACAGAGGGATACCACGTTGACGAGGCTTGCCAGAGATTTTATGGTGAGCTCAAATACAATCTTGTTCAAAAAACTATTTATTTTCCTTTTCATTTTATTTCCCTTTCTCTTACTTTCTCTTTTTTCCATTTTTTATGTTTTTTAGAGTTTGTCTGTCTATTATCTTCCTGTGTGCTCCCAGGTATGATGACGTCCTTTGGGGGGTGCAATCATGGGATATACCTCTAGACTAAATTTGTTATGGTTCTAACGCCTTCTGATACACTAAAATATTTTGTCGCTATCCCCTACAATTCATCTCAAGTACGTCCCTTCGTGCATCTAGTATTCTAGTCCAGGAATGGTGAACCAAACCAATGACACGCACACCATCGATGGCACGCGACTAAATATTTTAGGCACGCAATTAAGTATGACTAGGCAAAAATATTTAACGGCACGTCTTAAGCCTCATTAAACATTCCTCTATTGCTTGTTGATTCATAAAGGTTCGCCACCCCTGATCTAGTCAATTTCTTTAACTCGTTTAGTGCTGTAATCTTTTTCTCTTCCTTTCCAGGCAGGTCGGTACGCTCACCCCATCTACTCCAAGGACGGCGGCTGGCCTCCCTCCATAGTGAGGGTCATGAACGACCTCAGCACCAAAGAGGGCTACGAGTTCTCGAGGATGCCTGACTTTACTAAGGATGAGATCGAGTTTATCAAAGGTTAGAAATTAGAACAGTATCCTATGGATCACCTCCCAGCAAAGCAGACAAGCTTGGAAAAAAGAGATAACCTTTCCCCCGTTTTTATCGCGCGAAAGAAAGATATTCTAGTTTTGTCCAATCTACAAGTGAATAAAAACGGTACAACGGTACAGGGTTATTTTTCCCCGCCAGGTGCTAGCAACTAGCAACGTAACACCAGATGATACGATGGAAAACAAAAAAAAATAAGTTATTTTTTGTGGATTCTTTATTTCTTTATGCAGTGACGATATAAGAGGCAAAAAAACAAATGTCAGGCTATATAGCATCTTTTGGGAGTACCCAAAAGAGCAGTTGGTTGGTACCCTGTGTCCAGCAGTTGACTGATTACGTAGGCTGATCAAAATGCTGTTGACGATAATTACGATGAAACAATATTTTATGATGTTTTAGGGACATACGACTTCTTCGCCCTGAACTATTACACGTGCCGTCTGGTACGAAGAGCCAAGCCTGGTGAGAAGGTGGACACGTTCTTCATACAAGGGATCCCGGAACTGAGAGCTGTCATGGAAGTGGAACCGGGGATGCCATACGGGACTTCTAACTTTTTAGTGGTAAATAAATTGCGTTGAATTAGAAATTTAAGCAAGTCGTGGACACAGACAGCTAAATCCCGCTGTTGAGAGAGGGGTTAGATTGAGAAATACTTCCGAAAAAGTCAACTTTAGCGATTTTGATGACACATTTTGACATTTTGTCGTAATGACACTCATTACGACAAAAGGAAAGTTGAAATACTGGAAAATATTAGAGAAAAGCGCAAAAGGCAATCTAATCGCTGAGGGTGATCTTTTCCAGGAAACTTTCGGTTGAGAGGTAGGCTTGGTTTAAGGGAAGAGTTTGTAGTCTTAGAACTATACTCTCATTACCGCTCTATATCATGGATTTTTCTATTTCATACCAGAGTATTAGACTATCAATCTTATGCACGTGGAATATAAACTATTTCTTATAAATTCAATTTTGTGAAGAGGTGTTACAGTAGAGTTTGAGAGAGTATTTGATCATTTCACTGTTTGAAAGTCATTAAAATACTTTTACAGTTGTGCCCCAAAGGCCTCCGACAACAGATGGCCTGGATCAAAGAGCAGTACGGGAACGTAGAGATCTTCATCACGGAGAACGGGTTCTCCACCGCCGGCAGCGACCTGAAGGACGAAAGGCGCAGCCAGTTCATCAGGGATCATTTGGAACAGGTACTTCAACCTTCACCAGGGATATTCTCGGTCACTGTCGCTCTCATAAGAAATGTCATGAGGGTGAGAGTGACAAAGATAATCTCAAGCGCCCAAGCATAGGGTCCCAGGTCCCAGGTCTATCTTCTTAATATATATAAATTACGTGTCACGTTGTTTGTCCGCTATAGACTCCTAAACTACTTAACCGATTTCAATCAAATTTGCACACCGTGTGCAGTTCGATCTAACTTAACAGATAGGATAGCTTACATCTCAATTTATAGTGTCTACCCGTGCGAAGCCGGGACGGGCCGCTAGTATAGGAATATATTTTTAAAAAATTTTTTTTATATTATTGAGTGACGAGAAAAGCATTTCGCTCGCCTGATCTTAAACGTCACGTTTGCCCATAACAGGTCTACACCAGCCAGAATTTTGAATTTTTAGCATGCAAAACCCTTCGCGGCGCAGCACTGCGCTCGTCACCCTGAGATATAAGATGTATAATCTCCTATTAGTCTTGAAATTTCACTGGGAACAATGCCGTTCCAACCGGAACACAGTAATGTTTGCACATTACTGCTTGGCATTTATATGATAGCACTTGATGATTCAACATTTCCGAGAGAGCTCGAAAATTTTTAAACTTGGAATTTCTGATTGACAGGTGTTGCTGTCCATAAAGGTGGATAGAGTAAACGTCACAGGGTACACTTACTGGTCTCTCATGGACAACTTCGAGTGGATGGACGGCTATGAGTAAGTAGCATTTTCTTAGTTTTGTCATATTCTCAGTTCCCAATCAACCGTTTCCCCACCACTGATGAGGATAGGTTTCCTCTTCAGCGCGCCCCCTTTTTCAGTCCTGTGCCAGTCTCATGCACTGCGTTCCTGCCGCCTCTACAATCTTATTAGAACAGTGAGCTCCTATATTATTTGATGCTCAATCACTTAAAAACGGCCGAACGGATTTGTAAGAAATTCGGTAAGAAGCTAGCTCATATCCTTAATTGTCATAATCTTCTTCTCTAAGTGCTTTTCCACAAAAGAAGGCTGGCAGTCAACTTCTCGAAGTTATACCGTTCATGTTTTAACAAAGTAGTTGAAACGGGAATTTACAATTCCATTGGTAGCTTCCCCATTGCTTTCCACCGAAAATTAACATATATGTACTATGTATAGATAGGCTACTTTATTTTCGGAAAATGGGGGTGAAATGCGCGTTCGTTTATAACAACTTTATTTTTCCAGGACAAAGTTCGGCCTCTACGAGGTGGACTACGAGACCCCGACGCGCTCGCGCACGCCGCGCGCCTCCGCCTACTACTACAGCAGCGTCATACGGAAACACGCGCTGAGGATCAACTCTACTTATGCCGACTACTTTTACCATAAGAAATAGACCTTAAGTTTTAGGTGTTTAGATACATTTTAGTGTAACGTGAAAATGATGGAAAACGAAGTATGGAAAAGGGTTGGAAGAAATTGGTTGTCTGTAAAGTCGGTTTACGGACGATAGTTTAACGAGACATCGTCATAACAAAACATTGATGAAATGATTGCATACTTTTCTCGCTCCGATCGTGACGTCACAACGAGCGTAACGGGAGACGTAACGGGACACTTTCGTGCGTGCACCCGGCGTTCATCGATTTATTAGACGTTGTCACGTCAATAAAGTAAGACAAGAAAGAATTGCGAATAAAGGTATAGTTGCCTGCTTTAATTATATAGTTTGAATATTGCCTGTGCAACTGACCAGACCACACTGCCATAACCCAAAACTACCGCACTACACCATCATACCACTGACTGCATTGCCAATTTGCCACTGAGTACAACTTTTTAGAATGATCACGAAGCCTTAAAGAAGGTGGAATTTAATGAGGAGGATTTTATCCAGCTGTGGGTTAACGTGATTGTGTAATAAAAGTGAAATTATAAATGGAGAATGATTGTTTGTTGCAAGAAACATAGAAATAAAAAAAAATGTCACACAAGAGAATAAATTTCATTTCCTACATGGTCCTTATGTTAAAAAAATACTTCAGCAAATTACTTAGAAAAGAAAATTAACCTTGTTTGTTAAGTTTATTAATACGTGTTAGTTCTCAGCGAGCTGCTATTTTACAACTCGTCTGGTACTTGTGCACGGCGTTCATTGGTTGAAGCATCCAAAGACTTGGTGTTGATCACGCGTGCGTAGAAATGGGCAGACGCGCGTGGCGTGCGCGTGCGCTCCGTGGACTTGAAGTCCACGTTGTATAATCCGAATTTCGTGCTGGAACAAGGATAGCATACGAGTAAATAAAGAATAACATGCAGACAAATATAGTAGAATAAATTTTGCATTAGGTTTTTAGGGTTTCATGAGTTTTTTTATGCTATTGAGTGACGAGATGAGCAAATTTTGTATGGTACTCGTATACTAGTACAGGGTAATGAGGAACTCTTTCGAGTAAGGTCATCATAGTACTCATCATATGAATAACTTTTGCTTCCAGGCACCGACCTGGAAACCGTGAAAAAATATTAGCTGTCCCACACACTTCGTCAAGTGTCATTGACATTTTTCTATGCTACAGCTAATTTAATTTCTCGATTTCTGGGTTGGTTCCATAGTAAATGTTGATCATAATGAGTCCTATTATTTATTTTTTGCTCTTATAACCTTGTATATTAATTTCAAACTCACCTGTATCCATCCATCCACTCAAAATTGTCCAGCAGCGACCAGACAGTGAAGTACGACACATTGACGCCATCCTCAATGGCTAACAAAGTCTGCTCCATATTATCCTTCAGGAAAGCTACTCTAGCCTGGTCATCGTAAGCCGGGTCGGAGTCAGGGTAGCCGACCTCCATGATCCTGTAGTCATTGTCTCCATACTGCTGCTTTAGCCAATTAAGCTGCTTGCGTAGACCTTCTGGGTATATCTGGAAAGGAATCAAGATGTTCAATGATGGATTGACCAAACTCACCACAAGGATGCCCATAGAGAGCCGGTTCTTTTTTTATTCCACAGAACCAGGCATACTACCTGGCTTTATTTAGAACTGGGTAGAACCAATTCTATGCCCTAATCCGGGATTCACCATTTTATAAACTAATCTGCTATAGACCAAGTGCCAAAGTGTAGACTATTGTCATTCGTTTAACTTTTGAAGTACCCAAGAGATTTTATTGGGCATCTGATACTCGGGATCGAGACTACTTGTTTGGTGCTGCTCGGTATGGCCTCTAGCATTCAGGGATAGCGTAGATTTTCGTTAATAAAATAATTTTTGAAATCCTCCTAGTGGTTCCGGCAATTACTCGCTACATCTTCAAACTTCAACTTTAAAAATTCAAGATATTATAGATAGTTAAGATGAATTTAATACAATCCAAAAAAGTATTGGCCATTGGACAAAAAACTCTAAGTAGCTCTCATATAAATTCCTATTTTAGCGAAAGATACGTTGTACTCACAGAAAACCAGTTGTGAACACTATCTTTCCATCCAGGTCTCTTACTGATCACTGCTTCCAGCGGAGGCACCCCGTACAGTATGCAGTCGTCGATGCTCTCGCCAGGTCTAGCTTTTCTAGCAGTTCTAGATACGTAGTAGTTGAGTCCAAAGAAGTCGAAGGTACCTGATTTAAAATAACGCTATTGAAAGGGTATTCTTGTTTGTTAATCTTGAGCAAACAGGAGTTCGCGAAAAAAATCAGCTCTTCCGTAGGAAAATGTCAACGACACTTGACAAAATGTTTGGAACAGCTGAGCTGATTTTTTTCGCGAATTTCGGGTTGGTCCAACACTTAAAGTTTATGAGTACTACAGGGTTATTGTTGTTGTAGTTGTTCATAATGATGAGTACTATGAGCCCTTTTCGGCTAAGCATACCCTTTAAGAATAACCCTATATAAGCCCTTTTCGGCTTAGCAACCTTTACCTTATAACCCTCTATTAGTATGAAGTAGAGGTAGGAGAGTAGAAAGTAGGATATTAGGAATGTAAAATAGGAAATAGAGGTAACTAAATCAAAAATCAATGTTTTTAATTACCTTTTACCAGTTCAATTTCTTCCTTGGTAAAGGCAGGTAGGACTGACCAAGGGTATCCCTTCTTCGTGCTGTATTCTGCTATTATCTTCTCTATGTTCGTAGGCCAACCTCCTTTCTCAGAGTACACCGCGTGAGAGTATAAGCCAGTCTTTAAATTAAACAAGAACATTATTTTTAAAAAACAAAAAACAAAAACCGACTTCAAAAGACCGACTATTGAGTTATTCATCTATTTGTCGCGCACGTACTTAATGCGAATTTAAGACTTATATGGTTTTCTCATGAATACCATTATCAGAACTGGACTAAATTGAAATGGGACCAAATGGGAAGCGTCAGCTTTCTAATAAAAAAAGAATCATCAAAATCGATTCACCCAGTCAAAAGTTATGAGGTAACAAAATTAAAAAAAAATAAAAAAAAACATACAGACGAATTGATAACCTCCTCCATTTTTGAAGTCGGTTAAAAAGCAACAAACAGTCGAATTGAGAATCGTCTCCATTTTGGAAGTCGGTTAAAAAAACAAAACAACGTTTCACCTAAGATGTTTTAATTTCATCTCACTGCGTTTCACACTCATAGTTGGTAGAATTCCGTGTCGGGGATGTCATGTTAAAACACATACAAAGACAAGGACAACTAACATCTGGACCCAGAGGAGATGTTTCAATTCATTATTTAAATTTCTGCCCGGCCTACGCGCATTCATAATACAAAAATATTAGATTGGAATCAACGGAAATATTACCCCATAATCATTAGCCAGATTCGCTATTTCGACGTCTTCTTCTGTATGGGGCTCCATCCATACCGCTACGTCTGTATACGACACCTTTCCTAGAAATAAGACGCGGCTGATAATAAGCATTGTTTCCAGATGGCCGTCTCAGTTTTCCCCCAAAACTTAGTCAGAATTCCATCAACCAATTCTTCCCCACAAAAATTTCAACGAAAATTTTCCATAAAATATGATACGAGTATGTTTGCGGGGAAATCACTAGTCCTTCAGGGTAGTCAATTAGGCAGATTAGGCTACACTTACAAGCCATTTGGCCAGTTACAGAATTACACAGTTACAGTGCTCGTATATACAAGATTCACGGTTAGCGACATAAAAGATGGTCAGAAATTCTAATATATGATGAAACCTGGTTCAAGACGCTTACAGTAAAGATAGCGAAACGACACGACAATACACCAATCTACCTAGTGCTACAGCAATATATATCTGTTTTAGATGTGGACGAGGTTGCGGCTTCTGTTTAGGTTTTTACAGCCACCAAAGTTGTCCCTAATGGCCAACAAATCTTGCTTAAACCGTTCCGAAACAGATTTCAGGGCTATGTATGATGAATGCACGTGCAAAATTCGTGGTTCCAACGTTTCTCTTACCATGATACTTATCCTTGAACTCCTCATCATAGATCCTCCAGGCTTTAGCATGAGCCATCAGAGCGTGCTTAGTGCAGAGAAAGTTTCCGAACTGCGGGTCTTTTATTCCCGGAGCCATCATGCCAGCGTTATGACTCGGGTCGCAGAAGACTTTTGGCTCGTTGATGGTGAGCCAAGTCTTTACCCGGCTTCCGAAGAGGGCGAAGGCGACCCTGGCGTAGCTGGCAAACCAGTCGGATATGAGGGGGTTGGACCAGCCTCCTGTGGAATAATGAGAAAGTTTACAAATGAGAAGTGTACACCGACCCATCCGATTTTACTGCTCTTTTCTACCTCGGATTTGCAAGATGTGGAATTCCCTTACAAATAGCATATTTAAAAAAATCCGAAGGTCTTTTCGCTGAACTTCAACGTGCCTTTTTAAAAAAGGTGTCAGCCCAAGCCTCTCCGGAATAGCAAAGCATCACAACACCGATAGTGTTGCCGGTCTTCATAGGTAGCGGTTGGCCCATCGTATGCCTGTAAATCGCCCGAAAAAAACTAGCTATAATCTAGGTGTCTTCAAGTTGCGAGTGAATTGGTTTCTTCTAGGCAAGCGTGTTCCATCGTAGACTGCATCATTGTTTACCATCAGGCGAGATGGTGGTCAAACGCAAGCCTATCATAGAGTGAAAAAAAGAGAATATTGGTAAGTAGTTACTCTCTTACCATGATTCTGCAGCCTCTGCGGCAGGTCCCAGTGGTAGAGCGTGACGACAGGCTCGATGCCCTTCTCCAGCAGACCGTCGATCAGGTCGCTGTAGTAGTTCTTCCCATCTTCGCTGATATGGTCAGGGAAACCACTCGGGAGTAAGCGGGGCCAGGATATGGAGAATCTGAAATAAAACATATTTGTTTCACTGTAGAAAAGTATAGCGTTTATTGCACACATCTAGGTTTTTGTTGTGACCTGTAATGAATATCCTACTACTATTATAAAGGCGAAAGTTTGTAAGTATGGATGTATGTATGGATGTTTGTTACTCTTTCACGCAAAAACGGCTGAACGGATTTACATGAAATTTGGAATGAAGGTTGTTCATGGTCTGGATTAACACATAGGCTACTTTTTATCCTGGAAAACGCGGGTGAAGCCGCGGGGCGCAGCTAGTTACCAATAAATTGATAATGATCATTAACAATACATCTAAAGTTGGTTAATTGCGTACATAAATTTACTTTATTAAATGGCGCGTAAATCCGCGGGTGCAAATAATATGTAGGTAGCACAACCATAGGTGTAGGTGTCATAGAACTTCATAAAAAATGTTTTTGCATCCTGAGTTTTTGTATCTTATTTTTATACCTATACCTACGAGTATACATAAGTTTCATTTTCTGCATTCAAGAATTTACCTACCTCTAAAGCTGAGGTACCTATGTAGGTATTTCAGTTAAGGTGGGGTCCACACCTGCACACGCGCATGAACAGCAAGTGCGGTTTGCGTGCATCTTATGAACATTTATATTGGTCTTGTGGACATGTTCGCGAGCGGTTAGCGAGTAGTTCGCGTGCAAGTTGTAATGTTGTCTCGAGAACACGAACAGTTAGACCTAGGTCACCGAAGTCGGATTATTTGATCGATGACCTAGCTGAAATTCTAACCCATAATAATACTCGTAGTGAGTAGTCGAAAGACATGTAAATACAGGGTTATTCATAAAGGGTATGCTAAGCCGAAAAGGGCTCATAGCCCTCATCATTATGAACAACTTTTACTATGGGTCCAACCCTAAATTCGCGAAAAAAAAATCAGCTGTTCTATACATTTTGTCGAGTTTCATTGACATTTTTCTATGAAACAGCTGATATTTTTTTCGCGAATTTCTGGTTGGTTCCATAGTAAAAGTTGTTCATAATGATGAGTATTCTGAGCCCTTTTCGGCTTAGCATACCCTTTATGAATAACCCTGTAAATGAAGAATGGGACAGCGCCCCTGTCGGGCGTAAATGGAAACTGCAAGTGTCCACATTTACGAAGGTAATTTTTTCTATCAAATACTCGCTACATATTTTACGGCAAAATGTATGCTAGGCCTCGTTCGTGACAGACAGACAGACGTTCGTGCACGGTTGGTACAGTTGCGCAGATGTGGACCCGCCTTTAAGTGGTTAATCATAAATCAAAGGTCAGTAAATAATTTACTCCATCTAGATCTAATTACATATGCATAGTAAGCAGGCTCGACACAGACCAACTAAATTATCAACATCCTGGCAAAGCATTATCAACGCCGCTATACAGGTTGTCCAGTAATGGAACGATATTCCTGTATTGGCAGATAGCTCACATCATGTCTCAAAAATGGAGGGACATTTACAGAATCAAATATTTGGCAAATAGTTAGACATGATGTGAGCCATCTGCCAATACAGGGATATAGTTCCATTACTGGACACCCTGTATAGTGTTGCAGGTGTTCATAGGTGGAGGTTTTGCTTAACATCAGGCTGACCATCTGCCTCTTTTGTCGTTCCTTTTATTTATAAAAAAAATGTTTCTTTTTTTATGCCATAGGTGGCAGACATGCAAACGGGCCGCCTGATGGTAAGCGATCACCGTCACCTATGGACAGGATACCTGTAACACTGGAGGCATCACGGATACGCTGCCGACCTTTTAAGACTCTAATAAGAGCCCTTTTGAAGAACCCAATGTTGTAGTTATAGATTATAGATAAAAGTTGGTGAAATCATGGACCTAAATCTATTCTACAGCTGGTTATAGGTTTTCCTAAAACAAAAGCGATGGTGGCTCTTTACAGCTAAAGTGCTTGTACTTTAGCATTTACCTAAGTATAGGAACAACTCAAAAATTTATGTGACCTTCAGCCTGAAATATTACTATTTTTGTAATTAAAATATAGTTTTTGCCGCTTTGTTCGTTGTTCTGCCTGTGAATCAAAGAAGCAACACTAGGTTTTTGCGTTTGAGGTAATTAGGTAAAATTCACATCACAGATGTTCTTAAATCAAGGTCAGAGTTGATAGGTATTAAGTCTATGTACTTTATTTTCAAACGCATCGTTGCGAATTTTCAACGGGCAAGTTAGTGGTGAAACACTGACGTAGAGAAAACTTTGAACTCTGTGGGAGCCAGACTTTGAAGTTGTAGCTTGTACATGTATATGTATAGGATAAGAAAAGAGTATCATAGTACCATATCAGTATCATAAGAACACAAATAGCACTCAACAATTTTTAATTTGAGATATAATCGGAATTTTCGAAAAACTGCTGGGTTGAGTTTTTATCATTGAATTATTCTATGGAACAAATGATATCTCTTTGACAATTTCAGGGGTGGTCCCATACTAAAACTTGTTGATATTGATAAGTAGGTAGGTACTATAAGGTCTTTTCGGCTTAGCATATCCTTCCTTTATACCTAATTCTGTACATACATCATAAGCTCACAATGTAGCATCAGAAACCCGGCTTTACCTGTAGAAGTCCAAGCCCAGCTGTTCAGCTATCCGCATATCTTCCTCCCACAGCCTGTAGGAGTCGCAGGCCGTGTCTCCTGTTCCACCGTCAGATATCTTGCCGGGCGTGTGGACGAAGCGATGCCAAATGCTTTCTGAAAGTAAAATAGTATATTAATGATCAATCCACAAAATAGTCACGTGAACTTTTTAACCCCTGACAAAAAAACGACGGGGTTTATGAGTTTGACGTGTCCGTTTGTATATGTCTATCTGTGGCATCGTTAACGCAAGTCTCGAAAAAAAAATCAGCTGTTTTATAGAAAAACTAGTATAGAAAAATGTCAATGACTCTCCACAAAATGTATGGAATAGCTGATTTTTTTTCGCGAATTCCGGGTTGATCCCATAGTAAAAGTTGTTCATAATGATGAATACTATGAGCCCTTTTCGAACCCTGTATTTTTGTTATTTCTTCCTTGTTATTTTATTACCCACCGCTGATATTGTGAGATCCTTCAATCTGGTAGGAAGAGGTGGCGGCTCCGAACTTGAACCCTGGAGGGAAGTTCCAGTCACATGAAACCATGGTCAAAAGCGAGCTGCAATAAAAAAAAAAATAATAAGGAAGAAGAAAAACTATACCAATAGTTTTCACCGCAAGGGTGAAACATATATACAGGGTTATAAAGAAAAGGTATGTTAAGCCGAAAAGGGCTCATAGTACTCATTATGAACTACTTTCAGTATGGGATCAACCTGGAAATCGCGAAAAAAAAACAGTAGAACTGTTTTTTAACCGACTTCAAAAAAGGAGGAGGTTATCAATTCGTCTGTATGTTTTTTTTTTTTTTTTTTTTTTTATGTTTGTTACCTCATAACTTTTGACTGGGTGAATCGATTTTGATGATTCTTTTTTTATTAGAAAGCTGACGCTTCCCATTTGGTCCCATTTCAATTTAGTCCAGTTCTGATAATGGTATCCATGAGAAAACCATATAAGTCTTAAATTTGCATTAAGTACGTGCGCGACAAATAGATGAATAACTCAATAGTCGGTCTTTTGAAGTCGGTTTTTGTTTTTTGTTTTGTAAAAATAATGTTCTTGTTATCAACACAACTAGGAAAATGTCTCATATCTTAGTTAGTTAGTGAAAAATCTAAATCTACAATACAAAACCGGTTTTAAGTTTCCGTCTTAAATTTTAAAACTAACCTCAAAAACACTATCCTGTAAGGCGACATCATGAACACTGCTAAAAATAACTAAAAAATCTTAAAAGAGTAATTTATTAACTGTGTTTAAAAATACAAAATGTTTTTGTTAAGGTGATTTTCAGAATTCCGTGTTTATTTAAAACAAAATCAAAATCGATTATTGTTAGGCACTGCACCTAATTTTGCCCGCGCAGTTACGGCCATGGTTGCCTATTGAGTGGTTCCAATAACAGTGTGTTAGAGTATAATTATGTATAGGTAAATGTATAATATTCTTGGCAGTTTGTTTGTATTCTCGAAAGTTAGTACGGTATCTGTATATTTTTAAAGGTATATTTTTATCCGATTTCATTTCTACTGCGCCGGTCTTCCCACAACACAACGAGATATACAGGGCTATAATAAGGAAAGATGCATTTTGTCGAGAGTCATTGACAATAATCTATGAAACAGCAATTTTTTTGCGATTTCCGAGTTGGTTCCATAGTAGTTGGTTCCATAGTAAAAGGTGGTCACAATGAAGAGTAAGTAAGTACTATGAGATGTTTTCGGCTCAGCACACCCTTTCCTGCACATTGGATCCCCTATTCCTCTAGATTCAGCCTAGAATAAAACATAACAGCTGAGATAAATATGTAAAACAAGAACATTATTTTACAAAACAAAAAACAAAAACCGACTTCAAGAGACCAACTATTGATAGTTATTCATCTATTTGTCGCGCACGTACTTAATGCAAATTTAAGACTTATATGGTTTTCTCATGGATACCATTATCAGAACTGGACTAAATTGAAATGGGACCAAATGGGAAGCGTCAGCTTTCTAATAAAAAAAGAATCATCAAAATCGATTCACCCAGTCAAAAGTTATGAGGTAACAAACATAAAAAAAAATGATTAAAAAAAACATACAGTCGAATTGATAACCTCCTCCTTTTTTGAAGTCGATTAATAAATAAAATTGTTTTCATAGGATTCTACTCTGTGTAGTGTATACCTGTATCATCATAATTATTTTTGAAGTTTTGATTCACTAAAAAGTTTTTTATAATAACATACATTCACGCGTGTCACAAGGAAGGAAGGAACACCTAGCAAACCTCCGAATCAACATGTTACTCCGAACTGCGAGCGCTCTACGCTCCCTTTCAATATCCATGTCGTCTTTGAGCGTGTCGGTGACCCAGTGCCCCAGGTTTTGCGAGACCATTTTGAGCGGAGTTCCGGAGTTCCGGAGTAAAACATTGTTGTTATCTTTTTTATCTGTTTACTAATTATATTCTTATCGCTAAGTAATCTCGTAAGTCTCAGATGTAATGTAGGTAATGTGTGTTACGATGCGACAATATGGGCTTGAAGTATACGTACCTACACGGGCAGTAGGGTAGTTTTTTTGGCTTCACCTGAATCTAAGGCGGATTCTAACTGCCTTCTATTTGATCTGAGGTTATGGGTTGATTACACGTAACGAGTACAGTGGCGAGACCTAAATCCTCCAGATAAATTCAGTTAGGTACTATAAAGGTTATTGACCTGGTATTCGTACCCAGACATTTTGCAATAAATTTCAATTTACGAGTATCATTGGCTCAAATATGCAGATTTTATTGAACAATTGTGGCAGAGCGAAGCAATGATTTCATCGGACCATTGGCCGATTCTAAAGCAATGAACACAATAAGCAAAAATGAAGGAAAAATAAAAAAAACCGGGCAAGACGGACTCGCGCACGTAGGGTTCCGTACCATTATCTATAAAAACAGCAATAAAATCACGTTTGTTGTATGGGAGCCCCCTTAAATATTTAATTTATTCTATTTTTAGTATTTGTTGTTATAGCGGCAACAGAAATACATCATCTGTAAATTTCAACTGTCTAACTATCACGGTTCCTGAGATACAGCCTGGTGACAGACGGACGGACAGTGGAGTCTTAGGCACTGGTCTGACCGCCGCGCGCCGGCGAGTAAACGAGTAACTATCGGCGATTTTCTCTCGCAAGAAAAGGACAATAAATGTACATTCAGTGTAAACGAAAGAGATGCATATATTAAAAAGTACTCGCCGACTGTTCACACCGCCGGCGACGACTCGCTTTACTAGTTTTATCGCTGAGCGACGAGCTTTCAAAAATAAACTCGCTCAGCGATACTCGTTCAGCGATGCTCGCTCACTCGCTTGATCATTTCTTTACAGTGCGGCATTGAGAGTAGACGTATGGAGTTGAGATGATTGAGCGATTTTCGTTTTAGTCCCATAGTAAAAGTTGTTCGTAACGAATGAGTACCCCCAGCCGCTTTCGGCTTAGCATACCCTTTCCTTATAACCTTGTAATGCCCTATATTAATGATTAATTACTATTAATGCTTTGATTCCACTTTTATTGTTCGCACTGCAAGAGTAAAATACTTTGCCGGAGTGGGTGTTTCCCGATAGATAAAATCAGTGTGTGTCAAATAAGTTGCGAGTGAATCGGTTCCTTCTATGCAAGCGTGCTCCATCGTAGACCGCATCATTGCTAGCCATCAAGCGAGAATTGTTTATGCCATGGATGGCACACAAGCAAACGGGCCGCGTGAAGGTAAGCGGTCACCGTCGCCTGGATACCTGTAACACTGGAGGCGTCACAGATACGCTGCCGACCTCTTAAGACTCTATTAACAGCTCTTTTGGAGAACCCAATGTTGTAGTTACTCGGAACATGGCAGTTAAACGCAATATTATTGTAGAAAAAAAACTTTATCTATTAATGCACTTCAAAGCTAACCATTAATTTAATAATAAGAATAAGAATAATAATTTTATTTATTGGATGAAATTACATTGTCTTATCATAAAAAATAAGATATGAACATCAACCATATAATTGTCATTTACATATAATAGTAGATATACAATGTATATTCAGATGAATATCATTTTTAATTTTAATTGAAATATAATTATTATGCTGTATAGGGGCATTAGTCATTTAAAGAATGTGAATTAATTTAAATTATTTATGTAGGTATAGAACATTTGTCGTTGTTATAATTATTGTCTAAAAAATCCTTTATTGTATATATTGTCTTATCGAGCAGGAGAGACCTAACTTTATTATTAAATTCTGTCTCATTCACTATCACTTGTACTGCTGTCGGTAACTTGTTATAAAGTATCTGGCCCATGACCATAGGGGTTTTTTTGGAAACACGCAACCTGGGATGTATAGGCTTTAACAACGGGTTACTTTTAACACTTCTTACACTATTTGTTTCATGTAGTTTATATTTTGTTATGTTTTTTCGAGCATACTTAATGCATTCCACCAATGGTCCACCATCCACCATACTCGTACATTATGTAAAACTATTATTTAATTTTATTACGCCAGCCTTACCTTGGGTGACCACTGGCATCAGAATGCAAGTAATTACTAGCTTTTACAACCTAGGTCATTTACTTTGTAAGAACTATTATTTTATTTGATTTATGGAAATTAACGTAGTTTTGACACATTTTGTTACAATTTAAAAGTCACTACGTTACGTTAAAAATTAAGTCGTTAATTTCTAAGAGTAGTTTATTACTTAGTTTAGTTTATTTACTTCATGTTTATGTGATTATTCTCGTTTTAATTATAACAAATTTTAGGTAAGTTAATATACAGGGTTATTCATAAAGGGTATGCTAAGCCGAAAAGGGCTCATAGTACTCATCATTATGAACAACTTTTAATATGGGACCAACCCAAAATTGGCGAAAATAAAAATCAGCTGTTCCACAGAAAAAAATGTCAATGACACTCGACAAAATGTATGAATATTCACAATGATGAGTACTATGACCCCTTTTCGGCATAGCATACCCTTTTGGAATAACCCTGTATACAATAGACTGACATTTTATTAACAGCAAAAACATATGAAAAGATAATCAAATAGAAAAATAATTCTGTACTTTACTTGAGCATTGTTTTTATTGTAGTTCCCTTTTCTGTTTATGTCTATTTATGTAATTTTAATGAAAAAAAGCTTGTAGACTTAAAATATTCAATATTGGTAAGTAAGAAAATATAAAAATCAAAAAAACGGAAAACTGTTTTTGTCTTAAACCAGTCTCCTCTCTGCATAATGCCGGTCGTAAACAACCGCGCTGGTCTTCCCTAGAGACTGTAAATGGGATGGTATGTTAATTGTTGCCCATGATAAACTGTTCATAGAAGTAATTATAGCTTTTATTATTTTCCGTCTTACATTGTAGAACGTAGCATAGATTAATTTGTATCCTTATTAATCAATGCTAAGCCATGTACACTGGATTAACATACAGGGTTATACAGAAAGAGTATGATAAGCCGAAAAGGGCTCATAGTAGGTTCTCAACACCTTTAACTACGGGACCAACTCAGAATTCGCGAAAAAAAATTACTTGCAAAAATAAACATTTGGTTTGTTAAGGTCTCAAATCTTGCTACTGAATTTTGACCCACTTCCCCAAGTTCGGTATACTTTCAATTCGGTATACCGAATTTCAGCTCAATCGAGCCTCGAGAAGTAATAAAATTCGGTCTGATGGCAATGGAATAAGAACTCGTTTTTTTGTACATATATTATTTTTATTTCGTGTAACCAAAGCTAAAGCAGTATTGAGGAGCAATTGAATTGTTTTTATTTGTGTGAATTTAATAAAAAATGAATTAGGTATTATTATTAGTTTTTGTATAATATAATATTTAATTAGGATATTTGAATTGAATTAAAGCTAGTTCTACTAAGTTCAAAGCCAACTGCGGGTTGGTGGATTCACATTTCACATCCGCCATTGAATTTCTTATCTTGTAACTTCTCATTCTTATCAGACGTAATGTATGCAGGTTTTCTCACGGTATTTTCCTTCATCGAAAAGCCAGTGATATGTAATTTCGCTCATAATTAAGTTCTAAAGAATTCATTGGTACGAGTCGGGGTCTGAACCCGCCGCCTCAAGAATGCGAAGCGGCTGTTCTCTACTGTGCTACCATCGCTTTTTCTTTTACTTTTATTCCCAAGAAAAAGAACGGTTGCTATTGAATAGCGAAGCAGGCGAAACCGAACGCAGCTAGTAAGCATTTGTATAAATCTGGCCGTACCCATTGCTGACATTGAATTTTTTATTTTATTTTATTTTATTTTATTATCCAAGGAAAACTAACGGCTAGTTACAATTATGAAGATAAGAATTTAAGTATGGAAGGCCAATTAAAAGTTTTCACAGATATGACACAGACAGATATTACATATTTAACCTTACCATCTCTTCTCTCTCCTTGTCCTAAGTCCCCATATCGGGGCAGAGGGTAGACACAACGTCACGCCATTCCTCTCTGTCTTGTGCCTTTCGCTTCACCTCACTCCAAGTCGGGCCGATGTTTTTGGCTTCCGCAATAATCGAACGCCGCCATGTTTGCTTAGGACGGCCAGGTCTGCGCCGGCCCTGTGGATTCCAGTCCAAGGCTTGCCTGGGATGTGATCCGAAGCTCTGCGCAGAGTTACCATTGCTTAGATTGAGTTATTTACTTTCTTCGCACCACTAAAATGAAGTACGCACGCAGTTGGTACTACTCGTATTGTAAACTAATGTAATTGCCAGCTAGACGCGCCGTGGTTTTCTGCGCAGGACGATAACGATTAAAAGAAAGCCATGTCGGATATAAAGTACCTAATTAAAAAAATTTAAATCGACTTCAAAAAGAGATTATCTTAAAGTTATGAAATAAAATTACCGAAATACCATTTTTATAAAATTACGAAATATACCGAAATTCGCGAAATAGATAATATCGGTATTCATTTAATAGGACGCTGCTGGCGTGTAAGCGTAAGTAATATACAAACAAACTCACTTTCTAACAAGTATATAAGTAAGAATAAAATAACCTAACCGTGTACGGTGGCATAATTTCAGAGATTCTGGTGTTCGAACACCATATGGCCACACGTGCGGTCACACATACATTTTCCACATATATTTTCCTAACGCACGTTTGGTGTTTGGATGCTTAATACGAGTACAATACAATGTATTATTTTATAAATATATTTTCCTAATGCATCTTTGATGTATGGGTAACTAATACGAGGAGGGAATTGGTTAGTGATAATCATGAAATGTCCCGCCGCGGTCGTGTTGCTAACAAGGTGAGATTGTGAGATTAGTGAGATTAGTTGTTTATTACTAATCTGATATCAGTGTTCAGTGACTTTTGTGATGTTGTATTGTTTCTAATTGGTTTTAATTTATGTTTGTAGAAAATATTTTTGTGTTTTGTGACACAAAAATTACACACGAGTATAAAATTTAGCCAACATATATAATAATATGTTACTCAGGGATAATGTAGCATTCTAATGGTGAAAGAATTTTAGAAATCGGTCCAGTGGTTTTTGAGTTTATTCGTTACAAACATTTAAAAATCCAAAAATACAAATCTTTCCTCGTGTAAATAAAAATAGATGAATAATTAGTGTAACATGGTAATGCAATTTATAGTAAAAAAAAAAAAGGAAACGTGTTGTGTGTGGGTGTGCCTGGAAGAGATCGCTCTTAGCGATAAAGCCGCCAGTTGTTGCACTAGTTTACAAGTTTTATTATCCTGTTGTTTGTAATTTCTGGTGTAAACAATAAAGAGTTTATCTATTTATCTAGTGTAAGTTCCTGTGTGTGGTGTGTTTTAAATTCTAGAAATAGTGATTACCAGATTTTTTTTATTTCAAGGTAATTTATGTTATTGTCAATTAGAAAATAGCCTTGTAGATAAAAATTATATCAGACACGGCGGCGTTTGTGAAATTAAAAAAGAGATATATATATTTTTTTCAGTACACTGCTCAGTTCATCATGTAGTGGAGAACTGACCTTCCCTCCAGGGTTCAAGTTCGGAGTAGCGTCTTCTTCATACCAGATCGAAGGGGCTTGGAATGTCAGTGGTAAGTATAATCTTTCATCTATACAGGGTTATAAGGAAAGTGTATGCTAAGCTCGTCTCAACGATGCGTTACTGGGATATTAGGAAAAAATATTGCGTTCTACGAACCGGTTTTACGCCTTTACGATTTAAAAAAAAAAAAAAAAAAGGCGGCCGCCATCTTGCCTGATGGGAAGCAATAATACGGTAGTTAGGAAACAAAAACCAAAGTGAGTGTTGAAGTTTACGAATTTCCTTAATTGGTCCAGACAAAGCTGAGAGCATCTGGGACCGCTTCTGCCACAGTTCTGACAAAATCCTGGACCACAGCTCCGGCGACGTGGCCTGCGACTCCTACCACTACTGGCGGAGGGACATCGAGATGATTGGAGAGCTGGGCGCTAATTTCTACAGGTAATATGGTAACATTGTAGAGATCTAGAACTAGTCTAGAATTATTCTGGCGAGTGCAATAATATCTCGGTCACTGTCGCTCTCATTACGAATGTCATGAGAGTGAGAGTGACGGAGATAATCTCGAGCGCCCAAGAATAGCGTCCCTGAAAGCCCCTTCCAATGTGTTCTGCCACCCATCTTCAAGAAGGTGAATATTTATTTTTTGATGTTAAAAATATCTTCTAGATTTTCAATATCCTGGCCTCGGCTTCTTCCATCCGGCTTCCCTAACCGCATCAGTGAAGACGGCAAGAACTACTACAGCAACCTGATCGACGCTCTCCTGGAGAAGGGCATCGAGCCTGTCGTCACGCTCTACCACTGGGACCTGCCGCAGATTCTACAGGACCTTGGTAAGAAACGAAACATCAGCTTAATTATTTCACTCAGTTTATTAGCCTTCGTGGATCTTAACTTGTTCAACGAAGTCTTCGCCATCCACCCGTCGCTCCACCAATAAACATCCACTTGTTCTTCCTCCGAAGATCTTGTTCTGTTCTGTTTGCATGATCGTACTCTCTCAACTAAAAACACCTGCCTTGCTTCCAAATTTAGTAAAAGTACGTTGGCATAATAATTATGAGATTTTATTTAGACATTCGAGCTACTCATGTTGCTGCCACGTTTGTAAAGTTTAAATAAAAAAAACTGTGACAATAATTAATAGGCCGTACAGTAAACTCTCAGCAGTCACCGTGGCTTTGGTCTCACTCTGTAAGATAGAGAAAAAAGGAGACAAAATTCAAAACAATTCAATTCAAGCTATCACTTATCGTTCGCGGTACGGCTCAACATCTCATTAGAACCTCTTACCAAAATGTACGAACCTTTAGACACCCTTTTGTCAGTTTGACCCTCATCGCAAATCCTATCAAATTCCAGGAGGCTGGGCCAACCCTCTAATAGCCGACTGGTTCGCCGACTACGCCCGAGTGGTCTACTCTCTCTACGGTGACCGCGTGAAGATCTGGCTCACGATCAACGAGCCAGTCATCCTCTGCGACATGGTCTACAACACTGGCCTCTTCGCGCCAGGTTTCGTGGAGACTGAGGCAGCTCCGTATTTGTGTAACAAGCATTCTTTGATAGCACATGCGAAGGCTTGGAGGATTTACGATGAGGAGTTCAAGGATAAGTATCACGGTTAGTTTCCTACTAAGTATATTTTAACGTCTACAGCCTGAAAACGGACGAAGAAACCAAGGCAGGCAGAAAAACGGCGCGATGACCTCGAAGCGATCTTAGCAGACTGGTGAAGTCTGCCTGGATATTACATTATCTGTAGCCTTCCAAACAGTGCAATCACGCGCCGATGGCGGAGACCTTTGCCCAGGAGTGAGACACCACAGATTGACAAAAAGAAATCCACTCTAAACAGAGTAGAACCACAAAATAAGTAATAATAGTTGGTAGAGATTACTCGCCAGATTTTATGGGCCATCTTTGGCTTGGGCCAATTCAAGTAGTACCTACAGTAATCAAATGAACCATTTCTTCCAGGACGGGTGTCCATCAATAATCAGCTGATCTGGTTCGAGCCGCTGACTGAAGGTGACAAGGAACTGGCTGACCTGGTGATTCAGAACTGTGTTCGTGTGTTTTTTAATCGTAATATTTAATTATTAATCCAATTTATTCATAATGATTTACGTTATTCATTAGAAAATGAAACCATAACAATAAATAATAAACACATAAAATATTTTATAAACACCCTTATTGACGTTTTATATTGAAGTACATACAAACCTTGACTATACATTTTATTTCTGAATGATCCCACAGGCGGGTCGGTACTCGCATCCAATCTACTCCAAGGAAGGTGGCTGGCCGCCAAACATCGAGAAGATCATGGCTGACCTCAGCAAGAAAGATGGACGGCCTCGCTCTAAGCTGCCGGCTTTCACTGACGAAGAGATCAAACTTGTTAAAGGTCAGTTATAGGCTTATCATAAATTTTGACGTAAAATAAGTAGGTAGCAAGTGTTCAATAGCAAAATATATGAACATTAACGAAGCACATGCAAGGTGATTCGGTGACGCTACTCTCGCCAGATTTCTGGCAAAAAGGACTAGTGTTTCAGCGTTACTGGGAGACGGTACGAGTAACAAAGTCCCAAAAGATTTTTTTAAATGTTTTATTTTTATCTATACAGTTAGTCTGTAAGTTATTTACTTTCTATAGGCCTCTGTAACTTGCATTGTGAGCAAGTTACATTGCCTGAAATAAACGCAATGTTAGGCCTACTGAAAAGAAAAGGCCTACGATAGTCAATTGTAGCAATAAAAAATATTATATTGTATGAAACCCTATTTACGTGCGCGAATCGGACTTGCACTTAGCCGGTTTTGTTTTCTATTGTAAGCTATATTTCTGACAAATTAATCTAAAAAGAGTTAATCTATCGACCTACTTCACCTAGGAACCTACGACTTCTACGCCATGAACCACTACACCAGCCGCACGGTGCGTCATGCGCGGGCCGGGGAGCAGCTGCTGCCGTGGCCGCTGTACGACTGTCCCGACTTGGGGGCGAAGGCCGAGCGCCCTGCTGGCTGGAAGGTTTCAGATGGAATTAACTGGTTTTGGGTAAGAAGGTTTTTCTGCGAAAATTGTTCGATAAAAGTTTCATTGGTGCCGTGGCCACTTTCAGAGGGTGAAAGCCGAGCGCTATTGCATCCTGGCGTGTTTCGTAGGCCACTTTTTATATAGGGCTAGGAATAAGGAAAGGGTTTATTTTAGGCTTATTTTACTCATCATTTTGAACAACTTTTAGTAGGACCAACCTATAGGACCAACCTACCAACCTCTAGGACCAACCTACCAACCTCTAGGACCAACCCGGAAATCGCGAAAAAAAATCAGAACCATAGAAAAATATCAATGACACTCGATGACTTGATAAAATGTATGAAACAGCTAATTTTTTTTCGTAAATTCTGGGTTAGTTCCATAATAAGTAATTCATTTTAGACTCTTCGTTCTATGCCGTAAAGTACTCGTATGTTAAAACTGACTTCTTACCCGACTACCAAAAAGTAATAAATGTTTTCCTCCAATTTTATTTCTTTATCTAAAAAAATCCTGTTTCTTTAACCAGGTATACCCAGAAGGCTTTCGACGGCAGCTGGCTTGGCTGAAGAAGAATTACGGAGACCTGGAAGTCATGATAATGGAAAATGGGTACGCAACCCTGCCCGGCTTGGACGATACTGATCGGGTAGAATATTATAGGGACCACTTGAAACAAGTAAGTTTAGATCTAGACTGACTGACCTACAGGATTTGTAGGTAGATAAGTACCTACTAACCTACAGTCTACAGTAGTGGTAGCTCAGTGGGAGAACAGCCGCTTCGCATTCTTAAGGTGGTGAGTTCAAACAGTGCCGGTCCTATTAACATTTTTAACTGGTGCGAGGACCAAAAATGGCGCCCCTCTAAATAAAAAAAATTATTCAGCAATTTTTATTATTATTGCTTTATTTTCCACCAGTAAAAAGCAGTGGCTTCAGATTATTCAGCTGTCAAAAGTTCGTTTAACCAGTTTGTGCGAATACTATACCTACATATATATTATTATGTGAAGTGGTGGACAACTGAAATAGTAGATTGTACAACGAGGGCATAAAACAAGCCATTTTATACGAGACGTTTAGCTAGCCCGAGCCGAAGGCGAGGGCGGATATAAAGTCGAGGATAAAATGGGTTTTATGCCCGAGTTTTACACTCGACTTTTCACATCGATTGCGAGGAAATAAATTAAAATATGATGGAATGAGCCGTGGTAGCTCAGTGGGAGAACAGCCGCTTCGTATTCTTGAGGTGGCGGGTTCAAACCCCGACTCGTACCAATGAGTTCTTTGGGACTTATGTACGAATTTATAAACCACTGGCTTTTCGGTGAAGGAAAACATCGTGAGGAAACCTGCATATGTCCGGAGAAGAAATTCAATGGCGTATGTGAATCCACCAACCCGCACTTGGCCAGCGTGGTGGAATATGGCCTAATCACCCTTCGAGGGTAGACCTGTATCCCAGCAGTGGGAGGATTAAAGGTTACATATGAAATTAAAATATAATAAAAAATAGGGTAGACCTGTATCCCAGCAGTGGGAGAATTAAAGGTTGCGTATGATATGATATATAATAAAAAATATATAATAATAATAAAATAAATAATTAAATAAAATATAAATAAAAATATAATTTAAATTAACCACATAAAAAAATATATGTACATATATTATTCAGTGATCGTTCAACTTCCACCGAGAAAGGTCACGTTCCGCGTTTTTACTCTATCTAGTACACGTTAGGGTAAAGTGCTGACGCAGTACCTACAATGCCTTCGCGCGCGTAGGCATCCGCGAACGCCGCGATGACCCAGTTTATCGTGTGTGAATCACGTCACGACCTTCAATAGTGTAAATATGTGTTAAGGCGAAGCTATATTTTATATTTTAAATTATGGCTTCGTCAAGCCCCGTCTCTATTGAGATAAAAACGGAAACGGAACGAGTGCTGGTCCACCATTACGAGCATGAGAAAGCGGAGAGAAAAAAGCTGGAAAGTCTGGTAAGAGATCTCCAGAGCCAACTAGAAGAACTTCAACGTCATCTGAAGCACGTCCAGGAGCAGAAAACATCAGCTCCAACTCAACCCCCTATCTATAGCAACGAGGAACCTCCCATCCCGCTCGAATATGAGACTGATGAAGAGGAACTTGCGAGAGAAACCGAGTGGGTGCGTCAAAAAAGTAGGAAGAAAAGGAAGTTAAACACGACACTGTCCCCACAACAAGGATCTGGTTCCGACCAACCACCCAAAGAAAAAACAAATGTAAAAAAGATACCTTTACCTCCGCCAATAGTTATAGAAAACATACTCGAGTACCAGAAATTGTATGATCTGCTCTCATCAAATGTAGCGAAGGACTCGTTTGTCATAAAAATGCTGAACGGGGAAAGCGTTAAAGTAAACGCCAATAACGATGAGGCATACAGAGCCATTACCAAGCTCTTGTCGAAAGAAAATCATCTCTGGCACTCCTATGAAAATAAACAGGATAGGCCAATTAGAGTGATGGCTAAAAATCTGCATTTGTCATGTCAGCCCGTCAGAATAATTGAAGACCTTATACTTCAAGGCTATAAAGTCCACGATGCTGTTAATAAACTTAGCTGGAGGAGCAAAACGCCACTTAACATGTTCATGCTTTCTTTCCACAAAGAAGAGGATATTAATAAGATCTATGGCATCAAGTCTATATTGGGTTGCAAGGTAGATATACAACCCATAAAATCATCAAAGCTGATCCCACAGTGCAAAAAGTGCCAAGCGTATGGACACACACAAAAATACTGCTCCAAAGAACCCAGGTGCGTGAAATGTACCGGTAAACACTTGACCATTGACTGTAAAAAGCCAGCGGAGGCTAAACCAAAATGCGTACACTGCGGTGAAGCACACCCTGCTAACTATAGGGGGTGCATAGTAGCCAAAGAGTTACAAACCATAAGGAACAAGCTAAGCAAGAAAACCAACTCAGCACCTGCTACTACCGCGGTCCCAAGTGCAACCAGATCAAAACTGCCAAGTGGTAATCCAAGCGTCAGAAAGAATGTTTCATATGCTCAAGCCTCAAAAGGACCTCCTTCGAGACCGTCAACACCATCTCAACCAAAGCATACAAGCATGGACATGGATGAAAAATTAAATCTAATTCTTAGTCTGGTGACGTCTTTTGATGAACGTCTTAAAAGGGTGGAAAACAGCACTAAAATAGCTGCAACAAAACTACAAAAATGAATAAGTTGATGAAAATTATGGCTTGGAATGCGAATGGGCTCCTTCAACATCGCAATGAATTACAGGCAGTATTAAATATCCAAAATATAGATGTGTGTCTTGTATCTGAAACACATTTTACGAGAGAATCTTACATTCAAATAAAAGGTTATAAAACATACCATGCACTACATCCTAATAACACCGCTAGGGGAGGTAGTGCTGTTATAATAAAAGAAAACATCTACCATTACGAAGAATATAAAAGTGAAGAAGAACACATACAATCAGTAGCTGTTTCTGTCAGAACTAAAAAATATTCTGTTACCCTATCAGCTATATACTGTCCACCAAAATATGCCTTAAAGGCTGAAAAATATAGCAACTTACTGAGTGAGCTTGGTAACCGATTTATACTTGGAGGTGATTTTAATGCCAAAAATACCTTTTGGGGATCCAGGCTTACAACGTCAAAAGGAAGAGAACTGCTGAGCGCAATTAGAGACAACAAATGTAATGTTATGTCAACAGGAAAACCTACCTACTGGCCGACAGATCCACTAAAAATACCGGACCTAATTGATTTTTTCATATACAAAAATATTTCATCTTGCTTTCTCCAGATAGAGGAAGGATATGACATGAGCTCTGATCATTCTCCAATTACATTGTATCTAAGTGAGAGAGTGATACTGAAAGATAACAATTTGTCGTTGGTTAACAAGAGTACAGACTGGGAAAGTTTTAAACTTGACTTAGATTCCTCAATTGACTTAAAAGTTCCACTTAAGAATCCGGAACAGTTGGAAAACGATTTAAGAAAATTTATATTAAACATTCAAAAGAGCGCTTGGAACAATACTCCACAAGTTAAAACTCAATCCAGGAACATTTACTACCCAATGAAAATAAGATACCTTATAGCTGAAAAAAGGAGGCAAAGGCAAAAATGGCATGCAACTAGAGCTCCTAGAGATAAAACTATATTGAACAACATAACAAAAAAATTAAAGAGGGAAATCCAGAGCTTTAATGACGTTACTATGGATACTAAGCTAAGTGAACTAACGAGTGATCGCACAACAGACTACTCGCTATGGAAAATGACCAGAAACTTAAATAAACCAACAAGGAATATTCCACCAATAAAGCAAGGCAATGGGAGCTGGGCCATAAGCAATGAACAAAAAGCGGCTAGGTTCGCAGAACACCTACAGCAAACATTCCAACCAAATGATGGAAACTCTGCTCATGATGTTCCACTGGCTGAAACGCTTTCTGACCTAGAGATAAGATATGTTACACCTAGAGAAGTTATCAATGAAATCAAACATCTATCCAAAAAGAAGTCCCCTGGCTACGACCTTATTACTGGAGAAGTGCTACAAAACCTTCCCCGTAAGTCCATAGTAAAGCTCACTACTCTCATTAATGCGACGTTCAGACTGAAATACGTACCAGAGATGTGGAAAGTGGCTGAAGTCATTATGATTCCCAAACCTGGAAAATCACCTCACGAAGTGTCATCTTACAGACCAATATTCCTTCTACCCGTAATGTCAAAATTACTTGAAAAACTGTTCCTGAAACGATTAAAACCTATCATAGAATATAAAAATCTAATTCCAGACTATCAATTCGGTTTTAGAGAAAAACATTCGACTATAGACCAGGTACACAGAATCACAAACACTATTGAAAAAGCACTAGAAGAAAAGAAAGTCTGTTCTACAATTTTCTTAGACGTAGCACAAGCATTTGATAAAGTCTGGCATGAAGGGCTCATTTACAAGCTAAGAAATATGCTCCCAAAACAGTTTGTTGATCTTTTACAATCTTATCTGACGCAAAGAATGTTTAGAATCAGACAAGACGACAAATATTCAAAATTAAAGCCAATACATGCTGGAGTACCACAGGGAAGCGTCCTTGGTCCAGTCTTGTACTTATTGTACACCTGTGATATTCCAGAGCTAGAAATCAACACTATCGCCACTTTTGCAGATGACACAGCGATTATGGCAACAGGAGTCACTCATGAAGAAGCAGTGGAAAAAGTCCAAAAAGCCATCAACAAAATATCGGGCTGGACAGACAAATGGAGAATTAAACTTAACGAGTCTAAGTCCATTCACATAGACTTCACGAACAAAAAACCCAATTACCACCCGGTGTACATTAATGGTCAAGTGATACCATATGAAAACACGGCCAAATATCTTGGCATGACCTTGGACGCTAAGCTTCGCTGGAAAGCACATGTCAAAAAGAAACGTGTTGAACTAGATCTTCGCTACAGAAATATGTATTGGTTAATTGGGAGAAAATCCACGCTGTCGGTACATAATAAAGTACTCTTATATAAGCAAGTCCTTATGCCAATATGGACTTATGGTATCCAGCTATGGGGCTATACCAACCAAAATAACATGCAGATCATACAAAGATTCCAAAATAAGGTGCTCAGAGGTATTGTCAATGCCCCTTGGTACATCAGAAACGAAGACCTTCATCGGGACCTAAAAGTGGACTTCGTCTCAACTGTCATTAAAACGTTTGCCGAAGCTCATGAACATAGACTCCACCACCACGTGAACGTCGAGGCTATCCAGCTCCTCGACAACACAAACATAGTGAGAAGACTAAAAAGGAAAAAACCTTTCGAGTTAGTGTAGTGTTATGACAGTGAAGTGTAGTTTAGTTAAATCTACTAGTAAAGAACACATTAACAAAGTGTCTTCGCCTTAATAGAGACAGTAAGAAATGTGTTAATGGACACAATCTTAGCAATAACTTACTTAGCAATTTATGTTAAACGCAAATTACTCATTAGTCTTTCAGGCTAGATCGTAATTTTAATGATGTACTTATCGATAAAATGCATCATTACAAAAAAAAAAAAAAAAAAAAAAAATATTATTTAAAAATTGAAATAAAAAAAAAAACATTATTTTTTTGAATATTATTATAAATTTCAAAATTATAAAAAACATTAAAAATTTATTAAAAAAATATTATGAACGTTTTTTTAAATATTTAAATTTATAGTAATATGTTTTTGATGTTGAAAAAAAAATGTAATTTTTAATTCTAATCTAAAAAAAATATTTGATTTACTATTTAATCAATTAATTTAAAATTCTTCATTTTTATTTAATTTCAATTAATTTGTATTATTAATTATATTATGATTTAATTTTATTTAATAAAAATACAAAGAAATAGATTTAACTAATTAATTTCATTTAATAAATTAATTTAATTTATTTTATTCAATAAAAAAAACAAAATAACATAATACACGTAAGTAAATAGAATAGAAAATCACATAGTTTTTTAGTTTTGTGCGCCAGATAATTTTTTTGAAGGCAGTGACGTTTTTTATCTGTAAAAATAAATTTCGAATAAATTTAATGTAAAAAAATCCAACTTTATAATTATTTACTTATTTTAAATATAAATAAATAAGTAAATATTAACAAAGTTGCTAAAATATTAGTTAAGTTAATCATAATGGATTGTTATAGAAATTGTAAATTAGAGTAACATCCCTAGTGTTTAAAAAGAGAAAGGGTTAACTGACGCAACATTGTAACAAAGTTCAGTTTTTTACGAGATCGTATAGAGTATCTCGTAGATCAGTAATTGTTTATTATGTTTAAAATGGTTTATTAAAAAAACAAGTCATAAAATAACTCGTGTCGGTCATTATAACAATAAATATGGAATCGTAATTGAAAAAAGTTAAGCAATTGTGCAGTTCTAACAAAACGAAAAAAAAAAAAAAATATTTTATGCCCGCCGTTACAAGGTTACGTTGTTGAATTTTGATGAATTGTCAAATGTGACCTATTAAAATGGCCTGACTATAATAGACGATGCTTGCCTAGTGAAACAAGTGACGGACGAAAGTTGTTTTTTTATTTGTTTCACATTTTGGTTCATTTTGGCGCCCCCCCTTGAAGGCGCCCGGTGCGGTCGCACCGCTCGCACCGCCCTAGGACCGGCCCTGTTCAAACCCCCGATTCGTAACAATGACTTCTTTGGGACTTATGTACGAATTTACATACCACTGGTTTTTCGGTGAAGGAAAACATTGTGAGGAAACATGCATAATTACGTCCGGAGAAGAAATTCAATGGCGTATGTGAATTCCACCAATCCGCACTCGGCCATGCAGCTTGGTCCACCATGCTGCATGGCCGGCCTAATCACCCTTCGAGAGTAGACCTGTATCCCTGTCCTGTGTATATTTATGTATGAGGGTAGGGTGAAGTGGGAGGATTACCTAAAGGTTGCTTAAGGTGGTTACTTAACCTAGCTTAAGGAAGTAGGCAACCAATAACAATAAAAGTAAAGTAAGTAAGTAAAAGTAAAGTAAAGTATACCTATATCTGTACGACCTGTGCTGTAAAAAATATCGCATACACCGTAAACCCACTGTATAAATAAAATACCTAGGTACCGTAAGAACTCGCTAAAAAACTTGCAACAACCGCTTCTAAATCGGTTCACCCGTTTAAAGCTACACGGTACCACAGACTGACTCACACAGCGATTAAATTTATAACACCCCACTTTTTGCGTCGGGTGCTAAAAATTTAATGAATTAAGACTCTGTTAATGATAATGATAATGATCTCAGGTGCTGCTGGCTATCACAGAAGATGGCGTGAACGTGACGAGGTACACCGCGTGGACACTCATGGACAACTTCGAGTGGTTGGCGGGCTATCTGTAAGTTTGAGAATTATCCTACATAAAAATCTAGTCTTTATACCGCACAGTTGCGAGTACCTTAGGAAGTTGCTAAGATTTATTGGTCATGTTCTTATTAGTTGGACAGCAGCCTTACTTTGTAATTAACTGATAAAATTGGTATATTTGAAATCGTCTTTATAAAACTGGCTACAATTAGTAAGTAGTCAGTTAAACATTATCAGAGTTTATCATGAGTTTATCTATCTATCTATATCTATTTCACCCAGGAACCTACGATTTCTACGCCATGAACCACTACACCATCTATCTTCTGTTAACTACTAATTTCAGGACGAAATTCGGCCTCTATGAAGTGGACTTCAACTCTTCCGAGCGCACGCGGACCCCGAGAGCCTCTGCAAAGTACTACGCGGAAGTTATCAGCAGTCATTCTGTGCCGATGATCGTCAGAGACGAACTTTAGACTTAGACTGTAGATTTACCAGTCAATAGGGTATTAAAAAATTAAATAATAATTTATTTATTGTTTTTTTCTTTTGGATCAATAGGCCAAAAGCCCAAGTAATTTCTGTACACGAAAGTAAAAAAGCTAACTTAAAAATAAACTTAACTGTCACTGTCACAACCATGACAAAAGTGACAGTGACATTTAACAGTGATACTGACACACTTTCCAAGTTTTCAGTTTTCGTTCATGAATCACGAACGAAACGAACTAAAGCCATCTGTTTTGCTTTGCTCGTAATTTTGCAAATTAATTCCTTAGGTTTCAAATAAAACAAAGTCAGAATAATCAATAAAGTTTACGTCAAAACAGTTTCTTTTTGAACGACTTCCCATGCCCATTTTCAGCGCTTCAAAAGACGTATTCGTGGAAGTAAAGTGCATGTTTTCGAGGACCATCTTTGTGTAAATAAAGTGAATAATGAAGAAATTAAAGGGCTCATTCCGCTATACGCTATGGGACCCGTGCCTGATTGTGTCTCAGATAGTGGCCATGCAGTCTGTGCTGTATTTATCATTGTGTTTAATCATGAGTGTGATGCAAGACATTACTGGATCAACACGGACGTTGGATCACTTGTTTGAGTATCATGTAAGTTGATTTAAAGTTTAATTTGACTTAAAAATCTAATAAAAAATGAATAAAACCGGTCTTCGAGTATTTATTGTGTTAAAACTATATTTGAAAACTTATAATTTGTAGCAGTCTGAAAAAAGTTTCTTAAAGTCATGAAAATGTAAGGAAAAGTTGCAGTGTATGAAAGACATACATTTATAGGTTTGTTATGTTACAGGAAATACATGTGAGAGACGGTGAGGGGCGCTCGGTGATATTTGCATTTGTATTGAATGCCGTCATTGCAGCATTAGCCCTTTGGAACATTGTGGGCCGCACTAAACTGTGCTTAGATTTTAGGTAATAAAACATATATCTATGTAGGTATATGTATTATGGATAGATAAACTCTTTATAGTTCACACCAGAAATTACACACAAAAGGATAATAACACTTAAAACTAGTGTAAAAACTGGCAGCCTTATCGCTAAGAGCAATCTCTACCAGGCATTCTTCTATATATTTGCAATTTGTTTACATTTACATTTGTCACTTAAATATTTTATGTATCAGTAAAGAGTTAATAGTATTGGTTGAATTTTTTTAGAAATTAACATCACAACTTTGTTGCATTTCTCTTGAAATTAAACGAGTTTAATTCTTTTAATTAAGTGCTTTATTAAATCCCACCAATCTAAAAAATATTGCCAATACAAAGATTGATCATACAAATCACAATAGTAACTTAGGGGCCATCCATTACAATTGTAAAGTATTTTAGCAACTTTTTAAACCCCTCACGTGATTAATGGACGATCCCGTATGCCTCAATAGTAAGATAAATGTACTAATTCCAGTTGCACATACTACGGCATCCACCTGCTACTCTGCTGGGTATACAACGGCACATTTCCCACAACATTCTCCTGGTGGACGTTGAACATTGCCTGCGGAGCGATAACTTGCGTGGCCGGCGAGTTTCTGTGTCTGAAGACGGAGTTGCAGGCTATACCGCTCGCTAATATTGGAGCTAAGGTACGTTTTTGCAACTTTAGCCTTGATTTAAGAGTTTATTTTAAAAATTAGCTCTAATAACCGGCTTTTTTACCATTTTTTTCGCTATTTTGCATGCTAATGCTAAAATTTATAATCCTTTTTCCATACTGGGCATTAACTATTTATTTTTTCTATTTACAGGTGGATTTATGAGAAGAGGCTTCCAGCCCCCTCAGGGGACTTGAAATCCACGTAGACAATTTAAAGGGACCCGCATTCCACCGGCGCGGTTGTGGTCTGTAGTTAGTAAAGATCCGTACCAAGCTATACATTGTCGGCTTAGTGCAAGAAGTCATTAACTGCAAAAAATCAATAACTGGGAACTAACATGGTTTTACACAGTTTTGCCTATAATTAACACAGGAATACTCGTCTTATTGAATCCACATTCATTTTGCGAACCGCACGAGTGTGAAATGTTCTGACCGAGTGGGTGTTCTCCGATGGTTATATGGGTGTCTTCAAGTCGAGAGTGAATAGGCATCTTCTAGGCAAGCCTGCTCTATCGTAGACCGCATCATTGCTTCCCATCAGGCAAGATGGCGGTCAAACGCAAGCTTATCATTGAATAAAAAAATAATAAGAAAGAGTTGAATGTTACGTCTAGTTTTGATGACATTCAGAAGGAATAATTACAAGCGTGATGCGCTCGAAGTTACGTCCGGGTCGGTACTGATTTTGCAGTTAATGGCTTCTTGCAATAAGCCGACGACATACCCTTGTAGGGTCGTACTGATAAACGCTGTTTAAACAACCTTTCTACATGGCTTTTGCAGTGTTGCCGCAATTTTGCCAATGGCCTGTGTATTGGAAAGTGGCCGGTATGAGTATGATCAGTTTTTGTTGAGCAGTGGGTTTCAATGATTCAATTTGAATGATCAGTAGAATAAGGAGTCTGGGATCCTAAGGGTTGATTGCACGTAGCGAAACAGGGTTCAGAAAACATCACGAAATCTCACAATATCATATAAATTTTGAAGATTTTAAAGACAATTTGTACCAAAAAAAACACGTAATATTGGCGACGGGAGGGGGGGGGGGGGTAATTTATAACATCACCATGTATCACCAGAGATTGGGGGGGAAGAGGTTAGAAAAGTTGCTAAAACATCACGTGATTATAAGACGATATCTAAGGTCCCTGATAAGTTTTAAGCAGCGTTTATAAAAAATAAGACCGTTTTATGTCCATCTGTCCGTCTGTATAACATGATCCTTATCACACCAATATTATAAATTCGAAAGTATGCGAGTAAGTTTATATTGGCCGAGTGTACAATACAGCCCTAGTGCCAAATGTGGCCTAAAGGTTTTTGACATGACTTGGTGGTTGTTGGTAAATGAAAAGTGAGTGAATGCATTGTAACTTTTTGATGCTAAAATGGCTCAAAAAGTCCTGGATTATAACATCCTGGAAATATTAGTGGTTCCAGTAGGATAGCGAGTGCACCAGGGGGGGGGGGGGGGGGGGAGCTAGTTTTGTATAACACTGAAAAATATAATCAAAATCATAGTTATCTAAGAGTAAGTTGGCAATGAATAAGTTTTTTGATCTCACAAATTCAACATATTTTTCAATACTCTGTAAAGAATGATTTTGTTTAGCTGGGTAAACAATACTTTGGAATGTTAAAATTAAATACTGATTGCGTTTGGTTGAAAATACTGATTTAGGCTTGTTAAATTATATTATATTATGTTGTTAAACTTTGTAGTTATTGTAAATAAAGTATTTCTATGACATAATAAGATTTTTCTTTTTTTTATAATAACATTATTTAGCAATTATTTGACTTTTAAATGAAATATGGGCACTTTTAGGAAAACAAATATTTTATACAAAGAGAACAACAAATAAAAAACAAAATTCACACTAGATTGTATATTTGAATAAAACAAAGAGCAACAAGAAAATATATCACAAACTTCCACAACAGAACTGAACTTACATTATTGCAAGAGTTATTTTCTCCTTGCTGATCGGGCCTTTTGTTAGAGCAAGACACCGATAGTGCTCTCGCTCGGACATGTCTTAAAGCGATTACACGCAGCCCGCTATACAAGAAAAGCACGACACTACAACCGATGTACACGTGCGCTCATACTGGGTTATAAGAAATATGTTAACCCGAAAAGGGCGCTTAGTACTCATCATTAGGAACAACTTTTACTATGGGCCCAACCCCGAAATCGTAAAAGAATCTGTTGTTTCATAAATTTTGTCCAGTGTCATTGACATTTGCGGAACAGCTGATTTCTTTCCTCGATTTTAGGGTTGGTCCCAAACTATTGTTCATAATGATGAGTACTGTGAGCCTTTTTTCGGTTCAGCATACGATTTCATTATAGCCATGTATGTTGCTAGGTATACATGAGTGTATAATGTACCTATCGGCGAAGGCCTGGGGCCATATAAACGTGCAATATATCGGTCACCCTCACTCTCACGAATGTTATATCAAGTGTGACAGTGTCCGAGATACTATCGCAAACGCTAGAACAAGTCCCCTGATCAGCTGTATCGTGTCGAAAGGACATTCGACACGGAGAAAATAATTCCACTAACAGAACAAATAAGAGACAACTTAACTTTATTTTTAGACACGTTTAAATTCTGCAAAAACAAACATAATCAATAACAAATATAAATGACTCGTGATCTCACAAGATACGAAAATAATTGTATTCGTATCACAATACAAAAGTGCCATTCTGATGGAAGCGACCAGGAGCGTGATTACGTTAGCTATCAATCTGTCACTCACAATCTGTCAATCGCGCTCGTCGAAAAGGACGCTGTCAGGACTCGTGATCGCTCACCCACGCACTGCACGCAAATATCCACCTTAATTCCCTGACGATAAAGTTTAAATAAACATATAGAAACTCAACTCATCGAAATGCTACCATAATTTCAAGAACTTAGAGTAGATATTCCCGCACAGAGTCGCCACATCAAAACGCAAAAACAAAACAATACACTTATTTAAAACTTACACATCGTACAAGCTCGCTAAGCGGTAACAAAGAAACTTCTGTAAAACATAATGCCCTCATTCCTCTACATTCAAAATTCAACATCGACCACACAGAAAGCAATCTTATTGCTTACAACATAAAGCGTGTTTTGTAACAGAAACAACTTATATAATATTTCGAGTAAAACACTTAGGACAATAGAATACCAAATATTGGCAGTAAGAAAGAGTGGATGCGGTCTTATGCAAAAGTATCGTAAGTGCTGAATTGAATTTATTATTTCGAGACTCGGTGCAGGCAATTTTGTTTAATAACGCTGAAATTATTTATTTCTTTCCATTCCAGAAAATAAGAGCAAGATAGCAATAATTCTGACTTGTGTTTATTTTTACAAAACTCCAGAGTCATTTTAAAAGCTAGCTAATATTTTTTTAATTTATCGATTATTTTAGGGAAAAAAAACGCACTTACGACACTTTTGCCACGGGCGGCATTATTGCAAATAATACCTAAAAACAGTTTGATATTATCCCAAGGCACTGAAAAATACGTCATTTTCATAAGAATTTTAAACTGTAACTGTAGCACGATGATGAACGCTATCAAAATTCAATGTTACATTTTACTCATTTGTGGTAGTCATCTCTTAAAATGAGGTAGATTTAAAAAAATTATAATATCATACAAATCAAAAAGTTCAAACAAGCCTTTCTGCTCTTAGCCTGAATATCAATCTTATGAAACGTAAATATGGTTAACATAATATATGTACGGAAGCGTTTATGAATCCTATTCGACTGAAATTTGACAGCGTTCGCAATCACCGATTTCTACACAATGTACTTCGAAGCTAGAAATGTATACACATCTTTGGTGTTATTATAGTTTTATAAAAATATATATACATAGTTATAATATTTAATTTAGCGACAGTGAATTTAAACCAGTGCTAGCAAATACGCTGGATCCTTGAACCACTGGACATGACATAATATGTTTTATTGCAATTGAGCGCCGAGACGAGCAAATCGCTCGCCTCAACTCGCCTGATGTCATTTTTATTATTATTTAATTATTTTTTTATTTACTTTTTATGGACGTTGTATAATCTCTGAGTCTGCAATAAAGCATTATTATTATTAAACGTCACATTTGCCCATTTTTTTAGTCATTTTGCTTCCAGCAATCTATTGTTCGAGGATTCCACTAAGATTGGTGACAAAGCTAAGCTAATATTGTGTACTATAATAACTCTTATCATCTAGGTACTAAGTGTCATATTTAGTTTTTGGATACGATTTTGGAGACTACTTTTGCGCTAATGAGAATCTTAAATTTCGAATAAGTATATATTATTTACAAGTGTATTATTAAAAGTTTTTTTTTTTTTCTATTATCTATTATTAAAAGTGAAATGCAATCTTTATTTAGCCTGATACTTTGGTTAAAAAGACTATTCTAAAGCTCGCTTTTCAAAAATAAAATAAAATTGGAAGACAAGAGACGCTATTTTTTTTTCAAAACATTGGCGCCCTTTACAAAAATTGGCGATAGACAACGAACCCACGGACTCCTTCATTCATTCATTCGGAACATTTTAACGTTGGCGCTCAATCAGGTTTCTTTTCAATGGCCTCGGAATGTCCCCCTTCCCTAGATTAGGCCCTGGGACTTTGGATATAAAGATGGATCTAACACCTTGCTCCTCAAAATCTGTTTAGCCAATCAGGCTACAGGTCAAAAATGTATAGCCAAGGCCAAGGTCACGGCGATCCAGTTTAAGCTCGCACTAAGAGCTCATATTAGCAATTATTAATTAATTATTTAGTATTTTTACCAATCTGTCTTTTCTACAGTGTCACACGGATTGTAATAATTTTTCCGAGTAACCATGTAACCCTTGTTTTGAACACACCCTGTACATGAAGTGTCCAAAATCGTAGCCCAAAAATATTATTTGTCTAATATTCATAAGATAAATAGGCCAACAATTAAATTGACTACTTACACACAAAAACATTTTCGAAAAGTTTACAGAAATATCGATTTAAATTAATTAATATTAATTTAAACACTATAAAAAGACAAAAGACCAAATTTTTTTTAACATGAAAAAATAAGTTACACTTTATATTTCTTTTTGAAGTGCTAAGAAATAAATTATTATTAGTTAATAATTAACATTCAGCATTTATAATAATGTCGTGTTTTAATAATATTGCCTCTAAAAATACTGTCTTTAAAATAATATTCACATCTCAGCGGTAACCATTAGAAATAATATAATATATTAATTAATAACAACAATTATTATTATTATTATTTCACAATTTCTCAGATCACAATGTTTGATATGCTTGCAAATTATAAAATAACATTAAAATGATTATTCTAATAATAATAATTATTTTACCACACGATAATAATATGTACCACATATAGATTATAATAATATGAAAAATATCTCGCAAGTGAATTTTTAATTTTGATCCCAAAATTCATAAGATGAAGCTAAAAAGATTTTTCAAGACCAAATTGTTTAAGACCTATCTACAAATAAAAAAAAAAAAAACAGATTCAAAACGTCACAATAACGTTTTGTTTTTTTTATCATCTTTTTAAAACTGCAAAATTATTAAAAACTACTAAAAATACATACATATTTTAGACTAAAAGTGTTTGAAACAGCCTTAAAATTATTATTTAATAAATAATATTAATAAAACACTTAATTTCCCCACAAACATGTTAAGCTGGGAACACACACACAACGGTTTCGAGTAACAAGATTTTAGGATTAATTCACATCAATGCAGCTTTCTAATAAAAAAAACATACAAATGCTTTACAGGGTTATTCATAAAGGGTATGCTAAGCCGAAAAGGGCTCATAGTACTCATCATTATGAACCACTTTTACTATGGGACCAACTCGAAATTCGCGAAAAAAAACAGCTGTTCCATACATTTTGTCGAGTGTCAGTGACATTTTTCTATGGAATAGCTGATTTTAGCTGATTTTTTTTCTGGTCCCCAAGTAAGTTGTTCATAATGATAAGTACTATGAGCCCTTTTCGGCTTAGCATACCCTTTATGAATAACACTGTATATTATTTTACATGTCCTTCACGTTTCAAAGACGCCTAAAGCTACATTAATTTTAGTTTAGCTTTGAACCGTCTGGATGTGAATTGACCCTTATTATATTTAGTTAATTGTAAGTTGACGGAAGACTAGGCCTATTTGGACAGAGGCGTTATTTTGACTGAACTGTTTTTGATAAACCTAGAACTAATTTTTATCATTAGAATTTATTTTGGACAGAATAATAAAATTGCTCGATTTTTTTGGTTAATTTACTTTAAATTCGATTTTAATAGCTTTTTACTGTATATTATTTAATTATTTGTATCGTCTCTGTCCTTAATCTATAAAGCATGATTCATACTTGTCTTTTAATACTATGAGCACGTTAAACTGTCGAATATAATATGCGATCTTTGTATTAAAACCTTCATACAGTCCGACAAGAATCTTTATAAGCATGGTAAAAAATGTCAATGACTAACTTTTTAAAACCCAAACGCAAAAATAAGAGTTATAAGTATATATCGTGAGTATTTGTCTTCTAAACCGCTTAACCAACTATGGTTAAGTTTTTCTTGTTTAACACATTCAGTGCCATTGACACGCCTGGCGTGTCCTCTCGAATCTTTATCGCCATGCAGCGAGCACGCCGTGTGTTCGTGCTCGGTTTGCGTTTTATAGGGAGGCATTGCTGGGAGCTACTAGAAAATAATCGTGGCATTGAATGTGTTAAAGGGGATCGAGTGTTTTTAGCAAATAATAAAAAGAAAAGAAAAGGAAAATCAAGAGAAAAAGATGAAAAAAATCGATTTGACCATTTAAAGTTTTATCAGCTTTTTCTGTCGTTTTTTCTTAGATTTCGGAAATTTCCAAAATGTATAGTGAAATTAACCCCTTGTTAATGCAGTAGGTTTGGTATATACATAAGTTTTATATACATAATTCTTGAATTGTTAACTATTTTCCATTCAAGTTTTAATCTAAAAATCGCATATTACGTACAGTATGGAATACAATCTGAGGTAGATCTAGTTTAGTTCAGATTTATAGTATACAGGGTTATAAGGAAAGGGTATACTAAACCAAAACAGGTTCATAGAACAACTTTTACTATGGGACCAACCCGGAAATCGATAACAAAATCCGCTGTTCCATACATTTTGTCGAGTGTCATTGACATTTTTCTATGGAACAGCTGATTTTTTTTCGCGAATTTCAGGTTGGTTCCATGGTAAAAGTTGTTCATAATGATGAGTACTATGAACCTGTTTCGGCTTAGCACTTTTTTCTTATAGCCCGGTAGAATAATACGAATATCAACATAACACACTAAGAATATTTGAAACAATAAAATATTGGCTTTAAAAACAACTGCCAACTTTTGACGTTAATACGCCTTAAAATTTGCTTCGACAGGGTCATGAGAAAAGGGTATGCTAAAGAGTCGCTATGAACAGCTTTTATTACGAGACCTACTCTGAAATCGCAAAGAAAAATCAGCAATTCCATAAAAAAATTCAATGACATTCGACAAAATGTAGATGTATCGGCTTAGCATACCCTTTCTTTATAACCCTGTATAATGGGAGGTAATTGAGAAAACTTATGATAACGAAAGACTTCGGACGTCTGTCTGTATGTTTGAACTATAGAAGCTAGCAACATAAAAGCTGGTATGAATCTAGATAATGTGATGCCTGGAAGAGATCGCTCTTATAAGGCCGCTCGTTGTTGCTTTTTTAAGTTTTACACTATGTAGTAATTTCTGGTGAACAATACAGAGTTTATCTAATTACATTTTCTAAGCAAAATTGTTTTGTTATGGCTTGATTGCACGTAACGAGTACAGTGGCGAGACAGTGTCCTCGGTTTGTATAAACAGTTTGACGAGGCGAGACAGTCGCTAGAACCATCGTTTGTTTGCTCGGCCGAGTGTGCCCATTCACTGTCTCGCCACTGTACTCGTTACGTGTAATCAACCCATTAGCAGTTGTTTTGAAACCAAAAACTTCATAACAGTGAAAGCACAACCAGAGTTGGTTAATGGTAAGTTTTCATCACGTGGCTGCACAACCAGAGACCGTTTAAGGCGAGTTTTCATCGTCGACCTCCTTAATTACTGCGTCAGACTCCCATCGCACGCGTTCTGCTAGTAGCTCATTGAGTTTCTAGAAAAAATTAACAAAATGGATAATAGGAAAAAATATTAGAACGGTCTACAATTGTGTTAGATATCGGTGAATTTACATAAAATAAATCTATGTATATATACTAGCTGACCCGGCAAACGTTGTTTTGCCATATAAATTAATAGGGGTTGGTGATAGAAGGGTGAAAATTTAGGGTTGTATGTATTTTTTAATGCCACATTATAAAAAATAAAAAAATAAAAATTTTGTCCAAAAAATAAAAAATAAATGTTAAGGGTAGGTACGCACTATGCGGCTAGCCGGAATGCGGTCAGCCGTCCGGTTAGCCGCAGTCAAAAATATGTATGAAAAATTAGTTTTTATGCGCACTGTCATGCGGCTGCCGCTCAACCGTTACGGTCGCTCGCAGCACTGCGGCTCAACGGGCGGCCAGCCGGACGGTTGCTATACACACTACGCGGTTAGTTTGCGGTTGGCCGCCCGACACTGATGACGTACGTGTGTGACGCGCTAAAATCGAAGGCTATGAATTTCGATACAGAAAAGTTTATAATTGAAATACAGAATAGGCCGGCAATATGGAATACTAAATCTACGGAATACTCTGACAAAAACTTACGCCAAAAAGCTTGGGAAGAATTGACTGAAATGGCTCATTCGAGAAACCGCGCGTTTTCATGCGCACTGTCCGGTTGCTACTGCGGCTAGCCGCAATCCGGCGGGCCGCAATTACAACCGTGTCCTGCGGCTAGCCGGACGGGTAGCCGCGTTGCGGCAAACCGGTCAGTGCGTAGGTACCCTAAGGGTGGACAACCCTTATCACATAGGGGTATGAAAAATAGATAGTAGCCGATTCTCAGACCTACTGAATATGCATATAAAATTTCATAAAAATCGGTCAAGCCGTTTCGGAGGAGTACGGGAACGAACATTGTGGCACGAGAATTTTATATATAAGATAAATGTTATGTTGGTTTGTGTACGCTTCAAAAACTCAAAAAGTTCTGCACCGATCGAGCTGAAATTTTAGCATGATATATAATCCGCATCAAGGATTGTTTTTATCTATTTTTTTTATCCACAGCGAAGCGTGGCAGGGAACAGCTAGTTAATTTTAAAAATATTTTTTAAAACAAGCTTTTATTGCATTGCCATCAGAGTTACACAGGTATTCAGCACAATCAAACCTCGGGAAGTGGTTCAGACTTGAGTTGCAAGATTCTACCCGAACAAACATAGTTACACCACCGCTGACAGGCGGGGTCTGGAGATATTTATAATTCACCTTAACAACTTTGTAACCCAGGCCCACAAGCTGAATAAATTGATTTTGATTTTTTTTTTTACATACATTGCAAGCTATAAAAAGGTTTTAAATACATACATAGAATGTCCTTTTTTAAAGCCGGTAAGAAATCAGACTACTCTTTGTTTTTTTTGTATATAACGTCTTTTTTAACCCCCGAAGCCCAACGGGGATATATATTTCCCTTAAAAGGATGAAGTACCTGTCATGCATTTATTTTATGTATTACAGTATATTTTTAAACAATAATTGCTTTAAAACCCAGTCGGGTTGGTATATGAAGTGTGTGAGAGTGTGTATGTGACTGACCTCTGGCTTGTCCAGCACGATGATCCTGTTGTCGATTTTCGGTGCGAGCTCGCACGACTGCTGCTCCAAGTCGTCAAGCGACGCGCGCCGCGTCAGTCTGAGGGTTAACATTATCACATCATGAGTTATTCATTGTACCAGTAGTATTTTAGTACACCACTAGGCTTTAAAGTATCAGTAATATTCCTGCGTCTAGTATTTCAGTATACCAGTATCTATCTTAGTATGGAAACTTAAGTAGTTTAAAAAAAATTGTTATATGATATAATTACCCTTTGACTCGGAAACGTACACATTTGTCCTCGGCAAACTTGATCACGGCTGGCTCGGAAACGTACACATTTGTACGTACGCGCTAAAGGTGTATAGATCGGTTTTGAACGAACTAAATAGGCGTGGTTTGTATAGAAACAAAGAGATGAATAAACCCTCCTTATTTTGGTGTATAATAATAGCGATATTTCAAAGCGCAGTCGTCGACTCGGCCATTTCGAAAAACGCCATTTTCGGGTTGGTTGTGCTGTCGTGACGCAAAGTTTTGTGAGTGATTATCAATTGTTTTCTTGTAAAAGGTAAGTAAAACCTATTATAATTTTGATCATGGCATATGTGTAGACCTTTTCACTACAATAATGAAGCAGTGAATACAATATTATGTTAGTTTTTTTGGATACAAATGAAATGAATGAAATGAAATTTGAAAAACGAATTTTTTTTTGTTTCCATGTTTTTGTATAAATTAAAATTGTTTGAAATTTAAATCTTGTTGAATTTAACGTTAAAATGTAGCAGCGTTATCATATAATGGACTGCTTTTTACATAAATTAAAAATATTTGATAGTTTTTAAAGATTCGTAATTTTTCTAAACGTCTGCTATGAAGGCGGTTTTCCCGCCATTACGCGTCCGAGCTTACCGGTGTAGAGTTTGGCAGGTGTCACCCGAGTCAAAGGGTTAACACGGCAATAGCAATATGTATCAGTGGGGCTAGCACAACTTTGACGTAAAAATACGTAGCGAGTATTCGATAGAAAAGTGTACGCCATTTACGACTGTCAAGTGTGCTCCTGACGGGTGTGAATGGCGTACACTTTTCTATCGAATACTCGCTATGTATTTTTACGTCAAAGTTGTGCTAGGCCCACAGTACTATTTCAGTATCAAGTATAATGTAAAATCAATCAAGGGAGAAGTTTTTATTGAAACAATGAAAGATTTTATTTCTCATTTCTTTTTTTATATTTTCTATTTTATAGAAAAACTAAAAAAATCTAAATTGGCGGTCAAACGCAATCCTGTCCTAAATAAAAATACAGTGTTCTATTTAGATAGTACAATTTCGTTTACAAAAATAAAGTTTTCAATAATGCTATTAATAGTCTATGTATGTACAAAAGGTATAAGCTGAGCTTTGCATTTGTGTGAGTGTACATGGATAGTGTACAGTAGGTGTGATAACCGGCCTTAGGCGCGGCGCCATTTTCGCCCGGTAAAAACTGATTTTGGGTAACCGGCCTGAGGCGCGGCGCCATTCTGTCTCGCCGCGCTCCTGCACTTTTGGTGATCACTCACACTAATGCAAAGCTCAGCTTATACCTCGCGGACTTTAATACCTGTGATGCGTGACGTGCGGTGCAGGCTCCACGGCGACGGAAGAAGCGCGGCGCAGTGGGGGCGGCCCGTCCAGCTCGCTGCCGTCCAACATCTTTACCAGGCTGTGCCTACAAGGGAGACAAAGAAACCTATACTGTTACTGTGTATTTTATAATAAAAAGGAGGGATCAAGGAGGTTGTATAGTACAAGTGAGGACCTACTCTTGTTGATTGGACAAAGAAAAACGATGTATCTTGAAATAGATGAAAAAATGTTTTATAAAAACAAACAAAAGCAGAATAATCTGGTAATTAAATGTAAAATGAAAAATCCAGACTAGAAAAAACTGCCGTCTAAAAGTGATTTGGGCAAAGCATTCGACTCAGTCTCCGTACAAATGATGCCCAAAAACTTTAGCTGATGGGAATTCAAGACGCAGGCCCACTTTTATTGAGAGTAAATTAAAAAGAAAGAAGCACAAGACCAAAATTGGTGAAGCTGGGAGTAAATAAAAAGTTGTTTCGTGTGGAGTTCTACTAGGAAGTGTCTTAGGACCAACTCTTTTCCTAGTATACATAAACGACCTGTTCTAAACAATAGAAAACCTGACACTAGGGCCGACTAATCAGCCTGCTTACCTCCGACTGAGTGTGACGAGGGACTGGCGATGCTTTGAGTGCTTAGTCTTGCCTGTGCGTACGTTGATCGCGGCGAAATGATTCTGCATCGCCATGCCTATCTCCGGACACATGTCTTCTTCTACCTGACAACAATAAATTATACCCATTGAAGTATTAAGTACGGAAATACTAGTTTTTTATAACATACAATGAGCCCAAGTTTGAAGGCTTAATTTGACTAACTAAAAATATATCTGTCTTTGTCATAGCAACTTATTAGACAAGGACATCAATACGTTTAGAAAAATTAGATCTGTCAACTAAATTCTTCGAACTTGGGTCCAATACCTTAATTATACATTTAAAAAATGGTCGTTTAGGAATAATTCACACGGAAAGCTCGGTTTGTATAAACAGTTTGACGAGGCAAGACAGTCACTAGAACCATGATTTGTTTCCTTGGCTGAGTGTGCCCATTTACTTTCTCGCCACTGTACTTGTTGCGTGTAATCAACCCATAACGATTCGCAATCAGGTCAATCCGGAAGGTCCTAAATCATTATTTTTTTGTCGACCTGTTTGGCTCTGCGGAAGTGTATCCGCTTTATAAACCAAAGGTCCCGAGTTCGATTCCCGGCCGGCCAGGTGTTTGAATGATGAATGTGGTGTTTAAATATCTGCTCTGGGTTTAGGTGTTAGTTGTCCTTGTCTTTGTGTTCCATGGCATCCCCGACACAGGGTATCCTAGTGAGGAGCTATGAGTGTGAAACATTATTTATTTATTATTTGATACTCACAAGCACTTTACAGTTCTTCAGCATGCTGTACCCATCATTCCCCGCATGTAAGTACTGTTTGACCGCGAGTCGGTACTTCTGCTCTCTCTGGAGATACTCGTCGCCTATCTTCACGACTTGCTCCGCTACTCGTTGCCCGGGAGGCTTGGAGGGGTCGAAGGCGAATGATACGCCCGCCACCTGACGAGGAAAATGATAAACTAGGTTAAAAGAAGAAAAAAATGGTGGGGCTGTTTCGTGTTTTGAATTACTACTAGTTAAATAAAAACTTGTAAAATACATGTTTACGTCAAATGAAAAAGATATATTTCAATGAAAGCATAGTTAAAGACCTTATGCAGCCTAAATATATTAAATACATTTTGAAATCGATCCAGCCGTTCTCGAGTTTTAGCGAGACTAACGAACAGCGATTTATTTTTAAAGAAGAAGAAAAGAATAAGAAGAATAGAAGAAGAGTGTTACAATGACAGATTGACTGATTTATGTCTAAATTTACAATGATTTGTTTTAGAAAGAAATGCTTTCAATATTTTATTTGTTCATGTCATTTATCTATATTTTATTTTCAAACTGACCTGTGGAAACCGGCCCTCCAATCTCGGGTACTTGCTGACCGAATTCTCGAGAGCATCCAAGACGTCGGTGCCACTCACTTCTATCACCACTATGGGGTCTCGCATCGGGATTATTGTGCACAAGTCGCGGAGAGTAAACTCACCAGCTGCATGAACCTGGCGATGAAAATAAATATAAGAACACAGAATAAATAAAATAAAGGCTACAGGAAAAGAGGGAAAGTCCTAGATAATTGATTTTGACAAAAACGCAATCAAAAGTTAAGCAATGTGCTATAATATATAATAGGTCGGGTAAAAAGTTCCTTCGCATTTTTTGAGAAAATTCAAAACATTTTTTAAAATAGTTTATTTACATTTAACTAAAGTATGTAGGTACCATTTTGTTCGATAACTTTTTGCCATCTTGTAGGTAGGGACATGATCTCATTGCTATAGAAATTTTGGGACTTCTGATCAAAATACCGCGACAAGTGGTTTTGGCAGTCCTCTCGTGATGTTAACCTGACACTACCTAAAGAATTCTGAAGAGACCGAAACAGGTGGAAATCTGAAGGTAAGGTCAGGACTATACGGCGGATGCATTAACACCTCCCAGCCAAACTCTCTTAATTTTTGCTGAGTGGCTAAAGATGTGTGAGGTCTAGCGTTATCATGATGAAAATCCACACCCCCTTCTGTTGATTAATTCCGGCCGGTTTCTCTCAACTTCTTGCTTTAATCTCATCAGTTGTTCGCAGTAGAGTTCAGAATCGATGGTCCTGCCTGGTGGTAACAGCTCATAATGAATAATGTCCTTCCAATCCCACCACACACACAGCATCACCTTGTTGCGAGCTAACCCGGGTTTCACCACAGTCTGTGAAGCCTGACCGGCCTTTGACAACGGCCTTTTTCGCACGTTCTTGTCGTACGTGATCCACTTTTCATCACCAGTTATCAGCTTCTTCAAAAATGGTTCGGTTTCATTACTTCGTAATAAAGAATCACAAATGAGTACACGGTTCATTAGGTTTCTTTCAGTGGGCTGAAGTGGGCTCGTGAGGTACCCAAATATCGATATTTTTTGTGTACCCAGTTTTGTTCAAATGCGCCAAAACTGTTTTGTGGTCAATTCCCAGTTCTTCAGCTACGTCGTAACTACTGATATGCCGATCTTGCTACACTTTTTCAAAAATGGCATCCATTTTATCCGTAATAGGGCGACCAGAGCGACGTGCATATTTGACATCAAAATTTCCGGATTGAAAACGCTTAATCCAAATTTGTGCTACTCTCACAGACACTGCACTAGGTCCATAAACATCGCAAATTTTTTTCGCGGCTTGCGTTGCATTTTTACCTTTTTTGTAGTAAAATTTTAAAATGTATCGAATTTCTTCATTAGATTCACTCATCTTGACAGTACGAAAAAAAAAAAGAAAATCACACATTTTCCTAATTTGAATTTGGAATTATGTTCTTTAAAATTTAAACTTTCAATGATACCAAAACCAGCCCGATACAAATAGTATAGCCAAAGATATTTTATTACAAGTTCATACATACTATAATGCGAAAAGACTTTTTACCCGACCTAATAGGTTTCTTAAGATCAATGTATGCAATAACGTGTTTTTGGCGTAATCTATTGTTTTTCTTAGAAAACTGATAATTGGATATTACAAGTACCATAGACAAAGATCAAACAATAGAAAACAAAAAGAAATGAAAATTGTGACATTCCTCCGAGGTTGCCTACGTCCCCAGTTCCCCAAGGTTGCTCACGTCCCCAGTTCCCCAGCTTGCTCACGTTCCAAGTTCCCCAGCCTACTCTCACCTGGTCAGAGCGGAAAGTCCCCGAGTTGAGCAGCACCAGGTCGGCGGCGGTGGCCCCGAGTAGTACGTCACACACCCAGTTGCCGAGGTTGCTCTCGGCGGCTCGTATCTTGGCGAAACGACCTTCTAAGGGCACGCAGAGCTTGCCGAGGACCTCGTCCATTTTGCCGTCAATCATTGCTGAGGACAGAATTAGGTTTTAATATGCATACGGGTCTTACTTATACAGACTGTAGTTTTGTGATATTAATTAGTGGTGCTCATTGTTTTTGTATTGCGCAAAAGTGGCAAGACATTTATTTCTCAATCAAAAATTTTAGATGATTTTCAAAATAATTTTTGTGCTTTTAGTTTTGGGGAAATCTACAATTTCCTCTAAACAAAAGCGCCATCTATCGTCAAATACCTGAATACTTGTCAGTCTTCGCCTTCAGTATCGTGTCTTCCGGATAGGAACTAGTGACGTGGCAGTCCGCTATATCGACTCGGATAGAATCTTCGCCGAAACTGATCGATATTTTGGAAAACTGACGGAAATCTGTGCCGCTTTTCACTATGTACTTGTTATTAATCTGAAAGAAGAAAAGTAAGATAGAAATTAACGTTGGTTTAACAGAAGTGTTTTGAAATTATTGAGTAACTTGTCTACTTAAAATACTCTATTAATTAAAATTTGTACTAAAATGAGAATGAATAAAAGACCACGAAATCAAAATCAACACAAAAAAATCCAATATCTATCTTCTCTGTCGAGTCAGATATTATCTTGGTCACTGACGCTCTCATTAGAAATGTATTGAGAGTGAGGGTGACAGAGATAATCTCGCCCAAAAACAAGTCACAAGCCCCGTTTCGTTTTCGAAGACCGCTCACAAATGTTCTCAGTTAATTCAAAACACAATCAAACGTATTCAAATGTTCACATACTCAAATTATCGGATTATCTACCTCTAGAACTTCATAGACATGGTCATGACCGCCCAGTATGAGGTCTATGTCAGTGGAGCCCTCGGCCAGTCGGATGTCGTTCGGAGTGCGCATATGGGTTAACGCTATCACATACTCACAGCCCTGGGAAAGAACGAAATGAATGAACAAGTGTACAAAAGAACGAAGAAAATGAACAAATGTTCGAAAGAATGAAGTGAATGGACGAAAAAACTGTAAATTTTAATGTTGAACACCCGATGAGAGTAAACTGATAATTACAATTGCACTGACCTCTAGCTTATAAACTACAATGTATCAGTTGTTCAATAAATATATCTGAATTTGAAAGCTCGATGTGAGTGCACGAAAGAACGAAGTAAAGAACGAGGTGACTTAACCAAAGAGTGAAGTGAATGAATGAAATGAAAAATGAAGTTAATGAACGAATTAATGAACTGCGCACATATCGTAATTAAAATGTTCAGTTAACACAGAGTTATACGGAAAGGGTTTGCTAAGCCGAAAAGGGCTCATTATACTTATCTAGCTTGGCCCTGGTGTCCGACTTTTTAAGCCGTAGATAGAGCTAATTATCAGGGTATAAGGACTCATCTCTAAGCCTTTATACCCAAAAAGTCTGCGTTTGACTTCCAACTTACCCATTGCAAGTAGGTAAGGGAAAACATACCATAGCCACGTTATAATAAAGTAAATGACACCGCAATTACCTCTTGTTTTAACTGCGAAGCCAATTTAGTGCCCGCTTGTATGAAATCTATGAAGGTCACTTCTTCTGGATTAATAGTTGCTAATGTTTCGAGCCATTCCTGAAACGTAAAAAATATTGGTCAGAGATTTTCAATTTACTTTGCTTTTACTATTTTACTTTGGTGATTAACCAAGAGATGGCGTTTTAATAAGATGACACAACGAAATTAAATCACTCGCTATAAATGATAGCTTTCTATGTTTGATGTTTTCTATATAAATACTAGCTGACTCGACAGACGTTGTCCTGTCAAAAGCCATTGCGTCAATTCTATGTCAAATATTGCGTAACTATAGCAACCGTAGTATGTTGATGCTAACTTGTCAATTTACAGTAAAAATTATCAGTATATATATGATTTGCAATAAATTAAAATTGCGACTATAATTTGAGATTTAAACTATCCTATCTCTCAAGTTGGATCGAACTGCACATATTGTGCGAATTTTATTATAATCGGTTAAGTGGTTTAGGAGTCCATTGAGGACAAACATTGTGACACGAGATTTATATATATTAAGATGGTGCTTTTTATTTTACGCTCTTGATTCTAAAAGTTCCACCACTTACCAACAGATGGCGTTATAATAAACCTTTCACGAACCTGTTCCACAACTTCAATAAGTCCGATTTTATTTGTCCATTACACATGGGACCAGTTTTGTTGGCAATCATATTACAAAGTTCCACCACTCTCCAACAGATGTCGCTAATATACATTTTGCACCAACCTGTTCCACAAGCCCGATGAGTCCGATCTTATGCCCATTGCACATGAGAGCGTGTGTAATCTTCCCATCGCCCAATGGCCGGCCCGTTTCGTTGTCAATCACATTCGACATCAACCAGGGGAAGTTACACTGCGCTACCAGTCCTGATAATACTTCAAGGCCAAAATCTGTGGAGAAAAACATAATAACGATTAAAACTTCCTTAAAACTTAACTTAAACTGAAAGGGAACTCTAAGGGCGTCCGCTGCGTCCGCGCGGGTGCACGGCGCGGGCGCCCGCGCGGCGTGCTGTTTCTTGTATTCTCAATTCTCATAGATCAGCGCTGCGTGCAGCGGGTGCAAGTTGCACGCGGCGCGGGCGACGGGTGTCCGTGCGACGGAGCACGCGAGCGGAAATGTTTTTAGAAAATCCGTGAGCGCCGTTGTGTTTTCCGTGCCGCACATTCCGTGCTTGAACAGTCTGTTCCATAATTTGATAACAATGAGTATTATTGACACGGAACGTGTCATTTTATCAACAAAAAATAAGATAAGGGAGTTCGTCGCGGACGTCCACGACGGGTTAAATTTGTCCGCGACGGAGCACGGCGCGGGTCTCCGCGACGGACACCCCCGACGGACGCCCGCTTAACGCAGCGGACGCCCTAAGCCGAAAAGGGTTTTCCCTATAATTCAGTAAAAAAAGAGATGTAACCGGCTTTTAGCTAAACGTCGAGTCTTCAGATTAAAACTCACCAAAATCGTGGTTCCCGAAAACAGCGCAATGTGTGCCGACTTCATTCAGTACTGGGACCATTTGTTCGCCTTTTGTGAATGTGGACACTGCAAGCAACAAGTATCATTATTAGGACAAAAACGAAAAGGCTGACTGTAAAATATACTTAGCTAGACACTCCAGATGCCAAGACAAATCTAATGGCTACTTATTGTCATCATCAGCCTGTTATAGCCCACTGCTTTTTTTTTTACGCAATTTAGTGACGAGACGAGCAAATCGCTCGCCTGATGTTAAACGTCACGTTTGCCCATAACAGGCAGGAGCATAGGCCTCTCTTCTTGTACGCCATTCATCCTGGTCCTGTGCCAATCTTGTCCAGGTTCGACTCGCGACTTACGTTATATCGAACCCAACGACCTGGAGGTCGACCGACTCCTCGTTTTACAGTACGCAGCCACCAATCTGTCAATGTTTGATCATTATTTGACAACTAATTACATAAGTATCATTAATCCATTAGGTATTGCTTTTTTATTTACAGTCATAAAAGTTCTGTTGAAACTTGACTTCTGCCAATACTCACGCATGCTCGGCGAAAACGCATCGCCGCTGAAAAGGACCAGCGGATTCAAGTGCTGCAGCGCTTTAACCGCAGTGCTGAATCTTAGTGCACCGCCCACTGGCTCCGTATCTAGAAATAATAGTTTTATGATCAGTTAACTTTATCATAAAAGGCTTACGAAAGGATATGGGATCAACCCCAAAATCGCGAAAAAAATCATCTGTTCCATACTTTTTGTCGAGTGTCATTGACATTTTTCTATGGAACAGCTGATATTTTTTTTCGCGAATTCCGGGTTGGTCCCTCCTTAACACGTTTATTAATTAAATACAAGATAATTCAAAAAGATTATTTTGTTCTAAATAATATTTTTGATTGCATTGTCATCGGAGTTACACAGGTATACCATATTTGAGCTCTATCGGACGTATGTAGTTCAAAACTCAGTTGCAAGATTTGAACCGATACCATAGTATTCCGTGCCCATACCAACAAGGCAAGTTAAATGAAAGCCTATAAAAAGAAGATCGTCAAGGCCAAATAGCAAGTCAACGTCAGCGCCACGGTATGACCCGGCAGGGCGCAGGGTGCTGACGGCCCGACGCCCGACCTGACTTCCAACGCCATCTGACTACAAATTACTTACTGGTGGTCTGCTCGATGTTGTACACATCGTTGAAGTGTATGATGACGACATCGTCCCCCATCCCGCGGCCCGACAGGGTGCTGACGGCCCGACGTCCGACCTGACGAACTTCAAGCGATGCCTGGAAGGAGAAACGAATTAATATCGCTGTTTTAGTACTCTATTTTATTAGATCTGCAGAATTATATTAGGGTTTAAGCCGAGCATTCACTTGAGGCAAATATCGTTTCGTACAGGGAGGTAAGAAGGTTCATACAGGGTTATAATGAAAGGATATGTTAAGCCGAAAAGGGCTCATAGTATTCCGGGTTGGTGCCATAGTAAAAGTTGTTCATTAATGATGGGTACTATCAGTTTTTTTGGATTAGCGTACCTTTTTTTGTAGCCATGTGTGGCAAACGACTGCCAAAACTCGAAATTACTTCACCGACAAAAATAACGGTCTCAAATACTGATAATAAAAATTATTCACTCCAAAGATAAGGTTCAACGCATTCTCTGTTTCAATTCTATCAGTGAACTGTACGCTGATTTGTCGATAACTCTCTTTTTTACACGAGTAATTTGAGGATAATCCAGTTCACTTGCCATTTTGCATATTTAGTAGCATGAAAATAAAACCCTCCCCCTTTTGCTTCATTGAAAACATTGAATAAAGATGACTACGATTTCTGTAAAAAGCTAAATTCAGAAACCACAATAGAAACACATAAACATACACTGCAACCTGAAAACATCCTGGTTCCGGTCAGTCGGGTAAATAAGTAAATATACCAAACCAAACCAAAAACTTTCTTGTTAAGACTCGCCTTTACCGAAATTAAGTTTCCTTGGTATTGACATAAAATTCAATAACAGTGGGGTAAACACGCGGAACCCAATTTTCCGTTATGCCAAGGGTAACAACATTACAGGAGCACCATTCTGGCACACTCGAGATAACGGTCTCTTTCTGTCATTTAGAAACTCTCTAATTAAAAAAAATACTTTTGCAATATCTCCTATAATAGTGTACGTATTATAATCGTATACTTGTCTTTGTTTCAGAAGAAATATTATTTTATCTGTGATTGATATATGAAAGTGGGTAAGATAAACGTTTCACGCTCACAGCTCCCCACTAGGATATCCCGTGTCGAGAATGCCATTCAACACACACAAAGACAAGGACAAGTAACACCCAGACTCAGAACAGATATTTACATTCATCATTCGAACACATGCCCAGCTGGGAATAGAACCCGGGACCTCCAACAGCCAAACAGGTCGCGATAATCTCGAGTTCGCCAGAATAGGACCCCACTTTGTCTAATAAGGGATAATGTGGCTTTTACACAGTTTATCCTCATTATGTGCGTTTAATTTAATAGAGGGATAGTGCTTAAGATACGCAAGAGAAATTTCAGGGAGGAAAGGTCAAATGGAGACTCTTACGGAAGATTTAAGGATTGTACAAAGGAGGCGTTTGTTGAACCAGCGAGAAAATTGTGGGTTTGTCGCCGAGGCATACCTAGCGCGATGCCGTCAATGTCTTTTCTCTGACGAGGAGGAAATCTTCTCAATACGGGATCAGAAGGAAAGTGTATGCTTAGCCGAAAAGGGCCCATAGAACTCATCATTATGAACCACTTTTACTATGGAACCAACTCTGAAATCGCGAAAAAAAATCAGCTGTTCCATAGAAAATTGTCAACAACACGATTTTTGCGTTAGTTCCATAGTAAAAGTTGTTCGTAATTATGAGTACTATGAACTCTTTTCGCCCTAGCATATTTTTCTTTTCTTAAAACCCTGTGTAGAAAGATAGGCAGGCTTATTGCTCTCGAGGTCTACTGTCCGCAGAACGAGTTGTAGGTAAGTATGTAATGCAGTGGTGGATTTACCAGCAGGCTGAGTAGGCTGGAGCCTAGGGCGGCAGATTTCAGGGGCGGCAAATTCTGGGGCAAGCTTTTTTAATTTCGGACATGATTTCTGAAAGAAAGTATTATTGTGAGCAGGGACGGGGGACGGGGCTAGTGTATCGAATTGTTTAGGTCGGTAGGGGCGGCAAAATATTGAATAGCCTACGGGCGGCAAATGTGTAAATCCGCCACTGATGTAATGGATTGATTACACGTAACGATTACAATAGCAAGACAGTGTCCTCGTTGGAGTACTCAGTTTGTATAAACAGGTTGACGAGGCTAGGCGAGAAATAAGAGGCCCGTTTTGACGTTTGTCATTGCGACGTAACTAGTGATGTAACCATTACGACTCGGTACTCGATACTCACGATAAATCAATTCAAGTTCGTATGAGTATTTGATCGATTTGATTTAGTATTGTAAAGTACATTGGATTAAAGTTACGATTCGAAAATTTAACTTAAACTTGAATATTATAGGTATATTGAAATGATACGAATCACAAAAAAACAAGAAAAAACGAAAGTAATTGAATCTTCATTCAATAATTTTCTTCGGATGATGAGCCAAAATCGTCAGTTGAGCTATCGTCCATTCAATAATTAATTGGTTACAAGTTACAACACTAATATTTGAAAAAAGAAGACTGAGAACGTAACTGTTTTTGAGAGTTTCGTTATAATTTGACATTACATGCTGCCATAAAGTATGCGCGAAAAGCGTTCCAAGTTACATTCTACGGTCTTTCTCAAGTGTCAAAACGGGCCTCTTATTTTGTGACGACTACAGTAGTAAGTTAAGAACGAACGATAGTAACTGGCTGCGTGTTACCTTCAACGAAAAAGGTCCGCGAATGTATGATTGGCTGCTGCTACGAGTATGAGGCTGACCGCCGATACGGCTTCACCGTTTTTGGATTGCGAGGAGTCATTAGTTTCCTATTTGTAACCAGTAGGCCTAGCAACTTAACCTAGCCCTTAGGCCTTGCTTGGCCTAGTAACTTCTGCCGTAAAATTGTAGTGTATCGATATAAAAGTGTACGCCATTTACGCTCGTGAAGAGCTCCTCTGACGGGCGTAAATGGCGTACACTTTTCTATCGAATAACATGCTTACGTCACAAGTTATGCTAGGCTTAGCTACTGTACTGTGTAATAGACATAAAGTTAATGTACGTTTTGCAGTCAGTTTTTTGAGTTAATGTAATATTGATCATGATGTCGCGTGGCGTTATATGTTGCCAATAAAACTGTCATAAACTTTGCAATAATAACCGTAAAAAAATAGAAAGGTCGGGAAATTTACGGCGACGGTATAGACAACGCGCGACGGTATGGCTTACCATCAGGCGGCCAGTCTGTTTACCACCTACGGCATAAACAAAACATGGCCATTGTAGTGCCACCATAAATAGGTGTGAATCGCATGCAATCTAAAAACCAATCAGTTGGCAGTCTCATTATTTTTTATAGCCCTAGTCCTAGAGACGTCATTTTGCTGTTATTATTATTATTTATATAATTGAGTAAAGATAAAGAGTTATTGTATTGTGTGGAGTGAGGAGAGGAGCAAACCGCTCCCCTATCCATAGTTATCCATACCGGCCAACTTCTAATACACACGCCATAATAAAATTGATGACCTGTTTGGCTCAGCGGTAATAATATACGCCGTATAAGCCAGAGGCCCCGAGTTCGATTCCTGGCCAGACAGATGTTTGAATGATGAATTTAAATATCTGGGTCTGGGTGTTAGTTGTCCTTGTCTTTGTGTGTTCCATGGTATCCCCGATACGGTAACCTAGTGGGGCTATGAGTGTGAAACGTTATTTTATTATTTTTTATAATAAATCGACCTACGTTGAACAGCGCAGATGGTGGATCCGATCCACTGGGTCAGAATGACACCCTGACTTCTCAGTCACGTAGTAACGTGCTCACTTTAGACGGGAGGCAATTGGCAGGTGCTCTGAGTTGAACATAATCATAGGGGGGACGTGCGAAAATTCGGCCTTCGGTACTACAGAGAACAAACTGTACCAGGACCATACGCGAGCTCTTATCGCAAGCCTAAATTGCATCGCTCTGTTTTTCGTCTTGCTCTGTCAGCTAGAGAAGAAACAAGACAAAGCTAACGAGACTCAGTTCAGGCTGTACTAAGAGTTCGCCGTACGGCGTCAGCTTTTAAATTGTCCCCATTCTTTTCACAGATATCAAAGTTAAAAGCGATCAAGATTAGGTTCACCCCAGCTGCAATTCCATAATCACAAACGCTATAGAAAACTAACACAATGTTTGAGAATGACAGTTCTGTAAAATAATATAGAATCTACAAATAGATTATATAAATGTCCCATACATTGTCTTAATTTTTTACGCGCATAGATTGCAACTTGGCTAGTGGGGCGGATTAGAGATATTAAGTTTAGTTTAGATAAAAGAATCGACACTGTAAAATACTAAAACTTGTCTCACCGATCGCTGGAACGATGTCCGATGGTCTGTTTATTTATATATGAATTCGACTATTCTATTTCTGTGTACTAGAAATTTCACGTGACTGAGAAAAACGCAGGCCAAAGGTACTCGAAATATTCTTTAAATACAAAAGCTAGTTTCATTAGATGAAATGTGTAGAAAGACCTGAGCAGAATAGGAAAACTCTCAGCTTGAAAGATAACAGCAAACGACACAGCAAAGTGGTGTACTTCAAAACGTGCTTCAGAGCTTCACGACCTCATTCTACCATCCCCTTTCCACTACAGGACAAGTAGAAAGACGTCATACTAAAATTTACTCCGTGGATTTTCCTTGGATTCGTACGAAACGTTCTGAATCTAGGTTTCTGATCCGTACTGCCAGGAAATGGAAAATACAACCGGCTTCATTGTTTCCTGAGAGATACAATCTTAGACTTTCAGAGTGAATAGCTATCTTTTAGGTCTGCGTGCTTCATCTTCGACCACATTGTCGCTTAGCAACAGGCGACTTGGTGGTCAAACGCGGACTTATTGGTGATAAAAAAGCTAGTAGAGGAGACCAACCAAAACCTACACTGGGTTGTAGCGCCGCAGGTAAAGAAAAGTTTCATTATGGTCAGGCATTATCATTAGGGTCATTAGGTTAGGGTCAGCTATAGTTATGTGATTTTGATAATAGTTCTCAACCATCAAATTTCAAAATTCTTTATCACTAGACGATGCCCGGAACTTCTTCCCGGTGCGCTGCTGCTCGGGCTTCGGCCTCGCAGGGTAGATCTTCGGTCTATCCTGCGATAGATGCGAGCCCACTCTACGAGGCTTTTTTTTATTCAGTTATAAGCTTGCGTTTGACCGCCATCTCGCCTGATGGTAAGCAATGATGCGGTCTACAATGGAGCACGCTTGCCTAGAAGGAACCGATTCACTCGCGACTTGAAGACACCCAAATTGTATCTATCGGGAAACACCCACTCGGGCAAAGTATTCCACACTCTGGCAGTGCGCACAATAAAAGTGGAAGTGGAGGCTTTTTTGTATATTATGACATGTCGAGTGCGAAAGTGATAGAGCGATTCTGTGACGGTCAGTGCTAAAAAGATTCACGTCCTAGTTTGGACAGTTGGGGGTGGTTAGGGTTACATAACCCAACTACGAGTAGAATGGGTAAAACTTCGTGCCATTAGGAGATAAGTTTGTATAGGCCGAGTGGCTACCCCTGGCGTCAGAGTTTTTAGGCCACCTAAAGTACCATTGGTGTATTTACCTTACAATCAGGCGAATGACTCTCGTCTCGTCGCTAACTCGTATAAAAAACGAACGGTGATAAAATACTGTAGTAGTTCGCGTTAATCAATGAAAACTAAAATAACCAGTTAGGGTGCCTCAAGGTCGCCTCGGGGAAGCAATGTCGGAGTAATTTGCGGATGCCCTCGTGTAGACTAGTTGGCTTTTTGGAGACGACGGGGAAATTTTCAAAGGATTTAAAGACCGAGCGAGTACCCTTGGTTCGGTTTCGATACGTTTTAGTTTTTTGTATAGGAGTACTTCTGGGTTATACAGGGTTATTCATAAAGGGTATGCTAAGCCGAAAAGGGCTCATAGTGATCATCATTATGAATAACTTTTACTATGGGACCAACTCGAAATTCGCGAAAAAAAAAACAGCTGTTCCATACATTTTGTCGAGTGTCATTGACATTTTTCTATTAGTAGGGGAGCCCACGATGCTAAATGGGGATATCATCGAGCGTCATAGAGACCTATTGGGTTGCAAAGCTTAGATGATAAGAAGAAAAAATGTTAAGTGATATACACCTTTTCATCGCTGGGGGAAGCGGCTATAGATTTTTAAATATGTAAAAAAAAACTATTGCATGGGCATCTTCGAGCGCGTCAGATATTGATAGCATCAATGCCTTACGTATTTTTAATAATGTACGTATGTTAATCTGATCGTTTGCATGATGCGGATGGTTGTATGTAAGGGTTGAAAATGAAAAAAAAATAAAATTAATCAAGCGCGTCAGATTTTCTAAGGGAGTGTTAAGTGCACCAAAAAATAGCTCTCATTCACTAATCTGACGATTTCGATGGGACGCAAACTCGCGGCCATTTTCATAATGTGCAAAAAAAATTCGCCATTTTGAAATACTCAAGCGCGTCAGATTAAGATATATAATGGTTCATCTTTATGTTCTAAACGTACTGTTTCATAATCTGACGATTATCTAGAGGAATTCGCCTGATCTGACAAAAAAAAATTAGAAAATCGGTTCACCCTAAAGGTCATCCCTGCAACTTCCCGCTAATTCCATTCTTGGGCGCTTAAAATTGTACTTTTTGAGCTCAAAATATATTTTATGTGATATTTTGAGCTCGCTGAGTTCAAAGAAATAATATTTCTATGCATTAGCTCTTCTAGCTCAATAGTCAGATAGAAGTTTCATAGAACACTATTTTTGGAATTTTCAAACCGCAATAACTTTTGAATGGATCAAGCAATTTTCACGCAGTTGGCGGCATTCGATGAAGTTTTAATTGATCGAACCAAAAATTTCGGAGTAATCCCGAAAAAACACTTTTTCGGGTTTCTTTCGTTCACGATATCTCTCGAACGAATCAACCGATTTTGACCAGCTTGATGGCGATCGACGTGATTTTTTAAGCTCAAGAGCGGATTAGTTTTTGAAGTTGATCGATAAAGCCGTTTAAAAGTTATTCCAAAAAACCACTTAAAAAAAAAAAAAATTTTTTTTGAGATTTTCCAAAATTTCTCAAAATCTATCGGTCCGAATCGGTTCAAATTCACAGGAAATCTAATTTTGAGGAAACTCTTTAGAACGCCGTTTAGTAGATTCCGATCGGTTTAGTCGTTCAAAAGTTATAAGCGAGTCACATAGTCACACACACACACACATACATACAGACATCGAAACAGGAGCATGTGTTTCGGAGCTATTTCCCGAAACTTCCGGTGCATTGTCATGTTCCACTACACTTTGCTCTTGTAAATACTGAAAGTCTCGTGGTATTTTAATTGCAGTAAATAATTTATAGCACTGTGCGTGATATAAATCATTTAATGATGATTCCATCGACAATTTCGAGGTTATCAAAATATGTTCCTCGAGATTTTCGGAAAACCGGCTTGCTACGACGATATTCCAAAATATTTACACATTTTTTTAATGTTTCTACTGTAAATTTAATTGTTTTTTGTAAGGTAGGTACTTTCACCACAAAATACACATTTTAAATTAATATCACTCATATTAAATATTTATAAACTTTAATTCACTATATACATACTCGTAATATTACAATATTTAGCAAAAAGAGCCGAAACGTTGGAAACACGTTGTAAACAGTATGCCACGAACGAGTCTTTATGATCAGCTGTGATGGCGTCATGGCAGCAGAAACCAGAGTGGGGACGGAGTGAGAGAGTAATAGATAGAGAAAGAGTGAGAGAGGAATAGAAACGCGGAGAAGGAAATGTAGGCATCACGCAGCTCCACGCATTTAACTTTATCGACAAATTTTTGTTATTTCGGCTTGCGGAAATCATCAGATTATATATTATTCGTTATTCTTGAATTATTTCCTTTAAAACGAAAAAAAATTTAGCTACGCTCGAGAATGTCTAGATGACGTTTTTTTTTTACAACTTTGCTGCCCTCCCCTTTCTTTACGTCACTCTCAAATTGTCAGATTAGTGAAATATACACTTTTTAGGATGTAATTAACTACCTTACCTTAATCTGACGCGCTCGAGAATTTCTGATGGTCAATTTTTTTTTACTAATCTGATCCTGCATCCTTCACGGGCGGCCTTATATTTGGGCCTCATGTTTGGTGGAGGTACTTAACCGGGTACAAGGTATCCCCCTGTATATCAATCTGCCGCGCTTTAGCACAACACGAAATCCCCGCTTGGGCTCCCCTACTATATGGAACAGCTGTTTTTTTTTCGCGAATTTCGAGTTGGAGCCGTAAAAGTTGTTCGTAATGATGAGTACTTTACCCTTTTCGGCTTAGCATACCCTTTATGAATAACTCTATAAGGATACACTGATGAAAACCTCAGTCTTTTGTTACCATAGTTGTCTACATAGTAAATGGGCCGCCTGATGGTAAGCAATCACCGTTGCTTATAGAAACCAGTGGGCCTAGCACAACTTTGACGTAAAAATACGTAGCGAGTATTCGATAGAAAAGTGTACGACATTTACACCCGTCAGGAGCACACTTGACAGTCGTGAATGGCGTACACTTTTCTATCGAAAACTCGCTACGTATTTTTACGTCAAAGTTGTGCTAGCCCCACTGTACGCTAATAATAATAACGAAGGCGACCGATTTAAGAATATTAATAGCCCTTTTAAGAACCTTGTATTGTAGTTTTTTGGAAAAACTGTGGGTGACAGCTCGAAACGTAACCGTCGGGTGTAGCTAGTATTAATAATTATAGAAATACATACTTATCTACCAAACTTACAAATACAGGGTTATTCATAAAGGGTATGCTAAGCCGAAAAGGGCGCATAGTATAAAATAGTATAGAAAATTGTCAATGACACTCAACAAAATGTAAGGAACAGCTGATTTTTTTTTTGCGAATTTCGGGTTGGTCCCATAGTAAAAGTTGTTCATAATGATGAGTACTATGAGACCCTTTCGGCTTGGCATACCCTTTATGAATAACCCTATATATTGTCCTACTTATGAGATGTAATTTATTATATAATCTAAAATATCAATAAATACACTTAGCCATTTAGAGTACAGTGCTTTGCATCAAACTACAGTGAGAACATTAAAAGCTATTATTACCAAATATCACCAAAACAACTTCTACTAAAATTATAACATTTAATGAAGAAGAAACCTGTAACACAATGATATGATATGATTATAAAAAAATCTGTAAAAGAAATTGACAAAAAGTATAAAACGCTGAAAAAAGTACCAATTAAAATCAAGATAAGTGCTTAAAATTTTCTGAAAACAGCTTTCAGCTTTTTAGTTTAACGGGAAATCAGAAAGTAGCTCAAAATTCACTAACAAGATTTTTCCTATGCAACCAAATTAACAAATAAAAGCTTGTAATAATATCGAGAAAGAGTGCCTACAAGTGCAAACGAGAATCTCCAAAAAAAGCTACAAGAGAGAATACAAAAATAAAAAGAAGCTACAACAAAAATAAAACCATTGCGCCTGTTTGAGTCATCCAACTACGGATCGGACTCCGTCCATCACCTTCCCCAGCACATCCACGCCTCTAGACTCAATTAAATAAAAACTGCTAAGAAGTGCAAACAAAAATCTCTAAATAAATAATAAGCTACAATAATAATAAAAACTTGGCAAAAAAAAAAAACTTGCCAAAACCCGCACTTGGCCAGTGTGGTGGAATACGGCCTAATCACCCTTCGAGGGTAGACCTGTATCCCAGCAGTGGGAGGATTAAAAGGTTGCATATGAATGAATAATAAAAACATTGTGCCTGTAATAAAAAAATAAAGAGTGCCTACATGTGCAAATGAGAATCTCCAAAAAAAGCTACAAGAGTGAATACAATAATAAAAGGAAGCAACAAGAATAATAAAAACTTTGTGCCTGTTTGAGCCATCCAACTACGGATCGGACTCCGTTCATCACCTCCCCGGCACATTCACACTCATGGTCTCAAAAGAAAAACTGCCTATGAGTGCAAACAAAAAGAAAGCTGCAACAATATTAAAATCTTTATGCCTGTTTCAGCCATCCCACCACAGATCGGACTCCATCTGTCACCTCCCCCGGCACGTCCACGCTCGTGGCTTGATGAAAGAAAAACGGCCTACGAGTGCAAAAATCTTCAAATAGATAAAAAGCTACAACAATAATAAAAACTTTGTGCCTGTAATAAGAAAATAAACAGTGCGTCCAAAAAAAGCTGCAAGAGCGTATACAAAAATGGTAAAATCTTCGTGCCTGTTTGAGCCATCCAACCACGGATCGGACTCCGTCCGTCACCTCCCCCGGCACGTCCACGCTCGTGGACTCGATGAGGGAGCTCCAGCGGGAGCGGAGCGCCGCCTGCGCCGCAAACGATGCCATCGCTCGTCCACACTTCACTATAACCATGGTTGGTTACTATTGTGCTAACTACATGTTATGTCAACTAGGTGTGTAGATAGTTTTGTATAATAGGCTTTTATTGGTCATGTTTTTGTCTCGTACATTCTGTTTCTTAGTAGCATCAATACAATTTTTTATTTAAAAGTCTTACAAGAGTACAAAATAGTAAACTCTACAACTTAGTATTTTTTTTAAAGTTACTTCGTTTTTTCATTTGTATTATTTTTTGGCAATTTTTACATCTTGGTAATTTAATTAAAAGATATTTTTTTTTACTAAAAATATTTTTTATTTACTTATTTATTTTAAGCCTTAATTATTTAAATTTTAATTTTGGCACAGGTAGAAGTTTATGCTAATAGTAGGTAACCAGATTCATTCAGAAAATAATATATTTTAAGAGGGTTTTTAAAGAATTATGATGCATGAAATAGTTGTCTAATAGATTCTAAATTTATTGCCAAAAAGTCATGATAGTCAAGGTGATGTAATTTATACTTCGACTGAATATTATAATGATTACTATCAATCATTTTTAATCTCATGAGTTTTTTTAGCCGATGTTCATCTTGTTTTACATAACATCAAGGCAAATTCCAAGGCTTGTGGAATTTCTAGGTCATACAGTCTCACAGAATTTGAACACAAGTGCACTGTCCTAACTGTGACAAACACACTGGCCACTTTCACTAAAACACAGAAAAAAAAACACAAAACTAGTTCAAGGCCTCATCGTGGCCTATTTTTTTTTTGGCACAGTGGTGAAAATCATTAACTGCACTGTGGAAAGTTTTTAGTGTATTGAGAAAAAAATCTGCTTTCGTTTGACGATTGCATTGAGCTCAGAAACTAGGTAACTGGGTCTTTAAATGCTGCACAACGTATGATAATGAAATACAGCTAGGTCTAGGTACTTTTAACATCTATTTTTGGTAGCTACACTATTTATTTTACAATCAGCGTATGTGCTACAACTATTACTGACAACAACTGCTCTGTTATGTTTTGACGTACGTAATCTTTTATCAGTGATGCATTTCCTTTCCTCTCAGCAGAGGGGCAGCGCTAAAATTTAATAATATCGGGAAATAACGATTTTCAGTAAACTTACCCCAAAGCGGTGCCGGTTCTTGAATGAAACACTAGCTATATAAGAATAAAGGATAATATTTTGAGTCACTTCTTACATAAATGCCGCTTTTGCGGTATTAATTACAATTTTAGCTAAAATTTAATTTTTACTAAATGTTTCAACGCACAGCCCATGAACGGAATTTCTAAGACTGCCTGTCAACTCTCAAAGACTCAAAGTACTCAAAGTCAAATTTGTAATAAAGTCAATCTATCAACTGTCAATGTCAACAAAATGTCTTACTCAACTGGAAACATTGTAAATAATACCTATTTACCTTAAATTTATTACTGAGCTATTTACAATGTTTCCAGTTCAGTTTGTAATATTATTTGTAAATTACGTTTTATTTTACAAAAAACACGAGGTTGAAAAATGAAGTACAAAGTAATTTTTAAATATTTTTATTGCTAGTGCTAGGTATTGTCTTTCAATCATCATCATCAAATCTTTACCACGGACATTTAAAAGAGTAATCAGTCTCAGCATCATACCAATCCATCAGTTTTCCGTTGTTCCATATAAAAGTTCCTTTTAAATTAGGAGAAGCGTCCAAAATAGCGTATAAAATAACTTTAGCAGCTTCGTCTGGCTCTGTCTTTCCAGTTCCAACGGCCATGTCAGTTTTCACGTGTCCAGGATGAACTGCATTTATTGAAATGTTGGGATACTTCTTTTGTAGTATCTTGGTTAGAGCAGTGACTGCGATTTTAGAAACTCTGTGCTCTGCGTGCTTTCCATCATCAGCGAAATCCTTCTTGTCAAACGTTCCGTTTCGCACATTGCTTAGATACTTGTCCACAAACAGGTTTAGCTGTTCCAAGGTCAAATCAGGGTTTAAAAGAACTTTGAGCCAAGTTTTATTTTTCAAATTGGATAAATGGCCGCATGCACTTGATACATTCACTACCCTGGCTCCATCTCTGAGTAAGGGGAATAAATGCTTTTCAATAGTGAGAAGGCTTCTGTAATTTGTATCGATATTCCTTTTTGCCGATTCATAAGTGGGATAAATTTGGTCATATTCCAAAATGCCAGCATTATTCACAAGCACATCGAATCCTCCATGTTTGTTTTTAATAAATTCAGCCAGTTTTTCGATGCTTTCGTCATCTGTGACGTCGAGTTGGTGAAATTGTGGTTTCAGTCCAATTTTGTTGAGTTCGCTCACTGCATTTAGTCCAAGGTCTTCATTTCTTGCTGTGAGGTAGACGGTTCCTTCGAATTTCTGGCAGAGTCCTTTGACGACCGCGAATCCTAGGCCTTTGTTGGAACCAGTGACTATAGCAACTTTTCCCGCCATTTTGCGACACGTCCGGCGCGCGATAGAGTTCGAGTTTGAATGATGAATTAAATAATAAAATGAAAGTAGGTAATGGAAAGTTTTTGTTTAAACACAGCGTGATTCACACGTTATCACATGGACGTATAATAATAATACACTTCTCTGTGTTATCATGATATTTAAATAAAAGTAAAGCTGTCTTCGTATTTTGTTTTATTGTAATAATGTTACTTTTGTTTACCCACGTAAAAAGTTCGAAAAAGGAAGGAGTTTTTATGAATGAAGTCTAGTGAATTAAAACATTTTTTTTTTTACAGAGAAATTAAGAGGTTCAGCTGGGCTTCAAAGCTTCAAACAAAGCCGTATAAGTTTAGAAAAAGCAGATACCTACTCTAAGGTAGAATAAGTTCTGAACTTTGTAACTGCTACCAAACCTGAAACAGCAAAAAAATCTGTTGCCCCATACCTATTTATTATAGCACCTGTTTTCCATACATTTAACTGTTTATCTGTCCATACTTAGGTTTATTTGTTTATGAGTTCAATGGTTCTTTCTTGCAATTTTAGACTTGATAAACATATATCGATAAGTAAGGATTTTCGACTTGGACCCCACCCGGACTTTCAGAGGTTCTCTTCAGAGGTTTCTTCTTTCTATACTATACAATTTACATGCGCACCTCCTCCTCCTCAAATCGTACTCCTCATGTCTGAGGGTCATGACCACCACCTCCAGATAGTTTCTCTCTCACGATGTTGCGCCAACGTTTCCTGTCTTCAGCAATGTATAGAGCATCGTAGACCGAGGTGTCGAGAGCGGTGCGAATCTGATCAGACCAACGTATCGGGCTGCGGCCACGTGACCTCTTGCCGTCGACTTTCCCTGTCAGTGACAGGCTGTCACCATTAACTTCTCCAGGTTGTTGTGACCTTGAGTTGTCTTAATAAGGATACGTTAGTACGATGTACTGTCCAAGGTACATACGCACAAACTTAGGTATTTATAATTATGACAGAACTGACCGTATCGCCATATACTTTTAAACCTAGAGATAAAAATGTTACTCACAAAATGTGATAACTTCTATATTGGTTCCGAATTATCTTGTTTTGTTTATATTGTAGTATCTCCGCAACCGAACTCAAAGTGAAATAAATAAAAATAAACGAATAAAATATTTACAAATACCTATTACCTACCTACTTACCTATCTACATAATAGCTAGCAGCGGCGACCTTACCCTGCAGCAGCAGGTCTTTGCGAGGCCCTTTGTCCTCCGTGAAAAGTATTTGATGCGAAAGTAGGTTTGGTTTAGGTAGGTATTTGTCATGTTTGACGAGAAATGCTAGTTATATAATACAATAAAAAAAAAGTTTTAAAATATTTTACAATGAAAGATTTACAAAATTAACAAATACAGATATGATAAAATTTTAAAATTGATGTTTGTGGTCTTTCATAAGATTAAAAAAAGATTTAGTAAAAAAATTCTTATGTTTTTTACTAAATCTTTTTTTTTTGGTTGTTGCGCCAAAAAAAACAATACATTCCAGTATTTCCAGTCCTATTAGGTTAAAATTATATAATTTTTAAAATTATGTCAATGAATTACAATAAAAAATTACTTTGGCCTAGGTTTCAGACTTGGACACGAGCGAAGCTTGGTTTTTGACCTCGCACATATAAATATTTAGCCAAATCGGTTCCGCCGTTCTCAAGCAACGCGTAAAAAGGACCAGCATTTAATTTTTATTACAGAGATGTACATTACTTAAACACTTACGTCATAAAATAAGTATTAAATCCAAGGCTCAGATCAGTAACAATGAGACCTACTTATCTATAAAATTCGGTGAGGGAGCCACCATCGTTTTTTCTTTACAAAACCGATAATCGTCTTGAAGAAATTTTAGTTTCCCAATTTAGTCACCTCTGCAGTGGGACTGGTAGCGCTGTTCTAATAAATTGATATGCAAATGCTGTAAGTAATTCGAGCAAGCACGTGATTGTTTGTTTGTACATCGAAGTGGCAATACTGGAAAAGACAATCGTTTTGACCCGATTACCCATAAAAGGTAATGATCTAAAAAAGAGACAAAAAAAAGAAAAAAATTATTAAAATGAAAAAATGTCAATGTCACTCGACATGAAGTTTGGAACAGCGATTTTTTTTCTAGATTTCCGGGTTAGTCCCATACTAAATAATTATGTTCATAATGATGAGTAGGTACCTACTATGAGCCCTTTTCAGCTTAGCATACCCTTTTTTATAACCCTGTGGTTGGTAAATCTTGATGGTCAAAATCCATAATAAAGTAATAAGTAAACTAACTGTACCACGCGGTTTCACTCGCCTCGATGAGATTTATGATTAATTATGTTATGTATTGAGAATGAGAAGTAGCCAGTAGGTAACATTACCTAAGTAATAGGCATGACGACAGTATCAAAAAATCGCCGATTCAATGCTTTCAGGGGACTAGCCAGATTAAAAAAAATTAAAACACATGTTTAGTTTTATTTTTAAAAAACAGATTATTAAGATTTTCAATAAATTAAAACATTAAAATACAGCAATCGGCCATCTTGTCAGAAACAACAATCACAGCGTATCACGTCACGCTTCAGTGAACTCAGGTCATCCGCCGCTCATCACGCATAGACACAATGACATGTTTACTAGCCGTGACGTCAAATCGACGCCATGACAAAAGCAAGCTGTTTTCGGGCACTGTTGAAAAAATATGTGAAAAATGGCTTCAAACTTCGTTAAACTTAAGTTTATTACCGAAATAAAGGCTTTTTTGTAAATAGTAAATGTGTACTCACATTATGGAAGAGGATTTTAAAATCTTTCGTCACGCCTATCTGAGATCAGTGTATCTAGCACAACTTTGACGTTAACTTACGTAGGTAGCGAGTTTTCGATAGAAAAGTGTACGCCATTTACGCCCGTCAGTGCGCTGTTGACAGGCGTAAATTGCATACACTTTTCTATCGAAAACTCGCTACGTAAATTTACGTCGTAGTTGTGCTAGGCCTACTGAGTTCCACAGCATATTATAAACGTAAGATAAAAAAACACGAAACGCTGTGTAAAAACCCCTACCCTATTAATAAAAAAAATATCTACTTAACTATTTATATCTAACCTAACTATCTATATATAAACTATGTATTATTAGCTATATTTAAATTTTCCGATTGCTAACGTTAATCTACTGTTTTGGCCAAGTGATTGTCTAGTGGGAAAACCTTGCGTTGTGATCGTAGAACCTAAGTTACGAATAAGTATGAGCAACCGAGCTGCCTGAATAGATTTCCTAACAAATTGACTTGCTCTAAGCTACAAGATTCCTACTACGTAAGTTATATAGGGTTATTCATAAAGGGTATGCTAGGTTTTAACCCTTAACTATTTATGTCTTAGTATTCCTAATGTAAAATTGACTTAAATAATTATCAAATATGATACGAAATATATTCTAAATTATAGTTTTGGACTAGTTTCAAGCCTAATAAGTTCAGAACAATATTTTACTAAGACTTTACTAAGATTTTACACCAAATATTTTTTTGTTATTTATTTTATGGTTTTTATGTATTATGTTTGTATGTATTTGTACACATAAATTGTTGGCTATGGCCCCGCCCCTCCACCGCGGTAAGCAATGTGTTTCGGCCCAGACTGGATACACTCTTCCGTTTTTACGTGTACAAATACACACCTCTGTGTGTTCCTAACATTAGAGCGCCTGACTTAAACGTCGTTATCATATTCAACTATCATATTCAACATATTTGAATATTATAACAACCCAAAAGCTAAGAGAAGAGGACATAATCTTTTGGCAAATGTCAGTCAGTCTGTCAGTCATTACATACTTCATCTTTTACCTTTCACACATTTATTCTTCAAAGAGCTTACTCATTACCTTAAGGTAATGAATCTGGTCCCGGAAGAACGAATGCAATCCCTTTCGAACCCTACCTAACCACCTAACTGCCTAACGCAATATAGCGACTGCAGTGAACAACCAACTAGAATATCGTTTTATTCTGAAGTTAGCGCGTAAATACATACTCTGGAACCTTTATCTAAAAGCATCTAATTAGACACCCAAGTCTAACACATAGTGTGATAAAGATGAATGTAACTCTCCCGTTACCATCTCAAGTCGTCAGTCTCAGATAGAACTTTCTATCAGTAGACTAAATGAAGAAGACTAATAATTAAGAAACCATCGGCATAATGAGGTGCCTGTCATCCCGTTGGAATCAAGGGTAACCTCGGAAACATAGTTCCATGCTTAGGTTAGATAATTAATAGTAAGGTACTTTCCGTGGAAGCCTTTAGTATCTTACGAAGACAACCAACAATTACTAAACCATAGACATAAGAGGTGCCTGTCATCCCGTTGGAGTCAAGGGTAACCTCGGAGATATCGCTCCATGTTACAGCTCAGATAATTATCAGCAAAAGGATCTTTCCATAGAAACCTTCGATAAAAGTAGTGTGTAAAGAAAGATCATCGTTGACCTTCGAATTGAAGAGGTAAATTGACTTAAATGTCATCGTGTCGATTCAGAACCTATGTTCCATTAAATGTAAGACTTGGTGAGTCAAAATATAATATGTAAGACTTGGTGAGTCAAAATATTATAATATGTAAGACTTGGTGAGTCAAACATCACGTAATTTCACGTTATGTAAATAATATTAAAATAGTAAAGAGACTTCCGATCTACTTTACATTTATTCGTATATTAAATAGTTACTCGTCAAACTATAGTTGGCCGCTCATCTGACAGCAACTATTGTCAACCATTCGAGATAGTTCGTATAACTTCGAATGGCTAACATGGCAAACTGGTCGGCTGTCCGATTTACTTTAATTGTAGGCATTCATAATAGATTCGGCAAACTGATCGGCTGTCCGATTTACTTTAATCGTAAGCATGTATATCCTATAATAGATTCGGCAATCTGATCGGCTGTCCGATTTACTTTAATCGTAAACGTATTTATTTTACAGTAGATTCTACAGACTGATCGGCTGTCTGATTTACTTGATTTGACCAAGACTTAAATAAGACTTGACTAAGCTTAACCTTAACTAAGACTCTGCTAATAACATATCAATCGGGAATCGAACCCGCGACCTAAACATAAACGTAATCGTGTATACGCTATAGTAGATCCTACTAACGCCCAGACTCTAATAACATATCAGTCGGGAATCGAACCCGCGACCTAACATAAACGTAATAGTGTATACGCTATAGTAGATCCTACTAACGCCCAGACTCTAATAACATATCAGTCGGGAATCGAACCCACGACCTAGCATAAACGTAATAGTGTATACGCTATAGTAGATCCTACTAACGCCCAGACTCAGAACAGGTACTCAAATTCATCACTCAATAACCGTCGGATCAGGAATCCAACCCGGGACCTCCGGCCCATAGGATGAACACAATACCACCGTTTATACCGTTTACATTTATTTTATTATTTACTGCACCAAACTGAGCTAGCTTGAACTATTTTATTTTATTTTATTCTGATTTTACTTTGTTTGATTTAATCTAATTTTATTTTATATTAATATAATCTGATTTTACTTTATTTGATTTAACTCTATTTAATTTATTTAGTTTGATTTAATTTGATTTGATTTTATTTTATATTAATTTAAACTAATTTCACTATATTTGATTTAATTCGATTTTATTTTATTTAGTTCGATTTTATTTGATTAAGCTATTTTGTTTTATTTTTAATTTAATCTAATTTTACTTTATTTGATTTAATTCGATTTTATTTTATTTAGTTCGATTTTATTTGATTTAATTTTATTTTATTTTAATTTAATCTAATTTCACTTTATTTGGTTCAAGTCTAATTTATTTTATTTTATTCACGAATATTGTTTATTAAGCATGTCATCCTGCTCTAAGTATTTTACACAATTAACACACACAACGCGATACGTCCTGAAAACAAACACCGAAAAGATTCTAAACAAACACACATGCACAAGGAATAAATTCAATTAAATAAATGGAGTCAAATAATCTCAGGTAAGTAAGCTCCCCGTCGGCAGGAACAGGCCCTTATGAAAACACATCCTAAAACACAAAAGGTCACAAGTATCTTCAGTCAGTGACTAAGACTATGTCCTAATCGCTCCTTGTTTTGTATTTACTTAATAGCAGACAAGTACCATAGATTTATTACTGTGACATGTTTTATTACCTTTATTATTATGACATGTTTTATTCTCTATATTTATTGTGACATGTTTTATTACTCTCGTAGTGACATGTTTTATCTTTTATATTTTTTAATTATTGTGACGTGATTTATTACTCTTCTAATATTAGGACATGTTTTATTATTGTACAAAGTTGACTTTACCAAATGTTGTAAATAGCATCCTACGGTATGAATAAAATGAATTGAATTGAATTGATAAAGCTACGACGACGTCTTTTAAATAATCTAGTAAATTGTGGTACTATATTAATAGGTACTACCTTGTTGTCGGACCGAAAGGAAGTCCAAGATCAACCATCAACGATGTTTATGATCTTTGCTTAAAATACACGATCATAAATCAAAACTATTGATCAATATCCATAACCAAACCTCCATCTTTAGTGGCCCCCATCATTACGTTATGAATTTAACTTTCAAACTATTTTAAAATGATCCCTGAATTCCAAAACAATGTATTCACTGATATGGAAGTACACATAGTTAAAATGCGCACAAGAACTCCTCAAGATATTCTAAGGTCACTCACCCCGTGCGGCGTTCTCTTACGACACGGCGACTCGACGCAATACTTACCACGTTGCAGTTCCATCAAACCTTTTAAAAGTTCGGCAGTCCATCTTAGAATCCTTATCTGGCAACTCCCGACGGCTGGAACATCGCTTACCTATCTTCTTTTCTACCTGTACTTATTGAATCACACCTAAATACCTATTCATAAACTTTGAAAAAACTACCGAAAATACAAAACAAGAACATGGCCGATTTCCAAAGTCGCCCGACGCTGTCTGTCCCCATTCGTTCCAAGCTCTGCTTAACCATCCGTCGACGACCAATCACAATCACATATTCTCCAATGCTCCCCTATGATTGGACGCTCGACCAACACGCCACCTCGCGCCTTACGTTTCTGGATTTCAAACCAGGTATTAATAATTGACGCGTTTATTCATTTTCTCCCTGTGTCTGAGATCTATCCACTAATGTGATATTTGCGATTGAGATAACTAATTGATTTATTGTTTTGTAATAACCATGTACTCATTTTTAAATAAGAATGTTTCTTTATTTGAACTTTTATAATGAATACCTTTTTGGCTAGAGTACCTGCTTCTGAGCATCCTGCCGTGTTATCTTATTTATTGTTGATTTAAGGTTTTAGTTTATAATAATAAGACGTAACAATTCCTTATTATAATAATAATGTATTTTCCGATCTTCGCTAAAGCTCAATACCTAATATTACTAAAGTATGAAAAATAACGTATCTTAATTACTTCCTAGTAACCAAACACGTCGCTATTGCAAAAACCGTTCTACGCAGATTTATTTTGTTTTAGAACTTAATTCTTATCAAGTAATCGAACCGTTCTTTTCTACGCAGTTTATTTGTTGCCATGCCTTGGATTCTAAAAAACCCAGAAAATTAGAATGTTGCCATTGCATTATTTTATGTTTCTAACAGGCATGTGTTAATTATTCGTGATAGTTTAATCCTAAATGTTCCAATGAAAGCCTTAATGTGCATTTATGTGACTCAACAATTCCTAATTTAATATTAAAATACTTTAAAATCCCTAATTTTAGCTCAACAAAATACTACATAATACAATTTTACAACGGCGGAACATTCTACGGATTTGAATTGGTTGACTGATTTTTTACTTAACTATTAATGATAGACGGATTCTAAATATACCAAGATCAGTACAATTAATCTTATTTTCTTATTTAAATAATAGTTTAACATTATCAACCTTTATTCGCATCACTTTTAGAGTCTGCGTTCGATCCTGAGCATTCTTTGCAAAACACTAGAGCATTGCTATGATTTATCAAAAATCAACCTGTTATAAATATTTTTATTTGTTATTTTTGTGAGAGATACGAAGGCTGTTTCGTTACATTCGACCCCTTAAATTTATAAAGATGAATTAATCGGAATAAATTTAACCAACAGTAACGATATCACAAATATAACCGACCAAATAAAAATATTATCACTCGAAAATTATAAACCCCTTATAAGTTCAAAAGTGCGAATTCTTAATTGTCAATATTCAAGTTTCAACAATAAAATTTAAACGTGTGAGAAATTTTATAGCATAAACTCACACTACGTGTTTATGCCATAATATGTATAATGTTTATGCCCTAGCACTATATGTGTAGTGTATTTAAACCGATCATGAAATAATCATCTTAATAAGTCCGACTCAACAACAGATCCGTGCTCCGTAAAAGGAATCTTTCGTACTACAAGATATCCGACCTCGGCAAGAACTTGGTTGTGAGTCAAGCAGTTAGAAGAACAAGAGAAAGTGCTTTCCCCCCTAACCTTTCGTATCAGCTACTTGAGATTTCACTTTCCCTCCTTACTTCGATCTTCAACCCTTTTGTGCCTCCTAGAAATTCCCCTTCCGGCACCTCAGGACCCTTAAGCTCTTGAAATCGTACATAAAATTCTGACTACCTCCGATCGGAACATGTAAGTGTGGGGAAATTGTGGTAACCATCATGTGGCACTGCGTGTGAGTATGAATTCAATATAAACCGATATCTATATCGACGGGGTGAATGTCATTTAGACTTAACCTAGCTCCAAACCCCTTTTTATACTGAACCGTTTGTGTAGTAATTGCTAAACCCTGACACTGACAACTCATCTCTAGTTCCGATGTTACGGTGCCCCAAAACCACTTCAAACTATAAACTGTCTTACTTACATCCCTTATCACAAATACTTTTCAACCGTCAACATTTTTGCTATTTAATATCACTCAGAGCGTTCGTTTCACCGCCTTCCATTCTGTTCTAGGGAAACAGCAACACCTACGGACACTTTAGACAAACAGATTGCACTTCCCCATTTAACTAATCATATGAATGTACTAACAGCACTCCGTTTCTATATTATCATGTATTTATGCTATTATTACTTTAAATTTATTTTAAATTTACTACAACACTTATTCATTACTAGTTGCGACCCGCGGTGTCACCCAAGCAATTATGAATAACGGCGACAAAGACTGCGATGATAATATAACTAACTGTATCATTATACTTGAACTGTACTATTTGAATTTAAATTGAAATATTGTTTTCAACACTTGATCATTTTACTGTGACTAACTAGTTTCTCAGTTGCTCCTCAGTCACTAAATATTTACGACTCGACCCCAAAGTCTTAGAATATTATTGCTATAGCTGGCCTACCTAATTTATCCTTTTAAAAGGAAACCCATTTGTATTACCTGATAATATGGCACTTCATTTTTTCGAAGAACTACCGGGTATTATTATTTTGCCTAAATGCTTTACTGACGCCTTAATTCTGACACTAAGTCTAACCACTCGTTTTCTGAGAACTATTGAAACTTATTCGATCAATAACTGTTTTAAAGATTACTTATAACCTACTTACTTATTTTATTAAACTTATTTACGAGACTTAAAAATAAACGTTTCACTCACAACTCCCACCAGGACAAATCCTGTGTCGGGAATGCCGTGGAACACACACAAAGACAAGGACAACCAGCACACAAACCCAGAACAGATATTTAAATTAATCTGCCCAGCCGGGAATCGAACCCGAGACCTCTGGCTTATAAAGTGGTTATGTTACCACTGAGCCAAACAGGCCGTCTATATACCGTTATTACTACTTTTAAAAGATCTTATGTCATTGTTTTAGTAATACGAGCTATAATTAAGTTCTAAGAACTTCTGATTGAATCTAACACTGAACCTATCTTGCTTAACCAATCATATGCCTACTTAAGTCGACATTGCAGACCTTTCCGTTATGATATCTGGCAAATTATGTAATATTTTATTTCATTAGCCTACCTACAGACAGTTTTGCCTATATGAACTAGCATAAAATATTCTGATTAGTGTTCACAACTGAGTTTTAGTCTTCTTACGTTCCGTTTCTTTATTTTGCTATCTCATTTACCCTACCTAATGTTGAAACTCGTTTCTTTGAACTGTGAACTATCGTGAGTTTACCTTTTTGTATATGAAACACAAACATATATATGTACTTATACATTTATCAAACATATCCTGTTTACTTATTATTTGCGATCTTGTCCTAAACTTAACTACAATATCTGTCAGTAGTCGCTCTATAACCAATTCTATTTCTAAATCTCAACCTTTTTCTATTTCTACTTATCTGCAACGTTCGACCCCAACTCCAACTTATTTCCATAAAATCTTAATATGTGTCTAATCAGTTGTTTTACTAGCTTCCCTAATTTATATTGTACAACCTATTCCAAACAGGTTCCTAAAAACAAACGTACAATTATATTTAAACAAGCAGCTAGTAGTTCCTATCACAGGTATTACCTATTTCAAATAATCGATTACGTTCCTAAATATGAATAATCCTAAATTACTATTTACCCTAGCTTAATATTGGCTCATACTTATTCTCGTCTCCTTTGCACGAACAACAAATTGTGTTCAAGACGACTTGAACACTTCTTAAATAACTAACCTTTCTACATATCTCAACCGTACGACCCCATTTCCTTAAATTCTACGCATCAAACATACATTAAAATAACAAATACAACGCGAAATCCTACTCGGAGCAATAAAATAACATACAAATCTACATTTAACACTATGTATGTTTGATATTTTTGCATTCTAACCGAACTAATCTAATCACGTAATAACCGAAGTACACATCCTGGTCACGGCGCACTAAATTGTAAAAACCCCTACCCTATTAATAAAAAAAATATCTACTTAACTATTTATATCTAACCTAACTATCTATATATAAACTATGTATTATTAGCTATATTTAAATTTTCCGATTGCTAACGTTAATCTACTGTTTTGGCCAAGTGATTGTCTAGTGGGAAAACCTTGCGTTGTGATCGTAGAACCTAAGTTACGAATAAGTATGAGCAACCGAGCTGCCTGAATAGATTTCCTAACAAATTGACTTGCTCTAAGCTACAAGATTCCTACTACGTAAGTTATATAGGGTTATTCATAAAGGGTATGCTAGGTTTTAACCCTTAACTATTTATGTCTTAGTATTCCTAATGTAAAATTGACTTAAATAATTATCAAATATGATACGAAATATATTCTAAATTATAGTTTTGGACTAGTTTCAAGCCTAATAAGTTCAGAACAATATTTTACTAAGACTTTACTAAGATTTTACACCAAATATTTTTTTGTTATTTATTTTATGGTTTTTATGTATTATGTTTGTATGTATTTGTACACATAAATTGTTGGCTATGGCCCCGCCCCTCCACCGCGGTAAGCAATGTGTTTCGGCCCAGACTGGATACACTCTTCCGTTTTTACGTGTACAAATACACACCTCTGTGTGTTCCTAACATTAGAGCGCCTGACTTAAACGTCGTTATCATATTCAACTATCATATTCAACATATTTGAATATTATAACAACCCAAAAGCTAAGAGAAGAGGACATAATCTTTTGGCAAATGTCAGTCAGTCTGTCAGTCATTACATACTTCATCTTTTACCTTTCACACATTTATTCTTCAAAGAGCTTACTCATTACCTTAAGGTAATGAATCTGGTCCCGGAAGAACGAATGCAATCCCTTTCGAACCCTACCTAACCACCTAACTGCCTAACGCAATATAGCGACTGCAGTGAACAACCAACTAGAATATCGTTTTATTCTGAAGTTAGCGCGTAAATACATACTCTGGAACCTTTATCTAAAAGCATCTAATTAGACACCCAAGTCTAACACATAGTGTGATAAAGATGAATGTAACTCTCCCGTTACCATCTCAAGTCGTCAGTCTCAGATAGAACTTTCTATCAGTAGACTAAATGAAGAAGACTAATAATTAAGAAACCATCGGCATAATGAGGTGCCTGTCATCCCGTTGGAATCAAGGGTAACCTCGGAAACATAGTTCCATGCTTAGGTTAGATAATTAATAGTAAGGTACTTTCCGTGGAAGCCTTTAGTATCTTACGAAGACAACCAACAATTACTAAACCATAGACATAAGAGGTGCCTGTCATCCCGTTGGAGTCAAGGGTAACCTCGGAGATATCGCTCCATGTTACAGCTCAGATAATTATCAGCAAAAGGATCTTTCCATAGAAACCTTCGATAAAAGTAGTGTGTAAAGAAAGATCATCGTTGACCTTCGAATTGAAGAGGTAAATTGACTTAAATGTCATCGTGTCGATTCAGAACCTATGTTCCATTAAATGTAAGACTTGGTGAGTCAAAATATAATATGTAAGACTTGGTGAGTCAAAATATTATAATATGTAAGACTTGGTGAGTCAAACATCACGTAATTTCACGTTATGTAAATAATATTAAAATAGTAAAGAGACTTCCGATCTACTTTACATTTATTCGTATATTAAATAGTTACTCGTCAAACTATAGTTGGCCGCTCATCTGACAGCAACTATTGTCAACCATTCGAGATAGTTCGTATAACTTCGAATGGCTAACATGGCAAACTGGTCGGCTGTCCGATTTACTTTAATTGTAGGCATTCATAATAGATTCGGCAAACTGATCGGCTGTCCGATTTACTTTAATCGTAAGCATGTATATCCTATAATAGATTCGGCAATCTGATCGGCTGTCCGATTTACTTTAATCGTAAACGTATTTATTTTACAGTAGATTCTACAGACTGATCGGCTGTCTGATTTACTTGATTTGACCAAGACTTAAATAAGACTTGACTAAGCTTAACCTTAACTAAGACTCTGCTAATAACATATCAATCGGGAATCGAACCCGCGACCTAAACATAAACGTAATCGTGTATACGCTATAGTAGATCCTACTAACGCCCAGACTCTAATAACATATCAGTCGGGAATCGAACCCGCGACCTAACATAAACGTAATAGTGTATACGCTATAGTAGATCCTACTAACGCCCAGACTCTAATAACATATCAGTCGGGAATCGAACCCACGACCTAGCATAAACGTAATAGTGTATACGCTATAGTAGATCCTACTAACGCCCAGACTCAGAACAGGTACTCAAATTCATCACTCAATAACCGTCGGATCAGGAATCCAACCCGGGACCTCCGGCCCATAGGATGAACACAATACCACCGTTTATACCGTTTACATTTATTTTATTATTTACTGCACCAAACTGAGCTAGCTTGAACTATTTTATTTTATTTTATTCTGATTTTACTTTGTTTGATTTAATCTAATTTTATTTTATATTAATATAATCTGATTTTACTTTATTTGATTTAACTCTATTTAATTTATTTAGTTTGATTTAATTTGATTTGATTTTATTTTATATTAATTTAAACTAATTTCACTATATTTGATTTAATTCGATTTTATTTTATTTAGTTCGATTTTATTTGATTAAGCTATTTTGTTTTATTTTTAATTTAATCTAATTTTACTTTATTTGATTTAATTCGATTTTATTTTATTTAGTTCGATTTTATTTGATTTAATTTTATTTTATTTTAATTTAATCTAATTTCACTTTATTTGGTTCAAGTCTAATTTATTTTATTTTATTCACGAATATTGTTTATTAAGCATGTCATCCTGCTCTAAGTATTTTACACAATTAACACACACAACGCGATACGTCCTGAAAACAAACACCGAAAAGATTCTAAACAAACACACATGCACAAGGAATAAATTCAATTAAATAAATGGAGTCAAATAATCTCAGGTAAGTAAGCTCCCCGTCGGCAGGAACAGGCCCTTATGAAAACACATCCTAAAACACAAAAGGTCACAAGTATCTTCAGTCAGTGACTAAGACTATGTCCTAATCGCTCCTTGTTTTGTATTTACTTAATAGCAGACAAGTACCATAGATTTATTACTGTGACATGTTTTATTACCTTTATTATTATGACATGTTTTATTCTCTATATTTATTGTGACATGTTTTATTACTCTCGTAGTGACATGTTTTATCTTTTATATTTTTTAATTATTGTGACGTGATTTATTACTCTTCTAATATTAGGACATGTTTTATTATTGTACAAAGTTGACTTTACCAAATGTTGTAAATAGCATCCTACGGTATGAATAAAATGAATTGAATTGAATTGATAAAGCTACGACGACGTCTTTTAAATAATCTAGTAAATTGTGGTACTATATTAATAGGTACTACCTTGTTGTCGGACCGAAAGGAAGTCCAAGATCAACCATCAACGATGTTTATGATCTTTGCTTAAAATACACGATCATAAATCAAAACTATTGATCAATATCCATAACCAAACCTCCATCTTTAGTGGCCCCCATCATTACGTTATGAATTTAACTTTCAAACTATTTTAAAATGATCCCTGAATTCCAAAACAATGTATTCACTGATATGGAAGTACACATAGTTAAAATGCGCACAAGAACTCCTCAAGATATTCTAAGGTCACTCACCCCGTGCGGCGTTCTCTTACGACACGGCGACTCGACGCAATACTTACCACGTTGCAGTTCCATCAAACCTTTTAAAAGTTCGGCAGTCCATCTTAGAATCCTTATCTGGCAACTCCCGACGGCTGGAACATCGCTTACCTATCTTCTTTTCTACCTGTACTTATTGAATCACACCTAAATACCTATTCATAAACTTTGAAAAAACTACCGAAAATACAAAACAAGAACATGGCCGATTTCCAAAGTCGCCCGACGCTGTCTGTCCCCATTCGTTCCAAGCTCTGCTTAACCATCCGTCGACGACCAATCACAATCACATATTCTCCAATGCTCCCCTATGATTGGACGCTCGACCAACACGCCACCTCGCGCCTTACGTTTCTGGATTTCAAACCAGGTATTAATAATTGACGCGTTTATTCATTTTCTCCCTGTGTCTGAGATCTATCCACTAATGTGATATTTGCGATTGAGATAACTAATTGATTTATTGTTTTGTAATAACCATGTACTCATTTTTAAATAAGAATGTTTCTTTATTTGAACTTTTATAATGAATACCTTTTTGGCTAGAGTACCTGCTTCTGAGCATCCTGCCGTGTTATCTTATTTATTGTTGATTTAAGGTTTTAGTTTATAATAATAAGACGTAACAATTCCTTATTATAATAATAATGTATTTTCCGATCTTCGCTAAAGCTCAATACCTAATATTACTAAAGTATGAAAAATAACGTATCTTAATTACTTCCTAGTAACCAAACACGTCGCTATTGCAAAAACCGTTCTACGCAGATTTATTTTGTTTTAGAACTTAATTCTTATCAAGTAATCGAACCGTTCTTTTCTACGCAGTTTATTTGTTGCCATGCCTTGGATTCTAAAAAACCCAGAAAATTAGAATGTTGCCATTGCATTATTTTATGTTTCTAACAGGCATGTGTTAATTATTCGTGATAGTTTAATCCTAAATGTTCCAATGAAAGCCTTAATGTGCATTTATGTGACTCAACAATTCCTAATTTAATATTAAAATACTTTAAAATCCCTAATTTTAGCTCAACAAAATACTACATAATACAATTTTACAACGGCGGAACATTCTACGGATTTGAATTGGTTGACTGATTTTTTACTTAACTATTAATGATAGACGGATTCTAAATATACCAAGATCAGTACAATTAATCTTATTTTCTTATTTAAATAATAGTTTAACATTATCAACCTTTATTCGCATCACTTTTAGAGTCTGCGTTCGATCCTGAGCATTCTTTGCAAAACACTAGAGCATTGCTATGATTTATCAAAAATCAACCTGTTATAAATATTTTTATTTGTTATTTTTGTGAGAGATACGAAGGCTGTTTCGTTACAGCTGTCAATTAAAAAAAGAAAACAAAAATCTAAATTCAAACAGTAAAAGAGGTCTAAAACTATTTTACAAATTTTGGTTATGGAAGGTACCTACTCCATTTTGGGCTTTCCATTGATATATATAACTCCATGGATAAGGATCTATCTGTAACACGACATAACATAAAATCCACGTAAATACGTGATTGAAGCCCCAAACTCACGATTACTCGGTTTACCTTATAAATAACATTAGCATTCAATGCTGGTATCGAAACGGTCGCTTCCTCAGATCTTTTGTCCTGAGAAAGATTATTTTAGACAAAGCTAGCCTTCACCTCTCTCTATTATAATCATTCACAGCCTTTTTAGGGTTCGGTATAACGAAGGGTAAAACGGGACCCTATTACTAAGACTCCGCTGTATTTCCGTCTGTCTGTCTGTCTGTCACCAGGCTGTATCTCATGAACCCTGATACGCAGATTTCCTCACGATGTTTTCCGTCACCGAAAAGTCAGTAGTATGTAAATTCGTACATAAGTTCCAAAGAACTCATTGATACTAGACGGGGTTTGAACCCGCCACCTCAAGAATACGAAGAGGTGTTTCTCCCACTGGGCTATCACGGCTTTATATCTACTTACTACTGGCTGACCCGACAGACGTTGTCCTGTCCTTATGATGAATATTGAATTCGAATTGTCTTAAATTTTCCAATGTTCCGCTCAACTTCCTTATTTTTTTCTTTCATAAGAACCTTCTCCTGACAACAATTATTAACCCAACAAAAAAGAATTAGCGTAATAATTGTTCCATTCGTTGATATGTGATGCGACGACCAAGGGAAATAGAGGTACATTTTATATACTCGTAAGTACGGTAAGTAAGGTATATAATATACCTATAGATTAGTCATTGTTAGATAAATTTAATAGGACAAGCCTTTTATTTTGTAAACGAATATTGTTTGTTTGTTTTTAAATAACTTTATTTCAACATAATAATTAAAACAATAATGCTGACCTTTAGTGTACGTTGGATCCTAGAGGTAGCGGGAAAAAGAGACAATTATTTTGTTTGCAAGCTTAGATAAACTTAAATAAACTTAAAGCGGGTAGATTAACTTATTGATTATGGCCGGTTTACATTATTCCAGTCCAGCGATCCAGTCCAGTACTGGATTGCTTACTGGAAAAATGTAAACCGGCACTGGAATGAACTGAATCCAGTAAGTTCATTCCAGTGCCGGTTTACATTTTTCCAGTAAGCAATCCAGTACTGGACTGGATCGCTGGACTGGAATAATGTAAACCGGACTTAATACATATTATTTATAAATGAATTGACAACTTTTAGTAGGTACTAATTGGAGTGAATATTTATGCAATCTTTAGAATAGAATTACATTTCAAAACTAAATTTTAATAAACGAATATTACGAATATCCAGTTATCTATCTATAAAAAAAGCATCCAGAAAAAGTTTTGTTTTGATCTTAATTCATCATCTTCCTACCCTTATCCCACCTACGTGGGGTCGGTACAGTATGTACACTTCTTCCATTCATCTCTATCATTCGTCATATCTGAATACACTCCCTTCTTTTTCATATCATCTTTCACACAGTTCATCCATACTTTCTTTGGTCGTCCTCTACCACTATAATGTTTTGATCTTAATTAATTATACTAAAATGTAAATATTTTTATCTCGTTGTAGATAGATATATGCTTGCAGGTCAGTTAGGACAAACTGTTGTAACTAAATTACTTTATACCACCTCTGTACCTACACAGTTCTGAGCAATAAAGTTTATTTTATTTTTAGTCAAAAGTATAATTCATAATTCTAAACAACTTTTATTATGAGACCAAACCTGAAATTACAAAAAAACAAATCAGCAGTTCCATAACCTTTGACACTCAACAAAATTTTTCTGGGCTATGATATTTTTCTTAATATATTTTTTGAAAATGTGGCTATAAAACATAGGTACTCATGTTTTGACAAATCGCCGACAAGTACCTAATAACACTAATTTATGCGAGCATTTCTTGAGTATTTGCCTGGTTTTCCTCACGATTAACTTAGCTCATTACTTATAGATATATCTGTGCTTCATAAGTCGAGTTATGAGTCTACATAATGAATATTTGCTCAGAGCTACTGTCATGTTTGCAGCCACAATAACAATGTGTCCACGCCACTGTAAACATTTTTATAGCGACCGCATACCGCGGAAGCGTAGGCAGGAAACCTTATTCTCTGACAAGATGACTAATGGTCAAATACTTACTACTGAAAACTATACTACGACCACATTTTTGTTATAATTAAACACGGGAATACTTACGTAAAAAAAAACCACGAAAAATAAAAAGAAACACGAAATGTGTGAAAACCACGTTAGTTTCTATACTACGACCTCAGATCAAGTAGAATGGCAGATAATAGTCCCGCTTTAGATCCAGGTGAAGTTAAAAAAACTACCCTACTGACCGTGTACGTATAGGTACATCAAGCACATATTGATGCATAAACTACCCGAATCAATCGTCAATTCTTACGTCAGTTGCTTAGAGAACGTGGACAAGAAAAAATAGTACTTAGTAATAAGGGTTGTCTATGGTTTGACTGATAGAGACATAAAACAATCTCGATCGGCCCAGAATCAGGCCACACGTAGTAAAGCTTGACTTCGTTCTACAAATGTTTGCACTTTTAATACTTAGGTATCTCATTAAAATCTTTGAATATTATGCTAGCAAAGTATTAATTCTCATATCGTAACGTTTCTTAATTTTTTTTTTTAATTTTTAAACCTTCCCTGAACTTTCACAAATATTTCAAGATCAAAATAAGCGAAATCGGTCCAACCATTCTCGAGTTATAGCCAGAAGAACAGCGATTCATTTTCATAAATAAGAAGAGAAGAGAAGAAGAAGATGGTATTTTGCGTAGAGCGTGGAACGTAAGCCTGCGGTTCTATCGGCTAAATTCTCTGATGTTCGATTCTGGCTTCGTGAAATTCGAAATGAACCAATCTGGTTTTTCTCGTTTTTCTCAAGCCCGAGGTGACATCACTGGCCTTCAAGTTTCGACAAAATAATGAACATTGAAGGCCATTGGTTTTGATAGTGTGTTTTGACATGAAAATTCGTAGCGGCTTTGATCACAACCTCGTTCGATCCTCAGACATCGAAAGTTAGCCGATAGGGCCGCAGGGCGTTCGTCATCGACATGAAAAAAATGGGTTTCATTATTTGAGTTTTGGCTTACATATCGCTGGCGTTCGTAGAGCCATAGACCAGTATTTTGGATTCCAAAAAAGTTTTAGAATAAAAGAAGATAATACAAAACCGCGGGGCCCAACTGGTTTGTAGATCATTATAAATAATATTAGTAGGATATACAAATATTGCTCGTTTATTAGGTGGCTATTAAGTATTATTTAGTTGCAAAGGTCAAAATCTAGTCAACTATAAAAATAACGCTTATACAAACTGGATAGTGTTACGACTTACAGATAAAATTGTAACGCGGAAGAATAGATAATTGTTAATTTAGTCACAATTAATTAATATATTTAGTGCGACATATATTATGTCTGTTAGTTTTACAAGCTTTTATTTAACTTGTCATGTAATCTTGCAAACTGAATTTTGAACAGCTTCGCGATGTCTCAGCTGAAATTTGGTATACCTGTGAAACTCCGACAAGAATGCCTTAAAAGCTTGTTTTAAAAATAGTTTTTACAAGTTTGTTTAGCTCAGCGGTGGTATATCCGCCTTATAAGCCAGGGGTCCCGGATTCGATTCCCGGCCGGGCAGATGTTTGATTGATGAATTTTAATATCTGTTCTGGGTGTTAGTTGTTCTTGTCTTTGTGTGTTCCATGGCATCCCCGGCAGAGGGTTTTTTTTATGTGGTTAAGTGACGAAACGAGCAAATCGCTCGCCTGATGTTAAACGTCACGTTTGCCCATAACAGGTCTGCGCCACCCAGAATCTTGAACTCGCAGAATTCAAGACCCTGCGCGGCACAGCACTGCGCTCGTCACCCTGAGATATAAGTTGTTTAATCTCCCATTTGCCCTGTAATTTCACTGGAAACAATGCCCTTCCAACCGGAACACAGTAATGTTTGCACATTACTGCTTGGCGGTGGAATAACTGGCAAAGGTGTGGTACAACCCCAGGCGGGCTCTGCAAAAGAGCCCTACCACTACGACTAGGGTATCCTAGTGGGGAAATGTTCTAATGTTATTACATAGGAAAATGTGTTATAACTGCAAAGACGCAGGTAAATCCAAGCGACGCAGATAGTTCACAAATGAATTAATGAAAGGAGTCTTAGACGTCCTTGATTTGTTAATTTAGGAGATAGAAATATGTCAAGTCATTGGCTTGGTTTTTGGCGAAGATGATATTTAAAAAACTGGCTGCGGTTTCACCGGCATGGTAATGAAAAACGGTGTTACGTGATTAAATTCAAGATTTTTAACGTTTTCGTCGAGTTCAACAGTTAGTGCCTTTTCACACGTACCGGTTGCCGGGTAGCCGGCGCCGGTTACCCGGCGGTGAAGTGTATGGGCATGGTACATAGCTTTCACATGTACCGGCGTTATTTATCCGGCAGGCGGGTACATTTGACACCGGGTATCCGGCGCCGGCTACCCGGCGACCGGTACGTGTGAAAAGGCACTTAATCTGTCAAAAGAAGATAAAAAAACAAAAAAAATTGGTTGTCTGTAAAGTCGGTTTACGGACGATACTTTAACGTGACAACGTCATAACAAAACATTGATGAAATGATTGCATACTTTTCTCGCGTAACGTAACACAATGAGCGTAACGGGACACGTGACGGGACACTTTTTCGTGCGTGCCCCCGGCATATTTTGTCGAATTATTAGACGTCAAAAATATAGAGATAAAGTTCCATATTTGCACCGCTGATTAGACCAATGTAGTCAATGGACGCTCGTTCCATTTGAATCCCCTGCACCCCCACCCCCCCCTTCACTCACCATTCCACCATGATCCCGATGATCAAGAAAACATCCCTCGATGTTTTGTGATATTGCGGGCTGCGATCTCATGTCGCTGACATCGTGGTCTAGTACGTTTCACAAAGAAGATTCCTACAGGGTTATACAGAAAGGGTAAGCTAAGCCGAAAAGGGCTCATAGTACTCATCAATAAGAAAAATGTCAATGACACTCGACAAAATGTATGGAACAGCTGATTTTTTTTTCAAGAATTCCGGTTTTGTCCCATAGTAAAAGTTGTTCATAATGATGAGTACTATGAGCCCTTTTCGGCTTAGCATACCCTTTCTGTATAACCCTGTATACTACAATGTACAGTGACAATCACGGTACGGATGAGCTGCAAAAGAAAATCTTTTGGTTTTTCCTCGTTTCTATCCCAAAATTTGCATAGACGCAATGGGATAATTTGGCGATCTTGTATCTAAAATGGTTTACCAATTTTTCCTTAAATGATTTTTAAATAGCTTGTTTATATCGTTGTTTATGCAAATGAAAACACACTCTCGCATATTTATTTTAATTTCTGGGGAATATCACAATGTTAACTAACATATTTCGTGGTACGAGTAAACCACAACCGACGAGTATGTTTCCTTTACGTCAAATTTTTCTCAGAATCATTGACCATTTTTTGTCAACATTCCTTTTTACTCATCGTTATATTCTCAGTAAACTTTATTGTTTCATTTCATTCAAAATTAATCCCACGACCTTATCAGATAACAACTCCGATGTTCGATTCTGGATTAATGAAATTCGACATGAACGAATGCTTTCTTCTTATTTCTTATTCGGAATGCGGGCGATAGACCCCGCACTGGCGTCCCGCAAAGGTGCATTGTGCATTTCCTCCTTGCCAGCGATTACCCGAGCCACCTTAAAATAACGGAGCGAGGCACTGGGCCTCTGGCACAATTGCTCAAGTGGCAAAAGATACTTTCTTGACGCAAAGTGACGTCAGTATGGTCTTTAATTTTCGAACTACATAATTTTGAAGCTAGATGAGTAAACTTGCTTGTAAGTTTGATATAATAATTTATTATTGTATCAACTAATTTTGGTGACCACCTGATTCACGAACTTCAAGACTTAGCCAATACGGCCGCCTGTTGCATTGTTTTCTTTGTTTGATAAAAAAGCACTTGCATCTGCAGTTGAAAGGTCAAAGACCTCTATTATTAGGTCCTGCAAACACAAAATGACACGTCGCGTCGTGAAAACGTCCAATTTTTTTTTAAAGTGACGAACAAGCAAGTGGTCAGCCTGATGGTAAGCAGATCGCCTCTATAGACCTGCATCAGTAGCGGTTTTAATGATGCGGTGTCGGTGTAGAATTTCTCAACGTATGATGTGCCCTTGGCTAGTAGAATCTTTCCCGCTTATTTGGGCTTAAGAAAAAAACAGAGGTAATTATTTTTCGCCGTGGCAGGTTTTGTTAAGTTTTTGTATTGTTTTTGGGACAAAATGCTAATTCTGTTACTTTGAAGCTACTTGCGATTGGCATGAACAGCGCTGGGCCTAACCCCAGGGTAGAGCGATCACTCTGACCAAACTACAAAAGAAAAAAAATATTTCGCACAAAAAATACACATACTTGTATTAAAACTATAAGTACCAATAGAACTAATCTAAAAGGCCGCTGCCTGCGGGAATTGTTCCCAAAATGCTGGCCCCATTACCACGTTGTATGGCGATGCTCACCCTTTGGGCGATATAGAGGCCAGCATTTTGGTCACGAGTTGCTTCGACCAAAATGATTTTCGCATTGAGCGACTTTTGCTTCTCTCGCTTAACCCTTGGGCCTGTATTGTGCTTGGCTTGCGTCTGACCCGCTATATCGCCTGATAGTATTACTTTGCCAACATGACGTCACATTTGTTGCCAATTACCCTTAACTACATTTACACTTGTTATCAGACAAAACAATAGCCAGAGTAAGTACCCTAGATTGTTTAATTGCCTAATTAACGCTACGGTGGTAGGAGACTATTGAGTTGATTAAACGTAACGAGTACAGTGGCGACACAGTGTCCTCGGCCGAGTACTCGGTTTGTATAAACAGTTTGACGAAGCGAGACAGTTACTAGAACCACAATTTGTTTGTTCGGTCAAGTGTACCCATTTAGGTACTGTCTCGCCACAATCTATACTCGTTACGTGTCCTTATAATTATGTAAATTCTTTAAGATATATCCAATATCTTTTATTTTTCCTTTTTTATGTAATTTAGTGACGAGACGAGCAAATCGCTCGCCTGATGTTAAACGTCACGTTTGCCCATAACAGGTCTGCGCCACCCAGAATTTTGAACTCGCAGAATTGAAGACCCTGCGTGGCACAGCACTGCGCTCGTCACCCTGAGATATACGAGTATGTTGTTTAATCTTCCATTTGCTCCGTAATTTCACTGGAAACATCGCAACGCAACTCAGCTTGTGTACGCAGGCCCTAAAAAGAGTGTTTTTGTTTTGCATTTACCACAGTAAGTACAATATGATCTGTGACGCAAGGGTGCAGCACAATTAGCGTGGGCGCGGGTTCAGTACCCTCGTTTACCTTTTTTGATGTAATTTTTGAGCTTGACATGTTTTGTTATGCATGTAATGTTTTTTTGATGGAGTTATTAAGAGTTGTCAAAGTTTCATCCGTCAACCGCTTTTCCCGTTTTCTTCTGAGTTTTGCCTTGTATTTTTTTTGCGATTTCATGGTCCTATAAAGACTTTTTGGCTTATCATACCTTTTCCTTTAAAACCCTGATTGTGTTAGATTATATGGCTTTTTTTTAAAGGTTTTTAGACTAAACGAGTACCTAGTTAGATAGATAAACTCTTTATTGTTCACACCATAAATTACAGACAAGAGACTTATAACAATTAAAACTAGTGCGACAACTGACCTTACCGCTAAGAGCCATCTCTTACAGGCTAGATAATACACACGAGTGTCAAATAAGGTCACTGGAAGATCCTAAATATGTAAGTATTTTTAATTAAAGTGTCAACACAGTCTGCATCTTTGCAGAGCGAAATTAAGTGGAGCGACGACAGCACAGGACTGTATTAAATAAACTAGAAAAGATGAAAAGAGAATTAGCAATTTTGATTGTTTGGGTGCTCTTTTGGGGTTTTCTTGTTTTTCTTTTTAACCCCGACGCAAAAACGACGGGGTGTTTTAAGTTTGACGTGTCTGTGTGTGTCTGTGTGGCATCGTAGCTTCCAAACGGATGAAACGATTTTGATATCGTTTTTTTTTATTTTTTGTTAGAAATTTATTTATTTATTTACTTTCAAATGCTTGCTATGATAAATGTGAATTTGTCGGGAGTGTTGTTCGCTATTTGATGAAAATCGGTTCAGAAGTTCAAAGTTGGGGATTTTTAAATATAAAAAATAGTTAAAATCTAATTACCTACCTATATTGGGCAAAAATTAATTAGGAAATTACAAATTACACCTCGCTTAGTCGACGCCGCTGGTGATAAGAGGGCTGGCTCATTCCTCGCGCAAAGAATTTCACTGGCAATTCAGCGCGGGAATTTGTAAATTTCTTTGTTTTAATTATTTTAGTTTTTTATTTTAGCTTTTTTTAATCTAGGATGTAAATACTTATTTATAAAATAAATATTTTTAATTAGGAAATATTATTCCTAAATGCTTATCTATTGAGGCGATTCAAAACCAAAAAAAAATGGTTCCGGCGTTATTTACAATATCCACACATGGGAATGTCTTTCCTCTCATTCGAAGGTTGACTGGAAGAGACCGTTCTTTGCAATAAGACCTTTTGTGCCTTTCTCATTTGTGTTCATGACTTCCTTTTAGTGTTGTTAATAAAGAATTATTGTATAGAGATGTCCTCAAGTTGTCCATTGTCCTTGATTTCTCGAATTCCTTCCATTCAACACGGACTTTACTAGGTACTTTATCTTTATTAACTTTTTATACAATTTCATTACACATCCTGTAAAGAGTTCCTGGACAATAATAAAGTATTATTGCTTTAACCTTCAACACCTTTCTTTCCTACTTTCGTCACATCTCCGTCACACGTGAACTTTTCCCCGAAAGTTCGAACCGTTTACGACATAATTATTTTTACAAAAAACAAAAAAACAAAAACCGACTTCTGAGTTATTCATCTATTTGTCGCGCACGTACCTAATGCAAATTTAAGACTTATATGGTTTTCTCATGGATACCATTATCAGAACTGGACTAAATTGAAATGGGACCAAATGGGAAGCGTCAGCTTTCTAATAAAAAAGAATCATCAAAATCGATTCACCCAGTCAAAAGTTATGAGGTAACAAACATAAAAAAAAAACATACGATAAATTGTTTTATTAACCGACTTCAAAAAAGGAGGAGGTTATCAATTCGACTGTATGTTTTTTATTTTTTATTTTTTTTGCATTAAGTACGTGCGCGACAAATAGATGAATAACTTAATAGTCGGTCTTTCGAAGTTGGTTTTTGTTTTTTAGTCTAAGATCCGGCTGCAGGATTAGTGCGTTCATCGGTTTTTTGCTGAAAACCGAATTTTTATGTATATTTATAATTAGGAGAATATATATTTATCAGGTTGCCTATCAAAATTTTGCCGCCAGTATTTTTAATTAAATTATTTTTAATTGATTTTTGGGAAAAAAATTCGTTCACTTGTTTTTTAAATAAAATAACGTCTACATCACGGCAATTTACATGAAGATTCAAAAAAATCACGGTTGCCATTGCGCACTTGGCCGCACCTCTTCGCAGCCAGGTGTAAACAGGTATGATTTCGATACATTTATACGTTCATAACGTTTATTTATGAATTATATATCAAATTAAAGCTATTTTTTTTCTATTTATTATCATATATGGTTGCCTAACTAAATCTACCCGCAAATGTTGCTGGCTTTTAAAAATTATAAATATTTAAGGTAAGAGTGAAAGAGAGTTAGCGCGTAACATCATTTGTCAGACGAGGATAGCGATTGCCGGCTGTGCGACGCTTTTAAGCCATTGCGCATGCGTCGAATGGTAGTGTTCTCAACCACCGAGGAGTAATAGAGACGACTTAATAAATACTCCAAAAAATGTCTTCCTTTTCAAAATGACAAATTTAAAAATTACAAAAAAAAATATTAGATTGTACTACGTTACCGCGTTTTTCCATAAAAATAAACATTAATATATATATTTTTTTAATTTATTATTTTTATTTAATTATTTTTTTTTTTAATTAATCAATTATTTTTTTCAAATTATGCGTTAGGTAATTGTTTAAGTTATTAATATTAACTAATTAATAAAAAAAAAACATTAAATTTTAAATTAAATTAAAAATAATAAATAAAAAAATATTAATGTTTATTTAATTATGGAAAAACGCGGTAACGTAGTACAATCTAAATTTTTTTTTGTAATTTTTTTTGTCATTTTGAAAAGGAAGACATATTTTTTGGAGTATTTATTAAGTCGTCTCTATTACTCCTCGGTGGTTGAGAACACTAACATTCGACGCATGCGCAATGGCTTAAAAGCGTAGCACAGCCGGCAATCGCTATCCTCGTCTGACAAATGATGTTACGCGCTAACTCTCTTTCACTCTTACCTTAAATATTTATAATTTTTAAAAGCCAGCAACCCTTATTTGCGGGTAGATTTAATTAGGCAACCATTTAAGATAATAAATAGAAAAAAAAATAGCTTTAATTTGATATATAATTCATAAATAAACGTTATGAACGTATAAATGTATCGAAATCATACCTGTTTACACCTGGCTGCGAAGAGGTGCGGCCAAGTGCGCAACGGCAACCGTGATTTTTTTGAATCTTCATATAAATTGCCGTGATGTAGACGTTATTTTATTTAAAAAACAAGTGAACGAAATTTTTTCCCAAAAATCAATTAAAAATAATTTAATTAAAAATACTGGCGGCCAAATTTTGATAGGCAACCTGACAAATATATATTCTCCTAATTATAAATATACATAAAATTCGGTTTTCAGCAAAAAACCGATGAACGCACTAATCCTGCAGCCGGATCTCGTACTATAATGTTCTTGTTTTTTGAAATCTGTATAACTTATAATAATTAGAAACTCCAATCCATCCTATTAATTTATTTTATTTCCAACAAGCCTATTAGCCTATTAGGCTTGTTTCCACTAAGAATGTACAGATTACAAAAAATAAAACAATTTATCAAAATAATTAAAGACTATTAATATTTTTAGAAAAGAAAATCTTAAAAAACAGGCAGTAAGTCACGTGACAGTGAACGCCAATCAGAAAATGTGACGTCACGCCGTGCTAAACATCGCGGTAATGCATCATGATAATGCCTGATCTTTGTTTTCATAGTGGTCTGGGCTGCTTTACTTCTGAATTTATGTGTAGCGTGGAGCTTTCTTTACGTTCATTCAGACACTGCTATTGGCGTCACTATCTGTTTTTTCAATGTGAATGATCGTTCTGTGCTGTTGCATGTCCGCTTTTTCCTATCTTCTTGACATCCAAATTTACTTGGAGTACCTACATCCTGGTTTCAACCGCACTTGTGATACTTTTCCCATCATATGATACTCGGTATAATTATTAATTAAGCATATCATTTGGCAACTATAACAATAAAACGTGTGTGTTAGGACTAGGTATAAATTTAACAAAATATTGTCCAAATCATAACAAAATAGAAAATACCTAACCTAGTCATCGCCTAGTTTAGTATCATCAACTAGTTTGTTATTGTTTTACCACTATTCTTGAGGAAAATTATCAGTTTTATTTTACATTTAGATTACTAAGTTTATACTGTGTCAAATACTTACCTACATCAAAATGATCTTCACAAAAATACATTCTTGTTTTAGTTGACAAACAGTGAGCATCATTCCTCCTCGCAAGTGTTAGCCACTTTTTTCGTATTTGTGGAACGTTTGGAGCATAGATAAATAATTTGTTTGGCGTATTTATACTTGTACTTTTACACTGGGGCACCATACAGTACATGTAATACGATAGATTCATTTTTTATCACGAAATATCAACAATCGCCATTCACGAACAGCTGTGTTTCGCACAAGTTGACGTCACACACGACGCCATGACAGTTTTGAGCATTTTCGGGGGAAATTAAATGTCATTTCTTTAAATGCGAAATACAAATTGAAAATCGATATATTTTCAAAAAAATATATTTTTTCCATGTATAATGGATAGGTATATTAATTAGCAATCAATCAAATTTAGGCAACTAGCCTCTTTTTTGAAGTCGGTTAAAAATAGGCTCAGCATTATTTTCTGTCGAAAAATGTGTATCGGTATTATTGTGTTCATATATTTTCCTTTAGGAACAAACTAGCGGCGCTCAGAGGTTTCACCCGTGAAACGACAATGATACTGTTTATATTCCTTTACACTTGTTAAATCAATACAAAAATAAGTGATTGTTAATCTGTGACATCTATAGGTATATATATATAAATGTTATGTTGGTTTGTATACGCTTCAAAAACTCAAAAAGTTCTGCACCGATCGAGCTGAAATTTTAGCATGATATTTAACAGCGAAGCGTGGCAGGGAACAGCTAGTTTGAAATAAATGATTTTGAATTATATAGGGTTATATCAGGAAATATAAGGAAAGGGTATGCTAAGCCGAAAGGGGCTCATAGTAATCAAAATTATGAACAACTTTTACTATGGGACCAACCCTGAAATCACGAACAAAAAAACAGCTTGTCCATAGAAAAACGTCAATGACTATCGACAAAGTGATTGGAGCAGCTGATTTGTTTTTGCAACTTCCGGGTTTGTCCGATAGTAAAAGTTGTTCCTAATGATGAGTACTATGAGCCCTTTTCGGCTTAGCATACACGGAAAGGGTGTGTTAAGACGAAAAAGTCTTGATTTTTTTCTTGATTTCCGGTTTGGTTCCATTGTAAAAGTTGCTGATGATGATGAGTAGGTACTATGCGCCTTTTCAGCTTAGCATACCCTTTCCGTATAACCTCGTATACAATCGCTGTTTTCCCTCCGACTCCTTCGCTAAGTACGGAATAAAAGCATTATTCTATAAGTACTTAATTTAATAGACAATAGACAATAGTTTATTTAAAACAAAAATATACATAAACACACAAACATACTAAATATAAAAAAAAGAAAGAACACTATTTTAGATACTTCCTTACAATCTTAACAACAACAAAAGACTAATCCATTTTGCATGCAACTCTGCCATCGAAGCCAAGTATAATTACTTGGCTTCGATGGCAGAGTTGTACTTATAGAATAATGCTTTTATTCCGTACTTAGCGAAGGAGTCGGAGGGAAAACAGCGATTGTATACGTATATACTCATTATGTTATTATTGCATAGAATACGTAATTTATTTACGCAGAATTAATGCATAGTTGATCGTGTAAACCAATATTTTGGACGGCGTTATGCAACATGCACTAATTCAGTTTTATTGGTTGTTTATGTTAATTATGGTAATTTTATGGGGCTCACTTCAGCGTAAACCCGGTGGTAGGTAATACTATTTAATATGGTATGTGTTTACATAAAGTTAGTTTAAAAAAAGATGAAACAAGATTTATAAAAAATATATTTAGTAACTATCGACTTCCCTCAATTTTGAAAACAAGCTTACCTAAATTGCATCATTACTTATGTATTGTGTAACTTATGTACTGTATTGTGTAACTTATGTAATGTACAAGGTTCAACTTATTCAGAAATCTCATCGAAAAGTGGTTCAGTTGCATTTTTTGACCCATAAACGATACAAGCTAAATACGAGTAAAAACTTGTAAAATCCAGAAATATCTACTTATCTAAGTGGTTATTAAATAAGTAATGTAACATAGGTACCTACTACACCTACTAAGCCTATTATTAATAAAAAAAACTAAAAAATAGCAACGAATCTATTTTTAGCACTTCGTAATGGTGTAGTTATACTCGTATTGGTCAGTTACATAATAAGGTATTTAGTTCTGGTAGGTAAATCATCGTCTTTATTGACTGTAATTTTCCTCCGTTTGCTCTCAATTTTACAAAAAAATAACATTTCTTAATGACTAAGTAACTAGCTGCTAAAATAATTTTAAAAATTACCTTATAACAATAAAAATACATATGATTTACCTATAATATAATAACAAAAAAAAAATAAAAAAGCATCGGACAATATTTGATTCTAAATAACTGCAGATAATTTACCTTACCTATTATTATAATAATAGGTATTATTTTATTCTTATACTAGCTGCACCCGGCTTTTACACCAGCTGTTTTTTTTACTTTAAACCCTTCCCTGTATTAGAGCTAACAAAACAAAAAAAATATAATATTCAAATCGCCCATCTCGAGTCTTAGCGAGACAAATGAACAGCGATTCATTTTTATATACTTATATAAGATTAGTAAAGAATACAGAGGAGGAGGCCTATACCCAACAGTGGGTCGATACAGGCTGACGATGAGGCTGATGATGATTAGAGAAGAAGAAGAAGATGTATATGATTATTATTTTTATATACTTAATTTATAGTTTCCAGTGAAATTACAGGGCAAATAGGAGATTAAACAACTTATATCTCAGGGTGACGAGCGCAGTGCTGTGCCGCGCAGGGTCTTGAATTCTGCGAGTTCAAAATTCTGGGTGGCGCAGACCTGTTATGGGCAAACGTGACGTTTAATATCAGGCGAGCGATTTGCTCGTCTCGTAACTAATTACTTACATAAAAAAAAATAAATATATATAACCATTTGCTTGTACAGATAATTTCTGGTGCGAGCAATAAAGAGTTTATCTATCTTTCATACTGGTTACCTCTAGCATGGAACTGACCATGCGCAAGCGCAGCTACCCCACCTTGCCCTTAAACTTGACAGTAGCAGGTGTGTGTCGGCGTCGCTCGCGCGCTTTGAACTTGGTCGCGATTCATTGCCAAAATAAACACGCTTAATTAAAAAAAAGTAACCGCGAAAAAACAATCGACGAACGATAGTGATGTTAAAAAAAAGAATTGTTGACTTTGACATAAATGATCGACTTATTTTTATTTACGAAGTGTAAAACATAAAACAATCGACGATGCGCTAGTGAAGTTCGAAAAAAGAATTGTTTTTACTTTTGACATTTTTTTCTTTTAGAACTAACGGAAAAATTGGCTCAGTAAATATAGACAACGGATTGTTCGGATGATGAAATCCGAGCAATAAATCACAAACTAAAAATATGAAGGTCAATGTGGATATTTTAGTACAGAAAATAAACAGAAATAAAGTTTAATAAATATTTATAAGGTTAGAACAGTTAGTGGCAATCAAACTCGAAAAAAGGTGTGTATAATTTGTATACTTTTCTTTTTTTAATGCTAAAAGGACTAGTTCCAAGTTTCTGCCATGTTTATTAATTTGTTAAAGGTCTATTGAAAAATAAAAAAAATCCAACTCAAAAAAAGGTGTGATTTTTTCTTTTTTTAATGCTTTATGGACTAGTTTCAAGTTTCTGCCATGTTTATAGTTTACCGAAGGTCCGAAGGTCTCTATCAAGGTAAGTTGTTTACAATTCTGTTTTGCTGAATTTTTGAATAAATTGTCAAAGTACTTTGTAAATTTATTCAATTAGCAATTTAAAAACAAACATTGTAATACAAATCTCTTTTAGCGAAGTTATAATGTCATTGTTATATATACATATACAAGGTGTGGCGTTTAGAATAATCAACCCGATGACAAATAAAGTAAAAAAATGGCTAAAAACTCGAATACCATGACATTTTACGATTGTTTTGAATTTCTGATCAGTTTTGCCGTCCTTCATCCAAAAGTGATGGGGTGACTAGTCTAAACGCCACACCCTGTAAGGTTATAAGGAAAGGGTATGCTAAGCCGAAAAGGGCTCATAGTACTCATCATTATGACCAACTTTTACTTTTTTTTATTTTATTTTTTTATGTAATTGAGTGACGAGACGAGCAAATCGCTCACCTGATGTTAAACGTCACGTTTGCCCATAACAGGTCCGCACCACGCAGAATTTTGAACTCGCAGAATTCAAAACCCTGCGCGGCACGGCACTGCGCTCGTCACCCTGAGATATAAGTTGTTTAATCTCCCATTTGCCCTGTAATTTCACTGGAAACAATGCCCTTCCAACCGGAACACAGTAATGTTTGCACATTACTGCTTGGCGGTGGAATAACTGGCAAAAGTGTGGTACTTCCTCAGGCGGACCAACCCGGAATTCGCAAAAAAAAATCAGCTGTTCCAAAAAAAAATGTCAATGAGACTCAACAAAATGTAACAACAACAGCTGACAGCTGACGACATGTAACAGCAGTTTTTTTTTTCGTGAATTTCGGGCAGTTATTTTTTTTTTGAATTCCGGGTTGGTCCCATACTCCATAGTCAAAGTTGTTCATAATGACGAGTACTATGATCTCTTTTCGGCTTAGCATACCTTTTCTTTATAACCCAGTATTGTGCATAATCTACCGACTTAGCAGCAAATAGAGTTGGTAGGGAAGTCCAAAAATAGGCAAACAAATAAAACGTATAGTATAGGTATGGCTAATTGCAATCAATCATAAATGTCACACTTCATACTTAATCAACACTTCCCTATATGAACAACTTAACTTAACTTGATTATATGATGTTAATCAAGCTATTGGGTATGATATTATGAGCCCTTTTCGGCTGAGCATACCCTTTATGAATAACCCTATATAGCTAGCGTGATGCATTTCATTTCAGAGCGCTAGCTTTTATGGTTTCTGAGATAAAGAAGTCTCGCCTTAAGGGTTCTTCCCCAAAGGAGGTTCAGCCATCTAAAAATAGTCATTTCCTCTAAACATAAAGAAATAAAAACATTGAGAAAAAAAACAAACAAAATACGACTAGACGAACGCAGGTTTCTCCACAATGTTTTCCTTCACCGAAATCTATATTTTGTGGATTTAAGAAAATTGAATTAAAACTATGTTAGGCCCCCCGCGTACTAGGCAGCCTGGCTGCGCAGCCAGGCTGCGATAGCCAGAATATTTGCGCAGCCAGTTATAGCAGCCAATCCCAAATTATCCAAAATTGCTTTAAGCCTTTCAATTTCCCGAATAAATTTCTCTGTATCGAAAGTCATCTTATCAAAGTTCGGAACCCCGGAAATACGTCTGGCTGCTACAACTAGTGCGCGGACACTGACGGCAGCCACATACATTCGCCTACACCCGCTCTGGCTGCGGGCAGCCAGCTGGCTGCCGTGCAATCAGGCGCGTTGTATTGGCTGCCGCAGCCAGGAAATCGTGGCTGCCTAGTGCGCGGGCTCCCATACAACGTCATACGTTTTACTGGCTGCTGCAGCCTGGCTGCCGTAGCCAGGCTGCCTAGTGCGCGGGGGCCTTAAATGTAAAACCTACTAGAATTTCTGTCACACCTTTTTGTGACACATTGTATTAGCATTGAATAAATAAATATCTTCTACAGTTCCTGACTTAATTAGTAGCACACTGATAAACCGCGCATCACGTTTTCTCAGTACAATTAGCGTACAAATAATTCCTAGGATCTTAACCGACAAAGACGAGGAATCTAGAAACACTATCGGGGTTTAAGGCAATTATTGTTCCCGTCGGGGCTGCGGGTAGAAGTTACCGCGGCTCGGCGTCACAAGGGCGTAGAAGGAACATGGGTGGTTTTTAGTCAGTAGAAGTCTGACACTCCCTTCCGCTCTGCCCAAGAGTGGGAGGGGTCATTTGATGATTTCCCAGTTTCCCACCCCCAAAAAAAAAAGGCAATTATTGTTAAAAATACTGTTACAGAAACTGTCTTCTACTTCTTCTCTTTAAATATAAAAATGAGTCGCTGTTTGTTTGTCTCGCTAAAACTCGAGAACGGCTGGACCGATTTGAGTATAATTTTTTTTGTTATGTTTGCTCCATCATCATCATCATCATCAGCCTATCTAATGTTTGTCCACTGCTGGACATAGGCCTCTCCTAACGAACGCCACAAGGCACGATCTTCTGCCTCACGCATCCACTTGCTACCAGCCGCCTCACGCAGGTCGTCGCTCCACCTGGCCGCAGGGCGCCCTACTCTACGTTTGCCGATCCGTGGTCTCCACTCTAGAACCCGTCTACCCCAACGGTTGTCGGTTCTCCTACAGATATGGCCAGCCCATTGCCACTTCAGCTTGCTAATCCTCTGAGCTATGTCGGATACTTTAGATGTTTGCTCCAGTACAGGTTTAAAAGTAAAAGAAAAAAAAAACAGCGAGTGAAACCGCCGGTTGCAGCTACTCGTAAATAAATTGAATTAAAAGTAAAAATGGTAAATCTTTATTTTTAATTCAATTTATTCATTAGAACAATTTGTCTGCTCTTTTTATTTTCTTGCTAATGGAATTTTTCCCTCAACCCGGTTGTTAAGAAATAAAATGTATTTTTATTTTTTAATACATTGGGGCATGAATCAAAAATGGGTGTCTACAACCACCAAGATACAGACCTTGAGCCTGGGTTAGGCTCACCGTTTATCCTTTTTATGTACATACAGGTAGGTACTTTTATTAAAATCCATAGTTTATCAAGTAAATTTAAGACTGTCACTATTTCTCTTTGCAATAAATATTCGATTTGATTTGGCTCTCCGGGCTGGCAAAGCATCGTTAACACCGCTAGTGGCGCCAAATGTTCACTGATCATAGGCGGCAGTTTTACTTACTACCAGGCTGACCGTCTGCCTGTTTGCCGATCTTTTAGGGTTACGTACCCAAAGGGTAAAACGAGACCCTATTACTAAGACTCCGCTGTCCATCCGTCTGTCTGTCACCAGGCTGTATTTCAAGAACCGTGATAGTTAGACAGTTGACATTTTCACAGATTATGTATTTCTGTTGCCGCTGTCACTACAAATAGGTACTAAAAAACAGAGAAATGTAAGTGGGGCTCCCATACAACAGACACGATTTTTTGGACAGACATTTGGCCGGTTTTTTGGACCAATGTAAATCAAAAACTAAATTACAAAATGTCAGTCTATGCTTCATTGGCATTCCAAAACCCGGTTTTCCGATAGCAGATCATCGCAAAAAGTGAATCGTGTGTTTAATTTCGAATTAATGTGGACAACATACGTGGCATTGAAATAAAGGCTAAATGCTTTTGACTTTCCGGAATTAAATCATCAAATGCCAGTAGATCCTCGAGTTTATAAAAAGGCAATCATATCAGTCATTAAATAATTATGTATTATTTTAGGCCAAATTTGGTGAGCGATAAGTAAACGATAAGTGAACGATGGTCTTGTATTAGACCGGATTAGCAGAGAATAATTCCACTCTGGAAAAATACATGACGATTGATGAGATTTCCATAAATAAATGTGTGAACAAGTAAATAATATTTTTTTGGAAAATTTGGAATACAAGCTTTTATAGAAATATTATCGGAGTTACACACGTATACTAAATTTCAGCTCAATCGGACATCGGGAAGTGGTTCGAAATTGAGGTGCAAGATTCCACCCGAACAAACATAGTTACATACATTGCTAGTTAAACAAAAGCTTTTCAAATGAGACAACGCTTGCGAGAATGGTAGAGATCGTGGGAAACCATGGGCTCTATTCTGGAGAGTCGGATGTTATCTCCGTCACTGTTGCTCTTATTAGAAATGTCATGAGAGTGAAACTGACGCAGATAGTCTCGAATGCTGAAGAATAGGGTTACAAAACGAATTCCATCTACCACTCTTATTTACTGTGCAAGAAACTTAAAAGTGTACTCCTGTAGGTATACTTAGCACAAATTTTACGTTAAATACGTAGCGAATATTCGATAGTTAAATGTAATATTATGTAAAATGGGACAGCGCCCCTGTCGGGAGTAAATGAAAACATTGTCCATTATGTCCATACATTATTCTCGCTACGTATACTCGTAAGTCAAAATTTGTGCTAGCCATACTGGGCCTAAAAACGCAATGCTCAAAACTCGTACAATACCTTAACATTTTTAGTGAAGGTTGTTTTGCAAAAAGTCATTGAACGATATTTTTAACTAAGATAGAGAAGCCGCGTGCTAAAAGTTTTTGGCCAGTTAAAATAACCTTCAGTGCAGTAGGTAAATGGCCAACCCTGAAATTATGTTTCAGAAAAAAACTGCTATTTAATGAATTTTATAAAGTGTTTTTGTGGAGTAGCTGCTCTATGCAATTATAACAAACAATATTCATGATTTATGAGTAGGTAAAAATCCCCTTAGGCTTAGCATACCGTTCCATTTAACCCTGTAATAATGTTTTTACAACGACGACCTGTTTGGCTCAACGGTAATATATCTGCCTTTTAAGCCAGAGGCCAGAGGGTTCGATTCCCGGCCGGGCAGATGTTTGAATGATAAATTAATATATCTGTTCTGGGTCTAGGTGTTAGTTGTCCTTGTCGTTGTGTATGTTCCATGGCATCCCCGACACAGGATTATCCTAGTGAGGAGCTATGAGTGTTAACGTTTATTATAACTTATTATTTATTATTTACATGCATCTATTAAACTTCCAATGTTATGTTAATGAGTGCGTGTTTTGCAAATCTTGCAACTGCATTTTGGACCACTTCCCGATATCGCATTGGGCTGAAATTTGGTATACGTGTGTAACTCGGATGACTGATATTACTTAGATATAGGTATTATAAAGGTAATTTTTTAAATGGTAATCTCCAGAACATCTGGTTTGATTAAAAAAAAATTACTAATAGAAAGCTACACTTTTCTTGGTGATATAATTAGGCTATGCTTTAAAGCCTCAAAACTTGCGAAGGCAAAGTTCGAACAGCACCGCGCACAAAGTCCCGAGATCATGAAATAATAATGATAAACGATATTACTACAGTACATAAACACATACATACATATATTATACATTTTTGCTTCCTAGTCGTTGTTGGACGTGGTGCTCTTTGAACATTTTGCTCTTTGAACGGTTTCCGACCGTTTGTCATTTTACAAACGCTTTTGTCATTTTGCGACTAAACCAAAACCTTTAATACTATATTATAATACTAGCTGACTCGACAGACGTTGTCCTGTCAAAAGCCATTGCGTCAATTCTATGTCAAATGTCAAAAGTTACATTAAAAAAGTTTACATTGTCCAAAGCGCCGGTTTAAGTATTTTTAAATTTTCTAATTTTTCATATTTTTTTTACTATAAATTGAGATGTGAGCTATCCTACGAGTATCTCCTAAGTTAGATCGAACTGCACCCGGTGTGCAAATTTGATTGAAATCGGTTAAGTAGTTTAGGAGTATAAAGCGGACAAACAATGTGACACGTAATTTATATTATATTAAGATTATATTGTGTACCTTACTACAATGTAGATTCTCACTATTAAAAGTATTTATTTCGATTAAGTAAAGTAGGTATGTATAGTTTCCCCGGAATTTGCAGCGCCCGGCGCCCTTTCAGCGTCCTTGTACCGTGACATTTAGTTTAACATAAAGTTTTAGTTTGAACATAAATAATAAATATCTAAATGAGCTGCCAAATTCTAAACGAAGTATTGTGCTTCTTGCTGCTTTTTTGAAGGACAAAACTTGCTTCAAATAAAAAAAATATATCAAAATCGGACTACTCTGTAAAAAGTTATGCGTGGTCATCCATAAAAAAAATATAATTAGGTATTTACGCGTCGACTTGAGCACCTTCCCCCGTTTTTTCGTTGGTAAAAAAACGACATGATTTTAAATCTCGAATTTAAATCCAATTATAAACTTACTAAGTTTAGATAAGTGTGAAAAAGAAAAACACAATAAACCTATCAAAAACTAGAGCCTGATGTATTTTTGAATAATGAGAATTTAGAATTTGTATTCATCCACTGACCAAACTATCTGCTAAATTATTAAACACTACCTGCGCCCCGCGGTTTTACCCGCGTTTTCCGGGATAAAAAGATGGCCTATGTGTTAATCCAGACCATGAACAACCTCCATTCAAAATTTCATATAAATCCGAACAACTGTTTTTGCGTGAAAGAGTAACAAACATACATTTATCCATACATTATTACAAACTTTCGCGTTTATAATATTTAGTAGGAAGGGCTTCAAAAGTCTGTGCCCTTCCACTGCTTCTCATCACTGGCCAAACAATCTGATGAATTATTAAATAAGTAGCTACCTAGTATACATCTAGTGTACAATAGAATGTTCTTAATTCAGTTAAACCCCGTTATCTGTCACCCACAGTTAGCTACCTTAGGGTCATTGGAACATAATAACATTGGGTGTAAAAATACCTGGCCTTGGAGACACGCACCGTCGCATGCAGCCTGCTCTGATTCAGGCCTATTGTTATTCTGTAGAAGTGGCGTGTACGAGTACGTAACTGCAGGGTTGTGAGGACAGGGTATGCTAAGCCGAAAAGGGCCATTACTAAGGGACCAACCCGGAAAGCGAGAAAAAATTGGCTGTTCCTTAGAAAAATATCAACGACACTCAACAAAATTTATGGAACAACTGATTTTTTTTCGCGATTTCAGAGTTGGTCATAGTAAAATTTATTACGAAAAAGTTCTTTTATCTTGAAATATCAAAGCTTGGTAATCTTGGTATCCATGAGTCTCCAGGCAGGCCTTTTTATCAGACTGTGGCGTAGCCAAATAGGAGGGCGCCTGAACTATTTATCCGGGATTACTAATTTTTGGGCAAAAAACGTTTCCCAAAGTATCACATGCCATAGTATGTAAGTAAAATTTGACGAAAAATATTTTGCCAAACGGAAGGACCCCATTTACCCGATTTGGTCGAGTACCCACGATTTTAATTATACCCAAAAAAGGGAGTTTTTGTGGAAATTGTATATTTGATTGTTTGTTGCTCAATCAAGAAAATCAGCTGAAACAGCTTCTTTTTTTCAAAAAAAATATGCTCAATTGGACATTGGCAAGTAGTTAAAAAAACCGTTACAAGATTTGAAGCATCCTATCCATTTTACCAGCAAAGCAAGTTAAATTAGAGCTTGTAAAACATTACGGTTCCTATATGATAGAGGATGAAACCGCATCACGTAGCTGGTAAAAAATAAAATTAACTTTTCATGTTATAAATATCGTATTTTATGTATGTCAAACGAGAGAATTACTTCACAAATCTATTAAAGTGCGCTAACGGCCTCACACGACGTTATGTCCATTATACAATAGCCATTGGAGTGGCCATTGAATTACTAAGTATTTTTATTGTTGCGTGACATAATATTAAGAATTCACTTACTATTAAGTAATTTTTATAAGAGTTTAAAATTCTGGGTGGCGAAGACCTCTATGGGCTATTTTACACCTATTTATATTTATACTTCATATAAATTATAACAATCACATAGTCAAAAAACCAAACAAGTTAATCAAAAAATTACTAAAAGAAATGAAATAATAAACATAAATTATTCCCGCGGATGTGACTCGAGCTCTGTTTTTTATCTGAAATTTTATGTTCGGTTGATGTTGTTTTAATTGAAATAAAAGTACCTACAATTGTTGAAAAAATTACAAATATGATAGAATTAAAGACACAAACTGAAAAGACTTACGGAGTGGTGGCCTTATTGCCAAGTGCAATCTATTTAAGGCTTGGGTACCGTTTAATTCAATGTGCGAAATCAAAATTCTGTGACAAAGAAAAAAACCGTTTTTAAATGCAAACAACATAATTATAAAGTATTTATTTAACCTTTAAGTCCACAAGTAGATATTATTTTTATTAGGTACATTTAGAACTAGGTATAGTATAGCATATAACATTCTGGTCAAATTAGATGCCTAAGACTCACTTCCTTGTAGGAACGAAACAAGTCAAAATAGTTTTTCACACTTCGAAAGAAATTGACATAAAAATATACAAAAGGACTTATGTTATAAGGCAAAGGTACGCTAATGCGAATAGGGCTCAAATCATATGAAAAACAATAAAAAACTCAACAATTTTTTCAATGAGACCAACCCAGAAATCCCGAAAAAATTTACTGCTCTACAGAAAAATGTCAATGGTACTCGACAAAATGTATCGAGCAGCAGAATGTAGCGAATACACCAAACTTTTATTATGATTCCAAGTCTGAAATCGCGTAAAATATATCAGGCTTTACATAGAAAAATGTTATTGACACTCGACAAAATGTATGGAACAGCTGTATGCAGAGTATTCTAACACCAAACTGCATCCTATGCTATAAATCAGTTTTCTAGTCATCATCAGCATTCTTAATTGCCTCTCACCATGGAAACAAGAAAGACCAATTTACGTCAAAAACCAGAAGTATAATAATAGTAGTTTATGCAACTGTCATATAATGAAGGGTATTAAAACACGAGTGTGTTTATGAAACGAGCGCAGCGAGTTTCATAATAGTAACGAGTGTTTTAATACCTGTGTTATATGCAGTTGCATACACTACTTTATCTACACTAATGCTGTTACATTCTACTTATGTTTCCAATACTTGATAAAATACGTTTATCTTCACTAATAAAAACGTGTATTGTCACAGTGAACTTGGCGCGCAATCAGGAGCGAGCGCGCATGCGCGCGCAGGGCGGCCAATCAGGAGCGAGTGCGCGATGTTATAATGAGATTTTACGACATCGATGTGGATATTATAACATCATGTGAAATTGCTTAAATGTTGTCTGTGCTATAACAGTAGTCATTATAACACAAGTATTGGAAACATAAGAAGAATGTTATAACATTAGTGTAGATAAAATAACTAATCGTACTACAAGTCATTGCATGACTATTTTAGCTATGCCAATTAAATTCTATGATTAATTAAATACCCGTTTAATTGCCTAATACAGGTTTAACTCCCGAGTAACTAGAACATTGAGTTCTTCAAAAGGGCTGTTAATAGATTTTTAAAATGGTCGGCCGCGTAACTGTGACGCCTCCAGTGTTATAGGCGACGGTGATCGCTTTTCATCAGGCGGCCCGTTTAATTGATTGCCACCCATGGCAAAAAATATACAGGCAGCCTGAGATGCTTGAACCAAACTTTTTTTTTTCAACTACAACTTTTATAAATTCCAAAAAAAAATCAAAGAAATCACAAAAACTAAATTGATCTTGGACAAAATGCATGGAACAGCTGATTTGTTTTGTAAATTTTCGAAAGCCGAAAATTTGCTTGAATCAATTGTACTTATAGAAACCGCCTGCAAAAATTCTTCAGTGTTTTAGAGTTCACCCTATACCTATACCTACCTTTTTCGAGGCATGTAGATTGTGGGTATTTAAATTTAGAACACCTGAGGAGATCAAATTAGTCTTAGACCAGATTAAAGAAAAGGCATATCTTGTCGTACAAGGAGGTAAAAGCACTATGGTCGCCGCGTTGCCAACTGAGTCGTAGGGCCTTCGTCGCAGTCGTCGTAGTCGTTAGTCGTATGTTTCTATCTGATTTTATTCTTATCGATATGCGCCTATAACCATCTTACGCACATCACTATGCGGCTCCATAAGACCCACAAGTGCGAGCGAGATAGACAAATGATTTATGACCGCACGACTCTGTTGGTAACGCGGTCACTATAGCAGAGGACCGCCAAGCCTAGAGTTGTTCCACTGACACGAGTAACGCTCATAACCTTTGAATTAATGATAAATAAATTAAAGAGCATTGTTTGAAACTGGCTTGGCAAGAACAAGATCCGCTCAAAAAGTTGATTATTTCAATAAATTAGTTTATATTTACTAAGAATTAATTAATATTTGAAAGTAATTACTTATCATACATTATTTTGGTATCCAGGCAAAATGTATTTTATTAGTATGTTAATCTACCATTTTCGAGTTTTCATAATATCTAATTATTGTTATTTCTTTACTAAGTTATTATTGTAATGTTATCTACAATACAATGAGATAACTCTTTATTGACACCACAAAAAGGAAATCGAAAAAAAGTAAAATACACCAGTACATACTGGCTTAAAAAAATCTATGATACTGGGGAAAATCTAGAAGGTTTGGACTTGCCGCCATCTTGCGTACGATAGAGGACGCTACCTAAGTTTTTTTTTGTGTTATAGCTCTAATATTTGATGTTCTCGATATGTATACTTAGTATCTTTTTTACTTAATTTTGAGCAGCTTTTTGCTTTGCAAAAGCAAAAACTGTAACGTGCTGCCACATTGTGATTGATTTATTTTCAAGAAAAAAATCATGTTTAAGTCAAAAAAACCTAGTTTAATAATGAAAAACCTTGTTTTATAATGGGTACTAGCAAAACACCCCGGTTTTTCTCGTGTTTTCGTAACAATAGGTAATAATTTACCTACATTAATAATTATAAATCGCATAATAAGACGACTTCCTATCTAGCCAGCTATCTTACTTCATCTACAGTCAAATAAAGTAACACAAAATATTGGTAAAAACTACATTGAATCCGATGTTAGCTAAGATATGAATAATTAAATTACATACTAGGTAGGAATTAAGTGCATAGTTTTTATTAGAAATCAAAAAAATATTGCATCATCAGCTGCACTCCGCGGTTTCACCCGCGATAAATTTGTCACTGCACAAGTGGTAGTAATAATTAGTTATAATCTGGGTGTCTTCAAGTCGTGAGTGAATCGGTTTCTTCTAGGCAAGTTTGCTCCATCGTAGACCGTATTGATTCAAATTCAAAAATTCAAAATAATTTATTCAAATATGGGTACATCAATGCACACTTATGAATGTCAAATACAATTTTTACGAATAAATTAATACACAATAAATTAAATGTCAAAGAAACAAAATTATTAGAATGTCAAAAAAATTATATAATTTATTGCAATGTCAAAATATCAAGGTATAAAATAACTACAATAGTAGGTATAATCAGTCAAGACACTTATGAATGTCAAATACAATTTTTACGAATAAATTAATACACAATAAATTAAATGTCAAAGAAAATAACATTATTAGAATGTCAAAACAAAATATATAAATAATTGCAATGTCAAAATATCAATGTATAAAATAACTACAATAGTAGGTATAATCAATCAAGTATTATTATTACAGTCTAAATACAATTTACGTAAAGAGACTTTATCACAGACCAAGTCTTCAATTTTATAGAATTCCTTCCTTTCAATTTTCAATTCTTTCCTTTCAATTAAAAAGTCTTTTAAAATTCTTTGAAAATCTGTGTCTTTCTTATTTACTAGAGTTGCTTACCATCAGACGAGATGGCGGTCAAACGCAAGCTCACCAAATAAATTCAAGTCTCTAAATTAAGTTTAAATTAACTATTCAAAATCAACCTTGATCTACATATCGGTCAATATGCCTCATCGGTCATTGACTTTTACCAATAGGAATGAATAAAAAGTCGTCACAAGTCAATAAAATTACGATAAAAAACAATTCTGTAAACCCGTTAGACCCTACACTTATGTTGTTAAACTGTAATTTTATTTGCTTTCGAAGAAATTGGAACACGTTTGTTTAAAACTACGAGTAAATATTGCATATACAGGGAAATAAGGAAAGGGTACGCTAAGCCGAAAAGGCTCATAATATCAACTCATCATTATGAACAACCTTTACTTTAGGATCAACCCTGAAATCCTGAAAAAAATCGATCGATCGAATGATCGATAAATATATGGAACAGGTAATTTTTTCTCGCGAATTCCGAATTGGTTTCTAAAAGTGGTTCATAATGAGTACCATTAGCTCTTTTCGGCTTATTTTTAAAAAGGCTTGTCATTTTCATAAAGCCCTGTATATCAGTAGTAGGAAAAATGAAACCTACAAAATAATCATATTATCTACTATTAATAGGACAAATATAAAAACCAATTTCGTGTTCAAAATAAATACCTGTACAAAGACCTTTTGTGCGGCCGCGATTCAGGCAATGATGAACACAATCGAAATTAAAATTAAATATCAAAATGGTTCCATTGGATAAAAGCAATTTATCTGCGGGTAATTATTTTTCCATAACAGAATAGCTACGTTGTCCTTGAATGTAGAATGTATGTTTTAATATTAACGAATTTAATGAATGTACAATTGTACAGAAATCAAATATATGAAAAAAGAGGACTTATCTTTATAAGATTTTTTTAATCTCAAATTCTATAGTAAATAATTACGATAATTTTATATCGTTGTAGTTTTTTTCAATGTTATTGAGTGACGAGACGAGCAAATCGCTCGCCTGATGTTAAACGTCACGTTTGCCCATAACAGGTCTGCGCCACCCAGAATTTTGATTTTTTAGCATACAAAGCCCTGCGCAGCACAGCACTGCGATATCTAAGCATTGCATGTCCGTTAGGACAAACTGTTGTGTCTAAATAATTTTATACCACCTCTGTACCTACCACCGAAGTCGGATCTTGATCGATGGCACCTACACAGTTTTGAGCAATAAAGTTTATTTTATTTTATAGAAAAATGTACATTTTCATTGGATACTCAACCGTTTTAACCAAACACAGCTTGCGTGACATTGATGACCTGTTTGGCTCAGAGGTTTATATGTGCCTTATGAGCCAGAAGTCTCGAGTTCGATTCCCGGTCGGGCAGATGTTTGAATGATGAATTTAAATATCTGTTCTGGGTCTTGGTGTTAGTTTTCCTTGTCTTTGTGGTCAATGGCGTCCCCGACCCAGGGTATCCTAGTGGGGAGCTAGGTGTGCAAAACATTTATTTTTATTTTTTTGGCTTGGCAGTTGCTTAGATTGGCAAATGCCATTTAACTTGTGTGCGATACAAAAAGTTAAATTCTGGTACTAACCAATGAAGTGAGAAAGAGAATGAAGATGCCGTGGTAGCTCAGTGGGAGAATAGCCGCTTCGCATTCTTGAGGTAGCGGGTTCAAACCTCAACTCGTACCGATGAGTTCTTTAGAACTTATGTACGAATTTACATACCACTGGCTTTTCGGTGAAGGTGAACATCGTGAGGAAACCTGCATACGTCCGAAGAAGAAATTCAATGGCGCATGTGAATCCACCAATCCACACTTAGCCAGCGTGGTGGAATACGGCCTGATCACTCTTCGAGGGTAGACCTGTATCCCAGCAGTGGGAGGATTAAAGGTTGAATATGATGATGCACCAATGTTATCTAACTTTAACATTACTTTATCAGGCCCTTTAAATTGTGTTAGTATGTAGATATTTACCATTTATGTCTGAGTGGATCAAATCTCGGAAGCTAATTAGAACCACTTCCTGACTCGAGGTTGGATCAGACTCAAAATTTGTATAAAAGCTGGTTTTCAAAACAGGTATTTTTACTATTACAAGCTTTTATTTAACTGGCCGTGTTTGTGAGTCAAATCTTTCAACATCAGCAACTCGATTTTGAACCAATTTATACCTGTGTATCTAATGACAATTAAAGAAAAAAAAAGCTAAAAAAAGCTTTCAATAAAAGCTTCTTTTTTTGATAATAATTATAGAATCGGAATAGAATGTAATAACATAGATTTATTTTATTACACACCTAATCAACTACAAGAAAATAAACTAAGACTAAATTACATTCGGTAGTACAAGGGCGACCTAACCGCCTCAAGGGATTTCTTCCAGGCAACTTTTGGATAGACCAGTAATACTACACTTCGACTACTTACTTTACTATTTTTTTTTTCAGATAAAATGCGCAGTCAAACATACGCGATTGCGGTCGCGCTTCTCTGCTCGATTTGCGCCGGCGCAGTGGACGGTGGGGCTTACATTCCCCGCGCTGACATCGGGTACCCAGCAGGCCTCATCCCTGACTGTAAGTCTATTGTTTTCACCTAAATCATATATATCATCATCATCATCAACCTCTTTCTAACCACTGCTGAGTGTATAGGTCTCCTCTTCATCGCGCCATCCTTTCCGGTCCTGTGCCAGTCTCATCCAATGCCTTCTTCAGCTAAAAAAATATTACTTGTCGCAATTGCCATTTTCTCAGTGATTATTTATTTATTATTTCTCACAAATTGTTGTTTTGTTTTGGTTTTTTTTTTTTTTTTTTTTTTTTTTTTTTATTGATTAATAGGCTTGCATTTGACCGTCATCTTGCCTGATGGAAAGCAACGATACGGTCTACGATGGAGCATGCTTGCCTAGAAGAAACCGATTCACTCGCGACTTGAAGACACCTAGATTATATCTATCGGGAAACACCCACTCAGGCAAAGCGTTCCACACCCTAGCGGTTCGCACAATAAAGGTGGAATCAAAGCGTTTCGTACGAGTTTTTGGTATATCAACCATAAAACGGTGACGCTTTTTAGTGCCCTTGGTAGACCGATAGTAGAAAGGGCTAGAGGGAATTAGATCATGCAGATCAGAAGCACACTCTCCGAAATGTATCCGATAAAAAACCGACAGACTAGCAACTTTGCGCCGATGCTCGAGAGTTTGGAGTTTAGTCCGAACAAGGGAGTCTTTACCAATGAGCCTCTTGGCACGTTTCTCAATGGACTCCAACGCTTCAAGCTGGTATTTGGCCGATCCATCCCAAAGGTGCGAGCAGTACTCCATGCACGATCGAACTTGTGCTTTATAAAGTAACAGCAACTGTTCTGGCGTAAAGTACCGCCGCACCTTCGAAAGGATACCCAGCTTTTTGGCAGCCAATTGAGCTTTGGACTCTATGTATGAGCCAAAGTTGAGGGTTGACGTCAGAGTAACGCCCAAAAGCTCAAGACTGTCAGCCGTCGGAATGGACACATCTCGGAAAGTAGGAGCCAGTTGGAATGGGCTCTTCTTTGCGGAGAACAGACACGCCTGGGTCTTAGACGCATTAAACCTGACCAGATTGGCATCACCCCAATCTGAAACAGCCTTAAGGGACAAGTTCAAGCGCTCGACCATAGCCTCTCTCAGAAACTGGATTTGAGGACCACTGGACCGTGCGTTAGAAGTGTAGCTCTCTACAACAGTGCTGTCATCTGCGTACCCAAAGATACCGGGCTTTAGCAGATCGTTAATGTGCAGCAGGAAGAGCGTCGCAGAGAGCACCGACCCCTGGGGAACACCGGCATTGATATCCATTCGATCAGACGAGCAGCCATCAATGACTACTCGAATCGATCGATTCCTCAGGAAGTCCGAAATCCACGCAACAAGACCAGCGGGCAGGCCGTATGAGGAAAGCTTGCTTATAAGGCCGTCATGCCAAACCCTGTCGAAAGCCTTCGAGATGTCAAGGGAGACAGCAAGTGCCTCCCCATGCCTCTCGATGACCTCACTCCAGATATACGTGGCGTACGCTAGAAGATCACCAGTGGACCGGTTTCGGCGGAATCCGTATTGCCGGTCACTGAGAAGGTCATTAGTTTCTAGGTACGCCAGGAGCCTGTTGTTTAGGACACGTTCCATAGTCTTGCAGAGTATGGACGTGACCGAAATAGGCCTGTAGTTGGCAGGGTCGGCACGGCTACCTTTCTTAGGCACAGGCTGCACGTTAGCAAGCTTCCACGACTTCGGCACTATACCAGTTTCAAGAGAGAGACGAAAGAGGCGTGTCAACACAGGAGACAACTCAGGCGCACATGTTTTAAGTACTATGGCTGGAATACCATCAGGGCCGCTGGCTTTGTTCACGTCAAGATTGCGTAGCGTTTTGCGAACCTCCACTTGACGAATGCGGAACTCCGACATAAACGTCGCATTGTCTGGTGGAGTTGAAGGTGTCGCGCTACCAGCATCTAGACGTGAAGACTCCGCGAATTGAGAAGCAAACAAGTTAGCCTTCTCCTCAGCGGTGTGGGCCAGCGTCCTATCAGGTTTAAGCAGTGGAGGTAGTGAGGGGCGGCAGAAGTTCGCTTCGACCGATTTAGCTAGGGACCAAAACGCTTTACTACCCGCTGGGTATGAAGCCAGTTTGTTCCCTATTCGACTAATGTGGTCAAAGCGAGCCCTCTGTAACACCTTTTTGCAGGACTTGGCAGCTGCGTTATACGCTCTTTTCAACTGGCGAATATCCATCGCTTTACGGTGTCGAGCATCAACCCAGGCAAGGTAAGCCTCCTGCTTGCGCGCCTCAGCGCGACTACAGTGAGGGCCAAACCATGGGCGAGCTTTGCCGGCCAATGGTACGTCGGAAAATGGGATATAATACTCCATAGCCGTACGCAACACATCAGTCACAGCATCCGCGCAGGTCGAAGGGTCGACAGAAGAGAAGCACACAGACTGCCATGGATAAGACGCGAAGAAAGCTCGCATTTCATCCCAATCTGCTGACTTGTATCGCCACACCCGCCGACTGCCTCTAGGGCTGGGATCAGGCGGGGAGTAGACAGATACAGATTTCACCAGACAGTGGTCGGACTTCCCTAGCGGAGAAGAGACCGACACCGAGTAGCGGTCCGGATCAGTTGTCAGCAGAAGGTCCAAGCAATAGGGCGTATGAGACTCAACATCAGGAACCCGTGTTGCCCCTAGAACCAGCTGGGTGAGATCTAACGCTAAAGCAAGCTTTCGCGTCTCTAACCCAGCATGGTTGGTGTCCTGGTATGGGTACAGCCACTCCTTGTGGTGGCCATTAAAATCCCCCAGTAACACTAATTGGGCAGTGGGGTACTTCAGTTGAGCCGATTCCGCCGCCTCACCTAGATATTCTATCAACCTGGTTGTCTCCTGGTCTCCACTGTGCGACCGGTAGACACAGGCATATAGAATTTTCTCTATACCAGTGTCCACCAATACCCAAAGCACAGAGAATTTAGGGTCTTCGAGATAACGGAGACGCCGATAGCAGATATCGTCCCGGGCGTACAAGCATACTCCAGCACGAGGCTTAAAGTGATGCTCAAGGGAGTACCCTGGGTAAAGTAGGTACGCCACATCGGACGGGTTGCTGATCTGCGTCTCCGTGATAAACAAGAGAGCCGGCTTGTCAGTCTCAAGATGGTGATGGACTGGCACGAGATTAGAGTGCAGACCTCGGATATTTGTGAGGTGCACTTTGAGTGAAAGGGCGTGCAGCCGCTGTTTAACCCTTATTCTCTTGCTTTTTTGTATCATTGTGTGTTGAGATTTTATCGGTGGGAAAACGGCAGTGGAATGAGGCTTCCACTCTGCTGACCAGTAGACACACGCCGCGACGCCACATTAGTGGGAAACTAGTTCGGAGACTGCGGGGACGCCCGAGCCCCCCCAGGGATGTCCATCGGGCCCTTTCGTCCGGTCGCTAACCGGCACGATGGCGCATCCCGGGATTTTTCGCGAGTTGGCGGGGCAGCCTTTTGTGAGTAGCTAGCTCACTACTTGGGCCCCCTACTACCTGCGGTCGGCCAGCGGTGCACCGTGCCTCGGATCCCGCTACCCTCCGCGACTAGCTACCCGATGTATTGTAGCGGCGAATGTCAAGACGGTCTTGCAGCAGCGGAGCTACTATTCCGACCCGCTTTCCCAGAACGGCGTCATCGAACAACATGGCGGAACACGGCTGGGCCGCTTGGCGGCATGGCTTTGTCCGATGGGTGGTCACTAGCCACGGCCGAAGCCTACCACCAGTTTGATGTCACCTGATTAGCACCACCCAGGGACCACGTGTGGGGTTTCGTAATTGGGGTACTTTCCCACGGACGAGGGTGACTCAGTCCCCAAAAGTTTTTATTTATTTGTTATGTATTTTATTCTTCCCTATTAGTATTATTATATATTTATATAATATTTTTATATGTTTTAGTATATTTTCGCAAGTATAGGTAGTTTTAGTATTTGAATGTATTTTTATGTATTTATTATTATTATTATTTTATGTGGGTTTATATGATGATGTTTTTCTTCTATATTGCACACCCCGTTTTTATCTATCCTCTCCATCCTAAGGTTGCCTGGAAGAGATCGCTCTTAGCGATAAGGCCGCCAGTTGTCGCACTAGTTTTTAGGTGTTATAATCCTTCTGTTTGTAATTTATGGTGTGAACAATAAAGAGTTTATCTATCTATCTATCTTCTTGCCGTCTTCAAAATGTCATCCGACCACAGTGTCGGTGCTTCAGTAGTCTGCCCGGTGATCGCTTTCCGTTCCGTGGACACCTTTCCGTGGCTGCTTTGGTTCACCTTCCATCTTCCCGTCTTTCTTCTCATATTATATTTTTAAAAATATTTTTCTATTTTATTATAATATTATCTAATAACCGCGCCCTGTGATTTCTCTTGCGCGGCAAACTTTCACTTTCATAATATTGGTAAGATTTAAATTTTATCCTTTTTCTTTTATTTTTTTTTTCAATTTTATATTTTGTTAATGTAAATCAGCATAATATAAGTTTTTTATTTTATTTTGTACTTGTATAATTTAAGTCTATAAAAAAAAGTTTTAGGGAAACAAGTAGTGGGACGATTTCAAAATATTAAAAAAGTAGTAATTATATTTACGGAAAAAAGTATTACTAGAATAAAAAAAGAAACATGGCTGCTACAGCTTCATCACGCTAGCTGTCACTCAGACTATCAATCTCATCGTCGATTTAGTTCCACAAACGACGTCGTGGACGTTATAAGTATGTTGTTTTATAGTGTTTTCTCAGTTTCAAGAGAATAATCTTATTGTTTAAGGACAAAGCTATAAATAACTTAGTAACTTAGTTGTAACTAAGTTATTTATGTATTTAATTACTACCTATTTTATAAGTGATCATGAAGATGTAACTTGAAGATAATTTACTTTGTCATAGTATTTTTTAACTACCGTGGGGTCGATTCCTTATTAGCTATGCTATGAAGTTAACTAATCCGACTGGATTAGACTTATCTATATCTGTCTCTTTTTATTTTAACATGTAAAAAACAGGATAAAAATTGATGGTCTGTAAAGTCGGTTTACGGACGATAGTTTAACGTGACAACGTCATACCAAAACATTGAGAAATTATTGCATACTTTTCGCGCTCCGATCGTGACGTCACGATGAACGTAACGGGACACGTAACGGGACTTTTTCGTGCATGCAGCCGGCGTTCATCGATTCATAAGACGTTGTCACGTCAAAAACAAGATTAACCAGTTTTTATTGTATTTGTCATCGAAGTTACACGTAACCAAATTCCAGCTCAATCGGACATTTGAAAATCGTTCAAAATTCTGTTGCACGATTTGACACGAACATACAAACATTGCAGGTTAAATAAAAGCTTGTATAATAATAATCAGTAGGTCTTTCTCGAGATAATTACGATACTTGATGGCATTCTAGTCAGCCTCGCTAGATATGGTCAATAGCCTAGCTTAGGAATTAGACGTACTAGACCAAGTATGGTCTTACTTCTTATTTTTAAAATACTTCTACATATTTGAGTAAGTGCGAATGCAGCCTTTCGAAGGGCATAGCAACAGGGTCTCTACAGGGTTAATAGTTCGTTGTACTCATAATTATGAACAACTTTTACTATGGGACTAACCCTGAACTCGCAAAAAAATCAGCTGTTCCATATAATTTATCGTGTCATTGAAATTTTTCTATAGAACAGTGGATTTTTTTGCGAATTCCGAGTTGGTCCCTTAAGAAAGTGGTTCATAATTATTGAGTACTATGAGCCTTTTTACATTAGCATATCCTTTTCTTAAACCCTGACTTGAGTAGATTGTTATACACAGATACAGATTGTTCTGTTAGGTGATAGGTAGGTATGAGGCGTGCAATAAGGCTAAGCGTATGTTGCGACGCAGGTGACGCAGGTCCACGCAGCGCAGCGCAGAGCAGATTGTGTAATGCATGAACGTATTGAGAGCTGCGTATTGTGGTGTAGGCACGTGTGGGGCGAACTTTATCTCTCCCGCTCTGCGCCCCATGTCTTATTCTTATTCGAAGTTTAGGCGATAGGTCCCGTACCGGCGTCCTGCAAAGGGTGCATTGTGCGTTTCCCCCTTGCTAGCGATTAGCCGAGCCAACCCAGCTCCTTAAAATAGCGGAGTGACGCTCTGGGCCGGTGGCACAACTGCTCCAGTGGCAAAGATGGTATGATCGGTGATGAGCCTTATGTCTGTCTCGCCTGCTCTGCTTTACTAAATCTGTTCTGTGCTGCGTCACCTGCGTCTCAGCATACGCTTAGTCTAATAAAATAGCATTAGCAATCTCGATGTTCTTGATAGGGTAAAACAAGTTTAAAACTAGTTAGGCTAATTGCAACAATTTATCTATTATCATATATCTAACTGTCATCATAAAAGAATAACGACGTTATTTTACTAACGATGTATTTTATTTAATTTTAATTCCTGTAATTATTTATAAGTGGGTTACTAAGTACCCATATATAATTCAGTAAAATAGGTGTTTTGAAAATAATGATGATGATGATGTTTCTTAATAGGTGTGATCGTGTAAATTCTTAAACAGATTAACGGTTTTCAGCAATCTAATATATTTCACGCGTTGAAGATAATGAAATCATTGAGTGGAGATTAAAAAATAAAATAAAATCGAAATAAAATTTTCATGTACAATAAAAGAATATGGGTAAATAATTATTGTAATGCCAAGTTTCATTAAAATCTGTTACGTCAATTTTAGCGTGATATGGTAGGTAACAAAGGTGAACGAAATCATCGTGAGGAAAACTGCATACGGACAGCAGAAATACATTTGCTTATGTGAATTCAACCCGTACTTGGCCAGCGTGGTGGAATACGGCCTAATCAGTAATCACCATTCAAGGGTAGATCTGTAATTCTGTATCCCAGCAGTGAAGGATTGAAGTCAGCGTTTGACCATCAACTCACCGGTTGGGAAGCGACGATATGGTCGAAGATGAAGCACCTAGCTAGGAGATAACTATTCACTCTGACCTTGAAAAGTCCAAGATATCTCAGGAAACAACACCGAAGTCGGATTATACTTGATAGATGGGAAATAAGGAAGCCCGCAGTCTGTTCCATTCCCTGGCTGTACGAATCAGAAAGTCAATTCAAAACGTTTTCAAAAGAGTGTGGTAACAAAAGAATAGACAGTTTTTTTCTTACATAATAGTTTTATTTTACTGTATAATTTAATAATTACATTAGTTTAACGGTGCTGGGCAATCGTAAAGGTACTTCGCCTCGAAGCTGCCATACGAGCTGATGTCGAAGTATTTGATGAGCTTGAGTCGCACGTCGGAGTACGAGATGATTGGCGCTTCGCCCTCCTTGCCGAAAGTTATGGTCCCTGAAATAATACAAATACTAATATAGGAATAATCCTAAAACACTAAATATCTTTTGTAGGCGGCTTCAACAGGGTTATTCATAAAGGGTATGCTAAGCCGAAAATAGCTCATAGTGCTCATCATTATGAACAACTTTTACTATGGGTCCAACCCGAAATTCACATAAAAAAAACAGCTGTTCCATGGAAAAATGTCAATGACACTCGACAAAATATATGGAACAACTGATAATTTATTTGCAAATTCTCGGTTGGTCTCATAACAAAGGTGGTTCATAATGATAAAACTCCAACCCCTTTTCAGCTTAGCATACCCTTACATTATAACCTTGCATGTTAATCCAGGGTTTAATCTACCTTCATTACAAATACAATTAGTACCAATGTTTGTTTCATTCCCAATACTCGGAAAGAACATCAGTTCAAAGCAGAATCGTTAATAAAAACAAAAAGGTTGACAAAAAAGTTGTAGGTCTTAACTTACCATTATCGATAATGATGAAGAACTTGGTGTACTCCGCAGTGGAGACCAGCTGAGGTGTGCGCACTCTGGCAACCTCGTCCCTGCCTATCAGACCTTCCCTCCTTAATCGCAGGACGGTGATTACTCCATAGTCGATTCCGACGGCTGAAAATAAAAAAAACATCATTTACCAAAACGACTTTTACGACATATTACAGCTTTTCGGTGTCCCTGACTTAGTTTCAGTAGTTTTTTTGGTGCACAATAAAAATACTGCACGTGCACTGTATCGAAAAAAACATACACTTAAGACTGGTTAGACCCTTGATATTCTAAGTTATTAGGGTACTCATCATTGTGAAAAACTTTTATTAAGTATAGGACCAACCCGGAATTCGTAAAAAAGAACAGCTGTTCCACAGAAATGTCAATGTACAATATGAACAAATGACAAAATGTATGGAACATTTCAATTTTTTTAATCGCGAATTCCGGGTTGGTCTTATCGTAAAAGTTGTTCACAATGATGAGTACAATGATAACCTACAATATCTCAAGTGTCTACCAACCAGTCAACCTGTTTATTAATCGACTCCCACCGCCAATATTTCCGGGTAACTACAATATTGGGATCTTCAAAAGGGGCTATTAATAGAGTCCTAAAAGGTCGGCAATATATATATTCGTCTCGCATTTTGTTATAAATAACACAGGAATGCTCACGTAAAAGTTAAGTCGTTTACTACGACTAGTTTCGAACCGAGCGACCGAACAAAAAAACCGAACTGAATATCCTTGACGCCTCTGTTGCTACAGGTATATATTCAATAAGCGACGGTGATTGCTCACCATCAGGCGGCCCGTTTGCTTGGTTGTATTTTTTATAACTTACCAAATTCAAAAACTAAGTCTTCACGTCCAGGTTTGGCTGTTGGCGATAAAATGATGATACCGTCCTTAGCCGTCTTGATGGCGAGGTGCGTCTCAAAGTACGTGAGATCTTCGTTGTCCCGTTCAACCTTTGTGTTGTCCAGAGCTACCCCGTCAATAGCGTACATATGTTCGTAACGGTAGCCGCGAGCCAAGTACTGCTGGCAACCTGGAATTTAAAAAGTAAATGAAAGTTGATAAAAATAGGGGTTTACTGTACTGTCATCGGAGTTACACGGGCGTACCAAAAATCGCACATCGCATCGGGAAGTGGTTCGAAATTCAATTGCAAGATTTGACCCGAACATACATTCGAACATAGCAAGTAAAATAAAAGCTTGAAAAAAAATTAAAAAAACTGACTGTAAAATCGAGTCCAAAGGGTCGGTTACAAACATACCGGTGAAACTAATAAAATAGTGTTAAAACACCACTCACCCGCTCGTTGGACTGCTGTCTCTAACTCTTGAATCTTTCTTTCCATCCATGATTCCAATACAATCTTTCCTAACACACAATTCAACAGCATAAAACTTAGTAGAAACGAGAAAACATATCTAATGGACGCCATCGTAGCACAGGGTGAACGTTTGCTGGGGAATGGACATAAACTGACGAAAATAAATACATTTATACTAAATACTTAATACTAGTTGCGTTCCTTGGTTTTACCCGCACGACTATAAAAACCAGGGATGATGATGATGATGATGAATAGCCTATGTGTCATTCTGGAACTAAAACTATCTACATTCCAAATTTCATCAAAATTGGGCTTGTAGTTCCAGAGACTGATACGTGGTAACAAACACATTTTCACATTTAAATAGAAAGATGCGAAACCAAATTGATAGCCACAATCTTTGTTTATTCATAACAATAGAAAAACCCAGAGTAACTAAACTTACATCAATATTAAACTACACTGATATATTATCTAGTAACCTTTTGACACGGACTGTCTGATAAAGCAATAGAGTATTACTTTCCCACTGGTAGGTATATGTATTAATTTATGCAAAATAACGGTGACTAATGTTTTTTTGATGATGAGTCAAATTGTACAAACATTGACTTAAGGATTTCTTCCTACTGTTAAAATATAATCTATGCTAAACCATTGTAAATAACGGTGACTTAAGTTTTTTCTATAAGTCAGTTGCACTAACGGTGACTTAAGGTTTCCTTCCCACTGTTAAATAATCTATGATAAATAAATTTAAATAACGGCGATGAAACTAATTTTGATGCCTAAGTCTAATTGCACTAACGGTGACTTAAGTTTTCTTCCTACTGTTAAATAATCTATGCTAAAACATTGTAAATAACGGTGACTTAAGTTTTTGAGATGCCTCAGTCTAATTGCACGCAACGGGTAAACTATGGACACAATATTCAACTCAAATTTTTAGTTTATGGCTTTTGTGGAGATAACATACATAAACTTCGCCAAAATCAAGTAGAATGGGCCATCAGACGCAAAGATTTCGTATGAGTTTAAAATTATTTTAGGACATCACATTTGGTGATCTTTTTCAAGGAGTAATTACATGCGTGACGTGGTCACAGTCAAGTCCAGCCTGGCACTGATTTTGCTGTTAACGACTTCTTGCACTAAAGCGACAAAGTGCAAAGTTTGTTTTCTTTCTTCGTCACAGAAAAAAACATTGTGAAAATGATTTGAGTTTTTGAGATGCCTACATCAATTTCAAAAGCTGTTAACCCATTTTAGTTTAATCCAAAGAATGAAAGGTTTTACTATGACAATTATTCCTCTGTGCCGCAACTTTGTGTAGAATTGTTTTTAAATTATCGGTTAAATTGACAAAAATACACACAATCACGTACACACTAATACGAACACTTTACGAACACGGTTTTATCAATGAAGAAACTGACGCCGATTTTCTGGTACTTTTCGAAACTTTCAAACACAGTTTTAGTAATTAAAATACCGATTTTTATACACTTTAACGTTGTTTATAGAGTCCGAAGGACGATACTGAGTGTATGTTATTGTGTGCTTGTAGTCGTAGAGGTGACTTTTTCCTCAAGGCATTAACCGGTTTGGATGAACCTGATACCTATAGATTATGTATAGGTATAGGTTTGAGTAGGTATCATATAAAAATCAAATATAAATAATTGAACGAGCGATATTTTATACCTATACCATAAATAGGTACGAATATTTTATGTAATATGTAGATAGATATAGGGTTTTTCATAAAGGGTATGCTAAGCCGAAAAGGCCTCATAGTACTCATCATTATGAACAACCTTTACTTTGGAACCAACCCGAAATTCGCAAAAAAAATAATCAGCTGTTCCATAGAAAAATGTCAATGACACTCGACAAAATGTACGGAACAAATGATTTTTTTTTCGCGAATTTCGGTTTGGTTCCAAAGTAAAGGTTGTTCATAATGATGAGTACTATGAGGCCTTTTCGGCTTAGCATACCCTTTATGAAAAACCCTGTATAACCTATACCATAAATTGGTACGAATATTGTATGTAATATGAAGATATATATTATATGTTCAAATGTATATCACGCCAAAACGGCAAAACAGATGGATAATGAGCCAATTACAGAAGGTAATTAATTGCTTGGACTAAAATAATTTTATACTTACAATTTTTTTTAATACTTAATGACATGTAACATTTTTGTTATTATTAAAAACTATAAACTTTGATGAATTTTGGTAAGGAGGTAGGTTAGGTAGCTTATACCTACTCCATATTGTCATAATTATATACTACTTTTTATCTCTGAAAAAAATAGCAGTCTTTTAGGACTACTAGACAGATACCTATCCTTGCTTCTCTCGGTTAATCAAACTTTTTTTTTATCATATTTCAATTTGTTCTTTGAGGCCTCTAAACCACTTTGCTCAGTGAATCAAACATGGTTCCAGGTCCAGGAGTGATGAAGAACGCCAGCATCAGCGCCCCAATGATGCAGCAGCTGCAGGTCACCATCCACAAGTTCAGCGGCGGCCAGATCCACCGGCGGTCGCTGCCCATCGAGACTGCGTGGAAGAGCATCGCCAAAGACAAGGGGCTGGGTAAGTTTTTTTTACACGCTTTTTATTAGCTTCACTTGTAGGTATGTTTGTTTGTTTGTACTCTTTTTTTTTTTAAATTTCTATTTTTGGTTTGGGACTTATAAAATATACACGACAGTCCCCTTGTTTGTACTCGTAAAAGTATGTTTGTAACCGACTCCTTTGGGCGCGATTTTGACCCACTTTAAACGGCCAGATTTCGTTCAAACTTTGTAGATATATCGAGGACCGATGACAATACACTAAACAAAGCGTGTTTTTAGTTTTTGGAACTATTAATTTTGTATTTTTGGGGCTGGTTCGACCCGCGACTTTCAAAATATCGTCGACCCATCTTGCCACGGGATGACCAACCCTTCGCTAGCCTAACCTCGGCCAAAACAAAGTAAACTGGGTAACTGCTTAAAATGTTGTATAAAAAGATAAAATTGCAACTTAAACTTAATGCTAACAATACTAGCAAAGCAAACAACAACTCAAAGACGCACTATACTACAACTTCACTACACCGCACCGTCAGGCGAGCTGGCGGTCAAACGCAAGCCTATCTCATACAATAAAACAAAAAAAAAACCTGTAAGCGGGTCGCCATAGTACCCATAATAATACCACAATAGTACCTATAAGCGACTGTTTTCACCTAGTTCCGGCCACATTCAGCTGGTTTTTTACAGTTTTGAACTCCATACCCTCGCCATGATGCCTGGCATTTCAAGATGCTATTCCGTCACGAAGGTAAATCTGCATAAAAGCCGACTAAAAGGGGCCTTTGGGCTCGTGGGTGGTCAGATTTGGGGATCTGGCTACCTTCTCGAACGAGCCCAGGGAAGACAACGGCGCGACAAAAGGACCAATGTCCTGCGAATGGTGCCTCAGGTAACGTGATAAAAGAGCACCAGTGTGAGTTCGTCAGAGACCCTGGTGCCCCCTGTCAAGCACAGAGCCTGGCCACCGAGGGGGTTTTAGTGGGTGTAACCTCACATAACCCGGTTGCTCCCCAAAGCAGCCGGGTATCTTTCTAAGATTTCCCCCCGTCAACAAAAAAAAAAGGTAAACCTGCATTCGGCTCACGGTAGCCCACATATACTAAACAGTCCGGTGCACATCATAGCACAAACAATTGTTCCCCACGTACAAAACTCGTAAATCATGCCCTAAAATATCATAAGAGCAGAATGACGAGAGGGAACGCCATAAGCGGCCGGCGAAGATAACTCAAGAGGCGCCTGAAAAATTACCAGAATTGCAATTTTCTTGAAACTGTATGGCATTATGAATAAAATATGAAGGAGGGATATATGACACGCTTCAGTGGAGGCAACGTTCGGGGATGTATTGAATTTGTTAGGGTATGTTTGGAGTTAAATTTACATTGTAGAGTTTTACAGGCTTTTGTTTAACTTGCCGTGATGAATCTATGTTTGTGGGGGTCAAACCGTGAGATTCACTTACTGAAGCCTGATTTAACTTAAATTTGGTATTTTTTTATTATTAAAAAAAAGTGGAAAATATGCGACAGGCCACCTGATGGTATATACGAGTATATACCTGTGTAACTCCGATCCCAATACAATAAAAGCTTGTTCTTTAGATATCTTGTTTATTACATTGTAGATGTCAAAGTTTGTGTGTGAAATTTAGTTTAAAATGTCTCAGGGTATTTTTCACATGTTTAAAATACACGTAAATACAAGTAAGTGAATACGTATAATACATACACGTTTAATAAATGCCTGATTTTTTCACATGACATCAAGTTTTGCCAATGTTTTGTGAGCGAGATGGCGATCTCATGCCATCCTGCTTACGCAATAAATTCTCATTGGACATTTCAGAGCAACAACAAATATTTTTAGAGTTATTTTTAAATAGTTGTCAAACTTAAATCAGTTTAGTAAGTTAGTTTAGACGACAAACTTACTGATTTTCTTATGGCTGATATTTGATTGATTCAAAAAATTTGCATATTAAAATTAAAAAAGTCACGTACAAAAAAGGTTATCTATCTATCTAGTATATATAATATCTATCTACGATTTCATAGGCGATTTAGTAAAATAAAACCTTTTTTTAAGCTTTTACATTACTTTTTTTTTATTCAGTGATAGGCTTGCGTTTGACCGCCATCTCGCCTGATGGTAAGCATCGAAACGGTCTACGATGGACGCTTGCCTTAAAGAAACCGATTCACTCTCGACTTGAAGACACCCAGATTATTTTCTATTTATCTAGCTCCCCGACTACAATAGCTACGTGCTCGTAGCCGTAGCCTACGTGACGTAGTGCTACGTATCACGTAGGTGCTACGTGGCGTAGTAATACGCCAGCGGAACGATTTTTCAATGACGGCTGGAAATCGATCAGACGGGTGCGATAACTACGATAATGGCTACCAAAGTGTCAACAAAAGCTGTTTTAAAAATTGATTCTTTTTTTATCAAAGAGTATATTACTAGCTATGCCACGTGGTTTTACCCGTGCAGTGATGTATCGCCAAGTTTTTTTGTACCTCTGACAACGTATAGGTGTGCATATTTGAATATCGGTTTAGTTAAGTCGTGAAAACATCAAGTCACATCTTTTTTTGAAGTCGGTTGGCAATCTTATTTTATGACCACCGACGCAAAAAGAGGGGTGTAATATGTTTAACGTGAGCATCTGTGTGTCTGTGTGTATTTGTGACATCGTAGTTCCCAAACTAATTTTCATTTTGCTTGAAAGGTGACTCGTTCGAGAGTGTTCTTATATAGGGTTATTCATAAAGGGTATGCTAAGCCGAAAAGAGCTCATAGTACTCATCATTATGAATAACTTTTACGATGGGACCAACTAAATTCGCGAAAAAAAAATCAGCTGTTCCATAGAAAAAAGTCAATGACATTCGACAAAATGTATGGAACAGCTGATTTTTTTTCGCGAATTCTGGGTTGGTCCCATAGTAAAAGTTGTTCATAATGATGAGTACTATGAGCCCTTTTCGGCTTAGCATACCCTTTATGAATAACCCTGTATAGCCATGATTCAAAAAAAGTCGGTCAAATCGTTTAAATATTATCAAATCTTATTTGAACGTTTCACACTCACACTCATAGCTCCCCATTAGGAATAAATCCTGTGTCGGGGATGCCATGGAACACACACAAAGACAAGGAAAACGAACACCCAGACCCAGAAAAGATATTTAAATTCATCATTCAAACATCTGCCCGACCGGGAATCGAACCCGGGACCTCTGGCTTATAAGGCGGATATATTACCGCTGAGCCAAACAGGCCGACATTTTTTATTTGTAGTCGAGGTTTATAAAAAGTTTAAAGATTACTCGTACGAAGACTTTCCAAAAAAATAAAAAACCAAAAAAACTTGGGTTTGCTTTACTCTGCTATTAAAATTACAATGATCAATTTATATTTGTCTAAAAACTAAAATGGTTACAAAACCCAATTATTTAGCCATGTACGTAAAAACGTATGATAATTAAAATTTGATGCATTTTAAATAATTTGCAATAAAAATAAATTACAATGTAAATAACACGGGAATAAAAATAAAAATTAAGTAGTTTACTGCAACTATATATGATCACACTCGGTGATCTTCATTATGTGAGTTACAAGCGTGACAAAAGGCGAGCACGTCACGCTTGTTAACTATATCAAAAAGAGTCAAAACCACGTTAGTTTCTATAGGAAAATTACAATGTCAATAAAATTTAATTCATTATTTCCAGACCTGAAGAACAAGAAGACAGTCCTATACGCGGTGGGTTTCCTGGACAGCTCGGCCTGGCCCCACTCGCAGGCCATCGCCAACACCTACGCTAGAAAGGGATACAACGTCTTCGTCACGGAAACCCTCTCTTTCCTCACTTATATCTACCCGAAGTAAGTTTTCTTTCCACTTAGTACTGTAAATGTTCGTACTAACATTGGAATCTCTAATGGGTTGATTAGACGTACGAGTACAGTGGCGAGATAGTGCCCTCGTCACGTTTGCCCACAACAGGTTTGCGCCACCCAGAATTTTGAACTCTCAGAATTCTGCCCTGCGATGCCCTGCGCGGCACAGTACTGCGCTCGTCACCCCGAGATATAAGTTGTTTAATCTCCCATTTGCCCTGTAATTTCACTGGAAACAATGCCCTTCCAACCGGAACACAGTTATGTTTGCACATTACTGCTTGGCGGTGGAATAACTGGCAAATGTGTGGTACTTCCCCAGGCGGGCTCTGCAAAAGAGCCCTACCACTACTAAAAACTGTGTCCAGTTACTGTCTCGCCGAGCAAACAAATCATAGTTCCAGTGTCTGTCTGTCTGTCAGAGGCGAGTATTCACTCGGTCGAGGGCACTCTCTTACCACTATAGGAACTTGTTACGTGCAATCAACCCATTACAGTTATGACGAAACTATTGTGTGTCCCCTTTTTGAACTTTTTAAACCTTTTTAACCGACTTCAAAATTGTTTCAAATTGTTTCCAAAATAAAAATGTGTCCACTAGGTCTACTGTTCGCAGAACTCCTCTTCTTATAAACATTTACTCTTATCATTAACACACCTTACTGGTTTATAGTACCTACATACATATAATTTTACATAGTAATTTCAGAATTTATGATTGGGTAGGTATTTTCTTCAAGAAATAAAACATGCCAGCCACAACCTAAGAAATAAAATAAATCAACCAAGAAAATAAATTGGTTTCTACATAACTTGAGTGATTGGAGAAAAAACGAAACAATAGCCAATAATCATTTTCAACTATAACTGACGTATTTACTTTATAAAATTACCCTTTTTAATAAGGAAGAGCAACATTATGAAAATTTGCTTATATATTTTACCGATTTCATTAACTTGAATGTTTATTTTATGAGTAGTTAAATAGGTTACTGAAGCGTTTTAATGGAAACACAAGTGATGAATTCTTTAATGATGGGTCCTATGGCTTTGTTTAAATAATGAAGCCAATTTTGAACACTCTAGACAGATTTACTATATATTGACTGAAAGTGTATCTAAAAGGCATTTTTTGCGGGTCCGGTTGCACGAATCATATTTAGGTGAACTGTTTTATCTGTATATTTTCACTGTAGGTATACCTGAAAAAGATGGCGCACTGAAGAGGAGGCCTATAAAACTAATCATTATAAAATTAAGTAAATATTATTTGCCTTTTTCAGATCAGTGCGTCTCACCAGAACCATCGGCATCAAAGTCGGAGAATTCCTGGCCAAGCTTTACGAATTAGGCTTGGACCCTGATAAACTCGAGATGGTCGGGACCAGTTTAGGCGCCCACGTAGCCGGCCACGCTGCCAAACGCTTCTACAACATCACTGGGAAGAAACCGATCAGAGTCACCGGACTGGACCCCGCAGGACCATGCTACAGAAACCTTCCTACAGACCAGAAAATGGCACCCACAGACGGACAGCATGTGGATATTATCCACACAAACATGGATGGATTTGGCATCGCCGAAAGACTAGGCCATATAGACTTTTACGTCAACGGTGGAGAGTTCCAGCCATCAGATATTCCATATTTGCCATGCCTGATCATTTGCAGTCACTTGAGGGCAATCTTGTATTGGTGGCAAGCAATGGAACATCCAAAGAAGTTCATCGCAGTGCAATGTGATTCCGTCCAGGATGCGAGGTTCGCGAACTGTTTTAACAATTCTGAGACGAATTATTTAGGCTTAGAGACTAGTTTTAAGAAGCAGGGTGTGTTCTACTTGGCGACGCATAATGAGTTTCCGTATTATAGAGCGAAAGACGGGCTGAACGAAGACAATGAGATTTATACGTCAACGATTAGGAAAATTAATTCGGACAACGGGTTCACTGTTTGATGGAGAAAGTAGACTACAACTACAGCTTCTGTCTTCTTTCCTCTTTGGTGGTAAATAGGGATGGAAGTTTAAAGACACAGAACCAAAATTATCTGTAGTCTGTGACCAAATATTGGTTATTTTAGTTCATTGAAAATGTGCCCATTTGAAGGTCCGCGCACATTAAGCCATGCCGCAGCGTCATTTCAATACCATTTTTTGCTCTGCGCTTCGCTGTGGTCTGTTACAGTTTGAAAATGTACTAAAATGATGCAGGATGACTTTTGTGTTGCGATGCGAGTGCCAACTGTGCCCATCCCACAAGTGGGTAAGATGATGGCCACGAAAGTACCTATTAGTACTCTATTAAGGTCCACGCACATTAGGCCTTCGCAGCGTACGTTTCCTCCATTCGTATCTATAAATCGTCATGTTTGAATCTAGAGGTATATTCGTGATGCCATTTAAAATCTATCTTTTAATGTAAAAATATAAAAATTAGAACTCAAAAATGGCTCGATCGGTGTTTACGCCAATTGCGTATATTATTTTGCATCGTAGGTGAAATGGCAAGTGTCGATTATCCGTCTCCTTTCATCCTACGTCCAAGTACCTCTCCCCGTCCTTGTCTACTCTCACGCATTGGCGCGGGAGTGTCAGATCGTGCTCCGTGGTAATGGCGGCAAATATTGGTGTGCTCCCAAACATTAATTGAAAATAAATACTTTGATCGTTCCCTGTGAGTTGTGCGTAGCCTAATTGCAAGTGCTGAAGTGTCCTGGACGAGATCGTGGTGGAGTCGGGAGTGATTCCTGGCCAATTACGACGAAATCGTGAGTCCTTCCCGTTCATTCCTTTTCTTTGATATTTGCCATTTATTTCGAGTCAAAATTATAAATTACATTTACCAGCGCGCATACATAGTTTTGGTCACTTCGATACGGATATTATTTAACATTTTCGACTTGGTAATTGTGATATTTCACGAAATACGGGCACGTGTTTTACTTACTTGTACACGTTGCATCGAGGCGCATAGGTACCGCCATTTTTGTGTTAATAGGTAGTTATATTGCCGGCCAGTACTTATAATAACTTCGGATAAGTTTATTTATTATTTACCTCGGTAATTAATTACTTTTACATAAAATGGCTTCCAAAAAGGAAAAAGACATTGAACGATTGCAATTTAAACTTTCAGCATTTTTCGGTCACATTCAATCTATTTACGATTCTATGCAAAATTTAGATTTCAGTAATCCCTCGCAGCTAGAATCATTTTTAGCGTCAAGTTTTACAATTGACAATATTCATCAAAACTATTTAGAAACGCTAGAAATGAAGTGTAGTCTCGAAATTGCTCTGGAAGAAAGCGCTGTAAAATCGGCTACTTCTTATCAAGCACTTGTGGCTTTCGAGCAACTTTACACTAAAATTAAATTTAAAGTTAATCAATTTTCTAATAAAAAATGCCCGGAAAGATCATTAGATAATAATAAGCACAGTTTAAAACACATACGGCTACCTAAATTAGAGTTGTGTTCTTTTGCTGGGGATCAGGAAAACTGGCCTATATTCTATGAGACTTTTCGTACGGCTGTTCACGATAACCCAGATTTATCTGATGGCGAGAAAATAATTTATTTAATGGGAAAATTAACTGGCAATGCTCTCACTATTTGCCAAGGTATTCTACCATCTGCAGAAAATTATATGGTTATATGGAAGGCTTTATTATGTCGATACAATGACCGCCGACTAATGGCAGCGAATTATCTCGATAGGTTAATGAACCTTTCAGCTATTGATAACACGCCCGCTAGTTTAGAATCTTTCATTGATAAGTTTTCGTCGATTATCTCCGCGTTACATCAATTGAAAATATCTAGCTTAGAAGATTTGTTGTTTATTCATATTGGCTGCAAAAAGATTAACCTCGAAACAGTCAAAGCGTTCGAAATGTCGCTTAATGATGCAGATAAGATACCTACTTGTAAAGAATTCGTAAAATTTGTACGTAACCACGCTCACCTATTGAAACGTGCGCATAATGTCACCAATAATAACACGGCATCTAATCAATCTCGCAAAAATATGGGGTCAGTTAATACCTCCCAAACGTCAAATAGGTTTAAAGGGACACGATCGAATAATAATATTAAAACTTTTGTGAACGTGCAGGAACAGCACTCTAATTGTGTCTGTTGTGACAATTCGGATCATCCATTAACCAAATGTCCCACATTCCTGTCTACGTCACCTCGTGATCGTTTTGCGATAATCAAGCGTAATAACTTATGCGTAAATTGTTTTGATAAACATACGTTGCCGAATTGCCTTTCTAAGAATAGATGTAGTCTTTGTGCACGTTCGCATAATGATTTATTGCACTTTGGTAATGCAGGTTCCTCCTATAATAGGAACATACCCGCGTCGCGAAACCAAGCCACCACCGCTCTTATCACTAAGGTAAATACCTTGCGGTCTACGGCTACGGCAGACGAGCGTTCGTTAGCCGCGATGCCTATCGGTTCAACCAATGGCGGTTTTAATGGTCAGTCGGATACTGACCGTCCTGTTACATTGTGTGCCGTAGGAGTGAAATGCGCCGCTGTCAGTGGTACTGATGATATTAAGTCTGGTACTTCCGTTCTATTGGGGACGGCCCAATGTCACGTTGTTGATGAAATGGGAAATATTCACTCAGTGCGTGCCATTGTTGACAGCGCGTCGCAACGCGACTTTATTACAAACGAATGTTGCCGTCGCTTAAACTTACCGGTATATCCGACTGCCAGTAAATACGTCTCCGGAGTCGGTGACGTCACCAATCCCATTGAAGGCATAACTTGCCTTACTTTACAATCTCGGCATAATGACGAGGTAAAGTTTACAATTCAACCGTTAGTAGTTAGTCGGATTACGGATACACTTCCGGTATCGTCAATTGATACTAGTCAACTTAATTATTTGCAAGGATTACCCTTCGCTGATAGCCGCTTTAGCTCACCGTCGGCCGTTGACCTCATACTCGGTTCCGATTTATTCGCTCGTATACTGCGCCCGAACAGAGTGTCGCGTAATGCAGGTGAACCGGTAGGTATAGAAACTTTATTGGGTTATCTTATCGTAGGTCAAGCCCCGGTGCTAAATGCTAAGTGTAGTGTTGTCCGCGCTTATTGCACTATTGATGAATCGCTGAGTAACCACGTGAGCCGGTTTTTCGAGTTAGAAGAAGTACCTTCTACTGAACATATGTTTTCACCGGACGAACGGAAGTGTGAAGAATTTTATGCGAGTACCACTCGACGCGATGGTACCGGTCGTTTTGTGGTATCGCTGCCATTCAAAAGGGATACATCATGTTTAGGTAACTCGGTTCATTCAGCAGAGCGTAGGTATTTATCACTTGAGCGCAAATTGTTGGCTGATCCATCGATTAAAAAAGAATACGATAATGTGTTTCGTGAATATTTAGACAAAGGTTATTTGCGAGCGATCGATAATGATGCGTCGGAGTCGGACGTACCGCAGTACGTGATACCTCATCATGGAATCGTGCGGACAGATAAATCGACTTCTCGTTTACGTGTCGTATTAGATGCAAGTAGTGCTACGTCGAATGGAGTGTCCTTAAATGACATTCTGTATACCGGACCGAACATACAAAATGATCTGTTTCGAATATTGTTACGGTTTCGGTTGCTACCTATTGCTATAAGTGCCGATATTCGGCAGATGTATTTAAGAATATTAATGAATGACGACAACTGGCGTTTTCAAAGATTGTTATACCGATTTGATCCTAATGACCCTATTCAGACATTCGAAATGACGCGTGTTCCGTTCGGTCTATGTTGTAGCCCGTTTTTAGCTGTACGATCGGTTCGTCAGTTGGCTATAGATGAACGCGCTCGCTATCCGGCGGCTAGCCGCGTCGCTGAAAAGGAGATTTACATGGACGATTTAGCTACAAGCTGCTTGTCTAGTGTAGACGGTATCGAGCTATCCGATCAATTAATAAAAATGTTCGCGACTGCAGGATTCGATTTAGTGAAGTTTTCAAGCAACTCGACTGAGGTTATGGAAAGTATTCCTATCGATCATCGTGTTTCTGAGGCCGTGGAGTTCAGTCCAGCTGACCAATTAAAAATATTAGGTTTGCATTGGTTACCGGGTGAAGACGTGTTCACGTTCAGTGTCAACCTCGAGCCGCGCACATGTACAAAGCGTAACATACTTTCCCGAATTGCTCGTTTGTGGGATTTACTCGGGTTCATTGCCCCCGTTACACTGCTGGCTAAGTTAGTGGTTAAATCTTTGTGGGATCAAGGTGTAGACTGGGATGAAATGCCTAATATCAATATTATTAAATTATGGCAAAGTTTCGAGTCGGAGTTGCCATTATTGCAAAATATTAAATTGCGGCGTCACGTGGGTGTTACTGATGATTGCGTCATCTCCTTACTAGGGTTTGCTGACGCCTCAGAGGCTGCATATGGAGGGGTAGTTTACGTTCACGTGTACTTTCCAAGACTAGATAAAACCGTAGTCAACTTGGTTTGCGCCAAATCGCGGGTTGCTCCGTCTAAAACGCTCGTTACGGTCGCTCGGTTGGAACTATGTGCGAATCTTGTGCTTGCTAAATTAATGCGAGTGGTAATCGATGCTTACTCTTTGCCGGCATGTTCCGTATATGCGTTTACGGACAGTAAGGTAGCTCTCGCGTGGATTCACGCTACACCAAGCCGCTGGCATACGTTCGTGGCGAATCGAGTTTCGCAAATTCAGGAAAAACTTGACCCTAGTCATTTTCACCATATCGCGGGCCAAGATAATCCAGCCGATTGTTTAAGCAGAGGGTTAACTCCTGCGCAGTTGATCGTACATCCATTATGGTTTAATGGGCCTAAATTTGCGTATCAGCCTCGCTCCGAATGGCCACTCAATAATGATTTTGAGACTTCAGAGGAAATTCCTGAAGCCAAAGTGAGTGTCATGGCGACTACTGAATCGTCTGCCCCACCGCTCCCCCTATTGTGTGAGCTCGCGAATCGAGTCTCCACTTGGACAAGATTGCTCCGAATAGTAATCTTTGTCCTTCGTTTTGTCAAAAAATTACCGACAAACTTTGATATCTCCCATCTTGAAATTGCAGAACTTGCAATTATTAAAGACCTTCAAAGTGTATATTTCGCTGATGAAATTACAAAATATAAAGCGGGCAAGCAATTGCCACCTGCTTTTCGTAAACTTAACGCGTTCGTTGATGAAAACGATATCTTGCGCGTCGGTGGTCGTTTGACTAATGCTAATATAGCGTATGACAGTCGACACCCCATTCTACTACCGCGTCGCGACCATATCGTCAATTTAATAATTGAATATTATCACCGCAAAAATTTGCATACCGGACCGCAACTACTAATGTCAATATTGCGACAAAAATATTGGATTATGTCGGCTCGTAACATTGTGCGAAATCGTGTTCAAAAATGCAACATTTGCTTTCGAACGCGACCGACTAATCAATTTCCCATAATGGCAAGCTTGCCTGCATGCCGGGTCAATGAAGCTAAGGCTTTTTGTCACACAGGGGTAGACTATTGTGGTCCGCTGTCGATTGTTATCCATCGTGGGCGAGGGATACGCGCTGTTCGCTCTTACATTTGCGTGTTTGTTTGTCTTGTTACAAAAAGCGTCCATCTTGAGTTAGCGCCGTACCTTAGCACCGAGTCGTTTCTTAACGCTCTTCGACGATTCCTCGCGCGGCGAGGACCAATCAGCAGCATTTATTCAGACCGAGGGACAAATTTTATAGGTGCTAAATCTTACCTAGACAACATGTATGAATTGCTCGATTCTGAAGAATATCGTGACAAGTTCGCGAATGAGCTGCGTGACAAGCGAATTCAATTCCACTTTAACCCCGCGGCTGCACCTCATATGGGTGGAATTTGGGAAATTAACGTGCGCTCGGTGAAAACTATTCTCGCAAAAGTAGTGGGAACTCAGCTTTTAACATATGAGGAGATGCTGACGGTGCTGACGCAAATAGAAGCGCTGCTGAATTCGCGTCCTCTCTCCGTATTGAGTAGCGACCCCGCAGAGCCGTTAGCGCTGACTCCCGCACATTTCTTGGTCTTTACTCCTCTTAAATCTCTTCCCTCAGAAGACTTGACCAATGTCAACTTCAATCTGTTGCATAGAAAACGTGTTATTGATCATCTTATCCAGTCATTCTGGAAGCGATGGAAGGTTGAATACCTTAACACTCTTCAAGTGCGAAACAAATGGACGAAGCACACGGCTTCTATCCAAAAGGGCACTGTTGTTCTGCTTGAGTCGGAAAATAGTGCTCCTCTTGACTGGCCTATCGGTGTGATTGAACGAACGTTCGAGGGCAAGGATTCTGTGGTGAGAGTCGTGGATGTCCGTACGAAGTCGGGAATTTATCGTAGGCCGGTGGTCAAAGTTTATCCTTTGCCAACACAATAAAATCATACAGTCCACAACTCTAATTTAGCTATAAGAATTAGTTATAATGTTATACTTAACTTTAAAATAGATATTTAATCCTAAGTACTGGCTCTCAATAGATGTCCTATTAATAATTTCATTTTTTAGCTTAACGCAATCTAAACTTAGGCGCGCTAAAAGTGACCTTTCTTTGTATGTGCCTTGTATTATTGAAGGCCTTTCGTCCTGTCAAGGCGGGGGGGATGTTTACGCCAATTGCGTATATTATTTTGCATCGTAGGTGAAATGGCAAGTGTCGATTATCCGTCTCCTTTCATCCTACGTCCAAGTACCTCTCCCCGTCCTTGTCTACTCTCACGCATTGGCGCGGGAGTGTCAGATCGTGCTCCGTGGTAATGGCGGCAAATATTGGTGTGCTCCCAAACATTAATTGAAAATAAATACTTTGATCGTTCCCTGTGAGTTGTGCGTAGCCTAATTGCAAGTGCTGAAGTGTCCTGGACGAGATCGTGGTGGAGTCGGGAGTGATTCCTGGCCAATTACGACGAAATCGTGAGTCCTTCCCGTTCATTCCTTTTCTTTGATATTTGCCATTTATTTCGAGTCAAAATTATAAATTACATTTACCAGCGCGCATACAATCGGTTTTTTTTTGTTTTTTTCTATTGTTCGCTTGGGGTGATTAAGAAAAAAAGAGTATTCAAAAATAATTTACGTGGTACAAAGTTTACCGGGTCATTGAGAAACGTAGATTCAAAACGTTTTGTACTTATTCAGTAAAATTGACAATAAAGTATAGGGCAGTGGGAATTTGACGGAGAGCAGAAAAAATTTGGCATTCAGGGTTCGTATCTGTTTGTAACGTTACTATGAATTATTAACAAATGAATGGGCAATCAATAGTAATACAACAATGGTGATTTCGTTGCACCATTTTCTAAAATGAACTAAAAATTAACACTAAAATTATAGCGATCTTTTCACAAATATTCAAAACAGAGGCAGGAAATTTTAGTTTTAGTTAGACAGATGCCAATATCTACAGGGTTATTCATAAAGGGTATGCTAAGCCGAAAAGGACTCATAGTACTCATCATTATGAACAACTTTTACTATGGGAGCAACTCGAAATTCGCGAGAAAAAAGGTAGCTGTTCCATACATTTTGTTGAGTGTCATTGACATTTTTCTATGGAACAGCTGATTTTTTTTCGCGAATTTCGAGTTGGTCCCATAGTAAAAGTTGTTCATAATGATGAGGACTTTGAGCCCTTTTCGGCTTAGCATACCCTTTATGAATAACCCTGTATAGACATAATTATATTATGCCAAGAACAGTTTTTTTGGCTTTTATATCTGAAGAAAAGGCCAAGCCTTGATAACTTCTTAGTTATAAAGAGCATTTAGCTTGCTAATGATGTTAGCTAAATTGAGCTCTATTTAGGAAGACAGAGTTTTAGTTATAGATTAGTTTCTTGATATTTGTCAAAGTTATTCAAATTGTTACAATACTTAAATATTGTAAAACACTCCATATTTTGTGTTTTTTGATGGATTTGTAACTTATGATAGCCATTTTTCCAAGGCAATTTGTTTATTTTGCCTTAAATTTGCATTTTCTTCATAATTAGCAATTTAAAATTGTTTTATTGATAAAATAAAGCCAGTGTGTTTTGTAATTCAATTACAAAACCAATAATGTCTGTGATTTTAGATTTATTAGGTATATTTAGTACAAGCTTTTTGTGGTAAAAATAAAAACAAGGGAAATACTTTTTTACTTTACAGGGCTATGAGTAAAGGGTATGAATACGAACAACTTTGACTACGGGGCCAACCTTGAAATCACAAAAAAATTGCTGTTCCAGGGAAAAATATCAATGTACACTTATACACTTACTGTAATAATACTTAATGTACACTTGATAAAAATAAATGTTTGCAATAGCTGATTTTATTTTCGCGATTTCAGGGTTGGCTCCATAGTAAAAGTTGTTCATAAGGATGAGTGATGAGCCCTTGTCGGTTAAGCATACCCTTTTCTTATAACCCTGTAACGCAAGTAATAATAAGTAGGGTAGGACCGAAAAAGATGGCGCTTTGACAAGAGACCTAAACTCAGCAGTGGATTGAAAACGGTTGATGAATATGTTGATAATAATAATGAATAATTGTCATCTCTTTCGCACATTTTCAATTTATGAAGGTAGTTATACAATTTCTGAGCAGGTATTAAGAAAAGAAAGACGATTTAAGACGATTTAAATAACATTTAACGTCTAACGTTTTGGTCTTAAGACTGTAAGTTTTGTTGTAAATTAAATAAACAAAATAATAATAAATAAATAAACATTTTAATATTAGTATCTATTTAAAAATACATTTTGGAAATCCGACTTCTGTAGTTTTGGCATCTATTTGATGGAAGAATTAGATAAACCAAAACACATGTTTCTATTTTGGTCAATCAAATTAGGTGCAAGTACATATCGAAGGGACTATTTTTGAATTTATTTTTTGTTGTTATTTTTTTTTAAACTTTATTGGATTTTTTTTAATTCCCTCAGTAATTAATATCTTTATGTCGGCAATAACAATTTGGCAATAAATAATTTTAAGATATATGTGTTACGATAAATAATAACTCTTGTCACTGTGTTTAGCATAATTTTGCAATAAATAACAAAAATAAAAAAAACAGATTTTTTGTTTTAGAAGGTCACTTCCTGGTTTCATTGTTTTTGGTCTGGTTTTCATACAGATTAGACAGTATGGCAACTTTGTGTAAAATATGCTGGGATATCTGGAAAGTGTTTGCTAAGCTGAAAGGGTCTTATAATAGTGTCATTTTTCATTAAAACCAGTCGTGCTATTATCATCACATTATATCCTTTCTCATGTCAAAAATGACGAGGTGTTATAATTTTGACGTGTCTGTGTGTGTCTGTGTGGCATCGTAGCTCCTGAACGGATGAACCGATTTTGATATTGTTTTTTTGTTTGAAAGGTGAATTAGTCGGGACAGTTCTTAGCTATGTTTGATGAGAATCGGTTCAGGCGGGTCAACGTTAGGTTTTTTTATTATAACTTTCTAGCTGTTCCCTGCCACGCTTCGCTGTGGATAAAAAAAAAAGATAAAAACAATCCTTGATGCGTATTATATACCTGTTATATCATTCCAAAATTTCAGCTCGACCGGTGCAGAACTTTTTGAGTTTTTGAAGCGTACGCAAACCAACATAACATTTTTATATATTATAACTAGCGGCCCGTCCCGGCTTCGCACGGAGAATATAGGAACTCTTTGTTATAACCTCTATTCTCATGCTATTGCGTAACTATAGCAACCGTAGTATGTTGATGCTAACTTGTCAATTTATAGTAAAAATTATCAGTATATACATAATTTGCAATAAAATAATATTGCGGCTATAAATTGAGATTTAAACTATCCTATCTCTCAAGTTGGATCGAACTGCACATGGTGTGCGAATTTCATTATAATCGGTTAAGTGGTTTAGGAGTCCATTGAGGACAAACATTGTGACACGAGATTTATATATATTAAGATATATAGATGATTAGAAGCAAACAAGAATTAGTCGAAAGTAGCTCTGCCATCAAAGTTTTTACGCCACTTGAAGCCCAGAACAGAACAGAAAAAATAGTTAAAATACACAGATGTACTCTTACTTTATCGTTTCTGTATGGTAATTCAATCTTAATCGAACGTATTCGAGTTTTTTGCCTTGAACAAAAACTATTGATAAATTTAGGAAATGCTTTTAGTTATGCGTAATCGATCTTGAACTGTATTACTATTTGTTACTGTTATTAATTATTATAAACACTATTTGAAATATTCCGGATACACTTTCGTCAAGGCAAGCTGGGTGAGAGCTAATGGGTTGATTACACGCATACTTCGGTGATTAAACGTAACGAGTACAGTGGCGAGACAGTAAATGGGCCCACTTGGACAAGAAAACAAATTATAGTTCTAGCGACTGTCTCGCCTCGTCAAACTGTTTATACAAACCGAGTACGGTCGAGGGCACTGTCTCGCCACTGTACTCGTTACGCGTAATCAACCCATAAGCGAGAATACTCAACTCTGCGCTCTCTGGACATAACTATGTATTATTATCTGTAGTTACCTACATAAAATACATATTGGGTCACAAAGAAAGGGTTTGCTAAGCCGAAAAGGGCTCATAGTACTTCATTATGAACAACTTTTACTACTATGAGTCCTTTTCGGCTTAACATACCCTTTCCTTATAACCCCGTATCAAATAAATTAAAATAGGTATTATACTTGTATGTTTGTTACACGATTTATCGAATCATTTTTATATAACAGTTTAAAATGAGAATTATTGCGAATATTTTGTTTTATACTTTTTATAGCTTGAGTTTTAGTGGTCCAGTTTTAGTTTTTATACTTACTTATTAGTATATTATTTTCTCAATTTTTCACTACATATTTTTCTAGAATTTATGCTCGGTCCCCTGATGCCAAAGTTTTGAGACAGCCTGAAGGTCTTTGGAAAGGTTTAGGGCTAAGCGTCACAATCACAATAATTAATCAACTTCAAACGAATCGAAATAACAGAAATAAATAATTCAGAGCCGAAAAGTCTGTCACAAAAATTTAATACATCAACACAACACGCCCACACGCCCTTGCGTAATTTTTCAATTCAATATGCATGTCCAACATTTTGGGGTTCCACAGATATATTAAAATAAAAACACTTGTGGTGAACACAAAGAGAGAAGCTGGAAGACATAAAAAAACATTCTGCAACAACAACAAGTCTGTTGTTGTTGTTCTGTTCTGTTTCTAGAAGTGTTTCTAAATTAGTTAATTCTCAGCAGCTCAGCACATATAAAATAAAAGCTACCTGCGAGCTAAGTTTTATAGTTTCTGTATATATATTACTAGTTCAGAAGCTGTAATATAATATCTTATTTATTTACTTAACAATCGTGACAACACTTTTACAGTAGTAGATAACAAGCTTGCTGTCCTTTTATACAAATTTACTTTTATATAACAGATGCTATGGTACTTTTATCCGCAGTAACTGGAGAAAATTGGGAGAGACCTTTGCCCAGCAGTGGGACAGCATAGGTTAACTAAAAACAAAATTGTACTTTAAAAGTTATATTCCTAGTGTGCGTGTAAAGTAGGCATAATACAATAGTCAATGGATTCACAAAGTTCAAATATCGCATGCCTAAAATTTTCTATTAAAACAGTATAAAATGAATAATCATACAAACATTCTTAATTTACTAACCCCTAAAAAACATTCAGAACTACACGCAGCTTTCAATCAGAATTCAACCTCAAACCTAAAATTAATTACTACGGAACCCACCGCCACCATTTTAAATCATCCAATTTCAAGAATAATCCTGACATCGGCGTCGGAATTAAAACAGAAGGTAATGAATTCAGAATGTTTTCATTTCGAGCAATTTGGTGGCGGTGTCGCTCAGGGGAGTCTCCCGGGGCCTGCATTTTTCAATAGATATGATAACTCGGGTTTCTGTCTAGAGTCTTAATTAAAAGTGGAATTATTCTTGGAATAGTAACACATACTATAATTTTTTTTTTGTTAATTTTTACATTAAATATAAATTCATTAATGCGTCTAGTGAAATATTGAATCGCTTTATTTTAGGATTATCTGTAGGAAGGTGGCCGTATTCTTTTTAGACTAAATCAATATCTACAGGTTGTTCTGTATCCCGGTAACAAGTTATGAATAGAATATTCAAAAAACATTAAAAAAAAATTAATCATAGCTAAGAATACACTCTATCATAACACTTAAAAAAAAACGAAATCGTCTATCCGTTTAGAAGCTACGATGCCACAGGTATACAGATACACGATAAACTTATTAAACTCCTTTTGCATCGAAGATAAAAAAAATACAGCATTGCGTATCAAAATCAAAGGTATAGACAATAACTTTGTTGAAAACAAAAATCTCTTTTGATTTCCAAGTGATATCTAGAACACATCTCAAGGGAAAACCTAATGTTGTTTCCACAGATCATTATAGAAAAGTAAAGAAAACTTCTATTACAAAATAATTCATGGCACAGTGGGCAAAATGTTTTGTACTCCTGGCTTTACTATTTGCGCTAAAATAAACCTTAACACTGCATAATAAGAGCTATCAATTCCTGAAAGTTTATTCTTCGTTTTTTTTACAGTGTCTATAAGGTAAGTTACAGGAAAAACAATGGAAGTGAAAATTCAGGTAAATCAAACTTCGCAGATTGGACTCCGTTTTCCTCAAAAATTTTAGATTGATGCTTTTAGAAGCTGTTATTTATAGATGGGGGGTTAAACCCCTGTGTAAAAATTAAACAACATTTGGCATTCTTGCTTTTGTTGGTTTTTCTCTGCTTTTATTTTGAGAAATACCGGATAGAGCTTTCCTCTGCAGGCCTATCACGGGCCGCGGACAAATTGTGTTTTCATCGCTTTAATTCTGCGAGAGAGGGAAAACCATATCCATATTCTAGCTTTGTATTATCGACGCGTGGATATAAACGGAGGAAAGACAACATCTCCCAATCCCGTACTAGGCCGGTTACCTCGTCTCGTCGTTCAATAACATAAAAAGGCCTACTAGTATTATAAATTGAAAGTGTGTTTAAATGTTTGGTTGGATATTTGTGACGGAATTATGTATCGACGGATGAACGGACTTGAGGTATGGTAAGTATGAAGGTATTTAGGTATAACTTATATTTCGGATAAACATTATAAGTTACTTTTTATCCCGAAGAAGGTGTTACTGTTGGCTTTGAAAAAAGTTGCTGTGAAAAGCTGAACTTGAATCATCACCTCTCTATTAATGGCATTGAGAGTGAGAAGGATAGCGTGTCTTTTATCGCTGAATCAGAAAAGTATTTATATATTTACTTTAAACACCAAACAAAAAAAAAATAAAATGCAAGCAACAATTTCAAGCGCAACGATATTCACAAAACTTCTACAGGCACCAAACTGCAAAACATGCAAAACATGAGCTAAAGTTTGTCTGTATGTTTGTTTGCTGTATGGCTCGACAGATTTGGTCGAGGGTGGAGGATTCAGAATAGAAATAAATTTATACAATGGTTTAACTGATATTCTACTCTTCATCATAATAAAGCTGGGTGCATTTTATTTATTATTTATTTATTTATTAAAGCTACTCGTAGTTAATATTGAACAGTACGAGTATGTCCACATGTCAAAATATTTCATCATCATAAAATAAAGAAATAAAAAATAGAATAAAATAAAAATCACAGCTATTCACGCTCCTGGCTCATGGCTAATTTATACGCCAATTCGGGTACAACAGACGTGGCTATATTTTTTCATATACATATTTGTTTGATGTGACAGTCGATACAATAACAAAGTGATCCATAGGTATAAAAGAGGCGAGTTTATATACCGATCGAAATATTGTAGGTGTAATAACAAAGTGATACAAAGGCACATTAAAAGAAGCACGCTAATAAATCACTTCAATAACAAAATTATCTATAGGAATATTAAAAAGACAACTAGAATAACAAAGGAATCCAAAGTTAGGTACATTAAAAGGGGCGGGCTAATAAGCAGCTAGAATAACAAAGTGATCCAAAGGCACATTAAAAGAGGCAAGCTAATAGACCACTCAAATAACTGAAGGTGCAATAACAAAGTGATCCATAGGTACATTAAAAGAGGCGAGCTAATAAACCGATCCATAATTTAAGCGCTCATCAGGCGATTCAGGCGTGAGCTCGCAATTTTTCGCCCTACTTCTGCTTTACGAGAGCCGGAACGGCCCGTTGGAGAAGTAAAGATTTTATTGTGTGGTTGGATTACGTGTCATCTGATAGCGAGTGTTTGATGGGAATAAACAAGCGTTTTGAGATTTAATGAATGAGCTGAAAGGACCGTTTTTTTTCTAAATAGGAAACTAAGCCGAAATTTTATATTATCTAGGTAATTAGGCACTTCTAAATGATGCTATCTTTAAGCCATTTTTATTGACTGCAAAAAGAGAGATCGTTTAAAATTTAGAACAAGCAAGCAACAGTCCCAAATAATTTTAAGCAAGATGCAGTTAAACAACGCGTAAATAGCAAGAGCCCATATCAGCCGTGCCCAAGACACAAGCTTATTTGTGCTGTGACAAGTGATGGTTCGTGGGAACATTCTCGAGCCACGCTAAGTCAAATTGTTTATGGTGCAATTAAACAGCTAGAGATAACTCCACGCTACTCACCGTCTAAACAAACTCAGCGCAACTTGGCCTAAGCGCTACATTCCATTTTTTTGCACGTTTCAAAGGACTGGACGTGTGGACAAGTAGGCTGTATATCCCAAACCATTTACCTATAACCAACTAACACACGCTGTTTAACTGCAGCTTTACACGACATGGCGCGCCGTTTAGCACCACCTTCTGGTAAACGTACCATAAACTTGCGCGTTTATTAAATGTTTGGTGTTTTTCTCGTCATTTTAATTCATGTTAAATTAATTAATTAATTGTGAACGTTCTGCCTTGTAAGTAGTTGTAAGTTATGCAGGAACATTCGTTTCAATCCGCAACAGTTATATTTTCACAGTGCTCAGCCTATCGATTACTTAATTAGCAAAGATATACTTTCCCAAGCAGGATCGGCAACGGAGTCTCCAGTACAAATTACGCAGCTCAAATAGAAGTCTAAATCAGAGTGTATATTTCAAAACCATTAATAATTTCGAAAATTGTAGGCCTTATATTACGCGAAACCACTCAGTTACTAAGGGACACAAAACTACTGTTTACTTGTGTTAGATATCAATAGCTATCAATCGCTATCTGAATACGTAATAACCCGAAATCTGTTTTACGGAGATTTCAACTGTAACATTATTTTTACAACGACAACTGAAAAATATATTTTAATTGCTACTGTAAAAAGTTTTTTACAACTTTTTAACGCTCCAGATGTTGCTTAAGAAATATTTATAAAGCTATTCAAGTTCCGTATGTGTACAAGGCTATTTTACAATAATTCAAGTTAAGGGGAAGTGGCATTACTTACTGTCTCGTCACTGTAGGTACTTACGTTACATCAACCCATTTGCGTTGTCTTTCATTTGCATTTCTGCTACTTGACGCCATGCGCAAAGTTTATGGAGCTTTGCATGATATATGAAAACTAGCTGTGACTTTGTACAAGATATTTGAGTTTGCTGCCGGAGCCCGGAAAATCCGGATGAAACCGCGGATGTTTCACCCGCATTTTACGGCATAAAAAGTATTCTAGTCATTAGGCCCCCTCTTTAGCGAATTTGATTTAATCCCGTTCAGCCGTAACAAGAATTCAAGACTATACGTATATGCAACCTTTAATCCTCCCACTGCTGGGATACAGGTCTACCCTGAGATATAAGTTGTTTAATCTTCTATTTGCCCTAAAATTTCGGAACACAGTAGGTAATATTTACACGTTACTGGTTGGCGGTTGAATAACTGACTAAGCGGGCTTTGCAAAAGATCCCTATCACTACAGAAATGTACGAGTATAATGGATCAAAAGCCTGAATTTTTTTTTTTTAGTTTAATAGAAACACATACGTATAGACACAGAAATACCCACATAACACCTCTCTTTTTACATCCTGCGTTAAAAATAGCAACGTTCCAAAATATCCACAACCGCTCCCCGACCTCATTACATGAAAGCATAAGAAATATAAGAAATACCTATTGTCTTGTGTGTCTTTGTTCAAGAATACAATTGAATTGTTTTATTTTAAATTAGAATTCGAGATAATGAGAATGGTATAAGAGGGCGAGTACACTTTTGAAGAAATAGACACGTTTGGAGTGTAGTGGCGGGCAAGAGAAATGGCATCTCCATTTTTTTATATTTTTGTTTGTTTGTAATTAAGGCTGAGCATATATGCTGGCAAAGACAAAAAAATTTAAAAGAAGAAGAAAAGAACAGGCAGAAAAAAAAGAAGCAGATTGAAAAGATTGAAAAGAAAAAGAAGATGAGAGAGATGTTGAAGATTGATTGAGATTGATTGTTTTTTATTTTTATTGTGAAGAGCAGGCGAGACAGACATAGGGCACAGAGCAGGACAGGCACATGTCTCATAGTACCCATCATGAACTCTTTTTACTTTGGGACCAACTCGGAATTCACGAAAAAAAAATCAGCTGTTCCATACATTTCGTCGAGTGTCTTTGTAATTTTTCTATGGAACTGCCGTTTTTTTCGCGAATTTCGAGTTGGACCCATAGTAAAAGTTGTTCATAATGATTAGTTCTAAGAGCCCTTTCGGCTTCGCAATTCGCATACACTTTCTGTATATCTAAGCCTGTATGTTATTGTTATTTCATGTTTTATGTCATGAACGTGCCATATTTTATGTCCAGCACTACACTCGTTACGTAATGTTGTGTTTTGATGTTTGCAAGCTTCGCTCACAGGGATCAGGGTTCCCTTAATTAAATCGACTACGTTTTGGGGTTAATAACAACCTAAATATAGTCAGAATTAGAGTTAGAGGTGACTGAAGGAGGCCATTGTTGCCATTAGCTTGCGGGTGGAATGTTTGTGGAGATAAAGTCTGGTCTGGTTACTTAGTACGCTTAAAATAAACGTAAATCAAGCAATATTAATTCTAACTAATATAAATACGAAAGAGAGTTCGTTTATTACGATATCACTGTTTTATTTAATTATTTATTAATACTTAATGGTTCAAACCCCGACTCGTACCAATGAGTTCTTTGGGACTTATGTACGAATTTACATACCACTGGCTTTTCGGTGAAGGAAAACATCGTGAGGAAACCTGCATAATATGTCCGGAGAAGAAATTCAATTGCGTATGTGAATCCACCCGCACTTGGCCAGCGTGGTGGAATACGGCCTAATCACCCTTCGAGGGTAGACCTGTATTCCAGCAGTGGGAGGATTAAAGGTTGCATATGATATATGACTTAATGGTTTTTTTTTCGTTCACTAAAAAGGCAACAGCAAGTAACATACGAGTAGGTATCTACACCACATAATATGTTACTTATATAAAAACAAACTTGTTGCTAGCGTTTTCCGGAATTAAAAGTAGCCAATATTTTAATCTAGGGTATAAACTGCTCTCGTACCAAATTTCATCCAAATCCGTTCGGCCATTTTTTCGTGACCAGGCAACAAACATATTTTCTCATTTATAATGGGTAGGTATATAATATTAATTAAATAATCGTAAACCAGTGAACGACATCGTCAAGTGTAGATCCACGTAATATACTTATAATATATCCGTGCCTGGCGTGAATAAAATATGTTTACATGTCAAAAATGCCAATTTTACAGGGCGGCCATTTTAAAGTTTGACCTTCTTTGGTAAATCGGCAAAATGCGAGTTTACTGACTAAGATATTTCCAAAATTTTTGTATACAGGGTAATTCATAAAGGTTATGCTAAGCCGAAAAGGGCTCATAGTACTCATCATTATGAACAACTTTTAGTATGAGAGAAAAATCAGCTGTTCCATACATTTTGACATTTTTCTATGGAACAGCTAATTTTTTTTTCGCGAATTTCGGGTTCGTTCCATAGTAAAAGTAGTTCCTAATGATGAGTACTATGACCCTTTTTCGGCTTTGCATACCCGTTATGAATAACCCTGTATTATGAGCTGTCAATTTTTTAAATATAAATTTCATTATGCAATGCATTGAGCCAACAAAACAAAAAAAACCGACAGGTCGAGATGTCAACTTGTTCACGCCAGGCACGGATATAATATTAGGTATATCTAAGGCCCGATATAAATTAACTGAAATTGAAATGGAACGCTTGCTCAGTGATTTGTTGGCACTCCCCTATCTTATACCGGCACTGCTTCAGATGTGTCGGAAGGCTGGTTATCCCTGATTTATCGCCGGAACAGATTATATTCATTGGTTAATAAATGCTTTATTTTAGAGGTGTTTGTTGTTTATAAGTGAAACAAGTAAATTGTTTAAATACCTAACTATGACCCAGCTACGTAAAAAAGATATAGTACTCGTATTTAAGCGCAAAAAACTCAATATGTTGATTTTAATATTTTCGATATCGAATAGAGCTAGAGCGATAGATAAAAGTAGGTAATACTAATTTTTACAAAAAAAAAAAAAAAAACAAAAACCGTCTTCAAGAGACCTACTTACTATTAGCGATAAGGCCGCCAGATGTCGCACTAGTTTTATGTGTTATAATTCGTTTGTTTGTAATTTATGGTGTGAACATTATAGAGTTTATCTATCTATCTATAAAACTACCAACCGCCAAGCAGTAATGTGCAAGCATTACTGTGTTCCGGTTGGAAGGGCATTGTTTCCAGCGAAATTACAGAGCAAATGGGAGATTAAACAACTTATACCTATCTCAGGGTGACGAGCGCAGTGCTGTGCCGCGCAGGGTCTTGAATTCTGCGAGTTCAAAATTCTGGGTGGTGCAGACCTGTTAGGGGCAAACGTGACGTTTAACATCAGGCGAGCGATTTGCTCGTCTCGTCACTCAATTACATAAAAAAAAACTACCAGTAAGTTTGCGAAATATCACAATAGGGCCGTGGAGTGGCCGGCAAACATAATAAGTCGGCTAATAGTTCGGCAAGGGCCCTCAAATGGCCCTCGTAGCCGTATTATACGATGTTATGAGCTGGACGAACCTCTTCAACCTAAACTAATGATGGCTGGAAATGTCCTTTTTGCTTCATGTTTACTAGAATTGCTTTGGGTTTTCTGTTTTATATTGATTTCTGTATTTCATGAATAAGTTTTTTACAGTTATTGACTGTTTTTACATGTTATACTTAAAATATAAAAGGATAAAGTTAGTTTACATTTATGGCCGGGCGCTAAAAAAATTTATAAAGAGCTCTCTTCTCGTCTGGTCGAAGCAACACGTGACCAAAATGCTGGCCTCTATCTCGCCCAAAGGGTGAGCATCGCCATACAACGTGGTAATGGGGCCAGCGTTTTGGGAACAATTCCCGCAGGCAGCGGCCTTTTAGATTAGTTTAGTTTAGTTTTATTGGTTTAGTTTTTTATTTTAATTATATATTGTAATATTCATTTGTAATTTCATAATTTAAGTCTCTGTATTGAACATATTTTAGGCGTAATTCATGAAAATTAATTAAATTGTATGTATGAGTGCATTTTCAACCCCCGATGCAAAAAGAGGTGTGTTATGTGGCCCGCGTAGGCGGTTATTATACGATATTATGTGGAACCTCGCTCCACTATTTTAAGGAGCTGGGTTGGCTCGGGTTTCAAGGGTCACTTGCAAGGGGGTATCTTGGCTGCTCCTACTTCTGGAGAAGCCAAGATACTGCTGCAAATATATTTTTTGTTTCAAAATTTTAAGTGTCCTTGTAGTTAAATGTTTCGGTTTCGGTTTTATTTATATGTTGTTAGAACTATAGGGTGGCATTGTCATTGTTGACAAAACCCTTCTTTAAAAATAAAATAAAGATTTAAAAAAAAAAATTAAAAAAATGGGGAAACGCACAATGCACCCTTTGCGGAACGCCAGTGCGGGTCCTATCGCCCCCATATCGAATAAGAATGAGATTAGATACTACCTTCACACCCACAACACACCCACGAAGATCTTGAAGAAAGAAAGCGATGCCTCCGTTTGTTACATACAAATGATTCAGTCAACTATAACGCTGCCTAAGCAAAGCTTTTCCAAAAAATATCATATTTTTCTTCCCACAAAAAATACCAATTTGGTACTAAAACGTTATTCTTTGTCCCTTTTATAATCTTTTGTACAGCTTTCAATTTACTAAAAGGTATACAAAAGATCCTTTTATAAAGATTAATGATAGAGTTACGCGAAATAAAACATATTTCTTGTAATAATCTTTCATAATGTCTTGTTTGACTTTGGTATTACGGTATAGCAAATTAATGGGTTGATTACACGTAACGAGTACAGTGGCGAGACAGTAAATGGGCACACTCGGCCGAGCAAACAAATCGTGGTTCTAGTGACTGTCTCGCCTCGTTAAACTGTTTGTATAAACCGAGTACTCGGCCTAGAGCACTGTCTCGCCACTGTACTCGTTACGTGTAAACAACCCATAAGGTTTAAAAAATTGAGGAGAATAAATTGGTGTTTGTATCTTTATCTAAAGATAACTTGAAAACGGATATTTCAATCTTAATTACATTTTGCGGATAGTTAGGTTATGAAATGACTATACAAGTTTGATATATTTTTTTACGCTTTTAGTGACGAGACGAGCAAATCGCTCGCCTGATGTTAAACTTCACGTTTGCCCATAACAGGTCCTCAACACCCAGAATTTTGAATTCTTTGTATTATAGATCCTGCGCGGCACAGCACTACGCTCGTCACCCTGAGATATAAGATGTTTAATCTCCTATTTGCCCTGAAACTGCACTGGAAGCAATGCCCTTCCAACCGGAACACAGTAATGTTTGCCCATTACTGCTTGGCGTTAAATAACTGGCAAAGGTGTGGTACTTCTCCGTGCGGGCTCTGCAAAAGAGTCTTACCACTATACCTCTAAATACTGTTCAGATAAAAGGGTCGCGAATTTGAATTTCATTTGTTTTGACAAATACTTTTTTTTCAGAGCATAAGAAAAGCTTTTAAAAATATTTCTTAAATATCTTGTTCTATTAAAACCTATAGATTGACCATATCCCTAAAAGAAAGTAGAAATAGTTTCACCTACGGTATACACTATAGCTACATAAAAACCCCGAGTCACGTCCCGCTCGCCGTTTCAAGCTAGTTCTTCCAATTAACTTCTAGTTTCCGCTATTTTTCCTCCACTAAGAGGCAATTACGTGGATTAGGAATTCAGTGAGTTTAACACGTTTTAAAGCTTTTTAGAGGTCGTATTTAACTGCTAATTCTTGTTGACCGAGCGAAGCGAAGGTCTGTAGAATTAATTATAAATGATCAAATTTTGTTATATTTACAAACCTCTACTTATTCGAAGTCGGTTACTAAAATCGTATACTTTAATTATCAGCAGTACATAAGATCTGGTAGCGTAGTAAGGGAGTTTCGTGACGAGAATCGACGTTAAAGGAACTCGACGTAAAGTGTAGAGTCCGCATGAGAACGGCGCGGCGTGTCGAGACTCGACGTCAAGCCACGCGCCGTAAGCGGGAATCGTCGTAATAGTGAATCGACATGCCGGGCATAATTCGCAAATAGTCTTTGTAAACTTTCAGGAAAGAATAAAAATAGCAATTTTGGTATAGGAAGGGATTGTAAAGATTAATGGTGAAGAGGTTACGGTTCGAAGCGAACTACTAGTTATTACAATATAATTACAATTTCAGCTTACATACGTATGTTGTATGATTAGTAAATAAATGATTAAAATACTTATTGTACTTGACAAATACTATTAAAGTCGACTCAAGGAGCTTGCATCCTTTGTGATATTTAGTCTACGAGCTGCTACGAAATGCCACACTAAGTGCTACACACCTGCAGACAGCTACGAAATATGCTAAACTAAATGCTACAGAGCTACGAGCTACTATAAACCTGCTACGATGTCGCTTGATATAATTTTACATAAATAACTTAACGTAGGAAACTTGAGGTTCCCAGTATTTTTTTCAAACTTCTACGAAGGAGCTACGAAATGCTACGCGACATTTCAGAGCTACGAGTATGAGGTACTACGGACCGCTATGGCGGAGCTTAATTATGAAACTCCTTGCAGTTTAAAAAAAATATTTAATTTAAATTTAATTCTACCAAAATGTGCAAAACAGCTCAATATTTTGCAATATTGCACACCTGGTAAGCTCAATTTTTTTTGTCCTAAAAAGTAAATGTTTAGTAATCCACATTAATCCACGATAAAAGCTACTTCCATACAAAATTTCATTCAAATCCGTCCACCCGAATGGCAACAAACATACTTCCAAACTTAACTCCCTCAGAACTTAAGTATTGAAAGGCTAGCACTACTTAGAAAGTGCAGTTAGAGAGTGAGAACGGTTAGAGAGTGAACATAGTAAGAGTAAGTGTAGTTAGTAAGTGCAGAGTGAAAACATTTAAGATACGGTGTATTTATGAACTGTACTTAGAACTGTCCCGGCCAGTAACGGGGTGTTAAAGTTAAGTGGCACGCTGGCTGTGGCCCAAGTCATAAGCTTAAATAAAAAAATAATTAAATCAGTTTATTTCAGGCATCGAAAAAGATAAAAATAATTTTCATCCCCAAAGCTGATTCATCTTCCCCGGTAAACACACACACGCTTTGTTTCCAGTGAAATTACAAGGCGAATGGGAGATTAAACAACTTATATCTCAGGGTGACGAGCGCAGTGCTGTGCCGCGCAGGGTCTTGAATTCTGCGAGTTCAAAATTCGAAGTGGCGCAGACCTGTTATGGGCAAACGTGACGTTTAACATCAGGCGAGCGATTTGCTCGTCTCGTTACTCAATAACATAATAAAAACTTCAACGGCGCGCGGCGGGGACTATCGGGGAAGAAACTATTTGACCAATCTACTCCAGTACCGGAGCAAAGCTACCAAAGTTAGAAGAGACTATAAAACGCTGCAAAATATTAAACTTTATTTATTGAGTATTTGTTTAGATTGGTGGTATAGCTAGTAACTAAAAAAAAGAAAGTCTGTCCTGTGAGCAAGTGGCCCTAGGTTAGGTTTCCGAGCGATGCTTGAATGATAAATTTAAATGTCTGCTCTGGGTCTGGGTGTTAGTTGTCCTTGTCTTTGTGTCTTCCATGGCATCCCCGACACAGGGCAAACTAGTGGGAGCTATGAGTGTGAGTTCGCTTTACTAGTACTGTAATAGTGACTAAGCTAATTGACGACATGCCGTTATTATGTCATAGTTAATTTATTATTAATTATTTATTCACGTTATATTCATCATTTAGTTTATGATTTAGGTATAATAGCTGATCAATAGCTGGCTTAGACTAATAAATAATCTATCATGTCCTACAAGGAGGTATAATTCCAATCCTTAACCACCAAGCCTAAATAATGGTCATTTAGGATTCATGGACCTTCATTTGCCGAGTAGTGACCTAATAGTAGATAATTATTTTTACAAAACAAAAAAACAGAAACCGACTTCAAGAGACCGACTATTGAGTTATTCATCTATTTGTCGCGCACGTACTTAATGCAAATTTAAGACTTATATGGTTTTCTCATGGATACCATTATCAGAACTGGACTAAATTGAAATGGGACCAAATGGGAAGCGGCAGCTTTCTAATAATAAAAGAATCATCAAAATCGATTCACCCAATCAAAAGTTATGAGGTAACAAACATAAAAAAAAAAACAAACAGTCGAATTGATAACTTCCTCCGTTTTTGAAGTCGGTTAAAAATAGTCTGTGCCGGCGACAGTTTCTTCAAAATCGTCTGCAGCTTGTACTTGTACCACACCACACCTATCAACGCTACGTGTCAAGGAAGTCCCATATGTTTTGAATGTGGTTTAATTTTCTTCTTAGCGAAGCAATTCCGTGCGGTGCGGGGGCGTGGACGACTTAGTGGATAGACCGCGTGTTGTTTTTTTGAACGTTCGAAATGTGATCTTCTATTTCTTAGCTCCTATTTCGATGTTTGTTTCAAATTAGAGCTTTTAAATAAAAGCTTGTTTTAAAAATATTATATCAAGCTTTGCTAGCTTATGGGTTGATTACATAACGAGTACAGTGACGAGACAGTAAATGAACACACTCGGGCGAGCAAACAAATTATGGTTCTGTGACTGTCTCGCCTCGTCAAAATGTTTATACAAACCAAGTACTAGGCTGTGGGCACTGTCTCGCTATTGTACTCGTTACATGTAATCAACCCATTAGTCTGATCAGTGTGAGGTGTGATTGTGGTGTCTATCAGCTGTGTCGTCCACGTTTGAAGTAATTGCAAGACTTGCTTATCTCACGTTTGGTTTTCCTTGTAGAAATCTAAATTATAATCGTGATGTCTCTTATCTTGGAGTAGCATGTTAAGCGTGTTTTTACAAAGTTCGTTATCTTGTAAGAATAAGGATTATAGAATGAATAAAATAGAATAGAATATAGCATTGTACTCGTACACCAAACAAATTACAAAATAAATAAGGGTAAGCAGGTACATATACAGGGTTATTTCAAAAACACCAGCAACCTCGCAGGTCTAGATTCCTAACATCATAAACAATAACTTTTGCTATGGGACCAACTCGAAATTCGCGAAAAAAAAATCAGCTGTTCCATACATTTTGTCGAGTGTCATTGACATTTTTCTATGGAACAACTGATTTTTTTCGCGAATTTCGGGTTGGTCCCATGACAAAAGTTGTTGTTTATGATGTTAGGTATCTAGACCTGCGAGGTTGCTGGTGTTTTTTAAATAACCCTGTATAGATAAATATAATAAATTAGTTATTGTTCACACCAGAAATTACAAATGAAAGGATAACAACACTTAGAACTTTTGCAACAACTGGCGGCTTCATGGCTAAAAGCGATCTTTTCCAGGCAATCTTAGGATGGAAGCGGATACAAAAAAACCGGGGTGTACAATTATATTGGAGAAAACTATGTCATATAAACCGACACGAAATGTGAATACAATTACAATAAACATAAACATACATTCAAATAAAAGAGATCACAACCGGATTACATGCGGTAGTCGCCTGAAGCGATTTCTTTTAGACATCCTTTGGATGGAAACTGGACTGACGAGATTAAAATACGGTCAGTTGTGTAATTTGTCATATTCAATTCCTCAGAGTTTTCGGCCACTCAAAAATCTGGTCAAAATCTGACTTGGCACAGCACATCCTTTCCAACCAACCCAGCTCTAAAAAGAGATAAAACTAACAATATATTAAGTTATAAAAGTGTTCCGTTTCATTAGTTTCATTAAGGCTAAGTAAGAACATACAGAATCGCATATTAAGGCTCCGCTGGCCGCCGGCCAAACAGTAGAATAATTAATAGTGTCAACAGGACCGGGGCCTCTTAAATATTTATCCTTTTTAATATTCTAAAGTGTGATTAAGGAAGATATTTTTGACGCTAAATCTACATAATGCCAGCTAAACTGTTCAGTCTTATCCTAATATCATAAACTAGTCGTGTTTCGCGGTTTCTTCTGCATTTTCCAGGATAAAAAGAAGCCTATATTTATTCATCCAGGGTATAATCTAGCTTCATACCAAATTTTAACTAAATCCGTTCAGCCGTTTTTGCGTGATTGAGCAACAAACATCTAAACATTGATATTTATTAGTAGGATGTCAATGTATGTTAATTAATTACATAAAAACGGCTGAACAGATTTGGCTATAATTTGGTATTATACTCTAATTTAATTTCTAAGTCATTTTTTATCCCAGGAAAATGTAACGGTTCCTCTAAGATAGTGAGTGAAACCGCAAAGCACTGCTAGTTCTAACGAAATATCATAGATGCAAAACTGGGTTTGTTTATTTGTTACGCTTTCACGCTTTATCTACTCAACTGATCAGTGGGCCTAGCACAACTTTGACGTAAAAATACGTAGCGAGTAATCGATAGAAAAGTGTACGCCATTTACGCCTGTCAGTAGTGCCCATGACGGGTTAAAATGGCGTACACTTTTCTATCGAATACTCGCTACGTATTTTTACGTCAAAGTTGTGCTAGCCCCACAGTATGGAATTTCACATACAAGTAGCCAAGAGTATAGAAAAGAACATAACCTACTTTACATCATTTTTTTTAGTCCCACAGCTGGGCAAAGGTCTCCCCCAATTTCTTCTATACCTGCCGCTCTTGAGCCAGCAGGTAAAAATATAAATAATATATAATCCGTATTAGAATCCTGTTAGTCCTTTCGAGCCGAAGGTTGCGTGGAAGAAATCGCTTTATAAGACCTTCTTACATCTTATTTTCATAAAATAAAATATCTTTGTAAACGTGACTTCATGTAACATTCAATATCATTTGAGGTCAATAAATATTTCTGAAATAATGATCATCTCTATTTTTCATTACAGCGAGGGTTTCTTTATCAAATATTTACTACCTTTATTAATTAAATCACAGTATTTGTAAGATCAGCGAGCAAATTTCCTGTTCAAACACTGAAGTAGCGACATTAAATGGAATATTCAATCCGATTTTCTGAAAATATTCAACTTTCAGAAAAAATATTGATTTCGAATTTATATCCTTAAAATGGTTGGTTTGCTTTATGGACTAGATGCCCCAGTAACTTCGTACTACATAAGCCTTCCTATACTTAGTCAACACAAAATAAGAGGCCCGTTTTGACACTTGAGAAAGACCCTAGAATGTAACTTGGAACGCTTTTCGCGCATACTTTATAGTAGCATGCAATGTCTTATTATAATAAAACTGTCAGAAACAGTTACGTTCTCGTCGTTGTATTAGTGTTAATTGTTGAATTTCACTGGCTTTATTCGATTTTAATAGTAATTAAATATTGATCAGCTGGATCAGGCCGGGGAGGTTTTGTTAATGATGCCTTACTGATTCGAGTCTAAAAGTACAAAAGAATATCACGAAGAAATGGACGCAAATAAATTCACAGAGTGGTTTATTAACTTTCGCTTTCTCTTAATTTTTTGTGATTGAGTGAATGTTATTGTAACTAAAAACATTAAATTAAAGACAAATTGACCTTTCGTACCATTATATCATTTCAAAATACCTACAATATTAAAGTTTGATTTCAATTTTCTAATCAAAATCTTAATCCAATCAATTTACAATACATAATCAAATCGATCAAATACTCATACAAACTTGAATCGATTTATCGTGAATATCGAAAATCGAATCATAATATGGTTACGTCACTAGTTACGTCGCGCTGACAAATGTCAAAACGGGCGTCTTATTTGGTGTTGACTATAGGTATACCTTTTTTTTTTTTTTTGTTGACGGGGGGGAAATCTTAGAAAGGTACCCGGCTGCTTTGGGGAGCGACCGGGTTATGTGAGGTTGCTCACTAAAACCCCCTCGGTGGCCAGCCTCTGTGCTTGACAGGGTGCACCAGGGTCTCTGACGAACTCACACTGGTGCCCCCTTAATTATCACGTTGCCTGAGGCACCATTCACAGGACGTTGGTCCTTTTCCGGCCCCTACAACGACACGGGCCACACCGCGCCGTTGTCTTCCCTGGGCTCGTTCGAGAAGGTAGCCAGATCCCCAAATCTGACCACCCACGAGCCCAAAGGCCCCTTTTAGTCGGCTCTTACGACAGGCAGGGGATACCGAAGCCGCATTTTAAGACCCCGGCTCCAGGGTTGGACTATAGGTATACCTACAACAGCTACGGTCTGAGTGCCTAGTGCGAGTTTTTTCGTGTACTTATTTTACGTTAACAATCGCGTCAACATAAACTGCAATTTGTATGGAATAAAAACCGCGCCACCTAGTGTTCTTAAGACGAACTACAATAGTTCCATACAAATTGTAGTTTACGTCGACGCGATCTTTAACGCAAACTACACGAAATAAACTGGCACTACACTGAGAAAAATGGCAATCAAAATTCCGATGAATTCACCTAAAGTATGCTGACAATTACCAAAAATTACGATGTTTAGCACCAGTTTTACGGTGACAACTATCTATACTATATTTTCTTAATATATATAAATCTCGTGTCACAATGTTTGTCCTCAATGGACTCCTAAACCACTAAACCGATTTCAATCAAATTTGCACACCGTGTGCAGTTCGATCTAACTTAGGAGATAGGATAGCTCACATCTCAATTTATAGTAAAAAAATATGAAAAATCAGAAAATTTAAAATTTAAGTTAGCATCAACATACTACGGTTGCTATAGTTACGGTTAGCATCAACATACTACGGTTGCTATAGTTACGCAATGGCTTTTGACAGGACAACGTCTGTCGAGTCAGCTAGTATATCTATAATATATCTAACTATCCTACTAAGATAGTTGCCACCGTAAAAACTGGTGCTCATCATCGTACTTTTTGGTGATTGTCAGTACGCTCCGTACTTTAGGTGAAATTTTTCTCAGTGTAGGCACTCTGTTTTAGTGTGCGCTGTGCAACAGGAGCTTTGAAACTAAATTTGGTTTTGCGAGCCTTATTGACTCTCCTGTCTTATTGACTTAGTGCGCTCCATACATTTTTATACAAAATATAGAGTTGCCATAAGTAAAAATTGGCAAATACGACTCTAAGGCAAACTCGATAAATTTATCGACGGCACGACTAGATCGTTAATTTCAAAACCATAGACAAAATCATAAACAAACGATGTTTTTTTCGAATTTTACCGATTTTAAACGTCAGTTTCTCGATCGATAAGAGTCCGTACTCGCACTGCAGGTTCGCTATAGACGGATACGTCAAGGAGGACGACATACTCGTACTATTACACATAAGATTGATACATCGATTTTTTAGCTTTTTCGGCTGTCTTTGGAGTTTTCCTAAATCACCCCATTGAGGAAAAAAAAATCAAACAGATCCTTAAATTTTTGAGTTTTTGTTATAATAATTTGATTTGTGTACAGGGTTATTCATGAAGGGTATGCTAAGCCGAAAAGGGCTCATAGTACTCATCATTATGAACAACTTTTACTACGGAACCAACTCGAAATTCACGAAAAAAAAAATCAGCTGTTCCATACATTTTGTCGAGTGTCATTGACATTTTTCTATGGAACAGCTGATTTTTTTTTCGCGAATTTCGGGTTTGTCCCATAGTAAAAGTTGTTCATAATGATGAGTACTACGAGTACTTTTCGGCTTAGCATACCCTTCATGAATAACCCTGTATACAATTTTAGGTATATTTGTCCAACAGCAACAACTTCACTATTGCTAAACCAATCTACACGAAACAATGTTGGGAAATTGTTCATCCAAATAATAAGCTAAATTTAAGACAAAATCCACGTCCACTAATTTTCTTCGTAAGGAAATTGCTAATAAACCAAAAGTCGAAAGAGATAAATATACCTCTCCATCTCTGTCGCACGATCCTAATTCACGGCACCGGCTTCCAAAACAGCAACCACTTTCTTGATTCAATTAAGATTGGGGATATTCAGTGAATCGACAATACGACGGTTTGAAAACGTTATACTGTATGCTGGCCGAAAAGGGCTCATAGTACTCATTATTATAAACAATTTATACTATGGGACTTACCCGGAATTTGCGAAATATACATAATTATTCATTAAACAGGTTTAGTCAACATATCATTAATTTTTTTAGGGTTCCGTAACCAAAGGGTAAAATGCACAGCTCTGGCCCTAACCCTATGGCCGTTAAAATATCTTAATATATATAAATCTCGTGTCACAATGTTTGTCCTCAATGGACTCCTAAACCACTTAACCGATTATAATAAAATTCGCACACCATGTGCAGTTCGATCCAACTTGAGAGATAGGATAGTTCAAATCTCAAATTATAGTCGCAATTTTAATTTATTGCAAATTATATATATACTGATAACTTTTACTATAAATTGACAAGTTAGCATCAACATACTACGGTTGCTATAGTTACGCAATATGACATTTGACATAGAATTGACGCAATGGCTTTTGACAGGACAACGTCTGTCGAGTCAGCTAGTTATATTATATAATAAACTTCCCACAAAATTAAAAGACTTAAAAGACAATTTTAAATTCGTAAAAACTCTAAAGGAACTACTATTAAACAATATTATGAACTAGAGGAATTTCTTTCTGACGAAGCTATTATGAAATGAACCCGCTCCGCACAACATTGCTTATACCCCATCAGGGTCATTATGTGTGACTTTTATAAATATATGTCATTTAAGACCTACATACAAAACCATAATGTTTTGCAATAAAATATTGAGTATTGAGTATTGAAAACGGGACTATTACTAAGACTCCGCTGTCCGTACGTCTGTCTGTCTGTCTCATGAACCGTGATAGTTAGACAGTTGAAATTTTCACGGATGTATTTCTGTTGCTGCTATAACAACAAATACTAGAAAATGAATATTTAAGGGTTACCTTACAACAAACGTGATATTTTTGCCGTTTTTATAAATTACTAGCGGCCCGTCCCGGCTTCGCACGGGTAGACTTTGGGATAAACGTAGAGTAAATTGAAATCGGTCCAGTCGTTCACGCGTGATGGCGTGACCAAAGGTGTTGAGAATAATTATAGGAACTCTTTGTTATAACCTCTATTCTCATGCTATTGCGTAACTATAGCAACCGTAGTTTGTTGATGCTAACTTGTCAATTTATAGTAAAAATTATCAGTATAAAACGCACACTGTTTTGGTAGATATGATTGAATTTGAACTTTGTACAGAGGTAATAAAGTGCAAATTGACTCTTGGACGTTAGGAACATACCTACATTGCTTAAACAACAGTGAGTGCTTGCAATTCAATATGAACTTTATACAATAGCAATAAAGCTCGTTTTAGTTAGAAAACGTTTGTATGGGAAAAATAAAAGGGCTGTTTTTAGGGTTTTTCAATATTTCTGAGAGATTTTCTTAATATTTTTTTCCGTAAGAACCTTCTCCTAATAATAACAAATACAATAAAAAAAGATTTAGTGAAATCGGTCCAGCCATTCACGCGTGAGGCCGTGACCAAGGAAAACGGGTTTCATTTTTATATATATACTAGCTGACTCGACAGACGTTGTCCTGTCAAAAGCCATTGCGTAACTATAGCAACCGTAGTATGTTGATGCTAACTTGTCAATTTATAGTAAAAATTATCAGTATATATATAATTTGCAATAAATTAAAATTGCGACTATAATTTGAGATTTAAACTATCCTATCTCTCAAGTTGGATCGAACTGCACATGGTGTGCGAATTTTATTATAATCGGTTAAGTGGTTTAGGAGTCCATTGAGGACAAACATTGTGACACGAGATTTATATATATTAAGATAGATATAGATAGATAGATGGTACGGTACTTTTCGTGCGCGAGTCCGAATTGCACTTGTCCGGTTTTTTTTCCTCCACTCCGGTTCAATTTGTTCTCGTTCCTCTGGATCCGTCCCCGGGTGCACAAGACCTCTCTATCCAATTAGCCAGGTAAAATCACATTAGTCAGGTCACACGAGCGCTCCGAGCTGATGTTGTACTGGCTTCTGCACCTGGATATGGCTGCCTTAGAAGCTTTGCGATTTCGATTTCATTTTTCGTACTTTGCATTTTCTTTTATTTTTCAAAAATCAGCCTCAGTTTTTGGACAAAACTGAAGCCGATTTTTAACGCGGATAAGTCCGCGTTTGACCAACTCGCCTGATGGTAAGTGCAGATGTGGTGAAGATGAAGCTCGCAGACTTATTCACTCTGACCTTGAAAAGCCCAACATTGTATCGCAGGAATCAAGGAAGCCAGCAGTCTGTTCCATTTCCTGGCTGTACGAGTCAGAAACGTAGATTCAAAACGTTTTGTACAAATCCAAGGGAAATCTACTGCGTAACGTACATCTTTCTACAAGATTATTGAAAGATTTCACCTTATTGTCCACACTGACGCTGTTATATAGATAATCATGAAAAAATAGAGTTTGTAAAGTATTTTGTGCAAGTTTGCAACTGCAACAAAAAAAAATTTCAAACTCACTCCTAAAAACCTGAACCAAAACTTGAAACAACAAAAATAAAACTGACTGTTGGTGAAAAACTTCCTAATTTTTCAGGTAGTTAGTCCTTAGGTAGCTCTTTTAAACATGAACAGACAAACAAACACACTCATGTTTTAGTTATTAGTGCTCATGATTTAGGTAATATTCCGTGCGCTTGGTAATTAGGCAACGGGGAGCTTTCGATTGTGTTTCGAGCTTTCGAGCTCAAACGGTAATTATAAACAGCTGTGGCTCCTTACTTTCTTCGAGGATTTAACGCTGGTCACAGAATATGTATCAAAATTAAAATCAAAATGTATTTATTGCGACACTGTGACACTGTAGGTGTTTGTTTGATTTTTTTTAAATGTCTCTAAAGGAATATAAGAAAAAGGCTCATAGTACTCATCATTATGAATAACGTTTCCTGTGATACCAACCCGGAATTCGCGAAAAAACTATCAGCTGTTCCATAGAAAAATGTCAATGGAACTCGATACAATATATTGTTACATTTTAATCCTATATTAAAAAAATGACAAAAGTACTTGAAAAACAAGTTTTTATTAAAATGCTCTGAAAATAAAATAGTCGAAATAAATTCAACGATCTCTAAGACAACGGGCTATTTTGTTCCGTTAAGGAATTCTTACAATGTCAGAGACAGCTTTATTTTTAGTAAGTTTAGACGTGGCTTTGCAACGGGCCTGTTTGTGGTCAAATTTGATATATTCACGATAAGTTATAGGACTACCAAGGCCACAAAAAGCGACATCGTTTTATGATTGACATACGAAAACCCGACACGAAATGTTTTGATTTCACTTTTATTGTGCGAAACTGCGAACTTCCAGAGTGTAGAATGCTCTGCCTGAGCGGCTGTTCCCCGATAAATATAATATGGGTGTCTTTAAGTCACAAGTGAATGGGTTTCTGCTAAGTAAGCGTGCTCCATCGTAGACCGCATCATTGCTTACCATCAGACAAGATTGCGGTCAAAAGCAAGCCTATCATCAAACAAAACATAAACCTGTTTCGAAAAATTTTCAACTTGATTTGAATGCAGTGTGCGTTTACCTATGAAAACATAACATGAAGATTTTTTTTCATAAAATTGGCTCCGCGCGTATTTCGCCAGTTATTTCCGTGTGAAACCAAAGGGATCCAATATCTGATCCGGCGTTAAGGCGAGCGAACTGATCATTTAGCGGATTTGATTTTCGTCCTTCAACCACGAGGTATGAAGGGTTTGGAGTAGGCACTATAATGATTACATTAAAGCAATTAAAGCAATTCTACTAATGTTGTAAATCTGAGAGTGTTTGTTTTGGGAATATGTGAGCAAAAGTGGCGTTGTTAACTGTTATCGTGCACAGTTCAGTTAGCTCAAAAATAACTAAAATTGCCATCTTGAACTGCCAATTTTAACCTACATACGGAGGTGAATTCATACTGACATAAGGTAGTTTGCTATTTTTCGGTCATTTTGGATAGTGCACGAAAGTGGCAAAAATCGCATTTTTGTCGAAATTCTTAAACTGAACGCTTTACATCAACGACACATTTGCAAATGCAACAAACGTTATCGTAGCCGAAACAAACGCTCTGATAACGGTCAAGAAGTTGTGTGTGGTCTGCTGTTCTTACGAAAAGTGCAATAACTTGAGTTTTGGGCCGAATTTAGTTAACTACATATTCGGAATCAGCAGAACGAGATCTATATATTTTCTTTGTACAGGTTTTACGTGACAATGACAGAGCTGGTTTTAATACTAATAACATAAACAGTGATGGTGAAATAAACGCAATGAAAATAAATCTTTAAACGTGTTTTTCTCGAAATCAGCTTTAACCTAGTTATTGCACTTTTCGTAAGGACGGCAGAAGTTGCCACATCCAAGCCCCTCACCACTCCGGACCACAAAAGGGTTGTTCTGGCCGCTTCCTCCAATCGAGCTCGCCACATCGTTCCACTTTTGATAACATTGAAGGGTAAAGTCGACCGATTGTATTTTGAGCAGATAGTTTTAGGAATTGGGTCTCTCGATTATCTGACGTTTATCTGCCAAATTTGACAGCTAGCTGACGTTTTATTGACGACTTGGATGGGTAAATGCAAGGTAAATGGTGAGGAATTTTGAAGACATTAAACTTCTACTCTTTCTTATAGGTAGGTACTAAGTATAGTGTTTTTGCGTCGGAGAGTTTCTCGATTAAAATATATAAAAAGCACTAAGAAAAGCGTCATCAAGGAAGTTTAATTTGATTCTTTTGATTCCTATCGCCGCTTGGTGAGAAATTAGCTAGTAACAATGGCAATTTCGTGTCAACTAGCTATATTTCAATCAATCTATTTTATCTAAAGAGTGATTTATATCTGGGTCAATTCCAGAATAATATAGAACACTAGATTAACATACCTTAATCATGTCTACCTTAAGTTGGGTCAAACCTACACAAAAATTGTGGATCCGCCACTGCTACTCACATACTCACCTATTTTTGAGTCGAATACTCGAAAGATCCGACTCAATAATCCTATTTCAGTCCAACAAATCTAGTTTCCCTTCAATATCCACCATGTCTAAGTGATCCATGTTAAAAGTCGTCCAAAGTAAAGGTTCGAGTGTAAGTCGGAAGTCCGAGCCGGAAGTCCGGAACGGAACCGGAAGCGAGTGCCGATCGAATATTGCGTTCCAGGTGAATTGGATCCAGATAGATTTAGTCGAGATAAAATTTTTTTCAAATGAGAAATAAGAACTTTTAGAATCTATAGGTAGATAATTATTTATTTTATTTAGTCATGGAGTTTATTGTATCTATTGTATCTTTTCTTTAGTCTTTTTTGATTTGTTTTATCCATTTTTAGTCTTATAGCTAAGGTTATTATTTCTAAATCAGAGATGTGAACTACAACTAAAATATGCGGTGACTCGGATTCAGGCAACGGCTGCAAATGCCCTCCTCCAAGTCACGACCGAACGTACTTCATTTTAATAATAATCATCTCAAAATCACGATCACTGGACTCGTTTATTCTCCTAAAACAAAAATTGACCCCTCAAAAAAAAAAATCCTAAACGAAATCCTGGATCCGCGCCTGAGCGTGTAAAATACCCTTACTTTTACCTTTTGGGTTTCCAGCACTCATCAATATTACGATTTTGTTTCCCTACCTTCCTAAAATTACTTCGATTACGAACCAATCAGCGAACTCAAAAAGCCATTTAGAACGTCATTTCCATCCAACCCTTTATCAAAATTAAACACGAAACCTCCGCTTTTAACTGCCCACAAGGGAACCCTAAAACGGTAACTGTTACTGTCACGTCACTGTCATAGTGGCGGAACCCGCGACACTTGTTAAAACGAGTTAAAAGTTGAAATGTCGTTGAGGTCGCTAGGGTACACAGATTACCCTTAATAGATACCTCACTTTGTCTCTCCGAAAGACGCGTCCCTCGTAACTAGCCTATGTTATATACGAGGATACCGAGCATGATATTCTGTTGAAAAATATGTAGCGAAAATTCGTTAGATACTGTTATGAAAAATTTGACAGCACCGCTTGTCGGGCGTAAACGGAGAATGCATTTGTTCATAAAATAATAATAAAAATAATCATTTATTCAGGCAATTACAGCCACACACACACTAAACATTGTAATAAAATAAAATAAAAATAAAATAAAATTAAAAATAAAAAAATTTTAAATATTTTTCTCGCTTTTTTGATGATGATTTTGATTTTCCTCGCCTAGGCCTTAAGAAAGTACTTTTAATGGTAAAAAAATCCTTGCATTCGTTAACAGATGCAAGCTAGACAGCCAATCAGAATGCTCCATCTGAGTCCTTGCAGTTCGCGTTTTTATCCAACTCAGCTACGTTTCCCTCTTAACAAATATCTCGTATAGCAGCATCTATATAAGAATAATCTGTAGCTTAGACCATGTAACATATTTATAAAGTTGACCAAAAAAGAATGCTTTTTTAAGAATTCCTATTCCAAAAATCCGTGATTTCAATTTTTTACATTTTTGCCACAAAGAAAAAGGAGAAACAGAAAAAAAAAGTGGAGTTTATTACAGAACAAGATTGATTAAGAACGTAAAATGACTAGTAAAACAAGGAGATACAGCTAGTACTTTGGTTTGGTACCAAAAATGTTGCAAGCCCATGAATAACAATCCCGATTGTCTTACTTTAACATTCCAAAGATATCTCTAAAGAAAGTTGAGCACTTCTGAACATTGTTGGCGAACAATTTTGAACAATTTTAATGGTTTTCTTCAGTGTAATACTATCCGAAATTGTTTATCCGTGATAATAATAACTTGGTTGTCGTTTGGCTGAGTGTCTAGTCCTAGTATTGAGTATTTGGACCACCAAAGGCTCCAAAAAGAAAACTTTTATTGCATTGTTCTCGGAGTTATATTCGTATATCAAAATTCAGCTCAATCGGGCATCAAGAAGTGGTTCAAAATTATTTTTATTAAATTATTATTAAATTATATGTTGCGAGATTCCACCCGAATAAACATAGTTACATACATAGGTACATTGCAAGTTAAATAAAAGTTTTAAAAGAGACCAGACTGCGACAAAACAAAAAAGAGTTATGTTTTTAGCAGTTCATGTATGTAACTATGTAACTATGTATTTAAATATATGTTTCACCGTAACGCCTGAGTTACTCATCCGATTTTAACGAATGTGGTGTCAATCGATTCGTTACTAAGTTTTGGGTGAAATAATAGGCGATATTTTATTCGAACAAAATGTCACGGATCAAAAAATTGTTTTATTTTTCATTGTCAGTGACAGTTTAAACTTTTTACTTGTTTAAAACATACATATTTTAATATCTACCGACGGCTGCCAGTTATATATGGTTCCCGGAAAAAACAACACAGGAGGTGTGAGATACAACATTTTTTTTGCTGATTTAAAAAAAATGACTGGTAAATAATATTGACAGAGCTATTTTCACCATTTTTTTTGAGAAATCACATTTACACTACTTTGAAAAACGTGAATGATGATGATGACATAAAGCCTATTCGTGAAACCAAACTATTTCGATTCCAAATTTAATCCTACTTAATCTACCCGTTTCAGAGTGAAGGCTTAACCAATAAACAGAAAAACTTTCGCATTAAAAAAAATTGTATTATTAATATAAAATATAACTGAGAATAATTTACACATCGTCGCTTACGAATACCAACAGACGAGTTGTTCGGCAAAAGCAGATTTATTCACTTTACAAAATATTGAACAAAGAAAAAATGCACCTAAAAGTTTTCACAAACAATAAAACTGACTAAATTGAAAAGTGCACTCAGTTCCCGGATATAATCCGCTCACTCGGTTAAACTTTTACCGGATTACGTGTCCGAGTAATGTCCAGTAATCGAGCAACATTGTTTTAAAATAAAACATAAAAGAGAATATGTCGGGAAAAGCTCGCTATAAAGCCAGCGCCATGTTAATGTAATAGTTTTTTTTTTGTTGAGTTGTTTTCGTTTTTTTGGTGTTTTTTGTATTTTTTTTTTGTTGTGTTTTTTACGGCAAGTAAATTAATTTTCTCTCTTGTCCATTTGATATGGTTATAAGGCATAGTTACCTATGCTAAGTAGAACAGGGCTCGTTAGTACTCATCATTATGAACAATATTTACTATGAAACCAACCCTGAAATCGCGAGAAAAATCAGCCGTTCCATTGAAAAAATGACACATAATGCACATAATTAATATAATTATAAATTTAATTTTATAATTTAGGGGATAAGCTTTAAATTAAATTTTTATAATTAAAAATTTTATATTTGAAAATTTTATAATTTATATTGTTAATAAATTTTATTTTATTGTAAATAATTTCATATATATAATAAAATTTAAAATTTTTATATTTAAATTTTTATAAAAATTATAATTTTTAATTTTGTAAAATTAATAATAATGATAAAATTAGTATATTTTATTAATATAATTTTAAATTATTTATTAATAATTAAATTAATAGCGGAGCAGGTAATTTTTTTTTCCGCGATTTCATGGTTCATCCCATCAGTAAATTGGTTTTGTCTGTTATGTCTCTAGACTAAACTAAAAGATCATATCTGTTACCTACCCCTTTTTTTGATATGAAAGAAAAGGATAGCAAAAAATATAAAGTTCCTAAATTAAGTTTTCATAAAATTGTATTTCAATTGAATTGGATTTGATAATACAAATACATTATTTATTTTATATCAGATTTGACACCATTTTTACGTTCTCCATCAGATTTGGCATAAAATGTAACTTCATAAAAATCGAACCCACAGCCCAGAGTCAAGAGCCGTCATCAAGAATATCATGACTTTTTCCCCATAAACACGCAGTAAACGGGATAAAAACGGAATGAAAATACCATGAAAGGGGTACAAAAGGGGTACAAAGTTGAATGGCACTAAAATCGGAGAATGTGCTTGTACAAAGTTAGGGGTAGGGCATATGAGCCGATTTTGTAGTAAAAATATTTATGGGTATGGTAAATCAATTTAAAAATGTTTTCGTCGGTCTTTCTGGTCCTGTCTTTGTAGTGATTTGGTTTTTTCTTCGATGTCTTTCTGTCAATCTTCAGTCTTTTTTTAGTCTGCGCATTTTGATGCGCATTAATTTTTTTCTGCCACTCGATTCAATAACATGCAAAATATAGGTAAAACTATTCACTAACTACTAATAAAGCCTCATTAAATTTCTGCACGTTCGGACCGCTATGAAAAGTTTCGATAACTCACACTAGCAAGTTTTAATAACTCACACTCGCAAGTTTCGGAAACTCACACTCGCACGTCCAAGTAACTCGCAGTGTGTTCTCGCTCTAACAAGCGGAGTGATGCGTCAGTGATAGTTGTAAGTTGGTTCGATTCCGGGAGTTATCGGCCGCATGAGGGTTGAGTAGGCGGATTTTGGATGCCTATCACACCGAAAGATATTGTAGTTATCAACGCGAGTTCAACGGACTCAATAATGTTTATTTATGTTTTTTATCTCTCAGTATCATTCAATAGTAACACTGTCGTACTCTTATAATTGCATTTTTGAAGCATTCATGAATGCGAGCAATTAAAATAGAATTATAAAATTGGTTATTTTACAAAAGTTCCCTCGGGGCAATCGTGTTACAACATTCTCGACTCTGTAACTGAGTTGATATATGTATGTATGTATATCTAAGGCAAGAGGTAAAAAAAGTAAGCACCAAGACGCAACTTGAGTCGCTGTACTAACAAAGTGAGTAGGTAAGTAATTTTTCTAAATATTAAAAAAATATATATTGAGATCAAAAGCATTTATATAAATTTTCTTAAAGAAGTAAAATTAGAGTTAAATAAACATCACAAGCGCTAGTGAATTTTACAGCATTTATTTGATGTATGGCAAATACAGTTTCGAGAATGCAAATTCAAAACGTTGAACTACAACTGGCACAAAAATTAAGAATGCACATAAAAGTACACAAAACTATAAGCTAAGTGCTAGGACAGACTAAGAAAATAACACTTCGGTGTAAACGCAGCCCGATAAAACTAACTGATTCGACCGACTCGATATAAATCTCTCTACATTGGCACTGGATCCGTTATAATCTACGGAGTGGCCGTCTATTTAACTAAGGGTTAAGAATAGACGAGTAGAGGGTTAATAACACACAAGAATATTCGAGAATAGAGGTTTAATAACAGATAAGAATAGATAGTTCCGTTTGGGATCGGTAGCTATTTTGGGCTTTACTTATAAAGTCTGCTGAAAATTTTAATTTTCCGTCTTATAACGCGCGTGAAATTTCACGTCTGCGAGAAGTTGTCCGCGCATTTTAAGCATTGACTAACTTTAAGCAGTGTTTGTAATTAAGCTCTTTTATCATTGGCATAATAAACTATCGTTGACGTTCGTTCGGTTTGAGAATTTGTCCAAAAATGCCAATTTGGTTTACCTTTTGGTCACTTTTATTCACGATGACGTTTTTGAGCTATTTGAACTGTGAACGATTTCCCCGAAACGAATGCATGTGATCGATTTTGGAATTTTTCACAGTTTATTTTGCTTCTAGCTATCCGAACGGGAATAATATACGAGAATTCTGTTCTACTAACATTATTATTGGAAAAGTTTTTATGTTTAGGCGATTGTTAGGTACTCAATCACATAAAAGGAGCTGAACGGATTTGGACTAAATTTGACGAAGGTAGTTTATACTCTAGATTAACACATAGGCTCTTAGGAGATCGCTCTTAGCGATAAGGCTACCAGATGTTGCACTAGTTTTAAGTTTTATGATCATTTTTGTCTGTAATTTTTGGTGTGAACAATAAAGAGTTTATCTATAGATTCTATAGGCTTTTTATCCCGGAATATGCGGCTGAAACCGCGAGGCGCAGTTAGTATAGGATATATACGATTTAAAGAAAAAGGTGGTGTTTACTGAGCGCTTTTTAGTTCGGATTAAAAGTTGTTTCAGAATAGAAAAGAAATGCAAGATTTTGCATAAAAAAATAAAACTACATTTTCTTTCTGGAGCGTTTTTAAGATTATTGTGTTCAGATGGAATCGTGTTGCTCGTATTGTGGGAGTCCTTTTTTCCACAGGTCATATTACCGGTTGACAGATACAACCTATTCAATTCAAATACTTTTATTTTGGACAACAAAGGATCAATATTTATTTGGTACGCAGAAAACGTATAAACGAATGTTAGTTGTCCCATTCTTTGTCCAAGATATGCCCTCTCAGGAAAATAATAGGTACTACTTAGGACAGCATAGGCTGTTAGTCTAATCTTAGCTTATTGAGTTTTGGGTCAGACAATCTTACCAAATTGAATTTTGATCCGCTAATATAATAATAATAATATAATAATTCATGCAATAAATGAAAACTGCATGCACACCTATTGTGAGGCTGCAAAAAGCCAGTGGTATGTAAATTCGTACATAAGTCCCAAAGAACTCATTGGTACGAGTCGGGGTTATGTTATTATTATTTATTCGTTAAAGTTAACTTAAATGAGTTAGTAAATTAACTATCTGATGCTCAGGAATTTGTGTCCAGCGAAGCTCGTCCGGTCTTGCTATAGCTTATAGCGCTTAGAGATAGTGTAGCTTTCCATTACTGAAAAGATTTTGAAATCGGCCAGTAGTTTACCTCTTCATAATATAATAATAAACCCGTGGTAGCTCAGTGGGAGAACAGCCGCTTCGCATTCTTGAGGTGGCGGGTTCAAACCCCGACACGTACCAATGAGTTCTTTGGGACTTATGTACGAATTTACATACCACTGGCTTTTCGGTGAAGGAAAACATCGTGAGGAAACCTGCATATGACCGGAGAAGAAATTCAATGGCGTATGTGAATCCACCAACCCGCACTTGGCCAGCGTGGTGGAATACGGCCTAATCACCCTTCGAGGGTAGACCTGTATCCCAGCAGTGGGAGGATTAAAAGGTTGCATATGAATATAATAACGTTTTTTTCCACTCATAGGATAACTATTGTCGGGGTTGCCATGGAACTGTTGGGACACTGTAAGTATGCTTGTGTTGTATGCCAGCAGTTTTGTGTGTAAGCGAGAGGTATTCGTATGCAAGTGATGCGGCCAGTCGTTGCGCGCTCTCCAAGTCAAGTACCTACATGTGCTTTTAATAATTGGGTAGCATAATTGTAATTGGTTTCTCATAAATAAATAGTTGCTGTGAAAAGGGGATTTTGCTTGGCTAGTTGACAGGGACTCCCAGTCTAGTCAGGATCCACACTCTTAAGGTCACACACACACGTAGTACTTCTATTTTATTCGTAGGTGTACTCAGGCACTTACAGAACCATCGACATGAAAAAAAGGTTTTGGGTTTATACATGGAACACACAAAGACAAAGACAACTAACACCCAGACCCAAAACAGATGTTTTAATTCAATTTATACCACCACTGATCCAAAGAGGTTGTCATTACAAAATAATATAAGTAGGTATGTATTACTATCTACATATAGACTACTAAGAAGTAAGAAAAGTCGTCTCGTAACACAATTGTAGATATAAGACCGTCCTCGAAACGAAGTTCGTCCGAAACATTACCCAAAAAAATCATTATAACATATAATAACATCATAGGCTTACAAAAAACAGATTTATTGTTCACTAGTGGCGCGCTGCGGCGTCACCCGATTTTATTAAAAGCTTTTATTTAACTTGCAATGTATGACATACATAGTTGCAACATTGTTGCAACTATGTTTGTTCGGGTGGAATCTTGCAACTCAATTTTGAATCACTTCCCGATGTCCGATTGAGCTGATATTTGATTTAAATGCGTGTAACTCCAATGACGATGCAATAAAAACTTGTTTTCAACTTATTTTTATCCGTATGGCTTTATTCGGATTTACATTTATCTGTAAGTAAATGTAAAAATGTAGACAATATTCAACAAAGTGTGGCCTATGTTCAACGAAGAGTGGCCTGTGTTCAGCAGTGGACGATGACCATCTTTTTTTATTTATGTTAAGTATAGGCGGCAAACAAGCAAACCTTCCGCCTAATGGCAAGCACACATACTGCTATATGAAAACCTTTACAGTTAAGCAACTCCTTTTAAGCTATTGCATAATGCATAGCTTCTATCGCGGGCCTTGAGCGTGGAGGCCGAATCCAGAAATTCCGTAACGAAAATAACCTAAGGCACAGCGGTGATACTTTTTAGTTTTGCCATCTATCGATGAATAGCAGAACTTTTAAGGACTTTTTGAAATATCACGCTTGTCTCTTTAGTTCAGCAACTCGCCTCTAGGTGGCATTGGTTAATGAAATAATTATAATTGCATAAGTTGATAAAAAATGCTATGCAATAGCTTTACCGCGGCAGTCCCCGAGTGCCACACGTCTTTTTTTTAAATTAAATTGGGGTTGTAAAGAAACATACATCCCAACTCTCTCATTTGTGAATGTTATAATGTGCTAATGCATGGCTTGGAGAGGCGCCAAAGGAGGTCATAGGCAATGGTCGTACGAAACATTTTATTACACAAAGTTTTTTGTTTGCTATCTAGTATTTCTTAGGGTTTTTCTGATTTAGGCATCTAAGAGAGATTAAGAATTACTCTCTTGTATTGTTTTATTATTATTATCAGCAACCTTTAATCCTCCCACTGCTGGGATACAGGTCTACCCTCGAAGGGTGAACAGGCCGTATTTGTATTGTTTTGCGTGAATTTAATTTCTTATTTAAGTAATTATTTTAATAAATAACAATTATTTTCCAGGAGATAAATGAAACGAAACAAAAAAAAACCTAAATCATTTTTTTACCAAACTTAAATACTTAGCCCAAAATTTAATGCATACCCATATCTACTGCAAAGTATGTAGTATGCACGATATCAGACTGTTACTGTAATTGTTCGAATATCAAATATTGATAAGGAACTTGTGGTTCATTTAATATAAAACTTTAAATAGATTATTACCCTAATTGTACACGTTTCAAATAAGTATAAGCTAAAATGTACGTCAGCACGAATCAGACGTCCGATCTTTCTGTTTCAACATAACTATGACTTACTAAACACTTTTTGGATGAAATTTAACATGAAAGTAGCTTATCGGCTTATCAGTTTTTAGGTAAAAGTTCTGTATGAAAGCAGGTGAAACGGCTGGGTGCCTTTTACATTATTAAGTAGTTTTTGACTAGTTTGGGATTTAGAGGTGCAACTGAGGGCTTCCGTGGGTCGGGACATGTAAAATTCTAGCCCCAGTCTATATCAGAGGATTTTTTTTACATCGGACTAGGTATGCGTTTGACCACAATCTCACCTGATGGGAAGCAACGATGCGAAGATGTCGCTTGCCTGGGAAAAACTTATAAACTCTATTTTTGAACAACCCCGGGTTGTACTTTCTTAAAAACAGACGCTGGTAGTGAGTTCCGTACCTCTGCTGTTCGGAAAAAAAGACGAATGGAAACGCTTAGTGCGGTTACGTGGAATTTCCACCGTAAGAGGGTGCCTCTTTTTCGTGCGTCTGGTGCTATTGTAAAAGAAGGGCGAAGGCAGGACAAGGTCATGCAGTTCTTGTGCACACTCTCCATAGTATTTTAAATAACACCGACAGTTTTTTCAAGCGGCCTAAAAATTCTGACACCAAGGCCAGCCGCTTGTCCTAAACGAATTTATTTAGGAGTTTAAGAGCTACGAGTAATAATAACTGAAAAAATGCAACATACAGTCGTTTTGAGAGCCGTCTCCTTTTTGGCAGTCGGTTAAAAAAAATAAGAGAGTTTAGTTATAACTTGAAAAGTCCCTTAAATGAACGTTTTAATTTGGCAAATTGCAAATTGACAGGTTCCAATTTTCAGCCAAATTGAAACAATAATTCACAGTTTCAAAAAATCTAAACAATTCCGCGATGCAAATAAAAAATGGTCAAAAACTGTGAAATGAATTTCACAATAGTCAGAGCTCGTTACCAGGCGGCCATGATGGCCGATTTCAGCGCTATCATCATCAACTGACGATAGACGTGACGGATGGTTCCGTAGGAAATGTTATTTTATCACACTGAAAACCATAAAAGCTATGTCAGCCTTTTTTAACACGCTTTTATTAGTTTCACCTGTATGTTTGTATGTATGTTTGTAACCGACTCCTTTGAGCGCGTTTTTAAACGGTCAGATTTCTTGTAGATATATCGAGGACCGATGACAATACACTAAACAAAGCGTGTTTTCTTAGTTTTTTAACTATTAATTATTACTTATTTAGGGATAATGTATGAAATTACTATATTTTGTGACGTATCAACTAAATTTTGTTGAATCAAACTTCACGTTATGGTCATTATAATATGGCGGGAAATGTTTGGACCTTTAGAATAATATTTATGATTCAATTCAATTTATTTCAATACAGTATTTCGTAATAATTTGCTCTTATTTGAGAAAAGGTAATAAGGCATATTTTATCTGACTAAACACATCTAGATTGGTACTTTCAACACAGTGAAAGAGGTACATACGAGTATGTTGTGTTTTGTAAAATAAAAAAAGCGGTGCAAAAACGTTTTTGTGCTAATTTTTAACGTTTCCCTGCGTCTATAAAGTATCAATAGTATTATAATAAATCACACACATTCATTACAAGTTTACTAAATAAACATAAATATTATAAATATAATATTAGTTTAGTAAATACAAAATAGCTCTTCCGGTGCAATAACGACGTAATTGACATTTTTTTCTAAATTGAGTTATGTATGCCACAAATCTTGAAATAGCGAATTTTATCCGGTGCTAAAACGACACACGAATCGAATTTACTGTAATTGCGCCGTTATTGCACCGGATGAGCGATTAATGTTGTAATAAAATTAAACAATAATTCAGTGAAATTTAAAACTTTTTGCGTTATACCCAAACTTTTTAGTGAACCGGTGTGAAATGATTCCATAGTAGCAATGTGAAACGAGTCTATAGTATTCATAAATAGATTATAACTTATAACAGCATTGCTTTACAGGTTGTTAAGCCGAAACTATGGCAATAACATAAGTTTTTAGTGCCATTTGCCTATGTTTTACCAGTTTACTCCGTAATATCATAACTTTTTACTGCTATTTGGTATTCTAAACTGGATTTGCGTACTGAATTTGAAGGTCAAAGTGTCAGTGGAATTATAGGGCAAGATATTACATTTATACTGGGTTATAAGGAAAGGGTATGTTAAGCCGAAAAGGGCTCATAGTACGTCATTATGAATAACTTTTACTATGAGACAAACTCAGAATTGCGAAACAAATCAGCTGTTCCATACATTTTGTCGAGCATCATTGACATTTTCTATGAAACAGCTGATATTTTGGCAAACTTCGGGTTGATCCCATTAAAGAGTGTGTAAATGAATACACTATGTAATTTATGTTCTATGTTTGTTGTTATTTTGTCATGTTAAAAAAGATCAACGAATTTGTATGTAATATGGAAGCCGTAAATTAATATCCCGCAAAACTTAACGATAGCGGGAGAAACTAGTGAACACAGCTAGAAAAAAAGTTTGTTTATATTTTTGGGATATTTTTCATGACTCTGTTTGGTCATGAGTTACACTTTTTAAAAAACTTTTATCAATAAAAACTGTTAAAAAATCTGAACATTGAATCCAATCGATTCCCGCCACGGAACCCTATTTGTTAAACTTTATCGCTATTATGGGTGAAGTGGAGAAATAAAAAGTCCGCGTTTGGCGCCGTGCCAATGTTGCATGCTCTGTGTTGTTCAGTCCAGCAGCCTAGCGTGGAGCGCACTTGATGCAGACTACTTTTAAATATTATCAAATTATTAAAATAATAATAATAAAATAAAAAAAATATTTCTGACTAGCTGCGCCCCGAAGTTTCACCCGCGTTTTCTGGGATAAAAAGTAGCCCATGTATTAATAAAGACGATGAACAACCTTCATTCCAAATTTAATGTAAATCCGTTCAGCCGTTTTTGCGTGAAAGAGCAAGAAACATACTCACAAACTTTCGCGTTTATAATATTAGTAGGATTAAATACAGGGTTATAAGGAAAGGGTATGCTAAGCCGAAAAAGGCTCATACTAACTTTTACTATAGGATCAACCCAGAATTCGTAAAAAAAAACTCAGCTGTTCCGTAGAAAATGTGATTGACACTCGACAACATGTACATGGATCAGTTAATTTTAAAACAGATGATGTCAGAGTTCTACAAGTAGCCTAAAAATTCTAACATCAGGCCAGCCACTCAGCCAAACTTACGTAGAACTCTTGTAGCAACCGTAGCAGTCCCAAAGCATTACGTAGCGCTACCGTAGCCTCGTAAAATAATTTAGTCACATAGAAGGCCCAAGTTCGAAGGCTTTTTAAGACGGATCTGAATTTTCTAAAACTATTGGCATCCTTGTCTAATGGCTTGCAATGATAAAGACAGATATATTTTTAGCTAGTAGATCTATCTTAAAATGTCTTCAAACTTGGGCCCAGAGTAGCATTTCATAATCCGTCTGAATGTAGCCTAAATATCAAATTTCTGACTTTATTCTGAAGTATGTGGTACTATCTCAGTCACTCCCATGACTTTTCTACCAAGAGAGACAGTGACCGCAACACACGCCACACGCCAAAAACGCTCCTTATTAAATCCTTTGAAATGCAATGATTAAAATTAATGTAAATAGTTTCCAAAACAAAACCAGACATCTTAATCTCACGTAAAAGTTAGTTTGAATCTGTCGTGACGTCATGCGTCTGGGAACTTCGCGACACGTGTTCCACAACATTTGTTCCCCAGTGAATAAATGGCTTTATGTCAACATTAGTCTGCTTTATTTTTTAGGCGGATACTAGATGAACGTAGATAATGATATGACAGTTTCAGTCTCACTTATAAATAATACTTAAACTTAATCACTGCCAATTGCCAAAGGTTAAACAACTTACTATTTAATTTTTTTATTATTCGGTAATAGGCTTGCGTTTGACTGCCATCTCGCCTGATGGTAAGCAACGATGCGGCCTACGATAGAGCACGCTTGCTTAGAAGAAACCGATTCACTCGCGACTTGAAGACACCTAGATTATATCTATCGGGAAACACTCGCGCAGAGCGTTCCACACTCTAGCGGAACTAATCTTTCTCGCTTTTAACTTGATTTAGTTTTATTGTTTAAAAGGTGACTCGACCGAGAGTATTCTTAAAAATGAATCAAGAAAAACGGTTCTGTCGTTTGAAGTTTACCAGCTCTTTTCTATTAGGATTTATTTGAATTTTAGATTTAAATACCTACTTGTCTATCGTCCTATTCATCCGCTCCCCTCGTGTTGGTACACTTGGTACGCTCCACCATAAAGCCTGGTGGCGCGCTAACGTAAACAAATAAACTTTGCTCTTTATTTCAGTGGTTTTCTGCTCGTCCAATTCTACCCTTGAGGCTAAGCGTGTGCTGAGACGCAGGTGACGCAGCACAGAATGGAGCAGGGCAGAGCGAGACAGACTGAGCGCAAAGCAGGACAGATACATGTCGGCCCCGCACGTGTCTACACCGCAGTCCGCAGCTCTCAGTACGTTCATGCATTACACAATCTGCTCTGCGCTGCGCTGCGTGGCTTACGTCACCTGCGTCGCAACATACGCTCAGCCTGTAGGGTTAACGTCCCAAATATTACTACAAGCTAATACCAAACAGTCGTTTGTTCCCAATAGACCTAACTCCCATCCGCGAGCTATAAAAAATAATATAACGAAACATGGACATAAAATAGAAACACAGACGTGAATTGTTCAGACGCGAGTTTTTGCGAAACTTTTTTAATTTCAACTTTGTTGCTACCTGAATGGGATGTCAGTGAAATCAGCTATTTTCAGGGACATTCCGAGTCCGTAATGAGGTTGGATTAATTTCTTTTTTTTAATTGTACTTTTTTGCCCTGCTTGAGGCCATAGGGCTATTCGGCGAGTAGAAAAGTGTTTCATCAAGTAGGCTGGTTCTAAAGACATAATTATTTATCGTAGTGTCGACGCGTAAGTGCAAAATCAGCTAGTTGCTCTTTTGTATGGAGCTTATAGAATTATTTCCATACTTGGCAGTAGGTTTTCTAGTATTTTTAACCGACTTCAAAAAAGGAGGAGGTTATCAATTCGTCTATATGTTTTTTTTTTATGTTTGTTACCTCATAACTTTTGACTGGGTGAATCGATTTTGATGATTATTTTTTTATTAGAAAGCTGACGCTTCCCATTTGGTCCCATTTCAATTTAGTCCAGTTCTGATAATGGTATCCATGAGAAAACCATACAAGTCTTAAATTTGCATTAAGTACGTGCGCGACAAATAGATGAATAACTCAATAGTCGGTCTTTTGAAGTCGGTTTTTGTTTTTTGTTTTGTAAAAATAATGTTCTTGTTACCTGTTTGTACGATATGATTCGTTTGTCTAAGTTATATTGGGTTAATATTGGCTTTGATAGAATGTAGAATCTATTAATAGATTATAGAAATGTCATTCCCATAATTTATTGTAATAAAAAATTTGTCCTAAAAAACTATTATTTTAGGGATTATTTATATTAGGGTTATTTTGTTAAGATCTTGAAATGTTTATAAAGGTACAATTTACATACATTTTTTTAAATTTTTCACATTTTTATTCAATTATTATTAGTATAATAAAATCAAAACGGAAATACTCACGTAAAAATGAAATCGTTTGCTACTAGTTTTGATTACATTCGATAACCTTACAAAAATGTCAAAACCACATTAATTTCCACAGTAAAAAGTTCCCATACATTGTCTTACTTTTCTACAGCTTTTGCGGTATGGAATTTCAACTTGCATAGGAGCTGTTAAAACAAACGGTTATTTTAGGACAGCGAGTTAAAGCGGCTGGTATAAAATAATCCCGCGTAAACTCGTCTCGAAGCGACGAGTAGATAAAGCACGGTAAGCGGCTTTACGACACGAGACTCGTTGTTTTGCTGGAAAAGTGACAATGAGAATATGGGAGTAAAGACTTCCTTTATAAAATGTAGGTAGGTACTGTGTGGCTTCGTGTTGGCTTTTTGTCATTTATAAGACCATGATTTTTTTTTGTAGTTTTTTTGGCTTTCTTCAAATGGCCTACAATTTGAACCGTCATCTAAACAACGGTAGCGCTCAGTTGTGAAACTCGTCTCGAGAAGCGACGAGTAGATAAAGCACGGTAAGAGGCTTTACGACACGAGACTCGCTGTTTTACTGGAAAAGTGACAATTAAAATATGGGAGTAAAGACTTCCGTAACAAAATGTACTAAGTGGCTTCGTGTTACCGTTTGCAGCCATTTTTTAGTTTTGACGGTGTTATAATAATAATAATAATAATAATCCGTTTATTTCAGGCAATATAACTTAACAATATGCAATGCAAGTTACAGAGGCCCATAGAAAATAAATACCTTACAAACTAACATACATATTAATAAAACAATAAAATTTCTTCATTTCTTCTTTTCGTTATAATGGCGTTAATGGTTCTAGAAAATTTTGACTTAAAATAATTTTGAGATTTTTTAAAAATACTTTTTAGTCACCAAAAAACAACCAACAAATCACAAAGACGGTACAAAATGTACTGAGTGTCTCCGCGCTACTTTTTGCAGCCATTTTTTAGTTTTGACGCTATTCCTTATAAAGGTGTCAATGCATCTAGAAAACTTTGACTAAAAAATATTTTTAATTTTTTTTTAAATCTTTTTTGTCATTTATAAGACCATGATTTTATTTTTGTAGTTTTTTTGGCTTTGTCAAATGGTCTACAATTTGAACCGTCGCGTCGTCTAAACAACTGTAGCGTTCAGTTGTAATACTCGTCTCGAAGCGACGAGTAGATAAAGCGCGGTAAGCGGCTTTACGACACGAGACTCGCTGCTTTACGATATCCGCTGCTTTACTGGCGAAGTGACTATGATAATAGGAGTAAAGACTTCCGGTTGCAAAATGTACCATCTTTCCGTTACAAATGTACTGAGTGGCTTCGTGTTATCGTTTTGAGCGATTTTCTAGTTTTAACAGTTTTAATATTTCTATAAAATTTTGAATTTTAAACTTTTTGAGATTTGTATAATATAGGAACCTACATTAAATTTAACTTACATTTTTTAACATTTCTTACATTTTTAACTTAATTTTTTTTTGAGATTCTTATTACTTTTTCTTTATTCTTTCGACCTTAATGTGACAATGACAATATATATGGGTGATGAACCCGGCTCCGTCATAGCAAAAAAAACTGTCTAAAGAAAAATATAGATCACGTTGTGCTGATTACGAATATGTAGGTACTTAACTCAATTCGGCCCAAAATTCGAATTATTGCACTTTTTATTAGGACGGCAGCCAGGGCTCCATTTTTCTCGCTAAGTTTATCTGAGTCTATGAAAAACTTATTTTTGTAATTCTAATACCTTAAAAAATTAACCTAATGTATACCTACCTAATTAATATTATTTTGAAATTATATGATTGTTATTACAAAGAAAATAATATACCGAATCCTTTTTGAAAATGTGGTCTCAGCCACATAAGTATAAATAACATTCCCCCTTTAACGCCAGGCGTTAAATAATAAGTATTCGCTTTAATAGGTTTTAAAGAACACACTGACTTCTCACTATCTATCTATTCAGGATAAATACGTGCGGTATCTTCTAGCAGAGAGCAAAGACTTCTTACAGAGCGCGCAGGAACAATGGACTCTCCTCGGTGAGTAAACATGGACCAGGGGCTAGAGTAGCTGGAAGAGACTTGCTATCTTTGTCTTTGTTAGAGTCAGACTTGGAGATGCGTTAAAAGCAGCTGGGCTTTTTTTTATATGCTTTGTTAACTAGATGCGTCCCGCAGTTGCACCCGCGTTTTCCGGGATAAAAAGTAGCCTATGCGTTAATCTAGACTATTCTAGACCATGAACAACCTTCATTCCAAATTTCACGTAAATCCGATCAGCCGTTTTTGCGTAAAAGAGCAACAAACATACCTACTCACAAACTTTCGCGTTTATACAAGTAATATTAGTAGGATTGAGTTACGAGACGAGCAAATCGCTCGCCACCCTGAGATACGAGTATAAGATGTTTAATCTGCCATTTGCCCTGAAGTTTCACTGGAAACAATGTCCTTCCAACCGGAACACAGCAATGTTTGCACATTACTGCTTGCCGTGGCTTTGCAGTTAGAATTTCAGCAGAAAGTTAATTTTCGATTAGTTATTTATTTTAAGTACAGGTATTTAATTTTAATTTGCAATTAACATTTACAGCACAGACCGATTCATTTATCAAAAACAAAAAAAAATGGTTTGTGGCTGTCTCGTAGACAGGGCCGTGTGTTTTTATTTCACACTAGCGAAGCCCCGCGGTTTCACCTGCATTTTCCGAGATAAAAAGTGGCCTATATGTTATAAGCTACCTTAACACTTTGACTGCGGCTAATAATCACAAGCGCTTGCCTTAGGTGCGGCTAATAGTCAAATGCGTCGTATTTTACGCGTCCAGCCGTTTTTTCGGGATTGAGAAATAAACATACATACAGCCAAACTTTCACATTTTTAATATTGTTAAAGCCCAATCCAGTGTCTTTAACTCCGTCTTCCGCCGCCTCTATAGACGTGCAAAACAGTTTTATCCGAGCACACAATCTTTTTTCTTTACATAATCACCACAGCGTAAACAGCAGTTTGAGTCGTATTATTGACGTAACGGACAGCCAGTACCACCTGGCCGTTTACAACCGAGCGATACCGTGGTACCGGTATTAGCATAGCTTGAGTAGTGGTTTGTAGCTGATCATCGAAGTTAAGCAACGGACGACGCGGTCAGAGGACCAGGTGACCGCGAGTGGTATCGCTGGTCGTAGACTCGTCAAATTGTAGGCTCGGTTTTTTGTGACATCGACCGCTTAGCTATGTCAGAGGCTTTTGTCGGCCTAAATATTCTGACACCAGGGCTAGGCCACTCGGCCTTTATACATATACCTACTTAGATACCTATGTATCCTAACTTTAGCAAATAAATTATGAGACACTAGCTGCTCCCTGCGGTTTCACCCGCTGTTACAAAGTTAACATGTGTTTTACGGGATAAAAAGTAGCCTGTGTTAATCAAGGCCATGACAGACCTCCATTCCAAATTTCATGAAAATCCGTTTCAGAGTTTAGTGGTAACAAAACATACAAACTTTCACTTTTATTGTATTGGTGAGATGAAAATTGTGTGGTCACTAAAGAGATTCAATCTACATACGAGTATCTCTATCTTATTTGCGTCTCTTTTCTTATTGACGTGAGAAAAAGATAGCAACAACTTTTAAAGTGCAAAAAGGTTTAGTTAAGAAACAGAATCGCAGAACCAACAACGTACTCTTAGTTCAACAAGAAATCCGGTAATTCAACAGATTTTCTCCACCTAACAAAAAGATTAGTCCAGTTCTCAACAAAGGCTTTGTGCCTCTAATTGGAAGAGTGTCGCACGTGAGTGTCGCGTCGAGTGTCTCTACTGCAGTGCTCTAGCTGTACTGTGACACTAATTGCCAGACACAGGTGTACGTACGTGTATGAATCCTTTGTGATTAACAATCGTTTTCTAGAAGAAATGGTATATTATTATGATTATTGAATGTAATAGGTTCATTCAAAGGTTGTCTGGAAGGAATCGCCTTAAACAGTGAGACCGTCTTAACCTTTTACTACCGAATGTAATATGAGAAAAATGACTTAGTTTTTTCTTATAATTTGTTTGGTATGCAATAAAGATAAAAATATCCTACTCTATTCAAATAACTAGGTAGATGTACGAAGCGCTTTGATTCCAATATCTTTTGTACATGTACCGCTAGAGTGTGGAATGCTCTTCCTGAGTGGGTGTTTCCCGATAGATATAATGTAGGTGTCTTCAAGCCGCGAATAAATCGGTTCCTTCTAGGAAAGCGTGCTCCATCGTAGACCGCATCATTGCTTACCATCAGGCGAGATGGCAGTCAAATGCAAGCCTAAAAAATATGTTTTTGCTGATTTTTTAACCGACTTCAAAAGAGGAGGAGGTTATCAATTCGACTGTATGTTTTTTTTTTTTTTAATGTAACAAACATTAAAAAAAAAGTTACCTCATAACTTTTGACTGGGTGAATCGATTTTGATGATTCTTTTTTTATTAGAAAGCTGACGCTTCCCATTTGGTCCCATTCCAATTTAGTCCAGTTCTGATAATGGTATCCATGAGAAAACCATATAAGTCTTAAATTTGCATTAAGTACGTGCGCGACAAATAGATGAATAACTCAATAGTCGGTCTTTTGAAGTCGGTTTTTGTTTTTTTGTTTTTTGTAAAAATAATTATTTATGTAGGTAAAATTTTTTTTCGACCTGCTTGCTTGTTTGCCTCCTTTAGCAAAACAGTTTCAAAAACTGTAAGCTAACCACGGAAATATAATCTATGTCACTTATCAAAATCGGATGAATAGTTTAGGAGCTACGGTAGAACAAACATACATAGAGACTAACCTACCTTTTCACTACCCCGCTCAGATAAAACATACCCCTTCCTTTTGTCATAGCCGTAGTCGGTCAAAATACACTAATGACTTAAATTCGAATAGATCAATATTCCGTAATAATAACAAAACATCGAAATTCTATATCGAAAATAGAGTATCAAATTTCAATATCACAAAAGCGCATTCATTTGTAACACAACTCCGAAACAAGTCGCAATTGTGTAAGTTTCTGCTAACAAGAAACTTCTTCCAGGGGCGGCGTAGGACAGCATACAGGGCGGTTTTACTAGATACTAGCTTAAGCTTTTCTTTTTTTTAATTTAAGTAATTCTTTTTTTTCATATCTTCTTAATATATATAAATTACGTGTCACGTTGTTTGTCGGCTATAGACTCCTAAACTACTTAACCGATTTCAATCAAATTTGCACACCGGGTGCAGTTCGATCTAACTTAGGAGATAGGATAGCTCACATCTCAATTTATATTAAAAAAACATGGAAATTAGAAAATTTAAAAATACTTAAACCATATAGCGCTTTGGACAATGTAAACTTTTTTAATGTAACTTTTGACATTTGACATTGAATTAACGCAATGGCTTTTGACAGAACAACGTCTGTCGAGTCAGCTAGTCTTCTTCTTCTTCTTCTTCTTCTTCTTATATATAAAAATGAATCGCTGTTCGTTAGTCTCGCTAAAACTCGAGAACGGCTGGACCGATTTCGCTAATTCTGGTCTTGAAATATTTGTAAAAGTTCAGGGAAGGTTTAAACGGTGAGAAACATTAATAATAAGTAAAGAAAAATATTAAAATCAACAATTTAATTTTCCAATACAAACTGTTCCTACATTTACTTATGGTGGTATATGGCTTCATTGTACAATGTACATTCTCTAGCTATGTGCGTGCGAGTGAGTTGTTCTTGTCACTCAGTCGAGCTTGCCCCGGGGCGGACCTCCCTTGCCTCCTCGCGCCGTACCTGTCAACTTCCCAACCACCTTCCCCCTCTCTAACTTACGGTACATCAATCGCTTTGGATGTCGAGACAAAGTTTTGTCTATCATCAAATTCTCTGAACATAGAATCGGATTTCTTTGCTTTATATTTTAGGTACTGTTTTTTACTTTCAAACTAAATGCACGTTGCGGTTTTTGCTAGTGGTTTTGAGGTAATTAATAAATAGGTGTACCTAAGTAAAATCTTAAATTAAAGTCACTAACAAAATGTACTAAGGAGTATATTTTCATTTGTCAGTTAGTTTAACTTTCACATTTCTAACAATGGTAGGATTAAAATTCTTATTTTAATATTATAAATGTAAAGTAGGTATCTATGCTTGGGCGCTTGGATATTTTTTTACTCAATCACGCAAAAACGGCTGAACTGATTTGGTTGAAATTTGGTAAGAAGCTAGCTTTTACCCTGGATTAACATATAAGCTTTTTATTGTTGAAAACGCAAGTAAAACCGCGGGACGCAGTAAGTGAGAAATAAAGTATTTCAATATATCCGTTTCACTACAGGGTTTTTCATAAAGGGTATGCTAAGCCGAAATTATGAACATTATGAACAACTTTTACTTTGGGACCAACCCTGAATTCGCGAAAAAAAATCAGCTGTTTCATATATTTTGTCAAGTGCCGTTGACATTTTTCTATGGAACAGCTGATGTTTTTTGGCGAATAACGGGTTGCTCCCATAGTAAAAGTTGTTCATAATGAACAACCCCTTAGACCTAACCCCCTTGTACTATGAGTCTTTTTCGGCTTAGCATACCCTTTATGAATAACCCTAATAACCCTATATATACAATCAAAACAGTAAGTAAACTCGCACTAAATCGCCGTAATGAGTACACACGCCTCAATCGTGCCAAATCAACGGGAACGTGTCGCGCTCCGAGTAATTCAATATTTTGTAAAACATTGCCTCGGGTTTTGAGCACAGATTACACCAACACAGATGGTCAACTTTTGAACTTTGATAAATACTGCTGAAAACACCTATTGATTAGGTCACGCTTGTTAGTCTAATTTACTCGTCACACACAACAAAACACATTACACAAATTATCGCCAGACAAACGAACAGCGATTCATTTTTATATAAAGAACATAATTTTATGACCTTTTCACGAAGATAAAAAAGCAACCGGTAAATAATTTAAATTAACATTTCAGGTGTTTTAAAGACAAATTATTTTAACGTTATGAAACGTTTGCTACCTCCTTTCAAAATTTTGGATATAGCTTTGTCGATAGGTGACTGATAATATTATACACCAAATATTTAAAATGTTAGTCGACTTGACTTCATTGAAGTTTTTTTATTGTTTGCATAAAATTTCGCTGGCTCACTTGGTGTTATGTGTTACATGGCTCGCACTCCGTTTTCAGCTACATTTCATCATACCTTATTCGTTATTCATATCTGACTTAATTTGATGTAATTGACAATCTGTACTTTATTAATCTGTGGAGAACAAAGATGGAACATTGTATAGTTCCGAATTCCAAATTCGTACAATAGGCTGATTGTTTGCCGTAATTCGATTAAACGGAAATCACATTAATTAACGTATACAATTGTACCTATTTACTTAAGTTACTGTTTACGCATCAGTTGGACGGATAAAGTTACCAATGTAGAGGTTTTAAACCGTATGGGAAAGAAATTGGAACTTATCCGTACCGTCAAACAGCGGAAGGTCGCCTACCTCGGACATGTGCTGCGACATGACCGGTATCAACTTCTGCAGACTATAATGATGGGCAAAATACCGGGGAAGCGTAAGGTCGGAAGACGGAAGATGTCGTGGCTCCGTAACATCAGGGAGTGAACTGGGATAAAGACGGTGGAACAACTGTTCAGACTCGCGCTGGACAAAGAGAATTTTAAGAAGCTGACTGCCAACCTTCAATAGTGGAGAGGCACTTGGAGAAGAAGAAGACTTAAGTTATTTAAGCCGTGGTAGCTCAATGGGAGAACAGCCGCTTCGCATTCTTGAGGTGGCGGGTTCAAACCCCGACTCGTACCAATGAGTTCTTTGGAACTTATGTACGAATTTACATACCACTGGCTTTTCGGTGAAGGAAAACATCGTGAGAAAACCTGCATACCTATGTCCGGAGAAGAAATTCAATGGCGTATGTGAATCCACCAACCCGCACTTGGCCAGCGTGGTGGAATACAGCCTAATCACCCTTCAAGGGTAGACCTGTATCCCAGCAGTGGGAGGATTAAAGGTTGCATATGAATTGTACCTATTTACTTAAGTTACTTTACCTCGAGTAGGTACGTATATTACATTCTTCGTCGTCATTCTCGTTAGCTTGTGTCGACATACCGCTGGGTATGGGACTCATCTCTTTTAAGAAAAACACTCGCTATTCCCCTACGATCGTTCATGGAATTCTGAACCATTCTATTCCTTTTAAATCATTACATTAAAACAAAGATCATAATCATCATGGATCATCATTTTCCTGGTTTTCCCAGGTTACAGCTCAAAAAAGGTTTGCAGTATTAAAGCTCAAATACCAGGAATGCATAAAGCATGCAGTTTAATTCGCGACTTGATGACAAGGTGAGATTACCCTCGTACTTACATATAGGGTTATTCATAAAGGGTATGCTAAGCCGAAAAGGGCTCATAGTACTCATCATTATGAACAACTTTTGCTATGGGATCAACCCGAAATTCGCGAAAAAAAAACAGCTGTTCCATACATTGCGTCGAGTGTCATTGACATTTTTCTATGGAACAGCTGATTAGTTTTTCGCGAATTTCGGGTTGGTCCCATAGCAAAAGTTGTTCATAATAATGAGTACTATGAGCCCTTTTCGGCTTAGCATACCCTTTATGAATAACCCTATATATTTAAATTCTTATATGTTTATTATTGAGTTTACTCGTAGGTATCATAAAAGTAGTAGATAGATACATTAATTCTAAGCCCGGAAGTTCGAATATGAGTAAAAACGGTCAAGAGCTTGTTGAGATATAAGTTGTGATTGTTGCAAAAAAGGTTGTACCCTCGAAGTCTATAACTGTTAGCAAAATTACTGATATGTAGGAAAGTGTACCTATAGGTCGATTTTATTTATGCAGCCTAGTGGAGCGTGATATTTAGTGCATACTAGCGGCCCGTCCCGGCTTCGCACGGGTAGACATTAATTTTTTAAACATTTTGGGATAAACGTAGAGTAAATGTGTCTTGATGATATTTGAGCACGCAATTCAATGTCAAATGTCAAATGTTACATTAGAAAAGTTTACATTGTCCAAAGCGCTAAGTACCTATTCTTAAATTTTCTAATTTTCGCGTATTAAAAAACAAAAAAAAAGTGAAATCGGTCCAGCCGTTCACGCGTGATGGCGTGACCAAGGGAAATAGGGATTCATTTATATATAATACTAGCGGCCCGTCCCGGCTTCGCACGGGTAGACTTTGGGATAAACGTAGAGTAAATTGAAATCGGTCCAGTCGTTCACGCGTGATGGCGTGACCAAAGGTGTTGAGAATAATTATAGGAACTCTTTGTTTATAACCTCTATTCTCATGCTATTGCGTAACTATAGCAACCGTAGTTTGTTGATGCTAACTTGTCAATTTATAGTAAAAACTAGCTGACTCGACAGACGTTGTCCTGTCAAAAGCCATTGAGTAACTATAGCAACCGTAGTATGTTGATGCTAACTTGTCAATTTATAGTAAAAATTATCAGTATATATATAATTTGCAATAAATTAAAATTGCGACTATAATTTGAGATTTAAACTATCCTATCTCTCAAGTTGGATCGAACTGCACATGGTGTGCGAATTTTATTATAATCGGTTAAGTGGTTTAGGAGTCCATTGAGGACAAACATTGTGACACGAGATTTATATATATTAAGATAGATTACTCGCTGGAAACATAAGATAAATCGGTTTAGATTTAGGTCACATACATTTTAAATAGGTGGGTTTAAACAATGTGATCTCGACACATTTTTAACCCTCGACGCAAAAGAGGGGGTGCTATAAGTTTGACCGCTATCATACAAACACCGCATCTAAAATGGTTCACCACTCGTTTGAGCTACGATGCCTCAGACACACAAACATAGTGTTTGTTTTATGTAATGTGTTTTTTTACCCTAAAAAAAACGAGCCTCTATACAAAGTATTTAGTCACGTGATCAATTTTCTATGGAGATTCGAAAATTTCTATCTCGAATTTAGCAAACTTGAGTTCTAGAAGTTGATCACTTTGTGTAGAAGAACATCCTTAAGTATTACTACACCTTCCCGTTATACCTTGTATAATTACCAATGAACTGATTCACGTAAAGTACCTACTAAGCACTACTTATGTACCAGGTACTGGATAGAAGAATGTTCACTCAAATAAAACAATTATTAGAAAAATCACTTACTTATTTATTTACTTACAAAGTTAACAATTTATAAATTACTATTCTATTTACACACTATTTACACTATGAAAATATTACGACAATAAATTAATAATTTAATTTAATTTATTGATAAGGAGTTACGTCCTTTATCAATTTATTAGTACCTAAAAATCTACAATTATTCGCAAACAGTTGAAAAGCAATAACTGGCAAATTACTACAATAATTCTATACAAAATAATTAAATAAAACATTTTGAAAAGTTTAAGTTACATCACTTTTGCCGATTTTCTGCATTTACACATATCGTTAAAAATAAATACACAAAATTCTATTTAATAATTTTCTTACGAAATTTTCCCTAAGATTAATTTCATCGTGTTTTCGAGAAAAAGTAACAAAGACACTAAGAAAGATACGTTCGTGTTTAATTAATTATTCAATAATGTTCAAAGCCGTGGTAGCTCAGTGGGAGAACAGCCGCTTCGCATTCTTGAGGTGGCGGGTTCAAACCCCGTCTCGTACCAATAAGTTCTTTGGAACTTATGTACGAATTTACACACCACTGGCTTTTCGGTGAAGGAAAACATCGTGAGGAAACCTGCATATGTCCGGAGAAGAAATTCAATGGCGTATGTGAATCCACCAACCCACACTTGGCCAGCGTGGTGGAATACGGCCTAATCACCCTTCGAGGGTAGACCTGTATCCCAGCAGTGGGAGGATTAAAGGTTGCATAATATTATGATGATGATGAGTATTCCAATATTGAAAAACAAACAACAAAGCTCTTGTGTCCTTCTTCGAATTTCCCGAAAATAAATCTTCAAAAAGGTTACGAAGAAATCGTTAGACCTCTTCATAAAATTTTCTTTCTTAATCATCACCAATCAACAAATTACAACGATTCAGTGATTCCTCAAAAACAAAACAAATCTCGCTGAAAATTTAATTAATTTCTTAAGAATTTGTTTTTACGGAATCAAAGGAAATGCTTAGAGATGAAATCTCAAATTCCGAGAGGGAGACACTAAAAAGTTTGCTTTGAAATCGGTAGAATAAGGGCAGAGGGTTCCATTTTATTCCATTTCAAAAACGTTAGTTTTATAACTAGGCACCTCCTTTATAGGTTCAGATATAGAAGTATAGATCAACGCGAATATCTGACTGAAGCTACTTGTTTATTCATATTTATATGCGAAACAACTGTTACTATAAGACCTATCCTAAAATCGCAATAATAAAAATGCGTTGTAATGTTCCGCAGAAAACTGTCATTGGCGGCTGTTTTTTTATTTTAGTCAAAAGCCGAACCACGTGCGAAGACGCGAGTATCAACTAGTGCCTTTTAACGTTTCAACAAACGTATTCAAAAATCAAACAAGCACAATATGAGTAGGTACCAAGATAAGTGAATTAGGTACATGTATAAAGTTAGAATATTAATTTAAATTGCACTCATGCAAACTTAAATAACTCGCCTGTTGCACTGTTGTCTCGGATGTCTGGAAACTTCTGTTTAATTCAGGCTAAGCGTATGCTGAGACGCAGGTGACGCAGCACAGGACACATTTTGCAGAGCAGGCGAGACGGACGTAGAGCGCAGAGCAGGACAGACACACGTCCGCCCCGCCCGTGCCTACACCGCAGTACGCAGCTCTCAGTACGTTCATGCATTACACAATCTGCTCTGCGCTGCGCTGCGTGTAGGGATTGCAATCCAGCGGCGTTTTCAATCCAGCGGAATTTTTGCTGGATTGACCTGAATCCAGCTGGATCCAGCGCGGATCCAGCAAAACGTGGAACGAAAATAAAAAGACGACATTTTTAAGACTTTTTTTATTAATTTGTACTTCTTACGATAATCTTTGAAATCTTCCACTCATTTGGTGATATCTTATATTAATTTGCTTTGGTTTTTTAATAATTTTTAATATTTTTGTAGAAATGTGATAATTTATCCAAAATGACCAGCCCGGTTGCCGGCTACCGCTTCACGTTTGGACTTATTTTTCAAGAAATTTCCACTAAATTGAGCAAATTTAAAATATTAGCATTTATAAAATATATTATATAATGCATATCAATTGTTAAATTAGTAACTTTCGTCAGTATTCAACAAAATAAAGATAACTTAAAAAAGCCGTTACTGTTTTGCGCGCCAAGGTCAATGACCCGCCCGACTTGCCGGCTACTGCTTCACGTTTGGACTTATATTTCAAGAAATTTCCACTAAATTGAGCAAATTTACAATATTAGCATCTATAAAATATATTATTTAATGCATAATATCAAGTGTTCAATTAGTTAACTTTCGTCATTATTCAACAAAATAAAGATAATTAAAAAAAAAAAAATTGCGCATTTTAGCAATCTTGTTAAATAGCAACAATACTCACACACATACACACACACACAAAGTTCTAAATAACTAAATAGTCCACTGTAGGATATGTACCTACTTCCTGCAATTAAAGGTAGGTAATAAAATAAGATCGGTTTAAATAAGAAAACAAAAACAAAAAGATTTCGCGATGTGTTGACGAACCTCACCAAACGTGTCTTCCTTTTCCTTCTTCGAGAAAGTAAGAGACATGAATCAAATCAACATTAATACTAAAATTAAAAATAAACATTTTACTTTACTTACCATTCAGTCTCTCAAACAACAACCAACACGCACTTCATATGCACTTTAGTGACACAAAGACACTTTCTATCGAGACGAGAGCAGTTATTCAACTCATCAACTGTCTTTGATTTATAAAATAAACAAACATAAGCGGTACAGTTGGTAAGGGGGAAAGGGGGCGGGCGGCGTTGCCTTTCATGCGGCACGTGCTATGGTGACAGAACGGCAACGTTGCGGCGCCGATTCGAAAATGGCGGCAACTCAAAACTAAACAATAGAAATTGATACGTTTGCGGATCCGCATCGCTGGATCAAGATGTATGCTGGATCCAGCATGTTTAAAAAGGCGCTGGATCCAGCTGGATTGCTGTATGCTGGATCCAGCAATTGCAATCCCTAGCTGCGTGGACCTGCGTCACCTGCGTTTCAGCATACGCTCATTCTTTTACCGTGTTGGGAAATCGAGTGTGCTGATAATTTACACAGGTTGTAAACTTTACAAATTGAATTTTAAACTATTAATCTATGCTAGCTATCATTATGGCTATCATTATATATCCGTAGGACCGGAGCCAATGATACCTCTGCCTTTCAGCCAAATCAGGTCATGGATTCGCGAGAGAACGCACAAACTACACCAAAAGCTTTGGGCAAGTATGGAGGATTGCAGGCAGTCGAGGGAGGCCTTCCCGGTACTGAACCGGAGAACCTCCCGAAAGCTCCTCAGTCTAAAACGGGACAAGCTCCGACTCTTCGTCGGAATAGTCACCGGACATTGCCCATTAAACAAACACCTATTTACTATAGGTGTTACAGATAGCCCCCTGTGCAGAGGATGCATGGAGGCGGAAGAAACGGCCAAGCACGTGCTCATGGAGTGCGAAAGCGTGGCGTCCCAGAGAGCGAAGTTCCTGGGAAAACCGGGAACCCTGCGGGAGGCCTGCAGCGTGACACGCAAGCTGCTGGACTTCCTGGAGGACATCGGGTGGCTGGAGTAGCCGCCGTCACCCGCTCACGCAAAAAGGGCCGATGAACGGCCTAATTGCGGAAAAGAGCCCGCTCACCAAGTAGCTATCATTATGAATAAGCCAAGTTTGTAAGGCGTTACATCCGGAAATAATGGTCCGATTTTACAAATTCTTTATGTGAATGAAAGCTGCAGTAGACGCAATAACCACAGTAGATAAAACAAAAGCTAAAATTAGTATTTTGTTCAAGATGTTGGCTCTACACACAAAACTATGCAGTTGTTAAAAATCAGATAAATATCATCTGAGCCGTCGAAAAAAATAATATCGCGGCGTTCACAGAGTTGAATGACCTACCAACGGAAATATTTTATTGAACAACAAATATTTTTACAACAATGGATATCGTGCCAGAAGTGAAAAATATTCGATGTAGCCTCCTTTTCCGAAAAATAAAAATACAGATAAAATCACTGAAATTAATTTAACTTTTTGGTTTTAGTTTAGGTTCGTATTTCAAAAAATTGTTTTGGTGTCTTTTAATTTAACGAAGGTAAGTTTATGAAAACTGTTTTATAAGTGTTTTGTAATCCCTCTACAAAACAATATCAAAAAGAACATTTTCACTTAAAATGTTATTTAAAATAATTTTTTCTGTTCGTTTTTTAACTTCCACTTAGTGATTTTTTATCTTCAAAATTGCGAAATGCGTGAATTTATCTGCGCCTGAAATTCACTTCGTAAAAATTACTTATTATTGCATACATTACGTTACTTTTACTGTACATATTTCTACAGTTCAGTTTAGTTATTTACAATAGTTTGTTTAATAGTATCTTATGTTGCAAGTAATATCTAATTAACTATTAATTATTGTACATCGTTAATTACAAATCGAAACAGTTTTGGTCTAGGTTTTGTTAAAACTATGGTTTTCTTATTTTTAAGAAATATCTACCTACAATTTTTTTAACAAATGATAACCATCAAATTCTGGTAATTTTAAACTTTCAATTAAAAATTAAGTTAGATAACAAATTACATAAATGTTTTATTTATATATTTTTGTAACATCAATAACTTTGATAGAGAATATCAGTTACTTAGAGATTTGGAAGACTTTGCTTTTGATAATATTATTATACAACGTGTAACTAACAAGTGTAATAATTCTTAACAGCATAGGATTTAGAATTTACCTCACAAGGTCTTGTAATCCTCAACATAATATAATATATATCTTAGCGAATAATCACAAGTCAAACGTCATCGAAAACTTGATCAGGTTCAACCCTAAACGCTGAGCTGATAAATGGCATTGACTGTTGACTGCGTGTGTAAACGAATTGTTAAAAACGGTCAGTGTCTGCTCGTTAGGGTTGTCAAAAAACTATCGAAACATATTTTTTTTTAATTTTGTGTGTCAAAAATGTTGTTTTTGGATATAAACATTCAGGTACCTACATGATGTTTACGTTTTAGTATTATTACACCTTACAGTGGCATCTTGTATATGATAAAATATAGAATAAGTTATAAAACAAAACATTAACAAATACTTGAAACATTATTAAAATCTATTCGAAAAACACACTACAACTTTAACACCTAAAATATTATTATAGTTAGTAAAAATCTATACAAGATTGCATAAAAGAGGTATATTTATGAAACATTTTACGTATGTTTAAACAAAGAAATCAATACATTTAAACAACTTGGTTGTCGAGTGCACAACTTGTTAATCCATAATTTAGCAATCCATAATTTGACATTTCAGAAATGATTGCAGATCCAAAATTTAATTCAAATAATCAATCTAGGTTTAGATAACTAGGTTCGGATTAAATCTAACGACACTATAATTTGGTACTAAGAAATCGAGTGTCCACATTTAGCACTCTAACTTAACATCCATAAATTGTCACTCTGTTTCGTAAATCCTTAATCTAACAGTAAAAGTTCTAGTTCACAATAAAAACTGTTGCATCACAACTCTAAAACCTTTGTTATCTCGGCGCCTCGATATCAGCTTTCACAACAAACGTGTTCTTTTCGTCACACTCATCATCTAGTCCATAAAAACACACACTTCTAGACGAAGATTTCTTACAACACGAAGAGGATCCCAAGTTTCTGGGCAAAGTCTGACTCCTATGATAATCGCTCTTAAGACAATAATCATAAGATCTATTGTAATCTTGGTCGAAGTATTGGCTATAGTATCCCTCACAAGCGTCGAAGTTAGCACTACGAGTGTCCAAATGGCACAGTGTTGATCCTTCGGGGCATGTTCTAGGCCCCAGGGGGCACGAATGGGGCTCCAGGGGCCAGTGAGGAGGGGTTGGGGCCCACGGTGGGGGCCCCAAAGGTCACAATCAGCGAATCGGTTTGGAGACTATGATGACGTCGGGAGCTGATCGGGTGGTCTCGGTGCTGATGGGGCGGCGGTCTTGGATTTTCTTTTCTGTAACAATATAATTAAAATTAAAATTTGCGCTTCAATTAAAATAAACTTTTTTTGTTCTTTAGCAACGGTCATAATATACCTTCCTAATGGGTTGATTACACGTAACGAGTACAGTGGCGGGACAGTAAATGGGCACACTCGGCCGAGCAAACAAATCATGGTTCTAGTGACTGCTTTGTCTCGTCCAAATGTTTATACCTACAAATACTCGGCAGAGGGCACTGTCTCGCCGCTGTACTCGTAACGTGGAACCCATAAGTACTAGTAAAGTCTTTCATCGGGGTTTACGTGCTATCTTACAGAAATCAGAGTTTTCGGAATAAAAGTACCCTCGGTCAATCCAGGGTAAAAAGTTACCAAACATCCATCTCAAATAGTTAAATATCCAGAGTTAAACTCCCGATCAAACGGTGTTACCAGATAAATACTGCGGTTTAACTAGCAAATACTTAAACAAACACACAGGACAAGTAACGCCGTAGGGAAACTCTTAACTTCTAATTGCATCAACTCAAAAGTTACAGTCTAGAAAATAATGTGATTAATGCATTGTCCCACCTGTGTATGAGACGAGAAGCGATGCTAAGATTTATGCGTACATACTTGCCAATATTTTTGTATGGATTTTTTGTATGGATTACTGCAGAGAAACCTCAAACAATCTCTATTGTTCAATATGTCTCACGATGTCTCTATTGTTAGAATTTGTGGCTATTTGAGAATAGCCACAAATTCATATATTTTTCATAATTACGACATTTTTTTTGACTATCCGGTTAGTTTATTTGGAATCAACTTAGCTGTAGTTCCTAGTCCTCAAGTCAATATTTTTGAATTTCTTAACAGCAAACAAGAAGACAAATATGTTGATATAGAATTTTGTAATTGCTTTACAGAATAGGCACTCAGTTTGAGTTCTATTGTATCGCATCACGTCACAATTTATCGCTTTCCGTCACTTAGCTAGGACAATGGGCTATAATAAAGTTTAATTGTGTAGTTGGTCAAACAGACTTACAAATTGCAGTTTCTGAACTACTTAAGTTTATTAATTTCGGTAGTTACAGAGAAGTTGTCCGATTTCCCTTGAGATGGTTACAGTTAACTGATCTTTATGAAATCTAAGACCATGATTTGCCCTCAAAAACTATGGTGCTTATTTTTTTTTCTCTTACTTTTTTGGCTTATTGCGCCTAGACGATTTTGTTTTAAGATTACATAGCTATATAAAATTGAAGCGGATAAGTACCTCGCATTTCAGGTTGAAATCTTATCTTTTTTTGCGCATTGTTTTTTTCGCACGTATTTTATTTAAAACAATAAAATGTAGTGTATAGCTTTTTAAAATTAAAATAAATTAATTATATTATTGAAATAAATTAATATGAATTAAATTAATTTTTTTAAAAGATAAAGTCATATTATGCCTTTATCTTTTTTGCTTGAAACATAAAACATAAACAATTTACTATATTTATTGACTATTAGAATACATAAAATGTATTTAAATCTTAAATTTAAAATAACAAACTAAACTAAATAGAACTAAGAAATTTACAAAAAAATAATAATCAAAAAGTAGTTTTAAATAGTAGTAGTTTAGTTTAGTTTTTTTTTTTTTTTTTAAATATAAACTGTATTGTAGTAGTATAGTATCTCATTTATACTGATTACTATAATAGGTTTAGCTTACAAACATGTTTTTTTGTTTTTTCGCCATAGCTTTTTGATTTTTAAGTTACCCTACTGTCCTACTGCGCTGGGTAGGTAAGTATACCGGTATGCCGACACATAAATCTGTGGAGCTAGTAGGAGGCGCATTCCGGGAAGGATGCTCGACGGATACCCTAGAGTGTGTCCCGGTACAGGTCCGTGGAAAAGTGGAACGGGCACTAATGTGTTTTTTATTTCCAAGATTTTTTATGCAATTTTTTTGTGTTGTTGTTCTTTTCCGGTCCTTTTATTTTATTTTTGTTTTTTTTTTCGTCAGTGTGATTTTATGTTTTCGATGCGCAAGAAAAGAATCGATGGATATCTAGTATTCGATTATCTGTGCTTTCATTAGCTGTTGCATGTGACTTGAGTTTTGTTTTGCTCGTTTTGTCCAAGCTGGTTTTTTGCGTTTGTGCCTAAAACCTGTTTCTTTCCAAAACCACACTCATTTCGCTTCAATTTAATTTTCATTTCTCAATCCAATCAAAAGGCAGGACTTTTAAAACAACTATTCGAACCTCGATTAACATACACAAGTCATATTTAAAGAAAATCAAAAGCAACTATTTACAAATGTTATTTAATCATTGGGTCAATAAACAACTTCAGAAATCAAAGACCAATTAATAATTGACAAATTATGGCTTACAATAAAACTGAACTCCTAACTTCTGTTTTTTTATTCCCAATCCATAGACTAACATTTTATCTTCACGATTGTACCAAAGTGGAGCTTTCGTTGCCGATAACAATTCGAGACGAGACCAAGTTCTAAAAGCTTTAAGTTTTCAGTTTTAAGACCTAAGTATGCCAAATCGATTCATCTTGCGGCTGCGTTTGAAAACTTACGTTCAAAAATCGGTCTTTTTGTATCAAGTTGTTTGAAACCGACAAAATAAAGGTTCTTATAGTGAAAACCGAAATATAAGTAAAAACAAAAATACTGATACTCATAGATGCTTATGTCAGGGTGTAGCCGTACAAGGTTATATAGAAAGGGTATCCTAAGCTGAAAAGGGCTCATAGAACAACTTTTACTATGGGACCAACCCGGGATTCGTGAAAAAAAATCAGCTGTTCCATAGAAAAATGTTCATGACACTCGACAAAATGTATGGCACAGCTGTTTTTTTTCGCGAACTTCGGGTTGGTCCCATAGTAAAAGTTGTTCATAGTGATGAGTACTATGAGCCCTTTTTGGCTTAGCATACCCTTTCTGTATAACCCTGTACACATAACCTGGCATATGCAGTGTATGGCTGTGGCTCTCAAACAAAGATTTCAATGCTCTTTTTTAAATTTCAAACTGGTAAATTCCGGATGTTTTTCGGCTAAACTTATAAGACATGGATTTATTTCATAAACTTTTTATAGAAACACAGATTACCTTTCCTAGATTCCGCACTGAGTGCACATAAGTCAACGCGTCCGTCAAAATACATCTAGACAAATTCTCTTTCATCGGTTCATTGGAACCGGCGATGGTGGACGTAACCTTGAGATAGCCAATAGTTCTCGCAAATCGCGCTTTTCCTCCACCTTGAGTACTCATTTGACAGAACAAAAAAATCTTGTAATGCAATGCATTTTTAATATTTTGTTGAATATAAGCATATTGTTCAAGAAATTAAGCGTTATTCTCGTAACTGAGAAGTAACGCTTAAACCCAATGCGTGTGAATTGGTTTCTTCTCGGCGCGCGTGCTCCATCGGAGACCGCATCAGGCAAGATGACGGTCAAACGAAAGCCATTCAGAACAAAAACAAACAACCACCAGCCTCGCAAAAGCGCTTTCTAAGTTATCTGCGTAACTGGGTAATCTGTGTCAAAATAAAACCAAACAAGAACCTATCTCATTGAAGTATTTCCACGTTTTTAATCAAACTCGATTCAAAGACTGATAGGGAGTAAATCGAAGTTAAAGCTTTGATCCAATGCCATATAGTTTAATGAGAAATCGAGGCGATGGATACTGTGGCCACAAGGAGTGAATTTGAATGTAATGGAGTTGTAATAGAACCGCTTTCGTACTTGTTAAATGTAGGTATATTCTTATAGAATGTAGGTGTGTTTATACCAGATCTACAGGGTTATAAAATGATTGTTATTTACAGGATTTGCTAAACCAAAAAGGGCTTAAAGTACCTACTCATCATTATGAACTACTTTTACGACGGGACCAACCGAAAATTCGCGAAATAAAATTTGCTGTTCCATAGAAAAATGTCAGTGACTCTTTACAAAATGTATAGAACAGCAGATTATTTTTCGCGAATTCCAGTTTGATCCTATAGTAAATGTTGTTCATAATAAGAAATATACAGTAAATGGGCACACTCGACAGAGCAAACAAATCATGGTTCTAATGACAGTCTCGCCTCGTCAAACTCTTTATATATTACAAACCGAGAACTCAGCTAAGGGCACTGTTTCGCCATTGTACTCGTTACGTGTATTCAATCCATACGTGACCCAGCAAGTAGACAAAAGAACCGGTTAACTGATCCTATATTTATATTCCCCAAACTTCATCTATCTAAGTACAGTGGTGTTTAGAATCTATTTGTGGAATACTCAGATCAAGTAGAAAGGCAGATAAATAGTCCCGCCTTAGATCCAGGTGAAGCCAAAAAACTACCCTACTGCCCGTATACGTACACTTCAAGCATACATTTGACGCATAAAAATAACCTAAATCAGTCGTCAATTCTTACGTTTGTTGCTCAGAGAACGTGGACAAGAAAAATAAGTAATAGGTAATAAGTTTAGATTTTATGCATCAATATGTGCTTGAAGTATACGTACATGGGCAGTAGGGTAGTTATTTTGGCTTCACTTGGATCTAAGCGGGACTATATCTGCCTTTCTACTTAATCTGAGGTTGAATCAAACCTTTCAGAAGTGGGGTTGATTGAAACCAGAACAAGTCGGTAAGCTTCGACTCGTGGTTTTGTTGGAGCTGTCAGCTTGAGGGGGGGGTCAGTAATTATTTACCACCTACCTTGTTATAGAGCGTTTCATGTATTGAGTGTTCAAAATTCAGTTTGCGGCGAAGTTTTGAATACAAATTAAACATAAAAACCTTTTGGAACAAAAATTCAATTATTTTTAAACAGTTTTTTCAATTAAATTTAGGAGCAGTAAGGGGCGGGTTATTTGCTTGACATTTATGATTTTGTGTTTGTTTATTGTTTTAATTATTATAATGACTTGATTTATTGTACCTCTAATTTGATGTGAAAAAGAAATTAAATAAATTGTTTAATTTAATTCAAACTTTGCCAAGGTCTTTGTATTGAAACTGCTTATACATACCTAAACATTTTAGCTGTAGAATTAGAGAACGCTAACGCAATTACGCTGTTGTGGTTGTGAAAAGACTTAGACTTTGGGTGAAGCTTTGATTTACAGATAGTTATAGTTGACACGTAATAAGAGCAAAACTGGCAAAAGCCCTAAATGGATGGCGTGAAAAGGACTCCTATATTCAGCAGCTGGGTAGAAAAGGGTTAATGATGATGATGTTGAAGAAGGGCAAAGAGATTTGCTAGTGTGCCGCCAAACCACTTCTAGAAATCACTTCCAGGCATCCTTTATCCTACTAATATTTTAAATCAAAACGCTTGTAAGTTCACTCAATCACGAAAAACGACTGAATGGATTCAGATGAAATTTGGTACGAAGGTAGCTTAAACCCTGGATTAACATTTAGGCTACTTTTTATCCCGGAAAATGTGAGTGAAACCGCGAGGTTCAACTAGTTGATAAATAAAGTAAAACTTACGCGGCTTAGAGTCCTGCCGAGGCACTTGCCGCAGCAGCTCGATTTTCATCTCGGAGGTGTTGGTGGCGGGGGGCGAAGGCCGAACGATGGTGGCGCCAGAGTACCCGAACGTGGAGAACCCGCGGCTGTTCGTGCCTGTTGTGCCTGAACCTGGGATATTATTCCTCATTAATAAAGCGAGATGGCAAACGCAAGCCTATCACCACAATAAAATCGGCCAAGTTCGAGTCGGGCTCGCGCACGATGGGTTCCGTACTTCCGTACCATTATCTATAAAAAGGAAAAAAAGTCATGTCGATTGTATGGGAGCCCCCTTAAATATTTATTTTATTCTGTTTTTTAGTACTTGTTGTTGTTTAGCGCCAACAGAAGTTTTCAACTGTCGAACTATCACGGTTCATGAGATACAGCCTGGTGACAATCAAACAGACAGACAGACGGACAGCGGAGTCTTAGTTGTAATAGGGTCCCGTTTTACCCTTTGGGTACAAAAAATAAATTATCATCGGTGAAATTGTATAGATCAAGTGACTAGTCCTGGAGTCACACTTTTTAAACAGCTTGCATAACATGAAGCTACTCACCATCAGAACTGGGTGGAGGATCAGCTTGGAACAGGCTCTCCCTGGTCTGGCAACCCGAGTCCTTCGTATCAGGCGGCCCCACTGACACGTCTCTTATCTCCTTCTTTTCCTTTTCTTTTTCTTCTGTCTCCCTCTTACTCCTGACGGAAAAGAGATTGTTTTGAAAATGGTATAATATGGGGTGAGTTTTATGATGGTGTGACTTAAACGCGAAAGTAACGTTTCTGCAGCGGAGATTGACAAAGTGACGTTAGCGCAGGCCTATAAGGTTTTTGATAAAAATCCTTGAAACCAAAAACTTTGGACTTCTTCTTTACCTGAAGAATATGAGTGATATGTACAATGAAAAAAGGATCTTAATTGACTATTATACAACTGATCAATGAGGTTTTGGTACTCTATCCCTTTCCCGCAAAAAGAAATATAGGGTCAGGCATAGGTGCGCCATCCTTGTCAAAATTGAATTTGTATGGAGCACAGAGAAGACTAAGTGATGTCACATTTTGGTGTTTGACACGCTCTGATTGCACAAAATATGGCCACCACTATTATACACCTTCCCGTAAACGATACCTGATAGATTCTTCCTTTTTACTCATATCGCTTTTTCTTTCAGATTGCTTATCTCCTCGTTCTCTTCTGCTCTCTTGTCGCTCCTTCTCGCCTCCTCTTTCCCTCCTGCCGTCTTGCCTCTCCCTCTCACTGCGCCTTGCTCTTCCGTTCCGTTCTATCCGTATATCGCCAGATTCTGGGACGCTGTCGACATCCCTTCGCCAGGGTTCTTCGTCCATATCGAGGTGGGTCTCTTGAATGTAGTCCGAGTCGATGCTGCTTGGCTGTGAACAAAAGATGATGGGAAAGCGTTAGTTTTTTTTTTCTTTTGTCCTATTGAGTGACGAGAGGAGCAAATAGCTAGCCTGATGTCGGTATTATATCTGGCTTCTGGTTATTTCTGGTGTGGCAACAAAGAGTTTATCTATCTATCTTGTGTTCTGGATTTAAGTTCGATTTCCGAATGCGGGCTATCAAAGGATCCATTGTCACAGAATAAATAGAAGTCGCTATTACGTAGTCACAAAAATGGACGGGGAGGGCAGTGAAAATAAAAACATCGTAGAGGGAGGGAACATCGTGTCATTGTTTTGTTATTTTTGGTGGCATGAAGATCGGTGGGATTCGAATAATGATTAAGTTAGCAATATTTATTTACTTTTTATGTCTTTGTACCTATCAGATGTTTTGCAAAATAAATTTAAATATGCATAAAATATCTTAGAGGTGGCTTCTTGTACTTGATATAAGATTTTTATTATAGGTTTATTTGACGATACAACATTTTTGTTATAAAACTACGGGACTGTTCAAAACTACGTTAGTTTTCATAGCAAGATAAAGCACGTTGTCAAGTGAAGCCATTTAAGATGCGTCATTCGTTGAGCAAAGTTCTGATACAATCATTTACGGTTGGGTTACAATACAACCTTTAGTAATAAAACTGGCTTCATCTTCCAAAACCGAAGCTATCTGAACTGAGTTACCCTAAGATCCTCTGATGTATACAAAATTTATCTTTAATATTCCTCATGCGTAACTTTATCAAGACTTTCGAAAAAGTACTTTTTAGTTTAGGGTCTGGTCTATCCCTCTTAATAATTTACGAAGAAATCCAGCTGACTTTTAAAACTTTAGCGTGAGATAGCTAAGTTTTTTCGTGCCTAAATTTAAAAGTAATAAATTTTAAAGTGGTTTCGTTCGTTACTTTACGTTGTATTATTTCACTGTTTTACATTTAAGTCGTATTATTTTTGAGAAACGTTGTCATATATAGTAAACAAGATATTTCGTGTCAAATTAATTTCCATCTTTCTTTCTTTGTATTTCTCACTTTACTTTTTTAAGCAAGCTTTAATTGAATCGTCATCGAAGTTCCACAGGTATTCCACAGCTGCAACTAGTTCTATCAATAGAACAATCAATAGAACTAGTGGGAGGTCGCCGCATTTGCTCTGTTCCCACTAGTTCTATTGATTGTTCTATTGATAGAACTAGTTGGAATTTTTTGTCCAAGTAGTTCCATTACTTTACGTTTTTCGATGAATGTAACTAACTGGACCATTTTATCCAATTAGTTATATTGCAAGAACTTAGTTACCCGTGGCACTACCGACCAATAGGTTTTGATTAATAACCTAACTTTTTTCGCTTCTTGGCTTTCTAGCACTTCGCCGGCCGCTGCCGCGGCACGCTCGCTACGCTCGCTCGGCTCGTGCGTTGTTTTTCATGTTCTAACATAACCTAACCTATTGATCGTTTCCCGTGATCTACTTAGTTACCCGTGGCACTACCGACCAATAGGTTTTGATTAATAACCTAATAATATAATATAATACCTGGTAATATTGATATCCCTGACACATCGAATCTAGGAATACTCGCAATGGAACATGCATCACGTATCTTGCAATATAACTAATTGGATAAAATGGTCCAGTTAGTTACATTCATCGAAAAACGTAAAGTAATGGAACTACTTGGACAAAAAATTCCAACTAGTTCTATCAATAGAACAATCAATAGAACTAGTGGGAGGTCGCCCTGCATTTGACGTCAAGAAAAGGTTCTAATATCAGCTTCCAAGATAAACCCACATAAACATAACATACATGCTAACTTGGTAAATTAAAAGCTTGTAATTATAACAACTCACCTTCCTCTTAGAGAAGCTATCCCTATGCCGTTTATACATCTCATTGGCCCTGTTCTCCCGCTCCAGGCTGGCGCGCGGCTCTGAGTCTCTCTGCAGACGCTTGGCATCCAGCGTGAGACGGCTGCCTATCGCGTCCAGGCGGTCTTCGCACGACTCTCTGATATGTTTCTGAGGGTACAAATAAGTACGGTTGTACAATTATAGGCATATTGTTGATGATAATCAAAAAATTATATTCAAATATTTTATTCAGAGAAAATTGTACATTGTCCTGAGGTGTCAGTTGTCCTTGTTGTGTGTGTTCCATGGCATCCCCGATATAAAAAAAAAACACACAGCATCTTAGTGGAACTATGAGAGTGAAACGTTATTTGTATTAGGTACCTTGATAATCTTATGATCTTGATACAGCTTCCTGATGCACTTGTAGAGGAACACTAAGCTCATCGCAGACAGAATGAGCGAGAAGATGACCAGGATCACTATGATATGAGGCTGGCTGATCTGGTTGGCGGCTGGAGGCTGGTGGAAATAAACTCTAAATTATACTACGTCCTCACACATAAACCCAAATAGAAAAATAGAAATATGAAAAGATGCAAGATGCGCTAGATTTTTGCGAAGCCAAGAACTCCTCTAGTTTCATGCAACACACTAGCTCTACGGTGCCTCGAGTAGGGCAGTATTGATATGCTAATGTGTGCGTCTTGAGTATATACGTGCAAAAGTAGTGGAACTCTTGGCTTCACCCAAATCTAGCGCAGTGCTCCATCTTTCGCTCTTTTTTATCTGAGACTACGTCTAACACCAAGGTGTTATAAAACTGAAGGATACTCGTATGTAATTATGTATGTACTCCTCAATGTCATGTGCTGTAAGCTCTTTTCGGTTTGGCATATCCTTCCCTTATAAATTGATATTATAGGTGCTTTAACCCTGAAAAAGGACGACACCACTTTTGTTTTTCAGTAAAGTTTATACAAATGAGGTTGGCTTACATTACACCTCTCCGGGTCTTCGTCAGTCTTCAGTCTGCAATGAGCTTCGCCATCACTACTGCACCTCAGCACTTTATCTATGCACGTGTTGTCGTCACAATCGAATTCAGTATCCGCGTTGCATGTTTCTGGAAAGTACAAGAGTTTTTTTTTATTTGGATCCGGGCGCTGCTTGGCTCTGCCCGCGAGCTTATGCCTAACATAGCTAGGGGCTTTTTCTACTAATCTTTACAGGGTTATTCATAAAGGGTATGCTAAGCCGAAAAGGGCTCATACTACTCATCATTATGAATAACTTTTACCTACTATGAGACCAACACTGAAATTACGAAAAAAATATCAGCTGTTCCATACATTTTGTCGACTTGATTGATTGACAGATTTCTATGGAATAGCTGTTTTTTTTAGCGATTTATGGGTTGGTCTTGTAGTGAAAATTGTTGTTCATAATATGAGTATCTACTATCAGCATTTTCAGCTTAATATACCTTTCCTTGCAGCTCTGTTATGTGCGTTTTTCGAGTGTTTACTATGAAGCTTTTCTTCTGTACTCTTAATTTCAATGTTTTTTTTTTATGATATTGAATGACGAGACGAGTAAATAGGTCGTCAGATGTTAAACATCACGTTTGCCCATAACATGTCTGCGCCAGCCAGAGTTTTGAATTCTTAGAATTCAAGACCCTGCGCGGCACAGCACTGCGCTCGTCACCCTGAGATATAAGATGTTTAATCTCCTATTTGCCCTGAAATTTCACTGGAAACAATGCCCTCCCAACCAGAACATAGTTATGTTTGCACATTACTGCTTGGCAGTGGAATAACTGGCAAAGGTGTGGTATCTGGCCAGGCCCCAGGCGGGCTCTGCAAAAGAGCCCTACCACGACCAAAATCCTTACCATCTACAATGTTAGGATTGAGCGTTCTGTAAGCGACGTAAGTGGCCTTGAACTCCGTCTTGTTCTTGGCAGCTTGTGCGATGTACACCCTGACGTGCATGATGTTGCCTGGCCCTTTGCCGTTGTCCTTCTCGTCTTTGGTTGAGACTGGGTTGGCGATGGAGCCGCAGTATTGGACGAGCCTAAAATCGTAAGTTATTTTATTTCGAACATTACAACAACAGAAGAAAATTATAAGAAGACAAGAATAAAAAACAAGCATTTGTTTCATTGTCAGAGTTGAGCAAGTATAAAAAACAGTGTGCCTTTATGAATAGTGCCTAGCACAACTTTGACGTGGAAATACGTAGCGAATATTCGATAGAAAAGTGTAGGTACGCCATTTACGCCCGTCAGAATCGCCCCTGACAGGCGTAAATACCTATAAATCTTTATTTAGGAACAAATTACAAAATAATAAAAACTAGCTGACTCGACAGACGTTGTCCTGTCAAAAGCCATTGCGTCAATTCGAAAGTTAAATTATGGTTTAAGTATTTTTAAATTTTCTAATTTTTCATGTTTTTTTACTTTAAATTGAGATGTGTGCTATCCTATCTCCCAAGTTAGATCGAACTGCACACGGTGTGCAAATTTGATTTACATCGGTTAAGTAGTTTAGTAGTCTACTGTAGATAGTTTGGGTATTGAAGGTGTCCATGGGCGGCGGTGACCACTTGCCATCAGGTGGCCCGTTTGTATGCCACTTATATTATTATTTATATATTATTTTTTTATAACCAGGCCGGGCCAGGCTCGGCGCGCGGTATGCCGCGCCACACGGCCGTCTAAAAAGACTTGTATGCCACTTTTATTATTATTTATATCTATATATATATAAAAATGAAACCCGTTTTCCTTGGTCACGGCCTCACGCGTGAATGGCTGGACCGATTTCACTAATTCTTTTTTTGTTGTATTTGTTATTATTAGGAGAAGGTTCTTACAGAAAAAAATATTAAGAAAATCTCTCAGAAATATTGAAAAACCCTAAAAACAGCCCTTTTATTTTTCCCATACAAACGTTTTCTAACTAAAACGAGCTTTATTGCTATTGTATAAAGTTCGTATTGAATTGCAAGCACTCACTGTTGTTTAAGCAATGTAGGTATGTTCCTAACGTCCAAGAGTCAATTTGCACTTTATTACCTCTGTACAAAGTTCAAATTCAATCATATCTATCAAAACAGTGTGCGTTTTATACTGATAATTTTTACTATAAATTGACAAGTTAGCATCAACAAACTACGGTTGCTATAGTTACGCAATAGCATGAGAATAGAGGTTATAACAAAGAGTTCCTATAATAATTATTCTCAACTCTACCCGTGCGAAGCCGGGACGGGCCGCTAGTATTAAGATAACAATGAGAATCGAAAAAGGTGAAAAATGGCGTACACTTTTATATCGAATACTCACTAACGTATTTTTACGTCTAACTCGTCTAAGTTCAATTTACACAGTTCAATTGGTCATTGCGAAATGCGAAGTGGTTCCTAATTCTATAGCAAGATTTGACCCAAACAAACATAATCATACACACAGACATTACAAGTTAAAAGCTTACAAAAGCTTACAAAATAAAAGCTTGTAAAAAAAACAACAACGCGGGAACAACAAACATGACGCTTCGTATCAGGTTGTCCCAAAATAACACCACTTGCCTGTAGTCGATTTCTGTTTTACTGCCAAACACTTCAACGACATTAGTTTCACAGTCATTTGGATTTTCCAGCTTGTACTTGGTGAAGTTTAAATATATCTGAAACAAGTAGGTACATTACATTACATAAGAGAGCTGCGTCATCCCTCGCGCAAAGAATTTCACTTGCAATTCAGCGCGGGAATGCAGCCAGCGTTCTTAGTACTTTAACTTGTTACCTTGCCACACGGGTAAAACCTGGTCTTTGATTTTTGACCCTATACAGGGTTATACAAAAAGGTTAAGCTAAGCCGAAAAGGGCTTATAGTACACATCATTATGAACAACTTTTACTACGGGACCAAACCGAAATTCGCGAAAAACCAGCTGTTCCATACAGGGTCATACATGTCAGGGTCATTATCGGAGGTTTATAGGTTGGAGTGTGGCGTGAGACAGGGCGGGCTATCGTCGCCGAGCCTCTTTAACCTCTACACTGACCGTCTGATCCGTGAGCTCAGCAGCGCCGGTGTCGGCTGCTCGATTGATGGTGTCTTTGTCAATAATATTAGTTATAAAGACGACATGGTGCTGCTGGGCCCATCGATCAGGGCCCTCAGGAAACTCATTAGCATCTGCGAACGATATGCGGAGGTTCACGGGCTCAGGTATAATGTCGTCAAAAGTGAATTCCTAGTTTTTAAAGCAGGCTCGAAAACGTATAATACTGTTCCACCAGTCTTACTATGCGGGAAGGCCCTTAAGAGAGTCTCGAATTTCAAATATCTGGGTCATTGGGTCACTGATTCGCTCGCAGATGACATGGATATGGAGAGGGAGCGCAGGGCTTTATCAGTTAGGGCTAACATGTTGGCTCGTAGGTTTGCACGGTGTACTGCTGAAGTAAAAACAACATTGTTTCGAGCATTTTGCCAGTCGTTTTACACGTGCAGCCTATGGGTCAAACATACCAAGAAGTCATATAATAATATAGCCTTGCGTACCCAATACAATAATGCCTTTAGGGCGCTGATGGGGCTGCCATCGTACTGTAGTGCATCGGGGATGTTTGCGGAGGCGCATGTAGATGGTTTCGCCGCAATCATGCGTAAACGTGTTGCGTCTCTGAAGTGCCGTGTGCGGGGCAGCTCCAACAGTTACCTACAGCTGTTCGCGTGGCGGATGGACCTGGACTGCCCAATAATGCAGCATTGGACCAAGGTGCATATTGAGCATTCTGGGTCCCAGTCAAAATTTAGATTGAGATAATTTTGTGTTAATTTGATGTTTATTTTATTTTTTGATTGATTTTAAATTTATTCCTTGACATTTTTATTTTATTTTTATTAGTATTCGCTTCATTGATTGTTTTTATTATTATAATATGTATGTGTACCTAATTTTAATGTGATTTATTATAGCTATGGACATTGTAATCCGAAATAAATGAATTGAATTGAATTGAATACATTTTGTTGAGTCGAACTCCGTTTTGGTCCCACAGTAAAAGTTGTTTCTAATGATGAATACTAATAGCCCTTTTCGGCTTAGTATACCTTTTCCTTATAACCCTGTATTACGTATAATACTAAGCTAGTTATCTCCACTTACCTTTGTATTTACTGCTGTCTTGATGGTCCAAAGCACATCAAGATTGGAGCTTTCAGAAAGACACTTATCTTCAATAGTTTTTATATTCAAAACGCCATACGTCTTGTCGTTTTCATGAAAGTAACAGGCTTCTGGGACGCTTTCTGTGAATAGAGTAAGATGGAGCATTACACTTGAATGAAGCCAAGAACTCTTCTACTTTTATGCATACATACATGAATATGACGCGCCGCTATCTCGCTCGCTTAATTCAACATTATCGAAGTTATAACATCACTGAATATAATTATGAAAGATCGCATTCGGTCAAGTTGTTCAGAGTATATGACCCAATGCGAATTTTCATAATTTTATTCAGTGATTTTAAAACTTCAGAAATGTTGAAATGAGCGAGCGAGATAACGGCGCGTCATATTCAGCCCCTTAAGGAAAGAGTAATAGTAATAATGACCCAATGCGAATTTCCATAATTTTATTCAGTGATTTTATAACTTCAAAAATGTTGAAATGAGCGAGCGAGATACCGACACGTCATATTCTAACCCTTAAGGAACATCACAATACACAAGACGAGTAAGACCGTAAGTAGGGTTATTGTATTTAAATACTTTTTAAGCTATTGAGTGACGTGACGAGCAAATCGCTCGCCTGATGTTAAACGTCACGTTAGCTCATAACAGGTCTGCGCCACCTAGAATTTTAAATTCTTAAAATTAAAGACTGCGCGGCACAGCACTGCGCTCGTCACCCTGGGGTATGATATGTTTAATCTCCTATTTGCCCTAAAATTTCACTAGAAACAATGCCCTTCCAACCGGAACACAGTAATGTTTGTTACTTACGACTATGTCCATTTATAAAATTGACTTGTATCTTGAATCCGTTATACTCTATAGTGTCGTCTGAGTGGAATTTGAGCCAGGCGTAAGGGCCGGCGGTCTTTATCACTGAAGGGAACGTACTGCCGCAGAGACGGCCAAGCAGCTTGGCATAGCCTTTCTTGCCGTCGCGGATCTGTTGAGAAGCATTGTCAATAAATAAATAAAATAAACTAGGACTATGTCGGGGATGCCATGAAATACACACAAAGACAAGGACAACTAACACCCAGACCCAGAGCAGATATTTAAATTCATCATTCAAACAGCTGCCTGGCTGGAAATCGAACCCGGGACCTCTGGCTTATAAGGCATACACTACTGAAGTACAAACTGACTGAAGAAAGAAAAGTGCTTACCTCTAAATAGTCGTATGCACAATCAGGGTGCTCTTCTATTTGGAACTCGTCCACAAACGTCAGTTCTATCACTTGGTTTTTCTCTGCTGCTGAAAGAAAGTACATTAAAGTAACACAGTAAAAAATATGGGTGTAAATACACGATGGCTGCTATGCTAGGTTATTAGAACAGGGAGTACTAAGTTGAAAAAGGCTCGTGGTACACATCATTATGAACAACTTTAACTACAGGATCAAGCCAAAATTCGCGAAAATAAGCTGTTATGGAACAGCTGATTTTTTTCTATGGAGAAAAATGTCAATTAAACTCAACAAAATGTATAGAACAGCTGATTTTTATTTCGCGAATATCGGGTTGGCTGCATAGTGACAGTTGTTCATAATGATGAGTTCTCGGAACCCTTTTCGGCGTAGCATACCCTTACGTCATAACCCTGTACATATGGGACTTACGAACTATTTATGACTGCAAGGAAAATGGATCCCGGTAACGAAATTAAAATTAATATATAATTATGTGTTACGGACAACACAAGAGATAGGAACAAACTTAGAAACTATGTTAATTAGAAACAAAATAAAAATACAGCAAAACTAAGCTAAGATAGAATAATGCTGAAATAGTCACTTGAAATAATCCATGTGGGTAAATGTGAAATAAAAATAATGCATGCTAGACAGAAGAACAAGAATTACCTTGAATAACATAATCACAATCAGCATTCTTGTAGTATGTTTTATTTTTCTTCTCGTGTGGATGTTGTATAAAATTTTCAATGTTTCTAAAAAGTGCACATTTCTCGTCTACTGATTCTCTCTTTCTTCTTTGCTTTATAACTTTACTCGCATCAAATACTCTCAAACTTTCGTCTTTATTTACATTAAAACTCAATTTATCTATATTTATATTGCTAACAACTCCCACTTCTTCTTCATAAATTTCGTCGTATTCATGTTTATCTTTTTGTTTGTCTATGTCTAAATCATTATTTACATATAACTCGCTATTGCTTTCATCTAAATTCTTATTAAAATTGGTCCATCGGTTGAGATGTTTGTTGTGCGTTGTGTGGTATCCCATCTTGGATGCTGTCACTTTGTTGTCATAATCAGCTGTTGGATCTGATGCTGTGCCGAAGATCGAACAAACTGGAACAATAGAGAAAGTATTATTAATAATATAATTATCACCTTACCTTCATCTTATCAAACTTTAATCCTCCCACTGCTGGGATACAGGTCTACCGCGGAGCCTACGTGTCTACGAGTCTACGTGGATTCAAATACATACGCCATTGGATTTCTTCTCTGGATGTTTCCTCACGATGTTTTCCTTCACCGAAAAGTCAGTGGTGTGTAATTTCATACATAATATGGTAAGAACGAACCAACGGTGCGTAGTTTATCAGACACAAATGTATTTACAGACATAAACACAAACACGAAACAACGATTTGTACCTAAGCAAATCGCTCGCCTGATGTTAAACGTCACGTTTGCCCATAACGGGTCTGCGCCATCCAGAATGTTGAATTCTTAGATTCAAGACCCTGCGCGGCACAGCACTGCGCTCGTCACCTTGAGATATCAGAGATGTTTCAAGTTTCAAGTCGCTGCCGCTGCGCTCGCCGACCTTACGATATCAAAAAACCTTTTTGCCCTTAACTGTTCAGATATTAATCAAGGTAAGTTTAATTTTCGATTGCGGCTTTATGTACACTTTACGAGGCAGGTAATAAAAAAATAATTGAAAATTTCTTTACGACTCATCTTTATAAAGCAATCCGAGATGAATTTCGGGCTAAGATTTTTTTATCGGTCATATAATAAGTTGCTGAGGTGTAGGTTATTTTAAATGTACTAACGATGTACAAATAATTACATTGGTGGTTCTATTTTTTTTAATAAAAATTATGTGATTCAATTATTTTTTCAACGATGGTTTCATGTTTTTCGGAGTTAAAAAAACTAGATGGCACAGACCTAATTTGGGCCCTCGTGACATTTAACATCTGGCGAGCGATTTGCTCGTCTCTTCACTCAATTGTAAAAAAAAACGTTTTTAAAAACGCAACTACTCAATCTTATTAATCTCCGCTGCTGGGATACAGGTCTACCCTCGAAGGGTGATTAAGCCGTATTCCACCACGATGGAAAAGTGCGGGTTGGATTCACATACGCCATTGAATTTCTTCTCCGGTCGTATGCAGGTTCCCTCACGATGTTTTCCTTCACCGAAAAGCCAGTATGTACCTCTACATTCGTACAAACTTTCAAAGAACTCATTGGTTTAAAAATACGTCTACTTAATAGGATTCAAAATCGTTCGCTTGTACCGCACATGCCCTTGTAAGTAATCTGTTCTTTACCCCCGTGTAAAGTAATTTACTTCTCCAACGCTTTACTCGCTTGAACTCACTTTTAAACATGATTGAAAACCTTTTACAAGCGTTTAATAAAAATAAAAGGGTCTGGTCAAATGTGGACCTTTTTAGAGGCCGTAAATCTTCGAGAAAACGTTAAAAATGATGGTCATTGTATAATCAGTCAAAGTGGGATACGTCTTAGTGAAAAGTTTTGGGGTTCACGTGCATTAGATCAGAAGACTAACAACTTTTGTTGACCAATAAAGATCAGAAAAATGAAACGAGAATTTAATAGGTGTGCTATTGAGACTACTTACTTTTAATATCTTATTGTACCAAGTGTCGCAATATTTTTTTTATTTTATTTATGATTTACTTAATACAATCTAGTTCTGAAGGACAGATATTTTACCAAAAGTGTTGATGCCTTTGTCTAAGAGACTGCAATGAAAAAAACAGCTTTTTTATCAAGTTCAGTTCTGTTTTACTTACTTTTGTTATTCCAGTAATAGTACGGTACATTGATTTTGTGCTAAATATGTTAAAAGTAAAAGTTCATTCTTCGAACGTTTGTTTTTCTTTGTTGTATTTACGTTTCCTAGAGTAGAATATTGAGATTTAGCATAATTTATTCCATCGTTGTATACAGATTTATGCAGTACGTTTTTACTTAACTTTTCTTTAATCAACTACTTTGAAGGGGCTAAAACATTTTCAATTCCACAGAGAAAAATTTCACCTGAAGTAAGTACTAGTACCTACCAGCACCAGTTTTTAGGGTGAGAACCATATATTATGATAATTGTCGCCGTAAAAACTGGTGCTGATCATCGTAGTTTTTAGTGATTGTCAGTATGCTCCGTACTTTAGGTGAATTCATCGGAAATTTGATTGTAATTTTTCTCAGTGTAAATACTTTTCTGGTACAACCTTGTTTTTATTTGGTCGGTTATTGTTGAATGCGCGAGTACCCTAAAATAGCGACATGCGGGCAGCCGACGGTGACAAATGAACGGGATTTTCAGAAAAATGGGAGAAATGACTTTCGAAATGTTGAACATTATTTTATGAAACTATGGAGTTCAAGAAACCTTGAGTAAAAGAGGTATTCGAAAAGACCTCTTTACCATGATTAAACGAACCGACTCACATACAGGGGTATGAGGAAAGGGTATGCTAAGCCAAAAAGGGCTAATTTTATTCATCACTAGCTGACCCGGCAGACTTTGTACTGCCATGAAAAAAAAAACACTGACATTGACAGTTTGTTGTTGTTTCAACTTGGTGAGTGCTTGCAATTCAATATGAACTTTATACAATAGCAATAAAGCTCGTTTTAGTTAGAAAACGTTTGTATGGGAAAAATAAAAGGGCTGTTTTTAGGGTTTTTCAATATTTCTGAGAGATTTTCTTAATATTTTTTTCCGTAAGAACCTTCTCCTAATAATAACAAATACAACAAAAAAAGAATTAGTGAAATCGGTCCAGCCATTCACGCGTGATGCCGTGACCAAGGAAAACGGGTTTCATTTTTATATATAGAAGATATATAGATTATGAACAAGTTTTACTATGGGACCAACCCGAAATTCGCGAAAAAAAGTAGCTGTTCCATACTTTTTGTCGTGTATCGTTAACATTTTGCTACGGAACTGTTGGCGTTTTTATCGCGATTTCAGGGTAAATCTAAACCCAAAAATATGTTGACTGGCAACTTTCATCGCTTTTCAGTTGGGAGAAAAATATAACACAATAAAATGCTGAAAACTGAAGATTCAAAGCTGAAATTTTAAGACCGTTCTCAGACGAATACTCATTAACTTTTCAAGAGCTACTAAGGAAAATGTATGATTGTATTGCGTAGGTATGTACATCTAGTGTAGACATAGCTTCATCGTGTAATCTTACACGATTTATGTACTTTAAACATTCTTACAAGATTTATGAAGTTTCAGCGCTTTGAAGATAAAATTATGTTATCTATGGATAAAGAATCCATAGATGTAATTTTAATGGAATGAAAAGAAATTGAAAATGAAAAATGTATTTAGTTGTGCTTGTTTTGAGGTTATTATTATTTTATTTTTTTTAGTATTCACTAGCAAAAAAAAAAAAACAACAAGATAGAAAAATTGTCTGCTGTTCCTTTTTTCTTTAAATTATTTTTCCTACTTCACTTCAGTATAATTGTGACTATAGCGAAACAAAAGTGTAACTTTCAAATCTATCTAATAAGAGAATATACACTACACAAGCCGCGGTAGCTCAGTGAGTGAACAGCCGCTTCGCAATCTTGTGGTGGCAGGTTCAAACCCCGACACGTACCAATGAGGACTTATGTACGAATTTACATACCGCTGGCTCTTCGGTGAAGGAAAACATCGTGAGTAAAGCTGCACATGTCCGGAGAAGAAATTCAATGGCGCATGTGAATCCGCCAACCCGCACTTGGCCAGCGTGGTGGAATACGGCCTAATCACCCTTCGAGGGTAGACCTGTATCCCAGCAGTGGGAGGATTAAAGGTTGAATTTCATGACACTACACAATACACTATAATATACATAAATCCATATTTTTAGTGTTTTTTTTTTTATGTAATTGAGTGACGAGACGAGCAAAACGCTCGCCTGATGTTAAACGTCACGTTTGCCCATAACAGGTCTGCACCACCCAAAATTTTGAACTCGCAGATTTCAAGACCCTGCGTGGCACAGCACTGCGCTCGTCACCCTGAGATATAAGTAGTTTAATCTCCCATTTGCCCTGTTATTTTACTGGAAACAATGCCCTTCCAACCGGAACACAGTAATGTTTGCGCATTACTGCTTGGCGGTGGAATAACTGGCAAAGGTGTGGTACTTCCCCAGGCGGGCTCTGCAAAAGAGCCCTACCACTACAAAAACAGTGTGTTGTTGTACCAGCATCAAGTTGACTCAATACAGAGCTTTACTCGCCGCGGTTCAACGCTCCGAGTAATGGTGTAAGTTCGAGCTAGTGATGTGCTTCGTGAAAGGCGGTGTTTGATGTTGTAGTGATGAGGTGACTTTGATATCGATACAATGCAATGCAAAAAAAAATGACATTCATAAGTTTATTGGGTAGGTACATTGATGTAGTACCTACTCAATAATATTTGAAGATGAAATTGAGTACGATAATACGTGAGTAGTCCCATGTAAATTAATAAAGGACCATTCAAGTAAGCAGATGTTTCGTAATTTTTAACCCCTTTCTCCTCCTTGTTTTTTTTTTTTTTATTCTGTCATTGGCTTAAAGTAAGCAAATATTTAACTTTGTTTTAAAATATTTAATTTTCCTTCGTATGCCTATGTAAACATCGGTACCTATAGATAGATAGATAGACAAACTTGTTATTCTCTTCCTTCCCTTTTTCTTTATTAACCGACTTCAAAAAAGGAGGAGGTTCTCAATTCGACTGTATGTTTTTTTTTTTTTTTTATGTATTACCTCATAACTTTTGACTGGGTGAATCGATTTTGATGATTCCTTTTTTATTAGAAAGCTGACGCTTCCCATTTGGTCCCAATTTAGTCCATTTCTGATAATGGTATCCATGAGAAAACTATATAAGTCTTAAATTTGCATTAAGTACGTGCGCGACAAATAGATGAATAACTCAATAGTCGGTCTTTTGAAGTCGGTTTTTGTTTTTTGTTTTGTAAAAATAATGTTCTTGTTTTTTCTTTTTTTTACTCTATGTATCTTTTTAGTTTCTCTATCATGATTTGTTCTTATTCATGAGCACTATGAACAGCAGTTATCAAAATCTAGAAATATAGCTTCCATAGATTTCCAAAGCCTTTCATACAATCTACTTTTTGCAAAAGAAACAGAAAATGTAAAAATACTTGTAAATAAATGTTGGTGACGAAATCACCGCGTCACAGCGTCTCCGTGTCCCACATGTCATCAAAAATATAAAAGGTGCCTCATTGGTGCTTATGTAATATTTGAACGGTCCCTAATAACATTAAAAACGTAATAAAACCACCAATAGCAAAAAGTGGAAGTATTAAAACGAAGTGTAAAAATTTAAATAATAAAAATAACGTTTCACACTCATACTCGTAGCTCCCCGCTATAATTCCCTGTATCGGGGGTGCCAGGGAACACACACAAAGACAAGGCCAACTAACGTTCAGACCCAGAACAGATACATAAATTCATCATTCAAACATCTGCCAGGCCGGGTATCGAACTCGGGACCTCTGGCTTATAAGGCGGATACATTAAATACAGGGTATCCTAACGGGGAGCTATGAGTGTGAAACGTTTTATACTACCGCTGAGCGAAACAGGTCGCCAAAAATATCGATAAGTCGATGTTTCCGAGCACATCCCTAGCGCGTGAAACTGATCCCTCGGGACGCGCCCTGGGGTCAGCACTAATTTATTCATTGCTCACTTTGCGCTAACTGTCGCTCGACTTTTGAAAAATTCGACGCTTGCTTCAACTTTCAGGAGGTTTGGAAGTAGGTACGTGCTGTTGAGATGAAATTGTGTTATTTGGTTTTGCTCTTGCTTGTTTTATTTGCTTACAGTTATATTATATAATAAGTTTTATAAATAAACTAGATTAATAGATTGTTTACTGTTGACGTTTAATTTAAATCTATTATAACAAAATTCATTGTAAATATGACTTACTCGTACCTGTAACATTCAATGATATCTAAGGTTAATTATAATATTTATAATTTCTGATCATCTTTTTCACACAAGACGTTTTGGGCTACGATCGTAGCGTCTCTATTTCAAGTGTGGGATGTTTTTGATGTATTGTTATTTATTAAAATTGCTTTTTATTACCTCAGATCAAGTAGAAAGGCAGATAGAGTCCCTTAGATACAAGTGGACCCAAAAAACTACCGTACTGCCCGTGTGCGCATACTTTAAACACACTTTGACTAATAAAAAGTATCCGAATCAATCGTCAATTCTTACATCAGTTGCTCAGAGAACGTGGACACGAAAAATAAGTAGTAATAAGGGTAGTTTTTATGCGTCAATATGTGCTTGTAATATACGTACACGGGCAGTAGAGTAGTTTTTTTTAGCTATCTAAGGGACTCTATCTGCCTTTCTACTTTATTTGAGTTACCTACAAGTTTTAAACTGAAAAGTGGCACTTTCATTCGAGAGGAACTAATTTGAGCCACTTTCCTCGCATGAGAAGGGAAATGTAACTTTTCTATTTCGTTAATGTTACTCGCTGATTTCTTGTCAATATTTTGACATTTCTGGTGTTATGTCGCCTACGCGTTATTGTGATGGATGACAATGGATGGTGCCAATGGAAGAATTTGAGTCAACATTTGCCTTTATGATATCTATAAGTTTATTTTAGTTCATATTCTGAAACGTTTGCATTTGTGACTAAAAAACGTTAGGTAGGGACTTTCGTTTTGGGGAAAATCAATGTCATCATCATCATAATTATTACTGTGCTAGTGGTTTCACTTCAAGATATTTAAAATCTGGCGCGTGATCGCACTGTGTGGAAGAATATGGGGGAGCCCTTTGCCCAGGATTTTTTGCCCACCATGGGTTGAAAAAAGATATCGTTAAAAGAAAATATAGTTATAAGGTATAGTTAACTTTTACTTTAGTTCTGTGCGAACCGTTAGAGTGGAATGCTCTGCCCGACTGGGTGTTTCCCGATAGATATAATCTGTGTGTATTTAAGTCGCGAGTGAGTCGGTTTCTTCTAGGCGCACGTGCTCTATCGTATAATAGACGGCATCATTGCTCACCATCAGACGAGATGGCGGTCAAACACGAGCCTATTATTAAAAAAAAACTTTTCATTTTACTCAAATAATCAATAGCACCGACATTTAAAAACAATCATTCAATAAAATTTAAATTTAATTTCATTTGAAAAATCTTTGTCCTGAAAGTATGATCAAATTGCACTTGTTTACCCGACGTAATACAAAGAAAGCAGCTTTCAGAACACCCATATTGTAGAATTATAATTCCCCTATTGTTTTCCCACTAGGACGCACAAGCATGTTTTTTATTATGCATTAGCACAGCTGGGCCAACCGCCTGGCGTGCGTCCAACCCGTTTTATTAAAATCTGCTCTGTGTATATTAAATTGGTATCGAGGGCCGGCGGTTAGTCGTACGTCAAGACAACCATCCACCGGTGAAGGGTTAACTATTAATAAAGCACAGTTTGCAAGCTGGATTGAGAGGATGAGGATTTAGTTAGCAAGTTTAGTTTAGTTTTAGTTTGTGTGGTCTGCACGGGGATTGCAATTTTGGTACGGTAAGCAGAAGTTGGGTGACAGGATATTCTGTCAAAAAATACGGTATCGTCTTCCTTGATGGTAGCATCAAGAAAGACGATACCGGTTATGAGCATGAATGTGGGTCGCAAACTCAAATTTCGTTTAAAAAAGAACGGAAAGAAAATTCTGTGTAATCTTCTAATATTATAAAGGTGAAAAAGTATGTAATATAATGTTTGTTACTAATGAACGGCTGAACGGATTTACATGAAATTTGGGATGAATGTCGTTCATGGTCTGAATTAACACATAGAGTACTTTCTATCCCGGAAAACGCGAGTGAAGCCGCGGGGCGCAGCTAGCAGACGAATAAAATAAACATGAATAAGAGAAATCGGAAGAGAATATAGACATATTCTAGCACTAAAGAAGCAAAAATATTCTAGCTTCGTCAGTTCTATGCATGGATAAAAATTTAGGAAAGACAATTTGTCCACCGCCCGTGCTACGCGGACAAAGCGCGTATTATTTCTTCCTCCACATAACACTTCTAAATCGACCATAACAATACTTCAGAGCACTACATAATCGTCGCTTTAATCTCAAAATGACAATAAGAGGTAAAGTGCTACAAAAGCGGGACAAAACGCTACAAAGAGTAGTAAAACGCCACATATTTCGTGTCGTTCGCGACATTATGGGCAGTTACTTTTAAGGGCGAGCGGGAAAAGAACGCGGGACGTGCGTGTTTAAGTTTTTGTTTACAATATTTTTCTAGAAAACGTTCAGTGGGCATGGCGTGTGTGAATCTGCCGACTCGCACTTGGCCAGCGTGGTGGAATACGGCCAGATCATTTTTTGAGGGTAGACCTGAATCTCAGCTGTGGAAGTATAAAAAGTTAAATAGTAGTAGAAATACGAGTTGATACGATATTTTTCTAGAAAACGTTGGCTTTTCTATTCAGTACAATCATTATCATATTTCACCCTTATAAGGGTTGAATATTGCAAATTCTTTTCTAAGTGGATCCTACATTATACCTACAGAGAACAAATACCCGCCAAATTCTATGTTCCTAAGCCGATGTCGATAAAACTTAAACAGTATGCGTAGATATGTCGCTGAAACAATTATGTAAGTATTGTTTATTTTATTTTTTTCGACGATCGACTACGACGGCGACTATTTGTTATTTTATAAGCAACTAGCTGTTCCCTGCCACGCTTCGCTGTGGATAAAAAAAAATAATAAAAACAATCCTTGATGCGTATTATATATTATCATGCTAAAATTTCAGCTCGATCGGTGCAGAACTTTTCGAGTTTTTGAAGCGTATACACAAACCAACATAACATTTTTATATTTATAGAAAGATTTTATCATTTGAACGATTTATATCTTATTTATTTGAGAGTGAATAAATGAATGAATTTTTTTAGGCAAGCAAAGAGCAAACGTTCAGCAGGCTCTGTTGCTTCTCTCGGTCAAAGTAAGAACAATTGATGGTAAATTTTGCATCATTTTGATATTGATTTTAATAATGAGAGTGGTCTGCGGTACAAGGAGCCTTATGCATGAAGGAGCAGTATGTTTACAGCTTGGCTGGTGATTGTTTCTTTAGTTACGGAGCCAAGGAACATTTTGATTACTTGTCGAAATCACTGTCTAAAAAGCAGATTCTGGATAATCATTGCGTATTTTGCCTACGTATTTTTTGTGACTACGGCATTGAAAATATCAAGTTTTTAGGCTTTTTGGTGGCATGCTAAAGATGTTAATAAAATCTAAGCTTTGAACATAAATGTCAAATATTTTAGGCCGCTTGAACGCCTCTAATGTGGTTTGATGGTTCTTGTTATAACACAAATCGTACTGTGTACAACAGAGTTTTCACTCGAACACACACAATTTTGTATCCATAGTACCATCAATGGTATTAGTTGCACTAATTCAGAATTAGTAGTACAATATCACTTGAAGTAAAGTGATTTCGACAAGTAACTATATCAACCATCACTCCCCACCTAATAAACAGTTTACATTACCCGTATGATGATTGCCTTGTTTATGAGCGGAAGGGTTGCCAAAGAGATCGGTCGTAGACTAGAGATAAACATGGAGAGATAGATGGAGCCACGTCAGATTTGGGTGAAGTCAAAAACTCCTGAATCCGATTGGCGCAGGACCGAGCCAGATGGCACAGTGAGAGAGAGAAAGAGACCAATACTCAGCTGTGGAATAAGGAAGGCTGTAGATGATGACGAAGAAGAACTCTTTTACTTTCACGCGTACGTACACAACTCTACAGCGCCGCGAGTAGAGTATCACTTACTAATATATCATCGTATATACAGGGTTATTCATAAAGGGTATGCTAAGCCGAAAAGGGCTCGTAGTACTCATCATTATGAACAACTTTTACTATGGGACCAACCCGAAATTCATACATACATACATATTATCACACCTCTTTCCCATTGGGGTAGGCAGAGACTACATCCCTCCACTTGCTACGATCCTGACATAAATGTCTTTCGCTTCTTCTACTTTCATAAGTGTTTTCATACAAGCTCGTCGGTTGCGGGTACTTTTTACGTGGCCTTGACTGAGAACGTCTTCGATTTGATCGTGATACGTTCGCCTACGTCGACCTCTACCAGCTTGTCCATTCACACTCGCCTCATAAATCTGTTTCGTCAATCGTCTTTCATCCATCCTCTCTACGTGTCCGAACCATCTCAGCAGTCAGCTGTACCGCCTTTTTAACCCGAAATTCGCGAAAAAATAATTAGCTATTTCATAGAAAAATGTCAATGACACTCAACAAAATGTATGGAACAGCTGATTTTTTTTCGCAAATTTCGGGTTGGTCCCAAAGTAAAAGTTGTTCACAATGATGAGTACTATGAGCCCTTTTCGGCTTAGCATACCCTTTATGAATAACCCTGTATTAAGATATATAAAATAGCGTAGATTTCTTTGCCTTACCCTAATCTAACGCATTGCTCCATCTTCTTATCTCTTGCTTTGGCTTCATCTCGTTCTCTTGCTTCATCTATCTCTACGTTTATCTCAGGTCGTACAATATAGTACACAGTTCTGGTAGGCTCAACAAATAACCTAGTGAGTGATATTGCTAGTAGATTGGTGATAGAGGTTTCGATGTTTCTGATGAACTGTGATTGATGTGAGAGGTTATTCGTACGGTTACGTGGAACGTTGAAAATAATTATTTTTACAAAAAACAAAAAAACAAAAACCGACTTCAAAAGACCGACTATTGAGTTATTCATCTATTTGTCGCGCACGTACTTAATGCAAATTTAAGACTTATATGGTTTTCTCATGGATACCATTATCAGAACTGGACTGAATTGAAATGGGACCAAATAGGAAGCGTCAGCTTTCTAATAAAAAAAGAATCATCAAAATCGATTCACCCAGTCAAAAGTTATGAGGTAACTAACAAACATTAAAAAAAAAAAAAAAAAACATAGAGTCGAATAGATAACCTCCTCCTTTTTTGAAGTCGGTTAATAACAGGAAATCAATTATTTTTATTTTACTTATACAGGGATAGGGTATGTTAAACCGAAAAATGCTCTTAGTACTCATCATTATGAACAACTTTTACTTAGGACCAATCTGAAATTTGCGAAAAAAAATCAACTGTTCCATAGGTCATAGGTCGAGGTCAATGACACTCGACGAACAGTATGTAGCAGAGCAGCTGATTTATTTCGCGAATCCCGGGTTGGTCCTATAATGAAAGTGGTTTAAAATGATGAGTAGGTACTATGAGCCCTTCGCTGCTTAGCATTCTTTTCTGTATAACCTTGTAATATAAACAGATTTTATTGCTGAAACCGGCCCTGTTATTAACTTTTAAAGCATATCGTCGAATGAAAAAGTAATTTTTATATGAAACAGGTGTTTTTGCGATGTCGGTGATTTTGAACAAAATCAATATAAGACCATTTTTGGGGAATTTTTCACGAAAAATGTCCAAAAAAATGTTGAAAGCTAGCTAGGCTAGGCTATTGTAATATTATGTAGCAATGTAGCTAGGTCTCATATATCAGGGCTGAGATTCAAGGAAAACTAGTTCGTCCAAGTTTCCCGACTTTCCAAGCGCGGCCGCCCTGTATTTTATATTAAAAAGCGGAACATAATTAATTACTGAATAGGACCTAAGGGTATTTCAAAAGTTCATTGTTTACTACTGAAGTACTCCTTGTACTTTTTCCTAGTAATCAGACAAAATAGAAGCCTATAAAATGGAACGAGGTTAAAGTCGATAGACAATAGCACGAATTCTATCATTTCTTTTTTTTTTACCTTAACTAAATACATTTTCATAATTCTGCTATCTTTCACTCGCTGAAATGAAATAAAAAGTCAAAAATAGTATACGTTATTTATAGATAAAAGTTTCTTTTGCATTGTTATCGGAGTTATATACGTATACCAAATTTCAACTCAATCGGACATCGGGAAGTGGTTCAAAATTCAATAGCAAGATTTCACCTAAACAAACAAGGCAAGTTAAATAAAAGCTTTTAAAGGAAGATTGGTCGCGGTTGTTTGTCCTATAGCAACAACCGTCAAACCTCAGAGGCCTCAGGCGGCCTAAAACTCTGACAATCGGCCTTTACCGAGCTTACTTTTTTATAGGAAGACTTTTCTATCTTCATTATCGTCTACTTGTATCGATCCACTGCTGGGTAGAGGTCTCCTCTATTTTTCTATCAATCACCTAAAAACATTAGGTACGTACCCTTCTTTTCAACAGTCGGTTAAAACCTGCTACACGTTACGCTGCGTTTAACATTAATTTTTTGCACAAACCAGAGACAAAGAACTTGCATAAGCCTCCGGACAAAAATTAATTAGAAAAAAGCCTAGCAAAAACCGGTCTAGCCATGGGCGTACCCAAGTTCCGGGCCAGGGGGGGTGGGAAATATTTTAAGGACCTAGTCAAAATCAATATTAATTAAAAAAAGTAATTTTTATACCTCATACTCGTAGGTATACTTAGTATAAGTCTTTATTATGCAATGGCTATTTTAAATTAAGCCTATTTAACGAGTAACCTTCGAGGGTCCTCGGCAAAACGGTTAATCACGTCTTCCGTGACAGCCAGGGGGGCAACTGCCCCTCCTGCCCCCCTGGGTACTCCCATGGGTCTTGCATTTCAGAAAATGCAAACTGCACCACACCGGCATTGTTTTAAAAGTTGAAAAGCAGGTTTAACACGACTACGAAATTTTAAATTACTGGCTTGCGGGTAGTTTTGTTTTTGTACTTCGCGTGTGACGGCGCTGGTTAAATTTGCTGGTCTTCTAAAATATTTGTACTTAAAAATTCGGTACTGAAAGAGGCAGGTATACTTGCAGTAATACTCGTCCTAAAATAGTTTTAAACTCATACAATTTCGTTGCGTTTGGTAGTCTACTCTGCGTGATATTGCATAAACCAAGAATTGAAGATAAATTAAAGCGTCAACAGTTAGCGTTGCCCGTTGATTTTCTTGGCATTAGATCAGCCTTAAAACTTCGAGAGATTAATCTATATACGATATGTATATAAAAATGTTATGTTGGTTTGTGTACGCTTCAAAAACTCAAAAAGTTCTGCACCGATCGAGCTGAAATTTTAGCATGATATTACGCATCAAGGATTGTTTTTATCATTTTTTTTTATCCACAGCGAAGCGTGGCAGGGAACAGCTAGTAACTCATAAATAACTTAGGGTCATTATTGATTAGTCGGTGTGACATCGACACACAGAAAAATGGCCATCAAAATTCCGATGAATTCACCTAAAGTACGGAGCATATACTGATGCCAAAAAGTAGGATGATTAGCACCAGTTTTTACGGCGACAATTATCATAATATATGATGTCACCCTAAAAACTGATGCTAGTACTAGTTTTTATGGTGACAACCATCATCATCATCTGCCCTTATCCTACTTACGCGGGGTCGGTACAGTATGTACACTTCGTCCATTCATCTCTATCATTCGTCATATCTGAATACACTCCCTTCCTTTACAAACGCAAAAACGCAAAAAAACTGGTGCTAATCATCGTACTTTTTGGTGATATCAGTATGCTCCGCACTTTAGGTGAATTCATCGGAATTTTGATGAATTGTGTGAAGTGAATTCATCATTCTTTTAGCGGAATTTAGATGGACATTTTTCTCAGTGCACTTTCTGTATGCGCGATACCGCGAGGACCTCTATCGATACCTACCTAGTAATATTTTTAAAACCAGCTTTAATTGCATCGTCATCGGAGTTACACAGGTACCTACCTATACCAAATTTCCGATCAATTGGAAGTCGGGAACTGGTTCAAAATCAAAATAGCAATAGTCTGCAAGTAACTAGGAAAGTCGTGGTAGCTCAATGGGAGAACAGCCGCTTCGCATTCTTGAGGTGGCGGGTTCAAACCCCGTCTCGTACCAATGAGTTCTTTGGAACTTATGTACGAATTTACACACTGGCTTTTCGGTGAAGGAAAACATCGTGAGGAAACCTGCATATGTCCGGAGAAGAAATTCAATGGCGTATACGAATCCACCAACCCGCACTTGGCCAGCGTGGTGGAATACGGCCTAATCACCCTTCGAGGGTAGACCTGTATCCCAGCAGTGGGAGGATTAAAGGTTGCATATGAACTAGTCGTTTTATGAGAGAATTGTTTGTAATAGAGTTCAAAATTCAGTTGTAAGATTTGAGCCATTAGGTAATAACAAAGCATATTAAATAGAAGCTTGTAATAGCGCTTTCTGATAGATGCGGCATGCACGAGAGCAACATGGGATTGCTTCGACATCTAGTCACTACATACCGATGTAATGTTAGCTTAGGTGTTTTCAGCAAAACGAACGTTTTATTATGAGCCCCTGACGCAAAAACGACGGTTGTTATAAGTTTGACTGGTCTGGATGTGTGTGTGCATGAGTGTGGCATTGTAGCTCCCGAGCGGATGAACCGATTTTGATTTGGTATTTTTTGTATGAAAGGGAGTGTCCAATGTTTTAAGAAAATGCCGGAGGTTCTTAAATTTTTTTAATTTAATGGTCACATTTATTTTTTTATGCCGCGTCATAGTAGGTATGTAGGCCGTGCCGCCACCGCGCCAATATATCAGTAAAAACCCTAAAGTCTCATATTAACTTACTTTCTAACTTATTAAAGTCCAGACCACACATTTACTTTATTACTTCCATTATATTGTGCTTTCAAAATCCCTTATGTTTGACGAAACTTTGCATAAATCTCAAATGGAACTTAAATTCTTAGAGCAATCAAGAAAATCAATGACCATCGCTTGTTTTTAACAAAACTGACAGTCATCTTATCAGAATTTTTAGTTCCATCATTTGCCCAACTTGGCGACTAAGTTAGTTTGTCTGCATGAACAAGGATCAAACTTGATATGAAATGTCTAAGGACGGATTCTTGCTTCCCTTGTACATTAAATTCACAAAGGCTGGAGTTAGGAATCAAGGGCGTGAAATATCTTGTGCTGTTAAAATTGTGTTCTGTGGTTAGGCGTTACTACTATACAAGATAGTTATTAGTAGGTAGGGTAAGGGAGGGGGGGGGGGGGGGGTGGCCTTTAATCAGCAGTGTGAATTTAGTGGGTGTTTCTCGATAGTTATAATAATATGGATATCTTTAAGTCGAGAGTGAATCGGTATCTTCTAGGCAAGCGTGCTCCATCGTAGGCCGCATCGTTGCTTCACATCATTCAAGATGGCGGTCAAACGCAAGCCTATATGATTGAATAAAAAAAACAATGCACTTTTTTTATTAATTAATAGACTTGCGGTTGACCACCATCTTGCTTTGATTAAGTAATGGGTTGACTACACGTAACGAGTACAGTGGCGAGACAGTAAATAGGCATACTCGGCTGAGTAAACAAACCATGGTTCTACTGACTGTCTCGCCTCGACAAACTGTTCACATAAACCGAGTACGCGGCCGAGAGCACTGACTCGCCACTGTACTCGTTACGTGTTCTCAACCCATAACCACGCTTTATTATACCTAATTATAACTGTTTTTTTCTCATTGGTTTACGACCTAGTAAAGCCTATATTTCTTTATGTAATAAAAACTACCTATATTTTTTTTTTATTTATATAAGTAAGGCTTAGAATTATCTCTAGGCTTAGAATTCAGCTTTACCCAGCAAAAACATAGGAGAACCCAAATTCTTGCCATTAACCATATAAACGGCTTCGCGGCACGCCTCCACTGCACCTTTGCAAATAAAACGCGATAATAGCAATCCGGGCCGTTATCGTTTGTGGATTTATGTAGTACCGCCCCCGGGTCACAGTGTTAGATAACGGTGGGGTAACTTGGCAATTTCTATACGTTTGTCCAGAAGAAGAATTTAGGTTGGATTCTCTATGTGACCTCGCACAAACAGCGTGATCGATGTTTTTAGTTATTTTTAGAAATAGAAATAGTTCTATTAACAAAATAAGAAAAAAACAGTTTTTACTTATTATACATTTGGTGAATAGAAGATAGGATTTGGTATAATTGGATTGGAGCACACTTGCTTATAAAAAACCGATTTACTCGTTACTTTCGTGATCCTGAAATAGTGAAAATCTGTTGTTTCATACATTTCGTAGAGTCGAGAGTAAAAATACTTTCCATGGGACAGCTGATTTTTTTCTTGCGATTTAAATATTGATTTGTAAAACTCACTAAACAACTTTTACACTAAGAATGATGATGATGATTAATAATAATTGAATTAATAAGGTTGCCTGGAAGAAATCGCTCGATAAGGCCGCCAGTTGTCGCACTAGTTTTAGGTGCTATAATCCTTTTGTTTGTAATTTATGGTGTGAACAATAAAGAGTTTATCTATCTATCTATAATACCTATATACCGTTGATAAAGAACCCTGCCATGAGCGTGTTACGGCTTAACCAATTTCTTCCTATGCTCGATGCAAAGCCGAAAAGGGCTCATAGTACTCATCATTATGAACTTTTATCATAAGACCAACCCAGAATTTGCGAAAAAAAAAAGAACTGTTAAATACATTTTGTCGAGTGTCGTCGTTTTTTTTATGGATCAGTTGATTTTATTTCGCAAATTCCGGTTTGGAATCACCCCGTATTTCAACTAGTTTCCCTACTGTAACACATTACCTGTGCCTAAGTCGTATTAGTCGAGATTTAAGAGAAGCCGACTGAGGTAAGTCAGAAGTTAGATGATCACGCGCAAATAGCTAACTAGATATTCTGAAGATACTAGCTCAGGTTACCTTCATAGATTCCACACTCGGAACGAAGCAAACCACATAGGTAGGTATTATTATTTTTTTTATTTTTTTTTCACAAATTTTTAAATAATAATTGCCTTACAACTCAGTCAACCCGACTATAGTCTATGTCTAGGCAATAGGTTCTCATTGCACTGTACAGTTACTAGTAACCTAATTAATGCTAATACAAATACTAATATGATACAAACAAATACAGATACATATTTCCCGGATTGCAATAAATCACACCTATGAAAATGCACCTTCTTTTGTTCACTGCTAAATCACAGCTGCCATGACGTTCAACGGCCTAAAGACCCAGACACCAGGGCAAAGCGTTACCACCGGCTATATGAACTTACTTACTTATTTCAAGCTAGACGTGACTAGGCATAAGTTTAAAATAGCCTATGAGAATGCTATTTCAATCACTAACCCCGCCTGGAAAAGATCGCTCTTAGCAAAAAAGTCGCCAGTTTTTACATTAGTTATATGTGCTATTAACATTTTGCTCGTAATTTCTGGCGTGAACAAAAGAGTATCAACCGGGTCTATCAGCCCGGTGCTTTGGTACAAGCTCTGAGTATCAAAAACAAAAGCCCCGAAATGCGATATCTATAGAGAATAATCAGTGATACTGTTCCAAATAACTACGCAGCTATTGCCGAGGAAGTAAGGGCAAATCTTCCTTATTTATGTCTTCCTTTTGCGCCTTCAGACGTGACGATGGCTGATCGAAGATTGTGCAAGTTGTTGAGGGGAAAATTGGGAAAATTCGTTACCTTCTTTATGGAGGCGTTTGGCATCGATCGATTTTGATCGGCAGGCTTATCGGTGCCGGACATCGGGTCACTTTTATTGCAAGGTTTTTGTTTTCTCACCTGTAGCGGTGTCTGATTAAAAGAAAAGGTCTGCGATGGAGCACGCTAGCCTAGAAGAAACAATTTCACTTTCGATTCATTTCTCTACAGTCAGTACAGTGCGTGCCTACGGATAAATACTCGGTTTGTATAAACAGTTTGACGAGGCGAGACAGTCACTAGAACCATGAATTGTTTGCTCGGCCAAGTGTTCAGCGCCATTTGCGCTCGCCAAACACCCGATACGCTGTAGAGGCCTCAGTGGCCAAAAGCAACAAGTCATTTAAAAAAATATATATCTGCCAAGTGCTCAAGTGCTCATTTACTGTCAAGTCACTGTACTCGTAACGTGTAATCAAGCCATAAGCTCGAACACCCGGCGTAAAACCCCCGATATCTCACAACAATCCAAAAGAAAATTATGAAATAAATCCAAAAAGCTGCAATACCAATTAATTACGTAAATACGGAACCCTAACAAATCAAAGATTAAGGGAGCAGAAGAGATGCCCAGTTATTTCGTGTTAAAATAAACCATGGGCTAATTTACACAAAGGAGTCCTATGAAACCAATGCTGGCACCAGACGAGATGTGGACGACGTAAGATTGAGAATCGTCATTATATGAAGCGTGTAATTTTATCACGAATAAATTAAATGAGTTTATAAATTATGTCAGTTTTTTTTTAAGTTTTTCATATCTATTTGAGCTGGTAAATAAATATATAAATCTGAAAACTGTGGCTGTGTTAAAAATACAGCGGCGATATAAAATTTGTTTATACCAAAATCAAAATAAAACGTGGATTATATTATGACATGACATTTTTTTTTTAATTTTACTCAATAATTTATTAAGATTTGTTTTAGAAATTGATTTTTATTTAATAAAAAAATATTGTATATTGGGGCGTTAACGAGAAATAAGTGGCATAATCTATTTTCCTTATATGGCATGTCGCAGTGTACAGCAGTGAATTAAAATATGTGTCTTAATATGTGACATAAAATATAAAATATATCTCTACCTACATGTCTGACTGTCTGTAGGTACCTATCCACCATGTTCCCACAAATAAACTATTTAAATCTAAGTAAGTAGGTAAATCTCTCTGTAACTATATCTCAGAATGGTTCCAAACTCGCTATCATCCTCCGCATTTCTTCGAACTAAAACTGCTTTATCTACGTTCTCGAAATCCGCGGCAAGCAGACAGAATGAATAAATCAACGGAATGGTGCCAAGAGACTGCTCGGATTTATCCACTCGTTTCCTGCGAAATAATTATTTATGTCTCGTTAAAATAACGATAATTAACTGGATTCAGTGCGGTAATTGAGCGGAAACTCAGTTTGTATTGACATGGGCTGGTATTAGAGTTTTACAAGGTAGGCAACGAATCCGTGACGCCCTCGTAATATTAAATTAATATAATGTTATCTATGGTGATACCCAGTGGCGTAGCGTGCATGGTGGGGCCCCGTATAAAAAATTGTTTGGGGGCCCTTATGTACGGTAAAGATTTCTCACAAAAGAAAAAAAAATGTACTGTAAAATTAAAATAAATATTTACCTATTCAACATAATTTTCTATCACTCACTTTATCCAAAATTTTTACAAACAATTCAAATACACTCTCCTTGCCTTTTTTTCGGCAAAGTGATTTATTAAAATAAATCATAATCATAATTATTGGGGGCCCCGTGCCCAGGTGGCCCCGTATAATTGATACGGCACATACGGCGGTACCTAGTGATACCAACCTAGACCCTCCTACAACTACCTACACGAACAACAGCTCGGGCCAGCTTTACTGCGCGACATGTGACCGGCTGTTCTAAACGAAGTTTAGATTTGCCAGCCTCATACTAGCACACGCCAGAAGATAGCCCGAGTCGCCATCGTCTGTGACGACGCGGACGACATCATCATATCAATGGTGACGCCTCTGGTGCCACAGGTTTCCATAGGCGACGGTGATCGGTTATCAACAGGCGGTCTTTTTGCTTGTTTGATCAAGTATAAATAGGCAAAAAATAAAAAATTAAAATAGGGCGAGAAGTTAATTTGATTCGTGCGAGGTGGGAAACTGTCGTCAGTAATAAATTATTATTTTTCATCCATTTTTACACAAGCTTTGGAACTTATAACTAATTTTCATATCACTGGCTTTTCGGTGAAAGAAAACGTTCAGTGCCTTTGAACGGAATTTCCACCTTTGAAAATCTCTAATTTGTCAACAAATATTTCGATCACCAATTTACTGCTTGTATGCCGTTGAAGGCATTTATTTATTTTAGCCATTTCTATACAAGGTGTAACGGAAAGGTGTAGTAATTCTTAAAGGTGTTCTTCTACACCTCAAAGTGAACAACTTTTGTGACACAAGTTTGCTAAATTCGAGAAAAATAATATCGAGTCTCTATACAAAATAATCAGTCACGTGATCATTTTTTCTATGGAGATTCGATATTTTCCTTCTCGAATTCAGCAAACTTGTGATATTGATTCACTTCGTCGTGTAGAACACTACACACCTTTACCTTTACTACACCTTTCCGTTACACCTTGTGTTTTTGATCTTGCCCTAAGTAAATGGAGTAAAAACAAAAAATATTTGTGACAAAAAAGAAATCATTTCACTCAAAGCGAAGCTCGTTATGTGGAATGTCGCATTTCCATCATTCCTGAATTCGAACCTGTCATTACCTCCCTAATATAAAATAAATTAGCTGCTAAGGGAATACGGCATTGGCATTCCCTGAAATATGGGGTACACACCGTATATCAAAGTTGCCAGGGTTGGCGTATGGGATTATAAAAGGGGGGAAAGGTACGGGAATTGGTTTAACGATTCTCCATATTTTTTTTTAAATTTAACGTCTAATTTCGGTTTTGTGCTGTAATTGCACTACTTTTTATTTTTTTTAAGAAATAACAAGAGATCGTGGTTAAATATAAATTTACACATGGTTTCACACTGAAATAAATGTTCACATTTATTGGCCTAGCCGATTTGTGCTTTAAAATATTTATAGCTTAGTATTAGTGCATTAGTCAAAGAGTTTTTAAAGTCAGTCTAAAACCAGTTTTGGTTACCAAATTACTCCAAAAAATAATTCAAAACTTACCTCTTCATAATATTAATTTGGACATTAAGAACTTAATTCAAAATAGATCTCTATAATTTTCATGTAAACAAACAAAAGTAAGTTAAAACAAAGCTTTCGAGTAAGCGGGTACCTAAATGTATATTAAAGCAAGGCTTTCATAACCAAAAATTGTGTCAAAAAAGTTTCCCAAACAGCCTCCATATAAACATCCTGAGTACGCCCCGTCCCCTAAATGATTGATGGGCCAACGAGCGGCAAATGTATGGAAATTCGACTTCCACTAGCTCTCCCATTTACAATTGTAATTGTGTGTATGGCGCTTATCACGTGTTCACGCTCGCGACTGAACACTTAGCAAGGCTGGTGTTAAACGAAACTGCCGCGTCATTTTAGCCTGACTAAAACGATGATAAAATGTTTCTGGTGTGATAAAACGATGATAATATTTTTTTTTTTTTTTTTTTTTTTTTCTATTATTTAAGAAGTGTCAAAAGAACATTTCTTAATAAAATTACAATCTAGCCTCATTATCAGGCTAATAAGTAATTTAAATCTAACTTAAATTTCTAGGTAACTAATTACTAAGAATGTGTCCATTAACACTTTCCTTATTGTTTCTATTAAGGCGAAGACACAATGTTCACGTGTTCTCTACACTTTACACTTTGACTATAATCACTACTTATGACTAACACTACACTAGCTCGAACGGTTTTGTTCTCTTAAGTCTTCTAACTATATCTGTGTGATCGAGGAGCTGGATGGCCTCGACATTCACATGGTGGTGAAGTCTGTTTTCGTGAGCTTCTGCATACCTTTGTATAACTTTGTCTACAAACTCTACTTGAAGGTCCCGGTGGAGATCTATGTTTCTTACGTACCATGGTGCATTCGTTATGTCCCTCAGTACTTTATTTTGAAACCTTTGTATGATCAATACATTGCTCTGTGCGGTACAACCCCATAGCTGGATACCATAAGTCCAGACTGGCATTAGGACTTGTTTATATATTAATAGTTTATTCTGTAGTGACAGCGAGGAGTTTCTTCCAAGTAGCCAGTACATTTGCTTATACCTAAGGTTCAGCTCATCTCTTTTCTTCTTGACGTGGGCTTTCCATCGAAGTTTGGCGTCAAGAGTCATGCCTAGATATTTGGCTGTATTCTCATAAGGTATTACTTGATTATTAATAAAAATCTGAGAATACCTGTGCTGCTTATTACTGAAGTCTATGTGGATGGATTTAGTTTCATTTAACTTAATCTTCCATTTTTTTGTCCATTCATAGACTTGGTTTACAGCCATTTGAACCTTTTCAACTGCTTCTTCATGGCTATTTCCTATGGCCATTATGGCAGTGTCGTCAGCAAAGGTAGCAATGGTGTTGTTTTGTAGCTCTGGAATGTCGCAGGTGTATAATAGGTACAGGACCGGCCCTAAAACACTTCCTTGTGGTACTCCAGCTTTTATTTCTTTCAATTCTGAGTAGGAGTCTTCTTGCCTAACTCTGAATAGTCTGTTGGTAATATAAGACTCTAGTATATCCACATAATGTCTGGGGAGCATATTTCTTAGTTTAATTAACAAGCCTTTATGCCATACCTTATCAAAAGCTTGTGCTACGTCTAGAAAAACAGTAGAGCACACTTTTTTATCTTCGAGACTTTTTTCTATCATATTTGTTATTCTATGCACTTGATCGATAGTCGAATGCTTTTCTCGGAAACCGAACTGGTGTTCCGGTATAAGATTTAGTCTCTCTATAACTGGCTTTAACCTTTTGAGAAATAACTTTTCAAAAAGCTTTGACATTATTGGTAGCAGGGATATAGGTCTGTATGATGAAGTTTCATGAGGCGGTTTCCCTGGTTTTGCTATCATGATTACCTCTGCAATCTTCCATGAATCTGGTACATGCTTTAACCTTAACGCGGCGTTAATTAAGGTTGTTAATTTCACTAAAGCCTTCATAGGGAGATTTTTGAGGATTTCTCCTGAGATTAGATCATATCCAGGTGATTTTCGTGAGTTGATATTTCGTCTGATTTCATTAATCACTTCCCGTGGGGTTACTAGTTTGATTTTTTCTTCCTCTGTTATGTTGTTGTCATCATTCAAAGTTGGAGTTTCATTTGACTCGCACTCATTTGGTTGGAATATAGCTTCTAAGTGTTCTGCAAATCTTTTAGCTTTTTGCTCGTTGTTTTTTGCCCATGCCCCTGGACCAATTTTTATTGGCGGAGTGTAGGTTATGGGTCTTTTTAGATTTTTTGTAGCTTTCCATAGAGAATAGCCGGTACTGCTATCACTAGTTAGTGTCTGAAGGTATCTATTCATTGAAGCATTGTTGAAATTTTTGATCATGTTACTCAATTCTTTTGTCATATTATTGAGTTTTCTTTTGTCTTCTGGACTTCTTGATTGTTGCCAAACTCTTCTCTGCCGTCGTTTTTCAGATAGAAGCCGTTTTATGTTTAAGGGGTAGACTTTTCCCTTAGTAGTTTTATTTACGTCTGGTGTATTGTTCCATGCTGCTCGTTGTATGTGCTTTATAAATTGCTCTAGTTCAACGTCTAAGTGTTCTTTTGTTTTCAGTGGAACTTTGAGGTCTATGTAGCTATCTACCTCTATTTTAAAGCTCTCCCAGTCTGTAAGTTTATTTACTAGAGTTGGAGATTTCTCGTTATATAAAACACTCTCGCTTATTTCTAAACAAACTGGAGAGTGATCCGAGCTCATATCAAAGCTTTGTTCAGCTTGGAGATGGCTAGGACATAAGTTTTTATAAATGAAAAAATCTATTAGATCTGGAATCTTTGCAGTGTCTGATGGCCAGTAAGTTGGATTTCCTGCTGATATTGCATCAGATTTTGTCTCTTTTATTGCAGTGAGTAGTTCTTTACCTTTAGTGTTTGTAAGTCTGGAGCCCCAATATGTATTTTTAGCATTGAAGTCTCCGCCGATTACAAATCTATCACCAAGACTTTCCAAAAGACTTTTATATTGTTCTTTTTTCAGATTATGTCGAGGTGGACAGTACACGGATGATATTTTTAAAGGAAACCTTTTTGTTTTTATTTCTATGGCAACAGCTTGTATTTCCTTTTCTTCGTATTTAATTTCCTCGTGGTGTTGCAAGGTTTCTTTTACGATAACTGCACTTCCAGCTTTAGCTTTGTTGTCTGGGTGAAGAGCATGGTAAGTTTTATACCCTCTGAATTGTATAAATGATTGTTTAGTGAAGTGTGTTTCAGACACTAAACACACATCTATATTTTTTGTTTCTAGGATTAGCTGTAATTCATTTTCATGATTTGCTAATCCATTGGCGTTCCAAATCATGATTTTAAGTGTTCTATTCATAATTTTGGTTTATACTTTGTAGTATTGTTGGTACTACTTTCAATCTTTTTAAGTCGCTCGTCGAAGGATAACATAAGTTTTAATATGTCATCCAACTTTTTGTTATGGTTTTCAGATGTAGGTAGCTGAGCTGACTTTTTTAGGTTTTTTGCAGCTGCCTGGGCGTATGATACATTTTTTGTTGCAATGCTCTCTGTCACGTTCATATTTGGCTTTTCGGCTGGACCATTTGGTTTCGCTGTACCTGTACTGTGATGACGCACTACAGCAGGTTTTGTCCTATTTTTATTTCGAATTAATTGTATTTCTTTTGCTATAGCACACCCCCTGTAGTTAGCAGGGTGAGAGCCTCCACAATGAATACATTTCGGCTTATCTTCTGCTCGTTTTGAGCAGTCTTTAGTATAATGTTTTCCGGTGCACTTCACGCACCTGGGCTCTTTGGCGCAATACTTTTGTGTATGGCCATAGGCTTGGCACCTTTTGCACTGAGGTACTAGCTTGTTGGTTTTAAGAGCCTGTACATCAACTTTGAAACCCAACACTGTTTGAATTTTGAAGATTTTGTTGATGTCTTCAGAATTTTCAAACGTAAGCATGAACATATTCAGCGGTTCTTTAGTTTTCCAGCTTAATTTGCTCACGGCTTCTACAATTTTGAACCCTTTGTGTTTTAAGTCGTTCACAATTCTATCTGGCCTGCAGGTGTAATGCAATTTTTTTACAACAACTCTTATTGGCCTCTCTTGTTTGTTTTCGTAAGAGTGCCAAAGGCAGTTGTTTTGTGTTAAAGCTTCGGTTAACGCTCTGTACGTTTCATCGTTTGAAGCGTTGACTTTAACAGATTCACCACTCATCATTTTCATGGTAAAATCACTATCCTGACGATCTTTGGCTAAAAAATCGTAGAATGTTTGGTAGTTTTTTATTCCATCTACTATTATTGGAGGCGGTTGTATGGCTTTTTTAGGCTTTTCTGGAGTAGGCCCGTCCTGGGTGGGAGTCGTATTCAATTTCCTTTTTTTTCTGGATTTCGTCCGAATCCACTCAGTTTCATAAGCCAGTTCTTCCTCGTCCGTGTTATATTGCGGTTGAGATTCTGTGCGGGGGTGGGAGGTGTCCATGGCACCCGCCTCAGCTTGTTTTGGGTTAGCAAGACATTGAACTTGCTCTTGTAAAAGTTTGATCTGGCTTTTAAGATCCTCTACGAGATATAACAATTTTGCGCTGTTTGCTTGTTCGCGGAGAAGAGCATCGTGCAACAGGCGCTCGGTTTCTGTTTTAACCATGTATGTTATTGTCTTCTCAGTTTTTTCTTTTGAATCCATTATTAAAGCAGGCTTCGCCTTAACAATAACATTCGCCGTCACTGGTCAGCCTTACGCAATGATAAACTGGGTCATCGCGGTTCGGCCGCGACGACCGTTGTTGTGGTGAGTTTGCACTTTCTGCAGTTTACGCGATCGCGGAAGTCGCGGAACGCGACTATACTCAGCGGAAATTGAGCTAGAACTGAATGCAACAATTTTTTTCTGGTGTATACAGTATTATAAGGAAAGGGTGTGCTAAGCCGAAAAGGGCTAATAAGTAGTTATTATTATGAACAAGGTTTACTTGAGACCAACCCAGAAATCAAGAAAAAAATCAGTGGAAAAATTTCAACGACTCTCGACAAAATATATGGAACAACTGATTTTTCATCTCGATTTCCGGTTGATCCCAAAGTAAAAGTTGTCCATAAAGATAAGTAGGTACTACGAGCCCCTTTCGGCTTAGGATACCTTAACCTTACAACCCTGTATTTTGTTGTAATAATACAAATGCATCGTAATAGCGTGCTTTATTTTACAAATATACTTGTTGTTGTTTGTACCAGTTATATCATCACAACTTGTTTGCTCCAGAAAAATACGTGCAACGAGTCATATTTTGTTGACGATTTATCATCTGTCAAGTAGCACTCGTGATGAGGCTCAAGTAGTCAGTCTGAATAGATCAGCGAAGGTATGCAACGATCGGTCCGGTCTGTTCTGTAATGGGTGACCGCGATCGATTGACATTGAAAATCATAATTTATTGAATCAGGCGTTACTTCGCGAAAGTTCATCTTCAAACTATTTTTAAATGTATTTCTAATGTATTTACACACACTACAACACACACCAAACACATTTGAAAGCAGTTATTGAAATTCATATTCGTTTATTAAGATTTTAAATATTCAATTCAATTCATATCATAATTATATTCTCTAGATATTTTTTGCTACCCATCTAATTGAATTAATTAATATGCAGCAAGTCTAGATTAATTAAAATAAAGGCTGAGAAATCGCTGCAATATTTACATTACTACTAAAATCAACGTTGCAAGTCTGTTTGCACTAACTTCATCAACTGCCAAGAGCGCAATGGGTAATTCAATAGCGAAGCCATTTATTCATCGACTCACTTTTATTATTGACCTCAATTTACTCCCTAAGATAATTAAATAAGAATATTAATATCCAAGTATATTTTCTTTTACTCTTACACATATCGTTCTCGCATGGAAAGAGTGCCAAAGAGTAGGTAAATAAAAGAGGGGAACTTGAGTTGTTGGCATTTGATATTTGCCTAACGAGTGACCGGGTTTGGGTTTTGTTAGGTACATAAAGTGAGTGCAAATAATATTTGGGAGTAGGTGAATTTGTTGTGAGATATTTTATTTCAGAGTTGGAAATATGATTATGGTTGTTATTTAGGTAGTCTTATCGTTGTATGATATCGTACGAGTAATTGTTTTTTTCCTTTGGCTTTATTACAGGTCGTAATACTAACTAGCCAGAACAATTTAATGTCGGGAACAAAGTAAAAACAATCTATTGACTCACCAGAACAGTGAATCAATCTTATAAGAGGTTTATGTGACAAAATATTTTTTCATTAGATACTTTTTTTTTGTATTGTGCAGGTCGAGTCAAAGCAAGAAATTATTTTTTGCTGAGAATACTTAGTAAAGTACAATTATATCTAGTATTACAAAACCGTTAAATTCAAGTAACAAACGGAAACTATAATTAGTCCTAATTTTTCGATTAATTGCCAAAAATCGATATAAATTCTTAACTCTCAAAATGTTTTATCCAACAGCCTGCCAATAATAACATTTTGAGGGCCTTATCCGAAAAAATAAAATACGCTCCTTATTGACCACTAAAATAAACATAAATATTTATCGCCTCCTTTCACCAATGACCATCGTAGGCTATTAAGTATCTCAAATCGTTTCAGTGTCCCTTCTGATCTATTTAGTCCCGGGTATCCCCTGAGTACTGGATATAATTTTCGCGTTCAACCGTGCAGAGAGAAAAAGGGGATAATTTCTGGCAAGATATAGGCATATAGAAAAACACATACTTATATTATGTGTGCCTGTATCTCGGCGAAATGAGAAGGGTATTGTTTAAGGATCGAATGGCATTATGACCAGAGAACGAAGAAAACAGCCTACCAGTAGCGTTCCGGTGTCACCCGCTGTCCTACAGAAAATCATAAATTTTCCACTCAGGATTTAAACCTAGTAGTACTATGCAGGATTATAAGGAAAAGCTACGTCGAAAAGGGCTCATAGTACTCATCATTATGAACAACTTTTACTATGAGACCAACCCGGAATTCGTGAAAAATAACAGCTGTTCTCTACATTTTGTCGAGTGTCATTGACATTTTTCTATGGAACAGCTGATTTTCCAGTGGTGGTTCTTGGACATGTTTAATAATGTGCTTTCAACAGTTATCTTTATTTGATAAAACTCACGTGTTTCATCAGTGTCAAAATGAAATAGGTAAAAAAATCAGTGAGTTTCGAGCCTAAAAATTCAATTGTTTATTTTTCGTCATACATTGCGGACAGATAATTGTATTTGATGTGGGTATCAATTTGCTCCCTTTGAATCTCGTGACGTTGAAATCCTACTACTATTATAAAGGCGAAAGTTTGTAAGTATGGATGTATGTATGGATGTTTGTTACTCTTTCACGCAAAAACGGCTGAACGGATTTACATGAAATTTGGAATGAAGGTTGTTCATGGTCTGGATTAACACATAGGCTACTTTTTATCCCGGAAAACGCGGGTGAAGCCGCGGGGCGCAGCTAGTGATAAATAACGTAATTTATCTCGTTATGTTGGTGCATCTCTAATTTGTGTAAAGATAAACTCGGTTCTCGATTCGATGGGCAAAGTAATCAGGCACTGAATATCAATATGGCTGTCGTCGCAATATCGACGAAATTACAGCCCGATTTCCGAGAATTTTCCTATTTCGAGCTCTGTTTTTATTTGTGATTTTATATTCTGTTTATGCCTATTTATGTTATTTTGATTGAAATATATTATCTATTTATGAATGTTATTTTGTCACGTGCTATAATTCGGTGGCGTATTGAAAAAAAATGTTTTGCACTGAAAATTCGAATTGCAAATATTCGAATAAAATATCTCCTTTGTCGAAATTCGGATGAATACATCAAAAATTCAGCGAGTGACGATTAAAAAAATCAGGGCTACGATCCAAAAATAGATGATAATAAGAATGTTCTACGATAAAACTTTTATTTTTTTTGTCGAAATTGAAAATTTCAATCACGTTTGTGATAACAATGCTTATAAATTCTAAATGCTTGTTCATTTATTATTTCATTTCCATCCCATGTTTTCTTATCTCTAAGTATGTGAAAATGCGCGAAGGATCCTGGCCCTCTATCTCCCCTTAATCTTCAACGATACTTAGTTATAAATTCGCTCCAAATATTATAATAATATACGTATTGACGCGTCGACATGTTGATTGATTTACAGCTATTTACCCAGCCCGAAGCCAAGGAGGCTATTCTGGCGCGGTCGAGATTACATCAGCCCGTCTCGCTCATACATTCTAGCAGGCTTAGCATGGGCTGTGGATAGGATGTCTTTCTACTGTTTTATATCACGCAAGGAGGAGATAAACATATCCAAATTTGAGCTTTTTCGCATTTACGCGTTTATAAAAAGGTAGAAAGACAATTCGTCCACTGCTCATACCATACAGAGTTATTATTACAGGGTTATTCATAAAAAGTATGCTAAGCCGCAAAGGGCTCATAGTACTCGTCATTATGAACAACTTTTACTATGGGACCAACTCGGAATTCGCGAAAAAAATAATCAGGTGTGTTCCATAGAAAATGTCAATGTCACTCGACAAAATGTATGGAACAGCGTGCTGTAATGTTTTATAAGTGAGAGGGGATATAATCTCGGCCGCGTAGAGATCGATTCACTCTCGACTTGACTCAAGTAAACCTTTCAGACTCTGGCGGTTTGCACTCTAAACGTAGAATTAAAGCGTTTCGTGCAAGTTTTTAGTGTGTCAATAATGAAACGCCGTCGCTTTTTAGCATAAAGAAGGTGGGAAATAATTTCGAGTGTTCCAGAATGAGGCTCTAGGCTCCGACCCTGGCTTGACGCGGGTCGTGCTGTATAATAATCTAAATTCATTAATGAATCTACACGTTCTGCCATACACACACAAGCTTGAACAATGTACAGGGATTTTCTTAAGATTTCTCAGCTTCAGTTTTTGGACAGATTTTTCGTTTACCTGACTACGGTAAAGCTAAAAGAAGGGTTGTTGTTTTTAGTAGTATTTGTGTATATGTTCGTACTAGCTGCGCCCCGCGGTTTCACCCGCGTTTTCCGGGATAAAAAGTAGCCTATGTGTTAATCCAGACCATAAACAACCTTTATTCCAAATTTCATGTAAATCCGTTCAGACGTTTTTGCGTGAAAGTGTAACAAACATACATTTTTACAAACTTTCGTATTTATATTATTAGTTGGAAGGATTTACATATTCAACGACCTGTTTGGCTTAGCGGTAGTGCGTCCGCCTTATGAGCAAGAGTCCCGGGTTCGATCCCCGGCTGGACAGAATGTTTGAATGATGAATTTAATTATCTGTTCTGTTCTCCTTAATTTTAGTAGGATTTCTACTATTATTTTTCAATAGAATTTCTACTAAACTTTTTCAATGGGATTTCTACTACTATGTTTCAATAGGAAATTTACTATTAGTTTTTAACAGGATTTCTGCTATTATTTTTAACAGGATTTCCGCCGTAATTTTTCACACTTAATACATTAACTTAGAACTAATACTGGCAAAGGCGGTCCCATCTGATAGAGTTGCTAACAGATATTTATGAAGGTTTCACCGTCCTCTTATCTTAAGAGGACGCTCCAGAGTTATGACACAACAAATTGTGGGCTTCATGTCCTGTTTTCGTGTATTTTCATGAAAGCTGCTGAAAGGAATGGACTTATTATCTGATCTGAGTTGAAGTGTAGCGTTAGACAAAGTTAGTTAGTTTGTTTTTGTTGGAGATTTTAGTAAGAACAATGGTTAGTTAGTTTAAAGCAAATAACGTTTCACACTCATAGCTCCCTGCTAGGATATCTCGGGGATGCTATGGAACACGCACAAAGACAAGGACAGCTAACACCCAGACCCAGAGCAGATATTTAAATTGATTATTCAAATGTCTTGACGGCTGGTATTGAATCCGGGACCTCTGGCTTATAAGTCGGATTTACATTACTATCGATGAGCCAAACTGGTTGTCAGATGGTTAAGGTACTAATGGCGTTAGAAGTATCACAATATGTTTAAATATCTATTCAACTGGTAGAACATGTTTGGATAACTTTCTTCTAATTTGTTCAAATGTAAATAGTTGAACCACTTGGGCGGAAAATTCCTATATACAAGTTCAATTGTAATATATTTAAATTAAAAAAACCTACTATGAATAATAAAAAAAGGCGTCAATGAATTTGTCGATACCAGGTACTAGGATAGCAGAAACGACGGAGAGATATTTCACTCTAATTCACAAACATGTGATTACGGGTCGCGAGAGAGAAAACCTCTTCATGGTTTATAAATTCCTGGTACTTAGACTTCTACACTTCAAAGCATATTTTGAGTGGTAAAGTGGGAAAACCGTATGTTGGGACCGCATTATAGCGGAAAATTCGTGTCGCGTTGTCGCAGTAAAAATATCGTGTTCGGCAAACCGTGTCCTTGTCTAGATTTAGCAGTTGACTTGTTCGAAGCTCTTTGATTTGTGCCACTTTACTGACAGTGCTACGTTAAGCGTTCGTGTTCGCTCGAATGCATTTGACCTTCATTTTATGATATTAAATTATTGTATTGTGATGTGAAGGAAAATATCTCGAGGAAACCTGCATACGTTTGAAAAATAAATTCAATGGCGTACATGAATCCATTAACCCGCACTTGGCAAGCGTGGTGGCATACGGCCTATCTCTTCAAGGGTAGATTTGTATCCCAGCAATGGGAATATTAAACGTCAAGAAGTACTTAGTAGTAGTTGCATTGTTTTGTGTCCTATTCCTATTACTGGCTAGTTACAGATAAGTTACAATAACTTTTTATAATTTTTAATAAAAAAATGAAAAATTATGCTTACCATGTGCTAAAAACAGCACAAGCAGTGCCGGCGATGTCATTGACCTGCCGGCCGAGAGGCCCGCCTGCCAGCATTCGTGATGATGCTAGATCGCTCATCAATAGTCAGCTGCTACTCTAGCACATCACTGACCATTCACTGTCACTGATATTTTCACTGTATATTTTTATTTCACTGCCGTTTTCACTGATCTTTTTACTGCTTTTTATTTCAGTAGGTACTACCGTTTTCACTGTTTTTGGATTTACTTATCTTTTTACTGCTTTTTATTTCACTGCCGTTTTCACTGTTTTTTATTTACTGACCCTTTTACTACTTTTAATTTCACTGCCGTTTTCACTGTTCTTTATTTACTGATCTTTTCACTGCTTTTTATTTCACTGCCCTTTTCACCGTATTTTTACGTCACTTGATACTATTCCACTGCCAGATATTAACAAAACTGTGTCTATTATTTCACCGTTCACTACTTTTTTCACTGAATAACTGTTTTACTGCTTTTTGGACAATGTTACAGCTAATTTACACAATAATTCGTTGTATTTTTTAAAATCTTATCTTATCTTTATCAGTATTTACTGTAACCACATCTTTTTATTATTACAGTTATCATTATAAATATCAAGTGTTAATTTTGTAAGCATTCGGTGTAACTTTGTTTTTTATTGATATCTACAATTATAAATTATTATAACAGATAAACAATAAACTATTTTACTAACACGCACATTTTACGTATACAAAACGATGCTATTTAACTATTTTAATTGCTTTTTGTTCTGTGTGGATTATATAAATAAATAAATTATGCTGTAAAAAACTGTTAACATTTCTTGCTATTTATAAATCTAACACAGCTACTATTTCGCGTATATCATAAAGTATTAATTCATTCAAAACGTTGAAATTACTCTATTTAATAATTTAACTATCAAAATAAATGCTGTAGCAAAATTGTAATGGCAATTTACGCGATTTTGGCGCTGTTTTGTTGAAACTAATTTCACAGAAGCAGGTTGAATTAACGAAGTTTTTGATGGTCACGTTTGATGGCGAGGGCTGCGTGGCGTGGCGTGGGTACCTGAAAAGAAACAATTTAATGGTTATTTCGAGGTTATTTCCTTTTGGTGAAATTCTTTTGAGCGTAAAAGGTGCTAAAGTTTGCCGATACCGTTTCCGTCTTTGAACGAGTTAATAAATTATTTCTTTGGTAATTATTTTTGTCAGATTCCGCTTATTTTAAGACTGTAAATAATTCTGAAATATATTTTAAATTAATTGTGTTTTCTTTTATATTTTTCTTGAGATTTAAGCTTGATGAAGCATTGATTGGCACAGAAACGTTGGTAGTAAAAATTCTATTGCGCCCAAGTTTGAAGGCTTTATTTGACAAATCTAAACTAACTAAAACTATTTCTGTCTCTGTCATTGCAACCTATTAAACAAGGACATCAATACTATCCTAAAAATTTGATCTGTCTAGTAAAGCCTTCAAACTTGTGCTCTAAAACATTATTAATGCAAAACTGTGTGTGTGAATGAACGTTTGTTACTCGTACCACGTTTCTCCGTAATCCCTATACCGATTTTGATGAAATTTGGAATGTAAATGGAATAACACAAGACTCCTTTTCATTCTTACTATTTTTCATCACATGCGAGTGAAACCGCGGGGCACAGCTAGTAATTTTATAAAGTAATATCATCCTAATAGCACACCTCAGCTGTGAAACCGTAGAAGGCGTGTGTGTGTGCCGTCGCGAACGTATCGTCTCCGTGTTAAAAAATATTTATAAATATAAAACAGCAGTTTTAAGCTTATCCAATTAGTTAAACGTGTAAATTTAGTTGCAATAATATAGTGATAGTGTTTTCTAAACTAAATTATTTCTGGATTTCCTATAAATTCATCAAAACTAAGTAGCAAAAATATTAGGTAAATAGTGTTTTAATATAAGTGACTGTGACTATAAACTGTACTGTGTGTAAATAAATTAAGAATAATTGAGGGAACAGTGATAAAGACTGAAAAATAAAACAAAATAGATTCAAAATCAAATTAAAATTTCTGAACTTTTTTCTAAACACCCTCAAAGTGCATAAACTAATCAACGGAGTGTGGCGTAAACAGTGCTAAATTGTGGCGAACTGAGTCACCGCTAACTGCCTTTGCGATCCAACAATTAGACCCAGTTACCAGTTCACTTTTTCGTCAATCTCAATAGCGAACGAGTGGCTCAGGGGTCTGAGTGACTGGCTGGCAAGCTGTTGGTACCGTGCTCGGTTCCCACCAAGACTAACATTTTTGCTCGTGAATACAAATTATAATACAGACGTCTCTCAAATGACATTACAAAAGTGACAATATCAACGTAAACAAATTCGAAACTGACAGTTGCATCAATCTGACATCAAAAGGGTTGCCAGCATCTTTTAAAATTCTACCATTAAAATTCTACCATTATAGTAGAAACTACCTTAGCGATCGAAATCTAAATTCAACATGAATACACGAGCAAAAGCAATGGCTGCCTCGGCAAAAATACAATCTCTTCCCAAACATGAAAATAGGGATTTAGAGCAAACTAACAAAGAATACGAGAAAATTATTAATGTCCTCAAATTAGATGTAAAGGAAAAAGATCGACTAATAGATCAATTAACAGAAGAGCATGAAAATAACTCTAATGAGTTTGAAAATATGTGTAAGCAGATAAGTACACTCAAGAAAAAACTATCAGACTATGAATCATTTAAAAATGACCAACTATCCGACGTTCATTCATTAGAAGACAAAATCCAAGAATTAGTTGGTATCAACAATGAATACGAATCCGAATTAATGAAAAGTATGAACCCATTGAAAAAAGAACTTGCTGATATGAAAGACCAATACAACACACTACAAAATAGATATAGTACCCTATTAGTACAATCTGCTGAAAACCTTATGAAATCGAGTAAAGTAAAAAATAAACACTGCAAAATTAAATTCCGTACACATGGTAAAAATAAGTCAATAAACAGACTAATGAAAGTAATATCAAAGCTTAATAAGAAAATAAAGTATTTAAAAGAAGAACTGTGCAAACTAGAACAAACGAAATTTTCTAACGAAGATTGTACTACTCTTGCCGAAAACCAAAATCTTATAACTAAACTAAATAGCGAACTGCTGTCTCAAGAAAACACGCTACTTATATACGAATTACAAAAAAGAAACGCGACAATTGAGTCCCAACAACAGTTAAATGAAAAATTATTAGAGACTCTAGAACTTTTCAGGACTGACTTACACAAAAAGGATAATTCTTTAAACACACTAAATTTTATTGAAGGGAAATTACATACCATTGGGAAAATTATTGACAACAGAATAGAAGAAGAAAATGACATGGTAGCAGTTACTGAAAATAACGTGGAAAAGGGGAAGAAAATTTCCGGAAATTTGGATGCAGATACAAAATCAGTGCAAACATTGAGGGAAGTAGCCAAGCTGGAAGGGAAATATATCCACATTTTTTCCGACAATTGTGGAGTCGGACTAGGCGCACGTCTTCAAAATGGCACATCGAAGAAAATTTACAATCATTGCACACCTGGTTATCATTTGACACATATTGTGAAATCATTATGTATGGCAGCTCAGTCGGCACCAGAAAATACCTATGTTTTAATAGTCGGTGAAAAAACCATTGTTAAGCGCAAGGATTTTTTGCAATGTCTAAGCTCATTAGATGCCTTAAGCAAGACATCGAGACTAATTATTTGCTCTTTGCCATACCACCGGAAATATTCTGATAACTACAATCAATTCCTATACAAATTGAATTGTGATCTGTATAATTTTTCTTCGCTCCGGGAAAATATACATTTAATTGACATAAATAATAATCTTGACATGAATGTTTACAAAAATCAAAGTTTGACAAATTCACTTTCTCGAAGATTGTGTAATTTATTGTTATGGAATATTGACTCGCCCAATAATGGGAATAGGACTAAGACTATTACAGAAATAGTATGTAGCCCAAATATGGATCATGATGTCAACAAAGGTCCACCTGCGCAAAGCGAAATGATGGAACAATGCATACCGTTACGTCCAACCAATTTTTTAGACCACAATCAAGTGATCATACTATCTCCATAGCTCACCAAAACATTCAAGGAGGCATGAAAGACAAGGAACTGGAAATTGGCCTATTTCTGGAAAAGTACGATATTGATGTATTGTGTATTACCGAGACATTTCTAAAAGAACATCAGGTGTTAATGAACTTCGAGAATTTCCAGATAGTTAGTAGTTTCTGCAGAAAGCTTGCAACTCATGGCGGCTCTTTGATAGTAGTAAAAAAATCTCTAAAAGTCAAACAAAGAAAGGACATTGAACGTCTGTCGTCCGAACGTCATGCTGAAATATCCTGCGTAGAATTAGATAAATACATAATAGTAAGCTTATATAGACCACCTTCTAGTAATTATAATATTTTTGAGTCTGTAACCGATGAAGTATTAAGTAAAGTTTGCAACAAAACAAAACAAGTTATAGTACTTGGTGACTTTAACATAAATCTGCTGAAGGATTCAAATAGTAGAGTTAATTTACTTGCCCTGTTTCAAAGTTACAATTTATTTCCTCAATTTAACGAGCCCACGCGTATTACTAATACAACTGCAACTTGTATTGACAATGTTTTCTGTGAACACAAGGTATTATACAAATCTATCTTCAAATGCCTCACTTCGGATCATACTGGTCAATTTATTACTGTCCCGCTAAATAGACGTAACCCTAAAATACAAATTCGTAAAAGGCATATTACCACAGAAAAAATTAATCAGTTTCAAAATAATATAGAACATGACTTTTTATCTGAATTACAAATTAGCAATAATCCAAATGAATCTTACAATAATTTATTCCAAATTCTAATACGAAACTTTAATTCCACATTCCCCATTATTTGCAAAAAACTTGACGTAAAATTAGTCTTCAATCAATGGGCAACTCCAGGTATAAGAATTAGTCGAGATAAAATGTATGAACTTTACAATCAAAAGTCAGGGAGTAATGATAACCGTTTGATAAATTATGTTCGCAAATACAGTAAAACTTTTAAAAAGATATGCAAATATGCAAAAACCTTGTATATACTTAACAAAATAAAGCAGTCAAAAAATACCTCTAAAACTGTTTGGTCTATCATAAAAACGGAAACTGCTAAAACCAAAAGTCGAGAATCGGAATACAAGCTTAAGAAAAATAATGAAATAATTAGTGATAAAAAAGATATTGCAAATCAATTTTTAGGCTTTTTTGGGGATATACCTTATAAAACCACTGAATCACTGGCAACCAATTGTACGGAAGCTGCTCATTTATTAGTTGAAAATGTTGCTGCCAGCCCAAACCAATTTAAATTCCACGAAGTCTCAAGTGACACGATTATCAAAACATTTAAATCGATCAAAGCAAAGAAATCGGAAGATCTCTGGGGATTATCAGTCTGTTTCGTTGCTGAAATAATATATAACTTAGCTCCTTATTTAGCCCATATATTTAACTGCAGTGTCGACAGTAATGAGTTCCCCGATCTTATGAAGTGTAGCAAGATTATACCTTTGTTCAAAAGTGGTAGTAAGAAAGACCCTAGTAATTTCAGACCAATATCTATCTTACCATGTCTTAGCAAAATATTTGAAAAAATAATGTTAAATCAGTTAGCTTCATTCTTCTGTATTAATAATTTATTATTTAATAAGCAATTTGGTTTTTCTAAGGGCTGTTCAACTGTGGACGCAGCCTCGAATCTCGTAGAGAGCATCTACGAGGCTTGGGAGTCTCAGCATGATTCTTTAGGTATCTTTTGCGATTTGTCGAAAGCGTTTGATTGTGTGAACCATGAAATTCTATTATGTAAACTTTCACACTATGGTGTGACAGGTGATGCGTTAATGTTGATGAAATCATATCTGTGTGGTAGAACCCAAAATGTTGACATAAATGGGGTTCGATCGGAGTCGGCTAACGTTTCAATCGGGGTCCCTCAGGGTTCAATTCTTGGCCCATTCCTCTTTCTAGTCTATATCAATGACCTGCCTTTCTTAGCGCGTAAGCATTGTGAAATTATTTTGTTTGCCGACGATACATCTCTGTTATTTAGAATCAATAGGAAAAACTATGATATATCCAAAATCAATTTGTCGCTTAGTTTAATTAATAGGTGGTTTAGCGTCAATAACTTAATGCTAAATGCCAAGAAAACGAAAGCTATTAAATTCACATTGACTAATAATCCTTCCTTGCCTAGTATAGTTATTGACGACGATCAACTTACTTTGTCGAAGGATGCTAAGTTTCTTGGCCTTATCGTTGACAGCAAACTTCAATGGGGAGCACATATCAAGGAACTGTCTAGCAAATTGAGTTCCGCAGCATTTGCAGTGCGGAAAATAAGAGAACTATCAGACATTAAAACTGCAAGAATTGTTTATTTCAGTTACTTCCACTCTGTTATGTCGTATGGATTATTGCTTTGGGGTAATGCAGCAGACGTAAATAGCATCTTTATTTTACAAAAACGCGCTGTTAGGGCTATTTATAGGCTAGGTTATAGAGAATCTCTTAGACAAGTTTTTGCGCAGGTGAAAATTTTAACGTTACCATGTTTGTATATTTTCTTGAACATTATGTATGTGCGTAAAAATATTCATAAATATCACAAACGAAGTCAATATACTAGCATAACAAGGAACAAGTTTAAACTTGTTCTACCTAAAATTAGATTAGCCAAAACTGGCAACTCTTTTGTAATGAACGGCGTACTATTTTATAACTTGTTGCCTGTTACTCTAGTAAATAAGAAAGACACAGATTTTCAAAGAATTTTAAAAGACTTTTTAATTGAAAAGGCTTACTACAAAATTGAAGACTTCATCTGTGATAAAGTCTCTTTACGTAAATTGTATTTAGACTGTAATAATAATACTTGACTAATTATACCTACTATTGTAGTTATTTTATACATTGATATTTTGACATTGCAATTATTTTATATAATTTTTGACATTCTAATAATATTATTTTCTTTGACATTTAATTTATTGTGTATTAATTTATTCGTAAAAATTGTATTTGACATTCATAAGTGTACATTGATGTACCCATATTTGAATAAATTATTTTGAATTTGAATTTGAAGCGAACTAGCTCTAATATGAACTTAATATCGAGGAAATAGAGCTTTGCTTTCTATTCAATTACAAGTAACAAAAGCTAAGGCCTTCATAAGGGATTCGCTGCTACGCCATCGGTGCTACGGTTTCGTTGCTACGATCGTGCTGCTACGGTTTTGCTGTATACAGGATGTGGCGTAAAGAGTGGATAATCCTTTTAAAGGTGACATCACGACTGTTCGGAAAATGACAATTTGTATTCAGTAAAAGTGTCATGATTTTCGAGTTATTGGACATATTGAAGTCTAATTCCTCAGAACAGATTCCTCAAAATTTCAAAAATTTCCAATTTAAACTCGAAAATCTTGACACTTTTACTGAATGCAAACCGTAATTTTCCGAACAGTCGTGATGTCCCCCAGCCCTAGGTAAAGGATTATCCACTCTTTACGCCACACCCTGTATAATATGCACTGCTACGGTTTCGTTGCTACGATCGTGCTGCTACGGTTCCGCTGTACATCAGTCAAAAAAGTATTAATCGGGAATGGATGATTTGTTTTGGGTTCCAAATTCAAATTTTTGTTTTTATTGTTGTTGTTAGATTGGCACAACTGTTATCCATTTTGGCGCGGAGTTTGAGTTGCGTCTGTTATTTAGATTAAATATGGTGCTGTTTTTAGTTAGGTCATGTCTAGTGTGTATTACGAATTTCATCATGGACAAAAACATCGAACAAAGAGTTTGTCTTAAATTTTGCATCGCCAATGGAATTTCGTGTTCGGAGTCACTAAAAATGTTACAGAAGGCTTACGGCGAATCGACTTTATCAAAAACACGTGCTTATGAGTGGTACAAAGCGTTCAAAAGCGGTCGAGATGTGATGGAAGATTTGCCTCGCTCTGGTAGGCCATCAACGTCTGCAACTGAAGTTAACATCGCAAAAGTGAAGGAAATAGTGACTGAAAATCCTCACTCAACTTTGAGAGAGATAGCCGCTGAACTTTCTGTATCTCACGAGTCGATCCGTACCATTTTAAGTAATCATTTGGGTATGAAACATGTTACCGCTCGGCTAGTCCCAAAAGACCTGAATTTTCTCCAAAAACTCAATCGCATGAGAGTCGCTGAGGACATGCTAGAACAGGTCAATTCCGACCCAACATTTATGAAACGCATTGTTACTGGTGACGAGACGTGGGTTTACGAGTTTGACATGCAAACTAGTTTAGTAGGCACCCGTTTTCAATCGGTAGGAGACATAAAGGAGAATTCGAGGCGAGAACTCAACTCAATTCCGGAAACAGCGTTTAAAAAATGTTTTGATGATTGGATTATTCGTTGGCGTAAGTGTATCGTTTCTGAAGGAGCATACTTTGAAGGTGATAAAATAAATTTGGATGAATAACAAACATTTTGTGTATTATTGATATTTTCCCGGTACTTTCTTGACAGAGTAGTATATACGAGTAGGTACAATATGCGCTGCTACGATTTCGGTGCTGCGATTTCGCGGTGTGTGCTACACGCTTGATTTATTGAGAAAAGCTTGTGAATTTTTAACCAAAACTCTGATATTCGAATAGTGTCAATATTTCAGCGTCGGACAGGATTAACCCAGTTTCAGAGGAGATAAAGGCTGCTTTGTTTTCAGCATTTTCATGTGAAAACGTGAACGGCTGGAAAGGTTGCTCTGAGCTGAAAATAGCGAAAATAGAAAAGGTTTCGTTTCGTCTTTGGGAAACGTTAGATTTGCTTGTGATAGGATTATGATACGTCCCCCCCGAATGGGTTCCCGCCTTTCCGTGGCGGGGGGGATAAGTAGCCGGGCCGCCTTGCCCGGTGAAACGAAGAGGAACCCGAGGTGGGGCCTTACGCGTGTCCCTCTGGCAGCAGAGGGCTGATTAGCAGAGGGCACAGCGGATGAGCCGGGGTCTGAGCGATGGCTCGGACCACCAGGGGGGTTTTCCTTGTGCTCCTCGCCGCGTGTGGGTCGCGGTCGGGAGTGCAAGGAAAGGAGGAGGGTCTGAGTGTGGTGGACGCCGGGGGATGCGGCGCTCCACACTTGGACGGTGGCATTGCTGCCACCGGTGACGAGTGTGGTGGACGCTGGAGGAAACGGCGCTCCACGCTCGGGCGGTGACAGCGGTGCCACCAGGAGGGTTTTCCTTGTGCTCCTCGCCGCGTGTGGGTCGCGGTCGGGAGTGCAAGGGAAAGAGGAGGGTTCCTTTTGCACCTCGCCGCGTGAGGTTTGCGGCCGGGTGTGAAAGGAACGTCGGCTTAAGGCGGGGTGGGTGGTGCTAACCACACTGGCCACCACGTGCGAGCGAGCGGGGCTGGGGAGCGAGAGGGCGGTTCGCCCGTCTCCTTGCTCCTCGGCAGTGGGGTTGCCGGGAGAGTCGGGGGACTCTCCCGGCCTGCACGACTCCACACTGTCTGGGGGGTGATCCTGGGGAACAGGGTCACCCCGCCATGGGTGCAGGGGGCCCTAATCGGGCCCGTCGCCGGGGCAAGGTGGCGATTGCTAACGCGACCCCACCTTGCCCCATCTCAGGCGGATGCCGAACACCCCAGTGGTTTTAGTGGGTATGCCGCCGCAGGGCGGAGACTCCCACATAACCACCCTGCCTCCCCCGGGGCGGGCGTGGTATCCATAAAGGATTTCCACTGGATAAACAAAAAAAAAAAAAAAAGGATTATGATACGTTGTGAGAATAAAAGGAGGGGTGAATATGTATAGCTACATATAGAAATTCAACAAAAAGTGGATGACTTTTATCTATGGACGAAACAATTTGAAATTACTACTAAGGGCGTTGTATTGAGATGTACTTGTGTGGCTCTATAAATGACTAACCACATGCAACCGTTTACGCGCGCGGGTCGTTCACAATTATGTTCATGACAATGCCGTAAGCTTGAGCACTTTGGACTTTAGCTATTTGGATGAAACTATTTCAAAATCGAGTCAAATATAATTCACCATCATCTTTGCCTTATGATCAAGAGCTACCAGATTCGATTCCCGGCTGAACATAGCATCTCCTATACTGGAAATTCTAGCCGGAAGCTGAGTGTGGTAGGTTATTTATTTTGAAAACCCAAATCACTTAGAAGACACAAACTTTTATATTAGTATGTTGAAAATTGTTTCACGCCGTGAACAATAACCCTAGACGTGGAACAAAGAAGCAATAACTTGCGCCCTGAGACCGTAATGGCCACTTCACACACGCTGGAGACCGGGTGACACAGCGCTTGCAGTAAGATAACCTCAGTGCCCAGATTTATTCATGCATTTCCCAGCCCGACCCCGATTTGTCTCAACTGGGGATATCGTGGGGACAAATTAAGCTTGCATTGAGACAACTACAGTAATAGTTTACCGAGATATATTTATATCTTTCCCCATTCTGACCCCGGTTTATCCCCAAATGGGGATGTTGTGGGGGGGACAAGCCGTGATAAACTTTTGCTTTATCATGTACAGGAAGTCAAATAAATGAATAAGTTTTCGCAATAGATGTCTATTCAATTTGAATATTTTGATTGAAATTCTTTCATGTTGTGAACACTACTCTAGACTTGGAACAGAGAAGCAATAACTTGCGCCCTGAGACCGTAATGGCCACTTCACACACGCTGGAGACTGAGTGTCACAGCATTTGCAGTAAGACAACCACAGCGACTCAGGTTTTATTCATATTTTTCCCTTCCTGACCCCGATTTATCTCAACTAAGGATGTCTAGGGGACAAGCTGTGCTTGCACTAGGACTACTAGAGTACACTCAGATTCATTCATGTCTTTCCTCGCCCTGACCCCAATTTATCCCCAAAATGGAGATGCCATGGGGACGAGCTGGAATAAAACCTTATCTGTAGCATGAACAGAATTAAAAAATGAGTTTAAAATTCTATATTTTTATTACAACTTTCTGCAGTTACTTTTTCAAGTTTATATTGATAACTTAGCACTACCAATAAAATTTATAACAAAAACCACTCCCTACCAATATTTTTTTAAGGAAAACTCCCTACTGCATCAATATTATTCTTTGGCAATCTTAAGAGCGCCACAGGGCTGGTAGACGCGAACCAGACGAGCGTCGAGAGCTGACATGAAAGGAGTTCCAAAGTCTTTGAAAAATATTTTTATTTCTTCGAAAAACAGCTATATTTCTTGTTCTGAATAATTTTCTTGTGTTCTTGCTTTGAGCTCTAAGTGGAAGTTCAATTATAAAATAATGTACGTATGTTTAGTACTAGCTGTGCTTTAGGGTTTTACCCGTTATCTTACTCAGAACCCTTAATTTTTCTGGGATAAAAAGTAGCTTATGTTCATTTTATAGTTTTATGCTACAACAAGTACCAACATAAAAAAATATGCAAAAAAAAATTCGTTACGCCATTTGAGATATATTTGGACACTTTGTATAAATCTTTTGAAAAAGCTCTGCATGATTTAATAGGATTTACAGTAAGTAATTGTAGGAAAAATCTCTTTAATTTAAACTTTGTTGAAACTAAGTTAAAAATAAATTACAGCCTAATTGGGCGCCCTTTGAAAGTTGCTTCCTGTATAGAGAAGCTGTTCGTGCACGGAGGCAACGTGTTGGACACTTGCACTTGAGTGCTTTCGTGTCTCTTAGTAGATGTGGCATTATAAATACAAATAATTTATTATTTGAAAAAAAAATACGGAAAAAATTGTGCTCTCACTACCAAACTGGGTAATTACCTGTATCTTGGAAATTGAGGCTTCCCAGAGATGAGAGCATTCGTTGTACTCGTAGAACTAGTCAAATCAATTACAGAGTCGTTATTTTCTTATTTTTAAAGTAATACTTATTACTTTTAGATTGCTCTTATAGACATTTCATCAAAATCGTTGCTATTTTAATCATCATTAATCGTAGTTTGATTGTAGATATACTAAATTATAATTGTCGAAGTTGGGATGTTTGTTGCTCAATAACGCAAAAACGGTTAAAGTTAAATAAAAGCTTTTACAATAAAGGTAAGTGTACGACAAGAATCGAACTTTGGACGCCATGTCCCCTCGTGTACGGACGCCGGCCTAATAATTTCGTTTGCCTCGCATTTGATGACTTAGTAAGATTCGCCAAAGTTAAAATAAAATTACTCGAGTTTTGAACGTGACCTCGTAAATACGCGTTTTGAAAGCAATATGAAGCGAGCCCTTTCGAGATCGCAAAATATACAGGGTTATAAGCTAAACTGCCATAAAGTATCATAATAAATAAATAAGTAATAAATAAATAAACGTTTCACACTCATAGCTCCCACTAGGATACACAGTGTCGGATGCCATGAAACACAAAGACAAGGACAACTAACACCCTGACCCAGAGCAGATATTTAAATTCATCATTCAAACATCTGCCCAGCCGGGAATCGAAACCGGGACCTCTGACTTATAAGGCGGACATGCTGCCGTTGAGCCAAAAAGGTGCACAATATCATAACGTATCTAAGTATCTGTACATTCCGTCTCATACACAACACTTTAAAAAATACATTCTGACCACAATGCTTCCTGCAGTGAGCATTGTCATCGATTATAGATCAATGGTGTGTAAAATCTTAAGATGTTAAACAACTGTGTTTTGCTGAATAACGTCTCCGACCTCTGCCGGAGGAGTAGGTAATATTATAGTTGCACATACAAAAAAAAACCGAGCCAAAAAGGACTCATGGTAATCATCTTTTACAATGGGACCAACCATGACATTGTGAAAAAAAAAATCTGTTCCATACAAAAATGTCAAAAGCACGCGATAAAATGTATGGAACAGCTGATTTATTTTTACGCGTGTTTCGGGTTGGTCCTATAGTAAAAGTTGTTCATAATGATGAGTACTATGAACCTTTTTCGGCTTAGCATATCTTTTCTTTATAACCCTGTATTTATTCATAAAAATATACAAATAGTACTTTTATTGGATTTATGAAACTTTTAGTTGTACGAAATTTCGAATTACTTTTAGTTTGACTAACTTCGAATGGGTAGGCACTAGGTTATAGAATATTAGAAAATATATTAGAATATAGAAATAAAATATAATATATAAATATTATAGAATATTAGATATTATTAGAATATTAGTAATAAGTATTAGAACCCTAGATTTATTTATGCTTGGTACATGAAGATACATTTTGATATACAATAACGGCCTTAATTTTAAACGTTGCTCAGCAATTGCTTACATTGACAAGTGTTTAAAACGAATAGTTAATTTTAAAATATTTTTAAAACAACCTTTAGTTATATTGTCATCGGAGTTTCGCACGTACACCAAATTTCAGCCCAATCGGACATCAGGAAGTGGTTCAAAATTCTAATTTAATATTGACATCTACATAAAATATCTCAATATATTATTATTTTAATGTTATCAATTTGTTCTCAATAATTTACAGTTAGACATTTATTTATTTTATATTTCAATTGCTATTTTGTAGTAATATTATTTTTTATTTTATTTTGGTCATTCGACCTCCAGGTCGCCCCCAACGCGACGGCGGCGCGGCGGCGGGACGAACTGAGGAATTTAAAAAAGACTGGACAGTACTGGCTAAATACCGGTAGAAATGGAAAAAAATGGGAGAGACCTTTGCCCAGCAGTGGGGAGGGACATTGTAGGTTTTTTTGGACATTTATCTGTACCTTATTATTAATTTCGATTTTCAATAATGTATTTCTTTGACCTATCATACGCCTTGGCACTAGTTAATGAGATAAGTAGTTCTAAATAAATAAAGCAAAGACTGAGTTCAATTAAAAATAGTTTAGTCTCCAACTGGCGCCCTAATGAAACGTCTAATTAGAGAAAATATCTTGTTTCTGAGAAATGTTTAATCAAATTTAAGTTTAATTAAATTGTAGTGGCGCGTAACTTGACTAGGGCACAGAATAATACATAGTATATGCTTTCTAGGCCTGTAAGGGACAGAACGTGCCGCTATCTCGCTCGCTCATTTCGACTGCCCCTGCGAACACATCACTATCGAAACTGGAAATGGCATTTTTGCATGAGACCAATTTTAAGTCAAAATTTGACCTAAATTAATAATTTAAAATGTGTATTATCAATTTAATTCGATTAAAAAATGTCAATTTATTTGTTTAGAATTATTAGTTTTCCTAAAAGTATTATAGTAAATGTTCCTCTCCAAAAGTATATAAAATACCTCTCCAATCAAAAAATCCCGACGACAAAAAAAATATAAAACCGTAGAACCTGTACTACCTCTATATTGAGTTTCATTGAGATTCATTGAAAAATACGGGTGACCAACATACAAACATCTGGAGAGATGAAAGAAAAATTTTCCAGTTACAGAGACGCTTCGCTCGCTCGGTCAATAAAATGGCTAGGTACTGATGCACCCTGTATACTCCACTTGTGACAGTTGACACCATGGCCCCATAAAAGTCACCAAGAGGACGGTTTCATGCCAAATGAATTAAGGTCGCGTATAAAAATACCAACTTTACCATGCAGTTGCAAGAGGGAGCCATCGTAGGATTTTCTGAACAGAAATTTAAAAGTCTTCTAAAGAAAATGTTAGTTCACTCATTTTACCAGCTGCATTATTAAGTTGGTAGCTCCGTGAGACAAGCCTTGCCAAGAGGGAACGAAGCAATGCGATAAATTAAGAGTGCTTATTCAATTACGACGTTTTTTTTTATTTTAATGTTGTGATTTTCTCATGAAAATTTTCAGGATGTTCGCACTCTCTTGCTTTCAAATATCCTTTAGAGTTCGTCAGCAAAAAAAGGAATAAAATGGTTTTGTTTCTGAGTTTATATACCTACTATTAATACGTTTAAAAATCTGTCACAACAAAAACAATTGTAAATGGTAATTGTAAAAGTCAGTGCGAAAGACAATCAAAAATGAGGGTGCGACAACGGAACCCTAAAAACCTGTGTGCCAAAATTTCTAAACAATATTGACCACGCTTTTTTACGATATTAAATCTGGAGAATCTTTATCAAGAATGAATTCGTTTCACTCCATCGTAGACTACATCATTGCTTACCATCAGGCGAGCGAGGTCGCGGTTAAAGACAAACCAATAATCAAAAAAAAGTTTATTTCACGAAAAAACCTTTTTACTTCCTTGGAAATCTTCTTTTTCTAATAATACTTAAACCACAATAATCATGCCCTTTGCCGTACCCATTCCATTCCGCAAGATGTGTCAAATACAAACCGATTTCAAATAAGAACCCAAACAGGTCACGATTCCTCCCAAAATTCTGCAGACCCCTGATAAAAGCATCTTCCCGCTTATAAAAATATTATCTAGGAAAGGCCGCGGATCCAAAATCGAATTCCCGGAACAAGGTTGTCCCATTACGGAAGGAAAAGAGCAAAGACGCCTTTGACTTTGACATGCTTAAAGACATGTTTAAAGTCATGCAAATGGTATTATCATAGATAAAGAATACGGACGTGACGGTTTTGGATAACTATTTTCTTGTGTGTGACCGCCTTAATATTATGTTAATAACTATTACCTTCTTAAAGGGAAAGGTACAAAGATAGAAAAACGAAGGAAAAACATTCATAGACCAGATAAAATAGAAGGCAGTTGTTATGTCGCTCAAAGAGGTAACATAATATTAGAGCCTCTCGCGGGCTGTATGTGGCCTACATCCCACGCCAGATACAGGGTTATTCATAAAGGGTGTGCTAAGCCAAAATGGACTCATTGTCCGACCCGAAATTCAACTCAAATGGAAAAATTTAAAAAATCAGCTGTTCCATATAAAAATGTCAATGACTCTCGACAAAATGTATGGGACAGATGATATTTTTTTTACGTTTTCCGGGTTAGTCGAAAAGAAAGAAAGAATGAATCAGCCTTTTTCGTTTCAGCAGACCCTTCACATAAAATCAAAAATCACAATGAAAATGAAAAAATTGAAATCATTATTTTTTTCTTATTTTATTTTATTTACTGGCAACCCTGACCAAAACCAACGACTTCTTACCAATATCCGAGGACCTAAATAATCTTGCACATCGTGGGAATCTGTAAAATGGTTATTATAAGACTTTCCAGTCCACATCAGCTTCGTCTAGACATTCGGAATGCGAAATTTGGCAAAACGCCCGAACCTTAGATGATAGATAAAAAGATACGTCTCGAGACGCGTCTACTAGGCAAAGATTATAAAGAACAGAGAGTCAACAACACGATTTATAAACGTCAAAAAATTAAAGAAGAAACGTTTTAATGTCATTGTGATCATCATATTAGACGTAAACATCAACATTTTAGGTTATTGATATCTAACTAAAACCTTCAGAATTGGCTTGCTTAAAACTGTGCTATTGAGGACACTAAAGTAGTCATAGACGTTGAACGTTAGACGTAATTTTTGTATTGACTGACGTACAAGTAATTAGAGAGAAAGAGAGGTAGATAAGGAAAGAGGGAAAGAAAAAGTGGAGTAGTAGTGCAGTGGATTTTATTACTAGGTACCTATTTTAATTATTTAGTGTATATTAATAAATATAACTTTTTACACACTTTTCACACTTTTTTTATATCTGTTCTGGGTCTGGGTGTTAGTTGTCCTTGTCTTTGTGCGTGTTCCATGGCATCCCCGACACAGGATTTATTCCTAGTGGGGGGAGCTATGAGTGTGAAACGTTTATTTATTTATTTTAACCGTCTCTTAGAAGTTACCCTTCTGTAGCTACCTAATCATTGATAGAAGTGATCGTTTGTCACGGAAGCGCGGTAAGAAAGTTGTTTGCGTGATGTTTAATGACGTAACTGAAATGCTAACGTTATTAGTTGGTACGTGTAATCATGCTCTTAACATTTTTGGGTTGTCAGTGTGAACAAAGCATTATCTATATTATTGCTATAAAAAAAAATCCTGAAAAAAATATCTGCAGAATAGCACGTGAAACCGTGGGTGCCGCTAGTAGTTATAAATAAGAAAGTTTGTGTGTGTGAAATTTATTACCACGTATTGATTTTGATAAAATTTGGAATAGAATTAGCTTATACCCTCGATTCATACAGGCTACTTTTCGTCATTCGTAAATGCAGGCCGAGCTAGTTCAGATATAAACGTTTATTTGTTTTGTTCTAAATTAGACTTAGCTATAAAACCAAAATAACCTAAAGAACTTAAATAGAACCTAAAGTGAACTATCTAAAACTATTAATAAAGAACCATACGACCGAATCGTTCTCTGCCAATATAAGAAGCTTAGTCTAAAATGCTCTGTCAAACGGCCAAACTTAACGAAGCGTATTTAAATTTATTTAGAAACATTACTTAATTTGTAGTTTACAACGCAGCAAGAAATAGCTTTTCAACTTTTTGAGTTGTGTCCAAAACAACGCAAACTTAGTTTTTGAACGTATCTTTGTATTTAACCATCCAAAGTTTCACTACATCTTGGATTCACTGAGTGAATGAATATGAGTCGTTGTAAGAACTATTTATTTTTAGTCTTATTTATATTTATATACTCATTTTCGGTAGCAAAGCCATTTTAGAGCTAAGTTAGAGACGTGCCGCTCTTTTTTTAACTCCATCTTTTCAATTATTTAGAATTATGTCTAAAGCAAACTTAATTTAGTTTTAGAACGCAACTTTGTATTTAACTATCCAAAGTTTGACTACATCTTGAATTCACTAAGTGAATGAATGTGAATGAATGTACGTTATGAAAACTATTACTTTTTAGTTCTATTTATGTAAAGCTCATTTTCGGCAGAAAAGTGTTTTTAGAGCTATGAAATAACAATAAGAAACGTCTAGAAACGTCGCAATGTTTTTAACTCCCAAACGACAAAGATATTAATATAACAAAAGCTTCTCAATGACGACAAATAAATTATCGTCTAAAAGTCAGTTTAAAATTAACTCAGAGTTTATGTCCTTGTCTAATTAACTGCAATGACAAAGACGGCTTTATTATTTTTAGATCTATCTGTCTTCAATGAAAAACCATATCTAAAGATAGAGTCTACCTTATATTAGAGTAAAAAAGCACCTCTTACAAATTTATATTGCTTTTCTAGATTTTGTTAAAGTGTGTGTTTTGATTAGGTTTTTGTTTTTGTTGTTTTTAACCAAACTTCACGTTATGATCATCATAAAATGACGCAAAGTTCAATTATCATTAAATTAAATATTTATTCATAGCATTGCTATTGCTAAAAGTCGAGGAAAAAGATAAAAAATAATAGATTCAAAATAATGAATAAAAGCAAATAAAATATTATACTTAGTGGTTACTAGGTATAATATACAATTAAACATAGTAGGCTTCACAAAGCGTGTTTAAAGGTAGTCACAGCTTAAAACGCTGACAATTTTTCGCTGACGAGAAATGTCACGTGTGGAACAACACATAGACTTTATGTACAGACTACTTTTAAGCAGTCTTTATAAGTAAAGCCCAGTTTGTGCTATTTTATCCCTAAAAGAAGGTTGACACGATGGGTAAGGTTTTTCAGTTGTTCAAAACTGGCTAATTTGTTTTAATTTTCTTCTTCTTATGCCAGAAATGAATAAATGTTTTTGGTCATTGTGTTTTGTCTATTAAATACTCTTTCCTCCAAACCACGTCGACTGAACTCCTGGACAAAATCATCCATTAATTTAGGTAAGTATTTGCATAGTTCTGAGGAAAAGTTTTAATTCAAAATGTTGGCTGCGACGTGAAATTGCCCGCGGCTACTGTAATCACAAGGCTTATCAATTCATAATGGAGATATAAAGTGGAAATAAATAGGACAAAATCCTACTGATATTATTAATACTAGCAGCGCAGCGCCCCGCGGTTTCACCCGCGGTCAAAAGGTTAACATAAGTTTTCCGGGATAAAAGTAGCCTATGTTAATCCAGACCATGAACAACTTTCGTTTTGAATTTCATGTAAATCCGTCGAGCCGTTTCAGCGTTTAGTGGTAACGAACATACAAACTTTGTAAGATCAATCAGCATATTATTGCAGATACGAACGTCAGTAACAATTAAAACACTCGGGAGTTGTACAAGCTGGTATATTCAGTTTAAACCGTCATGATTTACAATCCATCATCATCTCACCATCAGGTGTCTCAGTTCCCTCTTATCCGTCTGTACTGTTCTGTTCTTAAAACCATCTGTCAAAACCCGCGCTCTGCCAAGTGCCCAGAGTGTTGCCAGTCAAGAAAGGGGAAATGTCCAAAGTTATTTCAAATATCTATACTAATATTATAAAGAGGAAAGATTTGTATATTTGTGTGGAATAAACTCAAAAACTACTGGACCGATTTCAAAAATTCTTTCACCATTTGAATGCTACATTATCCCCAAGTAACAGCTATATTTTTTTTATTTTTTTTTATCCACAGCGAAGCGTGGCAGGGAACAGCTAGTGTAAAATATGTTGAGAACCTTACAACTTTCACTTATATAATATTTGTAAAAAGTAAGATAAGAAATGAATGTTTGGATGTTTGTTATACTCAGTCACGCAGAAACGGCTGAATAGTTTTTGAAATTTATTGTGCAGATAGCTTATACTATTAACATTGTATGACAAACAAATGAACGAAAACCTTGCAGTGGAAGTTAGAAGAAAACAGAAGACCGGGAATCATAGTACTCATCATTATGAACAACTTTTACTACGGGACCAACCCGGAATTCATGAAATAAATCAGCTGTTCCATACATTTTTTCGAGTGTCAGTGACATTTTTCTATGGAACAGCTGATTTTTTTTCGCGAAGTTCAGGTTTGTCCCATAGTTAAAATTGTTCATAATGATGAGGACTATAAGCCCTTTTTGGCTAAGCATATCCTTTTCTTATAACCCTATAGAAAAGCTTTGCGAGCGGTATTTTCTTACATTTAGCTTTCATTTTGTTCGTTATTTTAAGTTATATTAAGTCTTCAATCCTTAAAACAACCTCAACTTTATAAAACTAAAATAGTTTCGTAACTAAACTTCAAAGAGGTTGTTAATTTTGTGGTCTCAAACTTTGTGAAATTCGCTGAAAAGTGTTTTAAGTTTTAGCGAATTTTTGTTTATTAAAACTTCTTTAATAAGTCATATTTTTAGTCCTGAATCATTCTTGATAAAGTGTTTTTTGCTCTTGAAATGTTAAGGACAAAGGCAAACGTTTAGGTCAATTCTGTTGGAACAATCTATCTAGCTTAAAAATGGCTGCCATACTGTGTGCCTAGCTATAACACTTTTTTTTTTTTTTTTTTTTTTATGTAATTGAGTGACGAGACGAGCAAATCGCTCGCCTGATGTTAAACGTCACGTTTGCCCATAACAGGTCTGCGCCACCCAGAATTTTGAACTTGCAGAATTCAAGACCCTGCGCGGCACAGCACTGCGCTCGTCACCCAGAGATATATAAGTTGTTTAATCTCGTAATTAAAAAAAAAAAAAAAAACCTGCCCTGTAATTTCACTGGAAACAATGTCCTACCAACCGAAACACAGTAATGTTTGCACATTACTGCTTGGCGGTGGAATATCTGGCAAAGGTGTGGTACTTCCCCAGGCGGGCTCTGCAAAAGAGCCCTACCACTACAACATACACTTTTCTATCGAATTCGTATATGAGAACTAGCCAAGTCAAACCTTGGGCTACAATATATTATCCTAAGTTATAAGAAAAATGATATTTTATGTTGTCATAAATAAATTTCAGGACTGACCATCAAACTTGGCACTCATTTAGATCTCCATTCTTTTTGCGGCGAAGCATAATTTTTGTATTGAACTTGGCTCTCCTTTTTTACATTTATATTTTTGGTGGGATCGAATACTCGCTACGCATTTTTAACACGCTTTTATTAGCTTCACCTGTATGTTTGTATGTTTGTATGTTTGTATGTTTGTATGTTTGTATGTAACCGACTCCTTTGAGCGCGTTTTTGACCCACTTTAAACGGTCAGATTTCTTTCAAACTTTGTAGATATATCGAGGACCGATGACAATACACTAAACAAATCGTGTTTTTTAGTTTTTTTAACTATTAATTTTTTTAACACGCTTTTTCTATAAAGTTTCTTTAACTTTTAATACCGTTTAACTTACAAATGGTAATTTCGTCACTCGTGTCAGAGAACAGAGTGGCGCAGTGGAAGCGTGCTGGGCTCATAACCCAGAGGTCCCTGGATCGAAATCACGCGCTAGAAATCTTTTTGCTCAATATTTTTTGTTACGCATCAATTTTATTTTATGAGGTCTGAGGATCGAAACCACGCGGCTACAAATCTTTTTGCTCAATATTTTTTGTTACGCATCAATTTTATTTTTAATTTGCTTGAGCAGACGGCCAAAATCGGATAACACCAACACATTTGTACATATTAATAATGGTTAATAGTTAGCAAATCGAACTAAAAAGCGAAAAATAAATAATAGTTAAAAAAAAACTAAAAAAACACGCTTTTTATAAAAAACCGAACTAAAAAAATAGAAAATAAAATTTTATAAATTTAAATTAAGAATAGGGTTGAAAATTTCAATAAATATAAATTAATAATAGTGTAAATAAATAAATATATGTATTTTATTTTTTAAAAAGCGTGGGGTGCTTTCTAAGATATTATCAAAATGCTAATCACTCTACTCATGTCTGTCAATACAAAATGTATCTACAAAATATATAATATCTATTGACCCATGCACCCCACGCTTTTTAAAAATAAAATACATATATTTATTTATTTACACTATTATTAATTTATATTTATTGAAATTTTCAACCCTATTCTTAATTTAAATTTATAAAATTTTATTTTCTATTTTTTTAGTTCGGTTTTTTATAAAAAGCGTGTTTTTTTAGTTTTTTTTTAACTATTATTTTTATGTCAAAGTTGTGCTAGTTACACAGATCGCGCTTAACTTGTTTGTGGCTGATTTCGCGTAACGAGTACAGTGGCGAGACAGTAAATGGGCACACTCGGCCGAGCAAACAAATCATCAACTGTTTATACAAACCGAGTACTCGGCCGAGAGCAATTTGCCACTGTACTCGTTACGTGTAATCAATCCATTAGTTAGTTCAGATCTATAAAAAAACTGTGATAAATTCTAACAGATCTGTCAAAACCCTCCAATATTAGCTAAATAAAATTTACAAACTCCTAAAAGAGTGCGTGAAACTCGCAAATTTCTCGCACCATTTGCTCTGGACAGCCAGAATAAGTCCAGGCATACATCAGATTAGCCAAACGACACTTTATCCTGCTCCTACGCTCCACGGCGCTTATTTCACAAGATGAGATACGAACCCCTAAAGTAATGAGTTTCCTTCCTCCCAAAATTATTTTCATAAAATTACGAAATACGAAATATAAAAAGCACGAGACGAGTACTCGTAAAGGCGGGTTTAGATGGTAGACGGCATTAGGCTTCGCGGCACGAACTCGGTTTATCTGTGCGAAGAGAGATTTACAGACGCCAATCGTGATTTAGGGCAGTGTGCGCCGGCCTTAACATCTTGAAACATAGAGCAAATACAATAAGATACACAAGTTCACATTTATAAGTTTGAGAAAAAATGTTCCGATAACACACTATTTTATTTAAAGAATTGAGTGGTGACTGAGCAGTAAGCAGAGGAGCAGACTGTTTACAGGAGGTAAGTGCCAGTTTTTTTTTGCAGGTTAATTGTATATTTTGACCATTTTTTTTTTATAATTATCTCTGTACTAATATTAGCTGAGATTTTCAAAATAACAAAGTCCGTAAAATTTATTTTACAATATTATTCCGTTGTTTCAGTCGGCACAAGTTTCATCGTAGACAGCCAAAACTAGTTTAATTTTTCTAAATTGCGGACAGCGAAACAAAACATTGCGTATAAACGAACATGATGTTTTATCGCGACAACGCGACACGAATTTTTACGCTACAGTGTAGCCCCACGATTGCCAGATCTAATTTTTAAATGTTGTCCAGTTCAAACATATTTTTTCCCAAAAAGATACTATTTGGAAGAAAAAAACCCCAAACATTCCCTAAGTCAACTTTTTTCGAATTTTCCCAACGATGTCATTTCTTCATTTCCCCAGGAGCCAAATTTTTCGCCAAAATTGCGAGAAAACCCCTCAACCTGGCAACCTTGTGTAGCCCCAGCACACAGGCCGCTACAACTCATCCTACCACACTACCCGCACTGTGGTCAAGTCTAACAGTTTTACTACTGAGTTGTAACATCGAATTAGCCGGACAAAGTGAGACGTATAACGGAACGATCGCGAGAGCCGCATGTAACCGCATATAACTGGCTTTTTCCGGCCCTATTCTGGCAAATGTAATATCTGTGTCACTGTCGCTCTCATGATAAAAGAGAGAGAAGAGAGAAGGTTAAATGCATTTGCATATATTATGCATATTTACCCCATTTTCAGCGATCATTGTATATTTCGTCGAAAATCTAATAATCGCTACATTTACTACATTTTTCAATAGGCTACCCTGGATAGGTTAAAAATTAACTGTTAAACCATACGGTTTGTAAAGCGCACTCAGTCGCGCGTCTTTCGTGCTGATATAAAATTTAAAAAAATGAGTACATACAGCATTTTTTTCCTTATTTTTTTTATAAAATTTATCATTTAAGTTGCACCAATTTTTCATGCACATTTTGCCAATGGCATGCATATTATACCCATTTATTATGCATATTTCAAGCTTTTTATGTTGCATATAATCCGGTCCTTAGTCATGAGAGTGAGACCGACGGCGATAATCTCAAGCGCTCAAGAATACGGTCCCTGTACATTTCTCGGTATTTTATTCTGTTTAAAGGACCTTTGCGTTTCTGAAGGACTTCTGTATTTTTAAAGGCGTTTTTATTTTATGGATTAGGCTGTAAGAAAAATGGGAAAGTTACTTGAAAGAGCCAGGCTGAAAGCTTTCTCGTATTAATGAGTTTCATCGCATAATTCAGAAGTTGTTATAAGTCAAAGGTTATTTTTATGAATAGGTCTCCAAACTAATAAAAGTAAATACCTATAAATATATAGACGTACGTATATATATGTATTTGGCCCTTCTCTTGAAAACATCTCTTCTTAATTAAAACTTAATCAACCTGGTAGAACAATTTAAAGCAATTTAAAACGATTTGCCGCAGATATATGCTGCACTGGCACCTTTCTCTTCCAAACTGAGTCTTTTATAAGATGGCCACCTCGCTTCCATAGACACGGCGCTCCGCTACAGTGGCAGAGACAACCAACTCTTGACGTTGACAGTAACAATTGACAACAAACCAATAAATTACCCAGAGAATTAGGAATTAACTTTTATCCAGGTGCCGTCTATTACGGCACTTAGCTACTCGTATAATGCTGGCTAGTAAGAAATTAAAATTAAAAAACACCTATAACCTATATTTGCTTTATCTTGTTCTAGTTCCAAGCAAATGAAACAAGATGGCGCTTTTTTCTGCTCTTTATTTCTTTTAGTTTTTAAATTCAAACGTAACAAAAGACCATAAGGCACTTTTCACACGTACCGGTTGCCGGGTAGCCGGCGCCGGATACCCGGTGTCAAATGTACCCGCCTGCCGGATAAATAACGCCGGTACATGTGAAAGCTATGTACTATGCCCATACACTTCACCGCCGGGTAACCGGCGCCGGCTACCCGGCAACCGGTACGTGTGAAAAGGCACTTACTCTACTATCTTCTATCAAGACGTCCTAGCCAAAATTAAATTTCATTATTAAATATAGGGTTGTCAGTCAAAAACACAAAATACACCTAAAACTTTTCTATAAAAATAGTCTTCCTATTTTCGTGTAAATAAAATACCATAAGCTGGTTTTGAATGTTTAAATAAGCAGCTTTTTTCCGTTATTAAGAGGTAAAGGTAAACTTCTAAAAAATAACTTCACAAGGTAAGTAACTCGAAGTTAGAGTGGCAATTTGCGACACACTGTGCTTAAGATTGAAAAATAAGATTGAGTCTTAAATATTTTCACTCATGAGTTATAGTTTTTTTTTATGTAATTGATTGACGAGACGAGCAAATCGCTCGTTAGTTTAGTAGTTAGTGTAGTTTTAGTCCTGGCATGAATTCTATCGAAAAATGCGTAGCGAATATTTGGTTAAAATTATGAACTGTGGTTTCCGATAATGATACACCCGATACATTGCAGTCCCATATTTTGTACATTATTCATTGAAAACTTGCTCCATTATATTAATATTTTTACAGAAGTTATGCCTAAGTCCATAGAATTCTATGTACTTCTTTATTTATTTTTATTATAATCGATGTCTTTGACAAAATAAATATGAACCGATTTTGAAAAAAAATTTTTTTTTCTAATAACATAACAAGCACATTTTATTTTATTAAACTTGCCGTAATAGTAGAAATGTAAATATTTGTGTGATTCAAAGAACAATGGCGACGTCCCATACATTGATTTACCCAGCCTTTTTAACATTTGCAAGCTACGTTCATTAGAGATACTTTTAGCAATGATAACTTATTTATGCTACAAGAATACGTATACAAATAGTATTTAATGTACAGAAGTTGGGAGAAAATAATTGACAAAGGTTAAATTGTGTAGGTACTTAACCTATAATGTTATTATGATTATTACCTAAATAACTACATACCTACTGTAAACCCAGCTGTATTGTGATTGGGTCAGGTATAAATACGAGTATAAGTCTAACAAATGCGTTTCACTAATAGCTTTATTTACATGATTAATGTTTTTGAATACGAGTTATGCGTAACCGGCAATTTATACCTACACCGCAGAGCCATTTTCAACAAAGATCAAATCACTTGCAAATCTTTAGTCCAGAGGGAATGCCGTGTGTCTCGTGAAAAGCAGAGTCGTCAGAGAGGAATATTATCAGGCCAAATCTACGGTAAATCAACAAATACTGCAAACACTGCGGAAACTTCGTTCGGTTAGAATAAAGGCTAACTACACACAGTGCCGCCGGGTTTTTGCCGAGCGGCCATGCCGCCGGCATATGCAAGCCGCCGGCACATGCCGTATAGCACCATTACACCCCGGCGGCCATGCCGGCGGGTCGTGTGTGCAGCAAGCCCGGCGGCTCGAATACCCCCCGCCGGTCTGCCGGCGGCAGTGCCGGCGTCCCGGCCGCCGGCATTGCCGCCGGATCTGTGTGTAGTAGCCTTTACACGATTGTCGGGATGTCGTTTGACTACTGAAAATGACGTGACATTAGTTGACATTACTGATAGATGACTGACGACAGAATGAAATAAAACGCAATACGCTGGTATTGCGTTTTAATTCACGAACCTGCAATAATTTGTTAAAAAATTGAACTTTTGAGTCCCTACTTCTAAAAATATACGAGACCTATAAAATAATTAGAGAAATATTATCATTTAAAACAATCATAATAACATTAATGAACGGGGCCTGGTTTTTTTTTATTCAACTGGGTCACGCGCGTCGCCATCCTTCTTTTATAAGCTCAATTAAAACCACTTCCTGTCATCCAATTGTTGATATTTAGCATATCTATGTAACTCGATTACAATGACAATGCCATTAAATCATGTTTTTAAAAATTTAATAATTACCTTCTCTTCATGTTCGATTGTTTTTAAGCTTCCTAACAGTGTGTCTCAAACTGCAAGTCGTATTTCTCAGGAAGGTAGCTGCAAAGTTTGTTTGTTTTACTGGAGCGTTTCTCTATAAACAAGCCATTCTGCAAATAGCTATAATTTGTGCTTTTTATTGTCCATCGTCCTTGAACGATGACCTTTCTGCAGAACCTTCACGGTTGAGTAGGAAGTTTGTGTGTGTGTGTAATACAGGGTGTTCTACACAAGTTTCACACACGTTACCAAAGCTGCCATAGTAACATATAAGTTCTAATAATCCTACCTAAATTATAAATTTCAAAGTTTGTATGTTTAGATGTTTTTACACGAAAACGAATAAACAGATTTGGATTTTGCAATGGAGGTAGCTTAAAACCTAGATTGGCTCTTAGGTTACTTATTATCCCGGAAAACGCGGGTGAAACTGCGGGGCACAGCTAGTGTTCTTATAATTTAAACCAATTTCACGTCATCAAAACATTACAACATAATTGAAAGCCTACTGTTTACCGTTTACTTTTGTAAGGAACGGCGTACTATTTTATAACTTGTTGCCTGTTACTCTAGTAAATAAGAAAGACACAGATTTTCAAAGAATTTTAAAAGACTTTTTAATTGAAAGGGCTTACTATAAAATTGAAGACTTCGTCTGTGATAAAGTCTCTTTACGTAAATTGTATTTAGACTGTAATAATAATACTTGATTGATTATACCTACTATTGTAGTTATTTTATACATTGATATTTTGACATTGCAATTATTTACATATTTTGTTTTGACATTCTAATAATATTATTTTCTTTGACATTTAATTTATTGTGTATTAATTTATTCGTAAAAATTGTATTAGACATTCATAAGTGTCTTGACTGATTATACCTACCATTGTAGTTATTTTATACCTTGATATTTTGACATTGCAATAATTTATATAATTTTTTTGACATTCTAATAATATTGTTTTCTTTGACATTTAATTTATTGTGTATTAATTTATTCGTAAAAATTGTATTTGACATTCATAAGTGTGCATTGATGTACCCATATTTGAATAAATTATTTTGAATTTGAATTTGAATTTGAATTTACGACATAAAAGGTAAAACAGCAGGAAAATTTTATAGAGCACCTTTTAAAACTTCTTTTTTTTAACCGACTTCAAAAAAGGAGGAGGTTATCAATTCGTCTGTATGTTTTTTTTTATTTATTTTTTTTATGTTTGTTACCTCATAACTTTTGACTGGGTGAATCGATATTGATGATTCTTTTTTTATTAGAAAGCTGACGCTTCCCATTTGGTCCCATTTCAATTTAGTCCAGTTCTGATAATGGTATCTATGAGAAAACCATATAAGTCTTAAATTTGCATTAAGTACGTGCGCGACAAATAGATGAATAACTCAATGGTCGGTCTTTTGAAGTTGGTTTTTGTTTTTTTGTTTTGTAAAAATAATGTTCTTGTTAAACGAATAACTAATTAAATCCGCGTTTGACCACCAGCTCGCCTGTTGGTAAGCGACGATGTGGCCGAAGATGAAGCCCGCAGATTTAGAAGATACCTATTCACTCTTATTCTTATTACAGTATTTATATGTATATAACAAGAACATTATTTTTACAAAACAAAAAACAAAAACCGACTTCAAAAGACCGACTATTGAGTTATTCATCTATTTGTCGCGCACGTACTTAATGGAAATTTAAGACATATATGGTTTTCTCATGGATACCATTATCAGAACTGGACTAAATTGAAATGGGACCAAATGGGAAGCGTCAGCTTTCTAATAAAAAAGGAATCATCAAAATCGATTCACCCAGTCAAAAGTTATGAGGTAACAAACATAAAAAAAAAAAACATACAGACGAATTGATAACCTCCTGCTTTTTTGAAGTCGGTTAAAAAGGGTCAATGAACGACCTTTTTTAATGATGACCTTGATGTGACCTTGCATCATCATTAACGTCAATTTTATGACCTTGACGTGACCTTGCCTCATCATCATCATCAATTTGATGACCTTGACGTGACCTTGCCTCATCATCATCATCAATTTGATGACCTTGATGTGACCTTGTATCATCAGCATCAATTTAAAATGCTCTCATCACCTCCATACTCAAATAACCGTCAAAACGACATCATCTCAGTAAAAAATTAAGAACAAGATAAAGCATCGCATTAGAGAAGAGGCTAAATTGCCTCTGATGCTCTTATATGAAAGGAAATGATAAATCTTCTTTACACATCTTTTCTTTTCATTTGGCTTGTAAAATGTCTTGGTGAAATTATGAGGGTAGGCCCTGACATTGAACTTATTAATTTTAAAATATTTCAAGAATTTAAATATCCTACCAACATTGCCTACTTCATAAAAAAATGTCAACGACACTCGACAACATGTGGAACAGCTGATTTTTTTTTGCGAATTCCAGGTTCGTCCCATATTAAGGTTTTTGGTTTAGCATGTTCTTTCCTTATAAACCTGTATACTTAACAGATAGATAGGCACTGAACTTATTAAAGTAAGATTTGTTTGTATTAAATATATTGTTAAGTATAATCAACAACTTGAATAGATAAGAAGAAAATTTAAAATCAACAATTTTCGTTCCCTCAAAAACAATCCCACAGAAAAATTTAAAATTCCACATTTTCTCAAACACTTTGGCCACAGAATTACCCCATTTACGGTCCCAAATAAAAGACCCTTTATTTTAATTAAAAAAAGAATTTAATTACCTCAAAAGGGTTTCAAAGGGGATTCCACCCAAATTAATAATGATAACAGTCGTTCAAAAATGAGATTGACCATTGGATAGAATATTAAAATGGCTTTTTAATGTTTTTTGTGCATTAAAATATTTTGTCAATTTAGGACAGTCTGGTGGTGAAGGGTTAACCTTTTCGATGTGTGGTATTTATCATCTTAACGACCTGTTTGGCTCAGTGGAAGTATAGCTGCCTTATAATCCAGAGGTCTCGGGTTCGAATCCCGGCCGGGTAGACGTTTGAATGATGAATTTAAATATCTGTTCTGGGTCTGGGTGTTAGTTGTCCTTGTCTTTGTGAGTGTTGCATGGCATCCCCGACACAGGTTATTCTAGTGGGGAGCTGTGAGTGTGAAACATCATTATTTATTTTAACCAACTTCAAAAAAAGAGGTTGGTTTTATTAGATTTATGCTGTGGATGTGGCAATTGCATGTCGAATAATATTATTTCTATTATTTGGCATCCGCTTATCTAGTAGGTACTTAAACTGAAACATTTGTAAAATAACTTTTGCATAGGCTTTTGGGCCGATTGCCCAAAAATGAGGTAATATTTTTCCGGTATAGGTATTATGTTTGACCCTTCCTTTCTATGTGACCTATCGTTTAAACATTTTGTATTGCGAAGTGTCGTTGGTTTTGTGTTTTTGTCCGTAGTTTCGTGGACTAAAATTTAGTAATTAGAAATTATTTCTTGTATAATAACACCTAATCATCATATTTGTGTTATAAATCATCAATAACATAAATTATTTCATGAATATAAATAATCAATTCTAATATAAATTGGTAAATATTTTTTTTCAATGATAAACCGTTTTCTTTATATTAACCGTATCAGCCGTTTTTATATAAACCGTATAAACTGATTCACATAAAAAACAGTGTCCGATATCCAGCTATCGCGGTTTCATTGTTATTTTTTTCAGCCCTTACGCCTGAGGGTTGTGAATGTACCGTAAAAATAACCGCTTTTACTTGAATAGTGATGTAGGTACTTCGGATTTATCCTTGAAAGGATAAACAGCTGTAGATATAAAACGGTTGTGGAGTTTGGTCGTTGGAAACAAGCTGGAATTACTTGGTTGCAGCCACTTCTTGGTCAGAGCTATAAACCTATATTTATTTACATAATTATGTAAGTTTATCACTTTTCCATATATACGTTTTATAAATTTCTACAATACATGTATATATTTTTTTAAATATCACTTAACTATGTCTATTTAAAAACAATTGTGTTTCCACTGACGACAAATTAACAATCAGCTTTAGAGGGGTTAGGATCTTTACATTACATCTCTATTTGACTAGGCAGCAGATATGACTATATCGCTTTGTATATTTCAGTTTGAAACGAATGAATTTAGATTGCGCTTTCTAAATGCTCTACATTTCCTTAAAATTTTCAAATCAAATGCAATAGTTAACCGCATACTTAACTGCCATCAAAACGTCCAACGTCAAATACAAGTTCTGTAATTACCGAGTACTCCTCATTTGTCTCCAACGAGTCAGATACCCAACGAACCAACGAGCCAGAGATCTAATGAACCAATGAGCCAGAGACCAACGAGCCAATTGATCATTTCTACCAGTGATTGAACCAACGAGCCAGACCAACGAGCCAATGAGCCAACTCATCATTTCAACCAGTTCGCAGTACCTCTGTTTGCCACTTTGCCTTCCAATGAGTGGACCATTTGAACCACTGTTAATCAATCGCCATTCTATCCATCCTTATAGTACAGTTAATACTACTGAAAACATTGGACTTTTGTCTTCGATTTTTTAATTAAACACTAGCGACCTGCCCCGGCTTCGCACGGGTATGAAATATAGTTTATGTTACTCGCTAATAATGTAGGTTTATATTTGGTGAAATATATTTTTTTAATTGGTCCATTAGTTTTTTAGTTTATTCATTACAAACATACAAAATTTCTAATGTTTCCTCTTTTATTATTACAGACATGTCGGTTGGAATTAACCATCAGGCTTTGCAAAAAAAACTCAGTGTTCTCAGTGGCTATTTCGTTTATGAAAATGACGCATTCTAACTAAAACTGATAATTAGAATTCAAAGTGTTTTAGACAATAACAAATACATATTGGAAGGAGATACTTATAACCCATTTGATAGCACATAAAAAAAAAATACTAATTCCAATATTTTTTTTAAGTAAATTAATAAGATTAATCTCTTCTGATAAAAAATCACTAGTGAGTTTGTTTCATACTTTAAAAATTCTTTGGGCCTATTAAATAACTACTACAGTACTTGTAGATTCACTTTCTTACGTAAAGAGCTTACACTAGCAAGAACTTGCCACAATTTATTGCAAGTACAACCAAACTCCGATCTTTTCTCGTCAGAGTTAGGCAGCTAAATTCATAACCCTTCTTTATGCCCTGCTCTATATAACAGCACCCAAGGGCAGCCAGGCTGGGGTTTTATATCTGTGCCAAAATGAGCACGGATCTCGGATAGGATAAATCTAGTCTATTTTTGGAGCTAAATAAGGAGTAAAGTACCAAGAATGCCTTCTACGAATAAAATATAAGTTTGGTCGAAAGTAGTGAAGGGTTGCGTTAAGGGACTGAATATGATGCCCTGCTCTCTCGCTCGCTCATTTCAACATTTTTCAAGTCAAGTTGCTCGGAATAATATCAAAAAGCTTTACCAACAAAATATTTAACAACAAACAACAAAACAAGACGTAACCGAGAGCGCGTCTCGCTTGTAACTCACCTGATGAAGGTCACCGAATGTGATCGAAACTAAACTAAGTTGTAAAGCACTTAGTTTTTTAGTGTGTATTCCCGTGTTAATTGTAATTAATTAATTATCCCGTTAAGTATTTGTATTTACATCCCGAGAAAAAAAAACTTTATATCAATCTTTCTATCCTTTTTTTTCAAGTTGGCCTTTCGCGCCTAAATCTACAAAAAGTAAACTACAAACACAATAAAATATTATCGGAAATTCAAAAGAAATCACGACGGGATCTCAAGCGGTAACATTTCATTTAAACAAGACAAGACCCATTTATTTCCTTGTGGGTAGTCTTTAGAGGTAAAATAAAACAACAGCAAATAAAGAAAACAACAAAACGAAAATGATTCCAAGCGCTTCTTGTTGCTAAGAGATCAAAAAGTATAGAGATGTAGCTCAGATAAACTTGGAGAAAAAGATAGAGCATCGCGTTAGAATTAGATGTGTAGGTAGTAATTAATTATTTAAATAGGAGAAAAGATTACTTTTATCTCTATTTTTAACTATTTTTAACTAATAAACTAAGATTTTCATTTTCTTTACAAATATAAAAAATTAAGCCAAGAAAAGAAACAATAGATACAAACTCAAAATAGTCGATGATTAACGTAGGTTATGTATAACAGGGTGAAGCCAAGAACTCCTCTACTTTTGCGCGTACATAAAAAAAGCTCTACAGTGCCGCGAGTAGCATTTATATCTCAACGTCTGCGTCTTGTGTACATACACACAAAAGTAGAGCTCTTAGCTTCACCTAAATCACATCGCACCATCTTTTTCTCTGGTATATCTGAGACACATAAAAAAATATTATCGTTTATCAACACGAATCTACAATAATCATTTCCATAACAATACTCGGTCCCTGTGTTCCGACCACCTAGGGAGGGGAATATCGGAAATGATAAATACCGGAATATATCGATGCCGAATTAAATTATTGGTCGCGATAATGATAAAATCCGACCGGTATTTATTGCTTTCGAGAGATTTATTGAATTTGGAGATGCGAAAGTATATTGTGGTTTTGTTCAATAATTATTTATTACTAGTTGAACCCGACGGTTTCACTCGCTGTTTTTTTTTTACTTTTACCTAACTTTAAATCTTTAACCCTCCCTGTAAGTATTGGAGAGAACAAAACAAAAAAATAAATATTGAAATCGGTCCAGCCGTTCTCGAGTTTTAGCGAAACTAACGAACAGCGATTATTTTTTATATTATACTAGCTGACTCGACAGACGTTGTCCTGTCAAAAGCCATTGCGTAACTATAGCAACCGTAATATGTTGATGCTATAACTTGTCAATTTATAGTAAAAATTATCAGTATATATATAATTTGCAATAAATTAAAATTGCGACTATAATTTGAGATTTAAACTATCCTATCTCTCAAGTTGGATCGAACTGCACATGGTGTGCGAATTTTATTATAATCGGTTAAGTGGTTTAGGAGTCCATTGAGGACAAACATTGTGACACGAGATTTATATATATTAAGATAACATATAAGAAGAAGAAGAGATAAAATAGATAGAATTTTGTTTTTACGATTAACGATTCGTATAGGATAACAGATGTAACCGTAAAACACTAGTAAATAAAAAAATTAAGCCTTATTTAAGAAATACAGACATCTAAAAACTTGCATTAAAATCTAGTAATAATATATACCAATAGTATGGAAATAAAAATAAATCGCAAACTATTCGGCAACTATCCCATGCGTTACTAAAACTTTATCGATAAATATTATCTCTCTCCCATCTCTCAAATAGCTTTTTTATACGATAACCAGTATAGGTAGATATTCAAGTTTGAGCCAACCCCTTAATATTAAGGTTAGGAAGTGATATATTTACGATGCAATAGATCTTCTTTGTTCAGTTGCAAAACTCAATCCCGACTCATACAAATACAGGGTTATTCAGAAAGGGTATGCTAAGCCGAAAAGGGCTCATAGTACTCATCATTATGAACAACTTTTACTATGGGACCAACCCGGAATTCGCGAAAAAAAATCAGCTGTTTTTTTGACGAGTCTCATTGATATTTTTCTATGGAACAGCTGATTTTTTTCGCGAACTCTGAGTTTGTCCCATCGTAAAAGTTGTTCATAATGATGAGTACTATAACCCCTTTTCGGCTTAGCATACCCTTTCTGAATGGCTCTGTATACAGTATTACATAAATAACGGTATAGATTATTACCGTGTTGGTGTCTGGTTTTCTCTCATACTGCGACTTATATGTATGAAAAAGTTTAATAGTTTTTAATCAAGCCAAGGATAGTTGTTACAAAGTCTGTTCGCGCAAACTTTTTAGAATGAAAATTTCTTGAGAGATCTTCGTTCTTTGAAACTACGCGAAGGTAAAGAAAAGAGCAGGGTTAGTTTAAAATTTATCAAAAAAAACTGTAAAGTCGGTTTACTGACGATAGTTGAACGTGACAACGTCATAAGAAAATACTGATAGAATGGTTTCATTTTTCAAAAGATAATTTTAATTTGTACAAAAAGATCGTAGGTACCAATTTCTGAACAGACCTAAAAATATTTGACAACCAAATGACACTATATTTATTTCTAAAAAGACAAAAGTGTTCGGACATCCCGAGTTCACCGTACCGATAGCGATAGCGGTAACGCCTCATCGAGGTAACGGCACATACGTCACACTTTTTTCGTACTTGCACCCGGCTCCATCGAATAATAAGACGTTATCACGTCAAAAATAACTTGCGGTGGAAATAAAACTTCTACACTTGAAATTAGCAAGACATTTTTATCTAACTCGAAAAATAGGCTGTGCATTTAAAAATGGAATAAAACAAAACACGTTAAGCCGGCGACTGACCTGAGCATTTTGCCGTAACGTAGCATTCGAAGCGAGCGTGGTGGAGCACGCGGCGCTCGCAGCGAGCGGATCGGCTCGCTGTACTGACCTGCAACATTTCGTCGTAACGTAACGTTACGTTACGACGAAATGTTACAGGTCAGTCGCCGGCTTTACAAATATTCCAACACTATTTTATCCTACTAATATTATAAACGCGAAAGTTTGTATGAATGTATGTTTGTCGCTCTTTCACGCAAAAACTGCAGAACAGATTTACATGAAATTTGGAATGAAGGTTGTTCATGGTCTGGATTAACACATACTACTTTTTATCCCGGAAAACTCATGTTAACTTTTTGACCGCGAGTGAAACCGCGGGGCGCAGCTAGTTTATAATAAAACCGTTTATTACAAAATCTCAGAATTATAAACATCAGCTTTTTTATTGTAAAAACGTAAATAACCGACTCCTTACGCCACATCACCATACCATACCACACGTCACGTCCACTTTTCCGGTTACTCAGTCCTTTTTAAAAACAGATTCGCTTCAAGCTACGATCTGCCAAAGTTTTGTATCGTATATCGATGGGATGAAAACGCTATCAGCTTACCTCTAAGCCGATATTCGGCATTCGGTAAAGTTTTCGGTATTATTTTAATATACGGGATTGTGACCGGGAAAATATCGGGTTTCGTCAAGGATAACATTGTAGGGCGGTGCGGGGCGGTTTTAATATTAAGGGTATATCCTTGACGATAGTCAACGGTGAGAGCAGCCCTGACATCAAGAAAAAAAAATCTGCTGTTGCATACGTTTTGTTGAGCGTCATTGACATTTTTTATGAAACAGCAATTTTTTTTTTCTATTACAGGGATGTCTCAAAGTCAAAATCGTTCATAATTATAAGTTGTATTACAAGTTGTTGTGCCCTTTACAGCGTAGCATACCCTTTCCTTATAACGCTGTATTGAACTATGCTACGATTGGTACTAGCTGTGTAGCACAGCTACGCAACAAGCTACAAGCTATTCTACGATTACACAGCTTTACTACAAGCTGCTACGAGCTCTACGCACAATGTTACTGGAACATACTAGAATATACAATATGCGAGGATTTCGGGCTATGTCGAAAGCGTAGCAAACTATGCTACGTGCTTCTACAAGCATTGCTACGAATACATGTATTGTTCATCCGTGTTTCACGTTCGACGACATATATGAGGTAGATTTCCAATCGCCGCTCAAAAACGTCGCGTGTGAAAAAAAAACGTTCACAAATGGTTTTAAACGCTAGTACAGAGTGTAAGGTTTATAATTAATGAAATGAAACTATCTGCTCGTGGACTATTTGTATATTATACTAGCTGACCCGGCAGACTTCGTACTGCCATACGTTTGTATGGGAAAAAGAAAAGGGCTGTTTTTAGGGTTTTTCAATATTTCTGAGAGATTTTCTTAATATTTTTTTCCGTAAGAACCTTCTCCTAATAATAACAAATACAACGAAAAAAGAATTAGTGAAATCGGTCCAGCCATTCACGCGTGATGCCGTGACCAAGGAAAACGGGTTTCATTTTTATATATATAGATTAGCTGGAGAGGTATAGAAAAATCTGTATAAATAAGCATTGACGCGTGGAAAATTATGAGGTTTGATTTCCACAGAGACTATATTATCCATAGTTGAGTCTACCTCGTACCTATATTTTTAAGTTAAGTTCACGTGTGCTTTAAATTAGTAAAATAGAGCGATAGATAGATAGTTAGACAGATAGAAAAACTCTTTATTAGAAATTACAAACAAAAACTTTAACACTTAAAACTAGTGCAACAACTGGCTACCTTATCGCTAAGATCGATCTCTTCCAAGCCTGTAAGCGTGTAATTATTGTGAGCTGTTGTCAGATAAACGTTTAACTAAACTCACAACTCCTCGTCTTACGTCAGATATTTCAAGAAACCATTACGACTTTACCCGACTTTATCTACGGTAATACTATTGTATGGCCATCTACCATGAATCAGAGACCGCCATACATTTCCTTTGAAGGGTAATTCATCAGCCTGTGTGTTTTTGACGCAGGGTTGTCACATGAATTAATGGGGTCCTTAAGGATGGCACTGAGCCTGAGGGACTGATTACACGTAACGAGTACAGCGGCGAGACAGTATATGAGCACACTCGGCCGAGCAAACAAATCATGGTTCTAGTGTTTTGCTTCGTCAAACTGTTTATGCAAACCGAATACTCGACCGAGGGCACTTTCCGGCCGGCCAGATGTTTGAATGATGGATTTAAATATCTGTTCTAGGTCTGGGTATTAGTTGTCCTTGTCTTTGTGTTCCATAGCATCCTCGACACAGGGTATCCTAGTGGGGAGCTATGAGTGTGAAACGTTTATTTATTTACTGACTCGCCACTGTACTCGTTACGTGTAATTAAACCATTATGGGACTGAGTCTGAGGTATATCGAAGCGATAGGATTGATTACTTTTTTTGTACAACCCTAATTAACCTCACTGGTTATGTTGGAAGGTATTTTTTCTCTGTGATCTTTTAATGGCCGTCAGCGACGTCTTTTGACCGTTATCTTTTCGAAATATAAAATCAGTCGGAATTAAAATAATAGGTTTATATTTTAGTTAACGACCGAATAAAATAATGTTTTGATATCATAAACAGGCTTGAACAGAAAGAAAATCAGAGATGAAAACAGAGCTTTCTTGTAGGTCATTATTACCCGCGGGTAAAGTACCCAAAAGGCTGGCGACGTTACCTCGTTGAATAGCTGTAAGTACTAATTCTTCTGCCGAGGTGGTTAGGTTTTTTTTTTTTTATGTAATTGAGTGACGAGACGAGCAAATCGCTCGCCTGATGTTAAACGTCACGTTTGCCCAGGTATGGTTAGATTTATATTAACAGTAAATAACAATAAAATTATTTAGATAATTTTGAGTTTGATATCTTTTACTTTGACGTACTTTCCGGAAAGTGGGTTCTTTCATTTTACCAATTTGTCTGTAAAAGTAATATCCATATATACCTACCTAAATTTATTTTAAACAAGAACATTATTTTTACAAAACAAAAAATGAAAACCGACTTTAAAAGACCGACTATTGACGATTCAAAAGACCCAACTGGGAAGAGTCAGCTTTCTAATAAAAAAAAGTCATCAAAATCAATTCACCGTCAAAAGTTATGAGGTAACAAACATAAAAAAAAATTAAAAAGAAAACACAGTCGAATTGATAACCTCCTCCTTTTTTGAAGTCGGTTAAAAACCCCTGACAAAACATAGCTAAAACACTTCCAAATTCACCTTTCAAACAAAAAAAAAACAATCAAAATCGGTTCATCCGTTCGGGAGCTACGATGCCACAGACACGTCAAACTTATAACACTCCGTCGTTTTTGCGTCGAGGGTAATACAATTAAAGTTTGTTTCAAATGCTTGTAATGTTATTTCAAACAATTTTATGCTTTTTTTAACCGACTTCAAAAAAGGAGGAGTTTATCAATTCGACTGTATTTTTTTTTTTTTTGTTTTGTTTTATGTTTGTTACCTCATAATTTTTGACTGGGTGAATCGATTTTGATGATTGTTTTTTTAGTAGAAAGCTGACGCTTCCCATTTGGTCCCACTTCAATTTAGTCCAGTTCTGATAATGGTATCCATGAGAAAACCATATAAGTCTTAAATTTGCATTAAGTACTTGCGCGACAAATAGATGAATAACTGAATAGTCGGTCTTTTGAAGTCGGTTTTTGTTTTTTGTTTTGTAAAAATAATGTTCTTGTTTTGCTTCCGGCTCAGTGTCTTCAATAACATAAAACTTCACAAAAAAGATGGCTGACAATGTTAATCTTCCCCCTATCTGCTATTTATCAGTATTTTAGTTTATTTTCCAAAGTCAAATGTAGTTTACGGACGCATGTTACTTTCATGATAAATTTTATCAAGATCAGTTGACCTGTTCAGTCGAAAGGTAATAAATAGACAAGGAAGGCAATAAATAGATAAGGATGGCAGATAAGAGACAGGAAGAAGCTTTCGCGTTTTTAATAACGGTGTCGACATAAGTCATGTGATATGGGGTGACTTTTTCTCACACTTTTTAGGCTTCTGAACCTCCTTCGGGAAAGAAACTTTAAGGCGAGACTTTGGTGTCTATCTGGATGGATGTTACAGCAAATTATCTAAGAAACTATAAAAGCTAGCGGTCTGAAATTTAGCATGAAATTTAGTCTGTACCTGAATGTTTGGTCCCTGAAAAGGGGACCTAAAATGATAAAACCAAGCAAAGTGGTCATGAGGCGTCACAGTTACGCTGACGACCTTTTAAGACTCTATTGACCTTTTTGGCTCAGTGGTAGTATTTCCGCCTTATAAGCCAGGGGGGTGCCCGGCCGGGTTCAATTCCCGGCCGGGCAGATGTTTGAATGACGAATTTAAATATCTGTACTGGGTCTGGGTGTTAGTTGTCCTTGACATCCCCGACACAGAGAATCCTAGTAGGGAGCTATGAGTGTAAAATGTATGTATTTATTTATTAACAGCCCTTTTGAAGAACCCAATGTTGTATAATAGTTACTCGGGAATACCGGTGGAGGCACTCGTTCCACATTTTAATTCTCAAGTTTTTTTTAATAGACATAACCTTTGCGATTACTATTCTGCAGTTCCGTTTGCTGAGAGACCCATATTTGCCTCCGCTGCGCTAAAAACTTTGTTCCTGTAAAGTAGTTGAATTAAACAGTACAGTGAGTCTAGTTCTCAACGATCTTCGTTTTACTGCTATGATAGTTGGCGAGAAGTTTAATTGTTTCACTATAGAGCTGTTCTTTAGTTGAATGTTTCTTATTCGGCCTTGTTGGGCGGAGAAACAATCCAGTGCCCTGTCGGCTCTTGGTAGTAGGAGGATTGCAATTCAGGCTTTTTACTAGAAAAATACAGGCCATATTGCGTAAAAGAAATAACAAAAATACAAAATAAAAAAGGTAAAATTGTGCGTATTAAAACTATAATATAATATTTATGTATTCTCATATGCAACCTTTAATCCTCCCACTTCTGGGATACAGGTCTACCCTCGAATGGTAATTAGACCGTATTCCATTCCATTATGTACCTACCATGTGACAACTTACATAATATGTAGTTTTGACACGTTTTGTTATAAATACGGCTACTCACGTAAGACTGAGTCAAATACTACGACTCAAGTCAAGTCTTTTTCGGTTTATTTTGTTGTTTGCACGAACACACGACGCGCAGTTATCCTGTCTTAACTAAACATATCGTTTTCAAAGATTTTGCAAACTTAAAAACTTCAAAAAGTCAAAAACACGAAACCATAAAATTTTGATCTAAATAAAAACACAAGAAAATGTGTTCAACAGCTTTTGCAGTGTTTTTAAAACCAAAATGCAGTTTTTAGTTCGTACTCGTACCATGAAGTTAATTTATTTAGTTTATCAATTACACTGCCACGACATTTATTTCTTCTTACAGAGCTTTTAAGCCCTATAGTTTTTATGGGTTAATTACATGTAACGAGTACAGTGGCGAGACAGTAAATAGGCGCACTCGGCCGATCAAACAAACCATGGTTCTAGTGACTCGCCTCGTCAAAATGTTTAAGCCAACCGAGTACTCGGCCAAGGGCACTGTCTCGCCACTGTACTCATTACGTGTAATCAACCCATTAGATCCGCTTCGCCAATTTCTTTTTAGTATTGCGTTAACTGACTGTAAAAGTTTTCCTCGCCATTTGATACTGTTCGTATAAACGGAGTCTAAGATGCAGTTTTCATTTGGAAGTCTTATTAAAACTTGCTAGGAATAAAAACGAAGCGTTTCATTTTCTCACAGACTTGGCCGTAGAAAATATTAAAACTAAGAGCAAAAACGGTTTTGATAACGGCTTAGTACTCGTGGCTTGACTGGAAGAGATCGTTGTTAACGATAAGTTCGTCAGTTTTTAAACGCCGCCAGTTTTTGTACTATTTTTGAAACATAATTGGCAATTCTATCATTTGTTGTGTTTAACAGTGCATACGTCCGAAGAAGAAGAATCCAACAAGCCGCACTTGGTCAGCGTGGTGGAATACGGCTTAACCTTCCTCGGTTCTTCGGGTCATATTGACCCGAATCTGAAATTTAACTGTCAATAAAAGTCGTCTTTTTTATATAATTTATTAAGACTTCATGACAATTATTAATTATGCATTCACTATACATTATTACTGTAAAATTATTTTAAGAAAATTAAGTTTTTTCCGCCTTAGGTTCCTCGGGTCAATAAGTAAAGAGTATGAAAAAGGTCCTCGGGTCAAAAAAGCCCGTGTTTTGCAAACAATAATACTTTGTTGCATTCTAAGAATACACTTACAATTTATAAATGTTAGTTATATCTCAATCATTAGCGTGTTATTGTTGAAGGTACTTTGAGATAATTAAGATTTTGTATTTAATTTAAACCAACTGCGTCATTCTTTTGAAATTGGGTCAACATGACCCGAAGGCCTCAAGTGTAAATAGTATTTGAAGAACCGAGGAAGGTTAATCACCGTTCAAGGGCAGACCTGTATCCCAGCAGTGGGAGGATTAAAGGTTGATAAGGATGAATGATGATGATGATGGTTTCTTTTCTAAAAAACAAACAATGATAAGTGTGAGCCTTTTATGGATTAGCTTTTCCTTACTTGTATCCCTGTATAACATGACAAATTAGAATTTGAATAATTCGGTGTTATTCGCCCAGACGGTCAAATGTTTGGAAGGGCATAAATCTTTAACTTTAGAACGGCGAAGTTTCGACATTAAAATTCAAATAGGAACATTCGGGAAAGTTAGGACCAATCGATCGCTGTTTTATTTAGATTTTGGCGGAATTAGGTTTGAGGGGTTTATTTTTAATATATAAAAGTGAAATTTAGGCTAAAAATATTTTTTGAAAACAAGCTTTTAGTTAAATGCTCAGGTAACAAGGAATACTAGAACATGCTCAGTGGGATTGCGTCGTTTTGTTATCCACTGAGTTTCTATGTTTACCTTTCGGCATCAGACAGACAGATAAACAGACAGGTTTTCAATTAATGCACTAACATCTAGCTTATAAATTACGAGGTATCAGTTGTTCAATAAATATTTCTTAATCTAAATCTGAGGTGAAACTAAATAAAAATCACGCTGATTTCTACAGAATTATTGGTAAAAATCATTTTTGGGTATAAAAATTAAGGTATATGAAAAAATGTTTAATTTAAATATCGTGTATTTTATTTTATTTTTTCGGTGTATTTTTTTTTATTAACATTGTACAATACAACAATATTAGCCATTCCGTATATTCAAATAAGAAGTAAGCTGCAATAACCCTCCATTTGGCTATGACCTAGAAATTTACTAAACTAACCCAAAAACTAGTTATTTATTGGTGTTGACAACGAAACTATCTTCAAAATCTGTTCAGTTTTATCAACACAGTTCTCTGGACCGTCACTGTTGCTAACAGCCCTTCAAATTAAGAAAAACAAACTAAACTCGGTCATGTAAATTCAGTGCCAACTTATCTGTGCGTTTCAGTGAGGGCGCCACAATCGTATACTCTTAGCAAGATATTTTATGATCCTGCCTCTTTCTAGTTCCGGTACTATTTTTGTAAATAAAAACGGCAAACCAGCGGACTGTCAGCCTGAAGCCGAGGCTCGACCGCGAAATGAGCGAGGCCCACTTATCACGCAACGATAGTTTTCATTTGTTTCCATATTGAGGCTCGACAGCGAAAAAGGCTTGCGGAGAAGTCTGGTTATGAAAATTATCGCTCATTTCGCGATCGAGCCCCGGCTTTATAGTAAGTGGACTGCCGGCGTCTATGGACACCTGGTACTCTAGTGGTGTTAATGATTCCTTGCCAGCCCGAAGAGGTGTTTGTAGACACCCTTTTTAAAACGCCTCATGATATAATATATTAGATATAGGGGAAAGACCTTCGGAGGAAAGGCATTCCACATCTTGCAGTTTAGTTCGTAAGTTCGCCGCCTCCTTACACAAGTTTGTAGCAATCAACAGTTATATCTCTGTAGGTAGATAGAGCCGACCTCGCCTAGTTGGCAAGCTGCGCGCGCGCCGGTCAAGGTGCTCATATCACGGTAATGTGTCATGATCTGATATTCAGTGGGAATTTGGCTAATGTGGGGACTGTGGAAGGTTTTCATTCCTTAACGCAAATAAATTTAGTGTAGTTTAGTTTAATTAACACAGTAAATAACCTCTTTTTAAAGCCGGTTAAAACAAGTTAACGGTAAAGGAGCGATTTCTTAGACGCGTGTCTAAACTTCTCTAAAAGATACAATACAATATTGTTATTGACACCTCAAAATATATGTAAAAACACAGACAAAACATAAGAGATGGGTACAAAAGCAGACTTTTCGCTAAGAGAGATCACTTTCAGACAACCTTCGGGGTAATAATTTTACACGAAGATACGGATAGACATAATTTACACAGCTTACGTAAATCGTGTACAGCAAACGTGTATCCGTTATTTTTCAGGACAATATAGCTGTTATAAAGTAGTTCTATGTTAATCCAGAGAATAACCTACCTTAATACCAAATTTCATTCAATTGAGAGAGAAAATCGAGATAAAGTGGTTTACTTTACGCAGAGTATTATAAGCAGTGATTGGGCTTAAGTAGCATTTATAAAATAAGACCCACATTGTTTCATATTGTACAGCCAACAGAAACGGTCTCCGATTATAACGTCCATATTTCGAAACAAACTTCTTAACATAGATCTAAATAAGCCGTACCATTGTAATATCCGACGAATTGTTTAGAAGTATTCAAGTCAATATTTCGTTGTACGACTTTCGAATATTAATCTGCTGAAATTGTTCAACGCTTTTGACTTGTTTCGTTTAAGTCGGTAACCGTGTTAAAATTCAAGCGGTCCGAATTCCAGAAATATGACTGTTTAAACGAACTGATTTCTGAGATTTCTCGTTTGGAAACCAAAATACGCCTACTAGTGTTGGACTTGCAAATAGATAAGATAGTTAAGAAATTAGTTAAACAGTTAAGACGCGGTTTTGTGGTGCAATTAAACTGGGTGAGATTAACGCGAGTCGAGCCTGTTGAGCGCGGTAGGTACGCTAAAACAGGCATCCCTTAATAACCAGCAACGTACTGTAGATAGTTTGGGTATTGGAGGTGTCCATAGGTCCACTTGCCATCAGGTGGCCCGTTTGTATGCCACTTATACCTATTATTATTTATATATTACATATTTATATATATATTATTATTCATATATTTCTGTAGTGGTAGGGCTCTTTTGCAGCTAGCCCGCCTGGGGAAGTACCACACCTTTGCCAGTCATTCCACCGCCAAGCAGTAATGTGCAAACATTACTGTGTTCCGGTTGGAAGGGCATTGTTTCCAGTGAAATTACAGGGCAAATGGGAGAATAAACAACTTATTTCTTAGGGTGACGAGTGCAGTGCTGTGCCGCGCAGGGTTTTGAATTCTGCGAGTTCATAATTCTGGGTAGCGCAGACTTGTTATGGGCAAACGTGACGTTTAACATCAGGCGAGCGATTTGCTCGTCTCGTCACTCAATTACATAAAAAAAAATTAAAAAAAAATTATAACCAGGCCGGGCCAGGCTCAGCGCGCGGTATGCCGCGCCACACGGCCGTCTAAAAAGACTCAACACGGCGCGGTAAAGTTATGAGCCATCCCTTGGCAGCTTTATCGATGGGTTCCCAGAACCAGTATCACCAACCAAGTCATACTGTTACTCGTTGGGAATTACTTTTCCCTTCGAGTAACAATATAGGTACTTATTGACACAGACCAAAGTTGCGTCCTTTGGCACGCCACACGCCGTGAGTACGGAACAAGCAGTAAGCTCTCATCCTTGTAGTCTCTAGCGTCATCACGCGACGCTGTTTAATTGCACCATTAGTCTGCGGAAACGAGTCTGCGCTTGTAAGTGTGCTTAAAATACAGGGTTATAAAGAAAGGGTATGGGTATGGGACCAACCCGAAATTCGTGAAAAATCAAAATCCATAGAAAAATGTCAATGATATGGATAGGGATGGAATCGCTGATTTTCTTTTTTACGAATTCCGGGTTGGTCTCATTGTAAAAGTTGTTGATGAGCCCTATTTGGCTCAGCAAACCCTTTTCTTATAACCCTTATGCTTCTAATATAGCTGTGCTCGTCCGTATCTCCCGTAACCCCATAAAAAACTGTTAAGTTCTTACAGGAAAGTAATTTTCACAAAAATACTTCAACAAATAAAATATAGGTACAAACACAGTCACAACATGAACTCACATTAAATTGGTATTGGAAACATAACTACACATGTCTAGTGTAAAGAAATGCAGAGCACGCACGGCGAATGTCGGAAAATCGGACTGAATTCTGCATGTACTCTGAAATTAGAGGACAGAAGCTCTTTGAACGACGTCTGGCGGATAAATGAGTAAACCGCCAACGGCAGACGCGTTTTAGCAATTCGTGAATAGATCGAATTTCCTTCCGCTTTTCAAGGTAGCGTTCCGAGTAGGACCCGTAAAATGAGCTCTTAGCGCGAGCCTGAATTGAATCATGTCCGCTTTTGTTTCGCTTTTTGTCTAGCTGACCGAGCCAGTTAAAAGCCAGCGTGATCTAGTTTAATCGCGATAAATGTTCTCGGTTCAGCCTAAGAGCTATCTCTTTTGCATATTTCTAACATTTTCTAAGAAATTTGATCAGGCGAAAGACAATCATTTTAACATACAAACTTTCACATACAATTTACATTATTAACTCTTCATTGACACCACAAATAAATATATGAAACCTCAAAGATTGCAAGCATATTTATAATTTTAGCAATATTACTCATAATATTAATAACACTACAGCAAAGAAAATCCAGGAAACACGGAACACAGCTATAAAACCAATAAATTGAAAACAGTATGTAAAGAACCGGCCCTAACACGCTGCCTTGTGTAACACCAAAAAAATACCTAACGCAAACCCATTTTCTCCACCTTTCAATCCTAGAACACGGATCGGAAATAAATTACCGCGCGGACAAAGCCATCAAAGGCGACCCCGAACCAATCCATAAATATAAGAAGTTTATTAAGGACACTTCGTATCAAAGAGTCTATATAATTTTCTTTTGCGACGTGAAGCGATACGGTTGGAAAGTGAAACGTCAAGAGAGGATGGATCGCTCAGACGGGATTTATTACGTGTAGCGTTTGCTTTGATCATTTGTATAGTTAATAGGTGAGCAATTAAATAAAAATAAAAGGATAGAAAAGAATTTAATTTATTTTATTTATTTATTATTCAAAAAGTAACAGTTTCACATATAATTTCAATTATTAAATAAAAATTGTTACTTGGTATTACTTCTATTTAAACTTGTTAAACATTTGCGATAGCACTGGACCCTATTATTTTATTGATGGCAAATGATTTTTACCGGGAACAGTTATTTATTTCAAGATAAATAATTGATTGTGTTTAATTAGGGTATACGTGACCTTCAGACTAGCTTTTGACTGGATTTTCATCAATATCCGTTAAGCCGTTTTTGCCTATAGAACATTTGTAATAATGTACTAGCGGCCCGTCCCGGCTTCGCACGGGTAGACTTTGGGATAAACGTAGAGTAAATTGAAATCGGTCCAGTCGTTCACGCATGATGGCGTGACCAAAGGTGTTGAGAATAATTATAGGAACTCTTTGTTAGTAGAACCTCTATTCTCATGCTATTGCGTAACTATAGCAACCGTAGTTTGTTGATGCTAACTTGTCAATTTATAGTAAAAATTATCAGTATAAAACGCACACTGTTTTGATAGATATGATTGAATTTGAACTTTGTACAGAGGTAATAAAGTGCAAATTGACTCTTGGACGTTAGGAACATACCTACATTGCTTAAACAACAGTGAGTGCTTGCAATTCAATATGAACTTTATACAATAGCAATAAAGCTCGTTTTAGTTAGAAAACGTTTGTATGGGAAAAATAAAAGGGCTGTTTTTAGGGTTTTTCAATATTTCTGAGAGATTTTCTTAATATTTTTTTCCGTAAGAACCTTCTCCTAATAATAACAAATACAACAAAAAAAGAATTAGTGAAATCGGTCCAGCCATTCACGCGTGAGGCCGTGACCGAGGAAAACGGGTTTCATTTTTATATATATAGATGAGTGAGTTATGCCAAGTGTAATTTTTTGGGAATAATAAAAAAGCTTTTCTTAACACCAAGACACTTCAAGGCCTTAACTCAACGTTGCACTTATTTACCTACGCTTGCTTAAAAAGAGTTAAATCTAGATTTGAAGCCATTTTCCAAGCAAAATCATTCAATTTTGTGCTATCACAAGGAACTCCGACTATAGTTTCAATCACATCCTGTGAACTTCCAATCCATATTTATGCAGCATAAAATCAAGCCCCTAATCCAATCCAGCATTCAACGTCCAATAGCTATAGTAATTCAGCTTAATCCTATCGCTTTCACCACACGGAATAGGGAAGACAGAGCTTGACTAATGCTACAAATCCAGTATCGTAAAGGCAATGGCTATTCTGGTCCATTCGTCATCGGGAAAAGGTAAATACTGCGGCCAAAGGAAACGTATTCTTAGTAAAATACTCAGTATTTTTAGCAGATACAAGTATTTAGTATTCAATTCGATTCATTTATTCAGACTTTAGGTAATGTACCTACAACATTTGGTAATGTAGAAAATACACACTCTAACCGTAATGGATAACCTCAGCAAATACGAAAAAATAAACTGTTCTACTGGTTTATAAAGAAAGGGTATCCTAAGCCAAAAAGGGGATATAGTACTCATCATTATGAACAACTTTTACTACGGGACCAACACTTGAATAGCGAAAAAGAACAGCTGCTCCATAAAAAAAACGATCGATAACATTGAAAAAGCTGGTTAAAACCAGCTACGATCATCTACGATTTTAGAATAATAAAAGTTGGTTACAATGATGAGGACCATGACCTTTTCTTGGCATAGCATACCTACTAAACTTATAAAATAAAATAAAATATGTCATTTAACTCTCAAGCTCTCAACCAAATGTTAAATGCATTGTCAGTTGCAAAGAAGCTAATACAGAAGAAGTTTAATCAGCTGTAAAAAAGCTTAATTATGTAAAGTTAAAAAAAGTTCATATAGCCCAAGTCCGAATTTTCGAACAGTTTAAAATAGTATCCTTCTCTACCAAAATTGCTTCTACCGCCAAAATAAAGTTAGAGAAACGATTTTATTGTCACAGGAAACTTAAAAGAAACTGTAATTTTCACAATAAAGCCATTGATCCCCCAAATTCCCTACGTAGCCACAATTTTACTACTTTCCGAAGCAATCCGAAAAACTATATTCGGTCGTACACTTTTGATGTTCTTGGGCGAAATTCTCGTAGTTATTTGTTGACAAGTAGTTTTCTATATTAACTTTTTCCTTATTTGAAAGCAATGTTTCGCGTAGAGATATTGACAGTGATTAATGTTGGGAACAAAAGATTTACTAAAAATTTTGTAAAACAAGCCTTTGTTGCTTTATATTTAGACAATTGACAAATATTTATATAAGACAAAAATATACATATACAGATACACACAATCATATCTACTAAATATTTAAAAAGAAATAACACTATTTTTGCCTTAAACCAGTCTCAACTCAGCATAATACCGGTCGTAAACAACCAGCGCTGGTCTTCCGTTGAGACTGGCGACTTTGTAATCGGAGTTACACAGGTACAGCTCAATCGGATATCGGAAAGTGGTTTAAAATTTAGTTGCAAGATTTAACCAGCAGTAACACGACAAGTTAAAATAAAAGCTTGTACTAAGGAAATTAGTGGAAAGCATAGTCTGACAGGATCAAGGCCTGACTCGATCCAATGGGTTCTTTGGAATTTATATACGAATTTTTATTTTTACTTACTTAAAAGCCAGCGGCTTTTCAGTAAAGGAAAATATCGTGAGGAAACCTGCATAGGTATGTCCGGAGAAGTAATTCAATGGCATATGTGAATCCAACCCGCACTTGGCCAGCGTGGTGGAATACGAATAATCACCCATCGAGGGTAGACCAGCAGTATTATTAAAGATTGAGATTGAGTTGATACTGATGACTTTTTTTATAAATCAAATTAAATTACCTATATAAAAATATAAAATCTATATATATAAAAATGAAACCCGTTTTCCTTGGTCACGGCCTCACGCGTGAATGGACCGATTTCACTAATTCTTTTTTTGTTGTATTTGTTATTATTAGGAGAAGGTTCTTACAGAAAAAAATATTAAGAAAATCTCTCAGAAATATTGAAAAATCCTAAAAACAGCCCTTTTATTTTTCCCATACAAACGTTTTCTAACTAAAACGAGCTTTATTGCTATTGTATAAAGTTCATATTGAATTGCAAGCACTCACTGTTGTTTAAGCAATGTAGGTATATTCCTAACGTCCAAGAGTCAATTTGCACTTTATTACCTTTGTACAAAGTTCAAATTCAATCATATCTATCAAAACAGTGTGCGTTTTATACTGATAATTTTTACTATAAATTGACAAGTTAGCATCAACAAACTACGGTTGCTATAGTTACGCAATAGCATGAGAATAGAGGTTATAACAAAGAGTTCCTATATTTTTTCTCAACACCTTTGGTCACGCCATCACGCGTGAACGACTGGACCGATTTCAATTTACTCTACGTTTATCCCAAAGTCTACCCGTGCGAAGCCGGGACGGGCCGCTAGTAAAATATAAAAAAATATATACTCGTATATATTTTATACGCGTCGACTTGAGATCCTCCTACGGTTTCTCGTCGGTAAAAAAATAAATAATGTTTCATACCCATAGCTCCCCCCACTAGGATTGAACCCTAAAATTAAATTTTAAGTTTTCTGTAAGTACCTATCTACATCTTGAATTATTTAAGGTGTGCACAATAAAGAGCTATCCATCCATCCAGAACATGCTACTGCCCGATTTTTCTTCACACCCCAGCAATACATTCTCTCGTTTTTCCAGAGAAATATGACACCTTGTGAAGTTCTATCGCTCAAAGGAGGGACTTTTGATAAACCCCACTCACTATCCGACGATTTATATTTGCTTCTGTAATTCTGGAAAATTGTGTGGAGGCGCCTTTATGAAAATAAATATAACATGTGTTTGTGAGGTAGGCGTAAGTTTATATTGTGTTTGTTTTGGGGTGTTGATATTTTCGGTTGGTGATATGTTTTGGCTTAGCACGTGTTCAGAGTTAAGTAATATCCTAACTACTGTTATAATTGTGAAAGTGAGTTTGCTTGTTTTTTAGAAGCTTTAACGCCTTAACTACTTGAACGATCATCATGAAATTTGGTATGTACGATGTCAGGGAAAGGGAAAGGGACATAATATACTTTTCATCCCACCATCTCGGAAAGAGTATTTTAAATCTTCAATATCTGAGTGGAAAAGCCGTTTTTATTCTCTAGAGGATAAAGTAAATTGAATTTAGAACATCGTGTGCACTAAGTTTGTGAATTAAAAAAACATTAAACCTATTTACTGCTACCTCTATGGTGCCGAATATATCATACAACTTTTTTTTAATTTGTTAAAAACTCAGACTCGGAACCTTCTTGGTGTTCTTTTTTCAATTTGCTTTGTACGCGGTTCTTTACGCGGCATTTTTTCACGTCATTGTTAAACCTTATATTAAAAACAAGAAACTTGAAAACAAGTGAAAAAACTAAAATGAGTGATTCTAGCGACGAGGAAGTTTGTTTGACGCCAACAGAATTGACTGAAACTGTTAATAATGCGCAAATGAGCTTTTCCACTCAGATATTGAAGATTAAAAATACTCTTTCCTCGCTGAGGTGGAATGAAAAGTTACGTGTTGCACTCGAGTGCAAAGATTTTTCACCTCGTGCTCTTTTGATTCCCTCGCTAACGCTCAGGATTCTAATTTTGAATATCCTTCGCTTGCTCGGTCATCAAAATTGAACACGCGGTTAAAAAGCAACTTTGCACTCTTGTATAACAAATAACTATTTCATGATCATCATAAAAAACAGTTTTACATCACCGCACGCGGTAAAACCGCGGTACACAGTTGATTTATAAAATATCTACAGGGTTATTCATAAAGGGTATGCTAAGCCGAAAAGGGCTCATAGTACTCATCATTATGAACAACTTTTACTATGGAACCAACCCAGAATTCGCGAAAAAAAAACAGCTGTTCCATACATTTTGTCGAGTGTCATTGACATTTTTCTATGGAACAGCTGATTTTTTTTCGCGAATTTCGAGTTTGTCCCATAGTAAAAGTTGTTCATAATGGTGAGTATTATGAGCTCTTTTCGGCTTAGCATACCCTTTATGAATAACCCTATATAGTGTAAAAGTTTTTTGACACATTGTCACATACACCATAATACACATAATTATGGGTCATAGAACCACAAGACATGGGCTATTTTTTGTCATCACCGTGGGCACAACCGCAAGACGTCGAAAGTCACCATAGGTATTCGTATTTCGTGCTAAAGCACAATGCAAAACAACCCTTATGGATTGATCACACGTAACGAGTACACTGGCGAGACAGTGCTCGGTTTGTATAAACAATTGACGAGGCGAGACAGTCGCTAGAACCATGATTTGTTTGCTCGGCCGAGTGTGCCCATTTACTGTCTCGCCACTGTACTCGTTACGTGTAATCAACCCATTACCTCTATTTTAGTCCTATTATCATGTCCCGAGACTCCCAAGCTATATACAATTACCTGAAGATATCTTGACAAAAGACGCTCTAAATACTTATAGGGTCGTTTGTACAGGACCCTATTCTTGCGAGTGAGATATTGTCTCGGAAACTGTCGCTCTCATACGAAATGTCATTAGAGTGAGACTGAGAATCGCCATTACATCTACTTTTCGAAGAATTGTGCTTCTGATCTGCATGGTATTATACCCTCTCGCCCGTTCTACTATCAGACATTCCAAAAGCCCGAACGAAACGCTCTGACCCCACTTTTGTTACGCGAACCGCACGAGTGTGGAATGCTCTGTCTGAGTGGGTGTTCTCCGATGGTTATAATATGGGTGTCTTCAAAGTTGAGAGTGAATCGGTGACTTCTATGCAAACCCCCAGGTCGCCCCTCGACGCGATGCCGCGACGAACTCGGGCGGTTTGAAAAAGACTGGATGTCGCTGGCCCATGACCGCCAGAACTGGAAAAAATTGGGTGAGACCTTTTGCCCAGCAGTTGGTCAGCATGGGTTAAATAAAAATATATAAATATATTAGATATAATAGTAAATCTCGAGCGCCCAAGAATAAGGTCCCAGTAACACCTGATGTCATGATTACGAAGGTACAAATTAAGCCCTTCTGGGCCTCGTAACGACGGTATTGAAGGCCGGTACGTGATAGCGGATCAAGTTATTATACTCGTAAAATACGGAGATATCGGCTCGAGTGTTACCATTTGAAAGGAAGAGAATTTGATTGTAGTTTTAGACGAACAAAGTGTGGCAAAGTGATGTTTGTTTTTTTGTTTTTGATAAAATTAAAAAAAAAGAATGAGTAGGTATTTTTTATATGGGTACTAGCTGACCCGACAGTATTTAACTTTGAATATTGAATTCGAATTGTCTTAAATTTTGTAATGTTCCGTTCAACTTTTTAATTTTTTTCTTTCATTAGCACCTTCTCCTGACAATAATTAACACAACAAAAAAAGAATTAGCGAAATTGTTCCATCCGTTCACGAATGAGACGATGACCAAGAGAAATAGAGATTCATTTTTATATACTACTAGCTGTTCCCCTACTACGCTTCGCTGTTGATAAAAAAAAAAACAATCCTTGATGCGTATATATCATGCTAAAATTTCAGCTCGATCGGTGCAGAACTTTTTGAGTTTTTGAAGCGTACACAAACCAACATAACATTTTTATATAAAGGTACAGGGTTATTTCAAAAACACCAGCAACCTCGCAGGTCTAGATACCTAACATCATAAACAACAACTTTTGCTATGGGACCAACCCGAAATTCGCGAAAAAAAATCAGCTATTCCATAGAAAAATGTCAATGACACTCGACCAAATGTATGGAACAGCTGATTTTTTTTTCGGGAATTTCGAGTTGGTCCCATAGCAAAAGTTGTTGTTTATGATGTTAGGTATCTAGACCTGCGAGGTTGCTGGTGTTTTTGAAATAACCCTGTATAGATGGATTAAAAAAGTTATAGTTGCTTCTGCATTGACACATGTCACAAATCACAAGTTAAACTTCAACTTCAGTTTTGATCAGGTTCAACCATAATTGCTTGCTTTGCGTGTTTGCTTGCTTGCTTGCCTAAGAGCTTGTCAGCTGCTGAATAGCATTGACTGACAAAATCGCACACATGTTTGAGTGCGATTTTGTTAATAAGAACTGTTATATAAACCCACGTAACTAGTACAGTGGCTAGATAGTGCCCTCGGCTAAGTACCCGGTTCGTATAAAGAGTTTGACGAGGCGACAGTCACTAGAACCATGATTGGTTTCCTCGGCCGAGTGTGCCCATTTACTGTCTCACCACCAGTATTCGTTACGTGTATTCAACCCATTAGTAATCGCTCACTAGGGTAGTCAAAAAATAACCTTTGTTTTGTAAAAAAAATGTTGTAATTCAGGTTTTGATATTTAGATGAACGATGCCATATTATCTGATATGTATAAAGCAGTAGGTTTAGCAATAGTAGTATACTTAAATAGTTTTAGTATTATCACTTCTTTTTGCTTCATAGGCAGTCTGATCATAAAGGCTTTTTGTTACATATTGTATACTTCGATATACATAATACAAAAAGTTTTAAAATAAGAACTAGCCTGTCCAACTACTTTCCATTCAGACAACGTCTGCGCCTGCCTATACGGGCTTACAAAACAGGTGCTTTGGACCCTTCCTTGAAGAGACTATGAATAAATGAAACCTTGGGCTAGCCGGGAATAATGGAAAAGGCATAGCTATGAGCAGGAGAAAGTGTCGCTGTGAGTATGAACGCGATTTCGATGACAATTTTGTGCTTGCTTAGTTTTAAGCTATTGCATAGCTTCTATCGCGGGCCTTTAGCGTGGAGACCGAATCCAGAAATTCCGTAACGAAAATAAACTAACACCCCCGAAATTAATAATTTAAAAGGAAGATATAAAAACTTAAACATTTTTTTTTAAATAGAACTACGGGGGTACACTCGGAAGAGAGAGTCATGACGTTTGAAAAAAAAGAAAAGAAAGGTGGAATTTTGGTGACAGACAACGATAGACTGCGAATTGTAAAATTAAGAGTAAAACTCGTATATATCATTGGTTTTGGACAATATAGAGCCTGCATAAATTAAATAAATAAATAATTATAATTGCATAAGTTGATAAAAAATGCTATGAAATAGCTTTACCGCGGCAGTCCCCGAGTGCCACACGTCTTTTTTATGCTATTGAGTGACGAGACGAGCAAATCGCTGGCCTGATGTTAAACGTCACGAGACGAATAGTGTGAGACAATAATATGATTGTGAGGACAGTTTTGACGAAAATTTTAAAATACATGTTTTTTCTAATAATGTCTCTATAGCTATGACTTTTTTCCATTTTTTTTTTAAATATTTAAAGAAAAGTTTGGGTATTGATTTATTTTTTGTGTAATCATAAAACATATTTTTTTATTGTTTTTGTTAAAGTTACAAAAAGTGCTATAAAACAATTTGTTATTCAGAACCCTAGATACTACCGGCGTGCACTTTCTATTTTCTTCAGATGTTTCACGGGCTTACCCCACCTTTGGGTCATTGGTTAGTAAATGTTGTTTTTTTTTGTTGTTTCTCGGCATTGTTACTGAAGTGGTTTAAAACAAGTAAGTATGGAGTTTTTTTTAAGTTTTCTAGATACTATAGGCCTAGCACATATTCTTTGCCCATTTCATTGGGACACGACTCGCTCATAATATTAATATTAATAAGGATTTACTTTAGTAACAAGTTAGTAAGTATTAGTTTAGGTATACAATTACTATAATACGGCCGTTCAGAGAATGCGTTCCTGACACGTCGCGATTGAACTGACGACGTAACTTTGTAATGGCGGCGCGCGGCGTTGCAGTTACGATAAAAATATTTTTGCTGGTTGTTTACCGTTTTAACAATTGATGAGCATTAAAACAACATTATTACATCAATAATCAATTCATGTTATAATTTTGTGCCAAACTGGAACGCATTCTCTGAACGGCCGAACTATAACTGTGACCAGCGGTTTTGCCCGCGCGGTGTTTTTGATGATAAAAAGTAGCCTATTTGTTAACAGTATCTACATAACATTCCGAGTATATCACATTTCTTTCAGACGTAATTACTTCATGTTATTCTATAATTATAAATGTTAACGAATAGTCGAGTTAGCTCGAAACCAGTAGCTCAAGTTTAAACGAAAACAGTGTTAGAAAATAAATCATAGTAACATAGATACCTACTGGTTATAGTATGCATTTGCATTTGGTTATTATACATATGAACCTTTTAATATAAAAATAAAGTATATTTAAAAAAAAATTACATTTCATTTCCAGACGAAATAACTTACTGCACCCAGCTTTACGAAACAACGTTAGTACAGTCAAATCGAAAAGTTTAAATTAAATATTGATTCTAACATAGAACTTTTAATATTCCACAAGTTGGACTTTTTTTGAGTCATTTTCATTTCCGTTCCATTTAACTTAGTTGACTTACTGCAACCAATTTTATCAAACGACGTAAGTACAGTTAGACCGCCAAGTTTTTAATTAGGTACATTCAATTTCTACTTATTTTTTTATGAGTGTGAAACGTTTCTTATTATTATGAATTCCTCCAATATTATAAACTAGCCGCGCCCCGCGATTTCACCCGTGTTTAAAAAAATCAAAAGTATCCTATGTTACTTCTAATACCGCCAAGAATATGTGTACAAAGTTTCATAATGATCGGTTAAGTAGTTTTCGCGTGAAAGCGTAACAAACAAACTTACATTCACATTTATAATATTAGTAGGGATGTCAATGTTTGGATGTTATCAAAAATGGCTAAACGAATTTGGTTTATTGGTAGCTTATTCTTTTTATCTCGAAAAACGGACAAAATCGCCGGCATACAGCTAGTATTTTATAATGTTGTCTCTTTTATTTTCTGAGTTGTCTTACTGCACCCAACATATATTAATATATATAACATATATATGTTATACATATATATAACATATATACATTATACACCAATGAAATCAGTACCTGGTACAGTCACAACGTAAAGTTTTAATAAAATATTGTTTCTAGTAAAAAACTCTTAATATTCCATTAAAATATCTTTTTCATTTCCATTCCACAACAGAATGCCTAGTGTGAGTTTTTCTCGCGTAGTTTACGTCAAAGATCGCGTTAACGTAAACTACAATTTGTACGGAACTATTGTAGTTCATCTTATGAACACTAGGTGGCGCGGTTTTTATTCCATCTTAACGTAAACTACACGAAAAAAACTCGCACTAGGCACTCTGAGTTGTCTTACTGCATACATTTATACTACGAATAACGTCGATACCTGGTACAGACATATAGTCAAGTTTTAATTAAATATTGATGTTAATCCATAACAAGCTCTTCTCTTGAAGTGGCGATGGAAGTTTGACTTCAATAAACTTCAAGGGCTTCGGGTGAAGGGAATCGTAGGTAATAGTAGGCCCACGATTTCATCAATATCTGAGTTAAATTAAGATGAATGGAGATATCAAGGGACAGCGGCGTTATATTAGTTGGTGAGGTTTGGTTTTGACAGGTGGTTTAACTTTATCTATAGAATGTAAAATAAAAAAGGTTGAACTGTGGTTTCATCTATTATTCAGGCGAGCGATTTGCTCGTCTCGTCACACGATTACAAAAAAAAAAAAAAAAATTACTAGTCAAAGTATGCGGCAAAGTTGAACTTAAAAACCGACTTCATAATTACTTGGATAACATACTGTTTTGTAGTTTTTTTAGTTATAAAACAAACAACTAAACAGATTTGATAAAAATTCTATGGGTTCACTGTTAAAATATATCCTATCAAAAAGTTAAAAACGAATCCAAATCGGTTTTTAAATGACGGAGTTCTGAGCTAACAAACAATAAAAACAAAAAAAAATCAAATAATTTCAGAACCTCCCTTTATGAAGTTGGTTAAAAATACCGAGTATGTTTACTGGAACAAAAGCCTCAATTTCTACGATTACACTACATGGTACCATCAAAATTCACCAATACCTGCATATATTTTGATCTCTACTATTCATAAAACACACCTTTCAAACTGCTTCAACATAAACAAAACTAATAAAATTAGCACAAAACCCTCCGTTACCATCCAAAACCCACTCAAAGTACAATCACGCGCAAAAGTGCTCATGGCAAATAATAAAAATGACAGTTCTCGACTGCCAAACGCCGTTAAGGACAATAACAATAGCATTCAACAAAAGAGATATCATATAATCGCCTATATTTTCGGCTTGAGAGCATCGTTAAGAGACGCGAGGTCTTACGCCTTTTGTGCGCGGTTGTACATGATTTTTGGTGATTTATTTTGTATTGTTCAGTTAAGTAGCGTTGTAAGGTTGGTAATGTTAATGATATTAATTTTGGTAATGTTGTCTTGAGGAATAATTATTATTATGTTGTTACGTTTTGCGCGTGATAGTACTTTAATAAATAGGAAGGCAAATTTTACATTGTCTGTGTTTTTTACATTTTTATGTTTATTTATTTTTTTATTTTATTTATTTAAATTTTTATTTTTTACATTTTGACATTTTACAGTACAATGTTTTGTTATGCCTGAAATAAATTGTTTTATTGCTAACATAATTTTTTAAAACTATCTTTGGTTACAAATAATTTTGTATTTAATTTTAGGCGCTACAAAACATACTTAATTACAGACATAGGAACATGCTTAAGTGTACATAATTATTATTATGTAGCACATATACAAGGTTTTACGGAAAGGTGTAGTAATACTTAAGGGTGTTCTTCTACACATCAAAAGTGAAAGTAAACGGCTTTTAGAATAAAAGTTTACTAAATCGAGAAAAATAATCTCCATAGAAAATTGATCACATGAATAAATATTTTGTACATAGACTCAATACTTTTTTATCGAATTTATCAAACTTGTGTCAGAAAGTTGTTCACTTTGTCGTGTAGAAGAACACCTTTATTACACCTTTCCGTTACACCTTTTATATGAACAAAGGCGCAGAAATAACAACTGACACTTAACTTTAAGCACCGTTTATAAAGCCCCAAAAATATTAGTGTGCAAATGGTAGTAAATAAATACCCAGACGAAAGCAGTCCTTAACCCATTTATGCCAAATGTATGAGTAATCGTATGTCAGTCTGTCGGTTTATTTTGGACGCACACGGAGTGGTTCTTTGAAGCGTTTTTATAATGTCTGGACTGGAATAGCTGATTGGCTGTTTAATCTCATTTTAATGCATTTTGTGTCAATAAAACTGTCGGCTTAGTGCAAGAAATATAAACTACAAAAAGTCACAAAATAAAATACTTTGACAACTTCTCGCTGGAGCGAAAACTTTAAGCAATGCTTAACTTTATGCAGGCTTTATAAGTATTGGCCCTTTTATGTTATTGAGTGACGAGATGACCGAACATCTACCTTGCAAGATGCGGAGTACCCTTCCATCAAAGGTCTTTTCGCCGAACTACAACATGGGGCGTTTTAGAAAGGGAGTCTACGAGTACAAGCTCCTCTCCGGGCTGGCAAAGCATTATCAATGCTGCTAGTGTTGCAGATTCATAGGCGGCGGTTTAGCTTACCATCAGGCTGACTGTCTGCCTGTTTGCCGCTCTTTTATATAAAAAAATCTAATCAAAAAACAAACCAAACGTCATGCCATCAACGTACAAAACTCCCCATAACGCCGGAATGGCCCTAACATGTATTATGGACTCACTGTCCTGACGTCCCATAAAACCTCCATAGAGTCCATTCCAGTAAAATATCAGTCAAATAGCAGGACTCCCATAAACCGAGACGTTAACCGTTAGTTTTATTACGAAAAAGGTGTTCAATCATCAGGATTTTTCTGGATACGTTTTGTCATGTCACAGATAAAAGAGCAGAAGGGAAAATTGGAAAAAAAAAGTTTACAACAATTTTTTTAATCAACGCAGCTAGCAAAAGTGCGCATGACCTTGAAACAGTTGAACCGATTTTGATGAAACATGTCTAATAACCACCGCTAAAAAACGGGGGGAGGGAGGGGGGCAGCCCTCTAGCTAAGCTGCAATTCCGTAATCGATACGCTGAATAAAACTAGGAAAATGTGTGGGAATGACATTTGTGTATTAGAATATAGAATCTATAAATAGATTATAGAAATGTCATTCCCATGCATTTTTATAGTTTCGATTATAGAATTTCAACTTGGCTAGAGAACAGCTTTCAGATAAAAAACCGCATCCAAATCGGTTCACCCGTTTAAGAGCTACGATGCCATAGCCACACACATAGCGGTCAAACTTATTATACCCCTCTTTGCGTCGGGGTTCAAAATTACGCTTCACTCATAGCTCCACTAGAACACCCTGTGTCGGAGATGCCATGGAACACACACAAAGACAAGGACAACTAACACCCAGACCCAGGACATTCAAATTCAGCAAGTATTTCATTAAACGAATGTTTTGCGTCGGGTTCTGTATTATCATGAATTCACAGAAATATGTTGCTACTATTCAATGTATGAAAAGTAGAAGACTGTAATTGGTAACTACATTTTTTCATACATTTTTATGCTTTATAGACAAGACGTGAAACCTCTTTGGAAAGAAAAAAACTGTTTTATTTCGTCCTTCTTGACATATCCGTGTCAATACAAATATTCGGCTAGGACACACAAATAGACAGACATCGGACTCTCACCATAACGTCGTCTCAGTGCTTGTTTGGTCTATCTACCATTGGTTATTTTTTACAGTAGACGAGTTTCTTTCTCTATTTTAAAAAAGAAGCTATAATTATAAGATTTGAAAATCTTTCATAATACATTGGTTACCTTTAAATTGATTTTTATAATTATCATCTATGGATGGTAATTAATTATACCTTATTTTAAAGTTTTTATTTGGAGATAGGACAAACATGCACAAATATAATTACGAATGTGGAGTAAGAACATTACCACATTAGAGATAGACCAAAATGACTGTTCTGTTTTTGCGTGCTTATTTGTTCGATATGCCAGAAGTATATACAGGATGTATACATTTTTTTGCTATTCCTAAAAAAATATAGGTACGTTGCGCTTCGCTTAAGTTAGGAACTGACTTTTACTATAACTCACTAGAAGACAATTTACTATAACTAAACTACGTTTATTAATTGCTTTATGAATAATAATTACAAAGTAGGTAAAGAGCAGGGCATTCCCATCACAAATATCCTCTGATTATTTTCAGGGAAGTCCCGAGGTAACTAACTGAAATAAAACAAATTTTATTTAATTGAATAAAATAAGATAAAATAAGTGTGTGTAAAACTCCGCCTGCTTGTGTGCGTGTCGTGTCACGTCCCGCAAAGGGTTGTGTAATTTTAAAACAGAAAATCAATTTTTGACCTTTGTATGAAAATCTAAATATGCTTATATCTTAATGAAACTTTCAGGATGTAATGGTTACAATGGATACTTTAAGATATCTCCGGCTTAGCATACCCTTTCTGAATAACCCTGTATTTATACAATCAGTAAGTTGCCGAAATAACAAGCATTGGGATTATAATACTAGAACAGTAACACCATACCTTCAGATCATAGAAATTCAAACGGGAATCAATCCTATCCTTCTGCGTCTAGGATGACACATTGTGTTAAAAACAACACCCTGTTTCAAATTCATAACGAAATCGAGTGAAAATTAAAAAGTACTTACTGCTCAGTTTGCGGCTGCGTCTTTTTGTATTTAGTTTTGCTGCCAGTCGTAGACATATTTAATCACTTGTTTGGAACAATTCAGGCACAAACACACAGAGATTTATATGTTTTTTATTGTTTTTTCCGAGAGCGACGAAGTGGTCCCTGTGATGACTTCTGACACAATGATAAATCAAAAAAAATGGCGGACATGGCGTCACGGACTATGATTGGTTAATTGCGTGGACAAAGAACACTCAAGCACTTAAATTCTTTGACGAAGTAGGATATAAAACAAATACTGGACAAAGAACAAACAAGCACAAAATTTTCATTGCGGTGTCGTGTCATAAATAAAATTCAAATTATTTTTTTTGTTGTTCTTTATGAAAAAATTGTAAGTTTTTCTTAACAAACAGGATTGAAATTTAAGTCTTAACAAAACTGCATTTAAAGTTCATTTTCGGTAAATTTGGTCGATAGGCCAAACAAGCACTGGGACGACGATAAGGGTTCTTTTCACCATTTTAGTACGGATCCAAAAAATCTTTCTGCACTGAACTCTCACCATAAAAGTTCCTTTTACAGTTTTAGTACGGAATCCTAAAAAAAATCTACCAACACTGGATTTTCACAAAAAGGATTATTTTTAACATTTACTTTCGGAACCCTTAAAAAATCTTCCTAATCTTGGCTTAGGACCTCAGAACGACCTACACGTAGACTTGAGTGGCCACCCAAGGTTAGTACTTGTCGAAGATAAGCTCCAGCACTCAACCACTCAAATAGATAATGCTTTTACCTATTCCGGGTTCTCTACACGAAGAAGGAAAGAATTCAGCGGTTAAAGGTCACAGATTCCCTTTCAAACACGTGTTTTTGTTTCGTATAATGGAAAACGTGAAAAAATAGCTAACACCTTATGGAATCAAAATTTTCAACTTTTTCAAAATAAAAATAACGAGCCAGGCGAGACGCAAGCGTGAGCGCGTCACGCTTGTTATCTCCTGATGAAGATCACCGAATGTAATCGAAACTAGTCGTATTAAACAACTTAATTTTTACGCGAGTATTCCCGTTCTAACTATGTATAACATTATTATTTTTACAAAAAACAAAAACCGACTTCAAAAGACCGACTATTGAGTTATTCATCTATTTGTCGCGCACGTACTTAATGCAAATTTAAGACTTATATGGTTTTCTCATGGATACCATTATCAGAACTGGTCTAAATTGAAATAGGACCAAATGGGAAGCGTCAGTTTTCTAATAAAAAAAGAATCATCAAAATCGATTCACCCAGTCAAAAGTTATGAGGTAACAAACATAAAAAAAAACATACAGTCGAGTTGATAACCTCCTCCTTTTTTGAAGTCGGTTAAAAATAAGCTTTTTTTTCTTTCGCTTGGAACTAACACAAAAGCTAGTTCATAATTTCTCACTAACCTGCTGTACAGATATTTAAGGAAAAGTCCTAAAATCGCGAATAAAATTATCAGCTGTTCCGTACATCTTGTCAATAATTGTCATTGAGAGTTTTTTATGAAACACCTTGGTGTTGGAACCATAGTAAAAATGGCTCTTAATGATGAGTACCGTGAGTTCTTATAAGCTTAGTATATCCTTTTCATATAATTATTTTTACCTGTACGAGTGTATTGTGGTGGTAGGGTTCTTCTGCAGAGCCCGCCTGGGGAAGTACCAACTTTTGCCAGTTATTCTACCGCCAAGCAGTAATGTGCAAACATTACTACGTTCCGGTTGGAAGGGCATTGCTTCCAGTAAAATTTCAGGGCAAATAGGAAATTAAACATCTTAATCTCTTGAATTCTATGAATTCAAATTCTGAGTGGCGCAGACCTGTTTATGGGCAAACGTGACGTTTAACATCAGGAGAGCGATTTAGTCTCGTCACTCAATATCATAAAAAATACAGTTAATAACTAGGTTCCACTTTTAATTTTTATATTATTTCAAATGATTTCTACTGTTTTAACACTATGGCATATTAAACAGCCCTCCAGCTATTTAATATCGGGAATGTTCTGTGGATATCTATCGAGCCTTCGACAAGGTATCAATTTTATTCTTTCAGTACGTTTCGGGGAAAGGTCTAGTGATTGACACTTTGGAAATTGAAATGTCGATAAAATGAAAAAGGACGTCGTATTAGCGTAAATGATTTAGAATTGAATATTGTTATCCTATCTTACTAAGTAGGTGAATAACTGAATTGAGAGAAATAACGCATGAAATTTGAAACCTACATGAGATGGAAAAATATTAAACTACGTTACTTACGTACCTTTTTGTGTGAAAAACCATTTGTTAATGCAATTGATAAACCGCTTTTATGTGGAATTGATTGCGTTTATTATCGTTAATAGCATTATACCTCTACTGCCACATAATATACTGTGAGATCTTAACATACTTGAAATGGTTCAAACACTCAAACTATCGACCAATAGTAAAAGTAAATAAAATAAACATAAGAACTGTCAATAACACCAAATATCCACCTATTGACCATTCACCATCGCAATGACAAACTTGCTAACAAAAAAATCGATAAAAAACATCGATATAATCGACAACTGCAAACCTGTCCCATCACTAGCTATTTACATTCATGCCCCGTCTCGCCACTAATGGAGCAAATTCGTCAGTCGCCAGATAATCCTATTTTTTAATTACAGACCTTAATTTTAAGGAACGTAATTCCATCTGACCCACTGGAGCGTGGAATAGAAAAAATACAGTTATAAAGGTTCAAAAACATATTTTTTTTGTTTTTTTAGCACCATCCTCCTTTTTTCGTCGGTTAAAAAATAAGAAATACTTCTAGAATTGCAAGAGAAACCGAGAAATAAATCAAGCTGCGTCCTTGACTTACAAGCTATTTCTACGACAACATAAATTACATAATTGCCAACATTCATTTTGATGTCTTCAAAGAAACTGCGATAAATTGTGTCATTAGGAATATTTAGACCAAACTTGGGCACTAATTGGGGACATCAAAACTTTTGAGGCAATCAGAACTAAGCATCTCAAACGTTAGAAATTAAGGCTTGCCGTGTGCTGAGACGCAGGTGACGCAGCACAGAACAGATTTGCAGGGCAGAGCGGGACAGACATAGACCGCAGAGCAGGACAGACATACGTCTGTCCCGCCCGTGCCTACACCGCAGCTCTCAGTACGTTCATGCATTATACAATCAGTCTGCTCTGCGCTGCGCTGCGGGGACTTGCGTCACCTGCGGCGCAGCATACGTTTAGCCGGCATGCGATACATACACTTTCAGTTCTTTCCATTAAGGGGGAAACGGTCGTTAGCTTTCCATTTTGCGTATGAAAACAAAGCAATTACGAAAAAATTGGAAAAAAGTGGAAATTACAAAGAAAACAGATGATCTTTTATTTCGTTCTTCAAATTCAAAATCAACAACTAAGTATAACGAAAACACCTCTTTTCACGCCAGGATGGTATATATTTATAAAACACTATATATATTACAATTATATTCACAGTAACAGTATTACATCGACGTCTGATCGAAGCTAAAGCTAAAACCGAATTGCCTTTCACTTCTCAACATGCCACCTCGCCAAGTCTTATCCCCTCTACTTTACAATCGTTCTTCCTTTAGCGCTATTGCGTTTACTGGGCGGGGCGACATGTTTCCGGTAACCATTTTAATCAAACGACTGTTTATCAAATTAAATACCAAATGATATAAAATCGAGTAAATGACATTAAGGTGATTAAATTTATACTATACATAATTAAAAATCATGACACTCGGCCATCCGGCAACGTGATGCCTCCCGGCATTACCCACAAAATACACATAAAATATAAATTTAAAACATCTTTGAATAAATATTACATGGATATTCAGACTTTCTTAGTACAATAGACAATTTCAATGAAAATGATCGTTAAAACGAAATATAACTATGATTAATGACACAACATTGATAGTTCAGGTTAACATTTTAACAGTCTTGGTGTACTCAGAAAACACACATTAATTACAAGAATAATTTCTCTGAGTTAGGTATCTATTATAATTACAAATCATGACATTCGGCTTTATAACGATCTAGTTACTTGGATTCAACTATTTATATACAAGACTATTGTCGTCAAAAATTTAAATAAGTAAGTATTTTCATTTACACATGTCTCTACCTTTTTTATTTTTTTTTTTTAATACATTTATTTCAAGCAACTTTGACAAAACAAACTTTCAACTGATATGGTATCTAGTATTCTAAACTAGTATCCCCATCAAAACGAATTTAAGAAGCTGAATCATAAAAATGAAAACAAAGATTATAATAGCTTAAAACAAAACGTAAAGTGTAAAATATAGAGACGCCAAAATAGTAGGCCTTGTAAAAGAGCAAATCCTATGGACACATTTTAACTAAATGCAACGAAACAAGTTAAAACTGTAATTATATTACACTATTACATAGTATACTAGTGTTAAATACTGTAAAACATAAATCTATCGAAATGAATCATTTGTTTATATTTATTTATTCAAGTAACCTATATTGCAGCACGAAATATCATTTATCTGTATTATTTAAATTATTAATGAAGTAATAGAATATTATATAAGAACCACCTTGTAATAAAGGAAGAATATTATATAATAACCACAATATACATATACATGTTGAAGCTAGATATTTCACAAAGATAGGCTAGAATTTAGCAATAACACAGCATGGATGAAAACCAAAAATGATTCAGGAATAAACTAATTACCATTTATCATTATTTATCAGATATCTCAAAATATTAAAGAAAGTTTTCATCAGTAAAAACTTAGTGATTGAAATAAGGGTTTCCGCAAAGATAAAAAACACAACGTTTGCTATCTTCAAAGTGTTAAACCATGTTTGGGAAGATCTGATTAATATTAAAGAACTGATATTTCTCCATGAGTTTTGATTGCATCTTACATAAAACATTACACCAAATGCTCTCAGCTAATGGTATAGGTACGCGAAACCTTATTAATATTGGTAAAATTATATCTGCAGAATAGAATCACTGCCCATACAACAAGAGCATTATGCCACCATATTTGAATATTCATATTCATTTTATTCGAACTAATAGTACCTATACGTCAAATATAAAATTGTATAAAGTTTTAATGTTAAATTTTTAAAACATATTATCTTTTTAGATAAAACATAACGTTCAGCTGAACTTAATAACTTAGCTAAATAAAAACAAAGCTAGCACCGTACTTAAGATAGTTACAGATTGGTTACAATTACAATATATCGATTGGACAGGAACTATACGGAACATTAACCTCATTTTATTTCAAAAGTAAGTATAACTTATAACATCAGTATTTAAAACACCGTAAACAAACCTAATTTGTAGGTTAGCATTAGCTATAGATACGTATTTCAATTTATTTTTCTTTTACTCAAATCTAAAAGTCACTATTAGTACCTCTTGATTACTCGCTTTGATTTACCCTCTAGCAACATTTAATACGAGTGCCAGGCAACATCGTGATCGTGAGTGCGTCACGCTTGTTATCATTGAAAATAAAACTATAGTCCTATCCGACTTAACAGTTCGCAAGTTCGTGTTTATCTTAAAAAATGTGTGAAATCAAAACCATATTTGTTCTCATGGTAAAAAAAAGTAGTAAGTAGTGTAGTAGTAGTAATAATCTTAGCAAGTAATATTACATAAACCCCAACAAAAAGCATCTTAGCGACAAAACATCTTAGTTCTTAGCGTATCAAATGAAATTATTGCTCCTACCAATTACATACATGATTTACTAACAATAACCATAACCAACCTTGTATCATATTTACCGATGATACCACTAAAATTTAAATTTACATTTTAAACACTGGAGAAAACTGAAGTAAAATTGATCTACTCGTAAATAACGTAGCTGAGCTAAATAATAATAAAAACGTTTATTTAAACCGAAAAAACTATCATGAGGTTTCATGAAATTGTTACGTAACTATAAGTATTAAAACAAGAGTGTTCTTTCAAAAATTGAGCCGTAGGCGAAGTTCCTAATAGTATCACACGAGTGTTTTAGCAGTCATGCGCAGCTTCATATACTACTTTATCTACTTTCATATCATTAAATTCCTTAATAAAAACAAAGCTAGCACTGCACTTCAGATAGTTACAGAGTCGTCACAATCTTTGACTTAAACGGTGATTTTTTTTTTTTCTAATAGCATTAATTAAGGTTTTAATTTACTTTTTTAAATTTAAACTTTTGATTTACATTGTAACAACATTTAATTATAGTGCCAAGCAAGACGAGGCTGTGAGTGCACCACGTTTATTATTTATCACTAAGAAAACAAAAACACCAAATGTGAGTACAACTTTAGACCTAGTACTTAAGGTAATTCGAGGCTATACATGGTCATGGCTCACCCAATTACCTTTGAATATCCACATCCACATCCACATTATGAGGACATTTAATAGTACTCCGAGGTGCACCCTTTAACGTTATCCAATACAGTGTACGTAAAATGTATCATGTTTTTGAAATTTATCTACAAATAATAATATAATTTTACCAAACACGAAAATTGTAAGAACATGCATGTTGTAACACTCGACAACCAGCATTAAAATATACAATCATCGAACAAACTCAAAACAAGCGCAATGGTACGCGGCTTTTTGACAAAATACCCTCATAAAGAGAATAACGTAGGTTAACTCGTTTGACGTATCAGTTAGCAGTATCAAAACAGTTTACTGTGTCGATGATAAAACATAATCACAACACAACATAAATGCATGGAATGGGTAACTTGAAAAATTAAAATTATAAATTTTACTACTTAGTGAGCGTGAAGACCTCTTGAAAAATTTAATTTAAACCATGTTTTCACATACAAGGCAATCTCGTCTATGATATTAATGAAGCTTATCCAAAACGAAGGTAAGGTATTCAATTGACGTCAAATCTACTTGTAAACATCAGAAATACATGAAATGAATCGAATTAAGAAGAATAGTAACAAATTCTTTTTCTTAATAAAAGAACTACGTTTAACTTGAGATTATGTTCTTATTTTTATATTGATCTCCATTTACCTACATAGTTTTCAAAACGATTTCATTATTAAGATCGAAAGCACTGAATCTCAAAACAGACCTGCCTTAGTCTATTCAGGTTTCACACCCAAATAACATCATGAAATGAAATGATCCTAAAATTATCCACTACACGACAGTATCCAAAATAAGAAGTATCTTTTGAAGTTTAACACCTTTCATGGTGCTCTAACTTTGCACACGCGTGCTTACATTTTTTTTTTTTTTTCCTTTGAGGTAAGACCATGGAGAATAATAAAACCGTTTTTATTAAATCGCAATGTAGTAGAATTACAAATCATCATTTATTTATTTTATTTTAGGTTACCCTTTAATATAAAATTTACAAAAATAATTAAATCAATTTGACTAATAAATTATATTACTTTCTTAACGTTGTTTTTAAAGTTACGTTGCCTATGTTTTCCTCTTTTTTTTTTTGTGAAGTGCACATTCGAATTTAATTGTGAATGAAATATTGGGAAAATTCCAGTATTAGTCGTCGCAGCAATTATTATTATACATATTGGAAAATTAAGTTTGAAGTTACTTAAAGTACTTACCTATATATTAAGTATTTTATAGAACGCCGTTTTACACGGGATGTCAGTAATCATTTCAACAAAAACATTTAAAACAAGAATCATAATATTGCTAAAACCTTAATCGGTTACCAAACATTAGGAATCGATATCTTTTAATAATCGAATATTGGCACAAACATTTTTTTTTTAAATCTTCGTTTTAATAAGTCAAAATACATCTCTATTGGATTAGATGTTATAACTATTCATCAAGTTTCTCAATTATTATAATTACATAAGCGAGTCAAGTTGAATTGAAATCCTACGACCCAAAAATAACAACGATTTTGCTGTCCCGTTTCGATTATAAATCGATTTTAGTTTCTAGGCTTGTTACGAGATGGCGCTACTAGAAAAGTTAGATCGCGCAAGCAAGTTATTCGCTCAAATCTCAAACAGTACGGTGACACGTCTTTTAATGACTGGGTAAATTCTAACCTAAAATGGAGTTTCAGTTTAGAGTCTTATTTAAGAAAAGCAACTCAGAAATGCTTGAATGTATAAATATACTCTGATATATTACTATGCTCTTGCATAACACCCCGTGTATAATATGTGTACTTTTTATACCTTCATCAAAGTTTAAAGCATTATAAACACGTCAAATTCAAAAATAGGAAAAAAAAATGTTTTGAAATATGAAAGAAGTGTGTTAACTCGTGATTTGAAAAGAACCAAATATTATTCACCAATATCATTAATTAGCTATTCGGGTAAAATGATTAAAAATTAATGTCAATATTAACTGAATTAGCGTGTTTTTATATGATAACGTTATATAAAAGAAGACCAATCCACTGAAAGATATCAATAGAAATAATGTAAAATTATCAAAATCATTTTAGGTACATTTCAGAAGTATGGAAAAAAAAGTACCCTCCAAAATTTAAGTAGGAACTCCCGTAAAATAGCACAACCATCAAAATATTTTATTATAATTGTTATCTTTTTGCTAAATAGCATAAACCATTATATTATGTAGTTTGACTGTGACTGAAATAAATTATTGATGCAAATATCGATTTGTAACGTGTTAACTGTAAAACAGTAACATAACCACCGAATTCGGATAACATAGCGTAAGTTACGGTAATTCTGTATAGAATTTTATAACAGCCTTAATTTATAGAAAATTTGTTTGATACCTTCCGGGTCTATCAAAGTCTTTCCAGGTACAGCGCTGGAACAGCATGGAGAAGAGGAAGGTCTCTTCTTTATAACCCCCTTCGTTTTCTGCCGATGTCTAGGCAGCATATCACGAGTAGTACCGTCTACGGTGAACTTCATTGACACCAGTCAACACCCTGGAATGTATACATTGTCTCCGGCAGAATACATTCACAAACTAACAGTTAACATTGGGGGGGGGGGGAAAGGTTCATTTTTAGTTCGGCAAACAATAAACTAAAAGCATATTATAACCTTTTCAATTAAATATTTAAAGTTCATTGAAATAAAACAAACTTAATCATACATGACTCACTCACATCGCATCACATCCAACAGAAAGCATATTCTGTTCAACTATGCAGTGAAATATAACAATTCACTTAACATCTAGCGGAAATACATATCGTCACCGTAGTGTCAAAATTAAATAACTTACAAATCTAAAGTTCCGAGATAATCGCAATTTTGTGTTTTTTTTTCAAACAAATGACATTTACTTCTTAACCCTAAGGAAATTTACTATCCATTTTTTGATATTTTATAAAACCAAAGATTATTGTTTTTATCATTATACATTTATCATGCTACTTTTTTTAGTAGCTTAGGAAAACGCAAAAAAGAAATTATTTAGTTTTGCCACTACTTCATTTTGAAATTTAGGCATAGTTATTTATTTATAACTGTAAGTTATTGAATTTTTCCACAAATTAATTTAATCAATACGGAAATATTTTGATCGACTAGTACCATTATCTACTTCTTTTAAGATTTGATCGAAATAATTTTTCTATTATTTACTTTTCAATCCTATAAATTTAATTTTAATTTAATCAATTACTTTATATTATATCAAGTCAAGTTAACATACAAAAATGAATTTTAAATTATAAATAAAAATTGTAGTAATAATATTTTCATGTACGTATTTATCTATTATAATGCAGTTTAATAGGAAATTGCAATGTCAAATTAAGTTTAAATTGGAAATAGATAACTAATACTTAAAATAATTATTGAAACAAAACCAAATAAACTAAATTGAGGCAATTCTGGCATGACTAAAATCTTTTGAGGATTGGAGTAATAAAAGTAATAATTAATAAAAGAAAAAATAGTGGGCACGCCAAACTTGCCCCAGATTACAACAAAAAATAGACTTCTGCCACTTATAATAATTTTAATTTTAATTAATCATTCTTAATTTTAAGTTGAAATAATAATAATAATTAAAAACAAATCAGTCTGTTTCAACGTCAGATATAGTTTCAAAATCCATGGGTTGGTTAGCTGAGGGTAATCCCTCATACCAGGCATGGAGTTCCACGGGTATTAAATTTTTTTTGCAAAGCATAATAAGGTCTTTTTTCTTGGCAACAGAAATAGGTAGTGCTTGGTGGTAAGCCTTTGGTAATTCTTGGACTGCAATGTCGATGACTGTCGCGCTTCTTGTTGCCCTGCCCGACTTATAAAGCGTATTGATATTCTTATACGGTCCATCATAATCATAACGAAATTTTATGACGCCCGGCAGATCTTTTTCAAATCGCAGGCATTTAATTTTTAGCCAGTGCACTTTTTCTTTACCATCATCCGTAAGAGTTCTGTTTTTGATAATTTTTGAAGCTAGCTCCTTAACATCTATCATGTCTTTGTATGACAACTCTGTGACTTTGTAAGGGATGGCTTTTTATTATTTCAGCTTGACCGCGCCCTAACCATGACTCCTTTCCAATCAATCACAGAATATGCTTCTGTGTACTTTTTTTCTTTTTCAATGGCACTGTGCATCGAGTCTACTTCCATAAAACTATGGCCACTCTCCAGGTATTTTTGCTCAATAACACATAGTTGTGGATTGACTTGGACCAAGTGTAATAGAAATGCTGCCATGTACTGGTTCCTGTTCTGCCCTGAACATGTATCAGAATAAATGGTTAAGTCTGTAACAACTTGAGGTATGTCTTTTATCCACATGTTCAGAGCCGAAGCTATTTCTACGCTCCCCTCTTTTGCCATTAACTTCGGTCCAAATCAGACAGTAATATAATACACTGTCTGATGTTGATGGTATTTGCAAAAGACTTTGCAGATCCATGGTGACACACAAAAAAGATTCATCTTCTTCGGACTTCTTTTTATCAATCTGTTTTGATTCAAATGACGCTTCTTTTCTGAGAATGTGTTCTTCATATTCTTTTTCTAAGGATTCACCTCGGTCTTGGGTGCAGTGGTATCTATTGCATAGACAACACTGGTCTTTCTTAGGATGGAAAAAAGATAAGTTATGTTGAGTGCCGAATATTTTTTTGTAAATATTTAACTTTACGGGGTTTTTATCTAATTCCTTAATTTTTGTGACGTACAATTCATACATTTTTGCAATAGAAAGTTTAGGATCTAGAAACTGCCTAGATGTGTTCTTGCGACAATAATGAGATTCACAATAATAGGGAGACTTTCTATATGTTTTTTACTTCCTCTTCATTCTCTTCTGTCGTTTTATGATGAGGAGTGTGTTTTCCACGATGGTCTTCACCTGAGAAAGATCCAGATGCATTTACATTTTTAACAGCTGTTTCAATGGGTCCAGCGGAAATACAAAGCGTTGTCATAAAAAAAAATTTACAAACTCGAGATCTTTAAAAAATCCATATTCTCGGCTAGACTGGCGTTGTTTTTCGGGTGGTAAATTTTTCAGTGCTCTTTTCACTTCTTTCACTTTAATGCGTTTAAGCAGAAATTCTTTTTGTCGCTTAAAATCTTTTACTGCCCAGTATTCCTTACAAATTTCTTTACGCTCTTCTTCGGAAAATGTCTCTGTACATTTAAAACGACAGTTATCGTTACACTTTGGATGTTTAGGTAACTTGGCTTCATGATTTTTTCCTTTACGATCTTTATATGGCACACCTCCCGCGCTACCGCCTTTCCCGCCAATTTTATATTCCCCGAATACTCACAAAAATGAATAATTTACTTTGTTTTGTTTAAGATATTTGACTAAACATCAATAATGATTGGTATTTAACTCTTCGTAGTGTTCAATTCACGATATTACGTTGGCAAAGTAAATAATCATACTTATTTAATTTAAAACAATAAGGGAAACGGAAATTGAACTGATAATATAAATAAACAAATGACTTTGTTTATTTCTGTTTTATATAAAAACTACGTAAGACTGTAAGTGAGTTTTGGAAAAACTAAATAAAGAAGCTTATTGATGTTATTATAAGTTGTTTAGTAATTTATCTGAAATTATTTATTTATTTCAAATGTTATTTAGTTTTACCATAAACATGATTTTCCGTTTAGCTGTAATTTATTTTTGCCATAAATATGGTTAAACCTATATTTTTTTATGAATTATCCAAAATACCTTAACGTCAAATATACCAAAAAACGCAGCGCAGTTTCAACTTTACGTAATTGCAATAAAGTCGATTTAATAAAAAGGGTTAGTTATTTAATTTTGACACTACGGTGACGATATATCCGCGCCATTAAAAAGGGACATCTAATGTTTACTTAATTTTCAGTGAGAAACATTTATGCACTAGTACATAATTTTTGTACAATTTCTGTGTAAACAAAATTAATAAAATCGTTAACTTCGTAATGATATTAATATATTGTAATAAAAAAAATCATTTGAAAATTTTGAAGAAAATGAATAAATAAGTGATTAATAATGAAAAGTTTAAAAGAAATAAAATTACTTCTTATGTTCGGCAAATACAGATATATATTTTTTTTAATAATATAAACTTTATAAATAATGGCAAAAAAAATTGTTTCAATCTCGCACAAAAGTGGCGGTTTTTGGGAATAGCAGCCTTAACTAGTGAATCTAACGATCCACTTAACATTCATCGGGAAGCATACCCGTAACAAACCAGTGAGTGAGTTAACCAACAGTCCGACTTTACTCAAAAATTAAATCTTCCCTCGTATATCTCGAAGATATACTTTCAACATAATTATAATAAAGTCAACTATAAACATATGAAAGCCTTTTCTCTTTCTCTTTCTAAAATGTAGGTAGATATAAATTAAACGAAAACAAAACGGTATTCTATAAATACTGCTCAGCTATTTTAACGACTTCGCGCGAAAATATATCGTTTTCCAAATTCAAATATAGGTACGTATACACAATGGGCAAGTACCAAAACGTATCATGTGCTATTAAAAAGTAGGCCTAACCTACCCTCTTCCGAGTGGATGTTTAATGAAAATGCGCGCCATAGTACTGCCAAGGAGTAGCCTAGGCCAAGTACCTACGCGCACCTGCATTTACCTACTTTTAATTAAAATCACATTATCAAAAATTACCCTTATTGAAAACGGTACGTGAATTTTACCACCCACCCAATGCATATACGCACATTACATTTATTAATTTCTATACAATAACTTAATTTTAAGCACAAATACCTTGGTAACAGTAAGATGAAAAGAGAAAGAGAAAACAAAATCTTAACACAATAACAAGATTAGCATACCTTCATTTTTTTGGTGTATCCTGCACATCGTCTACGTTTAGCTCTCCATGCTGCTGCTCGTGGTGATCTCGCTACAGGGGGAGCTCCCTGAGCTCGGTTAGCTTGTGGAGCAACGGCGTTCACACGTCTGCTGCTTTTTTAACATCATGTTTTAACATTTTCTTTTCTTCGTTTGCGGCTTGGCGTGAGTTTTTTAACACTTCTGAGGTATAACGAAAACACCTCTTTTCACGCCAGGATGGTATATATTTATAAAACACTATATATATTACAATTATATTCACAGTAACAGTATTACATCGACGTCTGATCGAAGCTAAAGCTAAAACCGAATTGCCTTTCACTTCTCAACATGCCACCTCGCCAAGTCTTATCCCCTCTACTTTACAATCGTTCTTCCTTTAGCGCTATTGCGTTTACTGGGCGGGGCGACATGTTTCCGGTAACCATTTTAATCAAACGACTGTTTATCAAATTAAATACCAAATGATATAAAATCGAGTAAATGACATTAAGGTGATTAAATTTATACTATACATAATTAAAAATCATGACATAAGAGATAACTCAACTTTTTTGTCATTCTAGCATTCTACTAAAACCTGAATGAATAAAAGATTTAAAACAGCAACTCAACTTGTAATCATCCCACTGCTGGGATACCAAATACGTTAGCCAAGTGGGGTTTGCTTTCCTTTCGCCTTCTTCTTTATTCTGTAGCCTTTCTCCTGTTGTTTCTTTTTTGTATCTTTAAAAACAAAACAGAATAGACTTTACAAAAGAGATAGCTAATAACCGTTAACTTAATCTCCCTCTTAACAGCATCACCAAAGAGACACCTGCATTATTATGTCTTGTTCGAATCGATAAAGAAATGAAGTGTTCCGCGAAATGTCCTAATACCTCTTGATAAATGGTGCACGATTATCACCCCTCGATGTTTGTGTCACGGTGGTGACGTTTTAGAGGTGACAAATAAGTTTTGGCCGGATAAAAAGCCGGAGAGTAACTACCAGGTAGCAACTACCAGTAACTACTACAAGTTACTATACGGCATAATTTAGGAACAAGAAAGAGGCCTTTTTTTTTTTTTTTTGTGACCCAGGGAAAATCCTTTATGGATACCACGCCCGCCCCGGGGGGGGGGCAGGGTGGTTATGTGGGAGTCTCCGCCCTAGTGGCGGCATACCCACTAAAAACCCAAGAAAGAGAAAGAGGAAAGAGAAAGAAAGAGGCCTACCCACAGAGAAAAGAAACAGTAAGAGAAATTTAATAAGGTTGTGATGATGATGACTTATTGGGATTTTTTTCACTATTATATGAAATACAAATTGACTATTCAGCATTCGGAAAGGAAAATACGAATTTCGTGAATTTATCTATGCAATTTAAACTGAAAAACACAATGTTAAATCCGTATTACCAATTTACTTGTTGGAGCACAAAAATGTAACAAAAACTTACATAAATTACTTTTTTTAACATTTCTTTTGAAAGAAATCCACACGACAGTCGACAAGGAAATGAGGTGTACCCACAACTCAAGATACAAATACCCTCATAAAAATGACAGAACATTTCCACTGACGTTTTCGCGGAATACCTGTTTTAGAGAAGAGATGACTGTTGTTGTTGGCGTTTTTTTTTTAGCGGGAACGTGGAAGAGACATGTTGCTTCATTTTATTATTTTACTAAACTTGTGTAATTTTGAGTGTTAATGTTTATTTTAAGTGGAGAAAATAACCATTAAGTGCTTGAGGACGTGCACAAGTGTGGGCAAATCATAAAATGCAGTGAATCGTGTCATTCCGTGTTTCTTCCAAAACTCCTTAGAAAAGCCTCTAGTAATTCTCCACTACTTTACTGGGGCACGTACCTACTATAACCACTTGACACTGGCTAAATTGTGGCAACCCCGCAGAAGCCATTAACAAAAATTGAAGTTGAAATTGAAGACTGTTGTTGGCGGATAGCAACTGAAGTTGAGGTATCCGGTAGATTTATTTTTGATGCATCGATTTGAACTAGTAATTTCGTTTCTTACATCTAAGAAAGTCTGAAAAGCGGCTAAACAATCTGTTCCGAACAGTTTGTTTCTTAGTTTATTCTCCACTGGCTTTTTGAAAAGTATCATAATGAGACTATAAAAAATAATTTCATGTTTTTATGTTAAAAATGTTTTCTTTTGACTAAAACGTCAAAAGATTTTTTTAAACAAATAAAAATACGTTCGTTAAATTTTAGGAATCATTCCCGGCATGTCGATTCCCTATTACGACGATTCCCGCTTACGGCGCGTGGCTTAACGTCGAGTCTCGACACGCCGCGCCGGTTTCATGCGGACTGACTCTTTACGTCGAGTTCCTTTAACGTCGATTCTCGTCACGAAACTCCCTTTCTACGCTACCAGATCTTATGTACTGCTGAGAATTAAAGTTTACGATCTTGTTCCCACTACGCCGCTTCTCACTGCGTCGCTCGCTCCGCGCCTATGGACTAGTGCCACGACGTCGCGCGTCGCATCTCCTATACATTTCTTCCCGCCACGCCGCTCGCAGCCTCAAAGGCTGTCCCATAACGTCGCTCGCTCATTTAAGGCGACTTCGCGGTTGGATTCATGAATTTTGTGCGATTTGTAAGGAGCCCAAAGTAGTTGTAAAATTTTCACGGGTGCAAAATCATGAAGAGGTAAAAACACTTGTACATTTTTCAATTAAAATCTTTGTTTAATTAACATTTTTACCTGACTGACTAAAAGGTTCGCATAATGCTTTAGGAGCCCGAAGTAGTTGTCAAATTTTCATGGGTGTAGCATCAGGAAGAGGTAAATCAACTCGAATTTTTTTTAACTGACAGTCAGGTAAAAATGTTAATTAAATAAAGATTTTAATTGAAAAATGTACAAGTGTTTTTACCTCTTCATGATTTTGCACCCGTGAAAATTTTACAACTACTTTGGGCTCCTTACAAATCCTTACAGCCTTTGAGGCTGCGAGCGGCGTGGCGGGAAGAAATGTATAGGAGATGCGACGCGCGACGTCGTGGCACTAGTCCATTATATCCATAGGCGCGGAGCAACGTAGTGAGAAGCGGCGTAGTGGGAACAATCCCTAAAACCGTATACTTTAATTCTGAGCAGTACATAAGATCTGGTAGCGTAGTAAGGGAGTTTCGTGACGAGAATCGACGTTAAAGGAACTCGACGTAAAGAGTCAAGTCCGCAAAAACCGGCGTGGCGTGTCGAGACTCGACGTTAAGCCACGCGCCGTAAGCGGGAATCGTCGTAATAGGGAATCGACATGCCGGGAATAATTCAATTTTAGATACAAATTTTATACAAGCCGTAATAATACAAAATAGGTACGAGTACGACACTTTGAATAATGTAACTTTGAAGTTGCTTATGTTTTTTATGGATACATTTTTGTACCTACATAAAATATAATGAATGAATAAATGAATATTAAAAATAAAAAGTTTGTACCTATGTGTTTTATTTTTACACGTAACTACTAGATAACTAGCCACGCCCCGGGTTACGCCCGCAATTTTACAAGAACTTAATTTTCCGGATTTAAAAGTATCTCGAATATTCATCAACGAAATAACACAAGTGTGATACCAAGTTTAACAAAAATCCGTAGAATAATTTTAGCGTCATGTAGTCAGACCGACAGACATAGTACTGGACTGGACGTAGTATAATATCTCTCTTTTTAACCGACTTCAAAAAAGGAGGAGGTTATCAATTCGACTGTATGTTTTTTTTTATGTTTGTTAGGTTTTTGACTGGGTGAATCGATTTTGATGATTCTTTTTTTACTAGAAAGCTGACGCTTTCCATTTGGTCCCATTTCAATTTAGTTCAGTTCTGATAATGGTGTCCATGAGAAAACCATATAAGTCTTAAATTTGCATTAAGTACGTGCGCGACAAATAGATGAATAACTCAATAGTCGGTCTTTTGAAGTCGGTTTTTGTTTTTTTGTTTTGTAAAAATAATTATTACATGTTAATCTGGCAAAATATAAGGTTGTATTTATTTTGATAACGGGTGGCACCGTGGTATATTTATAGCTAGTGTGCAACTGATTTTGACGCGACGAGGTTGTTTTGACATCTCAAAATACGCACTCCCTTTGATGTCGAGTCTGTATTTGACCTCTATAAGCTTTGACATTTCAATTGAGCAAAAGCGAATGTGGAGCGTAAAAGTTATTTGTTGAGAATTTTATTATTTTCATTTTTCATTTTGTCCACAATATTTGTTCATTTTGTTTTGTTATATTTATGGAGGCTGGTTGTGTTTATCGAAGCCTGGAGGTACGAGTATATGTAGGTAATTAGGTATATGTTCTGGAAGCTTCTGAACTGGCTAAAAGCTGGGTTCAAAAGGGTAAGGTACCTAATTGGTTATGATTTGAAATGGTATTTTTATTTCAGGGTTGAGTTTGGGTGTATACTATTTTTAAATTTATTATTTTGTTGATAATAAATAATACTGGAGAAATATGCATTAATTGCTTTAGTATTTTTTTTAATTATTAGAATTTGTTTTGTAATTGGTTTGGGATAGACTGTTTTAAATCAGTCTATTAATACCTAATTGTTCTTAGTGCAATCGGTGGAAAGAGTGCAGGACATACCTACGTACATCCGATCTTTGATGTCTTAAATCATGCCGGTCCCTACTTTTTATTATTTTTACTTAATTCTTATTCGCATTTGACTACCAAATATTTCTTAATCTACTGCATTTGTCACTATCAGCGAGTTAAACATTTAACTAAACTGTCATAATTGTATTCACGGCAACACTTTCTAAGCTTAGCAATAAACTTTTGCAAGTTCACACGGCAACAATTTACTAGCAACAATCTTTTGCAAGTTTCCTAGCAAGTCTAGACAATTTCGACCACATCTCTACCGCCGCCATCTTGCTTTCGGCCATTTTATTTATGACGGCCATTTTGGTTTAGTATTACTTTTAAAAGGTAAATTACCTTAGATTAATTTGAGTTTCGTCACGTCAAAGTAACGTTGAGTCAGGGGGACAGGAAATTCGAGGTGAGGTGATAATTTGTCAGATTAAGGAATGTAAAGCGAGAGGGCAAACTCAAAGTCGAAGAACGGCTTTGAAGCCAAATTGGTATCACTTTTAGAGTGTTCTTCTGTAGTGTCGTCGGAGTAAATACAAACTTAATTTTGTCTAAAAGGGTTAAATGGTTAACCGCACCGTTAGATGACTTGTAAATGCTCTATTAAAAGTTTTGGTAGACTTCTGGGTTATTATACAAGGTGTAACGGAAAGGTGTGGTAATGTTTAAGGGTGTTCTTCTACACGTCAAAGTGAACAACTTTTGGGGCACAAATTTGTTAATTGGAAAAAAGATATCGAGTCTCCGTCTCTCCGTGCAAAATATTTAGTCACGTGAAGGTTCGATATTTTAATCTGGAATTTAGCAAACTTGTGTTCTAGAAGTTGTTCACTTTGACGTGTAGAAGTACACCCTTAAGTATTACTACACCTTCCGTTACACTTTATATAACGACAGAATTTTCCCGATTTTCTCATGCCCTCTCTACATTTGTAACTAGCGATCTGCCCCGGCTTTGCACGGGTATGAAATATAGCCTATGTTACTCAGCGATAATGTAGCATTCTAATGGTGAAATATTTCTTGAAATCGATCCGGTAGTTTTTGAGTTTATTCATTACAAACATCCAGAAATACAAATCTTTCCCCTTCATAATATTAGTGTAGATAGATTGACTTGGGTGTGGTCAATTTCAAGTCTGAGCAAAAATCGTCTCTTATTTATATTCTTTTGGGATATAAATGGACTCTTTGAACTTGCAACTTTTTTATCATCAACTTTCATCGTTCCCTCAGTCTATTTATTCAATGCCAAGTTTTACAATATTTTATTTAGTAGAATATTTTACAATAAATTGTACCTAAAAGATTTTGATCGTAAAAAACAAGATAGCAGTGTTAGCTTAAATATATTTTTACCAAGTTTCCGTATATTTGTAACGGCGCATATTATTTACAATTTAATATAATATATCTAGACGGGGAAATGCTCGTCACGGTGACACCATGCTTTTGCAGCTTATTCCGAAACCCCATAAGCGATACAAAAATGACTGGCACAAAAAATAGGATTATGAAACGCAATAAATAGGTAAGACAAAAACGTCCAAAATGAAAATTTGTTTTTCATTTGACAAAAAATAAAAGAAACCAATCTTTTTTTGTCGTGCATTTTCTCAGGGGAAACGGCGAATGTTACAATTTCGAAATGCCCTCTAACCTGGAAATGATCGCGGAAAGGCCGCTGGTTTTCTGAGCCCACATTTCAACGGTATAGTTTTGACCCTTAGGGTGACGAATCAACATCGAGCTGTGCTGCGCTGTACTGCGCTGTGCTATGTTTGGTCAACTCGCTCGTCTAATATTTCAATGAGGATAGAAACAAACCATGCTGTGCTGCGCTGTGTGAGGCTACGCTCTGTTTAAAAACGCAGTAGTCTCGAGCGAGGCGCGCTACCCGCCGTGCTGAGCCGCGCTGTGCCGAACTGTGCTATGTTTTTTATGGATTTTTATGTACTGATTACTTTTTTGGTGGACGGACAACGTAGTTCTAGTTTAGCTTAGCTTAGTTCAGTGAGTTTAGTTTTCATTTAGTTTAGCCGGCGGTGGACGTTCGGCTTTATACTGAGCTAAGCAAAGCGCAGCACAGCTTGATGTTGATTCTTAAAAAAACGTAGCTTAAGAAACACAGCACAGCACAGCGCAGTACAGCGCAGCACAGCTCGATGTTGATTCGTCACCCTTAAGCTTTGGGCACATCGGACTAACGCGATTTAAAACTTTTCTCATTTAGACAACTCTTCTAACTTATATATTATTTTATACCCATGTTGTTATAATTAACACGTGAATACTCACGTAAAAATGAAGTCGCTTACTACGACTAGTTTCGATCACATTCGGTGATCTTCCAAAACCACAAAAATTTCCAAACATTTTTTTCCACGAAAATTTTTTGGTGTCAAAACCACGTTATATTTCATGGTCAAATTGTTATTTTTTATTTTCTTTTATATGGTCACTAGCTGCGCCCCGCGGTTTTATCTGAGCGGTGATTATAATTATGATGATGAAAATAGATGATCCTTTTCTGTACTTCAGAAAACGTGTGTACAAAATTCCGTGAAATCGTGAACTTGAAAATCAAAGTCACTTTCGGATTTGTAATATTATTAGATAGTTATTTTTTAATATAAGTAGGAAATAATTTTTCGCCGCGTTTACTTAAAAAAATGATATAATTATATCTACGAAACCACATGATTTCTAAAATCACAAAATTTTGAGAAAAACAGTAGGTAGTTATTTTTTCTTCCTAACACCACTTTCTTTGACCGCCATCTTGCTTTTTTGAACAATGACCAAAAAATGCTGTTGAGCGTTCACAACATTTTAGTTTCTAGCAATTCCTTTAAAAAGTGACAAGCAGAAAAGAGTAAAAAAAATATATATACAAAGATAAAAAAAGAGCAGAAAGAGTAGAGACAGTTGTAATTTCGTTAGCATAATGTGATTATAGCTCCTAAAAATGCATGCCACTAATATTGTACGCCCACCTTTATTTTTAAACTCTCTCCTAACAGGCAGAAGGTCTTTTTTCCAGGGAGCAGCTTAGAAAATATTTTGTTATTTGTTTTTTACCTTCTTTGTAAGTTAAATGGATTTCAGTTGTTTGCAACCTTTCTGTAATTTTCTTGTTGCGTCTGTTAACAACCTTTTGAAGGTAATAAGCTCTTGTAAGCTTCCCTTAAATATTTCACGAAAATTTTCGTCGAAATGTTTCAAGGAAGATGAAAAAACAAAATGCTTACTTTAGTTTTTCATTACTAAAAATAAAAAAAAACTGTATTTCAATAAAAAGAAAAAAAATAGCAAGTGTTTAACTATATAAACAGTAACTGGAAAAAATTGGAGACCTTTGCCCAGCATTGGGACAGCTTAGGTTAATAAAAAAAAAAAAACTTTTTTTTCTTTTTATCGAAATCCAAATAGCAAGTGCTCTTGCAAGTTCCTTTTTTTCGTATAGACAGCAGAAAAATCAAACAATAAGTAAAAAGGCAAAGATTAACGGTATTACGACCTTTTTAAATCTGCTTGTTTCTTTTATTCTTTGCACTAAAAATGAGGAAGAGGACTCCATCTAACATTTTATTCCCATAATTTTACAATTTAACTAGCGTGTAAAAGAGACAAATTGGCTACGAAACAACAAAAAACTAATACAAAAACAACACAAAACGTAACTACTGTCCTTAAAATGTCAATTAGATGAAAATAGCCTAAAACTGTCACAAGACATTTATTTTTCTAAATTAATTTGTTCGGCGTAAAGTAAACGAGGACGCCGCTATTCAGTTGTATAGAAATAAATGAAATTGTGAGAATATAGAGCGAGACAGAAATACAATGGTAACTTTCAACTTTATTGACCATAATACCTAACAATGAAATTCAAAATTTTTAAACAATTCTTTTTTTAATTTTTGAAGAAAACGTTGAATCTGGAGAACCGGTTTTGATAAAACATATCTAAGAGTGACTGCTAGAAAACTTGCTTTCAAATCACAAAAATCGCATCCATATTAGTTCATTGGCTTAAAAGGTATGGTGCCACACACGGACATTTAGAATTCGAAATTTAAAATTCAACGGGTCTAAAATTTAGCATCTCTCTTTTTGCGTCAAACAAATTCTACAAAAAATGAGCATTAGTACCTATAGCTTAGAAAGTAAGATGGGCGCAACAATTCTAACTTTCTAACTAATGTTTTATATCCGGAAGTGAGTTTAATTGTTTATTAGGGTCAACGCTTGTACCTAAGGACATCGATTATATTTTAAAAACTGGCCACATTAAAATTATAAAATTCAACGAAACGGATAGTATTTTACTTACTTGGCAACACCAGTGAGTGGTGTGACCATAGCGGCGCTGAGAGAAATGTGAAGTTGTTGTGAAGTTTTTTGGGGTCAAAAGTATTTTTTTTGATGTTTTTATGACTGTTTTACATAATATATGAAATACATGCACAAACTGAACAAATTGGTTTCATTCTTGTATCTGTGGCTAGTTAGGTACGCTTTCAGGCTTTAACTATTCTACCAATTATCGTGAAATTTCGCATACATATTTTCAGGGGTACAGAGAAGGTCATAGTCTAGTTTTCATCATCACCATCATCACCGGTTTTTATCATTGTTTAATTGAAGCAGCGGGTTGCAGCGGGTTGCAGCTTAAGCTAGTCAAGTCATCTTATAGATAGTAATTTTGTAAGCTAGTTACACGCATGGGAGTACCCAGGGGGGGGGGGGGGCAGGAGGGGGCAGCTGCCTCACCTGGCTTTCACGGAAGACGTGATAAATCGATTTTCCGAACCCTCGATACTTACTTTTTAAATAGGCTTCATTTAGGTAAAATAGCTATTGCATAATAAATAACTTATATAAAAATTACTTTTTTAATTAATATTGATTTACTTGACTAGGTCCTTAAAATATCTGATTTGACCTCCCCCCCTCCCCCTGGCCCGGAACTTGGGTACGCCCATGGTTACACGCGTCTTAGAAGCTCTTTATATATTTTATTCGACCAACAACATCGCATGTAATTACATACAGGAATATTTTTATTAAGATCAAAGTAAAACCCCGCAAACTCGGGTACTGAAACACTTTCCTGACAAGGGCCGAGATAAAATCTTTAATTCTGACAGCAAACAGACACGGCGAGTTAACCCTTTGCGAAATTGTTGATTATGCAAAACAACGGCATGGAATGTGACGCCGTTTGCGGTGCGGTGCTGAGTGGCCGAGTGCGCGCGGACCGCGATTTAGTGGGGATTTGGTTGGTTTGGTTTTGGGAAAAGAAACTATAAAAACTACGACGTAACAACGCAGTAAGAGGTTGACTTATTCAACACGTCAGCGAAGCTCAAACGTGTATTAATAAGAGAGTGCATTTTTTGTTCAAATAAAAAATATGTTTAATTATTTATTTTCCTTTTTTAGTTTTTGTTTTTTTATTAATATTTATTGTGAAATTTTGTAATTGTCCTAATTTATAAATACGTTTATTTATACCATAGCTGTAATATTCTCAGATTTGTTAAAATAAAATAAATAAAACAGAATTGGGCGTTTTGCTCTTAACATGATGGATAATATTTTGCTAAACGGTTAACGGTAGTATAATAACACACTGAAAATGTTTGTATGGAAGAATTATATTCACACAAAAGAAGATTTCATAATTAATCGCTCGATCTAAGACCACACCTTTCGGGACATTTTAAGTTTAACGTAGATTTCGCAAATCACCTTTGTAACAGCTGTCAGTTTATTTAAATTAAACGCTTTTATTAACTGTTACAGTTAAAATAAACAAGGGCACTGTTTATGACGAGTTTATTGGATATTCATTTAACACGGCGGGGTTGTCTTTGTTTTCAAATAAAATAATAGGAATTTAATCTTGAACTCATCTGCCTAATAAATACGAGAAAGTGGAATTGCCGATCGAGAAATTATAGGTAGGTATAATAATATACGAGTATCTATTACCAAAGTATGAATATTTATTGTTACCAAAATAATAAAAAACATAAACTTACTAACTAAACTTAATGGTTACTTACAATACAATAATAATATAACTTAATAGTTTCGTACTACAGAGTTATAGGAAACAGGTATTCTAAACCGAAAGGACTCATCATCATCATCATAAACAGATTTCACTCTATGACCAACTATGAAATTGCGAAAAGAAAATCAGCTGTTCCATAGAAATAATAGTTAAAAAAAAACTAAAAAAACACGCTTTTTATAAAAAACCGAACTAAAAAAATAGAAAATAAAATTTTATAAATTTAAATTAAGAATAGGGTTGAAAATTTCAATAAATATAAATTAATAATAGTGTAAATAAATAAATATATGTATTTTATTTTTAAAAAGCGTGGGGTGCATGGGTCAATAGATATATTATATATTTTGTAGATACATTTTGTATTGACAGACATGAGTAGAGTGATTAGCATTTTGATAATATCTTAGAAAGCACCCCACGCTTTTAAAAAAATAAAATACATATATTTATTTATTTACGCTATTATTAATTTATATTTATTGAAATTTTCAACCCTATTCTTAATTTAAATTTATAAAATTTTATTTTCTATTTTTTTAGTTCGGTTTTTTATAAAAAGCGTGTTTTTTTAGTTTTTTTTTAACTATTATTTATTTTTCGCTTTTTAGTTCGATTTGCTAACTATTAACCATCCTTAATATGTACAAATGTGTTGGTGTTATCCGATTTTGGCCGTCTGCTCAAGCAAATTAAAAATAAAATTGATGCGTAACAAAAAATATTGAGCAAAAAGATTTGTAGCCGCGTGGTTTCGATCCTCAGACCTCATAAAATAAAATTGATGCGTAACAAAAAATATTGAGCAAAAAGATTTTTAGCGCGTGGTTTCGATCCAGGGACCTCTGGGTTATGAGCCTAGCACGCTTCCACTGCGCCACTCTGTTCTCTGACACGAATGACGAAATTACCATTTGTAAGTTAAACGATATTAAAAGTTAAAGAAACTTTATAGAAAAAGCGTGTTAAAAAAATTAATCTATCTATATATATAAAAATGAAACCCGTTTTCCTTGGTCACGGCCTCACGCGTGAATGGCTGGACCGATTTCACTAATTCTTTTTTTGTTGTATTTGTTATTATTAGGAGAAGGTTCTTACGGAAAAAAATATTAAGAAAATCTCTCAGAAATATTGAAAAACTCTAAAAACAGCCCTTTTCTTTTTCCCATACAAACGTTTTCTAACTAAAACGAGCTTTATTGCTATTGTATAAAGTTCATATTGAATTGCAAGCACTCACTGTTGTTTAAGCAATGTAGGTTGTAAGTTTATAAAGTTATTGCAATTTAATTAGGCAGTACCATAGAGAAGTACTGTAGAAGTACTGTGTATGGCAGTACGAAGTCTGCCGGGTCAGCTAGTAGTTAAAAAAACTAAAAAACACGATTTGTTTAGTGTATTGTCATCGGTCCTCGATATATCTACAAAGTTTGAAAGAAATCTGACCGTTTAAAGTGGGTCAAAAACGCGCTCAAAGGAGTCGGTTACATACAAACAAACATACAAACATACAAACATACAAACATACAAACATACAGGTGAAGCTAATAAAAGCGTGTTAAAAAGGCCAAAGGCTCACGACAAAATGCATGGAACAGCTGTTTTCTTATCGATTACAGGGTTGTAAGTTGTACTATGAGGCCTTTTCAGCTTAGTATATCCTTTCCATAAAACCATGTATACTAAGTTAGTACCTACATAATTAACTTACCTACAATATAACATTACAGTTAGGTACTCACAATATTTTGCCGATGACAATTTTTCAATCCGTGCTTCTTATGAATTACCTGCGAACAAAACGAAATGAATGTATTTGTGTGATCCAACATACAACATCATTATCAACAGATTTCCCGCCTCGACCAATTTCGGAGATCATTACTTACGATTACGAAGAGTTTACGAATACAAGCACCCGTAACTCGGGGCTAAAGACTTTAGCATATTGGCGGTTTGCGAGTGGAGCGATCAGCGAACGAAATCGCAGCGTGTTAGCTTGCTATGGCATAGTGCGTTCTCAATGTAACCCAAAATAAAATTCAACGTGTAGCATGTAGCTTTTTTTTTTTGGCTGACTCTTTATTAGGAGGTTCATGTTTCTGGTATCATTACAGTACAATTAGATTGCTACGTTATCATTATTATAATTTGCATCGTGTTTCATACGAGAATATTATACAAAAGTATAATCAATCGGAAATAACGCTATCCTAATTATTTTAAACATAAATTTGTGAAACGCATTTTTAATCGATTTACACTTAGGTACAAGAATTAATTTTGAATGTCATATATTATGAAAGAGACATCAAACTTCTAGTGAAAGAGCTAAATGTAATATTAGCTTATCAAACATGTGTCCTAGTCAAGAGAGTAGAGACGCACTATTTTTTCTGTAAACCGATTTAGAGCAAAGCCCTTTCAGCAACAAACACGATCGCAAATCGCCAGTGTGCTAACGGCCTAACGTGATGTAAAGGCAATATCCTCACTCTAAATTCTGAATGGATTTTGTTTATTTTTATTGGCTTCGCACATCCCGGGTCTGTCGGGTAAGGAATTAACCAAAATAGCTGTTTAGAAATAGATTTTTATCCAAATAAATAAAGTTTGATCATGTAAAAACCTACTAGTATCACGGCTTTTTTTTTTTAAATGATAGGGTTACGTTTGACTGCTATCTCGCCTGATGGTAAGCAATGATGCGGTCAACGATGGAGCACGCGCGCCTAGAAGATACTGATTCAATCTCGATTTGAAGACACCAAGTAAATCACTCCAGGTTTTAGTTTTTAAAGCTTTTGAGTTTTAAAAGGAAGGTTCTTAGCGAAGTAGATAAGTAAACTTCTCAATTTGAGAAGCTATCTTAACACTTTGGCTGCGGGAAACACATACCTTGTGTTTTCCTTTGCGCACGCGAGTGCGGCTGCACACGCCAGGCATGTAAAAAACAAGGCGTGGGGCTAGCGCATGTGATTACTCGCCGCAGCCAAAGTGTTAATAAGCCACGTAAAAAATGTTTACAAAAAAAAGTAAAAATGTTTCATAAAACTGTGGAAAATTATAGAAAAAAACCAAATGTCCATCAGCCGACATGAGACATAACCATAACGCAGGTATTGTTCAAAACACGGCCATTACAAAAAGTGATTAACATTGTTCCGACTCATTTACAATAACGGTAGACATTAAAACGCGTCCCAACACGCTGCATTCCGTCTCATTAAACTTTTGCAGCCGGTCCCGGCCGGAACGCCGGACCCGGCAGCCGGACGAGCGATGACAGTTTACCGGAAAACCAGTAAGGACGAATGGCTGACGTTTAGTTGTCAAACATCCTACTATAAAATGATAAATGTCAAAGTTTGGATGTAAGGATGTTTGTTGCTCGATTACACAAAAACAACTGAATGAATTGTAATGAAATTTGGTGTGAAAGTAGTCTATATCCTGGATTAATATTTAGGCTACTTTTTATTTCGAAAAATGCGGGTAAAACTTTAAGGCGCAGTTAGTTTACAATGACGGTAGACATTGCAAACTTTTGCAGCCGGTCTCAGCCGGAACGCCGGACCCGGCAACTGGACAGTTGCTGACAGTTTGCCGGATAGACAGTAAGGGCAATGGTTGACGTTTAATTTTCAAATATCCTACTAATTATAAATGTCAAAGTTTAGACTCAGTTTCAATGTTTCTACGTTTGTTGGTGAAGTGTTACAAAATCAAGTTGCATTTGATTCAACGTAACTACTTAGCCATGCAAAACAACAGCATGTAAAAACCGTAAAAATAGCGCAAACGGAAAGATATTTGCAAATCTAAAGAACTCGTCTCAGGCTTATTCGTTATACAATATTTTCACCATCCATCAGCAAGCTTAGATAAACAAATAGAAAGATGGAGCATTGCATTAGATTTGGATGAAGCTAAGAACTCATCTACGCGCTTACGTATACAAGACGCTCACATCGACATATAAACTAAGATGTTTTACTTGTATTGTAGATGCGTTATGCCTTCACTTTATTGACCAGAAGCCCTTAAGGTAATTGCCTGAGTTGCTGACAGTTTTACCGGTAAATACGGTCGCCGCTAATCGCATGTTTATCAACCAACAAAAATGTATAACCTATAGGCAAAAATTGTTCGGGTACACAGTGCATCTACTTGCGGCACTGTAGAGCTGTGTACTCGTACGTATTCGCGAAAGTAGAAAACTTCTTAGCATCCCCCAAATCTAACGCACTGCCCCATCTTTTTCGCTAAGTTTGTCTGAGTCAGCAAGCTGATAAATTGTACTTTACTGTCACTTTGTCGCCTCGAGTTTCTTGTTTATCTGTCATTCAAGCCGATTGACAGATATCACGCGTCTTTCCCTTTCACAATCCATCTTCGGGATAAGCTTAGAAATCGTTTCCACGGCCGATTTTATTGGCAATACTCACATACTCGCGGAGCGTTGACATAAGTGTTTTATTAGTGCTAGCGGTTTGAGAGATGATCTGGTGACGTTGGTTGGATATTACTCTTTGGTTAGTGGTCTGTTCAAAAATGGGTTTAGTCAGTGAGTGTGTGATGTGGTGTTAGCGATAAGGCCGCCTTTTGTGACTTTCTCTTATGCTTCACTGTATTTGTGATTGTCTTTTTGTAGTGTCATAAGTATAATACAAAAAATGAGTGTGTGTACCTACTTATGTACACGCGTTAGAAGTTATAATTCTTTGGCGTATGGAAAAATAAATTATACATACCGACAATTAACCTCAAATCTATAAATGCACTCAAAACAGTTTATTCAAATCAGTTTTATCACTAATATTCAATATATATAGATATACTAATAAATAATAAATTATTAGTAAATACTATCACCGTCGTATATGAAATTGATTTTATAAAAACACCAAAATAATATTTATTTATTCACACTGTTTAATTGTACTCTTACGAAACACATTTTCCAAATATAAAAATACTAGAATATACAACTTGAACATAGTTATCAATTTTCATGCCACCTAGAACTAACTTCACGATATAGAATTTAGGTGGCGGTGTGCGCGCGCATCGTGCCACCTAGAACTAACTTCACGATGTAGAATTTAGAGGTGTCGGTGTGCGCGCGCATCGTGCCACCTAGAACTAACTTCACGATGTAGAATTTAGAGGTGTCGGTGTGCGCGCGCATCGTGCCACCTAGAACTAACTTCACGATGTAGAATTTAGAGGTGTCGGTGTGCGCGCGCATCGTGCCACCTAGAACTAACTTCACGATGTAGAATTTAGAGGTGTCGGTGTGCGCGCGCATCGTGCCACCTAGAACTAACTTCACGATGTAGAATTTAGAGGTGTCGGTGTGCGCGCGCATCGTGCCACCTAGAACTAACTTCACGATGTAGAATTTAGAGGTGTCGGTGTGCGCGCGCATCGTGCCACCTAGAACTAACTTCACGATGTAGAATTTAGAGGTGTCGGTGTGCGCGCGCATCGTAAAAAATTCACTCTCATCATTTTTCTCTATCGCGCCAAAAGAAGTATAACTTCAAAAATAAAATTAAATATTGTGTTACATTGTATTTTTTACAATTGATTAGTTACCAAAGAATTATTATAAAGTGTCTGTGAAAGTGTGTATATGTGTAAGTAAAAAAAAGGTGTTCCATACATTTTGTTGAGTGTCATTTACATTTTTCTATGGAACAGTTGATATTTTTTCGCGATTTCCAGGTTGGTCCCATAGCAAAAGTTGTTCATAATGATGGGTACTACGAGTCCTTTTCGTCTGAGTATACCCTTTTCTTACAACCCTGTATTCATCCAGAGTCCATACTGCCACAGCGTAACAGAATTCAAAATGGTGCTCAAAATAATTCAAGCGAAAGGCGATAACAAGCTAGATGGCTCGTTTGCATTGAATCTGCTGGTTTTTGCCTTGCAGCAGTCGCTAATGTAGGCTAGGTGAGCACTGAACTGGAACATGCATTCGACTGGCACAAGTGGATGGAACTAGAACTAACTGCTAACTGCCCACTTGGCGGAAAATATCGTTTTAGCCAAGCTTAATGCGGAGCCTTAAGAGAGAAAATTTTCATTCTAATTACCATTTCATGTGTAATTTTCTATCTTTATTTAAGTTCGTTCCTGGATGGTAAAAGGAACTGTTTTGGTAGGAGTCCGGTGTTTGTCTGTCTGTATGACACAGCCAATTATTTTTATTGCAAATAAGTCCGCGTTTGACCACCAACTTGCCTGGTAAGTCGATGTGTTTGAAGATAAAGCAAGCAGACTTAAACGATTCACTCTGATCTTGAAAAACCTCAGAATGTATCTCTCAAGAAACAAGGAAACCGACAGTCTGTTCCATCTTTAAGTATAATGCAGCCAATTCTTGGAGCTATAACAAAGCTAATAAAACTAAAACAAAGTTACTAAACTTAAGGTAGAGCAGTCAAATCAAAAGCTACATCTAACCTGTCAAGACACCCACAGATACATAAATACAGCAGAAAAAACTATAGTACTTCCAGCTTCGACATACTAACTATATAATTTACAAACTAACCAAAAGCGACAAGACTCTCACAAAGACCTTTCACACTTTCAAAAGGCGTTTAACTTATAAAATAATAACTGCTGAACAAAATGAGCAAACCCTTGCTGGTAACTCTCACCGCCTTTTGCCTTAAATTGCCTTCCATTACTTGTGACCTTGGCGCTGCGGCATTTTGGTGCCACTTGCCGTTTTAAGGCTGGCGTCCACTAGGCGGATCGGGTCGGGCCGCATCGCAACGCAAAAATACGCCTGGCCCATTTTTATATTATATTTCATAGAAATATCGTTCATTAGCGACGGATCGGAGCGCGGCGGGTGGCAACGCATTGGCGGATCGCTTCGCATGTCGGCGGTGCGCTGCGACCCGCCCCGATCCGTCTAGTCGACGCAGGCAGGCGGATGTGAGCGCACGTGCCGTGCTAATAAAAATGAACGAAGAACTGCTTATTTCTTTAGTGCAAAAGTATAGAGAACTGTATGATCTAGGAGACCCTAGATATCACGATGAGCAGCGGCGCATGAATATATGGCAAGAAATAGCACAGATTTTGAATGAAACACGTAAGCACCTATTCATTTAAATTATAGGTTTTTCTTCAAAAAAAGAGGTTATCAATTCGACCCGTATGTATGTAATATTTCCAGAAATGCCCAGTTTTTGGATATGTTAGTCTATATCAGCTTCTAATAAAGACCTGCGCCAAATTTCAAAAGTGTATGTATGTTTGTATGTTTGTCCACGCATATCTCCAAAAGTATAAGTCCGATTTAAGTAGGTAGAACCGACTTCTGGCGTGGCGACGCATGCCGTGGCGACGCGTCGCCACGGCGTGCAGTATTCAAGCAAATAAATAAATGACGACGCGCGTACCTAATTGAGTTTCAATTTTCGAACGGTTTTGTGAAAATCTGTATGGCCATGGACAACGGGAGCATGAATGGATTAAAATGTTTCACATCTACCAGGCGTCCCGTGACGGCTCACATTTATTTTTTGTTAAACTAGGTATTATTAAACTGTAAGTTTCATCAAAATCGGTTTATTATTTATCATACAGAGAGTTAAGTGTACTTAAATTAGTCTTTGACATGAAAAAATGGTGAAATAAAAATGTTTAAGTAATAAAACATAAACAGACTTCACTGGAGTCGGAGCACCTCAAAGCACCTCCAAGCGAAGACTTCATTGAAGTCGGTTTATGTTTTTATTCAAACATTTTTAAAATATTATAAGTATATCAAACTTTACGCAAAAGTAACTTATTATTAATTTATAATTATATTTATTCTTCTTGCGCTTGCATATCTGGATCTCGGTCTATATGGCGATATCCTCTGTTCACAACTGTCATTTGCCATGGACATGAGCCTGCACGAGATACGAAATAACTTTTGAATTTGTTGCGAATTGCGAGAGCGACTTGAGATGAATTACCTCCAATAATTGGTAAATTTACTAGTCCCTCGTTCACAGTTTCTCTTAGATCATCTTGTGACCAATACGATGGGCTATTTGTCAAAAAGTTATGTAAACAGCATGTTGCCGCTACAACAATGTTGACATGTTCAGGAGTCATAGATAACCGCCTTTCATAAATTCTAAACCTTCTAGCTAATATACCAAAAGCATTTTCGCTAGTTCGGCGGGCCCTACTTAGTCGGTAGTTGAAAATTTTTCTTTCTTCATCCGTTAATTGATTTCCAGGATACGGTCTCATTAAATGTTTCTGTAGCGGAAAGGCTGCGTCTCCCACTATAACATGAGGCATAATTTCCTCGGTACCCGGCAGTGCCTTGTCATCAGGTATATTTAATTTGTTTTGTGCCAATGATTTTCCCACGACAGAATTGGCAAATAAACAGCCATCAGAATTCTTTCCAAGGCCACCTATATCGAGTAGTGTAAATCTGTAGTCAGCATCCACTAAGGCCAACAAAACAATTGAAAATGTTTTTTTATAACAAAAATACTTCGAGCCACTATTTGCGGGGCATTCGATAACAACATGTTTGCCATCCAGCGCTCCAATACAATTAGGAAAATTCCATTTTTCCCAATATTTTATTGCTATCTGTTTCCAAACCTCTTCGGTAGGTGTAGGTACTTTCATATTGTTCCATATCGCCGTGCAAGTCTCATAAACGATATATCTTACTGTTTTTTCTCCGAGTCGATAATTAAAAGCCAGCGACCTGAATGAATTCCCCGTGGCCAAAAACCTAAAACAAAAGCACATTTTATTATCCGACTTCCATAAAAAGAGGAGGTTCTCAATTTAATTCTATTTTTTTTTGTGTGAATGTTACGCGATTTCTCCGCCAATAATGAAGTTGGAGCACCTTACTTCATCCATTGCCATAAGCGTAGAGTTCATTGAAGTCGTTTCTATGTTTGTTGAATTATATTCTTTTTATTTTGTTCCAGCGGCAAATTGTAAAGAGAGATGGAAGAGAATTCGCGATAATTATCGACGCGCCAAAAAACTACGTCTAACGAAGAGTGGCCAGGCAGCCACTAACATAAAACCAATTCGATTTGAAAAAGAACTGAGCTTTCTCTCTCCCTTTATATGTAATGACACACAACAAAATTTAACAAATTTGCCATCTTTGAGTGATGATGAACAAGTCCTGTCACCACTATCATCAAACTCATCATCAGTCATGTCACCACCACCTATAAGTAGATCCCAAGTCAGTGAAACTGATTCGAGTAGGATCACCAAAAAGAAGAAGACAGACAGAATCTCTCAGTCGCCTCCACCGACACAAACTCTGTTCCAATCATACTTAGAAAAAAAGTATCAATCGCTTAACCAAGGCCATGATACTATGGTAGATTTTTTCACAAACTTGGGGAAAACAGTCACAACATTCCCGAAAGATGTTCAGATACGGGTTAAGGGTGCGGTGTTTAAAATTGTGAACGATGCTGAGGCTGATTTGTTTTGCAGACAAGGTGATACAAGTAATATATCGCATGCGAGTAGAGAGTCCCAAAATATGCAAACCACAAATCAACAGCCAGTTGCAGCCGTGATTTTAAGTCAAAATAATCAATTCTCGTCCATTCAACCTTTACGGACCTCTGGTCAAGCATCACCTACTATGGCATCGATGCTATCTAGCTCGTCACAACAACTATATGAAGGACAAGTTTATGAAGTACAAGAACATGATGTAGGTTCTGAAATCATGGAACAATTTCTGCATTTTCAGAAAAAATAAATAATTGTTAACCCTAGAAAGATAACGTTATTTTTTTGTACTGAAAAGATAAACATGCACCTGAGAGGCGCACTATTTTAATAGCCGTTTTTTTTTATGAAAGTCAATTATTTTTATTTCATTAACTACTGTAAATTGTTGAATTATTAATAAGTAAATAAAATACATACAATTATCATTATTTTTTATTTTTTAAAATTAATTTTTTTAGGATTTTATAAACCCTCTACAAAAATGAACAAAAATTAGAAGTCTTCTGTACTTAGGTAGAAATTTTTAAAATTAGGTAACTTTTCTAGTGTTTTTTCTTATTAACTAATTAATTATAATATAATCAGTCTGAAATAAAAAAAAATACTGGAAAAATCAACGGCTAAAGACAATAGTTAATATAATGTGTTAATACAAAAATGTATAATATAATGTGTATGTGTGTGTAATGTATGTGAGTGTGCTTGTGTGTGTATATGTGTATGTGCGTGTGTGTATGTATATGTATAATGTATCTACGTTATTTTAAGATTAGTGTGGAACCGTTTTTCTATTTATTTATCGGATATTATACAGGGTTATTGATAAAGGATATGCTAAGCCGAAAAGGGCTAATAGTACGTATCATTATGAACAACTTTTACTATAGGACGAATTTTAGGTTGGTCCCACAGTAAAAGTTGTTCATAATGATGAGTGCTATGAGTCCTTTTCGGCTTAGCATACCCTTTATGAATAACCCTGTATACATTAGAGCTTTTTGGTTATGGTTTCGGAAGGTGACGAAAGGATGTCAATACACAGTGTATTTTATGAATTCTGAGAACGTTGACATATCAATATGCACATTTTAAGGTTTTTTATACTCAATTGGTTGTCATTTTATTTTTTGTAGAGGAGGTATACTATATATAACCGATTAAAAATTAACATTTATAAGCATAAAAAGTGCTATAAAGACTGTTTAAAAATTATCAAACCATATCTTACCTACCTCAAAACAAGTGTGATAGGATTGATTAAATAAATGTTTTAGATTAATGTTTTTATAATACGGGATGACTGGTTAGACACCCTGTATAAATACTAATTTGAGTTAATGAAATACAAATACATGGATGACAAAAATAAATGATATTTCCGTTTAATGTAAACTTATCGTTTTATTTTAAAACTTTTTTAGTATTCCGTCAATATTAGTTGAAGTTAAAAAGCTAGTGAAGTTAGGTTGTTAATATAAAGTACTCTTCAGTAAGACCAACGAAAGTTTGAGCACCACTCAACAACGCAACTCCATACATTTTCTTTCCTAGTCCGGTAATACGGCAGGCCGATCCGGTAGTAGGTGCAAATCACGTTTCTTAGTCCGGTAAACGGTACAAATGAGACTAAACGGACCTAAAAACTTTAAAAATATTTTAAATATATTTCTAACGAGTAATTAATTTCCAAAAAAAATTAAATGAAGACTAGTTTATCTAAGTTACCGCTAAACTATTAATTATAATCGTGTAAAAATCCCAGACCTTATTTTAAATAGAAACGTACATGCAGGTCTTAAGCGTTCGGTGAACGGTACATTTACCTTACTGTGTAATGTTAATGTTAACTTTATTGGGAATTACTAATAAATATGATTAATTATGACTCAATTTTTTTTATTGTCACATAAATAAAGTGGTTTATGTGTTCATACAGGTAATAAACTATCTGAGTGCCAAATTTCATCCAAATCTGTTTAGCCTTTTTGCGTGATCGAGTAACACACCCATCCATCCAAACTTTTGTATTTATAATACTAGTAATAAAGACTACCGCCAAGCAATAGTGGTTTACCCATGTATTCGGGTATAGGACAGATTCTTAGATTGGAGGTAAAGCACGATCTCATTGTGTAGACAATAATTAATTATATTAAAATTATTATCAGATGTCAAAAAATCTTATTTACCTGAGACAAACAGCAAGTCGTTCTTCTGGTTCAATTGGCCTTCGAAATTTTGTGGTTTGTTTCTGTAAATCTTCACGTAATATATTAAGCAATGTTGCAAATTTTCCAAAACACATTCGAAAATACTCGAAGAATTTGACTGGATCTTTCTTCAAATCGTTAAACAAATGATGGTATTCACCAAATACACTTCTTTTCTGGCATATATCATGCACCCACACCTTGTGTACTCGTCGTCGTTTTTTATTTTTTTGCTCTTCCTCAAGAAGGATTTGAAACCATAACATCTCTTCGTCGGAGCTGTCCATGGTAGCGCGATGTCAGTCCAAGCACGAAAACACGTCTGATCAAATCCGCTTAATAGGCGGTCCGCCGCGCCCCGTACAGATGGACGCAACAGCATCGGGCCAGGCGTATTTTTGCGTTGCGATGCGGCCCGACCCGATCCGCCTAGTGGACGCCAGCCTTTACTGTACAAGACACGGTTGTTACAGTATGGGTGTGAAGACCAGTTTGGCTGACCAACCTCTCTAGCCGAGTTACAATGTTATTCGCAAACGATATTAAGATTTCTATAATCTATGATACGGATTCTATATTCTATTATAGTTATGTGATTGCCATACATTGTAGTTATCTATAGCGTATGCGATCATAAAATTGCAACTTGGCCAGGTTAGAATGACAGACACGAGGGCCGCGATTTTTTTTGCTGTATTTTTATTCTCGTGTCGTGTTGATGTTAAAATTTGGATTTGTCTGACTCATTTTCGCAGGACAAAAGTAGTAAAAGAGTTTATTTTTAATTTGTTTTTCTTTTCTTCCATTTTCACAGAGTTGTGATTTAAAATTGTAACAAAGCTGTTTGAACACACTTGCGCTTTTTGATCCTCGTGATCGAAAATTTTGTGTTGCGTTTTTAGGATTGATCAAAAATACTGCACAGCAGTTTATAAACCTTGTACAAATAATTATGATAAAAAAAATATTCAAAAGTATTTTATTTTATTTGCGAGTGAGAAAGCAAAAAAAGTAAAAAAAAAAAAAACAGAAAACTCAATAACCTCATTTCTGGTTCGACAAAATCTGCCGCACTGTCCATACTGTCCCTCCCTGTACGTCCCTGCACCCTTTCCCAAAATTTCAGCGCTCGCCGTTTCTCGTTTTATCAGTTTTTATTGGCGCACCCCGACGGGTTTCCGGTTTCTAACCGGAAGATCTTTTATGTTCCGGCAGATACGTAGCCTTTATCGGGCTGCTGTTGGCTTTGTGACCGAGATTGGTATTTAACTAGTTGAGTTTAGACAAGTCTGGGTTGTTAGGGTCCTGCAACGAAACGGTAAAAAGGAACTCTGATTTTATGCTGTTTTTGACAAAATCAGACAGATAATGGTTTCTGGCAGTTTTTACAGGATTACAAGAAAAGGATATGCTAAGACGAAAAAGGCTAGTAGTACTCATCATTACAGACAATTTTTACTACGGGACCAACCCGGAAATCAAGAAAAAATCAGCTGTTCTAAACATTGATATTTTTATGGCCATTGATCAAATATGAAACAGCAAATTTTATTTTCGGTCGGTCCCTTGGTAATAGTTGTTCATAATGATGAGTAGGTACTATAAGGCCTTTTCAACTACCCTTACCTCCTTACCCTTACCTTTTTTACATACCCTGTTCTTATGGCCCTGTAGGTCATCAAAACATCAAAACATCAAAAATATATATTATTTCCCTCAAATGCCATGAGTTATCGAAACATCCTCATTGAGGGTTCCCGACGTTTCCGGCCCCTAAAAAAAATTGATATCATTTTCCTGATGAAAAATGTAATTCCATCACTCTATCGGTTCAATGTAACGGGGATTTTCCCATCAGCCCACATCGATTCAACCCGGGGCTATTTTTAAAAACAATAAAAGTAAACGGGTGACCCGGTCCAAATATTTTAGGCCGTCAACGCCTTGTGAGGCTCGGCGTACACTTGCTGTTTTTGCGGTGACTGGTTATTTTGTTTTTTTGTTTTGCAGGTAACGCAGGTCTACGCAGCGCAGAGCAGAGCAGGTTTTGCTTAGATTTTGTTGCTGTTTTTAATTGTTTTATTTTTATTGGTTGCGTCTCGCCTGGTGCCAAGCGAGACGCAACCGCGAGCACTTCATGCTTGTAACTCAACTGATGAAGGTCGCCAAATGTGATAGAAACCAGTAGTAGACGATTTAAGTTTTACGTTAGTATTATAACAAAATGTGTCAAAACCATGTTTTCTAGAGCAGATTGTGTGATTCATGAACGTACTGAGAGCTGCGTACTGCGGTGTAGGCACGTGCGGGGTGAACATGTGTCTGTCCTGCTCTTTGCACTATGTCTTTCTCACCTACCCTGCAAAAGTTCGTGCTGCGTTACCTGCGTCTCAGCGTACGCCTAGCGTTAAAAGAGTAAAGCATGCGTCGCGCCTACGCGTCGCGGGGCCCGGTTCCCCGACACCCGGTGATCCGGGCCCGGTTCCCGGACGCCCGTTTATCCGGACCCGTTTACAGCCGGCCCGTCATCCGTCTGTAATGGTTATGTGCCATAAACTGCCGCTGTTTTGATTACAAATATTGGAGTCGCGTGACATTCCTTTTCTATTTTCGTATGTGTTTGTTGAAAATAGTTGCCGGATTTGTTGTTTTGTTTGTTTTTATGGTAGTGTTTTTTTTTTATTATTCGTAGGTAGGCATTTGGACCGCCATCTCGCCTGGTGGTGAGCAATGATGCAGTCTACGATGGGGCACGCTTGCCTAGAAGGAACCGAATGGGTTGAATCAAAAGTGATTGGAAGAGATCGCTCCTAACGAAAAGGACACCAGTTGTTACACTACTGGTTTGAGCAGGATGATCAGTCTTGCCTACAAAAATCAAATATGTGAAAAGCTTAGCTATGGCTGTTTGTTGACTGACATTGACATTTTTTTATAGAACAGCTGATTTATTTTCGTGAACTCCGTTTTTGTACCATAGAAAAAGTTATTCATAACAAGTACCATGAGCCCCTTTCGGTTTAACATACCCTTTCCATATAGCCCTGTATAAATAACAAGGACTTTAGATTCCGGACCCCTTCTCCCATTGTTAATAGAAACCTAAGCCCCGAAGTTACTTGTCAGGAAGGTATCACAAAATAAAACAAAGCTCGCCCTCAAGGGGTCTGAAAAACCCTTTTTATCACCACAAGGTCTCTGTGAAAGATATTGCGTTTACACGCTGTAACAAAACTAACAAATTCAATTATAAATTATGGAAAATTGTTTTCGTATTTTGAACAAAGGCATTTCTTATAAAACTGACATTTTTGAGAGTCTAGTTTATCACCCTATTTTTTTTATACAGGTTATTAAGTTATTAATATGTATGTTAAAAAATAAAAAAATTCATTCACAAAAAATGTTTTTAAATACAGTTATTTTTATTGCAAAAATTTTAAAGCTACTCATACAAAGAATTTAATAATTTTTCATTAAAAACGTCGAATAAATAAAAATCATAAATTCTACATTAAATTTCATGGTAAAATATGTACCTACAACCAATAGATGGATGCTAAATCTCCCAAAAAAAGTATCATAGGTTGCCCAAATTACCCGATTTTCCCCAATTACCCCGTAGAGTCCAAGAAATGGCCAGTATCAGCAATCCCAAGACCATATTCTTAAATAAGGCTTAAGCAGTGGACCGTGAAAATGATGGTTCCATATTTATTAACGAGGGTAGTCCGACAAAATTATCGCTGGAAGCGGCTAAATAACGGAACTAAAACTTCTTACAGAAATCTTTTAGTTTTGTTCACAAAAGCGATAGTGGCTCTCTCTTTCAAGTTTGTCGATATTGGTGTTACTGTAGCTGTGTGGATGGTCTTATTATTTTTGGCCGAAATGCGAGAAGAATTCAAAGCGGATGACAGCTCTCCTCGGTCTTATGACCGGAATTTTAAGGAGTTGGCTTCTTATGGGAGTTTGCAAGTTGTTGTGTCGTTTTGAACGGTTTGAGCGAGCAAAGTGAGGTCTCAGGGTTTAAAGCATTTGTATGATTAGACTAGCTGCTGTTCCCTGCCACGCTACGCTGCGGATAAAAAAAAAATAGATAAAAACAATCCTTGATGCGTATCCGCCTGACCGCTCACCGACCATATATAAAACAGTTTTATACTTGAATTATACCGATTTATTTGCTGTGAGGTGAAAAAAAAACCCTTTTTTTTTTTCTGAAGCCTAAACTGACAATACTTGTAGGAAAAAAATTACACGAATCGATTTATGATTCGATAGCTTTGTTCATAACGATTCGATTGAGGTATGTTTCATATATATTCGTCATATACATTCGATACAAAAACTTGACGAAATCTTGACTTTATTACAAAGCGCTGACATTTTGAAAATTTGCGGGGGGAGGCGAGTCAGTTGCGCCATTTTGCGAAAATGACAGCTGCCAGTCGAGGGGGTATTATATATCATGCTAAAATTTCAGCTCGATCGGTGCAGAACTTTTTGAGTTTTTGAAGCGTACACAAACCAACATAACATTTATTAAAGATACTATCTGACTCGACAGACGTTGTCCTGTCAAAAGCCATTGCGTAACTATAGCAACCGTAGTATGTTGATGCTTAGTAAAAATTATCAGTATATATATAATTTGCAATAAATTAAAATTGCGACTATAATTTGAGATTTAAACTATCCTATCTCTCAAGTTGGATCGAACTGCACATGGTGTGCGAATTTTATTATAATCGGTTAAGTGGTCTAAGAGTCCATTGAGGACAAACATTGTGACACGAGATTTATATATATTAAGATATAATATTTGCGCGACGATAACTAGAGTAGGTAGGTATTTTTATTGCGATCTTCATGAAATATTGCAGGTAAGTAAGTAGTTTTATTTCAGTTCAATTTTTAATTTTAACTTTCTCAATAATGCAATGTTTTGATATAATTAATTAAATTAAAAAAATAGATTCAGATTCAGATATATTTATTGAACAACTGATACATTGTAATTTAGTGGCATAGTAAATTGATAATAAAAATTAATGATAGGTATAAATATTTTTTTACTTTACTTTCAAGATAAAAAAGGCTGGCGAGATGGTGTCAGTTATTTATTATCAGATGCCAAGACTTAAATTGCCGAGATAGTGTCAGTTACCATCGGATGCCAAGACATAATATTCGCTACGCCAAAAAAATCAGTTAGTTTAAGGATCTGTCATCAAGCTTTCAGAACTGGCTGTAATACCTATCAAAGACTAGGCAGGTAAGTAGCTACAAGCTGAGTGTTTTAGATCGCGAGTGAATCGGTTTCTTTTAGGGAAGCGTGTTCCATCGTAGACTGCATCATAACATAGCTTACCAAGTTACCATCAAGCGAGCTGGCGGTCAAATGCAGACCTATTTAAGAAAAAAAAGACTAGTACCAATCTAAGTCTATACAGGGTTATTTATAAAGGGTATGCTCATCATTATGAACAACTTTTACTATGGGACCAACACGAAATTCGCGAAAAAAAAACCAGCTGCTCCATAGAAAATTGTCAATGACACTCGACAAAATGTTTGGAACAGATGATTTTTTTTTCGCGAATTCCGGGTTGGTCCCATAGTAAAAGTTGTTCATAATGATGAGTACTATGAGCCCTTTTCGGCTTAGCATACCCTTTATGAATAACCCTGTAGACTACACCATGCCTACGTGCTTACAGATAGCTTCTCGTTCCGCCTCACGCTGCGGGTGATTGGGCGCCATTACGGCATCGGTGATTACTCGCAATGGTTATAAATGGGGTACTAAATGAACGGAGCTAATGTTCTAGCTACGTGGACTAGATCATTCAGTTGTTCATTCATTTCGTTCTTCAGTGTTCAATCTGTCGTTCATTCATTCTCGACACCGAAAAAAGGGGAGGGTTTTCGTCGTTGACGGTATGTTCGTTTGGTGTACACTGTACAGGGTTATTCAAAAATAGTATGCTAAGCCATAAAGGGCTCATAGTACTCATCATTACGAACAACTTTTACTATGGGACCAACCCGGAATTCGCGAAAACAAATCAGCTGTTCCATAGAAAAATGTCAATGACGACAAAATGTATGGAACAGCTGATTTTTAACCGACTTCAAAAAAGGAGGAGGTTATCAATTCGACTGTATGTTTTTTTTTATCATTTTTTTTTCAGTTTAAAGACATTTATTAATTCTCATTAAAGATAAACATCGCTTACATGAGAATACTACTATTGATATAGGTACATATAGTTCGTCGTCAATCATCCAAGTAAAATAATACATAGTTATATAAAATATACATAAATATTTGACACTTACATCTGACATATTAACACAATATTAAATGCACTAGAACTTTATAATATTATAAAATAAAATTGCCTTTCGAAACATATTGAGCTAGTCGCTTTTTAAACACGTTGAGCGAGTTAATGCTTTTTTGTCGGAGGGTATTTTGTTAAAAAGGCGCGCACCCTTAAAAGTTATCATAGTTTTGCCGTAGTTAGTTCGTATCCTGGGTAGAACAATGAAGCTACAACGACGAGTGCAGGGGTATGAAACATTTTGTTTGCGTTTGCTAAAGAGCAAAGTGTGAATATTTTTATTTATTGTTTTTCGTATAAAGATGCAGCAGTTGTAGACATATAATTGTTTTATGTTCATTAATTTTGTGTCGTCATAAACCTTTTTTGTTGGTGTTAAGTAGTGGTAATTAAATATTGTTTTTATAATTTTATTTTGTAAAGTTTGCAATTCAGTTATTTTAGTTTTGGCTGCACTTCCCCAGATTTCAATAAGGTATAGAAGGTGCGGTTTCACAAGTGTGTTGTAAATTGTGAGACGTAGTTCACTTGGGATACATCGCACAAAGGAGCGAAGGGAGCCGCGGAGTGTTGTCAGTTTCGTTTTTATGTGGTCAATATGGGTTTTCCACGTGAGTTGGCTATCTATATGTAAACCGAGGTATTTTTCAGTGTTTTTTTCTTGCAGGGGAATATTGTTAATTGTGAGCGGTTTATACGTAGGTATTGGTTTGTTTTTGGCTTTAAATAATTTATGTATCAGGTTTTAGATATATTGATAGTCAGGAGGTTGAGTTGAAACCAATTGTGGAGAATGTCCAGATCATATTGAGCTTGAGATACTATTTCATGAATTGAGGAACCAAAGTAAAACAGGCAGGTGTCATCGGCGTATAGGGTGATGTGCCCATTGAGACCTAACTCATGCATGTTGTTAATATAGATTAGAAATAGCAAAGGACCCAAAATAGAGCCCTGTGGGACTCCACAACTTATGGGCTGTGGGTCACTTTGGATATTACCATCAATTTTTACAATTTGTGTTCTTGTTGTTAGGTATGATTTGAACATTTGTAGGGCTTTTCCAGTTATTCCAATGGACTTTAGTTTTTTTAATAGAAGTTTGTGACTTACAGTGTCAAAGGCTTTTTTTAAATCAATGAAAATACCTAGAATTATATTCTTTTTATCAATATTGAGTTTTATTTTAGTAACAAGATCGATAGTTGCCGTGAGTGTGTTACTTTTAGATCTAAAACCATATTGACGCTCAGTAATAAAGTTAATAGAATTTAAGAATTTGTCTAATCTGGTATATAAAACTTTTTCAAGTATTTTTGACAAAACTGGCAACACAGAAATAGGTCGGTAATTACCTGGATCAGATTTTGGTCCTGATTTGTATATGGGGCTAAGTTTAGCAACTTTTAAAGAATCTGGAAATGTGCCATCAAGTAAGAGCTTATTAATGCATGCTGTAATTTTTATTATTATTAGATCTTTTATACATTTTATTACTTTTGTGCTTATACCGTCAAGTCCAACACTGCAATTAGAGTCAAGATTGTTAATGATGTTTAAAATTTCTCTTTCTGTGCATGGTTCGAAACTATGCATTTCTAAATTTTGAGTGGAAGTTTGTGGTAGGGCATGGCTGTAGCCATCGTGGAATTTCCTAGGTATGTCGTTTGCCAAACGTGGGCCTATTTGCCAAACGTGGGCCTAACGCCGTTTAATGTTTGTTACCTCATAACTTTTGACTGGGTGAATCGATTTTGATGATTCTTTTTTTATTAGAAAGCTGACGCTTCCCATTTGGTCCCATTTCAATTTAGTCCAGTTCTGATAATGGTATCCATGAGAAAACCATATAAGTCTTAAATTTGCATAAGGTACGTGCGCGACAAATAGATGAATAACTATCAATAGTCGATCTCTTGAAGTCGGTTTTTGTTTTTTGTTTTGTAAAATAATGTTCTTGTTTAATAATCTGATAACCCTGTACGTGCTTTTGTTGACCGAGCGAAGCAAAGATCTATGAGTATAATATTGTGACAAATTGGTATTTGTATGTATATGTAATACATTTCTATATTTGTCTGATGATAACTTGAGTATATTTAATCCAGTCAAGATAAATTTGGCAGGAAAATAGTTTAATCTAATACAACATTTAAGTTCGAATAGATACGAGTAAGTCGATTAAAAAGTTGTGAAGATATAGATACGAGAAAAAAAAAACATTATTTACATTATTACATTACATTACATTATACAAGAACATTATTTTTACAAAACAAAAACCGACTTCAAAAGACCGACTATTGAGTTATTCATCTATTTGTCGCGCACGTACTTAATGCAAATTTAAGACTTATAATTATGGTTTTCTCATGGATACTATTATCAGAACTGGACTAAATTGAAATGGGACCAATTGGAAAGCGTCAGCTTTCTAATAAAAAAAGAATCATCAAAATCGATTCACCCAGTCAAAAGTTATGAGGTAACAAACATAAAATAAAAATAAAAAAAACCTACAGACGAATTGATAACCTCCTCCTTTTTTGAAGTCGGTTAAAAATAGAATAGAAATTAAAGTTCGCGAGACCTTAGTTCGTAGAAAACTTTGTTTTTACAGTTTCAACACAATACAAGGAGTAAGTTTTAAGGAGTTTTTTTTAACCACCGATGCAAAAAGAGAGGTATGATAAGCTTGACCGCGATGTGTGTCTATTTGTGGTACCGTAGCTCTTTAACCGATTTGAATACGGTTTTATTTTATTTTATTTTATTTTTTGACATTTGATTTTATTTCCTTAATTTTATAATTGACATGTACCTACCAATCCAAATAATTCACTTTTAATTTTTTAATGTTTTTATTTTTCAATTTTGTATAATAATATGTGTGTAATATGGACCTGGTCTGAAATAAATGATTATTATTATTATTTATTTATTTAGGAGCTGGTTTTGTAGCGGTGGTTCCTAGATATAATTTATCAACATCGCTTCAGACGTCTCAACGTTGCGTTGGTTTTTAATAGTTTCTGTTTTTTGCTCACTCAATTTTTTATGTAACTTACACAAGTTACATTTTACATGTTTTTACATTTCAGCGCAGAAATTCCTTTAAATATCGTGCGTGCTATTACTAAATTTGCGGCCATTAGCGGTGTATAGAAATTCAGCGGACGCTGCAGTATCCCAGTGGAAAATAAATAATGGGCTAGTAGGTACGTGAGCTATTTGCACGGTGGGACAATAGATTTAAAGCAAAATGTCGCTTCTATGCTGTCCGCGTGAATGGAGCGGTTATGGGTTGATTACACTTAACGAGTAGCGAGCTCGAATCAAGTAGAAAGGCAGATAGAGTCCCACCTTAGATCCAGGTGAAACCAAAAACTACCCTACTGCCCGTGTAAGTATACTACAAGCACACATTGACGTATAAAAACTACCTGCAATCGTCAATTCTTACATCAGTTGCTCAGAGAACGTGGACAAGAAAAGAAATAATAATAAGGGTAGTTTTAATGCGTCAATATGTGCTTGAAGTATGACGGGCAGTAAGGTAGTTTTTTTGGCTTCACCTATATCTAAGGCGGGACTCGGTCTGCCTTTCTACTTGATCTGAGACAGCGAGACAGTAAATGGGCACACTCGCCGAGCAAACAAATCGTGGTTCTAGCGAATGTCTCGCCTCGTCAAAATGTTTATACAAACCGGCCGAGGGCACTGTCTCGCCACTGTACTCGTTACGTGTATTCACCCCATTATTGGTGTACCTGCGTTGGTTTGCACTGTTTGGTCTGTAATAGCTTATGTTTAGGCGAGTTCCCGAGGGATTTATACTCATCGTCATAGCCAACTTTTGCTATGGACAGGCCAAACGCACTCCGCACTGTAAATTGAAAAACTATAAAAGCTGTGACCTAAAAAACCTCTTTAAGGTTAATATAATGTGACCTACTATACGAGTATATTTATGGTGCTTCAACCAAGTTCTGTTTCATAGAAAAATGTCAAAGACTCTCGACAAAACGTATCATAAGGAACAGCTGATTTTTCTTAGCTTTTTCTTTTGCTCTCCGCTGTTGCATTCAAGCGACGGTGGTCGCTTACCATCAGACGGCCTGTTTGTATCACTTACAGCACAAAACAAACACAATACTCCACTACAAACTATCTGTCTGCAATAAACCAAACAGAAGTTAAGAAAGCTTTAGAAAGCTTTTTGAATGTCTCCATCTCGTAAACTTTTGGCTCCGGGTTGAGTCCCAGATGACGCGTCACCGGGAATGCGCAATCGAATGAGTTTGAGCCAAGTTTGAGCCAAGTTTTGTGAAGTTTGCGACTTCAGAGTGCATTTATACTTGCGAGTTCATTTCATACCTAGAGGGTCAACTTTAGGGGGACGGATTTAAGTGTTAATTTTGGAGGGGTTTTACATTTGAACACGTCTGATTGATTCAGATTTTTTATTGTTTTAGTGTGTAAATTATGATTTTAAGTGTAATAAAATAATTACAGATAGGTAGATTAATTCGTCGTTAGTGAATGCGTGAGGCAAAAGATCGTGTCTTGTGGCGTTCTTTAGGAGAGGCCTATGTCCAGCAGTGGACAAAAATCCGATAGACTGATGATGATGGTGATAATGACATTAGTTCGAACAGCAGTGGGCAGAACACAATGGTTTTAGTGTTCAAATTAGGTGTTCAAATTACTTATTTAGATCAAGACCAGTGAAATTATTCCTTACAGAACTAATTAACATACTCGTATTCAGCTACAGATTTTCTAGTAAGTACACAGTAAGGACCCTCACAATGCTAACTCATAAGTTCCTAAACAAGGAAGAGAACTCATTCAATCATCAATTCAATTGTTGGCTGCATTTTATAACATTCGTGTAATACGATAACTTTTTCTAAACTGTTCGCCCCATTCATCCTTCAACTAGATCCGTCCCTGAGCGCTCTCGTATGAAGTTGAATTTATTGCTGAATGATGATGTAAAAGGATTCAAAAGCGCTCATAAATAATGTCAGTTCGCTAAGAAATTGGTCTTAAAGTATCTAGAAAGCTCCGAAAGAACTAAAAGCTTCCTAACATGTGATACATGAGTTTTAAAGCAAAGAGTTTTGCAATGGAAATACCTGAGTGAAATATTCAGTTCTGCATTTGGAAGTGATTTCAGCGAAATTTCAGTGCAAATAGGAGAAGCATCTTATATCTCAGGGTGACGAGCGCAGTGCTGTGCCGCGCAGGGTCTTGAATTGGTAATAGTTGTCAGTGTTGTGTTGTTAATAGAGGTAGTTTTTAGTGTTGTATTGTTGTTAGTTGTTTTGTTTATATGTATGTTAGTCTGTGAGGTATTTATTTTCTATGGGCCTCCGTAACTTGCATTGTATGCAAGTTTTATTGCCTGAAATAAACGCATAATTATTATTATAGTTATTTCTGGGTGGTGCAGACCTGTTACGGGCAAACATGACTATTAGCATCAAACGAGCGATTTGCTCGTGTCGTCACTCAATTTGTATTAAAACAAAAACGTGTGTTCCACCGTAGCGCTGAACCTATTCATGTAATGTTGATGAATGGTGTCAATCGATTCGTTATTACAGTCCGGGTGAAACAGGCCACAATTTACACGAAGTAAATCATTGTGACTGATGTTAGGTACTTCCAAAATATTATTTTGCCCACAAATAATAAGTACCTACTGTTTGCAATTGGTCTTTTAGGATTTTACAAGGTTTTATTTTACTTGGAATATTTGTAAGTTTTTAGGTATGTATTTGTATATTCAGATCAAATCTTGCTACTAAATTTTGAACTATTTCTCGATGTCCAATTGTGCTGATATTTGGTATACCTGTGTATAATATACCTTGTACAAATTTAAGCGGAAAACACGTACCGAGTATTCCGTAGAATAATTGTAAACAATGCGGTTTCCACATACCTACGCCCGACGCTATCCCATTTGGTTTACATTTATGTATCGAATTCTCACAACATAATATATTATACGTCAAAATTTGTGCTAAACATATTGTTTTGTTTAACTCAAATCACGATACAATGAAAGCTGCTTTCAAAAAATCTTTTTTAATAACTCATTACATGGATTCAAAGCAAGGACTCGTTTCCGTACCTATTATTCACTTTCCTGAAAAATATCACAATACACAACATAATACCTCGCAAGCGTATATCATTAAATTTCCCTTCGTGAACCTTTTCAAGTGTAAAAATGCAAAGCCCCGGAGGTCTGTGACTGTAGAAAATGCGATCAGACGCGCTTCCCCGCCATTTATCTTCGAGATAAACATTTCAGTCACTTATAATGTAAAGATTTATGGGCTTAAAGCGACGGTGGGGTTATTTGTTTTAATATGCATATTTGAATATACCTGCTAAAATATGCATCCTGAAAGTAAACACTTTTCTATTTTTTATTTTATTTTTGGTGTGATCCGTAATGAAATATACGAGGAAATTGATTATGATTTTGAAAAAGAAAATGGGAGTACAACAAATTGTAAAATATTTTCTTTAAACCGGAGTTACCGGTTTACTCCGGTTTTGTCTTGATTTTTTTCCTTACACTAGTATGTTATCTTTACTCGAAGATGTTTTTAATTTTAACTCACTGCATTTAGAGCAGTGGAAAACTTTACCACTTGACTTTACTTTGGGCTTAACCATATTCTCTTGTCTCCTATTGTGACGAAAAAGCTATTGAAGCAAGTCGACGGGGCCTTATTCTCACACGTACAATATTATCTCGGTCTCATAACTTTTCTAACGACAGAGACAGGGACAAAAATAATATCGAATGGTAAAGAATTGGGCCCCAAAAAGTCATTTGTCTTGCAGATAAGCACTTCACTCCGACCTTGGTGATCAAAGGATATGGGTCCTGAATACTTTCAGAATAGAGTTTTTAAAAGGACTTTTCAGGAACACGATAAAAATAGTTTGGATGGTGGCGCTAGATAGCGCTTTTTCCTAAGTACCCAAGTATTTTTTAATGGCTTTTACATAATATACAAGGTTTTACTGAAAGACGAAAAAGACTCATAGTACTTCATCAATATGAACAACTTTTACTATGGAACATACCCGGAAATCGCGAAAAAAAATCAGCTGTTCCATAGAACAATGTCAATGACGCTCACCGAAGTTTACAAACTAGATCGATGATGACGCTCGACAGAATGTATGGAACAGCTGAATTTTTATCGCGAATTCTCCGGGTATGTTCCATAGTAAATGTTGTTCATAATCATGAGTAGGTAAGGTTCAATTAGTCCTTTTCGGCTTGGCATACCTTTTCCTGAAAATACTATAAAGATACTAACTGTATTTATAGCTATGTACCTACTGTAGATACATACTATATGTAGGTACGACGACTGTACCAACCGTGTCAGCAGTTTATCACGTCAGCTCGCGAGCGAGTGGCGGGTGAATGAATATCCTTTGTCCAGTGATTTTACGTGGAGGTTGGGTGCTAACCTATTAGGATACCATTTTTGGACGAAATCACTTCGTGCTAAACGGATACTAATATATCTTCACAGTCTATAATACAGGACATGCATGGATCCAAGCAACTTCGTTCTATCCAAAATTCCTAAAAGAATTCCATACATTTTGGCCAAGGTCAAAGATATTTTTGTATGGAACATCTGTATTTTTAGTGAATTTAAGAAAATTGAAGCTCGAACAAACATACATACCTTTTACATAAAATACATAATAATAATAATAATAATTTATTTATTTGCAACTAATAACATGATAATTATGGTCTATTTACATTATATTCTACTACAATAATTGCTTAAGATTATTAATTTAGAAAAGTTAAGTTATATAAACTTAATCTATATAATATGTATTATCTTTATTTAGTGGCAAAATATTGTGCGAGTCGCATTTGATTTTTAAACTGGATGCAAAATATTTGTCAACATCAATTTCTTTTCTGAAAAATAAAATTAATAAAATTAATACAGTTTCCAATATCTTCTAATTAACTTTGAGAGTTTTATTTCTCTTTAATTCACAAAAACTTCACAGCTGCCTGTACAAAAATTAATTAAACAGAAACAATCAATTTTTCTTCCTTTGTTTTTCACGTAGTATCGAATCGGATATAAAACAACAATGTTTCCACTCACAGCGTAAAACAGTCATTAATAACCTGGTCATTAATAACCAGTAAAATGTAGGTGAAATTAATATTAATATTAACATTGAATCCCAATGTATTTATTCGTCTCAGTTTTAAAATATCAAGCTCATTAGGCTAGGGTTGGCACGCAGACTCGCTAAACCTACTACTCAAAAAAAAGCAATAAACAGTCGAACTGAGAACCTCCTCCGTTTTTACATCGGTTAAAAAGAGGGTAGTATTTTAGGATTGTTGTTTTTGGATCGGGCGGCAAAAGGTAGGTTTGGGACCATTTTTTGCGTTCCGTACCAAAATGGTAAAAATGAACTGTTATGGTCAGACTCTATCCGTATATCTCATATGTTTATTTGTCTGTCTGTATGTCACGGGCGATCATATTTTGACGGTATTGGGTCTCCTCTTGCTATTGGCAGATCAGCAGGCCTTTTTTTAAATTCTGTAAGAAGCCAGCCTTGTTAGGGCGCTTTAAGGCCTTTGGCAGTTATTTTATCAGTACTTACAACCAATATAATATATATATTTTTTTCAGTTTGTTTTGGTACAGCCCTACCGTACTGGCCAGCTCTGGTAATAAATAAATTACCCAGTGAAGTGTATGGACATGAGTTCACTATATTTGTTGTCCTTGTCTGACTGGCGAGTTTTTTACCCTACCACGGCTACTAAAAAGAAGGGTTACGTTGTAAACTCCCGACGTAAAGAGAAAGGTATATGTCTATCGGTCTGTCTGTGGCATCGTAGCTCCCAAAAGACTAATCATAGTTTTTTTTGTCTCGAGTTTACTTCTTCAAGCTGAAACGGCTGGGCGGAATTGGGTGAAGTTTGAAATATTGATACCTAGATAGGCTATTTTACCGACTTCAAAAAATAAGGCAATATAATTTACAAGTTACAGAGACCCATAGAAAATAAATACCTTACAGCCTAATAAAGGTAGGTACATAAATAAATAAATAAATAAAATATAAACCTAAATAACCCGTTAAGTAGTCGACGGCGTGAGTTGATCCTCAAGTAAAAGTTGTTCATAATGATGAGTACTATGAGCCCTGTTCAGCTTAGCATACCCTTCCCTCATAACCCTGTATAGTTCTACATACGCGGTTCCCCATATCCCAGCATCTGACCGTGTTCAACGCCGCCGGCCACCCGGCTCGCGCTTCCATTTATTACTAGCTGCACCCCGCGGTTTTCAATAGTCAATTGTCAATTTTTTTTAATAAAAAGTATCCTATGTTACTTCCAACAATACGTGTACAAAGTTTCATGACGATCGGTTATGTAGTTTTCGCGTAAAAGCGTAACAAACAAACTTACATTCACATTTATAATATTAGTGATTATTAGGGATGTAGCTCTAATCGTTAACTAAAATCCTTGTTGTTCGAAATTTAAATTCCCTAAGTCTTCATTGATGACTTTCATTGATATAATATTTCGTTCTTTCAAAGATATTCGCAAAACACTGCAAGCAGGCAAGTCGAGCCGTGGCAATCTACAATGTGTAGTACTGAACGGAGCTTCCAAAGCTAGAACTCCTATGCACTTCTGAGCTCCTAGTACACCCGGAAAGCTTCGGGTCCCCCCGCCCGATGTCCGCAGATCGGCGTCCGAGTCCGACGCACGCCGGGCACAGAATAGATGACAGTTACTAAGCGTTTCGATAGCTAGAACTGCTTGGTAATTCTGTTCACCTAATACACTCGGAAAGCTTCGGGTCCCGCCGCCGTCCGCATGACGGAGTGCAAGTCCGACGCGCGCCGAGCCGTAGCACAGAATAGGTAATAGTTACTAAGAGCTTCGATAGCTAGAACTGCTTGGTAATTCTATGCTCCTGGTACACTCGGAAAGCTTCGGGTCTCGAAAGTTCCGCCATCCGCATATCGGCGTTGGGCGCTCGCCGGGCCGTGGTACAGAAAAGGTAATAGTTACTGAGAGCTTCGATAGCTAGAACTGCTTGGCGGTTCTATGCTCCTGGTATACTCGGAAAGCTTCGGGTCCCGAATAAGTCCCGATGTTCAACCATATCGCCGTCCGCTTGTTATTGGCGAACGAGCCGGCGGCGACGGCGGACGCATTTTGCAGTACTTAAGCTCACACTTTTAACAATCCTTTAACGTAATTTACAACAACGCTATACAGATAATTAATCCTAACAATTCGCTTTATATCGAACTAACTGCACACCGCGTTGTCTCTCTTTTTTTAATTTAAACCACCCCTGCCTTCAAGCAAACCAAACAAAAATACAATAATTTAATTAAGTAAATTGGTCGTAAGTGCTAACAATTTTTATAGATTGTTTTAGGAAATTAAGTATTTCAACTCATAATAAGTTTTTGACATGAAAACTTTTTGATGAGAAAACTTTTTTACGCTTCGCGCTCTATCAGACAGTGAACGAAACCGAACCGCCAAGAGACCACCACTTAGTAACTATTATCTAATCTGTGCCACCAAGCTCGGTTCGGTGACGCTGCATCGGGTATACTCGGCTCCACTCGACATCAAGGGGGGGTTCGATGGCACAATCTATTATGTTGATTACATGTAACGACTACCAGTGGCGATACAGTGCTGTCGGTCGAATAGTCAGTTTGTACAGGGTTATTCATATAGGGTATGCTAAGCCGAAAAGGGCTCATAGTACTCATCATTATGAACAACTTTTACCATGGGACCAATCCGAAATTCGGGAAAAAAAATCAGCTGTTCCATATATTTTGTCGAGTGTCATTGACATTTTTCTATGGGACAGCTGATTTTTATTCGCGAATTTCGGGTTGGTCCCGTAGGGTAGGGTAGGGTGATAAAGGGTATGCTAAGCCGAAAAGAGCTTATAGTACTCATCATTATGAACAACTTTTACTATGGGACCAACCGAAATTCGTGAAAAAAAATCAGCTGTTCCACAGAAAAATGTCAATGACACTCGACAAAATGTATGGAACAGCAGATTTTTTTCGCGAATTTCGAGTTGGTCCCATAGTAAAAGTTGTTCATAATGATGAGTACTATGAGCCTTTTCCGGCTTAGCATACCCTTTATGAATAACCCTGTATACTTAGGTACCTAATATTAATATGATATTTCAAATCTAACACCCAAAAACTTCTACAAAACACACACACCCTTCGATTCTACGCTCCAATAACGAGTATCACAATAAATAACTTAGTTCTAAAGTATAACTAAGTACCTAAGTAATTACTCCCAAGTTATCTAACTTTCGGGGGCCTTTTCTCGGCCGCTCGAGATTATCTCCGTCACACTCTTTCTTACGCCATTTGTAATGAGAGCGACAGTGATCGAGTTAATATCTCAGTCGCCAGAATAAGGCCCCAACAGACAACGAGCTCAACTTGTTCCGAGGTGTGTGCTCAAAGGCTTAAATATGCTTAAAACCTTGTGTACACTGACCAGCGGCCTTATTGGCTAACTTGTCTGATGTTCGATATTGGCGTCATGAAATTCGAATAAGTTGATTTCAAAAATATTTTTAAAAACAAGCTTTTATAGCATTGTTATTGGAGTTACACAGGTACCTATAACAAATTTCAGCTGAATCCACCGAAGTCGGATTACTAGATCGATGGCTGAATCGGACGTCGGGAAGTGGTTCCAAATTGAGTTGCAAGATTCTAACCGAACAAACATAGTCACATACCTACATACATTGCGAGTTAAATAAAAGCTATTATACCTATTTATAAAAGGTTTGGCTTCCCTCAAGCCTGAAGTGACGTCACTTTATGATTTATATTTATTTTTATCTTCATCATAGCGCGAGGCGCAGTGACAAAAAATCATATCGGCAAACTTTGAGGACATTATGAAGTTCGATCATGGAACTTCGAAGGTTACCCAATGAAGTTCGATCATCAAACTTCGAAAGTTACCCGATAGGGCCGCTGGCTGGCTACGTGTTTGCTAAGCCCCTATCCTTTTTACGCGAGAAAACTGGACGCTAGATAGTATCCGAGACTATATTAGACTCGACTATATTATATTTTGGTGGCTCCGTAGCTGGCTAGCTTTAGAAGTTGTTAGGGTGACGAATCAACATCGAGCTGTGCTGCGCTGTACTGCGCTGTGCTATGTTTGGTCAACTCGCTCGTCTAATATTTCAATGAGGATAGAAACAAACCATGCTGTGCTGCGCTGTGTGAGGCTACGCTCTGTTTAAAAACGCAGTAGTCTCGAGCGAGGCGCGCTACCCGCCGTGCTGAGCCGCGCTGTGCCGAACTGTGCTATGTTTTTTATGGATTTTTATGTACTGATTACTTTTTTGGTGGACGGACAACGTAGTTCTAGTTTAGCTTAGCTTAGTTCAGTGAGTTTAGTTTTCATTTAGTTTAGCCGGCGGTGGACGTTCGGCTTTATACTGAGCTAAGCAAAGCGCAGCACAGCTTGATGTTGATTCTTAAAAAAACGTAGCTTAAGAAACACAGCACAGCACAGCGCAGTACAGCGCAGTTCCATAGGTACATCTTGTTCCATAGGTACATCTTGTTCCATAGGTACATCTTGTTCCATAGGTACATCTTGTTCCATAGGTACATCTTGCCGAGTGTCATTAACATTTTTAATGGAACAGCGGATTTTTTTTCTTAGTGTTCTGGGTTGGTCTGTAATCTGTAGTTATAGTGCTTTAGATACGTTTCGCGTGTAGATAACAAACATACAAAAATATACAGTTGAATTATGAACCGTCTCCTTTTTGAAGTTGAACAATTAATTATTTATTACATTTACTACATACCATCTACTTTGCGCACAGACACACTAACTAAAAATATTTTTAACCGACTTCAAAAAAGGAGGAGGTTATCAATCCGACTGTGTTTTTTTTTTTTTATGTTTGTTACCTCATAACTTTTGACTGGGTGAATCGATTTTGATGATTATTTTTTTATTAGAAAGCTGACGCTTACCATTTGGTCCCATTTCAATTTAGTCCAGTTCTGATAATGGTATCCATGAGAAAACCATATATGTCTTAAATTTGCATTAAGTACGTGTGCGACAAATAGATAAATAACTCAATAGTCGGTTTTTTTTTTTGTAATAATAATTATTTACAAACAAATAAACAAAAAAAAAACCAGTTATTTTACCTAGAAAAAGAAATACGCCACAAAACACTTTATTTTGTATTTTTAGAAAAATAAACACACTTGCCACATAAACACTTTACTTTTCCTATTTACGGAAACCTCAAGACGATACGGATCGTAATAAAACGTTCGTTCAGGAATCGAAGACGTTTTCTATAGAAGCTTCACTTGTCCTCTGTCCCCTACAATGGCATTATGAACACTCCATCAGCCATGGGTTCCGCAAACCTTACTTACTATAGTAGGTACTCCGTGACTAAGGGCACTAGGTGAATAGAGATGTCACAGGTTTTCCGGCAAAAACATGCTATTAGTACCGAGTACGAAGTTTCGTATCCGGCAAGATTATACTAGTCACCGCGTTACCAACTGAGTCGTGCGGCCATAAATCATTTCTCTATGTCTATCTCGCTCGCACTTGTGGGTCTTAGGGAGCCGCATAGTGATGTGGATAAGATGGTTATGGACGCATATCGATAAGAATAAAATCAGATAGAAACATACGACTAACGACTACGACGAAGGCCTTACGACTCAGTTGGTAACGCGGTGACTATATCTAATGCTATTGACGTGACAACGTCTAATAAATCGATGAACGCCTGTTGCACGCACGAAAAAGGATGACTCATTGTCCCGTTACGCTCATTGTGTTTTGTTATGACGTTGTCACGTTAAACTATCGTCCGTAAACCGACTTTACAGACAACCAATTTTAAATTTTAGCCTATTGAATATCACTACAAGCAGGGCAAAGGTCTCCCTTGGTGTCGTTTTTGCGTCTATTTTAACAACAATCATATAGTCATCTCAGAAGCCTGCCAGTCGGCCTAAAACCTAGGCCGACCACTCAGATGAACTTACTTTTTCTATCTTGTCTTAAAACATCTTATGCGTAGAAAAATTCAAGGTAATGTCCATAGTTCACATATTCACAAATCTTTTACACAATTTTGAAGTTTTTTTAAATGATGGTATCATTGGAAGAAATCAAAATTTTCTAAAAAAAAAAAACAGTTTAAAAAAAAGACATGTCCAGTAAATATCACGCAATATCACGCAAAAAATACGTCTTGTTTTAGCCGGACCCGATGCTCATCTCTAGCTCTACCGTTCAGACTCATTGAATAAAGAACACACAAAAATATTTTCCGATCTGCCGAAAATCTCTTATTTTTCATCCATAGTGAGCATATTTGGTTAGGACCAGGGTTGCCATACGGTGAAATTATTCCCAAATTATTGGATATTTCGAATTCTTTAGGTTTGAGGTGTTTGATGTAAAAAAAAACCTTATTTTTATTTTCATGACTACTCTGCTTTAAAACTCTAAAAGATGTTACTACATAGCATAAATTTTACTTTGTTTCTAATGTCATATTTTGAACAACATTAAAATCGACTATTTTTTTCTAATCCTTAATTTAAGGAAAGTACATAAGACTTTTCTTAAATTAAAAACCAGAAAAAAAAGCAAGTACAATTTTCTAGGGAATTTTAATGAAACGCAATGGCAACACCAAACGAGTACGTTTTATCGGTACATCTGTAGTAGTCCATAGAAAGCATGTTTGTGGGATGTTATTGTAATGCCGACATGTTTGCTTAGGGTCGGCGTGAATAGAAGCAGGTAAGTGCCGTCTCTTTTCTTCCCTTTCTGTCCCATTATTTCGTAAATTTCATAGTCTTTTGGCCTTTCGGAAAATTATTTTTTATGTATAAAAATAATAGTTAAAAAAAACTAAAAAAACACGCTTTTTATAAAAAACCGAACTAAAAAAATAGAAAATAAAATTTTATAAATTTAAATTAAGAATAGGGTTGAAAATTTCAATAAATATAAATTAATAATAGTGTAAATAAATAAATATATGTATTTTATTTTTAAAAAGCGTGGGGTGCATGGGTCAATAAGTAGATATTATATATTTTGTAGATACATTTTGCATTGACAGACATGAGTAGAGTGATTAGCATTTTGATAATATCTTAGAAAGCACCCCACGCTTTTTTAAAAATAAAATACATATATTTATTTATTTACACTATTATTAATTTATATTTATTGAAATTTTCAACCCTATTCTTAATTTAAATTTATAAAATTTTATTTTCTATTTTTTTAGTTCGGTTTTTTATAAAAAGCGTGTTTTTTTAGTTTTTTTTAACTATTATTTATTTTTCGCTTTTTAGTTCGATTTGCTAACTATTAACCATCCTTAATATGTACAAATGTGTTGGTGTTATCCGATTTTGGCCGTCTGCTCAAGCAAATTAAAAATAAAATTGATGCATAACAAAAAATATTGAGCAAAAAGATTTGTAGCCGCGTGGTTTCGATCCTCAGACCTCATAAAATAAAATTGATGCGTAACAAAAAATATTGAGCAAAAAGATTTCTAGTGCGTGGTTTCGATCCAGGGACCTCTGGGTTATGAGCCCAGCACGCTTCCACTGCGCCACTCTGTTCTCTGAATCGAATGACGAAACTACCACTTGTAAGTTAAACGGTATTAAAAGTTAAAGAAACTTTATAGAAAAAGCGTGTTAAAAAAATTAATAGTTAAAAAAACTAAAAAACACGATTTGTTTAGTGTATTGTCATCGGTCCTCGATATATCTACAAAGTTTGAAAGAAATCTGACCGTTTAAAGTGGGTCAAAAACGCGCTCAAAGGAGTCGGTTACATACAAACATACAAACATACAAACATACAAACATACAAACATACAAACATACAAACATACAAACATACAGGTGAAGCTAATAAAAGCGTGTTAAAAAGGCATAAAGCAGAAGGATGATAAGCAAAAACGCCGCCGCATAATTAAGTAAAACACCTGCAATACTAGCGGTGTTGAAGATGCTTTAAAAAAATTGGCTGTCTCTTAAGTCGGTTTATGGTCGATAGTTTAACGTGAAAACGTCTTCAAAACATTGATGAAATGATTGCATACTTTTCTCGCGCCGATCGTAACGTCACTGAGCGTAACGGGACACTTTTTCGTGCATGCAGCCGGCGTTCATCGATTTATTAGACGTTGTCACGTCAAAAATTGTTTCATATAGTTCCTAGGTTTCACTGTGTCGGGGATGCCATTACAAAGGCAACATAAAACCAATAGCTTTTGTTCTGATATTTTTCGTAGTCCGAACCCTGCTACGCGCCACTCTGTGTATATAGGATTATGAGAAAAGGGTGTCTTGCTAAGGCAAAACCAGAACAATTTTTACTATAGGATCAACCCTGTAACCGCGAAAATAAACTATTTCTATAGAACAGATGGTTTTTTTTTCGTGTTTTTGGGATTAGTCCTAGGTATACTAAAATTGTGCATAAAGATGAAATATCATGAGCGCTCATGTAAATAACATATCACGTTAACTAATTGAAGGACATAAGAGCAACTTATTTTCAAGATCAAAAAACAACTAAAATGTCTGACCCGAATATTCTGTGCCCATAAATTCTATCGTATGCCCTAATTCGCTCCGCTCTACTTCTTTATTACATTTACTTGTTTTGTAAGACTTAATGGATGTGTACCGTTTTCCTAAGACCTGGGGCCCTATTCTGGAAAGTGAGAAATATCTCGATCACTGTTGCTCCCATTTGAAATGTCATGGCAGTGAGAGTGACCGAGATAGTCTCGAACGTCCCAGAATCCCCTGTGTGTCGGCCCTGCGTCGTCTTCAGGTTACTCTGAGATACCTACGTCTACTTGTTGACATTAATCTACTGGGGTTGTTTTTATAAGCTAAAACCGTTATTAGCTAGCTACTCGTATGTATATTGTGAAGGGTATGTTATGTTATGTTATGTTATTATGTATATTATGTTATTGGATTAGGATATTGCAAACGAGCCACCGACCACAGCCGAGACGGCGGAGACAAAGCTTAGCGCTAGCGAAGGTGGTCGGTGGCCGCCACAAGTGGTTGGTGGTCGCCATATTTTTTAACACTCTATAGACTTAGTATGGGTCTTGTACAGGTAATTTTTTCCACTTTATATTCGTGCGTAGATGTGACAAAGGTAGAATATAGATATGTTTGTCTCTTTCTCGCGGAGTAAAAGCGGTGGAAATACAGTTTGTCCGCGGCTCGTGCTAAGGTAGCTGCTGTACAAGGGTACCTACATTGTATATGTACGTACAGTCTGTCTGTCCCGAAACAGATGAAAGGAATAGACTCGTTATTTTAATAACAGCTTCAGATCTGAGTGTTAGTTGTCCTTGTTTTTGTGTTGTGTCCTATGACATCCCCGATACAGGCTATTCTAGTGGTATAATACCTAATGAGTGTGAAACGTTGAATTATCATAAAAACAAAATAACAACATAAAATAACTATTTACTGTAACTTCAAATAACCTTCAAATATCCAGAACTAGTAACACAATCAAAGACATTTGCTAACAAAGCAAAGACTGCATTTCCCCAAGGAACTCGAAGGCCCGGTTTCACCAAATCTCCCTAATTCCCTATAAACCCTTAATTAACTCTCTGTAAACTATTATAGTAAATAATGTATCAAGTATGGCTTATTGCTAATAATATAGTCTTTACTAGTAGTTCGTGGCGAACTGAGACCTACAGCGCCTGTATCTCCCCAATACCAATTGATACCAATTTCTATCATATTTGAACTCAAAAATTATATTAAAATGAAGTACCTACTTGTTTGCAAAAATTTATCTAAAATCTAATCAACCATACTCAAGTTATCGTCGGACAAACATACATACATACAAGCGCCGATTGGTTCCCCTATACTCTGAGACCTCACTTCGTTCGGTCTATAATTTGCTATACATCTTCAGTTAAACTTGCAGTTTTAGTCGCGATGTGTCAACATGTGTCACAAAAAAGCACGGTAAAATAAAAATGCTTAATTTATACAGTCAACATTGAAATTGAAAATTGCAGTTGCAATTGAATTTCAACAAATTCAAACGACGCGACGTCAGTTTGTTAACAAATAAATTGGTCATTTAGTTCATAGAACAGACTTTGCCTTTGTTATACATTAAATGGTCCCAACGCCAAGTTTTATCAGAGTTTAGCTACAAGGCGGCCTAAAACTTTGACACCTGAGTTACCCACTCGGCCTATACCTACTTATTTAATGTTCTGTGAATCTCTTCACTAATGTCTGTTTTATCAACAAAACCGCTGGTCAACGAAAGGTTTAAACGTTAGGAGTTAACCGACGCTTAAAGGTGTCGTTTATATTTAAGGGACGATTGTGAAACCGGCCATCATACACATACGAGTAGATCAGGCCATTAGTGACCTTTTCCTTTACTTTGAAGACCGATATAACTTGAACTTTGAGTCGTACAGTGCGACATAGATTAAAATAAACTAGGCAAGGCTTATATTGAACTACGACACCTACAGTTTTACCCGCGACTCCCGCGAGGTGATGAAAAACGGCAATGATGGTGATGATAACAAGCTTATATGTTAATGCAGAGTATAAGCTATCTTCATTCAAATTTCATCAAAACCGTTTTAATAGTTTCAGAGATACGTGGTAATTAATATTCACACGCACAAACCTTCGAATTTATAACTAGCGACCTGCCCCGGTTTCGCACGGGTATAAAATATAGTCTATGTTACTCACTTTTGATGTACTCGTAGCTATATTGGTGAAAGAGTTTTTAAAATCGGTCCAGTAGTTTTTGAGTTTAATCATTGCAGAAACCCAAAAATACAAACCTTTCCATTTCATAATATTAGTGTAAAATTTACGTAGGAAAGTAGAGTACTCGAGCTGCACTAAGAAACGCTTCAACAGCTGCAGAAATCCCAGCCTTTTACAGTGCTATTGCAGCTGTCGAAATGCTCTTTAAAGCAGTTTGGGTGTAGACGAAATGTCTTCTTCTATTTCTTAGTCAAGATATAAAGAAGTTATATCGACAGCTGCGTCTTCGGTATCACTCGTATTTTCCGTGTATTTCCGTAAATGACTCATGACTATGAAAAACTTTTGCTATGGAGCTAATTCTGAAATCGTGAAATAGAAATCTGCTGTTCTATACATTTTGTCGAGTGACAGTGACATTTTTCTATGGAACAGATTTTATCCCAATTTTTGGTCCTATAGTAAACCGTAGCACTATGGGCTCTTTTAGATAGATAGATGAACTCTTTATTGTCCACACCAGAAATTACAAACAACAGGACAATAAGACCTAAAACTAGTGCAACGACTGTCGGCCTTATCGCTAAGAGCGATGTCTTCCAGGCCACCTTTTTTCGGCTTACCCTTTTCAAACAACTCTGTATTATCTTGAACGGCTCAAGAATGTCTGGTCGTGTCTCTTATCGAGTTATTATGACAGACAGACAGCCGATTCGTTGAAAGAGTAATAAAAAGTCATGCGCAATAATATTTTACTTCCCTTTATAACTTCATACTTAGGAATACGCATCAAAAATTACGAAAGTTTGTTTGTAAATTGGCCTTTACAACTTTGTTAATAAGGAAGATCGTGTAAACCGAGTGGTGGTCCTGGCGTCAGAATTTTCAATTATTATTTTCCATCACTGATGTAAGCAATGGATGACCAGGTCAGTCTTTAGATGGGTGACCGCGAGTGGTATTAACAACGGGGATCTATCGTGGCTCGGAAAACACTTTAAATTGTAAGTCCCGTTTTCCATGAGTCATACTCCCCTCACAGTGTTATGGGTTGATTATACGTAACGAGTACAGTGGCGAGACAGTGGCCGCGGCGGTACTCGGTTTGTATAAAACACACTGACGAGACAAGATAGTCGCTAAAACCACGATTTGTTTGCTCAGTCGAGTGTGCCCATTTCCTCTCTCGCCACTGTACTCGTTACGTCTAATTAACCTATTAAGTCGATATATCTCCGCTCTCTTTTTCTTTTTTTTTATTCCATTATAAGCTTTTTCTACTCTCTCTCTCTCTCAGCAAAATGCACCCAGCATTTTGCCAAGATCAGGGCAAATCTTTGGATCAACTTGCCAATTTGCCAACGTACTTTTGTATTATTATCAATCGTCGTGTCCTAATGTCGGGCAAAGGCCTCTCTTCCCTCCCTACCTACCCATATGCTTCTATCCAACGTACTCGCTGAGAAAAAAATCCCAATGAGAAACACTGTGACTTTTGACGTGAATGGTTGCTAAACCACCCTTAGTATCAGTACGATTCCTCCGTGACGCAATAACCTAATCCTCTAATTTTCCGCCGTGAATGTCTCAATTAATTCAATGATATCATAATAACCAAATCTGATTAGGATCGAGATCAGCTAATTAATCCGTTTGACATAATAAAACTTTTGATTGCAGGATCAGTTGGAAAGGTAGATTTCTGTTGTACCAACTCATTATGACGTCCATGGTTCGGATTAACACATAGGCTACTGACGACTTGTTTGGCTCAGCGGTAATATATCCGCCTTTTAAGCCAGAGGCCCCGGGTTCGATTCCGGAAATTAGATTCCGGGAAAGATGAATTTAAATGTCTGCTCTGGGTCTGGGTGTTAGTTGTCCTTGTCTTTGTGTGTTCCATGGCATCCCCGACACAGGTTATTCTAGTGGGGAACTATGAGTGTGAAACGTTTATTTTATTTATTTCTTTTTTTTACTTTTTATCCCGGAAAACGCGGGTGAAACCGCGTGGCACCGCTAGTTTAGCATGAAATATGTAGTAACATACCAAACAACCAAATCTGATAAGTTGTTTCATTATGAACTATCATCTGAAAAGCAGAAACCAGCCCTGAGTTTCCTTTATTCTGTTTTTTTTTTATTTTTATTCTCTTTTTCAAATAATGTATACCTACCTAAGTCAAATAAGTCATCGTAATATTAGTCACCTTAATAGGTCATAGTTTTTCATTTGTACCAAAAAGTGTTAAATGTTACTTGTTATAGTCTCAGATCAAGTAAAAAGGCCCGCTTTGGATCCAGGTGAAGCCAAAAAAACTACCTTACTGCCAGTGTACGTATACTGCAAGCACATATTTGACGCATAAAAACTACTTGATCTGTATAAAAATATTTCCATCTTTCTGTCCATCACACAAAACTAAATTTAAATACTGCCTCTAAACCTCTATGTTCGGTGTTGCCCTAACAAAATCTACCCTGAAAAGAAGTTCCGATAATTGGCCCAAGTTCGCTGACAATTTGCGATCGTCCAAAACGCGTCGCATTCACTCGCTTAATTGAATCGCTCTAATTGGCGGCAGAATAGGAACCAATAAACGCAGCGTCTGTGAATGCCTTTATGTGACATACTGAGGGTGAGATTTAGAAGTTTTTTCGGATAGAATCGAAGTTTTGGTACTTGGTACACTGAACTTTAATTATATGTTTCAACTTTTTGAAAAAAAGCGAAATTTTCCCTGAAAAAATTGTTACAAGAAATGTTGATAGAAACTCAAAGTTAACACGAATGTGTTTAAATAAATAATTAGTGCCACAATCGCCCTATCGATGTTGAAATCTCCTCCAGTTAGGGTTTGGACTCTTGTCTGTTTCTTGCTGACAAGTTGCGATCGTCCAAAACGCGTCGCATTCACTCGCTTAATTGAATCGCTCTAATTGGAGTCGGAACAGGAGCTAATAAATGCAGCGTCTGTGAATGCCTTTATGTGACATAGTGAAGGCGAGATTTAGGTGATTTTTGGATCGTTTTCTATTTTATAGCTTTTATTATTTATCCGTTCTTATCTTATAACGTAGGTAAATATTTGGGCTTTTTGAAAGAACAAAATTTACCTACTCTGAGTGGAAAGTAAAAAACTATTTAAAAAATTGCTAATCAATTAGTGCCACAAACGTTGACCTTATCGCTGTAAAGCTCTCTTCCAGATATATACTTGCTTCGTTTTTGCTGACAGTTTACGAGCGTCCAAAACGGAATCGCTCTAATTGGAGTCCGAACGCAGCGTCTGTGAATGCCTTTATGTGACATACGGAAGATTGAGAGCCTTTTGAACCTAATTACGTAGTGCTTTAAGGTTTAAAGTCTAATGAAACTAAAGGCGATAGATCAAGGGTAAGAGTTAGTTAGTTAGTTCGAAATAGTGGCGCTAGGTGGCAACACATGGACTTTAGGGTCTAAGAATTCTTAATAAATGATCGTAATAAATATATCTTTGAAAAAGGAATAGCATTCTATTTGATCTGAGGGAATATGTAAGTATGGCGTAGTCCTATTCTAGAACATATGAAATTACCTTTGCATGGCCGGCGCTGCGATGTTTTGATGTCACTGATGTCACTCAATGTTTCGCACAATACTTAGGAAGGCAGCCATTATTTTTCAAGGTCATTTTTGTAAGGACGACATTTCACGATTCAAACATGGTTTCCAAAAACTTATAAGTAGATCCTCAATATTTATTACCTTTGCATTCGTTTTGGAATCGGTGGCAAAAAATAACAGTTCAAACGTCAATCGTTTGAACGATTGAGAGCAAAAGTGGCGTTTTCTGTTTTCGATCCCAAAACGAACTAAATAGCAAAAGTGTTAAAATTACACTTATTGACACTTATGCTACTTATGTTATTTTGACTCTTACACTACTCATTTCATTTTGACACTTAAGACCCCCCTAGACCTAAACTTTACCTAACGCGTTCTGGAAAAGGTAAACAAGTCTGAAAAAATCTCTACAGGTTCTCTGAATAAAACCCAGTAACGCCAGCTTGCGTTTTCCACTGAACCACTAACAAAGTTACCTCGTTACGGAGCTCGCTGCAGCTGGCTACAGAATAGACACGGATTTTTATTTCAAAGCGACTATTGAATTTGGTTATAGGGTTCCGTATGTATTTTTACGCTTGGCACTAATTTTGTAATTGTCGCCTATTCTCACGCTTTGTGAGTCTTATTGATTGTTGTGCCTGTCGAAACTAATATTATAAACTACCTGTGCCCCGCGGTTCCACTCGCGTTTTCCTGGATAAAAAGAAACCTACCTATATGTTAATCCAAGGAAAAAGCTACTTTCGTACCGTATTCATTCAAATCAGCCGTTTTAGCGTGAAGGAGTAACAAACGTACGTACAAACTTTCATTTTTATATTATAATATTATGAGAAATCAAGTTTATTTGTTTGTTACACTTACGCCTTAGCAACTGAATCTATCATCATTATTCATCATGTTCGTATCAAAGGTTGAATACACTTTGTCTATTCTTCTATAGATTAATTTCAAGAAACAAAGTCTCACCATTCATAGATATTTCTTAATACAATTTGGTACGGAACCTTAAGAGGTTCTTATTGACAATGAAAGCCCAAACTGGGCTAACAATGAGTGTTAATTCAAATTCATTTTCACATAATCCTTCCATCTGTTCTATATAACAGTATCTAATAAAAACCATTTCAGCAAATTGTAGAAATAAAACTTCTAGGTATAATAAAATGCGCTAAATTAGAGTATACAAGTGCCTATAAATTGCGTTAAGGTGCTTTTCCACCAACTCGATTAGACTCGATCTAAGCCATTCGTTTATTTTGATTCGATTGTAAAAATACTTAACTAGTAATTTTGTAAAAGGTTAATTACCGGGTCCATTTGTTGGGAAAATAACCCCCAATACTTAATCAAAAATCATCGATAAAAAAACTATAGAATTGTAGAACCTAGGACTCTATTCCATATAGAGCAAATTCCCTCAAAAGCTGAGACACTTCGCACGCTCAGTCAAAAAACTGCAGCTCTTCGTTTTAAAAAACGTAACTATATTTCAACTCAATCGCGAAAAGTTTTCATACCATCCACCGATATTGAGGTCGTTAGCCGAAAACGTGGAAAGCGCTCTATGTGGAAAATTGGAGGGTAGTTCGAAAACTGGATTGTCTATAGGGTTATTCATAAAGCGTGTGCTAAGCCGAAAAGGACTTATAGTACTCATCATTATGAACAACTTTTACTATGGGACCAAACCAGAATTCGCAAAAAAATCAGCTGTTTCATACACTTTGTCGTGTGTCAAATGACACAGCTGATTTTTTTTCGCGAATTTCGGGTTAGTCCCATAGTAAAAGTTGTTCATAATGATGAGTACTATGAGCCCTTTTCGGCTTAGCGTACCCTTTATGAATAGCCCTGTATACTTCGGCACGCTCGACAACTAGTATCTAGTCTGTGGTAAGTTTTAACTGATTTTATAGTGAAACCTACCATAGCTCAGTGGTGAGTTTTCAGTAACGGTTAATTTTAGACGCCGCGGAAATACATTTTACACGCTTTTTATTAGCTTCACTTGTATGTTTGTAACCGACTCCTAAAGCGTGCTTTTTAGTTTTTTTGAATTAATTATTAAGAGTCGTCGTCGTCGAGTTGTCTTTTGTTTGTATTGATTTCTTAATTGACTGTGTATTATGTCCTGTGTTTCTCAGATCAAAAAAACTGTATTCTGTATAAATTCAACGTGTATATCTTTTTCTGTTTCTAGCATTGCTCCCAAGTGGCTGTGCCGATTTTGATGTGGTTTTGGCTTGGTTGGTTGGTTGAGTGCGTAAGCGAGTAAGTGCTTCTTAGCGATGATTTAAAAAATGAAATGTTTAAAATCACAGACTTTTTTTTTTTTTTTTTTAATCTATTATTTTTATGGAGCTTTTCTCACTATGTGAGTATGCCAGCCCCGTTACAGACTAATAACAATAACAATCTCAAAAATGATCGCAGTCCCTACGTTTAATAAGGATTTCCGAGACCTCGCCATACAAGGTCCTCGCTGCATCACACATGGGTGCAGCCAGGATGCCTTGAAACATGCCGACGTCTCGGGGGTTAATGCCATACTTGTGCAACATTAATACTCTCATAGACTCGCTCCGTTCACACGCAACTAGTAGGTGAGAAACATCTTCCAGGGCTCCGCAAACAGAACAGGCTGACGATTCAGCTCTGCCCATTAGATGCTCGAAATTGTTAAGTGGCATGTGACCGGAGCGAAGTCTATGTGCTATCACAATATGACTTCTTTTTAAATTAGTGTTTGCACACCATGGGATCCGAGGAGGTTCAGACTGCAGGGTTCTGTACCAGATACCTTTTACTAGAGATGTGTTGGCAAATCTTAATTTCCATTTATCATAAATCTTGTATTTGTATTTAATCAAAATATCTGTATTTTCTGATAGAAGGTATGCTTCGGCTCCATTTGAAGTAGCTTCTTTCGCCAGCTGATCAGCAACCTCATTTCCCCGAATCCCAGTGTGTGCTGGGATCCATTGCAATCTCAAGTTCACGCCCTTATTTGAAAGAGATAAAACTTTCTTTATGATAGCATATGCTACGGTAGCGCTTCTGGCACTAGAAGCGCATCGAGAGATATGCTGTAAAGCACTTCGACTGTCGGTTAAAATGACGGCTTGTTTAATATCCGACGTAGCTATAATAAATGATAGTGCCTCTGAGATTGCAAATAGTTCCACAGACATGATACAATTATTCTCGGATACAATTTTAATTTTTTCTACCACATTACGACTGGGCACGTAATAACCTGCACCGCAACCGTCATTTGTTTTTGAGCCGTCAGTGTACACCTTATGAAAGTCTTTATATTTAGTATTTAGCATATGTATTGAGTTAGTCTTCAATATTCTAGAATCATAATTATTGAGTTTTTGAGTGTTGTTGTAATCCTTCTATTTTTGTTTCAATAAAATTCATATTAATGTTAGCCATCCACGTATCTAGCCTAAACATGTTTAAAGGTTCACTAGAATTCATATTTTCAGTTTTAGTTTCATTAAATATTTCTACAAGCAGAGGTTTTCTCTTATTTCGCCAGTATCTTAAATTACAAAGAGCTGATAGTTTCGTTAATGCTGCAATGGTTAGTTTATCGGATAGAGATTGTATCTTCAGACAGTATTTAGTAGCTAAGTATTGGCGTCTTAAGTAAAGCGGTTGAATACACAACTCACATTCCATAACGTGTACAGGTGTAGTTCGAATAAAACCTCCTATTACGCGCATTGCAGCATTTTGAGTTCTATCAAGTTTAGCTAAGTGCGTGTTTGCTGCATTATCATAAATAAAGCTACAGTAATCAACTCTACTTCGAATCAAAGCAATGTATAGCCGACGAAGATGTTTGGGATGTAAACCCCATGAAGCACCTGCCAATATTTTCAGAATATTCAGCATTTTCATTGTCTTGGTTTGGGTCTCACTGATATGTGTTTTCCATAAAAGGCACTTATCCAACCAAACGCCCAAATATTTAATAATTTAGACATGTTTAATTTGGCAGTTATTAATACTTAAACTAATTGGAAGAGCTCCTCTGCCTCTCTGAAAGCCACACCACTGAGTTTTTGTTGGCGAGGCTTGTAATCCCAATAAATTTAATCTACGCACTATTGAGTCTAATGTACTTTGAATGTACAGTATGCTGCGTTCAATATCTTTATTTTGAGTATAAAATACAAAATCGTCCGCATACTGCAGTGCTGATACATTTTAGGAAAGCGATGATGAGGTCGAAGATGAAGCACGCAGATTTAGAAGACCTGACCACCTCACTCTCTCCTTCACTCTGACCTTGAAAAGTCCAAGATAATATCTAGATTATATCCATGTATTTAACTAAGGCATCGGTATTTTGGCTCAATCGTTTTCACCTATTAAATAAATAATATATAGCGTGGCCTAGTATTTTTAATCCGTGCCTAAACTTTTCAAATTTAGGACCCAAATATAGTTTTCACTGTTATTTTTTAACTCAATATCTCTCATAACAAAACTGTAAAAGAAACACGTGTGCCGTAAAGTTTCGAGTGCATCGAATATTTACTCGAATTTGCATCCAATTTCTGTCTTTGGTACGTAAAAGCGGCGCCATTTTATTGTAAAGCAAACCCAGGTGCTGCAATATGTTGAATATTTTGCTAAGCATACCCTTTATGAATAACCCTGTATTATAAACGCGAAGGTGTTTTGTTTTTGTTTGTATGTTGAGCTTTCAGAGCTCAGTCGATCTTCGACTATACTCAACCTGATCGTGAGATTTTTGCATACCCGTTCTCAAAACGATTCCCAATTGTTACCCTTGGGGACGAAAATAGGGTGACAACTGGGAATGACCCTTTCCCTCGTCGTCATTATCACCGTGTTCAATCACTGCTCAGGTAAAGCGCAAGGCACTGCTAGTTTCTGATAAACTTTCAACTACACTAACCTATAATATTTTATAAATGAGAAAGAACTAGTTTCTGATAAAATTTGAATAACACTAACTTACATTATAAATGCGAAAGTTTTTGAGTCGGTGTTTGTTACTCTTTTACGCTGAAACAGCTCGACGGATTCGGTAAAATTTGGTGTGATTCTTACACTTTAAATTGATATAAAACTTATTTTTTAACCGACTTTAAAAAAAGAGGAGGTTATCAAGTCGTCTGTATTTTTTTTTTTTTTTTTTATGTTTGTTACCTCATAACTTTTGACTGGGTGAATCAATTTTGATAATTCTTTTTTTATTAGAAAGCTGACGCTTCCCATTTGGTCCCATTAGTCCAGTTCTGATAATGGTATCCATGAGAAAACCATATAGTCTTAAATTTGCATTAAGTACGTGCGCGACAAATAGATGAATAACTCAATAGTCGGTCTTTTGAAGTCGGTTTTTGTTTTTTGTTTGGTAAAAATAATGTTCTCGTTAAAACTAACGGTTTCATTAGGATAGTAGAAAAACCGCGGCCAAGTAAAGCCAATAAGGACTTAACGAACTGAATTGTGGCCAGAATATTTGCCAGAAATCAGGAGGACGAAATTGGTACTTTCGTACGAGAACTAGACTTCTTTGAGGCGACTCCGCGGAAACTTATAACTCACTTACTACTTACCTAAGTTTACCTTGGAACAGTAAGTTAGTAATAAGTGTTAGCATGGCAACCCTCACTTCTTGATGGTGGCACTACTGAGGCTGGCTGGCGGATGGTGTGTCACTTCTCACGACTAGGGAGTCGTGAGGGTATCGGCAAGATGGCGGTGCTGGTTATAATACGGAGGCGATATAAAAGATGGAAGATTGGACAGGCTAAGCCGCCTGTCCTCTGATTGTGATTGTGAATATAGAAGTGCTGTGATATTATTATAATTGTGAGTAGCTTCCATGAAACCGATTGAGTATTTGATTCTAGTGTATAATTCCCCGAAACTCCATAGTAGTATACCCATAGGTAACGTAAGTCGGAGGTAATGCTCTGACATAAGTTAGCTACTTAGCTTGGTGAAATGCCTGATAAGTCTAGAGAAAAAGACGGAGCACTGCGTTAGATTGGTAATGCAGAACTCTGCTCGCGCGGACGTAGTGTCAATTTGTGAGTCTTGTGTAGGTACGCGTGAAAGTAGAGTTTTTGGCTTCAGCTAAATGTAACGCATTGCTCCATCGTTATCTCTAGGTTTATCTGAGGCTGAGGTATAGAAGACGATAAGAACTACTAATAACTTTATACCTGGACCACTAGACCGGTTACTTTGGTATTTGAGCTCATAGGACGTCGGGAAGTCCTACTTTCTTATCCCTACTAATATTATAAATGTAACTTACATTCAAGTTTGTTTGTTACGCTTTCACGCGAAAACTACTTAACCGATCATTATGAAACTTTGTACATATGTTCTTGGAGGTATTAGAAGTAACATAGGATACTTTTATATCCCGGAAAACGGGTGAAACCGCGGGGCGCAGCTAGTAGTTCATAATTTAATTCAGTTGCGAGATTTGACTTGCAAGTTAATTATTTTATTAATTTATTAATATCAATTTCTCAAACACTTACAGCTTTCACTAAAACGTGTTTAAGACAATTTAAATATAAACTTAATATAAATTTATTAACAGTAAAAATTGATGCTATTATAATATCGAATTACAACTAAAATAAATAGTACAATTCAGAATAAGAGCATTAATCTTTGTAAAAAATAGAACAACATCGGGCTTGTGAGAGATCAGCTCGTTAATTAGAGTGAGTACGTGGTGAGTAGGCGCGTACCGCGAGGTATCGGTGGTCGGGCGGACGAGCGGCGCGAGCAGCGGCAGGGGCCGCCGCCGGTCGCTGCCGCTAAGTAAAGAACAGTTGTAAAGTTATACACGTTTGTAAAAAATACCTATATATTAGTTTAAATTGGTTTGAGAGCTACGATGCCACAAAAGGACACGGATATACTTCGTTGTATAACACATGTCTACCCCTCTGTTTGCGTTTGGGGCTTAACAAGAAATTACGTAACAAATTTTGTATGTAGGTACGAGTATCTTTTAATCTATTGTTTGTATTGGGAACTTTAATTTAATCGCGTATTTCGCGTCTTTTGAAATTTTGTACGTAATTTAAGTATTATGTTTATGTTTTTTTTGCTATTGAGTAACGAGACGAGCAAATCGCTCGCCTGATGTCAAACGTCACATTTGCCCATAACAGTGTCAAGTGCGAGTTTTTTCGGTGTAGTTTATGTTAACGATCGCGTCAACGTAAACTACAATTTGTATTTGTGCGATCCTTAACGTAACTACACGAAAAAAACTCGCACTAAGCACTCAGGTCTGCGCCACCCAGAATTTTGAACATATCTTTTTTTTGTATCATGTATCATCTTTCGACATGAGTACTTCTCTGTATTTCTGCAAATAGTTGCCAACAAAAAACAAACACCAAATCGTCGCATTCCAAATATGATAACACGAGCTTATTGCGGTATATTCTCGAATTTCTCCACAATCGGGAATAAGCAAATTCTCCATGTCTTTATGATAAATCCGGGACAACGCGCAGAAGGGTTATCATATATTTCGGTGTTGTAAGCTGGGGCAGACTGAGCGAAATTTGGACGAATCTGGGATTCACAGCTGAATAATTAATAATTGAAACGACGCTTCGAGAGTTTAATTTGATCAGGCGTGACGTGACGCGTCAGGCGTTTTAGTGTATTAGGCGTTTTAGGTAGTTATCCGAATAACCTAGTTGGAAAGAAATGTCTATTTAAAATACAGAGTTATACAGAAAGGGTATGCTAAGCCGAAAAGGAATCATAGTACTTATTATTGTGAACAACTTTTATTACCTATGGGGCCAACCCGGAATTCGCAAAAACCGACTTTTCGACTTACCTTTTCCATAATACCCTGTTAAATTATTAGTTAGGCATGCCAAGTACAAAATTTATTCAAAATCAGGCGTTACTTCGCAGAAATTAATGTTCAAAAATCTGTTTTTCAAATTAATTTCTAGTAAAAGTTTTAGTTTTGCTTCGAAAATTATTTTTTTAACCGTTATCATCATATTTTTCGAGTGATACCTACATTTGTGTAAATTGTGTTTGAATGCCATCTCGCGTGATGGTACGCAACGATGCGGTCTACGATGAAGCACGCGCGCCTAGAAGAGACCCCACTATGAAAGCAAGTTTAAGATGTAATTGATATGTCAAAATGACTCCGAGCTCAATGACTAACTCTCGTACATAATCCGTTTCTGGCCGAAGAATGTCGACTAAATTCGGCCGATCAAATATGTTCATTTAATTACGAATATTCTATACGTTTACAAATACTTTTTCATACGTTTCATTCAAGTCGAGTTTACCCGACGATGCCACAGCATACTTCGGCCGAAAACGGATTAGGTGTACGCGAGCCATAACTCACTCTTCGTTACACACATTTGAAGGCTTTATTTGACAGATCTAAGCTAACTAAAAATAGGTCTTTGTCATTTCAACCTACTAAACAATAAACAAGGACATTAATACAGTGTTTCAAGACAAATAAAATAGGAGATTAATCATCTAATATCAGGCTGTGCCGCGCATGGTCTTGAATTCTAAAAATTCAAAATTCTGGGTGACGCATATCTGTTAGAGGCAAACGTGACGTCAGGCGAGAGATTTGCTCATCTCGTCAGTCAATAGCATAAAAAAATTAAGAAAAATGTGATCTGTCAATATGCCACAGCCTTTACAAAAAGCGGCATGGCATGATTTCGAAGAGACGCATCGCGAATTCTATTACCATAATAATATTATGATAACCGAGGAGGACCAACTACACATCAGCGTTGTGACGAGTAAGTGTCTGCTTACAGGCGCTTAGGGGGTATTCGTTGCACGCGTCAGATGGGGGGAAGTGGCTTACTGTCGTGTTGTGTAAATATGACTCTTAAAGAGTTTTGTTGTGTAAATATGACTCTTATATGTTGTAAATGTGTAAAAATAAAAAAAAATGTAATCATAGCGTTAAAATGTGAGGATTGTGTGTATGCCCCGAGCATTCATGCTCACCATCGAAGGCTCCTTCTTGCAGCGGCGTCATGTGTCGGGTCGTTCTCTTCCCTCAAATATGGTTGAGGAGGGCGATGGCTGGCACATGCGTCACACTCGTGACCGGGTGCTGCTTGCGGGTCGCTGGTCTGCTCGAGGCAAACACACAATTCTTTTGTAGTTGTAAATATTTAATTTTATAAATAACTCTTCTTGTCGCACTGCCTAAAGTAAATTAAGTTGTAAAAATTTGTAAATGTTAATAAATTCAATTGTAATAGTAAAACTCACGGACCGTGGAGTCTGTGGTGTTAATAAACTTAATTTTTTTTTAAATATATATGACTCTTATAGAGTTGTGTTGTGTAAATATGACTCTTAGTGTCGTATTGTGAGAATGTGACTCGGAGTTTTTTTTTATACAATGATAGACTTGCGTTTGACCGCCATCTTGCCTGATGGGAAGCAATGATGCGGTCTACGATACCGATTCACTCTCGACTTGAATTCCGAATTTTAGTTTTAGGGATAGGGTGTGCTAAGCGAAAAAAGTGGTAATAGTACTCAATATTTTGAATTTTACAATGGACAAAGCCTGGAATCGCTAAAAAAACATCAGCTGTTCCATAGAACAATGTCAGTGACTCTGGACAAAATTTATGAAAGAGCTGTATTTTTTTTTCGATTTCAGAGTTGGTCCATAGTCAAAGTTGATCATAATGATGAGTACTATGAGCCTTTTTTGGCATAGCATACCCTTTCCTTATAACCGTGTATGTGATACATCTAGGTATTGTGGTTATCAAGGGACTACTCAAGTACTCATGTCTGAGTGAGTCGGATGTTCCGAATGACAGAAACACCGCTTTCAGCCCGATAAAGTAACAAGCATGATAGGTAGGTATAAAGTTTCAATAGAATATACGTGTTTAGAAATTTGTGTGTTGATATGTGAACGACCGATAAACTCACTGAATCAAAAACTTTCCCATTTACTAATATACTTGGCACGCTCCGCGGTTTCACCCGCTGTTTTGCACAAGCCGTCACTTTCCACGGACTAAAATGTATCCCACGAATAAATAATAAACATTAATATTCAAAGTAATTTATTCGTACTAATAGTATCGATACGTCGAATAGGTAGATTTAATATTGTATAAGTTTTAAACAAATTAAGTATAAAATAAAATAAACTTATTATATTCAATTGCATGAATTCCTTATCAATATCATATTAATCTATAATAGGATTACTGTGAAGAATCAATATATTATATACGTGCCTACTTCTTTGAACAAATTTTGCAAAATCCTTAGTAATATTTTAAAATAAAATGAAATCATAATGTCAGTAAGTTTAAATTTAAACTTGTATTTGAAGATGGCAAACGATAACTGGTGACTAATCCAGTATTTCCGTCGAGTTTAATTTGGCAGAGATTCGGCTCAAATTCCACCGGACGTAGAGTGGAGACTAGTCGATGACTGGGACTTTGCCCGGTGCAGTGCTGTTTGGGCTTTGGCCTTGTTGTAAGCTTGGGACCATAGACATATAAATACTCATCATTATCATTCATTTTCAACCCTTAATCCTCCCACTGCTGGGATACAGGTCTACCCTCGAAGGGTGATTAGGCCGTATTCCAAAACGCTGACCAAGTGTGGGTTGGTGGATTCACATACGCCATTGAATTTCTTCTCCGGACGTATGCAGGTTTCCTCACGATGTTTTCCTTCACCGAAAAGCCAGTGGTATGTCAATTCGTACGAAGTTTAAAAGAACTCATTAGCACGAGTCGGGGTCTGAACCCGCCATCTCAAGAATTTGAAGCGGCTGTTCTCCCACTGAGCTACCACGGCTGTTCACGGCATAAATACTTCTGATGCCGTAAATCGAATGGCTTCGTCGTCGCAACGTCTCCGCAAAATGATGAACAAATATTTTATGCCCCATCTTAAAATCGTGTTAGTTTGAAGACTATCCTTTTGGACCCTAAGTATGTAATAGGGAAGAATTCTGTGTTTTAGGCTTTATGACTATAGAGTTCTTTTTTCTATGGAACAGCTGATTTTTCTTTCGTGATTTCAGGGTCGGCTCCCAATAGTAATATATACCTAGAGGCCTTCAAGTTGTAAATGAATTCGTTCCTTCTAGGCAAGCGTGCTCCGTCGTAGACGGTATCATTGCTCACCATCAAACAAGATGGCGGTTAAATACAAGCAAAAAATAATGATACAAACATACAAAATGTATCTCTTTATAATAGGTACAGCTTAGAGGAATAATATTATTTAAGATGACATTCTAGGGTTGCTATATATAAACCTTGAGAGGCGATAATAGCGATTCAAGAACAATTTATAGCTATTTCGAACTAACTGGGACGATTTTATTACCCACGGATTTCTGGAGACAGTATTTATAGTGTAGACGCTTTTACAGAAAATCTATTTGTGATAAATTTGGATATTAACATCCATATTTTATCAATTAAATTTGCAGATTTTCGCTTCGTTTGCATATGGTTAAGCGCAAGAAATTCTTAGGTAAAAATGGTTAAGTGTGCCACTCGCTAACATTGGGTTCCGTAGCTGTGACAGTTACCTACTTTTATCAACATGATTTTGTAAACGAGTAAGTAAATGTGTACCCGTGTATAATAAAATTTTCTATTTGAATACATAAATACCAATTTAATTGGATGTCAGAACCAAAAGCCCTATGCTCTCAAAATAAGATAATGTCTGGAAATTATTTATTGCGATATTATTAGCAATACGATATTGCTCTCTTATGTTTTTCTGTGTTTATCGGTAGGGTTTTTACGAGCTTTGTAGATCCATTATAGTATTATTGTATTGCACTATTTGTACTAAAGGTGGGTTTTCATTTCCAACCAGTTACACCCAAACGTGTCACATTATACGACTCGAATAGACACAGCTAATGCGCTAAAACATCCAGCTAATGGACCAAGGAAAAAAAAGGTAATCTCTCAGAAACAGTAGATCAATCCAAACTGTACCAGCTTTGCACTAAGTACAATCCGGGGAAACGGTACATCACCGCCACGCTCGGGCAATATCCACCCGGATGTGTACCGGCGGCCTAATGAACCGGGTAATGGCACGTTCGATATATTTCTGCACTCGCGTTTAGGATAAAACCGGGATAGAAGCCGGATGAAACCGGATGAAGCCGGATAAAACCTGTTCATCCGGGCAGGCTCGGCTCAGTGGCAGGATTACTAGAGGGTTAAAAAAGTATACGATGTCTAATGAAAGGTTAAGTAAGATGTTAGTTTTTCGTGAGTTGTTTTTCGGATGGCTGAAATACGTATTGTATTTAAATATCGTTTTAATAGTAAGTGTCAGCGCAAAACGGTATGTTTTGTCGTTGTGACAGTTAAGCGGCCAGAAGATGCAATGACAGGTTTTAATCTAGAGGTTAAGGTTTATTTTTAACCGGCTTCAAAAAGGAGGAGGTTCTCAATTCGACTGTATGTTTTTTTTTATGTTTGTCACCTCATAACTTTTGACTGGGTGAATCAATTTTGATGATTCTTTTTTTATTGGAAAGCTGACGCTTCCCGTGTGGTCCCATTTTAGTCTAGTTCTGATAATGGTATCCATGAGAAAACCATATAAGTCTAAATTTGCATTAAATACGTGCGCGACAAATTGATTAATAACTCAATAGTCGGTGTCTTGAAGTCGGTTTTTTTTTTTTTTTTTTTTTGTAAAAAATTTTATAATATTATATCTATAATAGGTTTTTACTCTAGGTATTTTAATCTGTGTATCTGATCTGTACAGCCATACCTTCCAGGTTTCTTTCAGATTAATTTCAGAGATATACAATCTTTGTTTTTCAAGGTCAGAGTAAAAAGGTGGTTGTATCTTGCAAGTCTACGACCTGTGGACTTATTCGTGAAAATAACGGACTGCATCCTACGATTTTCATGTATTTTGCTCAAAGCTCCCACACTCGGCGTCGAGTTGCAAAGACGCTACGACAAGCTAAGGCGCTCTCAATAAAGAATGATGAAGTCGCACAGTTCTCGCTATGTGTAAAGGATGATCACATTCAACGCAAAGACCACGACGTAGAAATTTTGTCCTTATTTTCATGAGGGTACAGTACATTTTTGAGTGACAAACTTAGGTGTTATTCGATCACGTATATTTATTTCTTCTTTTGTTCATGAAGTGCAAAAATCTTGCTTTGTAAATTACTACCCAGTATTAACTTTCTTTATTTTAGTTCCCAGTATTTTGGGAATTAATTATGTAGCTAGTACTTATATTCCTAACTAGCTGCGCCCCCCTGTTTCACAGTTGCCTATGTAATTATTCAGGGCATACGCGAACTCTATAATAAATTTCTTTCAATTCCGTCCAGCCATTTCAGCGTGAAGTACTAACAAACATAGTAACAAACTTTCACTTTTATAATATTAGTAGGATTAGTGAGATATTCGATAAATGCATTAAATCTTATACAAATACAGGATTAGGTAATATTATGCATGAGTTACCACAATAGTGGCAACCATATTTCAAAGCAACGATCGGCTAGTCTAGCTAGACCTGCTATCGCTTGAGTCCTGAAGCTTTGACAGGTTTATGTATACTGGTCACAGAAATAAGCTAACGTTGATCTTTTAACCCTTTAGTGGCGGTTTCCACGGAACGGTCAGCGGTTTTATTGAACTGATGTGAAATGTAAATGGATGGATTGATAGAACTCTTTATTGTGCACGAAATAAAATAGTCACTACTGCAAAAAAACAATGCGATGAATAAGAAGTTTTAACATAAAAAACTAAAAGATGAAATTTTTTACAAAACTAAGTTTCAAAATGACAGAAAATAGCCATATCGCGTTTTTGTCAAAATTTAATTTCATGTTTACTTTCTAAGTTAACTATTTACTATCTAAATATTATTAAGATAAATATATTAGGTCGCCATTTTTTTAATATGAAGGAGCATACTTTCTAAGTTAACTATTTACTATCTAAATATTATTAAGATATATAAATTATATATTAGGTCGCCATTTTTTAACATCAAAGAACAGCAAACAGGCTGTGGGTTAGCCTGATGGTAAGCTACTCGTAAACCGCCGACTATGAACACCTGCAACACTAGCGGCGTTGATGGTGCTTTGCCAGCCCGGAGAGGTGCTTGTAGACTCCCTTATTAACCGACTTCAAAAAAGGAGGAGGTTATCAACTCGACTGTATGCTTTTTTATGTTTGTTACCTCATAACTTTTGACTGGGTGAATCGATTTTGATGATTCTTTTTTTATTAGAAAGCTGACGCTTTCCATTTGGTCCCATTTCAATTTAGTCCAGTTCTGATAATGGTATCCATGAGAAAACCATATAAGTCTTAAATTTGCATTAAGTACGTGCGCGACAAATAGATGATCTTTTGATGTCGGTTTTTGTTTTTTGTTTTGTAAATAATTATTAAATGCCCCAAATTGTTGTTCGGCGATAAGACTTTCGACAATGTCTATTCTGTTATTTCTATTTCTGTAAATAACTATCAACTATGAACATTTCGACACTCTATTACGGTTCACAAGATACTGCTCCTTAAATGTTAGATCTTCAAATGGATTGACTGCGTAGGCTTATCAATGGAGTTCCGTTGACGTCCTTTGAGCACGGAACCCTAAAATGCTCTAATCACTTGTGGAGATAACTACTTAGATCTAGCTTTTGAATTTAGTAATCTATATTTATGGGATTAGAATCATAGTTCTTTGAACTGATAATAAAGATAGATTAAGCTTAGGATACATAGATTTATCTCAATAAATCAGCTACAGTTTGTAAAACTAATTGGGCTTTGGCAGTGATTTTAGAAGTTAATCTTTTTGTTATATTAATAAGGGAATACTGACGTCGTTTACTACGACTACTTTCGATCACATTCGGTGACCTTCATCAGGTGAGTTACAAGCGGCGCTCGCGGTTGTGTCTAGCCTGGAAACATTAAAACAAACTGTGTCAAAACCACGTTAGTTTCCATAGTAAAAGTGATTCTGTCGAAAAATACGAAGATAGAAAGCCTTTAACAGATCGCTCTTAGCGATAAGGTCAGCTGTTCTATACATTTTGTCTAAAATCATTTGACATTTCCCATGGAACAACTGTTTTTTTTTCGTGATTTCAGGGTCCCGTAATAAAAGTTGTTCATAATAATGAGTACTATTAAGCCCTCTTCGGTTTAGCATAGCCTTTATTTATAGCACTTTATATGTGTTGGCTTACTTAAGTGCCTCAGTTTATCTGCTGCCGGGGCATCTGTCTATTTCTATCATCCGTGGCTAGACTATAGATCTCTCAACTGGCGTAATGCTAATCTTATCGGGGTAATGTAACCGGATGGTATTAGCGTGTTGTTATATCCGGACTGGGACGATGTATCCGGATAAGGATGTACAAGCCGGTTAAGGCAGTGTGTTGTAGGTACACTATCGAAACTTCTGTAGTAACAGGTTTTTGCTTTGAAATCCTAACTTACACAATTTTTTTCATTCCGTGATATTATTTTATTTATTTATTGTGAAACGCTACAGCGTGGAATGCTCTGCCCGAGCGGGTGTTTCCCGATAGATATAATCTAGGTGTCTTCAAGTCGCGAGTGAATCGGTTCCTTCTAGGCAAGCGTGCTCTATCGTAGACCGCATCGTTGCTTACCATCAGGCAAGATGGCGGTTTTTTTTAATAAAAAAATAGGTTTGTGTTTCTATATTAATAAACTAGCTGCGGTTTGCCCCGCTATCCTACAGAAACCACTAAATATTTAGATAACTGTTTTAGTATATTTTGAGTAAAATCTACCAAAATTTTACCCAAATCAGTACAACCGTTTTTCCTGATTGAGTAACAAACTTCTAAACATCGTTTGTTTTTGTTAGTCCCGTTTTGTTAGGTACTCCATAGTTTATAGTAGTGATTTTTTTCAAGAAGCTTTTACAAACATGGCACGCACAGTTTTACGCGTTTTATAGTGAAAAACTTCCACCCATTGGATTCAAGTTATGAAATGTACCTACTTTTAAGTGTCGAGTGTCGACAATCTTTAGTTATTTTACTATTTTAGAGTACTTTGATTTGCTTCAAAACGAATGCTAGAGCTTCCATCTTTCTTTCTTATCTTTCTAAGGAAGGAAGGCTACAATCTTATCATCCCTACAAACCTAAGTATATGCCTTAATATGCCGCACTGCGGTACGGAATCCAAATACGCATCCTTGCTTTACGATCTTGCTCTACCATTCGTTGTGATATGTTTTTTCATACGAAATACGGAAAATATATAGTAAATATTGTGTTGACTGACTGACTGTGCATGGACAAATGTTGGTACAGTACGAGTAGACCGCATTATTGCTTCCCATCAAGCGAGACGGCAGTCAAACGCAAACGTATATTAAAAAATCAAATAATGTCCATCAACCCATTCGATATTTGCGGTTGAATATGATGAGAATCGATAAAGCTTTCGATTTTAAACGTATTTGGTGTTTTTTTTTTTGATGGACTTTGATATTTGCCATCGACCTTTATGATGGGACTTTTGGCGGGAACGTGGAAGAGACATGTTGCTTCATTTTGTTATTTTACTAAACTTGTGTAATTTTGAGTGTTAATGTTTATTTTAAGTGGGGAAAATAACCATTAAGTGCTCGAGGACGTGCACGAGTGTGGGCAAATCATAAAATGCAGTGAATCGTGTCATTCCGTGTTGCTTCCAAAACTCCTTAGAAAAGCCTCTAGTAAAGTCTCCACTACTTTACTGGGGTACACCGAACATACTCTTATTAAAAAACGGACACTGGCAGAATTGCGGCTTACATAGCCGCAGAGTCCAAAACATAAAAGAAGAAGAAGAAGACCTTTATGATGATTAGAATAGACAAAGTTTTTGATTCATTTTTCGTCGTCAAAAAACCGTCTGGTTATATTAGCTAGAAACTAAACTTCGTGTTGAACAATACCACATGACGTGTTAGCCTTTAATTAAAAAAAACACGCATTCTGATGGGTTTTTACACAAGCAATAGCTCAACCAAAACAAGCAATTTATTATAACATAGATTGCAGGTTATGTTGAATCTTGTACAAAAACATATCATTAGGTACTTGATAAATAGATTTAATAAAACAATCCTCAGATAAATAAAACGGATTTGACCACAACAGACGCTGCCATAATTGAAATAATCATTATAGGTTTTTCACACGGCATACTAGCTCGTGCGAGTCCAATAAAGTTTTTAATTACATTAAATTGAAACAAAAGTTGCAGAAATTGGAAGCGTGGACCTCGTTAGTGAGCACTGAGTATGTATGAGCATAAGTAGTGTGCATATGAATTCTTGAACTTGCCTGAAGTTAGCTTAAAACTTTTGTCTCTTAATAATCACATTAATATTAAAAATGTGAATGTAAGTTTGTTTGTTACGCTTTCACGCGAAAACTACTTAACCGATCATCATGAAACTTTGTACCAGATTCTTGGAAGTATTAGAAGTTATATAGGATACTTTTTATTTTTTTAATCGCGGGTGAATCCGCGGGGTTCAGCTAGTAATATTGTAAAGAGAAAAGATTTGTATTTTAAGATGTTTGTAACGAAAAAACTCAAAAACTAATAGACCGATTTCAAAAATTCTTTCACCATTAGATTGCTACATTACCCCTGAATAACAAAGGCTATTATTATTTCATACCCGTGCAAAGCCGGGGCAGGTCGCTAATATACAGGGTTATTCATAAAGGGTATGCTAAGCCGAAAAGGACTGATAGTACTCATCATTATGAACAACTTTTACTATGGGCCCAACCCAAAATTCGCGAAAAAAAAAGCTGTTCCATAGAAAAATGTCAATGACACTCGACAAAATGTATGGAACAGCTGATTTCCGCGAATTCTGGGTTGGTCCTATCGTAAAAGTAAATAATAAATAATAATAAATAAACGTTTCACACTCATAGCTCCCGGACTAGGAATAAATCCTGTGTCGGGGATGCCATGGAACACACACAAAGACAAGGACAACTAACACCCAGACCCAGAACAGATATTTAAATTCATCATTCAAACATCTGCCCGGCCGGGAATCGAACCCGGGACCTCTGGCTTATAAGGCGGATACACTACCGCTGAGCCAAACAGGTCGACAAGTAGTTTATAATGATGAGTACTATGAGCCCTTTTCAGCTTAGCACACCCTTTATGAATAACCCTGTATAATAAAACCGAAAGTTTTCGGATGAGTGAGGGTCATGTAAAACCTTTTGCTCACTCAGTGAGCATAATATGTTTGTTACTTTTTCACGCTGTAACTACTAAACGAATTAGAGTGATTCAGTTTAATTTAATTTCTATTTGCGGTCTTTTAGATTAGTTTAGTTTAGTTTTATTTAGCGACTTTATTGTTATTTAATTTTACCCAATAAAGTTGTTTACTCAGGTAAAAAAATATAATAAAAGTAGAGTGACGAATGGTGATAGTTTTGAAATTTGGAATGGTAAATTGTTTTGAAAATAAAGTTAAGAAGTTTTCTAATTTCAATAAAATTAATAGTTTCTGTAGGATAGCGAGTGCAAATGCGTGGGGCAAAGCTAGTTTAGTGAATTACCAACAAAACTAGAACGTTTATTTAGAAACTTCGTTGTCTCGCTCTTCTCTCTTTTCATATAATGGGTTTATTATACGTAACGAGTAGGCGAGACAGTGTCCTCGGCCGAGTACTCGGTTTGTATAAACAGTTTGACGAGGCGAGACAGTCACTAGAACCATGATTTATTTGCTCGGTCGAGTGTCCCCATTTACTGTCTCGCAATTGTACTCGGTACGTGCAATCAACCTATAAGTTGACTTAACCTACTCGAATTATCAAAAAAGACCTGTGGCACTCGGGGGCTGCCGCGGTAAAGCTATTGCATAGCATTTTTTATCAACCTATGTAATTATAATTATTTATCGAAACCTTACACTCGACACCTAGAGGCGAGTTGCTGAACTAAAGAGACAAGCGTGATATTTTAAAAAGTCAGTAAAAGTTCTGCTATTCATCGATAGATGGCAACAAAACTAAAAAGTATCACTAAAAAGTATGAGATTATTTTCGTTACGGAATTTCTGGATTCGGTCTCCACGCTCAAGGCCCGCGATAGAAGCTATGCAATAGCTTAAAAAACTTACTAACTCATGCAAGCCAAGTAACGTGCAACAGCTACTTTCCAAACATACAACATTCGATACCTGGCGTGGTTCGATCGTAACATGTTAACCCCATACTGCGTGTTTTACGGCGTGGTTTATGTCCTTTCGTTCATACAGGGTTATAAGGAAAGGGAAAAGGGGTCACAAAAAAGGGGGGGATGGTCCTCACCATTGCGAACCACTTTCGCTATGAGACCAAACCCTTGATAGAAAAAAATATTAGCTGTTCCATCAAAAATCAATAACACTCAAAAAATGTATGTAGCAGCTAATTTTTTTTTTCGTTATTAGCGTGCCGGTAATAACTAAAAAAAATTGTAAAAAATCAGTAAAAGTTGTTTATAATGATGACTACTATGACCCTTTTTTACCCAAGCTTTTTTTTAGCTTTTTTTAAACATACCCTTATCTAATAACCCTGTATACGAAGACTGCACGTATCCACGTATTTTTTCGAAGGTATATGTTCGTCATTTTTGTCGGACTTGTCTCGTGGTTTCATTATGTTTTACGTGCGATATTATGATTCAAAAAACATCCTAAATTCTTTTACTGTTATTGTCATGTATAGTACATATGTATATTGTCCTCTTTTAATGGCATAGATAGATAAACCCTTCATTGTTCACACCAGAGACCATAAACAAAAAGAATCATAACATTTAAAATGCAACTGGTGGCCTTATCCCTAAGAGCGATTTTTCCAGGCATAATTATTTAACTGTTTTTTTGATGTCATATGTAGCAAACAGGCCATCTAATGATAAGGGATCGCCATTGCCTGTGTTTGCAACACTAGAGACATCACAAAAACATTACTGAAAAACCACTTGTTAAATACTAGCGTTTGAAATACGGATCAATACACAATAAAAAACTTATTACACCGCTTTTTGGAAATAAATATAGATATATAGATATTTATTTGACAACATAACAATTACAGACAGTATTTTGTTATTTGTTAAATTTGAGTAAAAGACTAATATCACATTACGAGTACAAAGAGTAAAGAAAACACAAAGAAAATCAAAAAAGAAAAAAATATACAAGTATATCCCTCATTTCCCCAAACACCCTGTACGAAAACGAACAATATTTTTTCATCTCAAACAAGCTATATCCTTCATTAGCAAGTCGCGAATCAAGCCCATAACGAAGCAAACGAAGCAATCGAAGCAGCTCTCAAATGAAAAATTCCAGCCTGATGTGATGACGCCCCGAGGATATTAGTCACGTATTGGGAATTCGCACGATGAAGCGCGGAATATCCGGGAGAGAGACGAGGAGACAGTAGCTAAGCATTTTAATCATAATCATAATCGATTTATTGGTTAACTAACTAACTAACTGCCACCCGGCGGTTTCACCCGCTTTTTTTCTTTACTTCTAAACCTTCCCTGAACTTATACAAATATTTTAAGATAAAAATAAGCGAAATCAGCCCAACCATTCTCTAGTTATAGCCAGACAAACGAACAGCGATTCATTTTTATAAGATTTTCATTACAGGTCGAAATAGAAATTGTAATAAATAACATTATACAATATTTACCTATTGTAAATTACAATTAATAACATGTCAAACATACTTGACCTGTTGCAGTAAATACCTGTTTTTAACCGATTTCCAAAAAGGAGGAGGTTCTCAATTCGGATGTTTTTTTTTATGTATGTTCGGGCATAACTCCGTCAAATATAGACGGTTTTGCAAAAAAAAAATATTATACAGGGTTCAAGAGAAGGGTGTGCTAAGCCAAAAAGGGTTCGTAGTACTAATCATTATGAACAAACAACTTTTAGTTCGGGACCAAACCGGAAATCGCGAAAAAATCTGCTGTTTCATAGAAAAATGTCAATGACAATGAAACTTGACAAACCTATGGAACAGGTGATTTATTTTTTTGGGTTATCAGGGTTAGTCCCTTAGTAAAAGCTGTTCATAATGATGAGTACTATGAGCCTTTTTCGGTTTAGGTTACCCTTTTCTTATAACCCTGTACATAAATTTAGAGTTCCATCCAAATCCATTCCGCCGTTTTTGCATTATTGAGGTACAAACATCATCATTATCAGGTGACATCTTCAAATTGAAGTTTAGAGATCCGTAGGCTAAATTTAATAATTAAACTAAATTTAAAGGCATGCCGTGCTTTCCAAATGCTGATAACTCAGTCCGGTTCACTTTATCACTTCCACATGAATACTTTCACATTTATAGGTAATCTATACTAATATTATAAAGAGGAAAGATTTGTATTTTTGGATGTTTGTGTGGAATAAACTCAAAAACTACTGGACCGATTTCAAAAATTCTTTCACCATTCGAATGCTACATTATCCCAAAGTAACATAGGCTATTTATTTTTTAATTTTATTTATTTTTTTATCCACAGCAAAGCGTGGCAGGGAACAGCTAGTCTATACTAATATTATAAAGAGGAAAGATTTGTATTTTTGTATTTTTGGATGTTTGTGTGGAATAAACTTAAAAACTAGGTAGGTACTGGACCGATTTCAAAAATTCTTTCACCGTACGAATGCTACATTATCCCAAAGTAACATAGGCTATTTTTTATTTTATTTTATTTTTTTTATCCACAGCAAAGCGTGGCAGGGAACAGCTAGTACTAAATAAAGTAGGATCAAAGTTGTGACAAAAGTCCCTGCCTGCCTGTTCCCACAAATGAGAACCACTTCTACCAGTTTAACAAGCAACAAAGCGTGTATTCAAATTAAATTAACCAGCAAACTTACCTCTAGATATCAGCATTCATGATGAATGATATGGCTGAGAGCCAATGTCTAATTAAGGAGCGGTTTTATGTGATCTTAGGTGCGGTTAGTGCCAAAAATAACAGGCGCGGTAACTGGGCGCACGTTAGCTGAAACATTTTATGATATAAACCAGAATACAGTGTGAAAAATACTCGAATAGTTTTGTATTAGTTATGTTGGAATATTGAGTAATTTTCACCCTTAAATCTTCTTCTTTCTTTTATATAAAAATGAATCGCTGTTCGTTTGTCTCGCTAAAACTCTGTAGTGTAGCTAAAATTCTGTAGTGGTAGAGCTCTTTAGCAGAGCCCGCCTGGGGAAGTACCACACCTTTGCCAGTTATTCCACCGCCAAGCAGTAATGCGCAAACATTACTGTGTTCCGGTTGGAAGGGCATTGTTTCCAGAGAAATTACAGGGCAAATGGGAGATTAAACAACTTATAATATCTCAGGGTGACGAGCGCAGTGCTGAGCCGCGCAGGGTCTTGAAATCTGCGAGTTCAAAATTCTAGGTGGCGCAGACCTGTTATGGGCAAACGTGACGTTTAACATCAGGCGAGCGATTTGCTCGTCTCGTCACTCAATTACATAAAAAAAAAACTCGAGAAAAAAATAAAAACATTTTTACAATTTTTGTTATGGGAAGTGCTCATTTTGGGAAATGCTCGTTTAAATTAAACCTATTTTATCAAATCAAATCAAAAACAGTTTTTTTTTAAATTTATGCATTGAAAGACTTGCATTTGACCGCCATCTTGCTTTGTGAACTATGATGCCGTTTACGACGCACGCTTGCTTAGTAGAAACTGATTCACTCGCGACCTATCGCGTATTTACTCTGAGAAACGCGAGATTTCTTTCAAATGAGTTGCAAATAATAACTTCCGACTGGAAAAGAGCCGAACAATCAAACGGAACATATTTTGTTGAGTCATAGCAAAAAAAAATCTTTAAACAAAAAAAACACATTATTTCTCATGGGTTTTAATGACTTTTGTTTGATTTTTTCTCTGCATTTTTTTTCGTTCTAAAAACAGGATCTACGATGCACCGAGAAACGCACAGATACACATATATTATTAACACATCTCTTTTTTGCGTAGGGAGAAAAAAAAGTCCCAGCTAAGCCTCTGCTCTCCACAGCGCTCTCCCGATCAGTAATTCTATCATGATTGCTTTTGGAATTCAGTCTCGTTCTAAAGCCCCCATTACACATCGCCATTACCTGCACTTTACTTATTACGTGAGTACATCGTAAGCACATTACATTTTTGAGCCCAAATCACTCAATACGTTTAAAATACAGAACACTTTCATTTTACCATAAAATTAGCTTTTGCTTTTTGTAAAGCCTTTTCCTCAAGATTTTAAAAATATTATTAAAATCAAGCTTTTATTGCATTGCCTTCAGAATTACATAAATATCTCGGAGATATTGAGTCAATCGTACATCGGAAAGTGTATAAAATTGAGGTAGTCCAACTAGAGCACCCGTCCGAATAGCACCTGCGCGAAGAGCACCCACCCAGCCTAGTCCAGGAAGAGCAAGTTGATATAGTTAATCAGATTTGACCCAAACAACCAAGAAAAACTAAATACTTAAAGGCTTGTGTTACGGTTATTCTAGGCTGGGGATTATGATTTTGGTATCTTATGATTGTGAGGTAAGATTCCTTGCAGCCGGAGCTTTATAACTAAGCTCCGGCTGCAATAATATCACTATGCGGGGTTATGAGATAAGGGTATGCTAAGCTGAAAAGGGCTCGTAGTACCTACTCATCATTATGAACAACTTTATGTAAGCTCCAACCCGAAATTCGCAAAAAAAAAACGGTTGTCTGTAAAGTCGGTTTACTGACGATAGTTGAACGTGACAACGTCATAAGAAAATACTGATAGAATGGTTTCATTTTTCAAAAATAGAATATAGGAAATCACAATTTCACTCAGAGCGAGGTAACGCCTCGTCGAGGTAACGGCACATACGTCACACTTTTTTCGTACTTGCACCCGGCTCCATCGAATTATAAGACGTTATCACGTCATAAAATCAGCATAGAAAAATGTCTGTGACACTCATAAACAGGTTTGTTTTTCGCGAATTCTGGGTTGTTCGCATTGTTGCTCATAATGATGAGCACTATGAGCCCTTTTCGGCTTAGCATACGCTTTCCTTGTAACCATGTACGATGTACGTAGTCATACTATTGCAAGCAGTGACCGAATTTTGCTCGCATTATTTTGGTAGACAATTGTAATATTAGACAACGTAGCGTAGAAGGGAGTTGTTGGCGAAGGAAGCTGAAATGCAGTGAAATCCGGTGTCACCTGCAACTATGTAAAATGACGTACTAAAAGCGTCCTTAAATTTCGACTGCTGGCACAAACAGCAAAACCACGATTTTTTTACACATTTTTTATTAGCTTCACTTGTATGTTTGTAACCGACTCCTTTTGGCGCGATTTTGACCCACTTTAAACGGCCAGATTTCGTTCAAACTTTGTTGATATATCGAGGACCGATGACAATACACTAAAGCGTGTTTTTTAGTTTTTTTAAACTATTAATTATTTTTCATTGTACCCAATTGTCACCCTTGGGGACTAATATAGGGTGACAACTAGGAATTACTCCCAAGTTATACGAATATTAAAAAAACTTTAGAGAAAAAAATATTAAAAGAAATATCTTTTCGATGTTTTGAATCGAATAAAATTGATACTACACATTTTAACTTACAAATTTAGGTCAAATTTTGACTTTAAATTTCTCTCCTGTAAAAAAATACCATTTGCAGTTTCGATACTGTTCATAGAGGAAGTCGATTTATGCTCTAACATCTCTCTCCACCGAAAGTTGCAGTGAATGATCACCTATTTTCCCGCACTTCCCCCAAAGAAGCATTGAAGAGTAAATCCGGGTAAATAGGTCAGTACTTTGTCACCACGAAAGTGACAGACAGTCTACCCCTTCCCTGTTATTTGTGCAGTATTATCGTTTATAAATAGCGGCTTCGACGGGCACATTATTTTCTTCGCCGCGAAAAAGAACCGAGAACATAAATCTTGAAACTAAGCTCGCGTCGCGGTTTTCCTTACAATATAATAACACTTTATTTACACCACTAAAGGAAAGTACATACAGTAAAAACATATGACATAAGCATGCAAAGGCACTCTTATCGCTAAAGCAATCTGTTTCAGAGTACCTTCGAAAACATTCTTTACTTTTTTTTCTCAAAAATAAGTAGATTTAGGACGCAAACTAATTAATGAAAAGGCACTGAGAGGGAAAAAGAGATGGTGTGATACGAATAGTAAGTTTTTAGCAACAGTTATGGGTTGACTACACGTAACGAGTACAGTGCTCTCGGTCGAATAGGTGCTCGGTTTGTATAAACAGTTTGACGAGGCGAGACAGTCGCTAGAATCACGATTTGTTTGCTCGGCCGAGTGCGCTTATTTACTGTCTCACTACTGTACTCGTTACGTGTAATCAACCCATAAGAGCACACTAATTAGCTGTTACAGCTTAATTATATGAAATATGTTATTATCTCGTGCCATTCAAATTGCAGCCATTTAATTCGTTTCGTTTCGTTAATTCGAAGGTTTTAGCTTCGCATGATATATTTTTTAAGACCAGTAAAAGCAGACTCTATGACACAGTCTGCTTTTTCCTATTGACTGGTACTTCGGAACCCAAAATTTTAAAGATATAGAATTTCATAATAAAATACTAACATTACTTATCAAAATGAATCATACAAATTAAGTTTATACATCCACAAAACAACACTCACTTTTTCATAATTTTTCCGCTCTTTTTTCTGTCGAGCAAAAATAATAACAAAAAACATCTCTGGCATACAACTATAGATGTTGCCAAGCGGTAGCGAGACGAAGGCTAAATTTATTATCACAGCACTTCCGGCCCCGTCAACGACTTCCGGCGAGCCTTGGGCGGCGATTGGTGCCTAGGGCGGTTGATTTGCCGCCCGCCTAGAGGTTGATTTGCCGCCTGGGGTTTGCCGCCTATGACGGTTGATTGGAAGCTTTCAAGTCAACCAACTCAAATAGAAAAGATTATTGGTAAGCTAGATTTAAGTTATTTTTGAAATTAACTTTGATAGATTATCATATTTAGACACTAGCTGACCCTTGCCCACTTCGTTGGGCATAATGTTAATTAAACCCGAAGCCGAAGCACTTTGCAAAACGGACTACCACGTAAAAGCCTTTTTATTTTTCGGTTTTTTATATAACCTATGACACTCAGCAATAATGTGGCTTTCTATTGGTGAAAGAATTTTTAAAATCGGTTCAGTAGATCCCGAGATTACCCCTTACAATTTAACAAATATACAAACACACAAACTTTACTTCTTTATAATATTATTATTAGTATAGATAAAAGAAAATTTTAAAATTCATTAGAGCCCTAAAAGAAATATTATGAAACAAATGCTATTAGGTATGTATATGACGTAGAAGAATTTCTTTCTGACGAAGCTATTATGTAATGAACCTGCTCCGCACAACGTTGCTTATACCCAATCAGGGTCATTATGTTTGACTTATCTAAATACAAGCTGTGCCCCGCGGTTTCACCCGTTTTCCGGGATAAAAAAGTATCCTATGTCACTTCTAATACCTCCAAGATATGTGTACAAAGTTTTATGATGATCGGTTAAGTAGTTTTCGCGTGAAAGCGAAACAAACAAACTTACGTTCTCATTTATAATATAGTAGGCCTACATTTAATTTCGTAATGATTTGCAATAAAATATTGAGTATTGAGTATTTCTCATCCGACAAAAGTTATCTGGAAGAGGTTGCTCTTAGCGATATGGCCGCTAGTTGGTACACTAGCTTGACGCTTAATCATCCTTCTGTTTGTAATTTCTGACGTACGTAAATACAATAAAGAGTTTATCTATATATCCGAAGGTTGTCTGGAGGATATCGAGTAGACAAGATTGAGTAGTCGAGTATTGGTTTTCAAGAATAGACGACTAAATACGTGAGTTCCCGTGTTAATTATACACACCGTTTAATATTCTCATTTATTTGCATCGTACGATCGCTCTTAGCGTGAAGCTGTTAGTTGTTGCACTGGTTTTAATTGTTATTATCCGTTTGTTTGTTATTTCTGATGTACCTAAGCAATGAACAGTTTATCTGTTCCAGACAACTTTCTGACAACCTTAGACAGTTGACATTTTCACCGATTATTTATTTCTATTGCCGCTATAACAACAAATACCTATAAAAAACAGAATAAAATAACTATTTAAGGGGGCTACCATATAACAAACGTGATTTTTTTGCGGTTTTTCTAGATTTTGGTACGGAACCCCTCATGCGCGAGTCCGACTCGCCCTTGGCCGGTTTTTTTATCCATGATGTATGCGCACAACTTTTTCTAGGCCATTCTTCGAGACGATTCGATCCAAAACAAGCGTTGTCAATGGCACGCCGTCGGTTCCGCGTGTCGCGGCCACACGATATAGAAATATCTGACCCACTTCGCGGGCCGCTATTCTGGGAGCTGGCGAACTTGGTTCGGTTCCACTTCGATTGCAGTCTCGGACTGGAGTTTTATAGTGCTGAAAGAGTGTTTTCTGTTGTAAGCAGCTTATGTCTTGAAGATCGCTCTGAGCGATACAGCTGCCTGTTTTTGCAGTTTGAAAGCTTTTTGGTTGTTTTCTGGTGCTTACAATCTATCTTTATTTAAATAAATAAAACTAGCTACGCCCCGCAGTTTCACATTATTCCACAAATACGAAATGAAAAAGGAAACCCTTATGGTTAGAGTCCAATGTCTGTGTTTCCGTATGTCGAAGCCAATTATTAAAAGGTCAGAAATTGACATCTGAAACTTGTCCATTCAAATAACGTTAGTGTCCTATATTTTCGTAGACGAGTCACTCGTCTGCTAAAATACAATGAGATAAGGCCGGGTCCCTACTAGGGTATTTAATAATAGTTGTAATTATACTTGTCCTGCCAAAATACGGGCGCAGCCGAGCGGCGCGACACCTCTAGAGATTCCTGCCTTTATCGCACTAACTGCCTATATTCGCGCTTACTGCTTCGCGCTTATTATTTATTTATTTATTTATATTAGATACCTGCCGCACTTACAGCAACGCCAAGGCGTGCGGCAGGTCAGATGTAGACAATTGACAACATTTCAAATTTTTTATGTTACTATTTTAATTTTTTTTCTGAAAGAATATAGTAAAATACCACATATTTCTTATTTTTCCAATCTGACGTATATTTTTCGCAAAATTAATTTTTGAAAATGAGCTTATTCTAAAAGGACGTAACTGCAGCAGTTCGGTGTTATGAGTAACGGTACTGAAGTCACATTCGAAAAAAAATACATTTGTAGCTGTCAACGTCAAGTTCTAGCTTAGCTGTCACTGTTCATTGGCATTTGGCAAATCTGAAAAAAATGTGGTGACGCTGAAAGTATAGAGTGAAAAATTTAAAATATTAATACTTCAATCTTCAATAAAAATCTTCGTCTGCAACCTGCTAAATGCTAATCGTATCACTGACATTGACAGACAAAACAAACCAAAGCGAAACGTAATGTCAGTGTCAACTGCCGTACCTATTTTTTTTCTTTTGGCAACTGTAATTTTCTCATAGGTTCGAAAACTGCTTGGTTGAGAGTTTTTATTTAATTTTACTAAAGTTATTGCACAAAAAAATTTGGAAAAATAAGTAAAATGATGAGCATCGCAATATCTCGAAATGGTTTTGGAATTTCATAGCCTTGTGAAATATGAAATGTTGTCAATTGCAACAAAAAAATTGAAAATTTAAATTACAAAAAAAAAATAATAATAATAATAAAACATTGAAAAAAAAATAATAATAATAATAATTGTACAATATAAAATTAAAATAGAATTAAAGAAATCAAAGTCGCAACAATATTAAAAGAAAAAAAAAATTAAATTAAATTAAATCATAAATTAAACATAACAAAATTAAAATAAAAAATGTCAAAATTAAATTCAAATACGAGATTGCCAACTTAAATAATTAATACAAACATTCACAAACAAAAAATATTAAAGAGCAAGCGAGACAAGCGGACAACTGATGCTGTATTTTACTCCTAGTTGTAGAGAAAATAATCTTTTTTAAGAAGTAACACTCCTCTAAAAACATCTATAACTATTTCCATTTCACCATACAACGTGGTAATGGGGCCGTTTTGGGAACAATTCCCACAGGCAGCGGTCTTTTAGATTAGTTTATTTTAGTTTTATTTAGCGACTTAGTAATTTTATAGTTATTCAGTTTAATTACACCATTTTTGGTGGACAGTACACACTTATTTCAAAAACATTTAAAAAATCTTATTGACCATAAAAAACCTCCGCTACACCACTACTCGTATTTCAATTGTTACCAATTTGTACGGAGTTTTAAGACACTAGTTGAGCCTCACGGTTATACTGCTAGAATCGTATTCCGAGATAAAAAGCAGATTGTAGTCTATGCGATATAATTATATGCGTAAATCCATATCCAAGATTAAAGCTACCGCCATACCATTTCAATCCTTACAACCGTTGTAGCGTTATTGAAATAAACACCCAACCACACAAACTTTTACATCTATAATATAAGTAGAAAGTTAGTAGGTAGTAGAAAAACGTAGATTTTACAACACATCACGTTGCGGTTTTAATAGGTAAGCGTAGTTAAGACTCCTGTTAAACATAAACATCTGTTAATTCTGCCTTGGTATCTACGTTTTCTATTACAAGCTGTAATTCAAGTGACTCATTCGTCATTAAATTAAGTTATTTACGTCACGGAATACGGTGGTGGCTGAGCGGCCACATTTCATAGCGTAAAGAGGATCGTTTATCTCGGTACTATCTTGGAGCTAACTAGCCATCTTTAGGCTAAGTCACTATCTACGCGCTAACTCGCTTTATTCGCGCTAACTTACCATCTTCGTGCTAACTGGCCAGTTTCGCGCTAAATGTTTATTTTCGCGCTAGCTGGCCATCTTCGGGCTAAGTCGCTATCTTCGCGATTTTCGCGCTAATTGGTCATTTTCTCGCTAACGGCTCATTTTTTGCGTTAATAAAAAGAGCAGGCGAGAACTGCAATTTAATGTTGTTTTTCTTTTTAGTTGAGAAACAGCATAGATTGAAAAACATTGCCCTCTTCTGGGTAGTCGGGTAAACATAAGCGACTGGTGTTAGCCATGCACAGCTATTCGATTTAAATAGAAATAAAATAAAAAAGACGTGTGGCACTCGGGGACTGCCGCGGTAAAGCTATTGCATACGGTGATACTTTTTAGTTTTGCCATCTATCGATGAATAGCAGAACTTTTAATGACTTTTTGAAATGTCACGCTTGTCTCTTTAGTTCAGCAACTCGCCTCTAGGTGTCGAGTGTAAGGTTTCGTTGACTTTTCGCCAAGTTTATTTTATTTTGAAGATTATTGATAATTATTACAGAAATTCATTTGGATACTTTTTTGAAAAATAGGCCTTGCAATATTTAAAAAAAAATGTTTTTCAAACGTCATGACTCTCTCTCTCTTCCGAGTATACCCCCGTAGTTCTATTTTTTAAATATTTAAGTTTTTATATCTTCCTTTTTTGTAAGGTTATTTTCGTTACGGAATTTCTGGATTCGGTCTCCACGCTCAAGGCCCGCGATAGAAGCTATGCAATAGCTTAAAAGATACTCGATTTTGCTGATAAACAAAAATAAAATAAAATATTGCATGTATGTAATGTACCTATTGTAAACGAACTACCTACCTAATTGACTTCCAGCAATGCTATTAACCCCACCCTTCACCCTTCGAAGGTAGACCTGTATCCCAGCAGTGGGAGGATTAAAGGTTGAGAATTGAGAATGATGAATGAAAGCTATTAAATGTATATTTCATTTCATTTCATGGATTTCACGATACTCAATATATTATAGGACAAATATACAAACATACAAACGCCAAATTATTCCCCTAGACTCAATGACTCGCTCGGTCAAACTCTTCATAGCAATATGTTATATAAACTACGGCTTTCATGAGTTTTTAAAAGATTTTTAAACTAAAATCACAACCAATCTTAACTCTCATCCAATATTAAATTTAATTATATTAAATATTATATTATATTTTCAGAAACTGAACTACTCTGAGCTAATATATAATCTAATAGCTTTGGAATACAGGGACATAAGGAAAGGGTATGCTAAGCCGAAAAGGGATCATGTTACTCATCATTATAAACAACTTTTACTGTGGGACCAACCCGTAATTTGCGAAAATTAATCAGCTGTGTCATAATGGCACTCGATATAATGCATGGAACAGCTGAATAGTAAAAGATGTTCATAATGATGAGTCCTATGAGCCTTTCTCGGCTTAGCGTACCCTTTCATTATAGCCCTGTATTAAAGATCTGGATCACTTTGTTTTATTTATAGAAAGCCAGTCTTTGTTTAGAATTTTCATCATACAGCGACTTTCAGAAAAAGAATCAACTTTTCATAAAGTTCCTAAATTAATGACGTGAAATATTCATAATATTGAAATACAAAAAGGCGTCCTTGTAAACGGGTGTTATTTAATTGCTCATCAAAAAACAGCCGTCTTCATTCTAAAATGAATCAGCAAATTTACAAACTGCTCATCAAAATATGCTCACTGGAATTGAGAAATGGTGTTGATAGGGACCAATTTCTAAACTTAACTAATCTGCCAGGACTAAAATTATTTTCATCTTTTTTATTTTAATATCTCAAAAGAGAATGAAATGAATGTCTGTGGCAAAAGTACTCTGGGTTCAAGTTCAAAAACCTTACTAGAACTAAAGGTAGTTTCACTTAGCTTCCGTTTAAATGGATAAATAAACTCTTTATCATTCACATCAGAAATTATATACAAAAAGATCTAGTTTTAACGATTTGGTTAGATTTTTGGTAGGTATTTCTTTTATCTACTGTCTATACGATTTTGATCTTTGACCTAGAATTTTTCTATCTAATTTATTAGTTTGCTTAACTTCAATGAACTTAAAAGTCAAATAGGTTTCGTAAAAGTAATTTACATGGAACACGCAATACTGGTAATAGTCGATAACTATTTTTGATTTTTAACAGCACAATTGCTTGAGACCTTTTGATGCGCATTAAGTAATTCTGACGAGCGATTAATTACTCCCCTTTGAAACCCAGATTTGTTTGTGTGCCGTTATTTAGCTCAATCTACACAAAAATAAACCGAAAAGCTTTTAAAACGTCAAAGAAAATATTTCCACAAAGAGAAATTTAACTGGGACGGTTAAAATAATGAGAAAAATATGAGTGTTTTAAAAATTATTAAAATACCAGCTACGCCCCGCGGGTTCACCCGTATCCTGGGTTTTTCAAAGTCAAGAGTCATCCGCATGACAAACAAATGGTTTACTAAATCGATGGTCACAGTAACAATTATCATTGTAAAACCAATATTTAACAGTGTACTAATCAATGCTGAACGCCCGATGAGGGTAAACTGATAATATCAATAAATGCACTAACATCTCGCTTATAAATTACAGTGTATCAGTTGATCAATAAATATATCTGAATCGGAATCTGAGTGAATAGATAGGTTACTATAGTTGCTACAAAATAAGAAAGACCGTAGAATGTAACTTGGAACGCTTTTCGCGCATACTTTATGGTAGCATGTAATGTCAAATTATAACGAAACTCTCAAAAACAGTTACGTTCTCAGTCTTCTTTTTTCAAATAATTATTAGTGTTGTAACTTGTAACCAATTAATTATTGAATTGACGATAGCTCAACTGACGATTTTGGCTCATCATCCGAAGAAAATTATTGAATGAAGATTCAATCACTTTCGTTTTTTTTGTTTTTTGTGATTGAATGAATGTTATTATGACTAAAAATATTAAATTAAAATACAAATTGACCTCTCGCACCATTTCGTATCATCTCAATATACTTACCTATAATATTTAAGTTTAAGTTAAATTTTCGAATCGTAACCTTAATCCAATGTACTTTACAATACAAAATCAAATCGATCAAATACTCATACAAACTTGAATTGATTTATCGTGAGTATCGAGTACCGAGTCGTATGGTTACATCACTAGTTACTATGGAAACTAACGTGGTTTTCACACATTATAACAACAAATCACTAGTTACGTCGCAATGACAAACGTCCAAACGGGCTTCTTATTTTGTGACGACTATAAGTCTGCGTGCTTCGTCTTCGACCACATCGTCGCTTACCAACAGGCGAGTTGGTGGTCAAACGTAGACTTATTCGCGAAAAAAAAAAGACTAAAAGTTTTCTATATTAAAATTGAAAGACAGACACAACGATCCTGAGTTCGGAACTTTAAGGTGATGACGACCGTTGACTCTCTGTTTGTGCATTTTTATATTTTTAAAGATAAAACCACTGAGTGGAAATTTAAAAGAAAACTGATAATTTAATTTGAAATAAGTTTGTAGATCTTATTAAAATCGAAATCTATTAATTTGAAAAAATCGAAAAAAGGCATAAAACCTTTGTTATTATTTATCTTCTACGACCTTTTATCTAACAATAAAAATTACCGAAATTATGACCTAAGTAATTATTTTGTTGTTTTTTTCACATTTTGAAATAAAATTATAAATCCTGTTTTCACACTCATAACTCCACTGGGATCTTTGATTTCTCGCCGTTACAAAAAATAAAGATGCAGAGATGCCATGGAACACAAAGACAAGGACAACCAACACCTTTTCATAGACCTTTTATCTTCCCCTTAACAACTTCTGCATTATATATAAGTGCAGAGCCTGATATTGGATCTCGGGAGACGAAGGTAAAGGCGAGACGAAGAATTTTAATTTTAAATGTTTGGTCTCCGACGATGACCTTTCGTAACCCGAAGGTCCAAGGAGCAGTGTACATCACAGTTTATCTACAGCTTTACTTATAAACTCAGATCAAGAACACTGAGAAAAAGCACATCTAAATTCCGCTAATAGAAAGATGAATTCACCTAAAGTACGGAGGATACTGATATCGCCAAAAAGTACGATGATTAGCACCAGTTTTGACGGTGACAACTATCATAATATATATTAGATGTCACTGTAAAAACTAATGCCATAGTTTTTACGGTGACAACTGTCATAAACTAGTGCTAATCATCGTACTTTTTGGCGATATCAGTATGCTCCGTACTATAAGTGAAATTCATCGGAATTTAGATGGCCATTTTTCTCAGTGCATGTTCTAACTGTCTGTCTGTTTTAGGTTGTATCGCTACGAAATTTCTGACGTTCCATTTATGAATCCTCGTCGCCACAAAACTCTAATGTATGAATGTATGTATGAATACCTCTCAACACTACCGAACACTAAACTGAACCATTTATGAATAAAATTTTCCACGTCGCTACGAAACTCTAAAACCCTATTATTCCATTCATGAATTCACAACGCTACAAATTCAAAAATCGAAAGCTCCAAATACGAATTATTTGTATTGCTACACAATTTTAAAACTAATATTCCATTTGTAAATTCTCTTCGCTGCCAAACCGTAATGTTCCATTTACGAATTTCCCTCGTTATTGCGAAATTCGAAAACTAAAACGTTCCATTTATGAATTTCCCCTATCGTCACAAAACTGATATTCCATTAATTAATTCCCTCAGTTCCGCAAACTATTTAGCGAACCAATCAATACCCGGCCTTGTATATTATTCGTCAACTCGAAGTTTGGTTCCAATTCAAATACATAGTTTGATCGATCATTGCTTATAGAGACAGAAGTTTGGTTCTCGTGTAAATAAGAGGGAATAAGCGCTTTTCGTGCTCTTGCTCGAAAGTCAATATTTTCTTTGTAAGTGGGAAATTATTGAATGTGGCGTTTTGAAAAGATATATGGAACATGTATTGGTGTTACAATATGTGTTTTTTTTAAATTGAAAATCTATTAAAAATGAAAAAGCACGACAGGATAATAAAAGTAGTCTGTCTTTTTCACTACGATGTTGAAAGAAATCTCATTTTACGAAGAACCTAAAAATTATTTATTCAGTATTTTAATAATTCATTATTTTCATTTGAATACTTTTACGGCATCTTAAATGATACTTACCTATATATTATAAGAAACATATTCCTGAATACTAATAGTCCAATTAAGAAAATTTCATGACGTAAAATTCTGAACTATTTTTTCCGTTCATCGAAACTCCACTAAAAACAATGGCAATATTTAAAAATACTCTTCAAAGGATTGTTCAAAAACTTACGTTCAAAAATCGAAGCAGCTCTCAATTAATCAAGTGCGGTCCACAGCACGGCAACCCGGCCTTAATAAAAATATTCAACAGTTATCTCCACCTTAAAATCGTACCAAACACCACAAAGTCTACCAAAACTAGCACAACACTGGCCACTTTTATAAAGTTGGAAACGTCACATTCAAAATTGGAATTCGCACACACGTGTTTTCAATCTCGGATCGGCAATACGGCCGCTTGCTACGAGATTCGCGAGACGACTGAACTGAAAAGCTCTGAAAGGTGTATTTTTCAGTGACAGAGACGGGCATATATTGGCGTCTTTTTCACTCGCGGGCATTGAATGCAGTACAGGTTTAAAATACAACGAGGTTTTCTTGATTGAAAATTAAGCTCCGTGTTAAATAAGAAAAAACTAAAAAAAGAAGAGCCGACCCCACCTAACGTGGGAACAAGAACAGAAGAAGAAGAAGAAGTTAAATAAGAAAAAAGAAATAGTGGAGTGTAAATGCTTGTTTATATGATATTCTGGATTTACATCTTTTTCTTTTTTTATATGAATACGAAAACTCTATCAAGCTATTTGAATTAGGTATTGCATTTCAGAATATAATAGAATAGAATAATGTTTTGTTGCATAACAAGCAAATTACACAAAAAATTAAGACCAAGTAGAATAATAATTACTTTCGATAGTACCAGGATGGTTTTGTAGCCTAAAGTAATTTCTTCCAGACAACCTTAAAATACAAAATAGATCAAATTGAATCGAAAATTAAATTTTTTAATTTTATAGGTCTTATTTAGACACGCGGTAGCGTGTCAAGCCAAGTTCAAGTGACAGAGGCGTTTAATTTTATACGAGTAGGTCATGTTAGTTAAATAATAGATATTTTTTGAAAATAATTTCGGAGCTTTTTATTTTTAGAAAGACATGCTTTGTTTGTGAGATTTATTGGCATAAGCGCTGAATGAAATCCATAAAAATGTACTGAAACTATTTTTAAGTGGGCAGATGCCAAGGTTGCTAGACAAGATGTTTTCAGACTTTTCTCGTTTATCAAATAAAATAATTATGATATAATAAAATAAAATCCACTTTGAATATCAATGAATTTTGTTAAGTACTAGCTGAGCCCGGCGGTTGACTTGATGTTTTTTTTTTTACTTTTAAACCTTTCCTGTATTAGAGCGAACAAAACCAAAAAATAAATATTCAAATCGGTCCAGCCGTTCTCGAGTTTTAGCGAGACAAACGAACAACGATTCATTTTTAAATATAAGAAGACTAGCCGCGCCCCGCGGTTTCACCCGCGGTCAAAAAGTTACTAGATTTTTCCGGAACAAAAAGTAGCCAGACCATGAAAGACCTTCATTCCAAACATGTAAACCCGTTGAGCCGTTTCAGAGTTTAGTGGTAACAAACATTTAACTTTATTTGTATTTTGTAACTATTATTTGTAAGATTTTATTATTCTTTTGCATCTTTTTTTTTAAATATATTTTTCATACCTACATAATGTACAAGGTGTAACAGAATGGTGTGGTAACACTTAAGTGTGTTCTTTTACACGTCAAACTGAACAACTTCCCAAACACAAGTTTGCTACATTCTAAAAAGAAAATATCCAATCTGCATAGAAAATTGATCACGTGACTAAACATTTTGTATTGTGACTAGATATTTTTTTTCTCGAGTTTAGCAAACTTGTGTCACAAAAGTTGTTCACTTTGACGTGAAGAATACCCTTAAATATTACTACGCCTTTCCGTTACACCTTGTATATTTATTTATCTTTTTAAGCAGGGCTTATAAATGAACCTCACTACGTTTTCCTGAATGTAGTAGTGATGTATGTTTTTAATATTGTTCGCGCGAACTACTCCATAAAATCCTCTTACTTTTACGTTATTGGTGTAATAATACTTACGCCTGTTGTTTACGAGAGAAGTATCTCATAACAATCCCGTGTAAATAGAAAATGATATTTATTTTTAGCTTATACAGGGTTATACAGAAAGGGTATGCAAAGCCGAAAAGGGCTCATAGTACAACTTTTACTATGGGATCAAACCGGAATTCGCAAAAAAAAAATAGCTGTTACATAGATTATCGAGTGTCATTGACATTTTTCTATGAACATCTGATTTTTTTTTCGTGCTTAAAGCTTATACCTTTTAGAATAAATATTTATTTTATTCCGTTTTTTTAGTATTTTTTGTTATCGCGGTAACAGAAATACATCTTCCGTAAAAATTTCACCTGTCTAACTATCACGGTTCATGAGATACAGCCTGGTGACAGACGGACAGCGGAGTCTTAGTAATAGGGTCCCGTTTCACCCTTTTTGCACGGAACCCTAAAAATACTAACGCTCTATCGGGTTCCGTCGTTTCGTGTCGCTTCCGAGTTTTGTCGTTTAAAACAGTCACCTACAAATGGCCACTATAATGCTATTAATTTATCAGATAATTGAAATTTAATCACTACCGAAAAGAGGTGACACACCCGCGGTTGCGTGTTTCGGAGATGTATATAATATTGTATAATTACGATTTTAAATTGTTTTATTAATGAAAATGGTTTTATTTTTCAATTATAGTTTTGCTAAAATTGGGCAAACATTTTTGGACGTTTTGGATGATGATGATGATGAAAAGTAGCTATTGTGTTAAGCCGGGTACAAGGTATCTCTATTACAGATTTCATCCAATTCTGCCCAGGCGTTCAGCCTGAAAGAGTAACAAACATATACGACAAACTTTTATATACATAATACTAGCTTCGCCCCGCGGTTTCACTCGCGGTCAAAAGTTTAATATGAGTCCATAGGAAAAGATACACCACGAACGACCTTCATTCCAAATTTCATGTAAATCCGTTCAGCCGTTTCAGCGTTAATTAGTAACAAACATACATACTTTCACCTTTTACTCTAAAAACTATCTAAAACTATTTAAACTATCTTACTAATATTATAAAGGTGAAATGTATAAATAAAAATAAATAAATAAACGCAACGTAACGTAACGTAACGAACGAAGAACGAACGAACGAATGACCGAACGAACGAACTAACGAACGAACGGAACGAACGAATGTATGTTTGTTACCAATGAACGCTGAAACGGCTGAACGGATTTACATGAAATTTGGAATAAAGGTCTTTCATGGTCTGTATTAACACTTAGGCTACTTTTTATCCCGGAAAACGCGGGTGAAACCGATTAGCTAGATAAACTCTTTATTGTTCACACCATAAATTACAAACAAAAGAATTATAACACCTAAAACTAGTGCGACAACTGGCGGCCTTATCGCTAAGAGCGATCTCTTCCGGGCAACCTTAGGATGGAGAGGATAGATAAAAAAACGGGGTGTGCAATATTGAAGAAAACTGTGTAATAGCGTGATTAGTTAGGATTTACTAAATAACCTAACTCAGGCCGGTTCTAATCCGCGCCAACTTAAGGGCAGGAATGTTCCCCAACTTTTCGATAACTCCCCAACTTGTACGAACTTCACAAGTTACATGTAATCAAAAGCAACTTAACTGATATTAAATTGTTTCCGAAACCCTTAAGTTATTGATTCTTGTTCTTATTATTATTTTAATAAGCAAGTTAAAGGTCAAGGCCTCAGATATACTTAAACTAAAGATGGAGCACGGCGTTAGATTGAGGTGAAGCCAGGAACTCTACTTTCGCGCGTACGTACACAAGTGCGAGCGTACGTTTGTACGGTTGCTCTTTTGCAGAGTCCGCTTGGGAAAGTACCAAAACTTTGCCAGTTATTCCACCGTCAAGCAGTGATGTGCAAACATTATTTGTTACGGTTTGAAGGGCATTGTTTCTAGTATTTCAGGGCAAATAAGAAATTAAATATCTTACCTCAGGGTGACGAGCAGTGCTGTGCCGCGCAGGAAATTCTTAGAATTCAAAATTTGGGTGGCGCAGACTTGTTATATGGGTAAACGTGACATTTAACATCAGGCGAGCGATTTACACCTCTTGTCACATGAAACCATAAAAAAGACGCACACATTGACATCAATATATTTTGTCTAATCACGGTGGCTGTAGAGCTTGTATTTCTTGGCTTCAACCAAATCTAACGCTGTGCTTCATCTTTCTCTCTAAGTTTATCTGAAGGTCACACCCACTATCTTCGTACACTTGTTGTTGAAACCAAAGAAATCATGAAGTATTATTAATAAAAAAAATGTCGGCAACGTGTCCGTGACGTCTCCGCGCTCCTGTGTTACAGGTACCCTGAGAAAAATGATAAAAGCTAGTACTAGCACCAGTTTTTAGAATGACAACCATTTATTATTTAGCAATCCACACTTGGGCAGCGTGGTGGAATGCGGCCTCATCACCCTTCGAGGGTAGACCTGTATCCCAGCAGTGGGAGGATTAAGGTTGCATATGAACCATATACTCGTTGTTGGCGACTGGCCGAATATAAGCCGTTTTATTAGTAAAACTGTTTTCGAATCCTTTTTATGTTCTACCTTTTTTCGCGTGTGTTTTGTTTTTGTTCCTCAGTCTGATTGTATCTTTGTGCTATTTTGATGTAATTGTATTGGTTTTAAATAATACAGTCATTATTGTGCTCCTCATTTCTTCATAATCAGATTTTAATATACAGTCCACCGCTCGCCAACACTCGTATTATGATAGTTGTCACCGTATAAACTGGTGCTAATCATCGTATTTTTTGGTGATTGTCAGTATGCTCCGTACTTTAATTAGGTGAATCCATCGGAATTTTGATGGCCGTTTTTGTCAGTGTATCCATAGGCGACGGTACATCGAGTACAATCAGGCGGCACACGGCACGTCTGCTTTTTGAAAAAGATACAAATAAACTAAATTCAAATTCAATTTATTATGTTTTGAGACTGGGTTACAAAGTGGGTTAAACAATTGGAAGTTGTTCAGACCCCACTACTGACTAAACATTTAACGAACATCATTATTTAGTTGTTATGAAAATAACTAGTAGTTTGCATAGAATTGTAACCCCTGTAATCAAAAAATTAATAAATAAAGGGCTCATCATTATGAACAACTTTTTTTTTTACTTTTACAAACACTTTTAAGGGACAATCCCAGAGTTCGCAAAAAAAAATCAGCTGTTCCATACAAAAATGTCAATGAAGTCGACAAAATGTATGGAACAGCTGATTTTTTTTCGCGAATTCTGATTAGTAAAAGTTGCTCATAATGATGAGTACTATGAGCCCTTTTCGGCTTAGCATACCCTCTATTAATAACCCTGTATTTATCGAATCATGCCCGGCATTCACGATGAATAAAATTATTAGATTTATCATTTCATTGGTGCATTTTTTCCTGTCTAGAAATGCTTTTACTGCCTATGGGTTTAATGATTTTAGAACTTTTCGACGCCATTTCTCCCTGTCAGGCCAATCTAAGAGTTTTCACACAAAAAAAACAAAATGTCGTTCAAAATTAAGCCCCGGTGTCGACTTATGTGGCATGATGTACATGACAGATGAGCTTTCAATGTTGAAATGTAAAAATATCGAAAATGTCGAATGCCTGAAACGTAGCACAACTTTGACGTAATAATTATTTTTATAAAAAACAAAAAAACAAAAACCGACTTCAAGAGACCGATTATTATTAATCATCTATTTGTCGCGCACGTACCTACTTAATGCAAATTTAAGACTTATATGGTTTTCTCATGGATACCATAATCAGAACTGGACTAGATTGAAATAGGACCAAATGGGAAGTGTCAGCTTTCTAATAAAAAAAGAATCATCAAAATCGATTCACCCAGTCAAAATTTATGAGGTAACAAACATAAAAAAAAAACATGCAGTCGAATTGATAACCTCCTCCTTTTTTGAAGTCGGTTAAAAATGCTAGTTTCGATGTAAGTACCTGTTTATACCTGGCAACCCTAGGTTTGGACCGGAATAGAATAGGCAACCTAACGTTAGCATATTCTATGGGCTTCATACTTTCGATTGGTATAGATTTTGTCCAATAAGCAAAACGGTGAAATGTTTGAAAAAAAATTTTTTTTTTATTATTAATTAATCTTATAGGTGTAGTAATGGACTGAAATTTGCTAGGCAACCCATATGCAATATATTTATTGACATATTAAATTACATATAAAATACGTTTCATCAAATAAACATCTCGGTGAAGGTCACTTAGCGGGATCTTAGGATATACGTAGCGAGTTTTCAATAGAAACATGTACGCCATTTACGCCGGGTCTTGAATTTTAAGAGTTCAAAATTCTGCATGGCGCAGACCTGTTCTGAGCAAGCGTAATGTTTTACATCAAGCGAGCGATTTGCTCGTCTTGTCACTCTATAGCATAAAAAAAAAGACGTGTGGCACTCGGGGACTGCCGCGGTAAAGCTATTGCATACGGTGATACTTTTTAGTTTTGCCATCTATCGATGAATAGCAGAACTTTTAATGACTTTTTGAAATATCACGCTTGTCTCTTTAGTTCAGCTACTTGCCTCTAGGTGTCGAGTGTAAGGTTTCGTTGACTTTTCGCCAAGTTTATTTTATTTTGAAAATTATTGATAATTATTACAGAAATTCATTTGGATACTTTTTTGAAAAATAGGCCTTGCAATATTTAAAAAAAAATGTTTTTCAAACGTCATGACTCTCTCTTCCGAGTATACCCCCGTAGTTCTATTTAAAAAAAAAATTAAGTTTTTATATCTTCCTTTTTTGTAAGGTTATTTTCGTTACGAAATTTCTGGATTCGGTCTCCACGCTCAAGGCCCGCGATAGAAGCTATGCAATAGCTTAAAATTGTATATCTGAAAAACATTTTCTTACTTGCACTACTAATCCGAAATATGTGTTAATTAATTTAACTCAAAATCCATTGCAAACATTTTACAAAATTCAGTAAAACCATAGCTGATTTCGTATGTAACTAACGCAAACGTCTCGCAGCCATTACTGGAGCAGTTAGCATTCTGAACACGCGCTCCTCAGCTGTCCGCTGCAAGCAGGCGAGCGGTGGAATAGCAACCAGACTGGAGGGCAAGGAATCTCAGTTTTACGTAAAAGTTTTGTAAGACAAAAAGAGAAATGAAATAGAAGTTATGAGGGAACAGATTAACATACATGTACATGTAGTGGTAGGGCTCTTTTGCAGAGCCCGCCTGGGGAAGTACCACACCTTTGCCAGTTATTCCACCGCCAAGCAGTAATGTGCAAACATTACTGTGTTCCGGTTGGAAGGGCATTGTTTCCAGTGAAATTACAGGGCAAATGGGAAATTAACCAAGTTATACCTATCTCAGGGTGACGAGCGCAGTGCTGTGCAGCGCAGGGTCTTGAATTCTGCGAGTTCAAAATTCTAGGTGGCGCAGACCTGTTATGGGCAAACGTGACGTTTAACATCAGGCGAGCGATTTGCTCGTCTCGTCACTCAATTACATAAAAATATAATAATAAAAAAAAACATACTTGCTTATTGCATAGATCTGGGTGTCTTCAAGTCGCGAGTGAATCGGTTTCTGCAAGGCACGCGTGCTCCATCGTAGACCGTATCGTTTGCTTACTATCAGGCGAGATGGCGCCGTAATCGGATAAAAAATTAGAAATACATAATTGATCACTACATCAATCAGCCGATCTCTAACCCTAATCCTATCCAAATCTGTTGAGCCGTTTGTCTATCAAGAAGAAACAAACATGCACAACACACTCCCAAACATTCGCACCTATGCAGTTAGTCCCTGAGTGTAGTGTGATTGTTTAACCGCGCCGACCTGACAGGCCTTCTGAAGTGACAGCTGTTGACAGGTAACCCGACCCAATCAGCTGATCTCATCGTAATAACGAAACACTGAACAAATCCGGCTCTTTCCCAAAACCAATCAGCTATTTTTATAATGGAAAATTATTTTGAATATAAATCCAAAGAATCATCAAAATATTGAGGATAAAGTTTAAAGTTGAGTCCAATTATCCGGGCGCAGGGACTTAATGCATCGAAAATTGGATTTCTGTCTGATTCGATGGATTCCACTGGAAATATACGGGACGATAGTTCGTCAGTGGAAGTGTTATTTGTTTTATTTGAGAATTATTTTTTAACGTGAATAAGTCCGCGTTTGAGCACCAAACTCGCCTGATGGTAAACGACGATATAGTTCTGAGAGATTTAGCTCTGACTCCATCTGATCTAATATTATGGCGAGATATTATCTATATAGGGTTATTAGGAAAGGGATTGATTGATTGATGCTAGGCCGAAAGGGGCTCATAGTACTCATCATTATGAACAACTTTTACTATGGGGCCAACTCGGAATTCGCGAAAAAAATCAGCTGTTCCATACATTTTGTCGAGTGTCATTGACATTTTTCTATGGAACAGCTTTTAGGGAGTTTCGGGTTAGCCCCAAAGTAAAAGTTGTTTATAATGATGAATGCTATGAGGATTTTCGGCTTAGCATACCTTTTCCTTATAACTCCGTATTCTAGTTGAGGTCTGAGAGCCTAAGTACAAAACTTTATAGTAAGTATGGCATTTATGAAGCTCTTTAAACAAAATATCAGTCCGTATGTCTCCGCTTCCTGACGACCATCAACTCGGCAAATTGGCGAGGAGGCATTCGGTCTGCGGGGTTTTATCTTGCCTTTTGCTATACAGTACGACCGGCTTACGAACGACTCAAAAAGAGCGCCACCGTAGCATTTTTGTAACAAAACTGTTAGTGAATTTTAGTTCCGGTATTTAGCCACCTTCGCTGATAACTTGGTACTACTTTTTCTTTACAGTACGACCAGATTACGAACGACTTGAGAAGAGCGCCAGCGTAGCATTTTTTAAACAAAACTGTTGACAAATTGTAGTTCCAGCGTTTAGCCAACTTTGCTGATAACTTGGTAGCTACTAGACGTTTTAATCTCTACGTTGAGGAAAAAGTAGACAAGTGTCTGTCTAGGTTTTCTAAGGCACTAGGTAAAAAGTTTTTGGCGAGAATTTCCTCTTAATAATTAAACGTTCACTTTTTAGATTTATTTTTAGCCAATTATATCAGGAACAATAAAAGCTAGCGGTATGAAATTTGGCATGACGCTAGATAATATTAAACAACTACAATTCGTGTAAAAAAACATGCTGAGAAATTAGTTTTTACTTGACAATTGAGTCCTGAAATGAGGACCTATTTTAAAGCTATTTAAGCAATGTGGTTATGTGGGGTATCAGAAATGTAAAACTGGTAATTTGTTGGACGTTTCAAAACATTTTATTTTATTTTATTTTAACCACTTTTTTTTTGTTTACATATATTATATATTTACATCTTAAATTTAAAATAAGCTAAAATAAAAAACTAAAATAACTAGAACAAAGAAATTTACAAAACTAAAAATCAAAAAGTAGGTTTTGCCAAAGTTGTGGCAAAGTACCAAGAACGCTGGCTGCATTCCCGCGCTGAATTGCCAGTGAAATTCTTTGCGCGAGGAATGAGCCAGAGCCAGCCATCGATCTATATAATCCGACTTCGGTGAAGCCAGCCCTCTTATCACCAGCGGCGTCAACTAAGCGAGGTGTGATTTGCTTGACATTTTTTTTTGTACTAGGACCAAAAGTTTCGACGCCAAGCGAAAAAAATATGTATTCACTCGAAAGCGACGCATATTTGCGCCGCTTGGCGTCTTCTGCGGCATTCGCCGCGGCTCCGGCCCTCTGCTTTGTCCCGCTGAGGTGAGAATTTTATTTTAACCACTCGTAGTTTTTTTTTTTATATAAAAATCCTTACACAAGACTGTGCCCCGGGGTTTTAACCGCGCGGTGATGAAAAACGGTGATGATGAAAAGGGACCTATCTAGTAAATAGTCCTGGAAAACAAGTGTGAAACCACGAGGCACAACAGGTTTCCTCATAAAGTATTGCCAGTCACAAAACAAAGTAACCTGAGACGTTCACCATAACTTTGAATAATTCAATGAAAAATGTGTAACTTCGGCACTTTGCATTATCGTGTAAACACATTTGCCGCTATTGGAGCCTTCTTTGCTTGAAATCTTTTAATGAGATAAATAAAAAGCTCGAATACAGTAATATGTAAATTACAAAAAGGCCAAGTGCGAGTTGTACTCGCGCGCCGAGGGTCCGGTAAAAATTTGTTTTTGTTTTTCAACTATATTTTTTTCTTTACATGTGCTGTACAAAAAAACTGCCGTTCTATAGAAAAATGTCAAGGTGACATTCGACAAAATGAAAAAAAAAAACATTTTTTCATTTCATTCAAATTCTTTTGTTTTTTAATTTTCAGCTGAATTTTTTTTCGCGAACTCCTGGTCTATCCCATAGTAAAAGTTGTTCATAATGATGAGTACTATGAGCTATTTTCTTACCCTTTCCTTTCAACCCTGTATTGTCCAACCGAAGCCACTAATTTCACCGGACATTGAACAATGCACTAAGAGCAAATCGGAGACAATTCTCAATAGGTCTCTGCAATAGTAATTGATGCCATCCAATATGTAGTAACTGCAGCTAACTGTCAATTAAATAGTGACACTCAATTAATATCGAGGAGGTTCGCATAGCTTCGCACTGAAGCCTCCTTTGAGAATGGAGAGATGCAACATACAACCCGGTCACAATATCTGTGCACCTGACCTCGTGACGTCATATGTCTAAACTTAACAATAAATATTAAAAAACAAAACAACAACAAAGCGAAAATATCTCAAAATTATCGGGACGTGTATCGGCAACGAAGATGCTAACCGTACTGTCGCACCGGGGAGTGCGCGGAGAGGTGACAGGGGAAGCGGGAGAGGCGCCGCATTCCAGCGAGGTGCACAGATATTGTGACCGGGTTGTACATACAAGGCATACAGGTTTATAAGAAAAGAGTATGCCAAGCCGAAAAGGACTCAAAGCACTCGTACTTATCATTATGAATAACTTTTACTATGTGATAATTGGGACCAAACCTGAAATCGAGAAAAAAATATCAGACGTTTCCTAACTTTAACGTTTAATGTGTCTCAATCTCAACGTCTATTTTTTCTAAAACGTTTTTTAACTTTCTCAATTAATTATATACTTAGGATAGTTAGTTGGGTTGGGATACTTACGATATGTCTAACTCCGATGCAATAAAAGCTTGTTCTAAAAAAAATTTTTTTTCCATTTCTTAATAACGAAAATCATTTATCAAGAGTAATAGCTCAAAACGGCTCCGGAGTGAGGTCCCTAACTTATTATCATTAGGGAGGCTTCGGACGGACATGTGACGTAATGAGACGGAAGAAGGGACGAAGGAGACACAAAATATTGAGAAAACAGAAGGTAAACTTGTTGATAACATGTTTGGCCCAGCGGTATATCTGTCATGTAAGCCTGAGGGCCCGGGTTTGAATCTCGGCCGGGTAGTTGTTTGAATGAGTTTAAATATCTGCTCTGGGTCTGGGTGATAGTTTTCATTGTCTTTGTGTGTGTTCCATGGCATCCCTGACACAGGGTATCCTAGTGGGGAACTGGGGAGCTATGAGTGTGAAACGTTTATTATTATAATAAGCGCGCTCGAGCAACGCACACATTGACATATGTCACGGACACGAGTCTCGGAACAATTAATTTCAATTTTTTAACCGACTTCAAAAAGGCTTCAAAATTTTTTTTTTTTTTTTTTATGTTTGTTACCTCATAACTTTTGACTGGGTGAATCGATTTTGATGATTCTTTTTTTTTAGAAAGCTGACGCTTTGGTCCCATTTCAATTTAGTCCAGTTGTAATAATGGTATCCATGAGAGAACCATATAAGTCTTAAATTTGCATGAAGTACGTGCACGACAAATAGATGAATAACTCAATAGTCGGTCTTTTGAAGTCGGTTTTTGTTTTTTGTTTTGTAAAAATAATGTTCTTGTGTTATCATAGGTATATTTCAAAGGAAATCAAATAGTTTATTTGTGACCTAACTGAATATTAGTGAATTACAATGTGGGTTACATTAATTCATTAATATTAAACTTTAAAGGCCCCCGAATTAGTAAAAACTGTATTTCAGGGTCTGATGACCTCTCCCAAATTCCTAAACCTAAACTAAATATCGCACCACGCGGACTGGCGTTAGTTCCTCTTCTCGTGTCCATGAACACTGTCCATGTATTGTGTGCGTTGGTAGTACAAGTGCAATTACAGGGCACATGGGAGATTAAACATCTTAATATCTCAGGGTGACGAGCGCAGTCCTGTGCCGCGCAGGGTCTTGAATTCTGCAAGTTCAAAATTCTGGGTGGTGCAGATCTGTTATGGGCAAACGTGACGTTTCACATCAGGCGAGCGATTTGCTCGTCTCGTCACACAATTACATAAAAAAGTGCATGAGCTTTACTTCTGCACTCTCAATATTTTGTGATGGAAGAAGAAGGGATATTACTTGACCCTTAGGACGAAAATATTCCTTCCACTGTTATGGGCAAGTTATTTATCAACCCACATTACACCGGTGCCGTGTTTTGGATGAAACTAAAGGTTGGCTGTAGTAAATTATAAAAGAAGTATAAAAATATTTTTAAAAACAAGCTGTTTTTGCTTTGTTGCGTTGTTACACAGGTATACCTTTCAGCTCAATCGGACATCAGGAAGTGGGTCAAAGTTTTACTCACACAGACAAACTTTCTGACACACTTACTTAGTTAGTAGTAGTTATGGCAAGTTCAATAAAAGCTTGTATTAAGACAACAATACAGGGTTATAAGAAAAGGATATGCAAAGCCGAAAAGGACCCATAGTACTCATCTTTCTGAACAACTTTTACTATGGTACCAATCCGGAAATCGACAAAAAAATCAGCTGTTCCATAGAAAAATGTCAATGACACTCGACGAAATGTATGGCACGGCTGATATTTTTTTGTAATTTCAGGATTGGTCCCATAGTAAAAGTTGATCGTAATGACGAGTAGAATTATATTCTAAAATAAGTCTATAATAAGTATACTAAGTAAGGCCTATAAGAAAACCACAACATTGTTACATTTTCCACAAAGAGAACATATTAAGCTCTTAAATACACACTTCGTCTACTCTTAAATACACACTTCGTCTCGAACTGCTCATTCTGTTACCGGTAAACTAACCGGAATCGGGTATAAAAGTATGCCGGGTTATGACGTCACAGCACCCGGGGCTTAGCTGCACTCTTCAGTGCTCTTCAGCTATGCTTTTAGGGTTCAACTACACTGGGTTTTTTTGAAACGAATAAGTCCGCGTTTGACCACCAACCCACAACCTATTGACGCAGATTTATTGAATTGACGAATCGCGAAAATTGACAAATTAAGCTTTTGACTTGTATAAATAATAATAATAAATAATAAAATCATTTATTGACCAAAAAGAATTAATATTTAAAAAGATATACACACAATTTGTTGTGTTACTGGTAGAAATAGTGAAACAATATTACGAAAATATGAAACTGGCTGACGCCTGACAAAACTGTGTTACAGGTGCCAGAGCCCTCCGAAAAAGAGACTAGATAATTATTATAATTACTGATATTATAGTCTAGTGACAAAATTATTTTACATTTAACATACTGACTTTGATACTTGTTATAAGCATGCAGTATTAAATAATTAAATAAAAATTAAAAGAAATGACCAAACAAGGATTTGACAGTATCGAGTGTCTGCGTAATCCTTAAAAGATACGCGGTAGCATGTCAAATCAAGTTCAAGCTAACAGAACTAATTATAACGTAAAAATAAAAATACATATACGTAAAAATGAAGTCGTCTACTACGACTAGTTTCGGTCACTGGTCGTAGTAGACGACTTAATTTTTACGTGAGTATTCCCGTGTTTAAATAACAAAAATGCGTGAAAACCACGTTAGTTTCCATAGAACTAAATTAGCTAATTTTTTCTCTTGCACTCCAAAGTCCGTAGCGTAGTATTATAGCAGTTTTGAGGAAAAACAATTTCAGTAAACTATGTTCAAGCTACTTCGTTTTATAGCCAAGTTCCCAATCCAAACTATCGTCCGACCGACCGCATCGTCAATTACCATCGTAAATTTAGGTTTTGTTCTATGTCCCATTTGTTTTTTTTGCTTTATTGTGTTAAAATGCCCTGTAGAATTATGGATAATGGATATTAAATATTGAAGTTTCAATAGCAGTGAAAATTTTCTTTCGTCAGTTTTTTCAAAGACATAATTTATGCTATCGTTTTTATGACGATGCCACTCAGGCCCGAATTTAGAATTTCATTTAGAGGGGGTTAAACTTTTACAAATCCGTAACCAAGAATTTTGAGATTGTTTTCGTCAAAGTGATCATTAGTCGGTTGGTTAGTGATTTTCTTTTTTGTGGTGTCGTATATTTATTTTTTTAAATTGTATTGTAGTCGTGCGTGAGTTAAGAGGTTAATTCTCCCGTTTTACAGTTCTATATTATTCGAATTTGGCTGAAAGTTCTAGAACTAAGATCTAGTGACGTTCGACCTTTATAGAAACTAAAACTTTTAGAATCTTACGTTTTCACAATGCAATGTGTAACCTACCCTCATTTCGACCTGCATATTGCCAAGCCTAAATCGACTCTATTGTAATGGGGTGAGGTTGAAAATAAAGACGAAAAATAAAGATTTAACTCTACAGGAGTTTAAAATTGGGAACTGTAAGTTTTGGTGGTACTTGCGCCGTATTTTGTTTGTTATGAAGGCTTCAAGGCATAAGCGGAAATACGTCAGAGATTTCAATAAGCTGGCAAAAATCAAATAATTAGCTGTGATATACAAACTGACAGATATCGGGTCTCGCTATAAGGGTTCCTTTTTACCATTTTGGTTCGGAACCTTAAAACGGAAATAAATTAATCAGATAATATACTTAATCAATCAGTCCAGTAAACAAAACAAAAACCAAGACAATGCCCGATGATAATGACGAAGAAAAGTACTTCTGCTATAGTCGTCACAAAATAAGAAGCCCGTTTGGACGTTTGTCATTGCGATGTAACTAGTGATGTAACCATACGACTCGGTACTCGATACTCACGATAAATCAATTCAAGTTTGTATGAGTATTTGATCGATTTGATTTTGTATTGTAAAGTACATTGGATTAGGGTTACGATTCGAAAATTTAACTTAAATATAGGTACATTGAAATGATACGAAATGGTGCGAGAGGTGAATTTGTCTTTAATTTAATATTTTTAGTTACAATAACATTCATTCAATCACAAATGAACAAGAAAAAACGAAAGTGATTGAATCTTCATTCAATCATTTTTTCGGATGATGAGCCAAAATCGTCAGTTGAGCTGTCGTCAATTCAATAATTAATTGGTGACAAGTTACAACACTAATATTTGAAAAAAGAAGACTGAGAACGTAACTGTTTTTGAGAGTTTCGTTATAATTTGACATTACATGCTACCATAAAGTATGCGCGAAAAGCGTTCCAAGTTACATTCTACGGTCTTTCTCAAGTGTCCAAACGGGCCTCTTATTTTGTGACGACTATAATTTTCTGTACTTTTGACAAAATTATTGCAAAATTTCATGATGCGATCATCATGAAATTTTGAGAAGTTAAGGCGTGAAAACGTAACAAATAAACTCACTTTCGCGTTTATGAAATTAGTTCTATAAAAGCCCTCTTTATACCTAGGTATTTTACACCTTGCACCACCGCACAAAGACTGAAGGTGTTACCTCCATTTAGAAAGTTGTGATAACATTACCTTTACACCCGAATATCTAGATGTTTCAGCCTCTAGGCTTTGTTCTAAGCGAATACTGAGACGCAGTGACGCAGCACAGCACAGATTTAGCAAGGCAGAGCAGGCGAGACAGATATAGCGCGCAGAGCAGGACAGATACTCGTACATCGACTTCCCCTACGAATAAGTATCAAAACTATAAATGTCATTTTTTTACAGAAAAGCAATTCAAAGTCAAAATTTGACCTAAATTTATAACTCAAAATGTGTAGTGTCAATTTTATTCGATTTAAAACATGACGAAAAATATTTTATAAAGTAAATAATTTGTTTTCTTAAACTGTACGCAGCTCTCAGTACGTTCATGCATTACTAAATCTGTCCTGCGCTGCGCTGCGTGGACACAATTTGCAGTTAGGCTTTCAAATGGACTTTGAATGCCTTTAAACAAGAAACAATAGATGTCAACACATAACAATAGTTTGCATTGATGTAGGCAACAATAGGTCGGCGCTGAAATAAAATACGTAAATCGTAGCAGAATAAAGGCATAAGTACAGTAACTCTTTAGTAATCTAGTGCATTTAGCGCTGTGAGCAAAATTAGGCATTGTTGTTATAAAATAAAGTTTAGAAATGCGCTTAAATGATGATTCGATTTTAGGTGCTTTTGACAAAGGTATCGCCTTTTTCAATTAAATTACTTTTTCTTAAAATGGGCTATTTTTGTAATGAAAATATTGAGGAGAATTATATAAATAAATCGATAAATTCTTTATTGTTCACACCAGAAATTATATACAAAGGGAATAAATACGCTCAAAGATAGTGCAAAGACTGTCGCTCTGATCGCTTCGTGATTTTTCAAACAAACACAATGGACTTCATTTTTGAAAAACTTTTTATTTCGTTTGTCATGATTTTTCAATAAATTACAAAAAAATCAAAATTCCAAAAATAAAAAATGTTTAAAAATACAGTGTTATAGGTATCCATTGGCGCCGGTGATCGCTTACCATCAGGCGGCCCGTTTAATTGTCTGCGATCTAAGGCATAAAAAAATAGGAAAACATTTCAAATTTTACACCAGTCATCTCACGGATATACATTTACTATTAACAATCTCGACCAATCACAGCTCAAACCAGCTTTCCCAACTAATTATTCCTAAGCTCATTTCTCTCGTATTATTAAAACATTATAGATTACTAACTTATTTACAGAACTCTCAAGACTCCTATAAAATTATAATTACCTGCTTCCGAAATACGCAGCCAATAATTTATTTAATATCCAATTTGCATTAGGGAGAAATGATTTCCGATACTATCTAGCGCAAATGAGAAAATACGTTTTACCCGACTGCGGGGACGCAAAAAAAGGAGGATTTTTAAATAAAATAAAAATAAGCCATACAACGTGATAATAGGGCCAGCATTTTCGGAACAATTCTCGTAGTTTAGTTTTATTGGTTTAGTTTTTAATTTAAGTATATTTTAATATAGTCCAGTTCCAATTATTAGTTCCAGTTAGCAAAATGTTCGGTCCCATCCGGCAGAAAGCACGAAACTTGACATGCTGGTAGCTTTTGTATGTGTAATTAAATCCCGAAGTAGAAACACCTCGGGAGACGATTGTTTCCCTCCCTCCCCCCCCCCCCCTTTTTGTGTCCCAAAATATGGTTTCTTGAGATTTTCTCAAAAACGGTTCAAGCTACGATGAAGCTGTTCAAGACAAGTATGTTCTCTATAATATTTTCTACAATATTGTTCTTAGATGCATGTTGATAGCACTTATGGTTTTCGAGATACGTTGATATTAATTTCAGGCCAAACCAAAAAAATGACAATTTCTCAGAGGCCTCGGCGAGCATTAGATGATATCATAAGTTTATAAATAAGTTTTCCCGAAGTTTTCAACATCGCTAAATCCGACAACCTCAAGAAACACTTTGAAAAATGACTCCTTGTGTCTCAATAATAATGTAATAATGTAATGTCCTAATATTCGTACCTATTCATTTGCATAAAATAAGTAAATTAGTTTCACACGCAAACTAGGACTCACTTTCCCTCAAGGACAGCTAACACCCAGACCCAGAACAGATATTTAAATTCATCATTCATACAACTGCCCGGCCGGGAATCGAACCCGGGACCACTGGCTTATAAGGCGGATACACCACCGCTGAGCCAAACAGGTCGACAATAATATGTCGCTAGATTTGTCTTTATTGCAATTGACACTGATTTATATTTAGGAATTATAAAAAATCTAAATGGGGGAGTTTTGGCGTCAAAATGTATCTTTTTGCGAAGTAGTAATTCTAAACTTTCAAGTACACTCCGAGAATTTCTCATCCAACGGTTCTGAATCGGAATTAGGTCTAGAGGAGATCGCTCTTAGCGATAAAACCTTTTGCGCCTTTTATCTTATATATTTTATCTATAAATTTATTTCCGTTGCGTTAATAAAGAATTATGCAATAAGTATTGTATTATGAATTTATGACCTGACTATCTTGCACGATTTCCCATGCAACTTTCGACGCCGGTTCTCATTTGCGCCGCCCCGTAATTACAGGCTGTTACTGAAATTAATAAGAGTAGGTAATCTACGAAGGGAGGCCAGATTTAAACACCCCGGTTGCCCAGAAGACCACCTTTTGGCCTAAAACAAAGACACTGCTTTAATTAAAGTTAAATAAAAAAGGGTAAAGTGTGTAGAGAGGTGCGGTTTGGGTTCTGTATGATGGAATTTATATTCTTTGAAGCAAAAGTTGATAGATTCCTTTTAATTCTGTATCTTTTTTAATGCTATATATATATATAGGTGGCAAATAAGCAAACGGGCCGCGTGATGGTAAGCGATCTCCGTCGCCTACGAATACCTGTAGCATAGAAGGCGTCACGGATACGCTGCATCTTATAAAAAACTGCACATTTTTGGTTCCACTAAATTTTTATTTTCCGCAAAGGTGCACTCTGCTCATTGTGTTAGCTATTTATCAGAATTTAAAAAGTCATTGTAACGAGACGATTGCATTATACATTTACATTAATACATTTTGTTTTGACTGGATTGTAAGAAAAAACGATGAAATCGTTTTTCTAGAACGAGACGGCACTAAAATATGTTACAATCCAGTTGATTGCACATTGAACATAGGGGATCATAATGTAAAATAAAAGTAAAGTATACGCCTTTCCACTTAACTTGATTGTATCAATGTGTGTGAATTCTTATTTTGGCACTTTACATGTACGGTGGCTGAAAAACCAGTGTCGACGACCAATTTGTGTGTTTCTACACACCTTTGCATGTGAGAGTAAACACATTGGAGAGGCGATCAGTTTTAGACTAGATGATTTCTACCAAGTTTCATCAAAATCATTTTACAAACAAACAGATTTGACAAAATTCAATTTAATAAAAAAAAAATTGAATTTTTTACATTTTTTTATTGAATTTAGTATTGTTCAATTTTGTCAAAACAACATTTTAGTTTCCGTAGTAAAAGAGTTTTTGACAAAAAAAAAGATCTTAAGCGCTTTTGTAAGAAACTATTATCCCCTACGCTGTTAAAACCAGGCTTAAGCGTTTCCCGTCTACAGTAAAGATGTTTAACGATCAACTATTTCACCTCCAAGGAACCCTAAAAAGGGCTGAAGAGTATCATTTTAATTCATGGTTCTATAAATCAGTGGACTTATTGCTCATAATCTTGCACTAATTAATTTTTGTGAGGGATGAAATTTATAAGGGTAGCTTACGGGATAAAAGTTTCTTTTTATTTCAGCTATCTTTTCAATGTTCGAGTTAAATGGGTTTCGTTTAATTTTCGTTTTCCTCGAGTCGCTCTGGTAAATGAGTACATACCGTAGCATCAGATAAGGGAGTATCTCCACAAAATTACTCTTATTACAAATGAAAAAGTTAAAATGTACACGTGTGTGTTTTTTGTATTTTTTCATTTGAGACTTAACGGTGAATGGTCTCATTTCTAGGATCAAGTAAAAAGGTAAATGGTTTGAAAAAAGTATGAAAATGGCTAAAATACTGCTGGCTGTGCCTTGCGGTTTTACTCGCTATTCTATATAATCGTGTTTTTTTTTGATAAAAATTAGTCCATAATAATATGTTATTCCAAAGCTATAAAGCTAAAGCTTTCTCCATACCGTATTTTATCCAATTCATTCAGTCGTTTAAGTGATTGAGAAACTAATACCTGAGAACCTCCTCTTTTTTTAAAAGCTGTTATTAAACTTGCAATGTATGTATGTAAGTATGTAACTTTGTATGTTTGTTCAGGTGAAATCTTGCAACTAAATTTTGAACCACTACCCTATGTCCCATTAAGCTGAAATTTGGTATACCTGTTTAACTCCGATGACGATGCAATAAAAGCCTGTTTTGAACAAGTTTTTTTTACTTATATCTTGAAGGCGGTTACAATCAGACTCGTTCTTCCGTAGCTCAATTCCACCGGCTGGGTTCCCCACGCTCAGCTGACCCACTAATCCGTCAGACCACTTCAATTAGAGACGCCCATTACGCACAATTGATTTATTTGTGGATACTGAATACGTTGAGGTAATGGACGTTGGATATTACTGTGCAAGTGTGCAATCTGTGCGCTTGATTGTTGGTTTTTTGCGTTTGCTGAGTGGATCTTAGTCTTACTGTCAGATTTTTAGGCTAGCCAAATCCTGCTCCCCTCTAAGACCACCCTACTAATATTGTCAGACGAATACTACTGATATTTAAATACTAGCTGCCACCCGGCGGTTTCACCCGCTGTTTTTTTTATTTTATTTTAGCGAAATCGGTCCAACCATTCTCGAGTTATAGCCAGACAAACGAACAAGGAAACGATATTCATTTTTATACTAGCTGACCCCCGGCGGTTTCACCCGCTTTTTTTTACTTTTTAACCTTCCCTGTATTCTAGAGCAAACAAAATAAAAAAAAATCCAACAAAGCAGACCAAAAAGATCGGACCAATTTCTGAACACACCTATAAATATTTGACAACCAAGTGACACTATTTTTATTTCTAAAAAGGCAAAAGAGATCGGACATCCCGAGTTTACCGTACCGATAGGACGAACTTCAAATGTTTCACAGGTAGGAACAGTTTGTATTGGAAAATTAAATTGTCGATTTTAGTATTTTTCTTTACTTATTATTCATGTTTCTCACCGTTTAAACCTTCCCTGAACTTTTACAAATATTTCAAGATCAAAATTAGCAAAATCGGTCCAGCCGTTCTCGAGTTTTAGCAAGACTAACGAACAGCGATTCATTTTTATATATAAGAAGAAGAAGATAAGAAAAAAGAAGAAGAAGAAGGTACTTATAGGATAGGTAGATATAGGTACATAGATATAAAAATTTACTGGTTTTGTTGTAGGTAGATCTAAATAGTATAGCATTTTAATATGTGGGTAGTTGGAATAAAATTAGTTGTCTTCATACTATAAGCGAGTGTGTATCATTTATCAGTTTCCCCAATACTACATGGTGTCAGGTGTGGTTAATCGTGATTTAATACAAATAGGCAGTTTAAATAGTGGGCATTTAATGACGAAAACATGTCTGTGAAACCGGAGACAACTCAAGCGATGTCAAAAGGTGTGCCGTGTACCGCGCTGCAACAGCCGGCCGCCATGAGCGAGGAAGGAAACGTGGCTGCAAATTGGCGTGAATGGAAGTCGGCATTCGATTATTTTTTGATCGCAACTGGCAAGGAGAATGCAGCGTCCAGGGAGAAATGTGCGTTATTCCTACACGTCATTGGAAAATACGGCCGTGAAATTTTAGAAGAATTAGACTTGGATGAAAGTGAAAAAACTAATTACGAAGAATTAGTTTCTAAGTTCAAGCTTCATTGCGATCCGACACGGAATATAAACTACGAGCGGCATGTATTCTTCGAAACCTTTCAACGCGACGACAGTATGGACAAGTTCCTGAGTGCGTTGAAACTGCGAAGTAAATCGTGCGAGTTTGGACAGCTACGCAGCAGTCTAATTCTTACACAGCTCATCAGGGGCATCAAGGATTCTAGCATGCGGGAGCGGATGCTAGCGAAAACGAAGCTGAATCTGGAGGAGGCAGTGTCATGGTGTCGAGCAGTGGAAACTGCCGGTCGGCAGGCGGAGAAGTGCGCCGAGGCAGGCAAGGCAGCCGGCGCCGGGAGCAGTGCCGCCGCCGGGGCCGCGCTCGCGGTGGAGGCGGTGCGCGCGGGCGCCGCGCCGCGCGCCTGGGGCCGGCCCGGAGCCGCCGCCGCCCGTCAGCTGCAGAAATCACAGCAGAATTACCGCGGTGGTAACTCTGCTATATCGTGTAATTATTGTGGTCGTAAACACGGAGTCAGTGTTCAGTGTTCGGCTCGTCAAGTGAAGTGCTATAAATGTGAACGGGTAGGTCATTTTGCGCGAGTGTGTCGTGCTAAATTCGTAGGTGAGTTGGAGGACGACGACGACCCGGAGGACTGCGACGAGATATGTGAGTCATTGTTGTGCAGCTTATCTATTGACGAGGTCGGTGGACATTGTGAATCTTGGTTTGAAGATGTGATGGTAGATGATGTAAAAATTAATTTTAAATTAGATAGCGGAGCGGAGGCTTCCGTTATGTCTTTGAGTTCATTTAGACAGGCAGGTTTTATGGAAAATGTGTTAAAGAAAAGTAAATGTACTTTACGGGAAGTGAGTAAATCGAAACTGCCAGTAGTAGGTTATTTTGAACCCGTTTTGAGTTACCGTAACTTGAGAAGCCGTCAAAAGATTTATGTGTTGAATTTAAATTGCAATAATTTGCTAGGTATTAGAGCTTGTCGTGAACTTAAATTGATTGTACGTAACGATAAACAGGTAAGAGAGATATCGGAGTTTCAAGTAGATGAATCTGTTTTTGAAGGAATAGGGTGTTTGCCGAATATTTATAAAATTGAAGTAGATAAAAAGGTGCGTCCTGTAGTAAATTCATCAAGAAAAGTTGCGATGAAAATAAGGCCTAAATTAAAACTAGAATTAAATAAGTTAGAAAGTTTGGGCATCATTGTTAAAGAAGACTCGCCGACCGATTGGGTTTCTAATATTGTTGTAGTCGAACAACCTGATAAGCTTCGAATTTGCTTGGATCCTTATCACTTAAATAAAGCAGTACGCCGTTGCCATTTTCAACTGCCAACGTTGGAAGAGATCACTAGTAACCTGTCAGGGGCGAAGGTATTTTCTAAATTAGACGCAAAAAGTGGATTTTGGATGCTTAGACTGGACGAAGAGAGCTCGAAACTCTGTACATTTTCTACTCCCTACGGTAGATTTAGGTGGCTTCGAATGCCATTTGGAATTAATTGTGCACCGGAAATATTTCATAATGAGATGTATAAAATATTTTCCATGCCAGGGGTAGAAGTATTTGCTGATGACATATTGGTTTGGGGATGCAACAAGGGACAACACGACGAGAGACTCAGAGAGGTAATTAGGAGGGCGGTTGAGTACGGCGTGAAGTTTAACAAGAAGAAATGTGTATTTCGAGTCCCGGAAGTAAATTTTTTGGGACACACATTAAATAGTTCGGGCATTAGTCCAATGTCCAGTCGCGTGAGTGCAATTAATAACATTCCAAGGCCAATCGATAAAAAACAATTAGAACGTTTTATGGGAATGGTAAATTATCTAGCAAGATTTATACCAAATTATTCAAACATGGCTGCTCCGTTGCGTACATTATTAAAGAAAGAGATCGAGTTTGAATGGTTACGTGTTCATGACGAGGCGTTTGAGCAGTTGAAAAAGGCGATAACTGTAGCTCCCGTGTTACGGTACTACTCTCCGCAGGAACATGTGACCCTATGTGTAGATGCGAGTAGTCAAGGATTGGGGGCGTGTCTCCAACAGGGCGGGCGGCCAGTCGCATACGCAGCGAGAACTCTAACACCCACTGAGACGAGGTGGGCGCAAATCGAAAAAGAAATGCTTGCTATCTATTTCGGATGTGTTAGATTTTACCAATATATTTATGGTCACAGCGAAATTACAGTAGAAAGTGATCATAAGCCACTCGAGACGATTTTTAGAAAAGCATTAAACGAAACGCCGCCGAGGCTGCAACGTATGTTGTTGAAATTGCAAGAGCATAGATTAAACGTCGTCTATAAGCCGGGGAGGTTTATGCACATAGCGGATGCGTTATCGCGAGCGGCAGTCGAGACGGGGGCGCGTGCCGAAGGTTGCGAGGATGACGTCACCGTTCATGTCAACGCTACGTATGAAAGTATGGACGCGACGAATGAAAAATTAGAGCGGATAAAGAAGGAGACGGAAAAAGATAACGTATTGTCAGCGGTGATAAAATACTACTATGAAGGATGGCCGAATGACAAGAATCAGGTGGTGTCGATCGCTCGTCCTTACTGGACATTCAGGCACGAGCTACACGAGATTAACGGGATCCTGTTTCATAGTAACCAGGTAGTGATTCCGAGCACTTTACGTAAGGAAATGTTAAATCGCATACATGAAGGGCACCTAGGAATTGAAAAATGCAAAAAGCGTGCTCGAGAGGCCATCTTTTGGCCCGGCATGGGGGCCCAGATCGAGGAGTGCGTGCAGCGCTGCGAGACATGCCAGCGGCAACGCGCCGCGCCGCCGCGGGAGCCCCTCGCGCCGCACGCCGTGCCGCAGCTGCCGTGGGACACGCTAGCAGCTGATATCTTTGAATTGAATAAGTTTCAGTACTTACTGGTTGTCGATTATTACTCAAAGTTCGTGGAGGTTGTTTATTTACCAAATATGAAGAGTGACACAGTAATTGCTAAAATGAAAGGTATGTTTTCCCGATTTGGAATACCGAAAAAACTGATAACAGATAATGCGAAACAATTTGTATCGTCGGAATTTACCGAATTTGCCAGAAAATGGGAATTTAAACACGTGACTAGTTCACCGTTATATCCGCGTTCGAACGGATTAGCAGAAAGGAACGTTCAGACAGTAAAACGCTTACTGAAAAAAGCCACCGATGATAAAACGGAGTGGCAGTTAGCATTGCTTAATTTCAGGAATACTCCCATCACGGGTGAAGAATACTCACCGGCACAAATGTTAATGGGTAGATCGCTTAACACCAGGCTGCCGGTCGCTCCGCAATTGTTGATACCTAAAGCAATAGACCCAAAACAGGTCCGTAATGTCCGCCGCGGTAAAATAGACAATACGAAGCGATACTACGACAGAGGCACTAAGTCTTTGTCCCCATTATCCCCAGGGGAAGAAGTCCGTGTAAAAGATGGTAAGGTATGGAATAAAGCTCGTGTTGTTGAGAAGGCGCAGGGTGATCGCTCCTACTGGGTGAAAGTGGCCAACGGTGGTACTTATCGTCGTAATAGGTCTCATATTCTTAAACCTAATATTAGAACTAACGTGCCTAAACGAGTCTTATCAGGTAGTTACGACCCTATACCAGATATTAATGCTGGTTCACAAGACACTTCACCGGGAAGCGAGTCAGCTGTTAGACCACAGCTACGGCTTATCATTCCATCTGAAGATAAGGACTCCACATCTACGGAGGCGGCTGCGGCCGCAACTCCAAGTCCAAAAGTGACTCGTAGTGGCAGAGAGGTAAGACCTCCACAAAAGTTTGCATTTCAATAATTAATTGTACATAATGCATTTTCTTTCAAAAACTGACAAAATAGTTTGTTAATTTGTTTCTATTTAACTGTATAAGTCAGATCATCAGTATAGTAAATAGGTACTCGCATCGCACTAGGTTGTATTTATTAATCAGAAGAATCTTTATACTTTCATTTACTGAAATAGCTGTTGTAGCTAATTTTGTTTATTATTTTTTTGTTGTTTAGTAGCTAGTTAAATTTGGGGAGCAGATAAATGGTTTTTTAAAAACTAAAATAAAACTACGTGTAGCCGATTCAGAGGCTCTATTCTTAATGAATGTTAATACATATTTTTCTTATAACGAAACTTACTCGACTAAGGTGGTCTTATATCTAGGAATGCATACTCAGCGTCTGCACTGCGGTGGCCGTTACTCAGAACCGGCGGCTAACTGCAGTGTCAGCTATTTATTCTAAAGCAGAGGGCTGTGGGGGATACATAACTCCTCCCTCCCTAAGTGGAAAATTATCGGGGCGTTCGATTTGCGAAAGACCTCGATAATTTTGTATACACGGAATTACTTTTAAGTATAAAACATATAGAATAACTAAAACTATACATAGTGCTACGAGTCCTAATGCTATAACACTGATTTTAGAGTCCTTTTCTCTGTTAATCACTTTTTCAAACACGTCACTATTTTTTAGGGCGAAAGCCATATATTTCACTTCGTCTAGTCCAACCTCGTGCATGTTAAGTGCGCGTGCATCGGATAAGTCCTCGGTCGCGCGCAGTCTCGGTAGCTTGATGATGGGTAGCGGCTTAACAGCATCCGTCTCGGTGTAGATTCGGTGATGTCGGATGGTGAGGCCGTTAACATTGACGTCACAGGGCTTGTTTAACGTCACGACGTACGTACCTGATATCGGCTGTTTAGAGACTTCTTCCCCACATATTTCCGTAAGGGTGATTTCTGCTTTGGTGAAAAGTATCCAATTGTTGTCATTAACTTTCTGCAGCTTTACGTCTTCTATATGGATAGGGTACTGCTTGCAGCTGGTGATGTTGTTCTCGTACACCATGAGTTTCTCTTCACAAGAGAGTCCGCTGTACAAGGCTCGATTGTCGTCGTTGCAGAGGAACTCGTCTCCAGCAGCGAGTGGGCGGCACGGCTTCACGATCGGCTGGTACTTCAATCCTTTCGCCAATAGGTAAGGGTATTTAGGGAATATGGCTACGGTTAGGTTTGTGGGTTTGAGGAAAATAGGTAAAGTGTACATTTTGAAATAATTATACTTATAGTTATCGGTTAGTGGAATTTCCATGACAAAAGTGATTTGGTCTCTTTTCATATAAGATTTCACAGAAATAGTTTCCTCTATTTTGGCTAAATTTAATTCGGTGGGTACATACACCAAATTCTCTGAATTCGCTATTACTTTTAAATGATATAATAGTTCGGTAGAATTAATAATAGACTGATGTAATATAGAGCTTTTGCTTAGAGCTAGTGCGGTTTCAATTTCACTTAACCTAATGAATATAGTTCTAAAGCTACTTAAAAACAAATTATATAGTCCTAACACATAAGAGGACTCAGCTAAATTATTTCCTTGTGTTATTGTCTCCTTAAGGATTGCTTCAACCCTTTTCAAACGGGTGTCTACTGTTATCGAGTTTTGATAGATTAATTCTGTTGCGTTTATGAGGCTATCTAACATTTTTGAGACTATAGTGATTTTCTTTGAAGTAATAGTTTGGTCGTGGCTTAGTTCGGAGGTCAACTGATCATATTTGATTGCGTCATCATGGTCTAGGTTACCGGTTATTATTTTAATTATGGACCCTAATGGATTAATTAATCCTCGCTTGAAGCGTTGTGGAATTAGCTGGTAATATTTATCTATAGTTATATCGCGCATATACTCTGCATGCATGAATATATCAATAAATTTGTGAGGGAAAGTTTTGTTGGATGAAAGTAATCGCTGAAATTCAGTAAATTTCGAGTTGACGAGTTTTAGGTCAATCCAGATATTATTTAATTTAATGGTTTTTAGAATTGTCCAGTTGTCAGTTTGTATGTAAGCTTGACCTTTCTTTACAGGCAGGAGTCCCGGGTTTCCTTCAAGTGATTGAAGATGAAGGGCGGCTGTCGACGTCGCTAGCATCAGACTGCACCTGCGGAGGGCGTTTTATGTTTTTAATAGGAGCTTTCGTGCTTTTCTTTTCAGCTTCTCTTTTAATTGGGACAACGTTTTTACCGGTCATACCTATTATTTTTGCCTTTTTGTACCTCGGTTTTTCTTTGCTTATTCTTTTATTTATGTCTTTTACGAAGACGGTCTCCGGAAGTTCTATATTAGTTTCGCCGCCTCGTTTTTCTCTAACCTTTTCCTTTCCGGCTTTTAATTTCTCGGCTATGTGTGCGTATAGGAATTGCGTTCGTTTCTTGTGGTCTTTAATCAGTTGCTGAGTGTAAAGTTTTTCAAGTTCTTGGTCGAATGGGTTATCAGTGTCGGTGTGTCCAAAGACAACTTCGAAGGGTGTTAATCCTGTCGCTGTGTGTATGGTGTGATTGTAAGCCATGACTGAGTACGTCATGACGGACGCGGCATCCGTGCATTTTTGTTCATACTTGGCCAGTCTATATATCTCTATTATGGTTGAATGAAATCTTTCTACAAGTCCCATAGAGTTCGGGTTATTTACGGTGCCTATGTGTCTTTCTATTTTGTGTAGACTGAGAAATTCTTTCATGAGGTCGTTATTAAATTCGGTACCGGGGTCAGAGTTAATTTTCTTGGGTATACCGTAGAATGAGAAATATTTCAGTAGCGCTCGTACGACTTCAGGGGTAGATTTATTCGTAATTTCAATAGCCTGCCCTAACTTGCTGAAGGCATCAATTAGGGTTAGGTAATATTTTCCTTCGATTGTGAAAATGTCTATGAAAATTTCTTGAAACGGGGCATTCTGCGTTTGCGTCAATTGTAACATGGGTTTTAGTGGTTTTCGCTCATACTTTGTCTTTTTACAGGCGTCGCAGTTATTAATTATAGCTGAAACAATTTCGTCCATTTTATTCCAATAATAATTTCTACGGATTCTGACTAATGTTTCCTTAATCCCGCGATGGCATGTTTTACCGTTGTGGTATTTTAAAACTATTGCCTTTTGTTCGATTTCGTTGTCTACACAGACTACTCTTTCGGTACATTCAAATATATTTATTGTTCCTTTCCTGAAAATTTCTATTACAACATTACTGAATTGTATGCGGTGTTCTTCGTTTTCGAAATATATAAAATATTTAATTTTTGGTCTAATATATTCCTTGAGGAAGTTTTTCACTAGTTCTACGTTATTAAGGGGGAGGAAAACTTCTAGAATTTTGTGTTTTTCATACGATAGGTTTTTCACGTGGAGTTCATTTTTAAGCCAGGAATATACTAAGATTTGATTTGGTTTTGTATCTATGGCTTCATGTAAAATCGGTATTCCGTTTGAATCTAGATCTTCCACAGAGTGTATAGTCTGTGACTTAGAGCTCCCTGAGGGGGATGGTATAACGGGTTTCTCTATTTCCAATTCTGTTAGCATCTCGGTGGCTTCCGACGAGTCAGATATGCTTATTGTCTCGCTTATTTCTGATACTGTCGTAGTCGTTGAGTCCTGTCGTTTTTTGTCTAGGTTTACTCTCATTGAATTAGCGTCTTCGTCAGTCAGGGCGTTGATTTTGATTCTACTTAAGGCATCCGCGTTTGTATTTTGTTTTCCTTTTTTATATATTATCTCGAAGTCGAAGTCCTGAAGGCGTAGCCTCCATCGGGTCAGTTTACTGTTTGGGTCTTTCAGGGAGTTTAGCCAAGCTAAAGGTCTATGGTCAGTGTAGATGAAGAATTTTCGTCCGTACAAGTAAGGGCGGAAATGTTTTGTTGCCCAGATGATGGCGAGCAACTCTCGCTCTATGGTACTATAGCGTGTTTCTGTGTCGCTTAAAGTACGGCTCGCGTATGCAACTGGTTTGTCACTACCAACTTGTCCTTGGGAAAGGACAGCTCCCAGGGCTACGTTTGAAGCATCCGTTGTCAGGATGAAAGGTTTTCCATAGTCAGGATACTGTAAGAGTGGAGCATGTGTCAAGAGTTCTTTACATTTGTTAAAGGCATCAATATAACTTTGGTCAATGATAATTTTGTTGCGTTTTTTTAAGCATGACGTCAGTGGTTGGGTTACTTTAGCGAAATTGGGTATGAAGCGTCTGTAATAGCCTACGAGTCCAAGGAAACTTTTAATTTCCGTTGTAGTCTTTGGGATCGGAAAATTCATTACTGCATTTATTTTGTCATTATTCGGTTTCAGTCCGTCTTTTGTGATGGTGTGTCCTAGGTATAATACCTCCTTACGTAAAAATTCTGACTTGTCTAGTTGTACCTTTAAGTTTGTCTGTCTCAGTCTGTCGAAAATTAGTCTTAATTTTTGTAAGTGCTCTTCTAAGCTGGATGAAAAAATGATGACGTCATCAAGGTACACCATACAGTGTAATCCTTGCAGGCCTCGTAGGACATGGTCCATTGTACGCTGAAAGGTTGCAGGGGCCGTTTTCAGGCCGAACGGCATTCGTAAAAACTCAAAGTGACCATTCTGTGTGCTGAAGGCAGTTTTCTGTCTATCTCGCTCTACAACCTCTATTTGATGGTAGCCGCTTGCCAAATCAATTGTGCTGAAGTAAGTACTTTTTCCTAATTTGTCAAACAGGTCGGTTATATTGGGGAGTGGGTATTTATCGTCTATTGTTATCTCATTAAGTCTTCTGTAGTCTATTACCATACGAAATTTCTGTTCTCCTGATGCGTCGATCTTTTTAGGTACTAAGTGTACGGGGGCACTCCACGGAGAGTGCGATTCTTGGATTACGTCGTCCTGCAGCATTTTCTCTACTTGTCTGTTAATTTCATCTGCTTGGGCAGGGGCCTGTCTATACGGTTTCATGTAAATAGGGTCTTCATTTTTTGTTCGAATTTCATGTTTTACTTGATTGGTAAAAGTAAGAGGTAGTTTGTCGCAGTGGAAAATGTCTTTGTATTCTGTACAGAGTCTGTAAATTTTCTCGCGTTCCTCAGAGTTGGTATGGTCTAGTCTTATTTTGTTCAGATTTTCAGTCAGTATTTTGTCCATTTGTATGTCTGTAGCTTTAGTAGCGTTAGTCGCATTAAGGTTACACCTGGTGGTTGTGTACTTAGTTACTTGTAAGGGTCGTTTAACCGTAAGGGTTACTATTTCATCCGAAGTGTTTTGTATAACGGTGGTCGCGTATCCGTTAATGCAGTTAACTAGGGCACTGGGCATTCGTACTCCCGGGCCAAACTTTCTATAGTCTAATATAGCTTCACCTAAGTGTTGGTCTATCGGTACTTTGACTCTTTGTTCCGATCGGGGTTGCAGTTGAATTTCATAATCCAAATTCGTATTGATTATAGGGATGCGCGTGGTTTTCGTTATTAGCACAGAGTGTTTCAGGTCTATCATGGCGCCAAGCTGTCTCAGTAAATCATTTCCAATTAGTCCGTCGTATCGTGAGTCGACGTTGTATAGGTAAAATTTGTGAGTTTCATTAGTCTGGAAGGTTGGAAAAAGCGGTATCTCTATTACTTCGTTGTGTCGACTTGACGCGTGTGTGCTAACTACTTCGAAAGGTTCGTTTTTAACGTTCTGAAAGAAAAACTCGTATGCTTTTTGAGGGCTCAAAAATGTTCTAGTACTACCTGTATCTATCATAAACTTTGCGTCAATTTCAGGGATGTAAATGTGAGGTAGTTTTAGTGTAGGGTCGCAGTTCAGTTCTATTATTTCTTTTCCTCTATAGAGGCTGGTGTTATAAAATTTCCAGCCGGTTGTTCCTGAAGGGAATGTGTCTGTTGCGTCTCGTATGTCGTCTCGTTATATACGTCATTTTCAGATTCATTCGTATACTCGTATTGTCCGTCGTACATGTCATAGTCAGGGTTATAGTCGTTGTCATGGTAGTAATAATCTTGGTACTGTTCGTCGTCTAAACCTGTCAACTCGTTAAGCTTGAAGCCTTGCGGTGCGGGACGAGCTGTCCTCATAGATACGTCTGTCGATTGTAGGTGCGGAGGGTTGGTTTGAGGTGGTTTGTACCCTGTCTGTGGGGGTCTGTATCCGAACTGTGGTGGTTTATACCCAAATTGTTGCGGTGGTCTGTGTCCACTCTGAGCCGGGGGTTGATTCCCAAATTGAGTTCTAAAGCCTAACTGAGGGATGGTTCCGAATTGAGGGCGGAATCCCTGTTGCTGTGCTGAATTAAATTGCGGACGGTACCCAAATTGAGGTACGGTTCCAAACTGTGGGCGGTAGTCAAAACTTTGTGGTTGCGCTTGGTGTGGTTTTGTTGGTGCAGGTTGTGTACCAAAATTGAATTTAGGCGCGGCGTTTACTGGAGGCGCCTGGAATTTAAAACCACTCGCTGTGTGCGCGGGTGAAAAGGTTGGCCTTGGCGCGGCGTTGTTATAGACGTACATGCGTTTTCTCGCGTTATATTGGTCTAGGAAATTAACTTCTTCCAAAACTGTGCTTAAAGCGTCCTCTAGGCTCGTTGGTGCTTTTAGCCGGACTATGCGTACCATATCTTCGGATAGGTTGTATAAGAATACGTTAAGTGCCGTATTGTTATATATCACTACCTTAGCGCGTCTTAAATTGATATCTTCTATCATGTTGACCTTGGAAATAAGCGTGGATCTAACACTTTGAATGCGTTTGTAGAAATCGAGATAACTTTCACCGGATTTAATTTTTAGCGTTTCCAACTCAATACCTATGCAGTGTTCACTTCGCGGGTCCCCAAAATGTTGTTTTAGTACCTCTTTTAGGTTGGACCAGGTGTTTATGTCATCTCGTTCGGACAAGAGCGAGGCCGCTTTGTCATTGAGTCTACTTGTCACGGCGTTGAACACATATAAGTCCTGAGCTGCATCACCTCTATATCTGCTTATTACATATTCGCATTTTCTCAGGTATAAATTTAATTGCGCTTTGTCACCTCCAAAAATGGGGATGAGGTTTAATATTTCTCGAGGGATGGCCCTGAACTCTAATGGTTGCTGTTGTTGTGCCATCATTTTAGCGTATAATGAGCAGGTATAGACAATTTACACACACGATTTAATACTATAAAATGTTAAACCTATTTTTGGCAAAAATATAATTTTTACTTTACTTAATTACACTATTTTAACAATAATTCCGATCGATTTGAGACCCAAATTCATGAAGTTAACCTAATTACACAATTCTAACCGATGACTAAGGTCTGAATATACTAATTACACAATTCGAGGAGAATCTCGGGATAGGCAAGGATGGCGAAAAGGTCTACTCACCAACCGACCAGCATCATTTTTCTCAGCGTCCACTATTTAACACATTTATTTAGTTCGTTGGATAACTGTTCGGCACTTCACCTTTGTTGTAGGCAAACCGCACTTTGCCGTTCTAACGCGGTAACTCGTTGTACAAGTATAGACACTCACGTTAGGACAGCCAGTTATCCTACCGGCTGCGCCAGTTAAATTTGGGGAGCAGATAAATGGTTTTTTAAAAACTAAAATAAAACTACGTGTAGCCGATTCAGAGGCTCTATTCTTAATGAATGTTAATACATATTTTTCTTATAACGAAACTTACTCGACTAAGGTGGTCTTATATCTAGGAATGCATACTCAGCGTCTGCACTGCGGTGGCCGTTACTCAGAACCGGCGGCTAACTGCAGTGTCAGCTATTTATTCTAAAGCAGAGGGCTGTGGGGGATACATAACTAGCTAATTTTTTTACCAAGTGCCTAGTTATACTTATTAGGAAAGGGAAAATAATGTAGAAAATTGTATCTTTTAGTAACACTTGTTTATTTACTGTTAACTTAATTTAGAGAGGAGGGAGATGTTGTAGGTAGATCTAAATAGTATAGCATTTTAATATGTGGGTAGTTGGAATAAAATTAGTTGTCTTCATACTATAAGCGAGTGTGTATCATTTATTTATTATATTAGAATATTTGTTAATCAAACACGCGAAAGCGGCTTAACGGATTTGGATAAAATTTGGTATGAAGATACTCGTAGCTTACACTCTGAATTTACAAATACCTAAGGTACTTTTTATCCCAAAAAAATTAACGTTTAGGATAATGGGCGCAAATACATGCAGTCAAATACAGAATCTCCTTTTCGAAAGTCGGTTAAAACAACACCAATTTCATTCCCCGAATAGGTAAAAGTTAATACTTACAATCCATTCAAGACGCTAATTTGATTTGCAGCTCCGAGGAAATGACCCAACTTCCCCAATACGAACCCAAGTTTAATTATAAAACTACCCTCAGGAAAGAATTCTGGAGGGTAGTAGGGTAGTAAATAATAGAGGTCATTAAAAGTGCATTAGCTCGGGCAAAGGGGGAGGGGTGGGGGGAATAAATCGTTTAGAAATGCAAATTTTATAAGTTATGCAGTTTGTATAAGGTGTCTCGAATTGAGTAGGGTGGTCGGAGTTTGGGAAGTTTTGGGACATTTCCACTACCCTTCCTTTAGGTGCTAAACTAATTAACCTTTGGGATTGGGAAAACAGGTATGTAGTTGTAGGTATGTACTGTCATATTATTCAAGATATGTCGTAAACCTAAGATAAACAATATTTATATACCTTTTACATAATATGAGAGTAATGGCTCGAATACACCAAACCCGTTTTCGGCCGAAATATGCTCAGACGTTGTCAGCCGAACACGGTTAGCCGAATCAAACGTACGAAAAAGTAAGAGATGTCGTTGTAATAGGTTGAATAGTGAATACACGTAACAAGTACAGGCGAGACAGTCAGTGCTCTCTCGCTTTGCATAAGCATTTTGACTAGTCGAGACAGTCAGCACCATGATTTGTTTGTTCGGCCGAGTATAAATGGTCATACTCGGCCGCTACTATCTCGCCGCTGTACTCGTTACGTATACTCAACGCGCTGTGCCCCTGCGCAGCACTGCGCTCGAAACCCTGAGATATAAAATGTTTAATCTCTTATTTGCCCGGTAGTTTCTCTGGAAACAATGCCCGCTGTCTGGGGCAGTCGTCCGAATTCGTCACCTGATACCGGCCAATAGCCTGAAATCGGTCGGTTTTAGCAGCATCATGGTCACTCTAGTGATATGTTCTGATCTGTATCTCGGGAGTCCATTGTTCTGAGCAAATGCATGGAACTCTATTATTCATAAACGTGTTTTTGCACCGCGTACGTGCGGTGTAAGGTGTGGTACAACTGATAAGCGGTAGCGGTAGCGGGTAACAATTAGGTACTATTTACAGTATTTCCAAATGTGTAGTCGTATTGTTAGAATATTTGTATCACCTTTCTAATTCTAAATGGGGGTGATACGACGCTTGGGGTGTGTTGTGCATTGCCCCCTGACTGCCAGCTTACCCCAACCATCCGAGCTCCATAAAATAACGGAGCACGGCCTGGGGTCGCTGGCAAGCACGGCCTGGGGTCGCTGGCATGTATCACCTTTAGTTCAGCAATAAATATAATTCCAAGTGATTCAGCTGTTTAATTGAAACCTCAACGAAACTTACACAGTGATCCTGATGATATTAACGCTTATTTTTTGGATTTTAGGAACTTCTGCGGCGTTGTTGGCTAACTTCTTCGATATTCGATTCTGGCTTCACGAAATTCGAAATAGACAAGCATAGACAAGCGTATCTTCTATGCAAGCGTGCTCCATGGTAGGCCGCATCGTTGCTTCCCATCAGGCAGGATGGCGGTCAAACGCAAGCCTATTTATGAATAAAAAAAATTTAAAAAAAAGACCAATCAAACTTTCGTAAAAGTAAAAATTACAGTCATAACAAAGTTTCAATTCGAAGAGAAACAATGAGATATCAGAAATATTTATTAACCTTAAATAACATTGAATAATACAGCACTGAAAAAATATCCGGTAAATCAATAGGCTATTTGACACTATTAAAAATATGCTACGAAATGTGGTCATTCTATTAGGTAATAACATAAAAAAACATATTTATCTCTGTTTTATCCAAAAATATTTATAGATTTTTCAAAATAAACAAAATAAATTCAAATTATTTTTTAAAATTCTTCAGCCACAAGAACGCTCTGTGATTGGCTACGCCTCGCGTGACGTCACACGCAGGTAAACATTGTTTAATGCTAAGACACTTTGTGTGATTTTATAATGTACACTTTGGTACAAGTTTGACGTTTGTCAAAGAATAAAGTTTGCTTACTTGCCTGTGACGTCACGCAAATCACATGTCGTCCGCCATTACCGAAACAGCGTTTTTAGCGCGAATATTGTAATTTAAATTTTAACACAGTATTTTACGAAAAATACTGCAAATTTCGCAGAAATATACATGTGGTGTATTAATCATATGCCAACGAATAATTTAAAACAGTTTTTCAAAATCAGTCGAATAGCCTATTGTTCAATACTTTATTGTTCACACCATAAATTACAAACAAAAGGATTATTATCGCTAAAAGCGACCTCTTCCAGGCAACCTTAGATGGGTATTTTTCTCAGTGAGGTAAGTCACATTACCAAGAATTTGATTAGGTACCACCGCCGCGACCGCTACCGCCTTCGTTTGCGCGCGCCTTTCTAATTTATGCTAATGAGTTAAGGACAGGGTTAGGTCCTTAACAGGGACTGTCCTAGTACTAAATTGTGTACACGAGAAAATTACTAGCCAAGCCCTAAATCTCCTAAGGGGTTCTCTAAAGATAATAAAGCAGTAGATTGCGCATGCAATTATATCACGAAAACTAACGCGGTTTTGATGTTTTCTTATAATTAACAGAAGAGTACTCGCGTATTATTGAGTTGGATAGTTCGACTGTAGTTTTAATCATTGGTGATCTTTTTCAAAGAGTGATTACAAGAGTCTTGGACTTCAAATTACATGAGGGTTCGTGTTTAAGTTCAGCAAAATTCATAATTATTTCCACAAAATTCTGGGTGGCGCAGACCTGTTATGTCGTTTAATATCAGGCGAGCGATTTGCTCGTCTCGTCACTCAATTACATAAAAAAAAACATAAAAATTTAAAACACATGAAACAATAAAAGAAATCGCGTCTCCGATTGAGTGACTCAAAATTCATTAGTTGGCTACAGATTTGCTTTGATTCCACCTTTATTGTGCGTACTGCTACAGTGTGGAATGCTCTGCCCGAGTGGGTGTTTCCCGATAGATAACATATAATCTGGGTGTCTTCAAGTCGCGAGTGAATCGGTTTCTTCTAGGCAAGCGTGCTCCATCGTAGACCGCATCGTTGCTTACAGGCAAGATGGCGGTCAAACGCAAGCCTATTAAATAAATAAAAAATTAAACTTTTGTGTTGAATTATAATATTTGAGCGTATTGTTTTCGTGAGGGGAAATAGAGTTGTCCACTCGTTTTATGGTCTGTGGTTCGAAAGGGTACAGTATTTTACAGTAGCGACACTTAACTGGAGTTTTGGTCTTTTGTCTGCTACATCAGTATCTCAAAGGATTTGAATTTTGGGCATTTCAGGGAGGGCTCCGTGATATTTCGAGTGCTTTTGTGACAATCCCCAACCCATTTAGAGTTTCGGCCGTCAAATATTTAAGGCCACTAGTAAAGGTTGCACTTGTTTCTAAGAGCTAAATACACTTTTGTCTGAAATTCCTGTCGTAATCAATAAAAAGTAGTAGCTGAGTGGGAGAACAGCCGCTTCACAATCTTGAGGTGGCGGGGATCATTGGTACCCCGACTCGTACCAAATGAGTTCTTTAGAACATGTACGAATTTACATACCACTGGCTTTACGGTGAAGGAAAAACATCGTGAGGAGGACAAACCTGCATACGTCCGGAGAAGAAATTCAATGGCGTATGTGAATCCACCAACCCGCACTTGGCCAGCGTGGTGGAATACGGCCTAATCACCCTTCGAGGGTAGACCTGTATCCCGGCAGTGGGAGGATTAAAGGTTGAGAATGATGTTGATGATCTTGATTCGGCCCACAGCAGCGTCGAGTTGTAAATGCCACTCGCGGTCACGAATTAAACACCGACCGTTGCTTAAAATCATTGATATGTGAAGACCGAATAGTGTTAATCCAATAGCGGTATGTAATTAATTTAATGTGCGTACGGATTGCCGTAGCATGCCTACGACGTAGCGGCTACGGCTAGAATCCGTAGCAGCGTAGCACCGTAGCGATATCCATAATAACATTGACCACCGTTTCTCAAACTTATGAATAACAAGTTTTATTGGTTTTAAAATAAAAAAACAACTGTAGAAATGGCTTTGTTTAATATAATGAAAACTTGTACTTCTCAGAGTTCAACTTACATTGGTCAATAATAAATTAATTATGTAAATTCATTATATATAACTATTGTATTATAGGTATATCTATTTGATGAAGCCAATACATAAAGACTAAAAATACATTTGAAGTGAAGGCGAAACTTTCAATGGCTAACATTTCATTAACCGACTTCAAAAAAGGAGGAGGTTATCAATTCGTATATTATTATTTTATTTTTTTTTTATTTTTTTTTTTTTATGTTTGTTACCTCATAACTTTTGACTGGGTGAAGCGATTTTGATGATTCTTTTTTTATTAGAAAGCTGACGCTGCCCATTTGGTCCCATTTCAATTTAGTCCAGTTCTGATAATGGTATCCATGAGAAAACCACATAAGTCTTAAATTTGCATTAAGTACGTGCGCGACAAATAGATGAATAACTCAATAGTCGGTCCTTTGAAGTCGGTTTTTGTTTTTTGTTTTGTAAAAATAATGTTCTTGTTTTATATAGGATTTTTAACACCTTAAAAAATAATTATAAATGTTCGAATATCCATTTATCTTCAAAATTCACCCAAATTGAGAAACGACGGCCGGATATGGAACGTGTGACATAATGTTTGTACTATATGCATAACAAGCCTTTGTTTAGGATTTTGGGCGGGCGGGAACGCTTCCCGTCCGCCCCCACAAGTCATACGTCTGTCCCCACAATTCTGTCTGAATTCCGGGGAGGGCGGGATTTTTAATTCTGCATTCCACTTCCTATACAGCTTTAGAAGTCGAATTAGACGTGTTTGATGAATTAAAAGTTGAGCATTATTAACATTGTCTTTTGCGATAAAAACTATAAATTAAGCATTAATTATAAAAATGTTTTACACTCATAGCTCCCCACTAGGATACCCTGTGTCGGGGATGCCATAGCACACACACAAAGACAAGGACAACTAACACCCAGACCCGGAACAAAATTAAATACTTAAATTCATCATTCAAACATCTGCCCGGCCGGGAATCAAACCCGGAACCACTATAAAGCTGATATACTACCGCCGAGCCAAATAGATCGTCGATCAATTATATTCGTAACTATAGGAACTGTATTCAGTTTTGCAGCGCTACGGTAAAAAAATCGCAATTTATAAATATGTATACGAGATACGCTTCACTTCATACATTCACTTAGGCTTTGATAAACAACGACGGATGATGATGGTGATGATAAAAAAGCTGTAAGCCTAGAAAACCTCAACAAAATGTATAGAACATGATTTGCGCGAATTCAGCGTTGGTCCCTTATTAAAAGTTGATTAGCTCTCTATGTTAAAGTTTAAAATTTCTAACTGCTTGTAAAACAAGAACATTATTTTTACAAAACAAAAAACCAAAACCGACTTCAAAAGACCGACTATTGAGTTATTCATCTATTTGTCGCGCACGTACTTAATGCAAATTTAAGACTTATATGGTTTTCTCATGGATACCATTATCAGACTCATTATCAGACTGGACTAAATTGAAATGGGACCAAATGGGAAGCGTCAGCTTTCTAATAAAAAAAGAATTATCAAAATCGATTCACCCAGTCAAAAGTTATGAGGTAACAAACTTAAAAAAATAAAAAAATATAGAGATTTATTATTATAAAAAAAAACATAGAGACGAATTGATAACCTCCTCCTTTTTTGAAGTCGGTTAAAAAGCTTTAAATCTATTGTACCGAACAGACAGATATCCAATTGTCCAGATAAAAAAACATGATAACATTCCACCTCCATCGAAACCGTCGCAAAAACAACTGTCATTTATTTCGCAGTCAGCCAAAACTGAAATCGAAACTCTAAAATGCAAAACATTGGTTTTCGCTCGAAACTCCAAAACGGAATTTGAAACAAAGGCAGTCCTACTACCTGTCCCGCCCGAGGACAGTTGGGATCCAACTTGATACGTAAAATATAGCTTCGATTGAAACGGGGCCAACGACTGCTTCTTGTAGACGTCTGCTTGCCTAGCACGGGCTGAGGATATATTGTCTAGCCACATTTTTTATTCATTGAGAAAGTGACAAATATGTCCATATTATAGCTTCACATAATAATATACGCGTGGGTAAAAACGGGGAAAGAAAATTTGTCCACGACAGTTCGTGCTGGCTTAACTTTTCTAGAAAAAACGTAATTAAGTTTTCGATAGAAAAGTGTATGAACAGCTGCGCCCCGCAATACCACGCTCACTAAAGCTGTTTCAGCGCGTTTAGTCATGGCAGTAAGCTGTTTAGACCATCTGTTTTCTCTGTGATATTAGATCCAATAGAAAAGTGATTAAAACAAGCTCAAGTTTTATGAAATGCCGATAAATGAGCCAACGAAATGCAATGATTGGCGAATTTATAGGTGATTAAAAAGTGCACTATTTTCGCTAATCTGTAAACTGAATCAGTTCGCTCTGAGTACGCTGATTGGCGTATTGTTGGGTAAGGATTCGTATAAGCATAAGCACAATTTACGCTAGTCTTTTAACTGAAATTGTGCGCCCCGTATTGCAAGTCTTGTAAAACCAGTCAATGTCCGGGGTATAGAGGAAAGATTTATCAACAATACAGAGAGTTTACCGGGGCTTGGCTCGATATTCTCGGCTGAAAGATGACTGCGCCGTCTATAGCTGGGTTGTATCGGTCACAGTGCTTGATCGACTGTTAGGCTCACTAGGTCAAAATTCAAGTGAAATTACCAACCAGTGAGCCACCTCATTGTGATGTGACTCATTGAATTGAATCGGTTTCTTCTAGACGCGCGTGGTCCATAGTAGACCGCATCGTTGCTTACCTACAGACGAGATGGCGGTTAAACACAAGTCTGTTTTTGAATAAAAGAAAACCTACCAAGTTTCATTAAAATCTGACGAATAGTTTTTGAATAAGAACAGGTGAGTTCAAACAGCCAAATGCAGAGATAGCGTTCTGTTAACTCGTCGATTTTGGTAGGTCTTAACTGAGGCGGAAAATTTGTATGTGTTCATCCAGATCATAAGCTATACCTATCTGTTCCAATTGTTTTAAAATTACGAAGATACGAGGTAACTGACATACTAAACGTAATAACGGTCAAACGCGAGCCTATTACCAACAGCTGTTCCAAAGAAAAATGTCAATGACACTCGACAAAATGTATGAAACAGCTGATTTTTTTCTCGAATTCCGGGTTGGTCCCAGAGTAAAAATTATTCGTAATGATGAGTATTATTACAAGCCCTTTTCGGCTTAGCATACCCTTTCCTTATAGCCCTGTAATTACAGTACTGTGGTGCATCGCATCGCGTATAACTTTACAACCCATAGCAACCAGCACCGCAACTTAGTTGCACGAAAAAAGAGCAAAATAAAGGCACCAACCGTCCCTTAACTATTTACTGCCAACAAACAGTCCTTAATTAAAAGTAAACGTTTGTTAACGTACTCTTCAAAGCAGAAGTTAAATGCTCAAGTTTTTCCTTGAAAAAATGTACTGAAACAAAATGAGAAGTTGAGGTCAATTGAGCGTAGAGACATGACGGCAATTCCAAATGTATCTGTAAATATTACCTTAATAAATAGGCATACACAGAATAGAAAATCACAGATAAAAAGCAGACCGCAAGTCACTATCCGCAGGTAAAGTAGCCATAAGACGTAGTAATAATTACTTACCTGAAATTCAGACTAAAAAATATAGAAAAAAAATACTTTATTTGTGTCAAAACAATAGAACATACAATGCTTAGATAAAACAAACATAAATACTAGAGAAACTGAAACAAACTAATGTAAAATTATCCGCATCACATTTAATTTAATTAACATTAGTAGGATATTCGTAGTAGATAGATAGATCGATAAACTCTTTATTGTTCACACCAAAAATTGCAAACAAAATAATACATACTTACTCTTCAAACTAGTGCAACAACTGGCGGCCTCATGGCTAAAAGCAATCTCTTTTAGGAATGTAGGAAGTAGGATTCGAATGGTATCTACAGTTGATTTGAACTCAAGTACTTCTTAATAACCAGTAATAAATGTTAGTCACGTCGATTGCTGAATGAAATATCTATATGACGGGGGTCCGACGTTCGGTCTGTGACGAGAATCCTTAGTTATACTCCGGGGCAGGTTCGAAATGAGTATTCTTTTGTATTACAAGGTAACGCATAGATAGATAAACATTTTATTGTTCACGCCAGAAATTGCAAATGTGAAATAGCACAATAAATTGATTTAAAAAAAGTTGGAAACAAAAAGGATCGTAACACTAAAACTAATAGTTACTAAGAAACTTAAACTAGTCAACTAACAAATCATGGTTCTAGTGACTGTCTCGCCTCGTCAAACTGTTTATACATACCGAGTACTCGGCCGAGGGCACTGACTCGCCACTATACTCGTTACGTGATATCAACCCAGTAGCTCGACAAGGTGTTCGTCCATCACCGACTTAGCAACGGACGACGGCGGTCAGTCATCGGATGCGTGACCGTGGGGATTTACAACTGAAGTAGGTATATGAGAAAATGACACGTTAAATTGTTTGTCTAGTACAATAAATACACATTAAAATGATCTATCAATATAAATAATTATAGACGCTGATAACAAACACAGAAATCCATCAAACTAGCCAAACACATCACCTCTTTTCCATTCAGTTCAGTAAAAAATACCCTCATGCAGATTTCACGCATTGTAACAAAATCTTTTTTGTTACAGGAATAGTAGAAAAGTAACAAAACAATGCATCTTAGAATAAAAGTAAAGATATGTCCGATCTTCCAAATAAGAAAAGCTACTGATCCTCAGGGACCTAATGATTCAACTCGGAAGAACAGCCACTTAGGGTCACCATGCTCTCACTAACAACTGAAAAACAATTGAATTGAGAAGCATCTTTTTTTGAGTTCAGTCAAAAATTACACAAGAGCTCGTAATAAACGATTAGGCGCTTGGAGGTTACACTAGAACATAATAATATCCATACATACACACACTCTAATACATACAGACATTTAATATGTACTATATAATTTCTGACATACCTACACGTGAAAAAACATTACTCTCATCGTGGTAGTCGGGTAAAACGCCTGACTTTGTTGGATATTTTGGTTTACAGCAAAATAATTATAAAAAACTCTTAATGGAAATTCAGACATGAGTGTGGAATTTTTATTTTTGGCAACCCTACTATTTGGTCACTTTGTGACCACTATTGAATTTATGTACATTAAGTCACAAAAAAGATATCCATTTGGGAACCATGAAACTAAACTAAATCTTTTGTTTTTCGGAATTTGGACAATTTGAGGATAAATAAAATAGAAAAATAACAGGGGCCTTATTCTTTCCGGTCTTTTAAACTCGAACGTCGTGGTAAGATATCTGCGTAGAATTTTCAAAGCATCGTGTTCTACTCGTATATGCCAACTACAAATTAGATAACAGAAGAAAACTTCGCGTTAGAAAACCGCGTTTACGTTTGAGACGTGGTATGACATCACACGTTTACGACAAGATATCTTCATGTGCATCTGTGAAGAATGCTCCTGGACTTCGGTCCCGTAAGTTTCAGTCACAATAAGTTCTTGTTTTTTGACTGAATAAACATTTGTTCAAAAGACTACAAAATAAGAGGAGGTTTATGTTCGTTTATGTTTATGTGTGTTTTCTTCGTCACTGATTTTGAATTTTTTGTAAGTTTGATTTGAACCCAGTATATTTTGTCCGATATTTGATCTGAGTCTCGTTTTGTTCAAAACAACTCCTAGTATTTTGTTTTGTTAAATTTGAACTCAACGGAAAAACGACTTATGAAGTTTTGACTTGTGAAGTGAAGTTTTTGTGAAGAAGACTTGAGAAGTTACATTTACTCGTACAAGTCTTGTAACTTTTGCTTAAGCCACTCTACCCAGTCACTACTTTAGGTAGCAATTCGAACTATTTTTTGCTCTGCATTGAGCTACTAAATACAAGATATGACAATGTAGTACATTAGGATATCCCATTTTATAGTACCAACGGGCCCAAGTTTAAAGGTAGGCGACAGATCATTTTTTTCTAAACTATTGATATCCCTGTCTAATACCTAGGTAGAAAGGACAAAGACAGATTTATTTTTAGTTATTTTAGATCTGTCAATAAAGTCTTAAACTTGTGCCTATTGTAATCTATCACTCGATAGAAAATAACATTTAATCGCAAATTATTAACTTGTTCGAAAACTTCTTAAATCCGGGATAAAAAGCCTATATGATAATCCAAGGTTCCATGTCAAATTTCTTCCAAATCAGTTCAGCATTTTTATGCTGTTGAGTAACAAGCATCCAAACAATTTAAAAACACATTAAAATACAGCCAACTTACGACACACAGCATGCGTTCACACTATCGAGTGGCTGAGCCCAGTTAAGTAAAATTACTCAACCTTGAGAAACATTGCCGTCCACATCATTATCTCCAATAGGAACAACACAGTACCTCAATGCTGCTCAAGCCCTTGCAATGGGCGCTCCATATTAGATTAGCCAGTTCTAGATTAGATTCGGTTCCGAGATTAAATGATGAATAAGGACGTCACGTCGGCTTCGTGGAACGTACGGAACACTTCTAGTCAACCATAAAACGATGTTGCTTTGTGATCCGATCACAGCCAGCCTCTTACATTGCTCATAAGGTAGCTTTGCCTTTGAGGAATGAATATATACAATTAGACTTGCAATGGTTTAAAATTCAATATCTACTATCTACTATCGGTATGATTTAATTTCCTCAAACCAGCCCCTAGCTAAGTTGCAATTTCTATAATCGAAAAACGTTATGGTAAACTAGGATGTATGCGAATGTATGCGAAATGTATGCGAATGACATTACTATAATAATATACCTACTAGCTGACTCGACAGACGTTGTCCTGTCAAAAGCCATTGCGTCAATTCTATGTCAAATGTCAAATGTTACATTAAAAAAATTTACATTGTCCAAAGCGCTAAAGTTATGGTTTAAGTATTTTTAAATTTTCTAATTTTTCATGTTTTTTTACTATAAATTGAGATGTAAGCTATCCTATCTCCTAAGTTAGATCGAACTGCACCCGGTGTGCAAATTTGATTGAAATCGGTTAAGTAGTTTAGGAGTCTATAGCGGACAAACAACGCGACACGTAATTTATATATATTAAGAAAGAAGAAGAAGATTTATAGATTCTATATTCTATGACAGGAATGTCATTCCCATATAGTCTTAGTTTTCTATAGCGTTTCGATTATAGAGCTACAGTTTGGCTAGGGGCTGGCTAGAGAGAATTAGATCATATAAATCAGTAGATATATAATTTTAAGCCATTGCAAGTCTAATTGTATCTATTTATTCCTCAAAGGCAAAGCTAGCTTATGAGTAATGTATAAGTACTCAGCCGCGATTGCCAAGCCGAGACCCACCGCATCGAGCATGCAAATGAACTCGAAATAACCAGAATGAACCGAATGTAACTGGATATAACCAGGAATAACCGGAACGGACCGGGTACGGTGCACTGGGAATTATTTGTAGACTGGGAACGAGCGAAGACCGGTGGGTAGAGAAAATCTGTAAAAAAGTCACACGCATTACACACGCAGGTACACAAGCTTTCACATTTTAATATCAGAAGGATTAAACTTCTAATGGCTTAAAGTTAAGTATCCACTGATTTATTCACTTTTTTCTATGCTATTGTGTGACGAGACCTCAGATCAAGTAGAAAGGCAGATATAGTCCCGCCTTAGATCCAAGTGAAGCCAAAAAGACTACCCTACTGCCTGTTTCCGTATACTTCAAGCACATATTGGCGCATAAAAACTACCCTTATTACTACTTATTTTTCTTGTCCACGTTCTCTGAGCAACTGATGTAAGAATTGACGATTGATTCGGGTAGTTTTTATTAGTCAAATGTGTGCTTGAATACACGGGCAGTAGGGTAGTTTTTTGGCTTCACTTGGATCTAAGGCGGGACTATGTCTGCCTTTCTACTTGATCTGAGGACGAGACAAGGAAATCGCTCGCTAGATGATAAACGTCACGTTAGGCTACAGGACTGCGCCACACACATTTTTGAACTCTAAGAATTCAAGACCCTGCGCGGCACAGGACTGCGCTTGCCACCCTGAGATATAAGATGTTTAATTTACTGAGGCCGGCTCGCAAACTAAAATTGTACTTTTGGAAGTATAAACTAGTAGTTGTGCGATCAGCAGCTAAAGTTCAATAAATGAGAAAAATATGATTGAGGTTTTTATAAGTATTTGTTGAATAGAAGTTCTTTAATTAGTAAAGTTCTCCTTCGACTATTTACCCGTTAAAAGTTTCCTGTAAAGGTTTCAGACCAAACTTTTGGTTTGCCTTTGACATGCTTCAGGCACTGACTGCCCCGTTCCGTCTAACTCTTTCATTTCCTGCAAAAAAGCGGTATCCTACTTCTAGACCGGGGATTGAATGACACGCTAAGAAGGTCCCGGTTGTTTGTATAACGACAACCGCTGGCTGTATAAATTTCAGGAAATTTTAAATTTTTATTCAATAGCTGGCACCCGGCGGTTTCAAACGCTGTTTTTTTTTTACTTTTAAACCTTTCCTGTATCAGAGCAAACAAAACAAAAAAAATAATATTCGAATTAGTCCAGCCGTTCTCGAGTTTTAGCCAGACAAACGAACAGCGATTCATTTTTATAAATAAGAATATTTGTTTCGAAGACTTCTAGTTCCTATAAAAAAAGCTTATGTCATAAAATTAAAATCTTATTGCACGCCATTAGTAAGTGTCTAAATCACTTCTAAAAACAATTGAGGGGCCCCTTTTCCTAGAAAGGAAAAGGGGATTACATTTGTATAAAGAAAACGATGAATACTTACCCCTTCAGTACTAGTAGAAGCACAGAATGAATACCAAGGTAGTTGAAGTGACTCAAGTCGAGTATTCTCGAATGTTTGCTGACCATGTACTCGTAACTAACTTAACTAAGTTTACCTCAAACAAGACGCCTACATGACCGAAAGCCCTTCTTCCTTGAGAAGGTGCAAACTCTGATAAACTTAGAGAGAATGATGGAGCACTGCGTTAGATTTCGGTGAAGTCGAGAACTCCTCTACTTTCACGCGTACGTGCATAAGTCTACAGCGCAGCGTCGCGAGTAGGGGAGTAGTGATTGTGACCTGTAATGAAAATTGCCAATAAATTGGTTAAGATTTTGATTATTATTGATTTGTCAATATGTGCGTTTATTGTACATACGCGCGAAAGTAGAGGTGTTTTTGACTTCAACCTTAATGTAGTGCTCCATCTATTTCTCTATGATTGTCTGAGATTACAAGATCGTCCTTCCAAGAAATTTACATACACGATTAGGTAATGCGATCGGCAGATATTTGTCAGGGGCCCTTAATCAGTCAATAAGGGGGCAAAAAGGGGCGTAGGGACAAAAAGGGCCCCGAGGGTACAAAAGGGGTTTATCACGTTTATGTGTAATCAGTTGAAGAGGTTTCGCTGGAGGTGTTCAAATAGTGGTACAAAGGGAAGGCGATTGAGAATTGTCTTGTCAACTGAATGTTCCTAACGCTTAGGGGCCATCCATTAATAACGTCACACGTAAAGGAGGTGCCTGAGGGTGGACCAAGTATGACATTGTATGACAAGGGGTGGGAAGGGGTCTTAAGTTTTATGACACATCTCAAAATCTAAAATCTAAGTAAAAACCCCGAGCATTCTTTAAATTTAATAATTTCTAGATTTAAAATTTCAAAAATTGTGACGTCACACTAGAAGGAACCTAACAAACGTGAGCAACTGTGACAAGAACGGGGAGGGGGGGAATCACGAAATTTTTGTGACATAATTTGTGAATGGCCTTCAAATTCAAGTACACAGACACGCGTCGACGATATTCCAGATATATAATAATATATAGGTATTATTAGTCAGATATTTGCGACGTAAGTTTACAACATTAGTATCGGAGATTTGCGTAGCGTTGGGTTCGAAGGACCACATGTACAAAGGCCCATATACGTACGTTCATGGCTGCTGAAGTGTGTAATCCTTAGCAAAGACCAAATCAAAGTGGAAGTCTACATGTTGACATACAGAGGTAGCCTTGAAATCGCAAAACTGAAAATAAAATAAAACGTGTTCTATACATTTCTTCGAAAGAAAGTAGAAATGTGAAAGTGTTTCTATAAACGAAGGACATGTTGTAGGGTATTTTGTACTCTTCATGACCAACTTTTTCTCTATATGTTATTTTCTATATCCTTGCGGAAAAATAACAGCTGTTGCATACATTTTGTCGAGTGTTATTGACATTTTGAAACGATCTGTTTGAATGCCCCATTTCGATCCCGCAGGGGGTCAAAAATATTAATGCTACTTTAAGATTCTTAAATACACTATTTATTTTAATCGCATTATAATAAGTAACAATAATAGTAACAACAAACATCATCGCCATCATAGTTATCCCATTTTACTACTCAAAAAAGGTTTGAAATGTAATCCAAGTACCAGGAATGCATAAACCATGAAGAGTTTTCTATGGAACAGCTTTTTTTTTTAAGTGGTTCGAGTTAACGAGGTACGATGTATTTTCGTAAACAAAATAATTTTAGACACTCTTAGATTTTGACTGAATATTGAGTGCGGTACGTCGCTGTGTCCGACTCGACGTCCCCTCAAAGATCCTGTAACAAAAAAGTAGTACAAATGTTTAGAATTAACATCAAATTTCTTTTTTCGGAATTTTGCAAACTTTGAAAAATCGTAGCGTCTTCAAAATTTTAAATTGAATTTTTATATTATTTTGTTCGTGTTCAACAGATTTGCGCGCGTCGCGCTGCATATTTGGATTCCTATTTTTTTATGACCCCTATTCGGTTAAGCATACCCTTTCGTTATACCCCAGTATTTGTGCACGTCTTCACGAATAGAACATCAGTGAGGTCGTTATGTTTAGATTTTGCATGGAATTCGGCAAGAGTACGTTAATGGATAACCCCCTAATTAGAGGTTAAGGGGGTTTAACCATTAGTAAACGTTAGTTTTATTAATATTGAGGTATAGTGTAATTTTACTATGAAAACTTACGTTGTTTTTCATTTCGGTTTTTGGTGTTACGTTTTTTTTTTCTAGAATGTGATCGAAGTTGGTAGAAATAGATAAAAAATCAAATGTAATTTTGAAATTCAAAAAAATTAAAAACTACTAAACCGATTTTGATGAAATTTTTAAAATGTAGATAGTTTAAGTTTTACAATAGCACAAAAACTCTTTCATTATTATCATCATAATCTGTTTTAAAACAATGCTTAATAACGCGGGGTGCAACAATTTTTATATAATATCACTTCAATAAATTATGAAAGGCAATAAATCTCGATCGTTTGTAAACAGTTCCAGAAACTTCGGACACTTGAAGTAGTTTGAGAAAGTTTGTCTTTAAAGTGTTTTATTTTGCAGATCTATTGGCGATATAGATACCTGAATATACAGGGTTATAAGGAATGGGTATGCTTAGCCGAAAAGGGCTCATAGTTCTACTTTTCATTATGAAGATTTTTTACTGTGGGACCAACCTGGAAATCGTGAAAAAAAAATCAGCTGTTCCATACATTTTGTCGAGTGTCATAGATACTATGGATTTGTTAATTTTTTTGGACTTCAAAGTTGTTCCAATAGCTTTGTTTGTTACCACGTGTCTCCGTGACCACTAAACTGATTTTGATGAAACTTGAAACGTAGATACTTTAGGTTCTGAAATAACACAAAGGCTTTTTATCATCATCATCATTTTACATCACCACGCTGGTGTCTCCGCAGTCCGCAACTAGTTAAGAAATAAAGTTTTCTCACACACACACACACTTAAGATAAAATAATAGCAAATAAATAGTAGCAAAATAAAATAATAGTAGCTGCTTGTTGAATCTGAATTCAAAGACATAGGATATCTTAATAGGCATAGGATGTCTTAATCTCCTCAGAAAGTTTGAGAAACTCTGCCTCTTGACGACTTGTGTGCTATCACCTATTATAAAAGTTTGGCATCACTTGCCATGATTAGATTCCCAAACTTGAGCCCTGTGCTATGTGGAAGTAGGAGTCAGTGGTGGAGCTTCCTCGAAGCAAATGTTATCATTAACATAATTTTGAAACAGGATATAAAGTTTAAAAACAAGAACATTATTTTTACAAAACAAAAAACAAAAACCGACTTCAAAAGACCGACTATTGAGTTATTCATCTATTTGTCGCGCACGTACTTAATGCAAATTTAAGACTTATATAGTTTTCTCATGGATACCATTATCAGAACTGGACTAAATTGAAATGGGACCAAATGGGACGCGTCAGCTTTCTAATAAAAAAGAATCATCAAAATCGATTCACCCAGTCAAAAGTTATGAGGTAACAAACATAAAAAAAAAAAAAAAAAAAAAAACATACAGACTAATTGATAACCTCCTCCTTTTTTGAAGTCGGTTAATAAAAAAAATAAAAAAACATACAGTCGAATTGATAACCTCCTCCTTTTTTGAAGTCTGTTAATAAACAAGAATGAAAATTGAAATTGAACTTACAAGATTCGATTACAGACAGTCAGACAGACAGACATCGGGACAGGTGAAATTACGGGTAAGGGGGCAACTCGTCCACGTCTTAAACTCGTCCATTGGACCAGTTGCCTCCTTCAAAAAAACGTTAGTAGTCGACTCACGTCTGAAATTTGTCAATGACAAGCTTGCATTTGAAGTATTATTTTGTAGATTTATTTATTTAGTGCGTATGTTTGACACCCTCTCGCGTAAAGGCTCGCAACGACGCGGTCTACGATGGAACACGCTTACCTAGAAGGAACCGATTCACTCGCGGCTTAAAGACACCCATATTAGGTTGATCTAGAATAGAAATAGAAAATAGAAGTAGATTTATTTTCCATAAAGATATTACATTTAACCTTAAGAACTAACTAAAACTAGCCTTATCTGAAAAAAAATAGTAAAATAATACACATTAAAACAAAAAGTAAGAGTGCTGTGCTGGTGAGTCTTGCACTAGGCGAGCCTGTATCGCAAGACTCACGACGCGACGGCGACGGTTGCGTTTAAACAAGTTTTAGTACTTGTAGTGCGGTAAATACATCAGATGAGGTTGGTTTTGGATAACAAATATTTTTATACATGACTGTAATATTTATATTTCTGTTTATGGTTTTAATAATTATTTATATATTACTTTTATTCATGATTGTGAGTTTTAAGTTTTAACATGTTTGTGATCGTAAGGATTGATTAAACGTAACGAGTACAGTGGTGAGACAGTGCCCTCGGCCGAGTAGTTACTCGGTTTGTAAACACATTTTGATATGGTGAGACAGCCACTAGAACCATGATTTGTTTGGTCGGCCGAGTGTGCCCATTTACTGTTTCAATCTCCACCGCCGCATTTCTCAGATGGGAAAACTTCTCAAAAGGGGTAATTTCAACACGTACGAACATAACAAAAATAATCAAATGTAGATAAAATCTTTGATAGCTCCTCTTGGGGCCTTTATGATATTAGATACTTCCTCTCGGCTTATAAAGAGTTAGAGTTAGGAGGTCGAGTTTCGAAGTTTTTAGGACTTTGAAGAGATAACTATATGTACTTAGGTATTTTTACGCGTGAACTGTTAATTAGGGTTAAATATGATTACATCTAGGATTTGAGGACTTTTGGAAGTGAGCCTTTTTAAGCTATTGCATAGCTTCTATCGCGGGCCTTTAGCGTGGAGACCGAATCCAGAAATTCCGTAACGAAAATATTCTTACACTTTTTAGTGATACTTTTTAGTTTTGTTGCCATCTATCGATGAATAGCGGAACTTTTAATGACTTTTTGAAACATCACGCTTGTCTCTTTAGATCAGCAACTCGCCTCTAGGTGTCGAGTGTAAGGGTTCGATAAATAATTATAATTGCATAAGTTGATAAAAAATGCTATGCTATGTAGCTTTACCGCGGCAGTCCCCGAGTGCCCCACGTCTTTTTATTTTTAAACAGTGTTATATTAAAAGGGTATGCTAAGCCGAAAAGGGCTCATAGAACTCATCATTATTAACAACTTTTACTACGAGACCAATCCGAAATTCGCCAATCCATAAACTTTGTCTGCCATTGACATTTTCCTGTGGAACATTTATTTTAAAATAAAAGTATTCATAATGATGATCAGTATATTAAGCACTACGATACAACTTAAATATGTAAATAATTAAATATTACACTTTAAAATTGCACTTTTATTGTGCGAACCGCTAGGGTGTGGAATGCTCTGCCCGAGTGGGTATTTCGCGGTAGCTATAATCTGGGTGTCTTCAAGTCGCGAGTGAATCAGTTTCTTCTAGGCAAGCATGCTCCATCGTAGACCGTATTGTTGCTTACCATCAGGCGAGATGGTGTTCAAACGTAAGCCAATCACAGAATTTAAAAAAAGCAAAGTAAAAAGAAGGTTATGTACATTAAGCTATTATGTACTATGTAATTACATACTAGAGCTGTCGCTACACTTAGTCACTATGTTCCATTTCCTGTTACTAGTTGTAGACGCTCGCTGTATAAGGGCATATTGGCCCCTAGTTTGAAGGCATTATTTGACATATTTCAACGAACTAAATATAGGGTTATTCATAAAGGGTATGCTAAGCCGAAAAGGGCTCATAGTACTCATCATTATGAACGTCTTTTGCTATGGGACCAACCCGAAATTCGCGAAAAAAAATCAGCTGTTCCATAAACTAAATAAAACCGTTTAAAAAAATGTCAATGACACTCGACAAAATGTATGGAACAGCTGATTTTTTATTCGCGAATTTCGAGTTGGTCCCATAGTAAAAGTTGTTCATAATGATGAGTACCATAAGCCCTTTTCGGCTTAGCATACCCTTTATGAATAACCCTGTATATATGTCTTTGTCATTGCAACCTATTATTACAAGGACATCAATTCTTTTAGAAAAATTAGATCTATCAACTAAAGCCTTCAAACTAAAAGAAGAAGTTGACCTTTAAAAGCTACATTACTAATTTCCTCAGCAATTTTAATATCATTAGTCTTTATAAGAAAATATTAAATATAGACGACGAAGGTTCAATGTTACTCAACGCTGTATAAAGGCGGTATAATAGCGATATAATAGCGGTATAAAAGCGGTGTAATTAAGGCTTATCCGACGCATTATGTCGCGGTTTTTATACACCATTTAGTTTGGATTGAAATGAATGGAATCATTATTCACTATTTGCTTATAATTTTCGTAAAGTGACCATGAGCTTAGGAGAAAGGGAGAGAGCAGTGGCTCAAGTTTGTTAACAACTATTTCTACACTGGCGTTTGGCCATAGCTCATTTAATTTTGATGTTAAATAAAATTAAAAAAGTATCTAAAATTTTTTTTTTATAAAAATAATAGGTTAATAACATTTTATCAAATAAGATAATGCTTAAACACAAATCAGGGACCTTATTCTTGGGTGCTCGAGAAGAAGAAGAAACTTAGATAAAATTCGGTATAGAAGTAGCTTAACCCAGCTTTAACACAGACTAATATTTAATTATTTATCCGGAAAAATTAAAGATCCCGATACGATAACAGATTAAGTCGCAGGGCGCAAAAAATAAGTAGTCTTTGAACAAAATTAATTTCGTTCAAAATATTGACTATACAAAATTAATTTTTCTGCTTTTAATATCCTTGTTGACTAACTAAGGGGGCCACTCTACTGGGTATAAATCACCATTAGGGGCCAGTCCTAATTTCCTCCGCCATTAAGGCGCATTATTGCTTGTTTATAGGAGGATATTCAGCTTGTCATCTACCCCAATAATTATAGGACAGCTTTATACGGACCCCGGGGGAATTTCGCAGAAAAATGCGGAAGTACGGCCTTGGACCAACCTGCGCGATCGCGGGGACTCAGGAAAGTAGTTACGTGCGAAGTTTTCGAAAAAAAGATAACAAAAAGACCAAAAGCATATAGAAACATATAGAGATTTTTACAACCCCCTTCTCTTCGGGACCATTACCTGTACCTTTACATAAGTTAATGAATGGCCCCTTATAAACTCTCAAGAATAACTTTTCTTTTAAATAAAATTAATTGCAAACAAGCGACGTACTTACTTTGAGCCAAGCGGAATAGCTGTTCGGCGCTGGCTATACTAGTGCACTCTTGGTTGTATGTGTTAATTTAGCAGCCATTTTGATTGCGTAGGTTTGACTGCACCTGATTCAAGGACATTCGTGGAGCTGCGAAAGTCTCGTATCCACTGTTGGCATGTCACAAGCTTCCAAATCGCGCAAGTTGTGTGATGTTGGTCACAGAGTCCATGCGAGTCATGACCGAAGTCTATACAAGTCTATACGATGACCTTATAAGTTACCCCCTTTCATATTACGGGTCGTTCAGAGAAAGTGTGTTCTTTGCGCTATGACTAGCTGTTTTTGAAATATTCGTTAGTTTTAGGGTCCTGAACCTCCTTCGCGAAGAACCATTAAGGCGAGACTTCGGTGTCTGTCTGTCTGGATGTCACAGCCAATATGTCAGGAACTATAAAAGCTAGTGGCCTAAAATTTAGCATGAGGTTAGATAATGTTAACCACTACAGTTTGTAGAAATAATACATGCTGAGAAATAGGTCTTTACCTGAAAATGGGGTCCTGAAATAGGGACCTAAAATAAAGCCAAGTAATGTAGTTATGTGGGATATCAGATGAAAGGTATTATAAGGTCTTATATCTCGGGGTGACGAGCGCAGTGCTGTGCCGCGCAGGGTCTTGAATTCTGGGAGTTCAAAATTCTGGGTGGCACAGACCTGTTATGGGCAAATGTGACGTTTAACATCAGGCAAGTGATTTGCTCGTCTCGTCAATCAATTACATAAAAAAAAATTGGGATCATTTTTTTGTTTTCATTCTGTTATAGGCTTGCATTTAACCGCCATAATATGTACACTGTACAGTCACAGTTACAAGTACAGCTCATTACATGACGGGCTGTGTACATTTAGGGCATAGTGTGATTTGTCCACAATATTGAAACACAGGTACACAACACAACCTACGCGCCGCGGTTTCACCCGAGCCGTTATGATGAAAAGTAGCTTTTGTGTTCATCTACGCTATAAGTTATCTTCCTATTTTCATCAGAGTCATTGGTAGTTACGGAGACACATAAACTTTTCGCATTCATAATATTCGTAGAATAGAATTATTTTGTATGTAAGTATATGACTTTCCCGATGATAACTCTCCATGGAGACAGCGACTAATTACTTCCAAAGTTTTACCCATTTATACATCTCAAAGTTTTACCCATTTACAATACAAAGTTTCAATAATCATAAGCTTTTAACCGAACAAGGCAAGGGTCGTTGCTTTGTCGAGTCGAGACCGAGCAATAAGTCGAGTTTATATGTAAATAGTATGGCGGGTGCAAATGGCTAGGGATGGCCTTGATCTTGGATGAATATTTCATGAGACTTAGTCTTGTTTTCTTGTTTTGACTTAAGTCTTGTTTTTTTATGTTTTCGTGAATTCTTTGTGGTTTGTGTTTTTATTAAATATCATTGCTTTCATGAATTTAAAATTCTTGGGTCTGGGTGTCAGTTGTCCTTGTCTTCGTGTGTTCCATGGCAACCCTGACACAGTTAATTCTAATGGGGAGCTATGAGTGTGAAACGTCATTTATTTACTAACTGCGCCCTGCGGTTTTATCCGCACTGTGATAAAAAACGGTAAGGATAATAATGATCAAAGTTATCTATATGTTAGTGTAGAGTATAAGCTATGTTTATTCCAAATTTTATCCAATTCCGTCAAACCGTTTTAGCTTGAAAGAGTAACAAACGTACAGTAAAACTTTAGCATTACCAAATAATAATATTACCTACCAATAGTATGTACCTGTTAGTAACTATTAAGATAATTTCTGTAAAATTTTGGTGGCGTTATACAAGAACAGCCGCTTCGCATTCTTGAGGTGGCGGGTTTAAACCCCGACTCGTACCAATGAGTTCTTTGGGACTTATGTACGAATTTACATACCACTGGCTTTTCGGTGAAGGAAAACATCGTGAAGAAACCTGCATACGTCCGGAGAAGAAATTCAATGGCGTATGTGAATCCACCAACCCGCACTTGGCCAGCGTGGTAGAATACAGCCTAATCACCTTTCGAGGGTAGACCTGTATCCCAGCAGTGGGAGGATTAAAGGTTGCATAATGAAAACAAGCCACCGAATCTCCCGGCATCACTACCCCGGCAGTAAGTTTTCCATTGTCAAGTTTACCCGGGGCTGATGTAATTACCGTATCACCATGTAACTGGGTAATTAACTTCTAAATAATTTGTTTATTTTTGCGGTGAGCGTCTTATAATGCAAAGGGTGTTTGTGGAAGAGTATTGAGTGCAAGTGTAAATGATAAATGAAAATTTGTGTGTATTAGAATGTTTTTTTTTATTTTTCAATGATAGGCTTGCGTTTGACCGCCATCTTGGCTGATACGGTTTACGATGGGGCACGCTTGCTTAGAAGATGATATTTGTTACTGTAGTAATTAATTAATTAATTTTGGCGGCTTGTTTTATCCTTCTTGTTTCTTTTCTTTTTTTTTACATCTGACTAGGCATGTGTTTGACCGCAATCTCACCTGATCGCAAAAACCTATTCGCTCTAGTTTTGAACATCCCCGGGTTGTACTTTCTAGGAAAAACAGACGCGGCTAGTGAGTTCCATACCTCTGCCGTCACACATACATCACACTATCCTAATTCTATCCTAATACATAAATGTCAAAGTTTGTATATTATATATAGTTTTTGTAGTGGTAGGGCTCTTTTGCAGAGCCCGCCTGGGGAAGTACCACACCTTTGCCAGTTATTCCACCGCCAAGCAATAATGTGCAAACATTACTGTGTTCCGGTTGGAAGGGCATTGTTTCCAGTGAAATTACAGGGCAAATGGGAGATTAAACAACTTATATCTCAGGGTGACGAGCGCAGTGCTGTGCCGCGCAGGGTCTTGAATTCTGCGAGTTCAAAATTCTGGGTGGCGCAGACCTGTTATGGGCAAACGTGACGTTTAATATCAGGCGAGCGATTTGCTCGTCTCGTCACTCAATTACATAAAAAAAAAAAAAAAAAAATCAATCACGCAAAAAAGGCTGAACTGATTTTGATAAAATTTGGTATGGTAGGAAGCCTCTTATCTCGGAAAACGGGGATGAAACTGCGTGGCGCGGCTAGTCTCACCTCACTAGCACTAACATTAATACGTATGTATATTGTATATTATGTATGTATCGCCATAAGTACTTATTGGAATAGATATAATTTAAACCCTGGATTACATATACTATATCTACTATTTTCATCATCAACGTTTTAAATCACCACGCACGTGAAACCGTTTGGCTTAACTAGAAGGTGCATACTCGTACTTCCCACTTTTCCAAACAACCGATGCCTACTTACGAGTATACCAAGTCTACAACCGATGCCTACTTACGAGTATACCAAGTCTACAACCGATGCCTACTTACGAGTATACCAAGTCTACAACCGATGCCTACTTACGAGTATACCAAGTCTACAACCGATGCCTACTTACGAGTATACCAAGTCTACAACCGATGCCTACTTACGAGTATACCAAGTCTACAACCGATGCCTACTTACGAGTATACCAAGTCTACAACCGATGCCTACTTACGAGTATACCAAGTCTGACCGAGCCAAAATAAATACAACCTCTTTCTTTTTTCATTTTGTCTACGTTTCGCAAACAGTTAAAAAGGTAAAGTTGAAGGTTATTCGAAGGAAACAGACTTACGTAAATGGAGTAAATATATAACAGGGGTATAGGAGGAGGGAGGTAGGAGTACAGGAGTAAATATATAAAAAGGGTATCCTAAGACGAAAAAGACCAATAATACCTACTCATCGTGACGAACAACTTTTATTACGGGACTAACTATGAAACCGCGAAAAAAAACGCTGTTCTGTAAAAAAAATTCAATGACGCTCTGCAAAATATTTTTTTTTCGTGATTTCAGGGTTGGTGCCATAGTAAAAGTTGTTCATGATAAAAGAGCCCTTTTTATCCTCGCATGGGATATGCCTGATAACCTTCTATATTCATCTATTAGACAGTTTTTCTCTGACGTGGACTGGCCGTTACTTCATTAATATTGTGGCGGTCAAAGGGTTAAATTCTGTTTGAGAATTTATAGTGCGGTTAATACATCGATAACGAAAATACGGGTAAAACCGCAGCACTCACCTAGCTATCTACATATACCACAATTAGTAACATTATATCCAAAGTGCTAGTTTCCGGTTTCGAATACAACTTGAAACTTTTAGGGATCCCGGGAGCCGGTGCCGGATCCCTGATGCGAAGTTACGGAGTTTCGGGTCTCGCACAAAGTTTTATTCTCACTTTGTTCGCGGCATTTATAATTAACTGGGTATTTATGAAAACGTGATTGGCACAAATATTTTGTGGAAATACTAGGCGCGACACGCGGTTTCGCCCACGTTTTCTGGGATAAAAAGTAGTGTATTTGTTAACCCAGGGTGTGAGCTCTTCACACTAGTTCACACCATACCGCATCCTTTGTTCAGCTGTTTTTACGTGATGAAACAAAAAACATCCAAACTCACAAACATTCTAACCTTTGACATTTTTCTATGGGACAGCTGATTTTTTTATGATGAGTAACATGAGCCCTTTTGACATTTTTCTATGGGACAGCTGATTTTTTTATGATGAGTAACATGAGCCCTTTTGACATTTTTCTATGGGACAGCTGATTTTTTTTATGATGAGTAACATGAGCCCTTTTGACATTTTTCTATGGGACAGCTGATTTTTTTTATGATGAGTAACATGAGCCCTTTTGACATTTTTCTATGGGACAGCTGATTTTTTTATGATGAGTAACATGAGCCCTTTTGACATTTTTCTATGGGACAGCTGATTTTTTTTATGATGAGTAACATGAGCCCTTTTGACATTTTTCTATGGGACAGCTGATTTTTTTTATGATGAGTAACATGAGCCCTTTTGACATTTTTCTATGGGACAGCTGATTTTTTTTATGATGAGTAACATGAGCCCTTTTGACATTTTTCTATGGGACAGCTGATTTTTTTATGATGAGTAACATGAGCCCTTTTGACATTTTTCTATGGGACAGCTGATTTTTTTATGATGAGTAACATGAGCCTTTTTGACATTTTTCTATGGGACAGCTGATTTTTTTTATGATGAGTAACATGAGCCCTTTTGACATTTTTCTATGGGACAGCTGATTTTTTTTATGATGAGTAACATGAGCCCTTTTGACATTTTTCTATGGGACAGCTGATTTTTTTTATGATGAGTAACATGAGCCCTTTTGACATTTTTCTATGGGACAGCTGATTTTTTTTATGATGAGTAACATGAGCCCTTTTGACATTTTTCTATGGGACAGCTGATTTTTTTATGATGAGTAACATGAGCCCTTTTGACATTTTTCTATGGGACAGCTGATTTTTTTATGATGAGTAACATGAGCCCTTTTGACATTTTTCTATGGGACAGCTGATTTTTTTTATGATGAGTAACATGAGCCCTTTTGACATTTTTCTATGGGACAGCTGATTTTTTTTATGATGAGTAACATGAGCCCTTTTGACATTTTTCTATGGGACAGCTGATTTTTTTATGATGAGTAACATGAGCCCTTTTGACATTTTTCTATGGGACAGCTGATTTTTTTTATGATGAGTAACATGAGCCCTTTTGACATTTTTCTATGGGACAGCTGATTTTTTTTATGATGAGTAACATGAGCCCTTTTGACATTTTTCTATGGGACAGCTGATTTTTTTTATGATGAGTAACATGAGCCCTTTTGACATTTTTCTATGGGACAGCTGATTTTTTTATGATGAGTAACATGAGCCCTTTTGACATTTTTCTATGGGACAGCTGATTTTTTTATGATGAGTAACATGAGCCCTTTTGACATTTTTCTATGGGACAGCTGATTTTTTTATGATGAGTAACATGAGCCCTTTTGACATTTTTCTATGGGACAGCTGATTTTTTTTATGATGAGTAACATGAGCCCTTTTGACATTTTTCTATGGGACAGCTGATTTTTTTTATGATGAGTAACATGAGCCCTTTTGACATTTTTCTATGGGACAGCTGATTTTTTTATGATGAGTAACATGAGCCCTTTTGACATTTTTCTATGGGACAGCTGATTTTTTTATGATGAGTAACATGAGCCCTTTTGACATTTTTCTATGGGACAGCTGATTTTTTTATGATGAGTAACATGAGCCCTTTTCGGCTTAGCATACCCTTTCCTTATAATACTATATTATAATCCAACTAATATTATAAACGCGAAAGTTGACGTATGTATGTTTGTTACACTTTCACGCCAAAAACGGCTGAACGGATTTACATGAAATTTGGAATGAAGGTTGTTCATGGTCGGGATTAACACACAGCTAGGCTACTTTAAGCCGTGCTAGCTCAGTGGGAGAACAGCCGCTTCGCATTCTTGAGGTGGCGGGTTCAAACCCCGACTCGTACCAATGAGTTTGTGGCGTACTATCACACGCCACCCATACAAAACCTGAACAAATAATAATTAAATAGTTTTATTAAATCGCTGCCGCTTATGGCACGCCCCGTTTCCTATTAAAGCAGGTTTTGTATGGATGCGCGTACTAGCTTCACGGTATACTGTGACGACCGCGACGCGCGACGGCTCGGCGCGGCGCGGCCGCCGCTGATTCATTCTGAGCTCGAGCGTACTACCTACCTCACATTGCGCGCGTAGCTATTATTTGTTTTTGCTGTTCATTATATTTTTGTTACTTTTATCTGTTACTAGTTATTTCTTACTAAATTAAATCTATTTATAACTTAATTTTTCTCTTCTATTCATAACCAACTTCCTGTGACGTCGATCGATATAAGTGCTTACTACCACTAGTTCCATAAGTTCTTTGGGACTTATGTACGAATTTACATACCACTGGCTTTTCGGTGAAGGAAAACATCGTGAGGAAACCTGCACATGTCCGGAGAAGAAATTCAATGGCGCATGTGAATCCACCAACCCGCACTTGGCCAGCGTGGTGGAATACGGCCTAATCACCCTTCGAAAATACCTGTATCCCAGCAGTGGGAGGATTAAAGGTTGCATATGAGGCTACTTTACATCCCGGAAAACGCGGATGAAACCACGGGGCGTTAGGCGTTAGTTAGTAGCATTATAAACATAAAAAAATTATAAAACACTAGCTGACCCGGCAAACGTTGTTTTGCCATATAAATTAATAGGGGTTGGGGATAGAAGGGTGAAAATTTAGGGTTGTATGTATTTTTTAATGCCACATTATAAAAAATAAAAATTTTGTCTAAAAAATAAAAAATAAAATTTAGGGGTGGACTACCCCTAACATTTAGGGGGATGAAAAATAGATGTTGGCCGATTCTCATAGATACCGGATAAGCACAAAAAATTTCATCAAAATCGGTCAAGCCGTTTCGGAGGAGTATGGCAACGAAAACTGTGACACGAGAATTTTATATATTAGATAAACGAAAAATTTATGTTCTAGGCACGGTGGCATCTTCCACCAAATTGTTACATAACATCAAGTTGTGCCTACTCAGTGATATTTTGGCCTGTTCATCTATCGAACGGGTTGATTATACGTATAACGAGTACAGTATCGAGACAGTGCCTTCGGCCGAGTACTCGGTTTGTATAAACAGTCTGAGGAGGCGAGACAGTCACTAGAACCATGATTGTTTGCTCGGCCGAGTGTGCCCATTTACTGTCTCGCCACTGTACTCGTTACGCGTAATCAACCCATTTGGGTAGGTAATTATATTCAAAATATTCTAAATGACGTGCAAAACATTTGGGACTATTTAAGGGCAAGTTCACTCTGGCGGGACAAGCGCCTTAATCAAATACTCGTTACGAACAGTTGATTGAGACAGCAATATTGTACAAAGTTTAATAAAAGACCAAGAACGAACAATTAAAAATATTCATTCAACAAAATCAATACAAACTCTTTGGAGGTTCCTCTCGAAAATCCTTAAGAATAAAACAGAAGTAGCTATCACAGCAAAATATGCGTTATAGCTAGGTGTTAGAGTTGAAAGTTGAGGGTTTTTTTGAAGGTGGGGTGTTGAATGCATTGCCCTCTTGTCTGCTGATAAATCAGTCTCGAAATCTCCAAGTGCTTTTGATTTTACGAACGATTCTCCGCTCTTATTGTTTTTTAATCAGATTTGGACGGTTTTGTTTTGAGTTTTGGCGAATGTTGTGAAGATATTACTCGTTTTACTACGCATTTACAGTTTTGATTTATTGGAATTTATGTAGCTCAAATTTTAGTGTAGTTATGTTTTATGGTGTAAGTTGCTACGCTCCGAAATAGCTCTCACTATTTTATAGAAAACGTTGATTTTACCAAGAAAATAAGTAACTTATCTACGCGCTAATCCAAGGCATAAGCTACCCGCATAATTAAAAAAAAATGTTTGTCAAAAAACCCCGAATCTAATAACAACCAATCTAAATTAAGTTTTGAAAAAAGTTTATCCTAATGGTACCAAAAACACACAAAACCTATTCACCCCAAGTTAATCATGAAATCAATTCCAGCAAGATTGTCCAACAAAGCACGAAACTAGTCGAACTTCGCTCACCATCCCCCGGGAGCCTGCTTTAATTGTCCACTGTGACATATTGCCCCGGTCCGCGGCGCGACGTCCACTCTCTTGACGTATAACTTGGGGTGAAATACGGTGATGAAGTTTTACTTTGGAAATCTGGCTTGTATAGTCTATTACAATTTTATTCTACTTCCTACTAATATTATAAACGCGAAAGTTTGTATGTTTGTTGCTCTTTCACGCAAAATCGGCTAAACGGATTTTACTCATAATGGTGTCACCCGTCTTTACTTTTCTCCTCCACTTCGCTTTATCCTCAACATTGTCTTCGGAAACTTATTCAGCATTAATTAACCGTGATATAGATAACTTTACTAACCAACTACATTTATAGCCATAGATACTTATGATGAAGTTCAGTACAAATACCTTCCCCATTGAGTTAAGCTTGTACTACGTGTTAGAGATGAGCCAATGCTTCGCTGCAATGTGCCATTTTAGTTATCTTACTCAACTTCTCTCAGTCTCTTGCTAGAAGCTGTGTAAGTCATATGTTCTGTTGTATTATGAGAATAAGTTTTATTTACCAACATGTTTCCTTGTTATCCGTATTAGTGACTGAGTGAAATGTGGCGCACGTCCCACTATTAAATCGCGCGAAATTTACCGCGTATAAAAGAGGAATAAGTCAAGTACAAGATGGCTGTAGAAGGGATGGTATGGTATGGTAGGGCGAAAATACGCTTCAAGTCACTAAACCTTTTGTTTTACTATGCGGAAGTTATTTAGTAAGTAGAGGTATTTACTATTTATATTTTTACTAGCTGACTCGACAGACGTTGTCCTGTCAAAAGCCATTGCGTCAATTCTATGTCAAATGTCAAAAGTTACATTAAAAAAGTTTACATTGTCCAAAGCGCTATAGTTAAATTATGGTTTAAGTATTTTTAAATTTTCTAATTTTTCATGCTTTTTTACTATAAATTGAGATGTGAGCTATCCTATCTCCTAAGTTAGATCGAACTGCACACGGTGTGCAAATTTGATTGAAATCGGTTAAGTAGTTTAGGAGTCTATAGCGGACAAACAACGTGACACGTAATTTTTATGTATTAAGATTTATTACACTTGGTAATTAAATTATATACTTACTAATATTCTAAATGCGAAAGCGTATGTGTGTGAATTTTTATCAGCAAATCCGGACCTACTGTTTCGATTTTGATAATGATAGATAGCTCATATCCTGGATTAACACATAAGCTACTTCTCATCATTACCGTTTTTCATAAACACGCGAGTAAAGCCGCGGGGCGCATCTAGTATACAATAAATCGAACATCCCAATACGCATTGTGTCATCTCTAGTAGGTATTTGTACACAATAGCTCAATGACCCTCCCCTATTTATTTACAAACAAGGGTTGGTATGCCGTGTAGAGCCATACACATCACATCACTGATGCCTCCTGGCGTCAGGACTTCACAACAAACTTTCTAATGGACCCGCCAACTTCTGCTTCATCGGAGGGCGGATAAATAGAGATAAACAGGGTTACGCGGAACGGGCAATATGAAAAGAGAACAACTTGTTGTAAACTACTTTTGCTATGAAATTTACCGTAAAATTGCGAAAATCAGTTTTTTCACAACATACTTTTTTGTACTTGTTTTTTTGATTTATATTTTTTTTGGCAAACAAGCAAGTGGGCCGCCTGATGGTAAGCGACACATGTTTACTACAGCTACAGCATACTTTAATACTTACCTAATTTTATTTGAGAGTTTTTTATCTTGCTTTTTCTAGCAGACAGAGCAAGACGAAAGCTAGAGCGAGCCAGTTTAGGCTTGCGCTAAGAGTTTGCAAAACGCCCTGGCTTGTAAATTGTTGGTTTGCACTATACAGAAGGTGTGATACAATGTTACGTGTTTTCGAGACAAAGCGACTGTCCAGCACACGGACAGTGGGTTTCGTATAGAATAAACTAACTTTGACTATTTATTTGTGAAACAGGTTTTGTTCCTTACGATAAAGTTCTGTGCATGTAGGTAGGTACTGTATTATTTTTTTCTTGTTTTGAAATCGAAAGTTTTCGAAATCACGGTCTTGTGGCCAAGGTAACTAAAATGTCCATCTCTTTATCAAATCTTTTAGTTGTGAAACTGTGCCCGACGGAGTCCACAATTATAACTGCCTATAAAATACATCTTCATACCACCTAAGCGCATACCTTGTGCATGGTATTGCTGAAATAAATGAATATGAATATGAAAAAGACCTTCAAACAGGCGCAGCTACAGGAACAGGCAACTTGTCTATTTGATCCCCCCCCCCCCTTCCAGTTTCCCTTACACAAAACTGACAATTTGAATGATTACTTTTCAAAGTATTATTACCTGAAAAACGAAAGGTAGGTCCTACCTGAAATCCTAATTCTGCACCTGGACTTTACCACCGAGTTATAGCTCATCCACGTACCTTTAATAGTACTTATCAGTAATATCGAGACGTCCATTCAAGACTATAAATATGCCATTAAAATTAGTTCATTAAACTGCACCAGACCAACTTTATCGTGCTGAGAAGGTGAATGCATTTTACGAGAATTTTCACGATTTTCGCATCCTTATTCTAGTTTTTACAATTCGTTCAATGTTGGTATATGCATGTTCATGCAATAGCTGGTATATTCCCCTCCCATCCCTGTTTTTTTTAAAGAAAATGCCTGTAGCAAAATGCAAGGGAGCAATTTACTACAGCTTAATTTACCAGTTCATTTTGATAACATGTATTTCGTAGAAACCTTCGATACTAAATTCTAAACCAGAGCGCCAAATTACAATTAACATCACCTCACCGTTGAAAATCTAATGACGGCACAGTTAGACTCTGTGACGTCACAGTGACGTCACAGTAAAGATGCACGCGATGCAAATGGCGGCCGCAAGGCGCCGGCGCTCAGCGCCGCAGGTGCTAAACTAGCAACTGTTTATGGAAGTTGGTTTGTAAGTTACTCGCAGATTGTGGAGAAAAAGATGTATAACTTTGGAGGTAATTGAAACTCGTTTTAAAATTCCGAAGGGACTACCTTTCTAATGATACTTACTACATAAGATCATATTGCTTAGCTTAACATTTTCGGATCCCTATTAACATTTTGTTGAAAAACATTTTCGGATCCCTATTGAAATAGGGACCGTCCGACCCTATTTTCAAGAAAAGTCTTTATTTATTTTTTCTACCTCTACCTACGATTTGGGTTGACTAACTTTATCTCGAGTCCACCTTAATTAATTCCCAAAAATAAGATTTGTAGCTGTTATAGTTCCTGAGATAATTGACTGACTGCCACAAACAGGCTGAACGACTAAGAAACCTCACTATAAGGGTTCGTTTTTACCGTTTTGTTACGGAACCCTAAAAAATATCATAATTGGGTAATAGTCAACAAGAAGTTGTCAGAACCTTTTAAACAGTGATAACTTTAAGCAGTGTTTATGAGTAAGATCAAATATGTTTAGAATATATCAAGCCCTGAAGTTATAGCTGTTTTCAAGTTAAATCATGGCTTGATGTATACTAGCAATATTTTGTCACTAGCTGCGCCTCGCGGTTTCATCCGCGTTTTCCGGGATAAAGAGTAGCCTATGTGTTAATCCAGACCATGAACAGCCTTCATTCCAAACTTCATGTATATCCGTTCGGCCGTTTTTGCGTGAAAGAGTAACTAACATACATGCATCCATACGTTCTTACAAACTTTCGCGTTTATAATATTTAGTAGGAAGTAGGATAGTAGCTAGGATAGTAAGATAATAGGATAGTAGAACTATTCTGCATTCAACTTAGGTCTCTGTAGAAGTACCTATATTCTTTAGAACAGTGCTTAGCTGGTAACGGGATGGGATAGTTTTCATGTTTTGCCAAGTTTTGCTGATATTGTACTATCTCTGTCATGGATGAGAAATATTAAAAAAAAATTGTTGCAAAAAATTATTTTAAAGGATTGAGGCTGAAAATAACCAAACTAAAGAAAGAATAATGGGTTGATTATACGTAACGAGTACAGTAGTGAGAAGGTGCTCTCGACCGAGTACTCGGTTTGTATAAACAGTTTGACGAGGCGAGACAGTCCCTAGAACCATGACCTGTTTGCTCGGCCGAGTGAACCCATTTACTGTCTCGCCACTGTACTCGTTACGTGTAATCAACCTTCACCGTAATAACTTTTTTACTATTATCAGTATATTTTATTTAGCCTTCAAGAGCTGCAAAACAAATTGAGCTTATTGTGACGTAAACATTTATTAAATGTTTTTCCCAAATTAAAAACTTTATAAAACCTCAAATGATATTTACATGTATATACTTACTTACCTACAAAAAATAATGAAGATTAACACTCGATTATAATCGTACAAAATATAATCCAACTATCATACTTCCTAATTTTATAAATGTCAGTGTAAGTGTCAGTGTATTTTGTGTTGTTTGTGTTGTTTGTTTTATGTTGTCGTGTTGTGTAAGTTTGGTTGGTTGTTGTTTAATCACGTAAAAATGTATGACTGTATCTGGATGAAATTTGGTATGAAACGACGTTAAAGTGTCTATTAACATGTAGGCTAATTTTATCTCGGAAACACGAGTAAAACCACTACTAGAAAAATATACAACCCTTCTTATTTACAAACGCTAATTTTACTTACTTGACTCAGCGGTAGTACGCCCGCCTTATGAGCAAGAGGTTCCGAGTTCGACTCCCGGCCGGGCAGATGTCTGAATGATGAGTTATACTTTTCTGGGTTTGGGTGCCAGTTGTCCTTGTCTTTGTGAGTTCCATGGCATCCCCGACACAGAATATCCTAGTCGCTCCCCACTAGGATATGAGTATGAAACGTTTATTAATTTATTTAATATACCTCTATATACCTAACACTATTAGGCTATGAAATCTTAGCTTCGCTTGGTCAATACAGCTGGGAAACCTCTTTACTTATTTACTAAAAACGCCATCTATTCCCAAAACACACACAAATAACACAAGAACACACAATAAGCGCATATGAGCGCATATTCTATCTATTGGACGTAAATCGGAACGGCGGCGGCCGTAAACTGAGGCCCGTAAAATCGGCCATTACTGTTGCCCAAGAAAACCGTGTGTCAGGACCCGGTGGCCGTGGATTCGGGGTATTGGGGACTGAGCGGGACAGATAGATTGCTAACACTGTGGAACGGACAGAGTAAGGAAATAATTTTCGACCTTTTAAGTACCATTTCCAAGAGCTATATAGACTAGTTTTTAAACCTTATTATAAACTAGCTGCGCCCCGCGGTTTCACCCGCGTTTTTCGAGATAAAAAGTAGCCTATGTGTTAATACAGACCATGAACAACGTTCATTCCAATTTTCATGTAAATCCGATCAGCCGTTTTTGCGTGAAAGAGTAACAAACATACTCACAAATTTACGCGTTTATAATATTAGTAGGATGGACCCCTTTGCTTTCTGGTGTAAACAATAAAAGACGTTGTCTATCTATCAATCTGAAAAAAACATGAGCAGGCATTCATACATCGACCAAAATCTTAACCCTCCGTTTTACTACCAAGAAAACATCAGAAAAGTTCAGCAATTCCTTAGTAAAACTTATGGCCACCCTACCAGGGTGTACGTATCCGGCCGATTTTTATATCTTACACCTGTGTCGTAACGCTGACCCTTTTAAAATTTATATCTTTATTGAATTAATATTATTTCGGACGGTCTCAATGGCTACCTTTATTTGAATGTCCCGGTTGTGTCCGCTGGGTCGATTTGGACGAATTACGTCATTGCCCACGCAAAGGGGCAATAATAAACTAATCCACCTAAATAAGCTATACCTAATATGGTAGCTCAGTGGGAGAACAGCCGCTTCGCAATCTTGAGGTGGCGGGTTCAGACCCCGACTCGTACCAATGAGTTCTTTCGAACTTATGTACGAATTTACATACCACTAGCTTTTCGGTGAAGGAAATCATCGTGAGGAAACCTGCATATACTCGTAGGTACGTCCGGAGAAGAAATTCAATTGCGTATGTGAATCCACTAACTAGCACGTGGCCAGCGTGGTGGAATCACCCTTCGAGGGTAGACCTGTATCCCAGCAGTGGGATGATTAAAGGTTGAAAATGAAATGAATGAACCTATAACATACACTACTAACCTTGGGATGTAGAGGATAAATAAAATAAATAGAAAAATGGGGTGTGCAATATGGCGATATGGCAATATGGCGCAACACATAACATACATATAAATATGATAAATAAAGATGAACATTGGTAAATATAAGGCTCATAATTCTCATCATTATGAACAACTTTTACCTACTACGGGACCAACTCGGAATTCACCGGAAAAAATTGCTATTCCATAGAAAAACGTCAATGACACTCGAGAAAATGTATGGAACAGCTAATATTATTTTCGATGTCAGGGTTGGTCCCATGGTAAAAGATGTTCACAATGTATTATATTTATGATTTATGTTGTACTATGTGCCCTTTTGGCTTATCATACCCCTGCCTTATACCTCTGTGTAGAGATCTTTCCTATTTCACTATGGAAATTAACATGGGTTTGACACATTTTGTTACAATTAACACGGGAATGCTCACGTAAATAATAAGTCATTACTACGACTAGCTTCGATCGCATTCGGTGACCTTCGTCAACAAAGACAAGTAGACAACGGTCAGTCGTATATTTACAGTATTAATTATACACTGAGAAAAGTTCCATCTAAATTCCGCTAAAAGAATGATGAATTCACACAATTCATCAAAATTCCGATGAATTCACCTAAAGTACGGAGCATACTTATATCACCAAAAAGCACGATGATTAGCACGTTTTTGCGGTGAAAACCATCATAATATATGATTGTCACCGTAAAAACTGGTGCTAGTCATCGTACTTTTTGGTGATATCAGTATGCTCCGTACTTTAGGTGCATTCATCGGAATTTTGATGGCCATTTTTTCAGTGTACCAAAAATATCTTACCTACATTATTAAAATTTTATAGCAACACTCTAAACATTGTTACACCTACAGATTTAAAAACACCTCCGTAATAAGAGGAAAACACCTGCGTCTCCAGTTTCCTTAAAATCGGAAAACGGAATTTGAATAATTCCTGAAAACTCCGTCAAATAATTGAATTCGGGACTCTTCCAATTTGGGATTGTTACACTTTTTCAATAATAAGACCCGTTTTGGTCGAAATGATTTTATTTAATTTTAGTTTTTGTATTTTTGAAGAGGATAATTCTCTTATTTGTTGATAAAACAGGTATTTACTAAGTAAAAAATTTTGTAGTGTAAGCTCTGAATTCTTACATCAACCTCGGTAAGTCCTAAAAAAAGGAAAAAAAAAATTTATAGGTTTGAATCTCGAACTCAGATCAAGTTGAAAGGCAGATAGAGTCCCGCCTTAGATACAGGTGAAGCCAAAATAACTACTCTACTGCCCTTGTACGTATATTACAAGCACATATTGACGCATTAAAACTACCCTTATTACTACTTATTTTTCTTGTCCACGTTCTCTGAGCAACTGACGTAAGAATTGACGATTGATTCGGGTAGTTTTGATATAAACTTTTAGAAAAAAAAAAACCAGTGAATTAAAAAAATAGTTCAATCATAATTATTAATTTAGCTATACTATTTAGTACCCAATAGTTTCAATATCAGTTACGTCATACATTGATAACTCCAAGTTCGTGTAGCGACAGCAACACCGGGATATATTAATGTACAGCCAAGCGCACCGAACCGCGAGACCGAGCGCGCTAACTAAGTTACTGAGTACCGTTAGCAACACAAGAAGTTGAAACATCAACATCGGCCAACTGTTTGGCTAAGCGGTAGTATGTCCGCTTTTTAAGCTAGAGGTCTCGAGTTCGATTCCCGGTCGGGCAGATGCTTGAATGATAAATTTAAATATTTGCTCTGGGTCTGGGTGTTAGTTGTCTTTGTCTATGTTGTCCCGACACAGGGTATCCTAGTGGAGAGCTATGAGTGTGAAACATTATTTATGGATGTTTGTTACTAATGAACGTTGAAACGGCTGAACAGATATTCATGAAATTTGTAATGATGGTCTGGATCATAACACATAGACTACTTTTTATCCCGGGAAAGGTGGGTGGAACCGCGGGGCGCAACTAGTTGTTAATAACAACGCCAGGAGGTTGTTTCTGGTATCCGTACATGTTAACTGGCCTAAGGTTGTGTTTACGACCTAGTTCTCTTATTAGCTGATAACACTCAGAGGAGTAACTACTGTTTATCTGTGGTTGAAGTTATCAGCAACTGCATACATATTGATAAACGTAATTATAATGATGTATAACAGGGCTATAAGGAAGGGGTCTAAGAGGGCTCAAAGTACACATCAATATGAACAACTTTTACTATGGGGCCAACTCTGAAATCGAGAAAAAAATCATAAAATTAACACATAGAACATTTTGAGTGGAGAGGCGAGCAGTTTTCTTTTGTCGTTTTTGGTTTGTATCGTATCGTATTTTTATTTGTAAAATTAAAAAATATTTGGTTTTTACATTTAACTCGTACTATTTGTATTTGTAATATATACATTTTGTTATAACATAGATATTGTTACATAAAACTTAAATTATTGTTTTATTTTTTTATAAAAAAAATCTGCTAATCGTGCCCTGTATCTTCTCAATGTTTTTCTTAGATCTTTTGATACGTTTCTTTAAATTATTATATACTTAATTTATTTAGTAAAATTATAATACATATTTTTCCGCTTTCCTGCTAACCGTACACGGAAGTTAGTATATTTGTCTTGTAACATCTCTAATTAGATTCGTTGTAATTTCTTAGACATAATTGATAATTTAACAGTTTTCTGCTAGCCGTACCCTGGTTTGTATGACTTTATGTAGGTTGTATATATTACTGCTAAAGCGCTACTCTCAGCTCATCAGAGCTTCCAAATGCTAAAACTGGCATCGAAGTCAATACATTGGGTTTTAACCGCCGACGCAGAAAGAGGGGTGCTGGAAGTTTAGCGTGTGTATCTGTGAGTCGGCGTATCAGCGTATTTGTGTATCTGGCTGTATTGGTGTCTCTGAGTATTTGTTTGCCTGTCTGTGGCATCGTTGCTCCCAAACGAAATGATAAAAAGGAACCCTTATAATGAGACTTTGATGTTTGTTTGTATGTTTACCCGTCTGTTCGTCTGTCTGTGTGTCACGGCCAATTTTTCTCAGAAACGATAAACTCGACTTGAAATTCGGCGTATTTTTAGTCTTATCACAATATGACCTCTACCGACCTTTCTCTGATTACATCTATCATTTTAATTTTTACAATCACATACAAGTTAACAGTCTACACTGGCAGTGTTAAATTAAACAAAATGAAATTAATAATATTAACCCTAACTCTTGCGGTTTTGGTTTTAAGCAATCCAATCAAAGAAGAAGAAGTAAGTGAAATTGCATTTATGATTCCACCAACAGCACCACCACCGATTCAAAACACAATGGTTGCTAAAGAACATACATTGAAGTCGAAGATACAAGACCGACACAGACGTGTCGAAGATAAGGATAAAGAAGCAAATAAAATATCAAACAAAAACAAAGGCAAACTTAAAAAGCAAGCTTGTAATACAAATGAACTGGACTGTACATTGAAAGTTCAGTCTAAAGCAGTCATTGGAGTCTGGGAATGTCCTACAGGATACGGTCGAGCAGATAATGATGTGTGTATATCTGTAGAGCAGTAAGATAAAAAGGTGAATTAAATGTATAATGTAGTTTATAATCCATACCAAGATAAAGTTATATTATATTATGTCAAACGTCGCGAGTGAATGAATTTCTTCTTGGGAAGTGTGCTCCATGAGCATGCAGCATTGCCACCATGAAATGGCCAACGAATGTTAATCTATAAAACTAAAAAAAAAAAGTTGTCAAGTAAATTATTGTTCAATACTGTGTTTTTCACTTATTAAAACAAATGAGAAGTTTATAATTACCGATATCTTAGTGTGTTCCCGTTCATAGGATGCTATGAGTGTGAAGTGCAACCGTTAACTTAATTTTATGAATAAAAAGAATATCAAATAAAATATATCTGACGTCTTATTGTCTTTATATCTTGCCGCATATTAATGAAATCATTTTTGTAAGGTAAATGAATTACAATGTGTTGTTAAAACCCTTCTCCGACGATCAATGTCGATGTAGTATAAATTTTTAAAAAAGACGTGTGGCACTCGGGGACTGCCGCGGTAAAGCTATTGCATAGCATTTTTTATCAACTTATGCAATTATAATAATTTATTTATTTTATTAAGCAGTATTTTTTTTCCTTTCTTTTTTTTTTCTTTGATATTAATTCAAGTTACACTTTTTGAGCGAGGTGACCGATAAGAAAACAAATTTGTTTAAGAAAAAATGTTTAAGTTTTTATATACTTATTCCTTTTTTTTGTATAAATATTGCAAGGCCTATTTTTCAAAAAAGTATCCAGACTAATTTCTGTAATAATTATCAATAATTTTCAAAATAAAATAAAATTGGCGAAAAGTCGACGAAACCTTACACTCGACACCTAGAGGCGAGTTGCTGAACTAAAGAGACAAGCGTGATATTTCAAAAAGTCATTAAAAGTTCTGCTATTCATCGATAGATGGCAAAACTAAAAAGTATCACCGCTGTGCCGGTCGGAGTGTTCAAATTGACATCAACACAAGTCCTCATTACGCTATCCTGACTGCTAGTGCCAATATGAAGTTTTTAATATACATTTTAATTCTTATCAACGCTGCCTTAAGTTATCCTAACGAAGATGTCAATATCACTAGCAACAATAATATAGCAGAACCAGAATCAAATAAGGCATTATACGCAGTTACTGAAGACACTGCGTCCACACTCGATTCAAATTCTTCAATAGCAAATGATTCAAAGAAGAAGGAAACAGTGGAGATAAATACTGAAGAAGTAACTGAAAACGCGAAGTTAAACCAAAGTATAAGTACACAAGGAAACAGCAATACAAGAGCTTTATTTCGTGTTACTGAATGCCTTACTGGGTTTGGTAGAGCAGACAACCACCAATGTGTGCCAATAGAAGAATAGATCTTATGACAATGAAGTTATGTTATAATTTTAAATGATACTGAGAATAAAGAAAAAAAGTGTAAGAAGGGTTTTTTATTTCGAATTTAAAAACCAATATTAAATAGGGAAAATATCTTAATATTTTCGGTGGTTTTAATGGTTGTCTAATGTTTGCCCGAAGAATATAAGCAATAATTCTCAAATGCCCGAATTTTACTTGCCCGAATTTCATTTGCCCTAATTGTTTGTTTACCATAAAAGTTATGTGACATACTCTTGTTTGCCCGTACATTAGATTTAATAATGATACAAGTGCCATACGTATTATTATCCATTTTATTAATTGAAATAATATTATTTAACAGAATATTTCAACGCCATACTAAATTAATTTCAAGTACATCCAAGCCCAAAAAAAAAGTCATTAAAAAAAAGCCATTAAAATTGTTTTTATTTCTGATACCTACTTATCACTATAATCGATCCATGTCGCTTCCGTAGAAATTAACCTAACGCCTTTGTCCTAAAAAGCGATTGGCTTTCTAGCACTTCGCCGGCCGCTGCCGCGGCACGCTCGCTACGCTCGCTCGGCTCGTGTGTTGTTTTTCTTGTTCTAACATAACCTAACCTATTGATCGTTTTTATTTCTAATACCTACTTATCACTATAATCGATCCATGTCGCTTCCGTAGAAAATTAACCTGACGCCTTTGTCCTAAAAAGCGATTGGCTTTCTAGCACTTCGCCGGCCGCTGCCGCGGCACGCTCGCTACGCTCGCTCGGCTCGTGCGTTGTTTTTCATGTTCTAACATAACCTAACCTATTGATCGTTTTTATTTCTAATACCTACTTATCACTATAATCGATCCATGTCGCTTCCGTAGAAAATTAACCTGACGCCTTTGTCCTAAAAAGCGATTGGCTTTCTAGCACTTCGCCGGCCGCTGCCGCGGCACGCTCGCTACGCTCGCTCGGCTCGTGCGTTGTTTTTCATGTTCTAACCTAACCTAACCTATTGATCGTTTAGTTTAAACCGATTTTATGATTTTTTTCTAGAAGTAATTTCGATGGCAAATGATGTTATGGCATATGATAATTACGCATTACAATGATGATAACAAATGATATTATTGAAATTGACTTTATGGAAAACAAAGTTTCTAGCACGTGACTAATATAGTAAACAATGAGTATAACATATAAAATTATGAGAAACAATATTATGTCTGTTGACCAGTATAGCAGATAAAATTATGGCAAATGAAATTCTAGCACATGGGTGTATACCGGTTTTAATAAGTAAATCGACCTGCTTTCGCCAATATTTATCCAAATTTTCCTTGTTTTAATAAGAAAATTATGCTAAAAAGTACTGATTGTGGAAACTATAACCTATTGCGTTGCTAAAATCCGTAAATAAATAACGTTTTGGATGGGATCTTACATATTGTAATAATGTATTATGCCTAAATAAATCATTTGTATTTATATTTGTTGTATTTGTTTTAACCCTTCGATCCATCTATCGTGTTAAAACTACCACGAAGTATTTGAAATGAACAATTGAGTTTTACTTTGGAAACTAACGTGTTGAGACATTCCGTTATGATGACCGAATGTGATCGAAACTACGACTTCATTTTACGTTGGTATTCCCGTGTTAATCATAACAAAACAATTGAGTTCATCAAAATTATCAGAAACTATAAAATCTTGCCGATTCTTGAAATACTGTATCTTAAACTTCTCGCATATCGTAGCTTGACCTTTAGTGATCTTCAGAATTCTTTGTTTTGTTTACATTTTAGAGGTATTATCTTCAACACAAGCCCACAAAACGTACATCTAACTGCCAGTGTCATGAAGTCTTTAATATTTATTTTTATTATCATTAATGCTGTTTTAAGTAATCCCATCAAAGATGATAATACTGCAAGCAACAATACTGTAACTGAAACAGGATCGAATCAAGAATTTAATGCAGTTTCAACAATAGCTACAGATTCTTCAAAATTCAAAAGACCCTTTGAATCAAAAGAAAGGAAGAGAAGAAAAGAAAAGGAAGTAGTTGAGTTAAATATTGAAGAAGCAGTCAAAAGCATAAAAAAAGCAAATCAAAATGTGAAGAACATAAATGAAGTTATAACAAGTGCTGCGTTTCTTATCACTGAATGCCCCACTGGATATGGCAGAGCTGACAACAATGAATGTATACCAATAGAAGAATAAATCTTATTACCATGAGATTATGTCACAATTTTAAATGACTAGAATTAGAATAAAGACTGAAAGAAGTGGGTTTTTTTTATTTCAAATTTTATACGAAATTTTACAAAAACAATCACTGTGGTTTTGCAAAGACGTTCATTTTCCTCGTTTACATTTTAAAATGGTGCTAACGGAGTTTACCGCTGAAAGGGCCCATAACTTAACATAGTAGGTATAGTGTGTTCCAATGACATTACTCGTAAAGTAAGAAGATAGGTAAGGTACGACTAATTAACTTCCTACATAAAACCATACGAAATAAATTAAATAGTGAGTACTTACGTTACATATAATAATTATATACTATTTGTAATATTTTTTTAATATTTTTTTTGTCGTACAAACATTAGTCTTTTGTAGGTCTGAAATGTCGATATAATTCATATTTTTCTGGAATATTAAATTGATTAAGTGGGAAATTATATTTCAAGATATAACTATGACTTATCGCACAAATAATGTTGGGGTGAAAGGCTATCGATATCAATTCTAAGGTTTAGGGGAGAGCGGGGATAAGTTCACTGCATTTTAATTTAATAACTTACTCGTAATATGACACAAATAAAGAACTGGATGTTATAGAATCAAGGACCACTCCTAAAAAAAGTTCATAACATAATTATAATATTATTACATTGTTAACTTCAACTCTTGTTTGTGGCTCTTGTGAAGATTCTTCTCAACTCCGCCAATGTCACGTTAAATAGACCATCGACCGCATCAATTTGTACGGTTAAAAAAAATTCGTGGACCGATAAAATTAAATATGAGTTATAGAGTTTTTCCTGTCTTTGGTTACTTGTATTCATATTTATCTTCTTAATATACATAAATTACGTGTCACGTTGTTTGTCCGCTATAGACTCCTAAACTACTTAACCGATTTCAATCAAATTTGCACACCGGGTGCAGTTCGATCTAACTTAGGAGATAGGATAGCTCACATCTCAATTTATAGTAAAAAAACATGAAAAATTAGAAAATTTAAAAATACTTAAACCATATAGCGCTTTGGACAATGTAAACTTTTTTAATGTAACTTTTGACATTTGACGTTTGACATAGAATTGACGCAATGGCTTTTGACAGGACAACGTCTGTCGAGTCAGCTAGTAACTAATAAAATGAATTTATCAAACCAAAAAAGTCAGTTTCACTTTCCCTTGTTGTCATTTTGCCTGTATTTACCCTAACGATTTTCTTACTAAATCTGATTGCGGCATTTATTTCTGATTATAGCGTATTATTATTTTGATAAACAATTATTTCGCCTTTATAAATCAACGCTGTAGGATAAGATACCATAATCGTGTAAATAAGTTAGAAAGAAATATGAAGATGAAGGGTTTCGTTATTTTTCTGATTGTTGCGCTGGTCCAAAGCATGTTTGTTACGGAAGTGGTTTGTCGGGCTTTGGAAGATTCTCACATGAAACCTGTGCTTCCCCCTCATTGCCTACCTGGGGATTTTAATTATCCGGAATGTGATATAATTCCGTAATGTTGCTACTTGTATCGTGCTTTATTGATACGAAGAATAAAATGTTGTCAAGAAAAAATATATTTGTTTTTTTTATCGACTTCCAAAATAATTTTTTTTATTTATTTTCAGCAGAATACCCAACTTAAGTTATACCTACTGTGTCATTTTAGAAACAATATTACAAAATACCCATAAGGTATGCTTCAAAAACTTTCTTAAATCAATATTTTAGAAAGGATTTACGTAATTAATGATCTTCTCTAATTGATTCTCAGAAAACCATAATTTCCTTGAACTATCTTAATACGATAAGGAAAATACATTAACTTCGTGGAACACCACGGCCGAAAGGTTAACTTAATCAGTTCTACAGGTCGTAAAGGAGAGTGGGGTTAAATTGAATAGAATACTTTTACCAATAAAAACTAACGTGGTTTTTTGACACATCTTTTATTTTAATAAACACGAGAACATTCACGATTTATTGAGTCAGAAATCCCGTGTTAATTATAACAATTTTTTTTCTAAATACTAAAATTAATTAAACCAATGTCTTAAACCAAACTCTAACCAAACTTAAACCAAACTCAAACAAACATTTTTCTTTTTTTTAATAAAAAGCTATAATTTTTAATAACACGCTCCGATTGGTCTGTTTTTTAACATACTATTATTAACATATAATTCAGCGTGAAATACATATATTTATTACCATATAAAACTAAGCCAAACAATATGTATTTCATTTCAAATTTACTTTTGCTTTACTAACAATAACTCCTAAATTTATAAAGAAGTTTTACTTTACTGTCCAAAAATGAAGGGATTCGTAATTTTTCTGATTGTCGCGTTTGTTCAATTGTTTTTCATTGTGAACGGAACGTGTCAAGGTTCAGAGTCCCGCAGAACTCTAGGAGCGTTTTCAGGTGATCCGTGTGCTACAGGCGGACTGAGGGCTCCCAACGGATCCTGTGTCTATTGTCCCCCTGACTATGGTGTTGCTGACAATGGGGAATGTGTGGCAGTGGAACAATAGATTTTATGAGTGTAACAATTTATGTGATATATTAAAGGATTATTATTTATGCAAAGAATACAATTTGACGTTTTCTCTATTTTTCCCATTACTAATTGTTATTTTTACCTATTATATTTTATTTGTATTTTTTTTTGTTTTTATGCCATACGAGGCTAACGAACAAAAAACAGCAAACGGGCTGCCTGTAGCCGTAAGCAATCACCGCTGCCTAGATGCCTGTAACACTGTACCCTTAGTCTGAGTTTGATAGTTTTCAAAACGATCAAACGTTTCATAAAGCTCCATACATTACAGTAATGCGCCCCTGGTGGAAACGTGAAGGAACTATTATAATATGTGGAGCTTTACGAAACGTGTGATCGTTTTCCAAAACTATCAAAACTAATACTAAGCCCCTGAGATGTCATTTGTACAGTGCTGCCAACTTTTTAAGACCACTAACAGTCCTTTTTTAGAACTCCATGTTGTAGTTAATCAGAAACACGGCCGGTGGGGGGTTCGTTCCCCATTTTTCTGATATTCCGTTGGTAGAATAAAAAAAAGTAATGTTAAAATCATTAGAGTTGATAATGGAGTTCAATTTATTTTTCAATTAAAATACCTAGTTGTAGTAGTTGTTCTAATTTACTCGCTCTTACCCTAACTGCCTTGGAATAGTTACTATAAATACATGCTAATGATTCTATTTAACCTAATTAAAGTCACGATTTTCATAGACATTCCACGAGAATTTTATAATTAAAAAAATAAATAATTGAAACAACAAAAACAACTTAACAATGAAATCGATTTGTGTATTGAGCGTGCTAATCGTCACAGCCAACTGTGGTCTTCTGGACAATCTGCTAGAAAATAAAGAAGAACAAAAAAACCCAGATTTACTCAAGAAGATAGTCACCGATTTGAATGACGATGGCAAAATAGTTGTCGATACTTTGACAGCAGGGATTAAGAAAAATAAGAACAAAAAAGAAGATCCAAAAAATAATGAAAAAGAAGAAGATAAACCAGAACAAACAGAAGTGAAAGAAACCACACCAAAAAGTCCAGAAGCCACCACAGCTGGTAAGACCGAAGCAAGTACAGTAAAGGCTGAAGAAGTGTCTCCAACTAAAACAGAAGAAGAAACTCCGAAGACTGAAGCTAAAGAAGAGCCTGCTGCTCCTAAAGCCAAGTAGAAACGTTCATTTAATTTAAAACAGTTAATATTTTCCTTTTTCATTTCTTTTGACTTGACTAAAGTTTAGAAAAATATTGTGTTCAAAAATTTAAGTTATGATGAAATAAAGTACCACACACAGGATATATAAACTGACAATGAAATTAATTATATTTATATATTTTTACAAACTATCTGAAATAGAAAAAAAAACTTGATTGTTTTCCACACAAGCAGTTTTTTTACAGCAATTATACCGTTTGGCTTAGCACCACCGCACCGTTCTATTCAGTACGAACCTTGAAAACATAAGACCTCTTTTTGCCCGATCCTCGTCCGTCGTCCGACCAGACCTCGTCCTAAACTGTGAACATTATAAAACGTACCAAACTTTGCTTCGGCAGTTCCGAACAAGTGTGCTTAACTTGAAGGTACCTGTTTTTGTCCCATTTCTGAAGCCGTGACTTGAATAACTTGAGTTTTCGGCCTTGAGAATGTTGTTTCTTGGGTGGACGATGACGGAGCATATACATTATCTATGGCTGCATTTATATGGGTCTCGAGATAAAACGGGCAGCTAGATAAAGGACATAGGGCAAGGGTAGGCATTCGAGGTTTAGAAACTAAACAATATTGACCAACTTCTAACTTAAATTACTTAAGCTGGATCAGGCCAGCAGTTCTATGTGAAGCAGGGATCACAAGAAATTTGCTCAATAGCCATTTAAGTTGGGAATTATTGAGATGGCGAAGGATGATACTGAGAAAGTGTTCAAAAACTACTGGAGTGAAAGAGTCGATGATACTCACTCACATTCTTTCGCATTTATATTTCTAGTGTGAAGTGTGATATCAGTAGGTACTAACCTAAATAAATTAATGACAGTGTTTATATGAGAGATAGAGTGGACAAGCAGCGTTGAGAGTTAAGACGAGGCCAGTAGCTGGAACTAACATCAATTGTATTGAAAATAATGTTAGAGATGACGACCTTTGTCTCAGTGGTAGTATATCCGCCTATAAGCCAGTGATCCCGGGTTGATTCCCGGCTGGACAGATGTTTGAATGATGAACTTAAGTAACTGCTCTGGGTCTTTGTGTGTGTTCCATGGCATCTCCGACACAGGGCATCTTAGTGGGGGCTATGAGTTTGATACGTTATTATTATTTCTACGTTATTCTTGCTACTGTGCAGAGTTTGGTTGAAGACGACGAGTGAGTCCTTTATAGTCAGATGAAGGTGATCATCGGAACTACGTATATCGCATTTTCATTAAGGCTGTTAATAGAATCTTAAAAGGTCGGCATCGTATCTGTGATGCCTCCAGTGTTACAGGTATCCATAGGCGACGGTGATCGCTTACCATCAGGCGGCCCGTTTGGTTGTCTGCCACCTATGGCATAAAAAAAGGCCGAGTTTTCTATCTGACGCATGGCCGATGGCGTATATATACCCAAATATGTCACAGTGTTACTTACTATTATACCGCTGCCGCTGATGTCGCCAGCAATGCATGGCAGCCAATAAATCCGCAGCGTGATAGGTGAGATAAGTATTATTGTCAAAATAGACTTTCAGTTGAGGAAGAAGTGTTTTCTCTCACTTTAACTCTTACAGATTTTTGTTTGTCCTTCACTCTCTCAGAAGTATCACACTCCTAAAGGAGAATAGGTAAGTAGGTAGTCTAAAAGATTTATGCAGCTTCCGACTAAAAGTCCGCTGTATGTGTCGTTTTAAATCTTAGATTATCCTCTATAGATTACAGACTCAGACGCGTTTTCCTCAAATTCAATACATTTTTAATATACATGTTTAAGTTTCTGATTCATACAGTTAGGGAATCGAACAGACTGCCAGCTGTGCCAGCGATCTAGAGCCTCGCCCAACGGGTAATCGCTGGCCAGGAGGAACCGCACAATACACCCTTTGCGAGACGCCAGAACCTATCGCCCCCATTCATAATAAAAATAAGACTGTCGGCTTACTTACTTCCCGAGAAATATAATACATATAATATACTAGCTGACTCGACAGACGTTGTCCTGTCAAAAGCCATTGCGTAACTATAGCAACCGTAGTATGTTGATGCTAACTTGTCAATTTATAGTAAAAATTATCAGTATATATATAATTTGCAATAAATTAAAATTGCGACTATAATTTGAGATTTAAACTATCCTATCTCTCAAGTTGGATCGAACTGCACATGGTGTGCGAATTTTATTATAATCGGTTAAGTGGTTTAGGAGTCCATTGAGGACACGAGATTTATATATATTAAGATTATGGTTTTCAAAGTGAAGTAGTGAAGAAGTGAATAAGTTTCTTCTAAGAAGGCGTGCTTCATCCGCGACCTCATCGTCGCATACCACCAGTTGGTGATCAAACGTGAACTCATCATCATCTTCCTACCCTTATCCCACCTACGTGGGGTCGGTACAGTATGTACACTTCTTCCAATCTATATCACTCGTCATATCAAAACGTAAACTAATTCATGAAAAAGCTTTGTCGTTTTTTCTGAACTAAATCTCGTAACGGTATCTATAGGAAGTAATCTTATGCTCTAAGTGCACTCGCTTATTGACTGGACTATCCATCACTGTCTCAGACACAACGCTCCATCTATAAAGCTCCTTTACGAAATGTTTCATTTTGTCCTGATATATCGTAAAGTGCGCTCCTAAACTGTGTGCAGTGGCTTCCGTGAGGACTTCATCATATACGGGGCGGGGAGGAATTTAGAACGAAACTGGGGGGGGGGGGGGTCAAAATGACAATGAAAATGACATTTTGACATTCGGGTAGTTTTTATGCGTCAATATGTGCTTATGTGCTTGAAGTATATGTGAAGTATACGTACACGGGCAGTAGGGTAGTTTTTGGCTTCACTTGGATCTAAGGCAAGACTCTATCTGCCTTTCTACTTGGATCTGAGTCCCCATCTAGAACCCATTCTCAATTAGGCCCTGGCGTTAAATCAGAGCGCGCAGCATGCGGTAAACAAGATTATTGCATATCACAGGCACGTTCCTTTAAAATTTGTGAAATAGAAAAATTTGACAAACTATTTCTAGTAAGTTAGAAAAATTTTCGAGACTTGACAAAATCTATGCCAATCTACTACACAATTTTAAAAAAGGGAAAGTTTGTATGTTATGTGGTTATGTAATTATGTCGGTCCAAATGTTTCTTCGTAACTACTAAACGGCTGAACGAATTTTGATAAATGATACGTCATTAGCTTCGTCTTAATTGCGCAAAGTTACACTGGTTGTATAAAAATAAAGTTTTGGCGCCACCATAATGTTAGGTATCTATCTTTTTCCCTTAGTTCTTTTTTCCGGTATTTTCTCTTTTTTTTTTGATAAATAAATGATGATGATGATCACGTTTAAAATTTTAATTATTAAGGTATAGATTAATTGTCGTGATATTTAAACTATTAGAGCAAAAAAATATAAGAAAAAAATGGGTGACCTTTGCCTAGCAGTGGGACATTAAAGATCGAGTAAAAAAAAAAACAAAAAGCATTGAAGATATAAAATCACTAAGTAAATTTTAAATTAAAAAACCGAAATCTAAAATTACTATTGCAAAAATGAGTGCAAATAGCGCACGGCCGTTTAACACCCCCTTAAAGAAAGAAGATTGCCAGATTAACAAAACGTGGTTTTAAGCGTGAAAAATCTGTCTTCATCAATATCGTAAAATAATTACTTCTACGCTATAATTTCCACTTTAAAATCCATTTTTGCAAATTGCAATCGCTCGCTGCATTCAACTTGCATCAGCATTTATTTGCCTTTGTAGTTTTTGAATTTATTTTATCCGCTATCACTGAATTAAAATAGCTATCACGAGTTTTCGAATACAGTTTCTAATAACATGGTTGATTAAATTCACTAACAAACATTTGAAATATTCTTTAAGTTGACGGATCAATTTACTCAAAAATGCAATGTAAAAATATAGCTATTTTCAAATGGATTCTTCTATTCACGATCTCACAAGTAAGTGGCTTCACGGTTCTACAATTCAAGAATTTAAACGAAAAACGTGTAACGGAACTAATGAATGCTGTAAAAGATACCAAAAAGAATGACAAGGATTTTCAGAATAGTGTTTCCGATACCGTATCAAAACACTTCGCTGGTAAGAATGTAGAAGGATCTAGAAGAATTCCAAATGACTTTATGTATAAGAAGCTTGTGAAAAGAATCGTACCGCATGGATATAAGGTAAACGATTTTGAATACGATGACAAATTCAAAACGTTGTTTTACGACCCTATAAGAGTGAAAAATTTGAAACAATCAACAAAAACTGAAAATAACAACAATTTCATTCAACCGACAGTTAAGAAACACGAATTAAAATATTACCAACCAGATAATCACAATCATTTTCTCGACTCGTCGAATCAAATGATTCAAAACCAGCAATCATCTTACGAAGATCAATCCATAAACTCAAAATCAATCCAGGATTACATGCAAGACCTGTTCCAATCAAAAGACAATTCAAATCACAAAACGCATGATCATTCTCTTGAAGACCAAGTTCCAATTTACATTATTAAGCCAAAAAGTACCAAACAGACAGATAAAATAAAGAAAACAAAACCTAAACAAACGCTGCTGGATCATATAGCTCAGCTGAAAGCGAATAATGATAATGACAAAACAAAACGTCTAAAAGAAACATTGAAAATACTGAAAGAACTGCGATCAAGTCAGAAGTCAGGCGAGGTTGACGAAGAGCAGACAAAGTTGCTGACAAACTTAGACTTTATCGAAGACCCAACGACAGCAAAACCGAAGAGATATCACCCGCAATCTCTCTGGAACGAATGGACAGTAAGCTCTGACCATTGAACAAAATAATAGACAGATATAAGGAAAGGGTAGGCTAAGCCGAAAAGGGCTCGTAGTACATCATTATGAATCACTTTTACTATGGGACCAACCAAAAATCGCGAAAAATAATCATCTGTTCCATATATTTTGTCGACAGTCATTGACATTTTTCTATGGAAATCAATTTCTTTGCGATTTCCGGGTTGATGCCATAGTAAAAGTTGTTCACAATGTTGAGTACTACGAGCTCTTTTTTGACTTAGCATACCTTTTCTTTATTACCATTATCATATTTTCTTTATGGTTATTTTATTTTATTTAAGTAAGGTACAAAACTAATTGACAAACTAAAACTTAAATAAACTAATCAAGAAATGTAACACTATAAATTTGCCATTGAAAAGGAATGCTTATTATAAAGGAAAGGGAATGCTTAATGCTGTAACATATAATACTTTTTGTCTTTCAGTACGACAGACAAATAATAGAAGACGATTGCAAAGGCAAACTGACCAAGCACGGCCGAGTGTGCATCAGTGCTTGGGCGTAAAGGTGGAGTCACACTACAGTATGCGACGTGGCATGTGTTAGAATACCATGGCTACAAGTGTAAAAATCAATAAATATTTTTAACTAGCTGCACCTGGTGGTTTCATCCGTTTTTTTTTTTACTTTTAAACCTTCCCTGAATTTCCACAAATATTTCAAGATCAAAATAAGCGAAATCGGTCCAGCCCTTCTCAAGTATAGCCAGACAAACGAACAGCGATTCATTTTTATATATATGAGAAGATACTCGTAATTATCCTTTGCTTTGAAATTTTGGTACAATACATTGTATGAGTTTCGAAATTCGAACTAAGCTTTACTAAGCAATCCTTTTGTGCTTCAGGACATTAGAATATAATATAACTTTATTGCACATAATCTTCTTAATATATATAAATTACGTGTCACGTTGTTTGTCTGCTATAGACTCCTAAACTACTTAACCGATTTCAATCAAATTTGCACACCGTGTGCAGTTCGATCTAACTTAGGAGATAGGATAGCTCACATCTCAATTTATAGTAAAAAAAACATGAAAAATTAGAAAATTTAAAAATACCATAATTTAACTTTACTTAGCGCTTTGGACAATGTAAACTTTTTTAATGTAACTTTTGACATTTGACATAGAATTGACGCAATGGCTTTTTTTACCAATTCGAAAAATAGTCATCGTTATAATAAGACAGGACAACGTCTGTCGAGTCAGCTAGTAATATAATATAGAGAAAATAAAACTAAGTGAAATTATATTTGGCAGTGCTTAAACTCAATAAGTTTAGTTTTATAATAAAAAATCAAATGTTTAATCATTATTTTTATTAAGTTAAAAACATTTTAACGCTAAAGAGAGCAAAGGAATGAACTTACATAGCCTATCTTAATTTATAAGTATTACTATAAACAAACATACACAAGTATATTTGTCTATAGTATCACTAATAACTTCTAAAGATTGTTTCACATATTAATCAATAATGGAATGATAAATATTTCCACAAAATTATTTCGAGTTAAAATTTGTTATTTATTTTTTCCACCGCACAATATCCGGTATGTTGTTCAAAACATACAAGTTATAAAGTCTCAATCAAGGATACCTTCAGCTTATGAAAACCTTTTTCAAATGTTAAGTGTAATAACTTCATTTCTAGACGTTATTTTTTCATTAATATTTTAACATGAAGGCTTCCATCGATCTCAGATATCTTCATTAATAATGTCCTAAATTGCTTTAAAGGCCTTATTTGAAAACAAATAAATTTTCATTGTTAATAATAATTCACTTTAGGACTTTCTCGATTGGCAGATATTGTCCTTAATTGAGTCTCAGATAAGGATGTCCTTAATTGAATCTTCGATTTCAAACATTCTTATTGATTATTTCCTCACTTTAAAACTTCGTCGATTCGAGACAATATCATCACTTAAACCTACACCAGGGGTGGCAAACCTTTATGAATCAGTGCCAGTATTTGTAAAGAAATGTTTAATGAGTATTTAGACGTGCCGTTAAATAATTTTGCCTAGTTAACTGGGTGGTGTCGTGCCTTAAATATTTTGTCGCGTGCCATTGGTTTGCCATCCCTTCACTACATTATTCATTTCTTAATTGCAGACATTTTTATCGCTTTAAGAATTCTCGATTTCAGAAATATTTTACATCTAGTTTGGTAGTCATTATTTTATTGAATCTGCACTATTGAGTAAAAAGTTTAAAATTTTTAATTGAGAAATATCATCGCTTAAAAACTAAACAATCCTCATTTCCCTTTTTTTATTAATAATAGGCTTGCTTCTAACCGTTTTTTCTTCTTTTTCTCTAAATGAGGACATAAGTAGGCGCAGCCTCGACGCCGCAGTTGTTGTCCTTCGAGGACATGAGTACGTATCCGTCGTTCCCCCACAGGTTGGACCACGAGTTCTTTATAAGCCAGTACTTCTGTCCGTTCATGATGCCGTACCCGACGGCGAGGACTGCGTGGTCTAGCTCTTCGACTTTGTTCTTGCTGGAAATGAGAAAAAATATTTTTGCTAAAGGTCTTACTAATTGGTTCATTACACGTAACAAGTACAGTGGCGAGACAGTGCCCTCGGCCGAGTACTCGGTTTGTATGAGCATTTTAATGAGGCGAGACAGTCGCTAGAACCTCGATTTCTTTGTTTGGCCGAGTATGCCCATTTACTATCTCGTCACTGCACTGGTAACGTGTAATCAACCCATTATAGATTTTAGATCACACACACACCCACACACTTTTACTCGTACATTTATAATATTAGTAGGATTTTGCTTTTTTACACGTAACCACGTTATTATAAAAAACTCAAAATTTTTCACCTAAAATAACGATTTAAAAATTCTACGTTCACAAGAAAAAAGTGATACGTTTTGAATTTTGTTTTTCTTCCATCATAGTTTAGTAACATAACGAATACTTAGTGGTTCAGTACTCACCATTTCGGCTCGAAATAAACTCCGTGCGAGTAGAAACTGAAGGTCTTGTGCGACGCGTCGATAGCCACCGAGATCGGGCCGTGCTTGAATATTGCCAGCTGGAACAATAATATTATTTAAAACTAAGCTCAACGCTTTATTTACACACAAATCGTTGATCGACATTTAAAAAGTATAGAACTAAAATTATGAATATTAAATTTCCTAACTCAGCATACTTAAATAAGTTAAAAATCCGTGGCTATGCTAGCGCCATTGTGGCGGGTTTTTAAGTGTTTTTTATTGATTTTAACTGGACACTTTTTAAGTGTACCCTAAATCAAATCAAATAGTTTATTTGTGACATAGATATCATTACTTAATTACAATGAGACTCTGGTCTCCATTTACTTGCCGTAAATGTAAATAGATGTCAAAGTGACACATGCCAGGTAGGTGTCAATGTGACAGATACCAGGTATTAAAACGAATGACTAAAATGGTTACAACATTCAACTGGTTACAATTCTATTTTCAGATTTCCTATAATTTGATAATAAAACTTACTCTGAGTGCGTTTTCATCGTTGGTGGTGACGTTGACCCATCCCTTGATGGTGGTGACAGATGTCACGTTGTCGATGTGACAGTAACCGTCCTGGAAACGGAAACAGTTGTTACAGCAAGCAAATCAATTAAATTTAACTAAATAAATTTTCCTAAAAATTATAAGTAATCAGATTTTTTTATTTTGTTTTGAAACGTTTTGTTTTGCTCACCTGTCCCAAATAGCCACCGTAGTCCTCCTCAGTAGGCAGCCCGTGCTTCATGATCCACTGGTACGCCCTGAAGTCTTCACCGCCGTCGCAGCCGTTGTTGCCGAAACTACAATATCAGATCTCTATTAAAGATAATACAATACAATGACATTGTATATGTCGCAGCCAACTATCTTAATAAGTCGTTTAACTAGCCTGTTTACTAAACGGTGCCGTTCAGCAAGCTTCCTAGATGATTTTCAGCCAGAGTGTTTAATATAACATTAAAATTTAATGAACTGGCTGAAAATTTTCTTCAGAGCAGCAGCTTCAAAAAAACCTTAATGCTATGTAAATAGGATAGCTATGCTGTCATTTCTTGTTTTTCACTTGTAATAATATTATATGTATGGATGCTCGGGGTAAATCTTGCAACTAAATTTTGAACCACATCCCGATGTCTGATTGAGCCAAAATTTGGTATATCTCTAATGACAATGCAATAAAATATTGTTTAATTATAGTACAGTTATATGGAAAGGGTAAGCTAAGCCGTGAAGGGCTCACAATACTCATCATTATAAACAATTTTACACTTAAGACAATATGTCTGCATGCGCTCGGGCTAGCGACACAACACTTTTTTTTTAAATGTTTTCTTATATCTTTTTTATGTTTTCGCTGTGAATAAAAGTTTGTCTGTTCGTGCACTCACCCCCACGAGCAGTCGACGAGCGCCTGCTGACTGAGCCTGGCGAGATGTCCGCCGTTTTGTAGAAACAGGGCGCCCTCCACCGCGCCCACCGTGCCGAACGACCAGCACGAGCCGCACACTGACTGGTCTGGTCAAAAAATAAAATAAAACAAAATATCACCATAACAAAATAAATATAAAATAAAGTACATTATACACCATTAAACGCTGGTAGAAGTGGCCGGTAATACACAATTAAGCGTCGATTTTTTTACATTCATTTTTAATACCTTACAACTGATGTACTGTAGGATGAGCGTCAAGACAATCGGTAACTACAAAATCGATTCTTTATATTTGGTAAGCGATTAAAGTTTTAGCTAATAACAAGATATTTTATTATTTATAAATTTTTGTTTCAATTGTTACCGGTAATCTTTGTGATATCATGTTCTACAATACCTTGGTATATTATGCAACTTAAACTTTACAATACATTGCTGTAACGATTATTACTATGATTTTAAAGATTATTCGAAAAACTACAAAAGTGAATTAGGATTTTTCAACCACCACAGCACAGTATTGAGGCAAACAAAGCAAAAAATATTAAAAGGGTTGATTCAGGTAGTTAGTATTTCAATAGTTACCTTTAACCGGAGTAACAGCCCCAAAGAGCCTCCAGTCGAATTCTGGGGGCAGCTTCACTCGCATGTCCGAGACCATGGCGTCGCTGTACGGGAACGGGAGTCCTGCGGAGAAGGAGTCTAGTAAACACCGGGGACTCTAGTATACACCGGGGACTCTAGTATACACCGGGGACTCTAGTATACACTGGGGACTCTAGTATACACCGGGGACTCTAGTATACACCGGGGACTCTAGTATACACCGGGGACTCTAGTATACACCGAGGACTCTAGTATACACCGGGGACTCTAGTATACACCGGGGACTCTAGTATACACCGGGGACTCTAGTATACACCGGGGACTCTAGTATACACCGGGGACTCTAGTATACACCGGGGACTCTAGTATACACCGGGGACTCCAGTATACACCGGGGACTCTAGTATACACCGGGGACTCTAGTATACACCGGGGACTCTAGTATACACCGAGGACTCTAGTATACACCGGGGACTCTAGTATACACCGGGGACTCTAGTATACACCGGGGACTCTAGTATACACCGGGGACTCTAGTATACACCGGGGACTCTAGTATACACCGGGGACTCCAGTATACACCGGAGAGCCAATTTTTCTTAAGAAATATTTAATGAGGCTTTAGACGTACCTACCGTTAAATAATTTTGCCGAGTGATAATTGGGTGGTGGCGTGCTTAAAATATTTTGTCGCGTGCATTGGTTCGCCATCCCGGACCCTAAGCCAGAATATCAGAAAAGCCTGTTTTTTTTATTTAGTAGTAGGCTTGCATTAGACCGCCATCTTGCCTGAAAATGAAGGTTCCCCAACTAAGTCTCACCCATATCCTCGGGCCGGGTCCGCTCCGTATAGACGCGGCCTCTGAGCGCAGCCACCTCCTCGTCGGAGCGGTCGGAGAGGTGGTTCACTGCGACCGCGAAACCGCGGCGTGCGCGGTTGGTGGAGTGCACGAATCTGGAAACACACAACTGTTCATCCGTGGTCTAAGCTACCCCTATTATAAGAAGTAAAAAATAAGTCGACAAAAATAGATAATCGAATAAGCTATTAATTTTATAAACAAGCTTTTATTGCCTAGTCATCGGAGCCACACACGTTGCCAAATTTCAGCTCAATCGGACATCGGGAAGTGGTTCAAAATTGAGTTGCAAGATTTCACCTGAACAAACATAGATACATGCATTGCAAGCTAAATAAAAGATTGTAAAAGTTGAAATGTAATGTTAGGTAAGTTAGTTTGGGAAACGAGTTAATTTTTTTCCACTCAAATATGTGACACCATTTTTACAAGTTTTCTTTTTACAGAAACGCTTAAAAACAATATACTGATTTACGTAACAAAATAACATTCCAGTACCTAAGGTGTTTTTAACACCAGTGGGCCAATTCAGCCAAAGCTCCTTTAAAAAAAAAGTTTTTAAACCTGACCCTCAATAAAAACAGTTCTCTTACAAACGCAACTCCGCTGTCTTACCTCAGGTTCTGTCTGAAGATGTTCAAACGCTTCAAGTGCTCCATTTCGCTGGCGTACTGCTTGCTGTGCTTCAGTTTAAACCTGCCAAGTAAAAAATTGGTTAGCAAAACTGAAAACTCATAAAATCGTCGAAACAGACTGTTTGGTCATTTTATGACTCAACTTAAGATTTGTTTAATGAGAAATTACGCCAATGTTCAAAATTTTTTAAAAAATGAGTAGCTATATTTACCAAAAATGCTTTAGTTCTTAAATATCTTCTTTTCTTCTTCTTTGTTCTTTTCTTTTCTCTTTTTTCGTTCTTATTAATGCTTTAGTTTTAGGTGCTATAGGTAATCCTTTTGTTTGTAATCTATGGTGTGAACAATAAAGAGTTTATCTATCTATCTATCTAGTTCTAAACAAATAGAACTAGATGGCGCTACTCTTAAAACTCTTTATTTTCACCTTTTTTCCACCTGATACTCATCAGCTAGTCTATTCTATGATATGATATGATACATAGGAACATAGGTCGTACCTTTCGAACTCATCAGTGACGTGGGTGTCTCTTGTCGGGTGCACGAATTCCTTCATAGGGTTGAAGGTGGCCTGGTGACGCGCGCCGGGACCAGGGAACGAAGTGCAATGTGAATCTTAAAATAATCACAATAAGACTTAATTCAAGATGAAAAAAAGTAGTAAAAATCATACAATGAAACTTAAATTATTCAAATTCTTTCATTCTTAAGCAACATTACAGCCGAAGCCAAGGCGTTGTGAGCTAGTGATACATTTTTACTACTTACTTAGTTTAGTATATGGCAAAATAAATATGTAAAAAATCTCAAGCCGGTTTGACAGTGAGCCCTAAATTAAGCTAACAGCCTGTTCCTTAGGGCTGCAGTGCAAAGATACCAAAACAGTAAGAAAACTTATAAAAATATACAATTTATAAAAATGCCGTGCGATAGTCTTGTAAACACTGGAAAAAACTGAAATGGCTCGGCTAAATGCAGGGGCGTAGCTACCGCCGTATCTGCCGTATCAATTATACGGGGCCCCGGGCCAAGGGGGCCCCCGACGTGCGTAAGCAAAAATTAATTTAAATTTTGAAATTTATTTTTATTTCAGAAATGACAACAAAGTAGTCGATAATTTTAGAAAAAATATATTATAATATTATATCTTTTTTTCGTCTATTTTGTTTTCCCCATACAAAACGCCAATTTCATAGGTTAGGACCTAATAAATCAGTTTGCCGAAAAAAAGGCAAGAAGAGTGTATATTTAATTTGAATTGTCAGTAAAAATTTTGGAAAAAGTGATAGATGATAATTATGATGAATAATTTTTTCTTTTTATTTTATGCAAACATTTTCTTTTCTTTTGTGAGAAATCTTTACCCGTCATAAGGGCCCCAAATATTTTTTTTATACGGGGCCCCGCCAAGACACGCTACGCCACTGGCTAAATGGTTTATTTTCTCTGCCTCAACACAGGTGTGATTTAGAAAAACAAGCGGATCAAACCGCGGATCGCAACTTACCATCAGGCGAGTTGGTGGTCAAACACGGACATACTCGTATTAAGTTAAAAAAAATAATTAATAGTTAAAAAAACTAAAAAACATGATTTGTTTAGTGTATTGTCATCGGTCCTCGATATATCTACAAAGTTTGAAAGAAATCTGACCGTTTAGAGTGGGTCAAAATCGAGCTCAAAGGAGTCGGTTACAAACATACATACAAACATACATACATACATACAAACATACATACATACAGGTGAAGCTAATAAAAGCGTGTTAAACAACTAGTGAGTGACCAATAACTGTTAACACTTACCGTCGATTTTGAAGACGCTAGGGTTGATGTCCTCGACGTCGTAGTCGGTGTAGTCCAGGTAGTAGTGGTCGTAGTGAGACCCGAGCAGGGAGTTGAAGCCCTTCATCTCGTACCTGGGAAGTGACCAGTATAAGTTGAATCACAGTTGAAGGGACCAGTATAAATAAAAAGCTGTGGTAGCTCAGTGGGAGAACAGCCACTTCGCATTCTTGAGGTGGCGGGTTCAAACCCCGACTCGTACCAATGAGTTCTTTGGGACTTATGTACGAATTTACATACCACTGGCTTTTCGGTAAAGGAAAACATCGTGAGGAAACCTGCACATGTCCGGAGAAGAAATTCAATGGCGTATGTGAATCCACCAACCCGCACTTGGCCAGCGTGGTGGAATACGGCCTAATCACCCTTCGAGGGTAGACCTGTATCCCAGCAGGGGGAGGATTAAAGGTTGCATAACTTGAATCCTCAACTAGTAGTTATGAGACCTTGCAGTCTATATGAACTCCATTTTGAAACAAACAACTTGTGTGGTTTCCACAACATAATTTCATTAAGATCGGATTAACCGTACTCAAGGTATCGGCAAATAAATATAAAAATACATTTACAAACAAACAAGCAATACATAATATTATTAGTTAAAAGTTTTAAAAGGCCCTCATAGCCTACAAAACAATAGATTATTAAGTTAATGTAAGTTAGACGAAACGCTGAGTTGTACATGTTTAATTTAAGTTTATGTTAATAAAGAATTTTAAAAATCAAATCAAATCAATCACTCGACCAACAACCATCAATAGAGACTTTATTATTAATTAAATCTCTGGGACCAGGGCCACTTGGCCTTATTTTGATCTGCATGATCTAATTCACTCTAGCCCTTTCTACTATCGGTCTACCAAGGGCACTAAAAAGCGTCACCGTTTTATGGTTGTTATATCAAAAACTCGTACGAAACGCTTTGATTCTACCTGTAGGTATTGTGCGAACCGCTAGGGTGTGGAACGCTTTGCCCGAGTGGGTGTTTCCTGATAGATATAATCTATTAGGTGTCTTCAAGTCGCGAGTGAAACGGTTTCTTCTAGGCAAGCATGCTCCATCGTAGACCGTATCGTTGCTTACCATCAGGCAAGATGGCGGTCAAATGCAAGCCTATTATTAGTGAATTTAAAAAAAAAATAGTATCTTACCTGACCGGGATGGGCACAGTTTCCCCTCGCAGAGTCTTCTTGTATTTCACCCACATGGTGTACTTGTTGAGTTTGTCTCCGATGGGTTTGACCATCTGCCATTTTGATGTTTCAGAGTCTTGCATCGTTTCTGTGCCTGTAGGTAAAAAGATATAAGAAAAATAATACTTTACTGACAACACAAGTTATGCATTGTATCAAAAAATATAACCATATCTACTAAATGATATTCAAAAATGTAATACATATAATGTACACTATACAGGGTTATCAGGAAAGGGCCGAAACAAGGAGAATACTAAGTCGAAAAGGGTAATAAATATGAACAACTTTTACTACGGGACCAACCCGGAAATCGAGAAAAAAAATCAGCTGTTCCATACAAAAATGTCAAGTCAATACACGTTTAAACATTTCACACTCATAGCTCCCCCACTAGGAATAAATCCTGTGTCGGGGATGCCATGGAACACACACAAAGACAAGGACAACTAACACCCAGACCCAGAACAGATATTTAAAACAACTGTCCGGCCGGGAATCGAACCCGGGACCTCTGGCTTATAAGGCGGATACACTACCACTGATTCAAACAGGCCGAGGTCAATGACACTGCAAAAAGTATATTTTCGGCTTTGCTTACCAATCTTCATCATTATAACCTAGTGTTACTTAGGATGACTAAAGAAGAAAATATCATACCAATAAATTTGAAGTCAGTCATGTCCGGTAGAACGGACTGCACTTCCTGCGCTTGCTCCTCGGTTCCATTCACTTGCAGACACATCACCTTGTTCAACTCGGTCTCCGTTGTTACTGGGGCCAGCTGGAAAGAGCATCAGAATTTATTAGCATAAAGAAATTACCAACCAGTTATTTGTTTTACTTTGAAGTGAACAAAACTAGATGGCGCTTTTCTTATTTTTACTTTTTGCAATTCAAACATAATAATGTACCAGCAGTCCATCAGAGAATTTTGTTTTATTACTTGTATAGATATATGTGGACCATACTCTACTATTAGTAAGATGATCCACTGGCCGCATGCGACCCACGCCTCAATAGTTTCCATTGACTTAAATCACTTTTTTTAAAGAAACAAGCGAATATATCACTTTTAAAAACCTCAATAAATTAATACGAATTGATAACGTCCTCCTTTTTTAAGGTAAGTTGGTAAAGTAATGTTAAAGGACAAACTTTTCTTTATCGAATACCTTTTTACTTTTTTTCAGTGAAATCTGTCACACGAAAGGCAAATGACATAAGTCAAAAATTTCAGAAACCAATTACCTATATTCATACTCTATCCTATATTTTTTATGAGACCCCTAAAGGTCGATTCACACATATCAGTGAAGCCACAGTTCCGACTTAGTACCGGCACAGTGCGAAACATTATTTCATACATTCTCTATGAACGCATTGAGAGCACTGTGTCGTCACTGACACTGACAAGTGGGGATGCGTTCATAGAGAATGTATGAAAGAATACTTCGCACTGTGCCGGTACTGTGTCGGAACTGTGGCCCCAATGATATGTGTGAACCGACCTTAATAAATGTCGCTTTTACGCGGGAAACTTGTTTGCAAAATATCGTACAAAATATATATTATTTTTTTTTTTACCTTAACAGATGTACCACTAGGTCCGTAGGCTTCCTTGGTAAGCTGATAAGTCTTGACCATGCCACCATAATAGTCGATGCGTGATTTGCCATTACCACCGTCAAACCTGTAGAAAGAAATACCCACGATAACCACGCTGTTTTTTATTTTGATAATCTGTAATTTTGTCATTCGAGATTTTTAACATGGCAATATATTTTTTGCATTTTTGGAATAAACATTTTTTTAAGCCCTAAATTAGTCAAGGGGTTAGTCTCATCTAATTGATAAATCTAGTAATGGCTGTCATACACAAGTAAGCAGGCTAAGCACGTATAGATCTTATCAGAACTCTTCGACCTGACCTCTAAGAATACTCCAGATAAAGTTCAATAAACGTAAACAGACGTATGTATCAATCATTGTTTTCAATTTGTTTATTAGCATAAATTATGTAGGACAGACTGATATATATGTAGTTTAGTTTAAGATTTATTTGAAAGGTCACCAGAAAATGCATGATGAAATTATGAAGTTCAATCACTTCGTCTACATTTTACGTATTGTTGACATGTTTGCAAAACGCGAAAGTTTTTTTTTTCTGTTAGCTTCCATTTTATTACTAAATGGTTAAATAAATCTATACTAAATTTAGCAGTCAAAATTGTAATTAAATTGAATCTCTTAGTGTTTTTTCCGCTGCAATATCACGGCTAGTAACAATAAAGTATATTTGTCAATTAGCTTCAATTTTTCTATTAAATAGCTGAACGAATCAGGAATAAACTCAGCAGTTAATTGTATTTAAATTGAATCTCTGGTGTTTTTTTCCGCTTATAACACGTCTTGTAACCATAAGGAAAGAGTATTCAATTTATTTATTTATTAATTAATAACATAAACTTTGAACTAAGCTATTTTAGTAACGACGATGCTACGACAAAACAAAGATTCGCTTTAGTGGTCAGTTACCCCGAGGAACAATACAAATGTAACCAGACCAGACCAGTAATGATTCATAATAAACTCTCACTTTGAATTATGTCATATTTTCAGGTTGTTCTTACTGAATTTTAGCCACGGAACAAAAATCATCAGATCAGCGGGCTGATTCAGCTATCCGAACATCGAATGTATTCGACGATTAGTTATCTTTAAAGTCTTCCGCCTTCGGAAAGAATATCGCACATACGTTGCTATAACGTCACTTATGCAAATGATGTAATATTCCAGGAGAAGCATTTTAAAATTCAACATCCCATTGTAACGATGGTTCTTCTCGACTAAACAAATAAAATGATAATTATTTAAACTACAACTTTAAACTTCAATTTAAAGTAAAATTTAACATCTCATTAATTACTTTAAAAAAAATGTAAACGTTTAAAAATTACAACCCTCCCAGAAGTGACGTTATGGCACTAGAAAACAATTAACCAGACAATTATTTCAAAACAAAGAAAACACGACATCGTACATTTCTAAAAAAATATTTATTGTAGTATCAAAAAAGTAAGAACATAACAAAATTTCTTTCTTTAAAAAACCTCGTTGCCTTTCTACACTCTCCAACTTCAAATAAGACTCAAATATTTCCGTCCTTTTTTGTTCAGTAAAATTTTCGGCACAGGACAACCGACATTTTGAGGTACATGTAGGTCCCATTGTTTTACCTTGATTTAGTTTTTTGGTTTTTACTGAGATATAAGTTTGATCAGAATTTTTCAATCGCTTAGCAATACTCTTTTTCCATGTTGTTGGATTACGCGTACGCTTTCTGCCTCTTGGTTTAGTTATAGGTTCCGCTGGTTGGTTATGCTCGTGAACAAGACTCTCATTATTAGAATCATTATTTTCAGCTGGAGTATCATCGGAACTGCTACTTGAATTGCCACTGGAATTACTACTGGAGCTACTGCTGGAACTGCTACTGGAGCTACTGGATGAAGACGATCTTGTACGAGGGCCAGGCCTGTATTCATCTCCTGAATCAGTGCCAGAGAAATCGCATGTTGGGAAGTCTATATCATATCGTTCATTCGTTTCATTAGTGGTAAATAAAATAGATGGAGAGTTACTGGGGTTTGCTAAAGTAGTATCATACTGCTCTGGGGTAGTTGTTGTTAGGTCATCTAGGTTGGCTGGTGCTACTTGCTTCTCGGAATTTGTATGATGAGATAGTGTATATTTTTGTTCGGAATATGGAATACTTGGAGTTGACTAAATCTTGCACTTCAACCGAGTCTTGATTGCCACTTGAAAGTGCAAGAAGCACAAGGTTTTTGCCGCGTTGGTTCATTTAAGGTCTGAAAGAAACAAAATACTTACTTAATGATAACAAATAGACAAACAAAAAAAAATATGATAACAAAATAAACGATCGACTGATTAATCAATATTATTATTATTTTAATAACCACAAAATAATTATTTACTAGATTGCTTAAGGGAATCAATTGATCATGTTGGGCAATTATCATAAAAATATAAAATTAGTATAAAATAAAAACATTAATCCTTACTATACTGGAGCAATATTGTCACAACTGTTAATCTAACGTTAACTTTGTACCTTAAAAAACAAAGATTGGGGAAACAACGTCACTACTTACACAAGGTGTCAAGATACAAGCGTCACAAATAACTAAGTGTCATTATTGCTCCAAAAACATAAAAATAAATTGTCACAATTACCTTAGTAACGTTGTAGCTCCAGAAGACTGCTTCTTGTGCGGGGGGACGCGGCCGGCCGCGCGCAACTGACCTTTGGAACGTTGTTTCTCCTAGTGGCGTCCAGATTCGCGCCAAAACCATAACGACACTAATGCCCTCACGCGGAAAGTATGCGTGCTACACAAGTGACAATAACGCACCAAGTAAAGAGGTAGATTAGGTGTATTTTCTCATACTCAGTTCAGTTTCGATAAAAATAGCATAAGTGACGTTATAGCACCGTATGTGCGATATGTCAAATCTTTCAGATATTTGACATATAAATTCGAATGTCAGCCTGCTGGACATTATATTGCGTTGGAAAAAAGAAAATAATCTTGAAAGAGATCGGTTTTAAGTAATAAGACTGCTAGTTTTTGTTTTAAAGTTTAAGCGTTATTATCATTTTTGTTTGTAATAAGACTATTGTGAAACTTAAATATTAGTCATGACACTAGTGCGAAGCTGATTCAATAAAAAATTATGTAGAGCGATGCAGTTCGCATTGCGTGCAGAGTGTAGTTTTCCGAAGTAGGTACTTGAGTAAGTACGACCTTAATTCGATGCGCAATGTTAACAAGTCAACGATTAGTGTAACACATTTTTTTATAAGTTTACTGAACTAACTGATTCTTTGAAATCCATTCACTCATCACAAACCAAATCCATTTTAGGTAGTAAAATTGTAACGACCGTATTGTGGTCCAGTAGATCTAGCAAGAAACATATGTGCAGGAGTTCCATATACAGTTACAATTCAATTGTTATATTTAAACGCCGGAAGCCCATTACTGCATTTTGTTTTGTTCTTCCAGTGCTGCCAAGTGCGAAAGTTATAAAAGATAAATTATATTTTAGGTATATTAAGTCAGAGCAGGAGAGAATCCACAAATTAAAATCCTAACGTTTATGTGAGAACTTATTCCAAGAATTCAAAGATTATTATTTCAATTTTCATAATTAAAACAACAGTTAGTTCACTGCCTAATATTCCTTTACATGTTGTAAATTTGCAGCAAGATATTATAACAATTAACTCTTAACATTTACAATCCTATGTTGCACGTTGTAACTACAGTGTAGGATTGTTTGTATCGGATTTCTTGATTATTTTGAACATTAGATACATTTAATGAGACAAAATTGCTGACACGGGAGTGTATGTTTGTGAAAGTGTATGTTTATATTGTGTATGTTTGTTACTTCTATACAAAAACCTAGTCGACCTATGCTATTTTAGTGAAGATTGAGACTCACCAAGCATAGAAGGGTTCATGTAGCTCAGCATAGGGAATGTTTAGCAAACCCTTCACACTGTACACAGGATTCCATTGCGGAGGTACATCTGAAAATTAATTTAGGTATTCATAATTATATGCCGCATTTCCCACAAATGTTACGGCTTTATACTTAAAGACTAAAAAATCTGTTGACAAAAAAAAAACAAGAAACAGTCGAATTGAGAACCGTTTCCTAATTGAAATCTGTTAAAAACAAGAAATATTGGCGGACATAGACTGAGCTGCCAGTTACGGCACAGAACACTCGTGAAAAAACCATAACATCCTACTAATATTATAAACGCGAAAGTTTGCGAGTATGTTTGTTGCTCTTTCACGCAAAAACGGCTGAACGGATTTACATGAAATTTGGAATGAAGGTTGTTCATGGTCTGGATTAACACATAAGCTACTTTTTATCCCGGAAAACGCGGGTGAAACCGCGGGGCGCAGCTAGTGTAATATTTCCACGTGGGATGATACGACATACCGACGTTGCGCTTGATACTCAGCTGGTTAACTACTATTCTCAAGCTGTAAATCTGTCGCCAGGCGGCTAGCGCTTTATTCCAACACTCTAACTAACCTCTAGACTAGACCTCCACTCTAAAGTAACTTGTCGAGAAATGGTATGAAACATAATATTTTAGCTTCTTAGTTACCATCGTCCAGCCTCATTGAATATGCGTCATTATTCGTCGTAAAAAAATATTATTCAGTAATTTTGCTACGGTAAATTTTACTATACGGAAACTTCAATAATGTTGAATACTTTATGCATAAAAAGTTTTGGTATCTACTTATGTATTTTAAGTTTAACCTGTTTAACTCTATTGCAAAGTGTCGAATAACACATCATGGTAGTCGTAAATTGTGCTCTTATCCAATTAAGCAATCTTTAAAAAAAATCCATTACTTTTCCTGTTGGCGAATCTGAAAATTGAGCTGTAATAATTTAGGTACCTACTCAGTCATGTACCTAACTGGAGTGTTATTACATTTATACAGTCATAGTAATATGCATCTAAAGTTAACTTCAATGAGGGTAAAGGTCAAAACAAAATATGAGCGAATATATAGTAACTTCTAGTAACACTGCGCAAAGGATGATAAAAAAACTTACCTTTATCCAATATCTTCCCAAAAACCGCTCCGAATGCAACACAAAGCACTGCGAATCGCAGCATGATTGACGACCGCCGGCGAGCGCGGTCCTGAGAAGAATGACGACGGGGTCAAGTGACGAATGTAATTACAAGCTGCGCGTACGCAGCGAAATGATAAATGAGGTAGCACGAGGTATAAGGCGTAAGTAAGATAATACAATTTTGAAGAAATAACAAAACAGTATGACAAATAGTTATAATAAAAATAATAGACAAATAACTCTTTATCACAATCTATACTAATAATATTATAAAGAGGAAAGATTTGTATTTTTGTATGTTTGTGTGGAATAAACTCAAAAACTACTGGACCGATTTCAAAAATTCCTTCACCATTCGAATGCTACATTATCCCAAAGTAACTTAGGCTATATATATTTTTTTTTATCCGCAGCGAAGCGTGGCAGGGAACAGCTAGTCACAAATACAGTCAATGAATACGATAAGTAGTTCTATGAACCAGGAATCTTATTGGTTGTCAATAATATATGTATAATAGAGAAAAATAAAAATATAGGTATTCCTAGGATTAGGAATATCTAAATGGGTATAACTTCATACAAGTCATAATATTTTAAGATTTTTATTATACTGCAGTGTATATTAATTAATTATGTATGAGAAACTTTATTTCGAACTACCCAGGCACATTAAATTTGTTAGTTATTTATCCATCACATGTTTGGATATTAACAAATTTCATTGTAATCACAAAAATTGTTATAAAAAAATTACAGGATAATAAGGAGATAAACCGAAAAGGGCTCTTAATACTCATCATTATCAACAACTTTTACTACTTTTACTGACCAACCTGGAAATTGCGAAATAAAAATAAAGGCAATGAAGCATAAGAAAAAAAAATAATTGTCGCGCTTAAAAAATAAATGTACACATAAAACACAATAATATCGAGTAATCTTGCTAAAATAAACCTAAGATCAAAAATGAAACTTTTTGAGTTACTCCTGTTTCCTTACAGGCATCCTTTGTGGTCATCAAACCAAAAAGAATCTCAAGAATCTAAAGCACCTGCAAAAGTTAATTACTTTCTTGATACCGTTTACTGAAATATTTTAAGTATTTAAATACTTCTCAACCTACTGGAATAAAATTTTGTAATATATTTTTGTAAAGATTAAAATACATTCGACATTCTTTTTTAAGCAAAAAACGACACAATCAAAGTCAAATAACAGTTTAATGGCTTGAACGATAACATTATTAAGCTAAAACGATTTTATAATCTTACTTAAATAATGAGATCAATCTTTATTTCCACGGCAAGTGTATTTTGATTTTGATTTCTTACCCGGTTCTGATAGATAGGGTGACAAGCAAAACAAACCTGCAAATCTTGCAGTTGCAACCATTAATGCCGTGCCATTAAAACGTCCTCTGCCAACGTCAACAATCAATAACAGTGCCGCTGTCAGTGTCATATTGTAACAGTATTGCCAGCTTAGAGGAACTCTAGGGAATTTTGGGGTAATTATAAAGTATTTGAAGATTTAATTTCAAAAGTTGAAACGAGCCAAGCAAAAGGAGGCATTTGTTTGTAAAAAGAATCGTCAAATCGAAGAAATTGCAGTGCGAAAGTACCTACATAAATCTACTTCATTATTTTACTAAATTAGTATTTTTTTTAAATCCAAACACTGTTTTGTGGTTTTTTCTACGAAAAAAAAAAAATTGGGCTGGCAGCACTGAGCAGTGAGCATGTCATGTCAAAACAAAAATGATAAAAAGTAAGAAAGGTCGTGTATAATGTTATTGATTTTAATTCAATGATTTTGTTTGTAAGCCTTTAAGTTAAAAATAAAGCAATAAACAATACTCACAAGCATATTGTCAAGGAGACGTGGGAATTACTAATACAATAGTGATAAACATACTTTCCACCAAAGACCATCGTATTGCACAGATAAGGCGGCAAACGTTACAACAATGAGTAGAAAAGGTATATCATTCGGTAAAATTAGCTTCAAATCGGCAAAAAAAGCCGTAAATCCTGACGAAAACCAAGAATCTTCAACTTCTGGTTTCGGTACTTTCGGACGCACTCCCATTCAAGAAAGTAAGGAAATTGATGATATCGCCGACGATTTAGAAAGCCAACAGATACAGCAAGCTATTGGCGTCAAAAACTTCGGTAAGAAAGCTAAAAACGTCGACATAAACGAGATGGTCGAGCAGGCCCGAAAAGTGGCCCATGAAGCGAGCAAAAGAAAAATAACAGTAGAACCTCCACCGCCAAAAGACGAAGACGACGATGATGGAGATCTCATAGGGCCGTTACCATTAAGTGTTGCCAAGGATGATGAAGACGAGGTCATTGGACCACCAATACCAGAGTTGTCAGGTACAAAAGGAGATAAGAAAGAAGGCAAAACTGAGGAGGATCAAGCTGATGACAGCTATGATGACCTGAGCGGCTCTGATGATGAAGACTTGAGCTTGGATAGAAGAATACCATACACTCATGAGGTAAAACTGCTACAATATTTCCGTATCTGTATCCAAGCAAAGTTTTAATGTTTTTGAAGTTTTTTTTTGACGTGACAACGTCTAATAAATCGATGAACGCGGGCTGCACGCAAAAATGTCCCGATACTCTCATTGTGACGATTGAGAACAGTATGCAATCATTTCATCAATGTTTTGTTATGACTTTGTCACGTTAAACTATTGTCTGTAAACCGACTTCACAGACAACCAATTTTTTTTTATTCTGTTTAAGGGTTGCATTTTACTATCCATAAACTTTATACTTACTTAGCTTTACACATCTGTTATAAATAATATACTATAACTATATGTCTATTTCTTCAGGTGGAAATGCATCATGGCACAAAAGCAGTGGTGGCACTAGCAGTGGACCCGTCGGGTGCAAGATTAGCTACTGGATCTATTGACTATGATGTCTCCTTCTGGGACTTTGCTGGTAAGATGTCACTTAGGTGTTTTACACATTTAACACTTTGGTTGCGGCTAGTAATCACATGCCCTAGCCCCAGGCGCGGCTAATAGTCAAACGCCTTGTTTTTTACGCGCCTGGCATGACGCGTCCCGCAAAGGAAAACACAAGGTATGTGTTTCCCGCAGCCAAAGTGTTAATTATGCTAAGCTTAATTTTCTCAAAGTAGCTTTAAATTACCTTCAAGTAATTACTCAGCTCTTTGAAACTCACAGATGAAGCATAAAGTTGACAAACTCTATTTCTTACATACTTTGAGTTAGTTTTAATAGATTTAGTGAATATTTTGATCTAAGATCCAGGTCCAGCGGTATTTGGTACCGAACGATCCAGCCTCACCCTTTGAGACACCCATGGTTTGACAACAATATTTTGGATAGACTTAATACAGTAGTTGCTTTAAGATTTCGTTCCGGGCACACTCCATGTAATAAATTCTCTCATTTAATGGGAAAGTCCACTTCCCCGAATTGCACAGTCTGCAACACCTTAGATGACTTATACCATATTATCATGGAGTGTACTCGGAATGAACACATTCGAAGAACGGCCTTACCCAACGATGGGGTGCTACAAGTAGGTTACTGCAACAGCATTCTGGCTGATCCTCTCTCGGACACAGCCAGAATGTTGTTTAAGTTAGTGAATCGTAACTAACCTAATTATATTTGATTTTTATTGTATTATATTATAGAGCGGCATACTCGTGCACGAGAAAGCTCTTAAATCTTGAATAAAAAAAAAAAAAAAAAGAGTTATTATTTGTTAATAGGCAAGCAGCATAACCTGATGTGCCTATCTCCTGTCTCACAATTATGCAGAGTTCTGATGCTCTTTGTTTAACCCTCACATAACTCTTAATAACTCATCGAAAGATAAAAACTATATTTCGAGGATCCAACTCAATGATATAGAGTAGTCCTAGTCCTGTTTAATAAAAAAACATGTCAAACAAAACCACATTAGTTTTCAAAAACAAATATATTTTTACCCTTTCCAGGTATGGACTCGTCTCTCCGTTCATTCCGTACCCTCCAACCGTGCGAAAACCACCCAATCCGCTGCCTCCAGTATTCGGCTACGGGGGACAGCATCCTGGTCATTAGTGGTGCGGCTCAGGCCAAGGTGCTGGATCGGGACGGGTTTGAGCAGCTTGAGTGCGTTAAAGGAGACCAGTATATTGCTGATATGGCGAAGTAAGACTTATTATCATATATCAATTATATCCACTATTTGAAAGTGTTTAACAAGTCGAAATAGGAGCACGAGGAATAATTTTTATTCCGTTAATTGAAATGCAAAACTGCGACGTTTCGGATTGTAAATGTTATTCTATTCATCCATCAATATCATCAATATATGGTGAAATGTATAATATACATTGTAATTTAATTATTTATTTATTGCATTACTCAGCTAATATTAATTTATCAGTGTGTCGCACCACAAAACCGTAGTAGGTTTGACGCGGTGACTCTCGCTTATAAATACGCCATAAATACATAAACACTGGGACAATTAAGTTACTCTAATTGTAATTTAAATTGTGGACTTCTGTGTCTAATAAATAAAATATTAAACTTGTAGAACGAAAGGGCACACGGCAGCGCTGAACAGCGGCTGCTGGCACCCGCTGCTGCGGCACGAGTTCCTCACGAGCGCGCAGGACGGCTCGCTGCGCACCTGGCACACCGACAACCCCAAGCAGCACAAGGGGATCATCAAGGTAAACTATACTACCCCGAGTGGCTGGTGGTGGCAGAATTTTAAACTGGCTCTTTTTTTATATTCAGTGATTTGTTATGGTTTTTACCATAACATCCTACTAATATTGTAAAATATGTGAAAGTTTAGATTTTAAACAGATTGAAATTAAATTTGCCATGAAGGTATGCCCCTGTAGGAAAGCTTATTTTTATTTTCGGGAAAGTTAACTGTTTCTGTTGAATTGCGGATTTGCAGAGGAAACCGCAGGGCGCAGCTAGCATGCACTAACCCAAAACATATTTTGTCACAACAACACACACACTTCATATTTCACTTAGAACACTTTATTTTTTGGGCAATCATATCTACTCTAAGAATGAAAGTAAAATAATAAATAAGATACAAAGACTGCACCGTAAAATGCAAAGAATAAAAATATTGATTTTTCTTTCTCCCAAGGCAAGACAACAAGGCGGCCTGAAGACCAACCCGACGTCCTGCGCGTACTCCCGCGACGGAAACACCATCGCGTGCGGCTGCTACGACGGCTCCATACAGATGTGGGACGCGAGGAAAAACTTCGTCAACACCACGGCACTGCTACGAAACGCGCACCAAAAACAAGCAGAAATAACCAGCATTTCATACTCCTACCTCAGCCATTACCTAGCCAGCAGAAGCAACGACGAAACACTAAAGCTCTGGGACTTGCGAAACTTTAAAACACCACTAAACACAGCCACGGGCCTGTTTTCAAGATACGAACAGACAGACTGCGGGTTCAGCCCGGACGACTCCATGGTGTTCACCGGGGAATCGTTAGAAAAAGGCCAAGATGTGGGCCGTTTGCTCTTCTTCAATACGAAAACATTCGAAAAAGTGACCCATGTCGATGTGGCCAAATCACATGTGATCAAAGCCGTGTGGCATGCGAAGTTGAATCAAATCTTCGTCGGCACCGGGAACGGCATAGTCAAATGCTATTACGACGAGAAGCGGTCACTTCGCGGAGCAAAACTATGCATAGTAAAGTTGCATAGGAAAAAACACTCATCGGAAATAATGAGCTCCCAACAAATAATCACGCCGCACGCGTTACCGCTGTTCAGGCAAGAAAAACTAAGAACGAATAAGAAGAAGATGGAGAAGGACAGATTGGACCCGGTGAAGTCGAGGCGACCCGACCTCCCGATCACGTCGGGGCAGGGCGGGCGGGTCGCCGCGTCGGGGAGCACGCTGAGCTCCTTTGTTATCAGGAATCTGGGGTTAAGTAAAAGGGTGAATGATGAGCAGGATCCGAGGGAAGCGATTTTGAAGTATGCGAAGGATGCCGAGGAAAACCCTTTTTGGGTCGCGCCGGCGTACAAAAAGACCCAACCGACCCCTATTTTTCAAGGGAACGAGGATGATGGCGCGTCTGATGCTAAGAAACCAAAGACCTGAAAAAAAGGTTTTAGCAGTGATTTTGGATCCTCTTTCGTCCAAGGTTTTATTTTTACCATAAATAAACATTTGTCTACGGTTTAACTTTTTTTTTGTACATAAGGTTGTTTAATAAATCTTTATTAAAAAGTTAAGAATATGTTGAAGTACTTTCTTTTATTTAAAACTATTTGCGCTCCGCGGTGGCGCCCGTTTTTTTCCAAAACAACCCAATATTGACGTGACCAAATAAATTCAGCTATTTTCGACTTTTGCGAGTTGGGATCACTCACTCAGTTCTTGCAATCCTTCTTTTCTTAGGGTCGAAACAAAAATGTCGTAAAGCAAGTTCGTATGCCCAATTACCGAGCGGTTAGCGCCGAGTGAATTCACATGTAACATTATTCTAATATTACAAATCAAAGTTTCAATGTTTATTGCTCAATCACGCAAAAATGCTATAATATAAAGCTAGCTCTTACACATTTTGATTACTTCCTACTTTTTATCCCGTAAGAAGCGGGTGAAATCGTGGGGCGCAACTAGTTACGAATAATAATCATAAAGAATCAGGGATGTAAATAAAACTAGTTCTTACATCTTAAAACTTTAATAACTTATAATTATGCTCTAAGACTATGCACTACGTTACACATAAGCTAAGGCAGTTATTCTTCACGCCGTCGCCGCTGTTTTCTGTTCTTTCCGCTCGAAATATCCGTTGATGGGTGACCGAGCCGGGTTCTAAAAGAGGGAAAATAATTAAATTCAGATACTTTATTCGTTTTAAAACAATGTTTCGTTATATTGATGTATTAGTAGATTTCAGCCACAGTAACATTTGCTTGTGAAAGCTATCAGTTACATAGCTACACTAACTGCCCCTATCGAAACTGCCAATGGCATTATCCACAGGAGAGCAATTTAGTCAAAATTGTACCTAAATTAATAAGTTCAAATGTGTAAAATCAATTTTATTCGATTTTAAAATGTCAATTTTTTTTTTAAATTATTTGTTTTGTTAAAAAAACGTGATTTTGCAGTCTCGATAGTGTTCGTAACAGCAATCGATATGTTAGTTACTACATAGATAAGAAATGTCATCAATATAAAACAATCCGAATAAGTGAACACAACGTAGACCGCACCGTTGCTTACCATCAGGCGAGATGGCGGTCAAACACAAACTTATCACAAAACAAATGTGAGCCGTCACGGGACGCCTGGCAGATGTGAAACATCGACATTATTTTGTAAAAGTAATATGCAGAAAAGAACATATTGTGATAGGAACTAAATATGTCATAATGATAAAATAAAATATTACGATTTAAAAAAAAAATAATGAAAAATATAAATAAATAAATAAATGTCATATATTATTTATTATTTTTTTTAATTATTTCGAATAAACATTTATTTTCGTTAAATACAAAAATTTACGAATCCATCATATAGCGTGGCGACGCGTCGCCACGGCATGCGTCGCCACGCCAGAAATCGGTTTTACGTGCCGCTATAGATGTTTCACATCAAAAAATTGCAGTTCTAGAAATTCAGCGAGGTTCCAATTCGTGGCGAACCACTAATCATCAACTCACCAGTTTCTTAGCCCGGTCATTCAGTAGCGAGAAGGCGAAGTGGTTGAGGTTCACACCGGTGGGCAGCGCTACTCCTTGGAAGCGGAACAGCTGCTCGATACCGCTTTCTGCAGATCCTTAAAATTAAATTAAAATAAATTTCTGAATAGCTTTATTACGCTATACTATTGTATTTTACCTTATTGGTTGATTACCTACACATAATGAGTACAGTGGCGAGACAGTAAATGGGCACACTTGGGGGGTGGGAAATCATCAAATGACCCCTCCCACTCTTGGGCAGAGCGGAAGGGAGTGTCAGACTTCTACTGACCAAAAACCACCCATGTTCCTTCTACGCCCTTGTGACGCCGAGGCCGCGGTAACTTCTACCCGCAGCCCCGGGCCCTAGGAAACAAATCATAGTTCTAGTGACTCTCGCCTCGTCAAACTGTTTATACAAGCCGAGTACTCTACCGAGGGCAGTCTCTTTATTGTACTCGTTACGTGCAATCAAATCATTTCAGATACACTGTCATATTGTTCCTTGTGCTTACATTGGTGCAATATACTGTACCTTCTCATTTTCTTTTTTTTTTTTTGTTACATTGTACTGTACCTTCTAATTTATGTATAGCGGTTACAGAAAACCTTCCAATCTGCGCGGTGTTGCTGATCATAGGGCCTTTTGACATATCTACGTGTGTTCCCATTCGATATATTGTGACTTTGCCTGGAACAAATAAAAATTTACTAAAAATAGCTGAAAAATATTGTAACTCTCGAACATCGGCGCAAAGTTGCTAGTCTGTCGGTCTTTTACCGGATACATTTCGGAGAGTGTGCTTCTGATCTGCATGATCTAATTCCCTCTAGCCCTTTCTACTATCGGTCTAACAAAGGCACTAAAAAGCGTCACCGTTTTATGGTTGATATACCAAAAACTCGTACGAAACGCTTCGATTCCACCTTTATTGTGCGAACCGCTAGGGTGTGGAACGCTTTGCCTGAGTGGGTGTTTCCCGATAGATATAATCTAGGTGTCTTCAAGTCGCGAGTGAATCGGTTTCTTCTAGGCAAGCATGCTCCATCGTAGACCGTATCGTTGCTTACCATCAGGCAAGATGACGGTCAAATGCAAGCCTATCACTGAATAAAAAAAAAAAAAAGGTTACAAAAAAAAACATATCTATGTAAAGTTAAGCTGATCTGTATCGCGGTAAGTGTTATTTATTTAACCATAGACGAGCAGCATAAGCTGATGTGCCTATTTCTTGCAGTGTCATTATTTACTCATTATATTATTATCAGTCGGTGTTCGAGCACATTGCTAGCCATGGCTAGCAACACCAGATGGATATAATTTCCCTCCGGTAAACTTGGCAACACTGCCACAAACTTCAAGCTCTTCAAGCTTAATGGATTTGTCACACTGGATGCGGTCTGCGGTCTGCGGTCAGGTCGCGCAAACACTTTTGTTCGCGCGACCTGACCGCAGACCGCAGACCGCATCCAGTGTGACAAATCCATAAACCGTCAACCAAGAGAGTCGTCTATTTTCTTTTTTAATGTTTTATATGTATTTTGTGATCTAATCCAACTCAAAGTGTGCGAGGAGTGGTTAAAAGATAAAAGAGCGGGCTCTTTTTCCGCAACTAGGCCGGTAATCGGCCCTTTTTGCGTGACATATGCGGGTTTCCTCACGATGTTTTCCTTCACCGAAAAGCCAGTGGTATGTAAATTCGTACATAAGTCCTAAAGAACTCATTGGTACGAGTCGGGGTTTGAACCCGCCACCTCAAGAATGCGAAGCGTCGGTTCTCCCACTGAGCTACCACGGCTCGCGAGGAGTGGTTTAATCCATTCTCCGTCCGTGTACGGAACAATCGGTATTTATCCATCAGCACAATTTTCTCTTTTTTAATCCACAAGAAATTAATTTCATTAATTAAAAGTAAATTATTATTATTTCTTACCGTCTCGAGCGGCTATGCTCGGGATCTGCTTGCTCTTGTGCTCGTCGGCTACAAACATCTCTTGTGCTAGGGCTTCACTCACGTCCAGCCGCTCCAGTGCAAGTTTCCTCCTGAAATATTATTTATTTATTTATTTGATGATAGGCGAGCAGTATAGCTGATTGATCTACAGGGTTATTCATAAAGGGTATGCTAAGCCGATAAGGGCTCATAGTACATCATGAACAACTTTTACTATGGGACCAACCAAGAATTCGCGAAAAAAAATCAGCTGTTCCATACATTTTGTCGAGTGTCATTGACATTTTTCTACGGAACAGCTGATTTTTTTTTCGCGAATTTCGGGTTGGTTTTATGAGCCCTTTTCGGCTGAGCATACCCTTTATGAATAACCCTGTATATCTTGCAGTGTCAATATTTATCTATTGCTAGCTACACCTGGCGGTTTCACCCGCTGTTTGTTTTTACTTTTAAACCTTCTCTGTATTAGCAAAACAAAAAAAAATTATTAAAATCAGTCCAGCCAGACATTCCCGAATTTTAGCGAGACAAACAAACAGTCATTCATCTTAATATATATAAATCTCGTGTCACAATGTTTGTCCTCAATGGACTCCTAAACCACTTAACCGATTATAATAAAATTCGCACACCATGTGCAGTTCGATCCAACTTGAGAGATAGGATAGTTTAAATCTCAAATTATAGTCGCAATTTTAATTTATTGCAAATTATATATATATACTGATAATTTTTACTATAAATTGACAAGTTAGCATCAACATACTACGGTTGCTATAGTTACGCAATGGCTTTTGACAGGACAACGTCTGTCGAGTCAGCTAGTTTTTATATATAAGAGAAGAAGAAGATTTACTTATTTATTTAATTATACTTAATGGATTTTTTTTATTATTTATTTTTTCTAAATATTACAACTAAACAAATTCTATTCCAACAAAATTGAAGTTGGGAAAGGTAAATAACTCAACCTCAAATGAAATAGAACATTATGTATGTAGTGTAGGGTAATTTTCGTAGCACGTAGGTACTCAGTGATTTTAAATTACTGTTTGCTTACCTAGCTAGTTTGATGCACTCAGCTCCAAGCGTCCTCAGTTCTTGAGCAGTGGGCTTCCAGTCCGGGAGAGAGGGGAGATCTACGTCGTAGACAAAAGACCCACTGCGGACTGGAAAATAATACATTAACTAGTAAGTAGACATTTTGGGTGTAATGTTAGGTTATAAGGAAAGAGTATTCTGAGCCGAAAAGAGCTCATGGTACTCATCATTATGAACAACTTTTACTATGACTGGGACTAACACTAAATTCGCAAAAAATAAATAAGCTGTTCCATACAAGATTGTCAAAGACACTAGACAAAGTGAACAGCAAATTTTTTTCGCGAATTCTTGGTTGGACCCATTGTAAAATTGTTCATAATGATGAGTACTATGAGCCCTTTTTTGACTTATCGTACCCTTTCCTTATATCCCTGTATAGGGTTTATTACAGTGCACTTACTATCTGGTCCAGGGAAGCTATGTAGTTTGACGGGTACGCTATCTTTGAAAGCCATACTAGCGCACGCTCCGAGCATCATGGAACATGTTCTCCAGAACGCTTTGTTGAGCTGCTGGGGGTCTGCGACGGAAAAGTTTTGCAACTGAAAAGAAAACAAGGTTGACACGGACATACTCTCGTAAAAATTAAGTTGTTTACTACAACTAGTTTCAATTACATTTGGTGATTCGGTTCGGTAAAATTGTACGTGAGTATTTCCATGTTAATTATGTAAAACAAAATGTGTTAAAAATAAGTCAGTTTTCATAATAAAACAAGGTTGCGAAATTAATAATAGAGGTATACGGTTTACATGCTAATTGTCCTGTCTTTTAGACATTTAACTTCCATTAGCCTATTTTCTTGGACTTTGCACTGTAAAATATTGCACATACAGTAATATTTACACAAATAGGGTGTTACATGATTCATCTTTTTAGCTTTGTGCAATGAGTTCTTTGATTCAACATATCTGAATTCGACTGTAACGATTATGGCTTGGTCCCACCAATTACCCAAGTCTGGGTAATACTGTTTTCTTTACTATGGAAACTAACATGGTTTTCACACAAAACCGATGTGACCAAAACTAGTTGTAGTAGATGACTCAATTTTTACGTGAGTATTCCCGTGTTTAATTATAACAAAAATACTGTACTCTGATTTTTTCAGCTTTTCTTAATTGTAACTATAGTAATAAAAATGTTTTTTTTTTTTATTTGTTTTTTGATGGAAATATTTACTCACTTCCAATACACAGTTTTCAGAGAGAGGCCTGCACATATCCCAGTACACAGTGCTGTCTAGAAGGGCCAGAGCGCTGGTGTTCACGTGCCATTCACTCAGATCTAGAATATTAATGAAACACTCTCTAGACTTTTCGATTCCCTTATTTACAGACTTGTTAAAAAGTCACTACTGTTAGACCTCAAAAAAATAAGTGGGTACTTTAAAAGACAGTTTTCGTCTTGTTGAGATCGTAAGACATACTCACGTCTAGCGCAGTCGTAGGGCGTTGAGAGATCTTTGTTCATAACCAAAGTGCAGTCTTTTGGGATACCCTTAAATTGTACCTCAATCTTCTCAACCCGGCCAACATTTTCCTGTTGACGCTTTTTTTCTAACGAAAATAGGTGGTTGCGGCGTTCTGTGGCTTCTTTAGTACTTAGAAGTCCTATAAAATAACAAATAAGCCAATGTTTATTGCGGATAGATTTAGGTTAGAATTTTATGTTGATGTAAAGTACGTACTGCATAAAGGTTTTGAGTAGTTATTTTGCGGAATCTGTTTCGATAAACAGATAAAATGGCGCTTCATTTTATTATACGTTTTGTATTCTTCGCGTATTAATTTGTATAATTTCTAGAAACGAATATTTATTTTTTATATTTGTGAAATTGAGGTTATGTTATTTATTTTATTTTGACATGACAGTGACATTTAAGCCAGCCGTTTTTTTTTTTATCGAACTCAGTACTGCCAGTTTAGTTACAAAACTCTTCCCAAATTCAATACGAACGCGTGTTGTGTATTTCTTGGAGCATAGGTAGAAACAAAGTAATATGATTTTTTTTAACAAGTTCGGAATCTAGTACAACTGTTAAAGCGAAGTCGTGTTAAGGTTTCCTACCTCTTTCTTACCAATCGGACAAGGCATGCGTTTGACCGCAATCTCACCTGATGGGAAGCGACGATGTGGTCGAAGATGTAGCACAGGAGCCTAGGAAAAACCTATTCACTTCTTTAATAATATGTACCTATAAAAATTAATAATTGACTGTGTAAAATCTTTTGATACTATAATAGCTTGGAACATTCTGACGACCACCAAATCTTCATATCCTGGCTCACTCATTTCAAATTAAAAGATTGTTAATTCATTCATAAATATAATATAAAACTGCAATTACTTAAAAAATATAAATCCTTACATCTATCCAATCATTGTTCTTTTCCTTCCTCTCGCTCGGACTTCTTCAAACTTACTAATAATTTCCTTTATATTATTCTTGCTATAACTTTTATACGCCTCCAAAATGTTAGGAAACAAATCTGGTACATCATTATGAGTGCTTATCAAAGCTCTCTCTAGTACATACAAGTCGACTCCCTTGTGCTCTGTACTTGAATCAATGAATGATAATCCAAAATCTATCATTGCTAAATCAAAAGCATTAAAATCACTTATTTGAGCTTTGTAAACCAGTAGCATGTTAGATGTAGTCAAGTCTCCATGTATGATGTTGTTGTCATGCATTTTTCTAATGGTTTCGCCAATCATTTTGGCTATGTTATTCAAACTGTTAGTGTTCGCTGAAGTACTCATTGTGTTGAAGATGAAGTCTTTGACTGTGAAGGAATTTTCGAAGTGCTCCATGTAAATGCGTCTGCGGTTAAAATCAATAAGATATAAGGTTGGAGTTTTCACGCCTATCATTTTACATCGGGCGATAGACCGTGCTTCGTTCTTGATACGTTCTTTGGTGATGGAAGTGTCCAGATCGGGATGTCGGTAGGTTTTCGTGAATCTCTCCTTTATAAGAGTGGGGCGGCCGAGGTAGTTGCAAATGTATAGTTTCGCTTCGGCACCCTGTTTTAGTATTTTCAGATGTTCAGTCATTCTTCACTCTCTAACCTGCAAAATAATATTCAAAGTGCGAGTGTAATAACAAAGTTGTGTGTATTTAACAGTACAAAAAACTTAGTATGATAATCCAACCAACACTAATAATTACCGATAAATTAATGCAATTTGATAGTTTTTCAATCAACAAAATAAAACAATTCGAAACTTTGTTTTGTTTACGATTATAGCCCAAACCAAAATGACAATATAATTTCCATGACAATGACGTTGACATCTATATTATCAATTTTTAAATTAAATTCGTTCAAAAATTTTACTTTTCACATTAAAATAACGTAGAATGGAACGTAATGAGAGGGTATTTTCGAAATTCGACGTAGCCGAGCCGTACTCTGTAACATTGTAGGTATTTTATTTAGGTATTGAGGCTTATCTACTTTCATAGGTTTCTTTATGTAGGTATGCACTCACTGGAGAGTGAGGGAGGCTGTGGGCGTGATATCTACTGTTGCAACCGCACCGGCCGCTGGCACGACGAATATTTCACTTAAACACTTATTTCTCATCGAGTTGTTCCAATAGATTGTGATTTAACTTAGCCATTAAGCGTTTAGTGCCGGTTTGTTAACAGAACGCTCCGCTAGATCAATATAAATCGAGAAAATAGTGTAATAAACCAGTAAAGACACCAAAAATTATACATTTTTGTAGTGGAAATTTTTGCTGTGATTTTTAAACTGTGAGAATGATGTCCGAGGGATTGGAATACGAGACCATTGTGCAAAATGGGCCCAAAAAAGTAAGTTTATTTTAATATTTAAAGTAAGCTGTGAAAATACCTAGTTTAATTCATAAAAATATCCATTTTTGCTTAAATTGTTTATTTTACGCATATTATCGAATGAATAAATTCAATCTGGCATGCATAAAATTCGCTTAAAAATTAAGTATACATTTTTTTTATATTTTTTGGCAACAAACGTCATTTTCAATCTGCCAGTCACGGAATTTTCATCACGCATATACTAGGTACCTATAGAACATGGCTATAGGATTCAGGGCTGTGGGGACGAAATGTTAGCCTATAGAAACGTCTGGGTGCATTCTAGGTAGATATTTGGGATGCAGTCGCGTCTAGAAATGCTGGTTGATGCGATTTCCTGCGTTCCCGTTTTAGTAATGAGTTGGCGGGAAATTACGTAGGATTTGATTAAGTTGACGAGATGAATGACTGAATCAGACACTCTCGAGGTTTCCTGTATCAGAGCTCTTCTTTAATAGACTTAATAAATAAGTTTTTGAAATATTACCTTCTTTGTAAGCCATTAAAAAAACGTGTCGAAGCAAAACCAATATGGTCTAAGTAAAAAATATGGTCTACTAACCCAAGTAAAAAAAAGTTTTTATAACTCAGTTATAAGCTACATTTTTAATCTCATCTCATAATGCACAAATAAAACATAATGGCCACAGAATGAGCGAAATTAACCGTGAGATCTTTACCCGGTGAAAGTCTAGACTTTCACACTTAGGTAAAAAAGTAAACGTCATTATCGTGATTTGACTTTATTGGGGCTACCTACACCTTTATTTATACCACGGTTTACCCGCGTACAGTTAGGATTCCTACTACTCGTAATATCATAAATGCGAAAGTTTCTGTGTGTGAGTGTTTGTTACCACTGTTACCACATACCTACCTATCCCATTAACTACTCTTAACTACTGAACCGATTTTGTTAAAATTTGGAACAGATTTAGCTTATACCCGGGATAACATAAGCTACTTTTTATCGTTGCTGTTTTTCATCACAACGCAGGTGAAACCATGGGGCTCAGCTAGTCACATATCAATTATTTGTCAACCGCGTAGCTGGAACTGATTTTTTCTGTATTCAAAGAGAACAACTAAAATAATCTATGTAGGTTTTAGCTAGATTTATCTAGGCATAGCATAGGCTTGGCTAGACTTACGTTTAAATTAAAAGTCTGATGCAGAACGCAGTCAGAGGCGACGCGCATTTTAGAGAATGTCTCTTGTGATCTTGTCCAGTGTAGTCCAGTCCAGTCTAGCGAACAGTCAATGACTTCGTTCTTCTTGCCTCATAAACGTATAAAAACTTACAAAATGAGACTAAAATCAGGTTTTGTGGTAATGAATGGGCCAGTCCGGGACCACAGAATAGATTAAAGTGTCCGTCACGGGTCGCCGCTAAAACGGTGAGATTTAATCGTATGATACGTAAAGTGCGAAAGAATCGAATTATCACACGATCTCGAAGTATTTTACAGTAAGCGTCTAGAAGATGAGTAAGTAGGTACATGTTATTCAGACTCTAGCAGTTTTGTGAGCAGTTTAGACCTCGCGAGCACAACTTTTTATGCAACATCTTTTATTTCGACAATTGACCTCTTGACCGGTTTTGCTCATCAAAATTTAGTACCGACCATAATGTTTTGGATTAATATTAAAATCTGCCGGTAAGCGGCACCGCACCATTTCCCTTTTTGAGGGAAAAACTCCGGATCAAAAATTACTGACGACAATAAAAAAATGTTAACTGACTAAACATGAATGCGACTTTGAAATTACCTAAAAAGAATGATTGTAAAATTTACTTACTAGAAATAAAAAGACATTCGAATAAAAAATAATCTAAATTAGGTAACAAATTAAACGCACCGGGATTTTTAAAGGCACCGGGCCACAGACCGAGCTTAACTAAATTAACTCTAAATTATTATCTGGTAGGTAGGTATGTATTAAGCAAAAATTAAAAAACTTCGAAATTGGAAGCAGACGTAGTACGTAATCTGTAACTTTGTGTCGAGTTATGGTATTTCTATCCAATGAGGTAATCCCGGGTCAGTGACCCCGCCTACACGCTGACGCCGGCACTGATCCGGCACCTAATTTAAGGTCCACTTTATATGACTTTATAGTTTACATTATTTTATGACCACAAACATAACTAACCAAAACTGTCGATGTAACTAGTCGATCGCCCCGAACTGTGACCTCACGACTTTATAGGGTATCGTCACAAATATCACAATCCCATATGGTCCAAACATAATCCAAACCAGAGGTTCTCAAAGAAGCCGATATTAAGGTCCCTTAGTCGGCGCTAGAAGCCTACAAGAGCCTACGAGGGAGTAGGAGGTAAAGAGCCCAGATGAAATTTGGGGGGGGGGGGGGGGTATTGGAGTGATTTATAATTGGAGACCTTAACGAAACTAGAACCTCTGCTTTAAATGTTTTATTTTTTAATTTCTTTATATCGAATTGCCTACATTTTGTGAACGGTTCTCAAGTTTACTCGTATCAAACACAAAAGCATAATATATGTAAATGCCAATATCCTGTAGAGTCCGAGAGCTTCGCTTACCTGTGCCTACTTAGATAATTATAATTAAATAACAGGACAAGAGGACATTATTCAGACATTTTCCTGTTTATTAAGGTTTAAAATTATCCATTACCACAAATCTTCCGATATTATTTTTATATTGACTTGACATAGACAGACGGACGAATCAAGGGCGGCTGGGTGAATCATTTTGGGGTAATTTACCTACCCCTTTAGTATATGCTACAAAAGTCTAGATTAATCTGAATTTGTTGTAAATTCATGATATTTTACAAGAACTTATACTTAATTTCATTTAATCATCAAATAAATCAACTTATTAAAACAACTTGTGTTCAGTAAACATTTTTTTGAATGATAACAAAAACAATCTATCTATTCGAACGAAAATAAACGAGAAAGTAAAAGCAATGTCCTCGATATTTTATTCTCTAATCACCAAAACCAATATTACCTAACCGATATTACATGTACCCCGAAAGTATATCCTCTACACGTGTATATTTACCGCCAAAACTGGCTATATCAGCAATATTAGAGCATGTTATCATATCAGATAAAGATCAATGGAAAGATAATAAAACAGGACGTTTGGATATTTTTGGAATGAACTAATCGCGAATAAAATCAGATCGTACCTTTTAGGTATGTTTTTATGTTGTTCATTTTATGGGAAAATTCTTAAGATATTTTTAAAAGGATTATGCCCGCTAAAATCCAGTGACCTGCGTTGGTGTTTTGCCGTGGCTCAGCATCAGGGCAGTATCGGTTTGAGCGGGAAGGGGTCCTTGGATTTAGGACCCCCCTCATATTGTACAAGTCAAATGAATAATAAAATAAGGTTTTTTTTTAGCAAGAAGCTCTAATTTATTCAACTTGATTTAGTAATTTTATTTACTGACTAGCGATCTGCCCCGGCTTTGCATGGGCATGAAATATACCTAGCCTATATTACTGAGAGATAATGTAGAATTCTAATGGTGAAATGTTTTTTGAAATCGGTCCAATAGTTTTTGAGTTTAATCGTTACGAAATACAAAAATCCAAAAATACAATTATTTACCTATGGTTAAATTAGTGTAGATTTGTCTCCCTCCCTCAGTCTCTGGCTACAACAACTGCCACATTAAGACAAACTCATCTTAACTGCACTTTATAAAGTGTGAGTGTAACCACAGTGTAACTTACACATTCCATAGATGTCTCGCCTCTCCATATTGGGACGTATTAGTACTGCCGTCGCGCGTCGACGCGTGCCTGACATTGCGTTTATAAATACATACTTTGGACGCAGCTTTACTTCGCAATGTGAGGAATAGGCGAGATTATAGTTTTAGCTATTTTCGTCGCGACTTGCCAGATTTGGTGTCGGTACTTCACCTACTGGAATGATATGTATATTACTCCAGCTCATCTAAAAAAAGGTCGATAAAAGTAACCGTTATATTTTAATTAATTTATTTTATTTGACTCTTATGTTGTAATTTTGATTGTTTAAGTAACTCCTCTGCTTTGTTAACGTTAGGTAAATGTTATTTGAAAATGGTAATTAAGAATTTGTATTTGAGGAATTAAAAGTAGATTCTGTGTTAATCTCTATAAGCTACCTCCATACCAAATTTCATTCAAATCCGTCAAGCCGTTTCGGCGCGAATAAGGTTCAATATATGCACGCTTACACCTCTCACAAACTTTCACATGAATAATATAATTAATAATTAAGTAGTGTGATGCCCTAGTGTCAGAATTTTGAGCTCACCTAAAACTCAAAACGTATAAGTCTCGGCGCATGTCTCCGATTTTCTTGCTTTCTCGACCTTACCTTTTATGTCGTACCCATAATGGCTACAAAAGGTCGCCTGGCTGCCTTTCTTCTATAAAACGTTTACACACCCATAAAAGGTTTTGTTGCTTCGAATTTACGCTTATAAAGGTGTTAAGAAATCCTTCTTACAAAATCATCAAACTATCAGAATAATATTATTGTGAGAGTTAGTTTTTTTTTATTCGATAATAGGCTTCCATTTGACCGACATCTTGCCTGATGCCTGATGATTGATTGCTGAAATGGCTGAACGGATTTGCTTGAAATATTTCATGAGACTAAGTTATATTCATATAGGATAGCTTATATGTATGTATATCTAACACAAAGACTACTTTTTGTTGACCGGTTTGTATTTAGGCTCAGTTTGCATGAATGAATTTGCAGCCAACTAATCGTAAGACAAGCGCTTACCTTTTCTAGTAACCTCGTCCAGCGTGGCGAGTTGCATTCTATTCAGCAAGCACAATCAACTGGTTTTATTATCTCCGATACTACACTCCTCTTGATATTTTGTAACTCTTTCTCTCTCTATCACCACAGAATAAATAACAGTACAAGTCTATTCGGTACTCACTAACAAGGCAAATATGTTTTGTAAGCTGATGTAAACTCTAGGCTTATTTAATTATCTAAACATCCGCCAGTGCACCATCATTGTCTGATTAACTCCATACAACCATGTGATGTTAGATCAAAACAGTTTTCATTAACATCGTAGTAAATACTCTACCTTAATCTATGCCTTATTATAACAGCCAACGCTGCTCAGGGCCAGCGTCAAGAGTAGAGCAAAGAGGAGCGGTCGCTCCAAGCGCCAAGCGGCGAGACTTCAAAATGCCAAATGCAAATAAAATATCATTTTGGGGCAACCTTTTTATGAAGATGGATAGAGTAGGCAAAGTGATCGCTTTACCCTGATGTCCCTGATAGAGCCGGTGCTGATAACAACCGTGCTAAGCCGTTTCCGAGACTCCAGGAGACACGAGGCTTAATCGTCTGTTACACTCGTAAATGTGTTAGGCCAGCCCGTAATCGCATAGGCCTCTATTCTTGTACACCATCCATCCCAATCTAGGTCCTTTAGCGGTACGTCTCCCTATAAAACGACCTGAGCGAAAATCCTCTCCAAATCCCGAGACTGCTACACAATTCACATTGACGACCTGTTTGGCTCAGCGGTAGTATATCCGTCTTATAAGCCAGAGGTCCCAGATTCGATTCCCGGCGGGGCAGAGTTTAAATAATAAATTTAAATATCTGCTCTGGATCTGGGTGTTGTCTTTGTGTGTGTTCCATGGCTTCCCCAACACAGGGTATCCTAGTGGGGAGCTATGAGTGAAACGTTTATTTATTATCCACAAGTCCACGGCCCGTACCATGCCCCAGTAAATTGACTCGGATTGACAAAACAGTTACTTGTTTGCGTATATCCTGGCCCCACTTAACGCACGCTCGAAATAACGCGGTGACTGTCGGCTCGCCAGATGCAGTTATTGGAATTACTTTAAGTACGTTGTTTTTAAAAGGATTTATCATTTCTGTTTTAAATACACAAGGGACTATTCTCGAGGCAAGGCAGGACGTGGTCACGGTTGTTAAATTCTGGCTAAATATCACTGCATGTGATCGAAACTATGGAGTATCAGACTCAATTATGTATAGAAAAAACACAAATGTAATTCGAGATTAAGTAATCCCAGTAATTTATACCAAAATGTGTCAAAACCACATAATTTTCATAGACATCTTTATTCTTTATATGAGTTTTCTTTCCTGTTTTTAATAAAAAAATAAATAAAAGGAATGAAAAAAAGGAACGAATGGTTAAATGAAGACAACCTAGATATCTACTATATTATATCTACTAATACAAGAATTAACCCTTTCAAAACTGGCGTGCACAATTGTAGACATAAGATATAATTAAAAAAATAAATATTAAACTCTCAAGCTTTCCGATTGAAAACGGTTGTGTTCATTTGTTCACTTATAAACTACTCAATTTAGTACTACTAACGCCATCTCTTAGCATATTCTAGCAATTTTTCGACAAGTGGCGACCAGTGCCCGTGCGTGATTTGAACTGTACAGGTGAGCTCCTTATTTTATTTCAAAAAAATATAAATTAGTGCAAGAAATCAGCTGGAAAAATTATAAACGGATATCTAATATTATTGGGGTCATATGTAACGTGATATTTGTGTATTTTTTTATCACCTTATATTGGTAATCTCGATTTTTATATTTGTACTCAATTGTTCCCATCAGGACTCAACTGAGTTTTTTCTCATTGTTAACGGTTTTTTACGAAAATATGTTTTGTTTATATTTTTAACGTTTTGCTAATTATGTTACTAAGATAAATATATAAAATTAAATAAGACATTGTTTACTTATATTTTCAGATGCAAAAACACAAAATCGCAAAAAAGATTGGCTATGGTGCCTCGATAGTTGTATGTACATCTCGCAAAGAGAATCGGAGAAAACCAGGATCATGAGCTTTACTTTGACAATTATTTTTCATCATACCATTTACTACAAATCCTAAAACAAAAGGGTATTATGGCCGCATGCACAGCTCGTGTTAACAGATTTGTTAAATCACCGTTTTTAAGTGACAAGGAAACAAATAAGAAGCCTAGGGGTTTTTCTCAAGAAGTATGTAGCAGAGACGGAGATGTAACTGTTGTAAAGTGGTTGGACAATAAGATTACCCATCTGGCTTCCAATTTTGTTGGTATAGGTGAAAAGGACTTAGTAAAGAGATGGTGTAAAAAAGAAGCGATATATTGAGGTTGAGCGACCTGAGGTCGTAAAGCGCTATGATCATGCAATGGGTGGCGTTGATTTATTAGATCAACTTATGAGCTATTACCGGACATTCATAAAATCAAAAAAAATGGACTCTGCGTATGATATTTCATGCATCGGATCTGGCAGTTCTTCAGGCATATCGAGAATACCAAATGGATAATGACTTATTAGGCACACCAAAAAAGCAACGACTTTGCTTTACTTTCGTCGTCGCTTGGCTGACAGTTTGGTGCTACAAGATAAATTTTCTATCGCCAAAAGAGGTCGACCAAGTAACAGCAGTAGCTCAACGATGCAAATTATACCAAGAAGGCCAGGAGAGATTCGCCCTGCAGTTGAAATAACTCGTGACGGTGTTGGGCATTTACCTACACATGACGATGGAACTAGGTGTAAAATGGTGGGATGCAAGGGAAAATCCCGTGTCAAATGCATAAAGTGCAAAGTTCATTTATGCCTAACCAAATACAAGAATTGCTTCTTAGCCTTCCACACATAGATATAGATATTTTTTTTCCTAATTATCGTTCCTATGTTTTTTTGTATGTGTGCCAATGACTGATTATGCCAAAAAACTAATAATGCCAAAAAACTAATAAATGTTTATTGTATTTCATAGAAAGAATTTAACTATGTTAATTCATTTATAATTTTGTAATAAAAATGTTTCTAAATTAATATTATTCCATTTCAGAACAACTTTGCATACCTTATTCTTATTACTATGTAGGACGGAAGTCCACATTTGTGCACATTAAGAAAAACTAGATTTTCCCGAAAAGTTTAAGGCAAATTTTTTTTTATTTATTTTTTTTATAGTCTCCTTATTATACTTTAGACGCATGGAATTTACCAAATCCATCGGATGAAAAAAAAAAATTCAGGTCTGAAAGGGTTAACACGAGGCACGGCATATTTTAATTCAAAACCTCTATCTTGATCACCAGCACATTGGCATACAAAAGCGCCTTTCAAAACAAAGGCAAAAAGGAAAAAGTCGCCATCGGCCATTAAGTGAAAATGCGGAAGCATTTCTCTGCACATGTTCAATACAGTAGTCCATTGTGCACACAGCAGCCTTCTGCACACTGTAAACCAGAGAATAGGAGTTACAGAAGCATAACTCCTCAGAACTGGAGTTCTTTGAGTTTCCTAAGTTTTTGGAACTCATGTCCGAATTTACATAAATATACCACTAGCTTTTCGGGAAAGCAAACATCGTGAGGAAACCTGCATTTTTATTATTGAATGATAGGCTTGCGTTTGACCGCCATCTCGCCTGATGGTAAGCAACGATGCGGTCTACGATGGAGCACACTTGCCTAGAAGAAACCGATTCACTCGCGACTTGAAGACACCCAGAAAGAAGAAAAAGAAATCACCCTTCGAGGGTAGACCTTTATCTCAGCAGTAGGAAAATTAAAAGATTTAGTGGTGGTAGTAGTAAGTCCTCAGAGACCTAGAACCATCTCAGCAGCACATTTTTCCATTAAATACCATGACAGATATTCATAACTTGTTTGCTACTCTTTCACGCCTTAACTACTCAACCGACCATAATCAAATTTACCATACACATGATACACATAATCAAGGATACAGACAAAGACATAGGGTACTTTTCATCATCATCTTCATCGCGCGCGTGAAACCACGAGACGTAGCTGATGCCCCATAAATGGTTTGATTTTTAGTTGGTTTACGCCCGTAAAATTACCAATTCTCAAAACAGCATAATAATACGAGTCTTAAAAGGACTAAATCTCAAAATGGTCTTTGCCACATTGACACATGGTTTCAAGTTAGACATCTTTCACTATTCTGCGACATCACAGAATACTAGCTAGCTAGTAGCTACACGGAATACTATATAGCTACATGGTGGTTGTATAGTAGAAAAAAAGCTATAAACAAGTGCGATGACCCGCGACCGATGGATTGAATGTTGGGCTCGTTGACTGAGGTTAGAGCTGTTTGGAGCCGTAATGTGGTTAGGTATGGGCTATACTTGTTTAAGGGCGAGACAAATGGTCGACAACTATCTCTTTCTCGCATTTGAAATGTTATTTTATCTTTCACTATGGAAAATGACGTCGTTTTTTTTTATTTGATTTGTTATTTTTTAAAGCTCCACTTTTTTTACGCAAAAAGTCTACGTTTGAACACCAATTCGCCTGTTGGTAAGCGACGATGTGGCCGAAGATGAAGCTCATAGATTAACTTCTACCTAAGTGCGAATGAGCTGGCTGAAAACAGCTTGTCTCCGCCTTAAGAGCGAGAATAATGGTAGTCATCTGTTTAGCAGATTTAAGAAATAAAATCATTGAGTGAAAAAAATATGCCAGACAAAATTATTTAAAATAGACGAAAAATTTTGACAAAAAGTTTCATATTCATATCTTTTAATTTGACGGAAAAAATGTGAACAAAACTTTTTGTTGTTTTTTCTAATTCCTGAGTCAATTTAATAGTTATTTAACAGCAGTTAATCGAATGGCCCAATGGGGCCCTTTACCCCCTTAATTATTTACCTAGATCCGTCCTCTTACATCTTCTAATATTTATTTTGAACTATCAATAAGTGAATTCCAACATTGAGCCTCTAATTAAATTCAATATTATTAACATTTATTTACCTACTCTACTTTCTTTTGGTATCATAAGTAGACAAGACAGTGGCAAGTCTATGCCAGTCTCAGAATTAACTAATCTATCATCATTAGGTACTAAGAATTATTTGAGTCTCAATTTCAATCTATGAAAAAGAGCCACCGAGAGGCTCATAGCCATCATCATTATTTACAGCATTATTTATCCCACTACTGGGTATAATAGGCCTCCGTCTTATAACCATCTACATAATTCAAGCAGAAAGATAAAGAAGGATGTAAAAAATAATGGCAACAATTTTAAAGCTTTTTTTTAGAATTAATTAAGTTTCGAAAGTGACGCAAAATAATCGATACCATTTTCCAACTACAATTATGCATGTCTCACAAACTGTCCGCTCCGTAACATAATGACACATTCTTCCATATTAATAAACACGGTAAATACATTACAAAGTTATTGACTAAATAAAACTGAGACCGCTAATCAGTCGAATACCGGAATTAATGGAGAAAGCGTCATACCAAGAGACAGACGTCTACCAAAGGACCAACTTACATCTGCCGGCGACTAAAGGTACGAACTAAAAATTGTCAACAACTGGCTGTCAGTTTAGTGAAGATTTTGCGATAGTGGCTCCTCTCAAGTTGGTGGATAAGTTTGTCGCTTTTGAGACGATCGATTGAGCTCAGTAACGACTGTGTTACTGATTTTACAAGTCTTGAAGTGGATGAGGCGGGACTGGTCTGTGGTAGTTTAGTTAGAACTAGCTTGTGAATTATAATTATAGATGCAAAGTATAAATAAATAATTATATGCATAATATTTTCATATTAATCAATTGGGTACGCCTAAGCTTGTTTTTTTTCTGTGAAATTCTCCGAATGAAATTATCAAACTTCTAAGAAATTGTCAATAATTTAATGTTATGTTTTATTCATTAGTCAAGTTTTAATCAGCCTACATAGTTGAAATTATTTGAACGATCGAACGAAGTCGCATCTCTTTCTCACTTATCGAAATTAAAGAAACTTAGATAATTTTAGCCCCGTCAAATCATTTCAGTAAATGTTACAACAGAACTGACGACAAAGTTATGTAATTTTATATTTTTCAGCTTTATTGATTGATACAAATTCAAATTGTTTTCTAGCTAGAGAGCTAGAAAACAATCTGTCATCATTATTTCCAGCAGTGACGTAAGAACCCACCAATTCTTATAAACGAATTAACGCTGTATTATTGAATTCTTCGATTACGAGTACGCTCTGACAGGATACAATCAGGTAATAACATCGCATTGCATCCTTTCCCAGTAATCTAGCGTATCTTATCAGCCTATCGTCGGTTAACCATATAAGTACTGCTGTTAGGGATTAATCTGCGCTAGGTGTGCCTGGCTGCGATAATGGTTAAGTACATGAAGGTACTCAAGGTAACTGAAGGTAAGCAAACCTACTTAACTTGAAGTACCTTTCAACGGGGTGGAAATGTTCAAAACCCAGTTGTATTGGGGTACAGCCGGGTAATGTAGAGATTGAACTACTAAAACCCCTTCGGTGGTCGCCTCTGTGCTGTACCAACTTGAAATACCTAGGTGAGGTGATCCATTTCTATAAGGAATCTACTTACCTATCTAATTCACAACAGTATCGGGGTAAAATGTTCTATTTCTATTAATAAAATACTCTGAAAGCTGCGATGGTAGTACCTACTTGACAGTGATAAAATGGCTAATTACTAAACATGCAATTATAAAGCATAGCATTTTTATTATTGATTTATTTTTTATGTAATTGAGTGACGAGACGAGCAAATCGCTCGCCTGATGTTAAACGTCACGTTTGCCCATAACAGGTCTGCGCCACCCAGAATTTTGAACTCGCATAATTCAAGACCCTGCGCGGCACATCACTGCGCTCGTCACCCTGAGATATAAGTTGTTTTATCTCCCATTTGCCCTGTCATTTCACTAGGCATTAGGCGCAAACGATAACAGACAACGCGAAATTTTAAACCGGCTGGTCTAAAAGCTTAAGCAATTTTGCACAGGAGTTGCTATTAATACCGTAAATGAGAAAGGAGAAATAATTAAATACTCCTAAGGGCTTCTTAAAAATTCACCCCTTTAGGGGCTTAAATGCGGGATGATGCGAGGCCAACCTGAAGCCACAAAAGACGTAGTCGCTGGTGAAGTATCGAATAATAAATATCAAATCATGCAGTTTTATAAATATTCGTTTCCATGAACGCAATGAAGTTGAGTCCGAAATTATCCTGTTTATAGAACGAGTCGATGAACTGTGCGTCATGAAGTCAGTGAAATCTTTGGGTTAAAAATAACTGCTCGTGTTGACGTTGACCTTGAGCTGGGATGTGAGATGAACCGCTAAGAAGATCATAAATGTATCCTCTTATTCATAAACTGCTTATAAGCCAATAATCTGTGGTTTGAAGTGCTTTTTTATGGTGGATAAGTCCGTGTTTGACCACTAATTTGTCGGTAAATTAAAATGCGGTCAAAGATGGAGATTTTGTCAATTTTTAATACGGATAGAGTTATAACATGCCAAAGCAGGGAAAAACAATTTTTTACAAAAACGTGCCTATGTAAAGGCTTGTAAAAATAAGATCGTAAATAAAATTTACGATGTATGTACCGATCTATGTAGATGTTACATTACATACCCTTTTAGAGCGTTGCACGCTAAAATACTCGTATAGTTATAACAGAACTATGAGCCCAAGTTTGAAGGCTTTATTTGACGGATCTAAACTAACTAAAAATATATCTGTCTTTGTCATTGCAACCTATAAGATAAGGACATCAATAATTAAAAAAAAAATAGATCTGTCTACTTATTTATGCCTTCAAACTTGGGAACTAAAACTCAATAGCATAAAAAAAAAATTAAACCGAAAAATATAGGAAAAATAAAATAATTAGGTTAATTATAAATGAAAATACCAATTGCATATCCTGGTGATATCATATCCCACTAATCTGTGAACACTGTTCCAATTTGTGTACCTACACTATTAATTATTTGCGTAGGAACTGTAGGATATTTGATGTATTGTTATTTATGAAGTAGATTACGAGGTAGGTACAATATGAGTGTTATTTCCAATTAATGTAGTGTTTTTCCTTCCGCGTAAAGGACGTGTCTTGTAAATTGAAATTTTATTTTTATATAACTTTAAAATAATTTTAAGTAAAAAATAACGCATTTTAATTATTGCATTAAGTCGGGCTTTTTTGGGCATTTAAAAAAATATAATTATAGTAGTATGGTTAAAACAAAAAAACAAAATTTTATAAGTTTTTATAAAAATCAAATTATTCTATTTATTTACAGAGTGTACAGTAGTTACGTGTTTGTGAAATTTCTTTGGAAATCTATTATGACGGCGGTATGTATTTTTTATATACTAACTCAAAGTTGCTTATCTAATTAAAACATAACTCCACATTTTTTTGCATTGGCCTATAAATGCGAATTGGTTCAATCAAAACGGGCCCCGCGGGGCCCCGTATTTGTAATCCCTTTTATTCTGCTTTTGGTTCGTCCCTGCTGAATGAAAATTGGACCTATACAGGGTTATAAGAAAATTACAGGCTATACCGAAAAGGTCTCGTAGTACTCATCATTGTGAACAACTTCTTCTATGGGACCAACCGTAAAAAGCAAGTCTTAAAAAAAGCTTTTTAACAGAAAAATGTCAATGATGCTCGACAAAATGTATGGAACAGCTGTTTTTTTTCGCAATTTTAGGGTTGGTCTCGTAGTAAAAGTTGTTCATAGTCATGAGTACTTCGAACCTTTTTTTGGTTTAGTGTACCCTTTCTTTATAATCTTGTACCTGCCAATACTTTCTTATTCTTATACGATATGGGGGTGATACGTCCCGCAAGGGGTGCGTTTCCCCCTTGCCAGCGGTCACCCAAACTAACTTCGCTCCTTAAATAACGAAGCGAGGCTCTCGGCCGCATAAAGTGACTAATAATTTATGAATATCTGTTATTTATAAGTAAGCCTGAGTTTCCTGTCAGTGCTGCGGTTTTCGATGACGCTGGAGGGCTGGGTAGGTACGTGTCCGCGGTTTTACAACCTTGCTCTATATTTTGTTGACATTCCGAAGTTTTGAAACTAAATACTTACATAATGACCGGTGGAAAAAAGAGCCCTTCCCTTTCATCCTTTATCGGTTGTTTATAAAATAAAATTGGCATAGGGAGCAATTAGTGGTTGGAGAAAGTCATGAAATAGTAAGAAATAAGTTGAAAGTGCAAGTAAGTAGGTACCTAATGTGAAATTTATTAAAGTCGCGCCTACGGTCCTTCAAAACTGCCTTTAAATGACTATCGCGTGTCATAACACGCGATATGACGTCATTTTTATCCGACCACTCAAAAAAGGACATTTTATGTGGTAGTGCTTGTTTGTCTGTCTCCTAGTACTTACAACGCCTAAACACGTATCGATTAGTTTTGTATCAGCAGTGTCATTTACAAAACTAACTTGGTACTTGATTCATATTGGAAGTCGGGGGCCGAAATCTATATAACCTGTTTACAAAGTTTTAATAGGTAGCAAGAGCATGGGAAATAGGATGGGGGGAGATCCCAGTATTAGTCAGTACTTCAAGTCAACCTTTGATCATCCCCTGCTGGGATACCAAGTCTTCCCCTCGAAGGGTGATTATATAGCTCGTATTCCACCACGCCGACCAAGTGCGGATTGTTGGATTCACATGCGCCATTTAATTTCTCCGGACGTACGAGTACGATAGGTACGCTCACGTAAAAAATAATTACAGAAGCACGAAGAAAATGCGTAAAATCTTCTCAAAACTAATGTAACTCATAAATAACAATCATCATAACCACCTAATTGTAAACTTTCTTATCCGGAGCGCGATACAAAAAAGAAACACGAAATAAAGAATGCCCACTCGACGTAATATTAAAACGTAATATTTTACCGAGATTAACAACTGTGAAACTATTGGAATAACAAATTAAATTACTCGGCCGTGCGAGCGATTCCATTGGAAATTCGGTGGCGCAAGATATAAACGATTTGCGGAATGAACTTGTATGGACGTTCAAATGGTTTTGTATTGTACCCTAGGGACTCCAGGCGTTTTATCAAGCGTTGGTTAAACGGTCTTTAGCTATCTCTTCGAGGAGGAATGCTTTTAATTTTTGAGTTCAGAAGCCTTCAGTTTAGTTCTTATGTTCTTAAGGTTAGTAAGTTATCTTTTATGTACTCAATAATTTAGATTCATCTATAAAAGAAGTAACAATGGCCTCAGTATAATAATTTACCTTATTTACCGCTCCTTCGGATAGCTATGGGAAATTTAGTTAGTAAGAATCTGGTCCTTCAAGCCGCAATGCTAAATTTTTGCTGACATTTTTGAAGCTGATACATGATCAATGCTTTAAAGCGCACAACTCTTAGCATCCCATAACTTACCCCACTGCCTGCCCCAGTTTCAGCGAGTGATATTGGGCATCGAAAGTGATGCGCTTGCCGGCCGCGTGGTGCTCCGATTGTCACGGTGGGTGCTCCACGGTGGACACATTCCTTAGACCATCTGCGATTATGGTCCTATTCTTACGAGTGAGATTTATTAACTCCGTCACTGTCGCTCTCATTAGAAATGTAATGAGAGTGATGGAGATAGCCTCCAGCGCCCAAGAATCCAAAGGGTTCTTGATGATTGACAAGCTAGGTGTTTGTTCGTTTGATGAAGGTGAGGTGTGGTCAAAGATGGTAATGGTGCCTAGCAGTGCCAACCAAGCTTAACACTAGCTGGGTGATGGATTATCGAATTGAGAGTTGTAAATACCTGTCGGAGAGTGATTTTACTAGATTGAGTAGAGCCCTGACGGAGTGGCTACCGATTGCGGACAAACGTTCCGTTGGCAGACATCAGACCCATCACGGGTCATCCGTGGTCCGTGGATGAGATTGGCCCGAGACAGGGAAAGATGGCGCAAGAGAGGAGGCCTATACCCAGCAGTGGGTCGATAAGGTCGATACAGGCTGACGATGATGATGATGAAATACCTGTCGAGAGAGCTCTAGAATATTCTAATCCTAACACAATGCCTTCTACTTTCACTCACTTTACTTCGATTATACTCGTATGTGTTGACTTATGTTTCCTGAGTTTTTCATCACATGACACAATTTTTCATCGCTTAATGGACCTCACCTTAAAACAAAAGTTCTATAACCTTTGTAGTTTAAACATCAAACTTGACAACAACTATGAAACCAAAAAAACCGAACATTGTCAAATTGGCACTCGATTAACTAAAAAAAATCCACGGTTTCCTAAAAAAAAATCGACCGAATCCTCTTCCTGATCATGGTAAATTGATTGCATGAACAACCGAAAACAAAAATGGACCAGCCACCATCTGAGGGTAGTTACAAATCTCTTGAAGAGAAGATAAACAAGTTGTCTGAAGACCAGACCAGCATTGTCGTTCACTTCGATTTTTTGAGCAAGAACGTTGAAGAGCTGAGGAAGGTATCTGCCCAGCTTTCGGATAAGACTGCGGTGTTTGAAAGTCTCTCGTCTGATCGGAAGAAGCTGCAGGCCGAAGTCAAGGTCCTGAAGTACAGGATAGATGAGCTGTACGGTATAGTCAAGGAAGGGAAGGAAGACGACTCTTGTCATAGCGATGTGCAGGATATCGAGTCGTGCCATTCGGGGTTTTCCAGCTCTTCCAAGGTTATTAACACCTACTTACTTTCGTCTTCGAAATTAGTGAATAACTTTCCCGTATTAAGCAGTAAGGGTTTGTTATCCCGGATAGGCCAGTCAGTACATCGATTACGTGATGACGTTCAAAAAGTTTACGAGTGAAAATGGACAATTTTTTTAGTATTTGCAAAACTAACGCACTGCTATTGATTTCTTTATATAAATCTAGAAGAAGATAAATGGTAATTAGAGTTGAGTCAATGATGTTACATACTTAAACTGTCTTTTCGTTAAACGTGTTCACTGTACATGATCTTGTTTACAATGTTACAAAAACTTGAGAAGTCGGTCATCTGCGCGGGCGCTGTATGAGAAATTACTTTCTTTTTAACTTTTATCTCCCAAGAATCGCTACTCTATACTCGGTACTCATTAATCAACTCGGAATAATGCTCGATAATTACGAAAACAATTGCTTTTGTAGGCGTGGTAAAAGCGTCTCGCTTTTGAGAATGTTACCTCTGAATGAACCCAAGTGAAGTAAGTTGGAAAGTTAGCCAAAAATTGACGATTGAGAGGAACCTAGAGATATAGGGGGATAAAGTCTTTATTAGATATATCTGGTAAACAGATTATAGAGTTATAGAAACCCAGGCTAAGCGAATAAGGTTAGCCGATGAGGCTTCAGGCAGCTCCATTCGCCCAATCTTCAGAAACTCTTAAAGATTTTAGAGGGTAATAAAGTTTTCACATCTTAAAGTATGTCCAGAAACTGAGGTAGATTTTCCATTCTTCAGGAACTGGAATACTTTAGATACCAACTTTATGTATTTGGTACTTTAGGTACCAACTTACCATTTGATTATACTACTAGGTACCCCTCTTCCGTTTCTCCCTTATGTAACCCCTACGCAAAACACGCCAGACTAGAACTTTTCTATTTTTTGTTCCAGGTAACAATGACTACAGGCCTGGACCGGGACACGACACGGGCAGCCTATGATGACGTCAGATCTGACAACTCGGCTACAGAATGGTGAGTTTTGGCGCATTCTACTGATGGAAACTACTGAAATATATTTACTGAATACTGAATTTATAGAATAGAATAGAAAAATAAAAATCCAAGAAGTGTGGGGGATAGGGTGTATTTGTCTCTATAACTTTAATCTAAAGTGGGGGTGATACGACCTGCACCGACGTCCCGCTTGGGGTATGTGCATTACCCCCTACCGCCAGCCTACCCAAACCAGCCGAGCTCACTATATTAACAGAGCATGGCCAAGGTCCGCTAGCATACCTCTTCCTCTTCTATTTACGTCAGGTGTTGTGGTACTAGAGACTTTATCAGCAGACTAGATGCGCACAGATAAAATATTGAGTGGGCGATTGAGACAGTTGTTGCCAAGTCCACTTAATGTTTATGTAGATTGTGTGATAAAAACGAAAGTTCTTAGACTTGAAAGAGCTCTTCTAAATAGATAACTTATACATATAAGTATGTACGTTATGCCTTAAGGTATCTATATAGCATCAAGGTGAAGGAAAACCAGCAGTTTATGTTCAAATAAACTCAAAGCTATAACTTTTAACAACTGACAAGGACAAGGTTCGATTTTGAAAACCTTGTTCATAGCTAATTGTTTGAATCAGGGGTTACTATTACTTTAATGCTAGGTTTGTGATAGACAACCACCTCGCCTGATGGTAAACAATGATGCGGTCTACGATGGAGCTCACTATCCTAGAAGAAATCAGTTCACTTGTGACACCTAGAGTACTATACCTACCTACCTAACCTACTTTACGAGTCATTTTCAAATGTATTCCTAAAATGAATGTCTAGTTTATTTTTAATAGATATTGCTTCTAAGAAGGAAGGATAACTACTAAAAAGGATAATGCTATAGGCAGGGATAGCGAACCAATGGCACGCGACAAAATATTTTGGGCAGCCATGCGCCACTGCCACAATTATCAGTACTTACCTAAGCAAAATTATTTTACGGCACGCGACAAGTCTATGGCTTCAACAACATTTCTTTGATTGTCACGTTGTTTCGTAAAGTTTCGCGACCCTATTGAAAATGTCCTATTAGTTGTATTATATTTAGATGGTTGGTAAAGGTAAAATTCATTGCCACGTTCGCAGGGCGGTGTTCAAGTTCGACGGCGCGAGGATCGTCTGCTCAGCCCGAGGTGCAGACTTCTCCGAGTTCCGGGGACAGTTCTCCGATGATGAGCGCGCTTTCGGGTATATTAGGTAAGCTTATAGAGCACATATGTATACCTACTGTTGTGGAGAACGAAGAGGTGCGGAGAGGAAGTGACGTTTAGTTATTCAATTGCGATAGTGGGTTCGGAAACAGGTAGGTACTTAGTCAAAGTAGAAACGGAGTTAATCTGGGGTAAGCTAACTGATGTCTAAGTCTTTAGGTTTTCATAGATTTAAACATGATTTACAATAAAAAAAATGATGACGATTTACCTACATTACGTTCATAAGAGAACAGGATAGCAAATAAAAACAAAATAAACAGTAGCAGCTTTTTGGCTTTTCCAAATCATAATTACTCGGCAAAAGCATAACGGTTTAATTTTACAAAATGATGCTATCGTATGCCTGCCCACCTGCTGGCAGGCGGCCACGGGAGCTCCAGTGCAGGCATGGTGAGTAACACGTAAAATAGGCCAATGACTTACACGACTGAAATAGGTGAAAAACTGGGAATCTCGCTGGAAATCTTGGCTAGGAATAGAATCTGGACCTAAGCTTGGAAAAAATAATTAAGCAAATAACTCCTTCTTAGTATATGCATATGTCTTGATGTAATATAGAAGCCCTGGGTTCAGCGCCGACCCTAGCTGTGATCAGGCAAATCAATCGCTCTAGTCACCGCTAGCTAAACCGCACTACACCCGCTACAATATCATTTCTGCTCGAAAATGTAGCTCGCATTTTGCATTTGCGGCGTCCTTTACCACTTGGCATCGAGAGCCAACACTTCTCTAGCTTTACGTCAAAGCCGGCGGTGCCAGAGTTAGTAGACAAGAGCCTCACAGCACTCACGCCTTCGGAATGTCTGGGGGTTACTTACAGGCTGTAAGTAACCAGTGATTTTTGAACCTTGTACCTGAAGTCCTGAATGGTTTAACCGATCTTGGATTGCAAGGATTCGCTAGATTCGTCTTTGCATCCAGAATGTCGTGCTACATTTAGCAGTAAAATTTTTGCTTCTCTTTAAATAATTTATGTAAAATTCTAGGATGCATATGGGTGACGAGATGTCAAAACGCAAGAAATTCCTGTTCGTGACGTGGGTGGGGCCCAACGTGTCGGTGATCAACCGCGCCAAGATGTCCACTGACAAAGCCATCATTAAGGACATCATTTCGGTGAGTCACCTCAACTCTTTCCTCCTACACAGTCATCTTCTTCTACACAAATATCTTACCTATCCTCTTGTTTAGGTTTGTCTTTTGTGATGAAGGCGACGCCAGGAGGAAGGAATTAACGACGGTTTTGACAGGGTTTCCACACCGATTGGTAGAAAATTCTTAATAAATAAATACATTTTTGAATTTGATTTTAGAGTTCAGTTCAGGTGTCGCATTTAATACAGTGATCGCAAAACTGTACTATCTAACTCTAGACTGCTCATTATGGGGCCGCTGGCCTAAACGCCTGAAACTCCGAAGCAAATTTAAGCGACGCCTTTTATATGTATCGTCATCTAGGTGCAGTTCAATTGATCTTGGTTAAAAAGAAAAGCATGCCACTTGCTGAGCACTGGACCACTTATTTATGTACTGTGATTATAAATATGTACTCAGTGCCCTGATCCTAATATTGCAAAGTAAGACCAGACAACAAAATATACTTATATCAAGCTTTAGCAGGCATATTGACTAATATTATTTATATCTTTCACACTCAATAAAATAAACAATAACTATCATATCAATGAATGATATCATAAAGATTTGTTGGTAAGGTAACATGAACTCTGCTATCTTTAAGTATGCATAAAAACATGTTCTTGATAACACCATGCATGCAAAGATTTCATGCTTTGGTATAAAACGCCGACAAAGTTGATAGGAAGATATCAATAATAACTCTTTATTTCCGATTGAATTAACAAGAAAGCAATCTTATCAAAATGATTTATGGAATTAACGTTAAGTCCCAACTCGGAACATTAGGGCCTCACCTTAATGCTAGTTACAAGAAATATTCTTCACTTTTCTAATCCTAAAACGAATTTCCTTATATTACAAGTAAGGCGAGGATACTTGAAAATATTTTCAATAAAGGTTTCATTGCATTGTCATCACAGTTAGCAATCACATTGAAGCTCGAATCAGTTATCGGGCAGTGGTTCAAACTTCAGTTGTAGGATTTGCCCCAAACAAAGCAGCATAAGTTGAGAATTAAATAAAAGTTTGTTTAGGATTACCAAGTTTTAATCGCATTTCTTGTGCCACACAATTCCCATTTCAATGCAATTTACAATTCCAACGAGTTCCAATTTGCTTACAATTACTAAAGTCTTATCATATCAGACTAAACTACATAATATCAACGAAAATATAAAAAAATAAATACAACTATTCAATGACATCCAGTGATCTTTTTAATGAGCAATTACAAGTGTAATGTACAGATATTTTCACACATTACATAAAGTCATACAAATATTTTCGAACATTAAATCCAACAGTCTGAGCAACAGCCGAAATAAAATCATAACCAACTATACATTTATATTTCGCAGCGTCTAAATCTATCTCCTTGCCTCCGGCTATCAATTTCAGCTCAACCAGAGTAGCTATTTGAGCCAATAAGTTACTTGTTAGGCCAATTTTCTCTTCTAGAATAGCATAGAAGATAGCTAGCAGCCTGTCTAAGGTGAAGACTTTGGGGCCGAGCTGTGTGTTTAACTTTTCTGTTATTTTTGCTTTTGCTCGGACTTGCTGTAGTCTTTTACGCTGTTTTCCGTGGTTCTTCATGAAGAGACGCTTGTCTTCTTTAGGCGGGTTATAGCTCGCCAAGTATGCAGCTATTAATAGGTATTTGGCATAGTATGGTAGTTCGAAACTCTGTGCAAAGGTTTTTGTGGATGTAAGCTCTTCTTTTAGTGTACTCTCAAGATTACTCTGTGTGTATGAATTGCTATTCTCTTTGCCCGGAGACAAACTTGTTGATTTAGAGTTGCTGATACGCAAATAGAGAAGTTCCAAGCTAGTTTTCAGTATCGGGGAGATGTGCCGCCAAAGTTTTGTAAGATCAGTCGCTTGGATTTCATTTCTAATGATTGGTTCACAATATTTCACAAAGTTTACCCGCGCCATGTGTTGTAATTCAATCAGATCCCGACACGGTCGGTAGAACACGCTGAGAAATGCGTTAAGAAAGTTTGCAAATAGCTCGGGTTTTTTGAGTTCTATTTTTATGTGTTCGTCCACCACGTAATTAGTTAATAAATAGTGTATGAAACTCTTTTGATGTAGAAATATGATCTTGAATAGTTCCTCTTTGTTGTAATTGGGGAAGTATAGTTTAATTGGTTCTCGTACGCCCATCTTGAAGTAGAAGTTGTCGTAAACTAAATGAGTAATGAAAATTGTGCAGATGTTAAGGTTACAATGTTCGCGCAAGCTGAGCAATGCAGGCAACATTGTTTGATCCATGTTTCGAAGTCTTTCAGCTCGATCAAAAACCAATACAATGGGTTCGTAACCGTTTTGAAGTCTGTTTAAACCGTTGATGAGATCGAGCATTGTATCGCATTTAACATCGGTATCATCTTCTTCTAAGCCTGATAATATAGTTTCATACATTACTTTCTGGGTGTAGCATTCGATACAATCGATTATAACACTTTTATAGTCCAAATAATGAAGAACAGAGTCGACGCATAAACTTTTGCCGGTGGCCATGCTTCCACTCATAAAAATAGAACAAGGCAACGGTTCATCACGGTCGCCGAGAAGATCAAATAAGTCGTTCAACTGGTTCTCTCGACAAGGCACTCTGTTGTACAAGTCTTCCATTTTGTAAACTATTTTCCGTTTTTTAATTTGTAAACATTTATCAACACATAGCAATAATTCTTACTTTTTGTTTTGACAGAAAGAATGACGTTTTTTGTCGTTCGGTCGGACGGTCGTTCCCGCGCTTGTTGTTCATCTGTCAAAAGTGAAGTTTTTGAACGAATTCAGTGCGGTCTTGCTGCGCCGAAATCAAACCGAACATTCTTGGCCGAGAAATTGCGTTTCATTTCACGCAAAACTTAAATTTGTACTTAACAAAAGATGTTTTCTTCTTTTCCAGAACTTCGCTGTGGAGCTACAGTTGGAAAATCAATCGGAAATAGACATCGATCAGTTCAAAGACGCCCTTAACAGGGCAGGCGGAGCGAACTACGGCACTGGCATCAGGGATTTATGAACTATGAAATATTTGTCTGCGTTTTGATTGCATTGCATATCAAAGTTTAACTATTTATTACTTTTTTACTACAAAATCGATGTATGTCATAATAAAATTTTAATTCGTCAGGTAATTTTTTCTCCAGAGACAAAAATTACAAAGTATTTAATTTTATTTTTGTAAAAGTTTGCATTTATTTTTAAGAAACTAAGATTAGAAGTTTAATTTATTTTGTGAATTTTCTTCAATTTATCAAAACCCTAAGTAATAATGCCGCAATATTGTGCAATTTTTTAAACTAATGTAGCTGTATTTTCATAAGGATTTTGCCAAAAACTTAGCAAATGTTGCCATGTAGAAGGCGCGATAAGTGCATTTATTTTTATCTAGAAATTCTACTAAACTTGTAATTTTAAAATGGACATGTCAAAATTTTAATATTGTATACAATATATTTGGATTTTACTGGCTTTTTATACATTGTCTAGTGTTATATTACACATCATACCTATACTAATTATGAAGGTAATACAGTTAACCAAACAATACATCTTTGATTTACCTTTACCGTTTTCTTTAATTCCAATACATCTATATTTATAATATTCTCCCCCGCCTTACAAAAACAAGACGTTTTAGTTTCTTTCCAATCACCGTCTCTGACACAACAGCTAGATTTCCTCGCTACTAAATTATTGATTGGTTGTATGACCACCATATTTGCTTACACAACGGACATCTAACAAGAACATTATTTTTACAAAACAAAAAACAAACACCGACTTCAAAAGACCGACTATTGAGTTATTCATCTATTTGTCGCGCACGTACTTAATGCAAATTTAAGACTTATATGGTTTTCTCATGGATACCACAGAACTGGACTAAATTGAAATGGGACCAAATGGGAAGCGTCAGCTTTCTAATAAAAAAAGAATCATCAAAATCGATTCACCCAGTCAAAAGTTATGAGGTAACAAACAAAAAAAAAAAAAACATACAGACGAATTGATAACCTCCTCCTTTTTTGAAGTCGGTTAATAAAAAGAAACAGTATTTTTCCAATATTCAGGACTTACAGGTATTAAATAAAATAACCGTTATCAGATAACATAACCTTTACTCAGAGATAAGAAAAGAAAATACAAAATACACTGGTTATAAATAAAATTCCATTTAGGAATGCATGTTGAAAGAGTACAAAACTTAATGCAAAAGTAATATATTTTCTTAATTTAACTATTTGTCTAAACTGTAGGCAGACATGATGCCATGTTTATATACACTTTGGAAAGATTAAAAAATTAGGCATACTTTGACAGTTTTGGCTGTTATGAACACATTTTTGCTTATTCGTTAAAATACCAAGTTAATAATAGTAAAATAATAACTGTTTACTGATGAAATAGCTGACATTTGAACCTACAGCAAAATATTACATCATCTATAACTTATGAACAAAGATTATACAAGATCTTGCAAATATATTTGATTATAAATTAAGGCAACGTGGTAACTATATAAAATACAACATGTTTACAGTTTGTTTATTAGGTGTCCAACTATAACAAATAAACAGCAGACAGACAACCAATGAGAAATCAGTTTTAAATCCAGATCTGTCATCGGTGGCAAGACACCATGTTTGTTTACATCAGATATTTAAAAAACAGACTGTAGATGTTACAATTATTGCTTTTATTTGTATTTACTTTAGCTAAACGTTATTTTGTACTTTATTGGATAGAACAATTTCTATTATTCTATTTACAGAGCTGGTAGATTCCAGTTTTAGTTCGATTTCTCCTATTTTATTTAGTTTTTCAGTTTTATTGGAAGATCACGTTGATTCTCTTAACCTCTGACATCCCGACGTCGCGATATCGCGTCTTCTGAAAAATGTCCTCTACATCCCGGTGACTCGATATCGCGTCCTAAGTTACCGCACGAGTTTTTGCCGAATTCTCATAGGATTAAGGTTTATTTTCATTTAAAGATATACGAATGGCGGGAGAAAGAACCAAGCTTTCCATTAATGTCATTTACTCATCGCTGATTGGTCTAAATTTAATACCAGAGACTGTTGAAATCCGTTGAAAATTTGTATGAAGTTGTAGGCGTTGGCGCCATTTTCTTATATAAAGCGTGGGTTTTTTAAATCGGTGTGACGTAGAACGCGTTTCGTCGGCGTCGCGTGTTGAACTCTTCAGCAGTAATATTTATATTATTTAAAAGTTCTGAGTGATTATTTGTTAAGTAACTGTTTTATATATCAAAAAATTATTAAAAGCAAAAAATAATGGCAAAAAAATAAAGTCAAGAACAAAAATATACATAGTAAAAATTAAAATGTCAAAAATTGATTACATTATAACAAATTGAATAAAACTAAAATGTGTTCAAATAACACATACATGACAAACAAAATACTAATAAACTACTACTACTAATACTAATATTTTATTTTATTTGTACTCGTGTTTTGTATAACGTGCGTTACGTCACCCGCCAGTCTCAACGGAAGACCAGCGCCGGTTGTTTACGACCGGCATTATGCTGAGTTGAGACTGGTTTAAGGCAAAAATTGTGTTGTTTTTCTTTTAATTTCTTAAGTATGTTTGTTATTATTATTTTTGTCTTAAATAAATATTTGTCTATATTTGTCTATTTGTCTATTTAAAATTAAAAATTTAAATTGAAAGAGAAAAATAAATAAATTAACTGTTAACATAATTTCATCATCCCGTATATAGCATAAATTAGCGCAATTAGTACCTCTGACTCCCGCGGACGCGATATCGCGTCCGCTGCGGGGAAGTACGCGGGATGAGCGGTAATGATGCAATAACAGACTCCGGTATGTCAGAGGTTAAAGCCACGATTACACTGAGCAACAATTGTTTATAAACTCTGTTTCAGAAACGAAATGTACGTGTTTCTGAAACATATCACTTTGTTTCTGTAAACACTACGTTAACATACGAGAAACACTTAGTGTTTACAGAAACAAAATGTTATGTTTCTGAAACAAAGTTTATAAACAATTGTTGCTCAGTGAATACGTTACTTTATTTTCTAACTAAATTTGACAGCTCTGAAATTGTTGCCGTCCCTTTCGCACACATTGAAATGAGATGAAGATATCTAGTATTTTACTTTAGATTTAGTTTAGTGTTTGGTTCATTAGAATCGGTGCCATTGCAATTTAATTCTAACTATTTTGGTGCATTTCTATCACTGCCTAAAAGTTGAAATTTATTTCATTTTACATTTTGAGCCTAATTTTGTACCGAATTCAAAATCAATTTGCAAAATTATTGCTACTTAGAACTACGATTTCCTATAAAACACAAATATAATGAATATAAGGAAACTAAAGGCCTCCAACAGAGATTTCTATAAAGTATCATATAAAAATATTATGCTTATTGTGTTAACTTCTACCGGGACCTGGCTGCGAGTTAGGTTTCTCAAACTAAGTTAAGCTTCTTCTCTTCTTGTTATAATTAAACACGGGAATACTCACGTAAAAATTAAGTCGTCTACTACGACTAGTTTCGGTCACATTCGGTGACCTTCATCAGGTGAATTTACAAACGTGACGCGCTCGAGGTTCTTCTCTTCTCTTTACAGTAAGATGTCATTTGTGGACTTTATTCATCATCTCAATTAAATACAGGGTCATAAAGGGTATGCTAAGCCGAAAAGTGCGCATAGTACTTATCATTATGAACAATTTGTCTAGGGACCAACCCTGAATTAGTGAAAAAGATATCGGCTGTTCCATAGAAAATTGTCCTTGACACTCGACACTGTACAGCTGATTTTTCCCCCAGATTTTAAGGTTGGTCCCAAGTACAAATTTACCATAATGGCGAGTACTATTAGCCCTTTTCGGCCTTACCATAACCTTTCCTTATTACATTAAAATTTTCCCACCTTTTCGAGGGTTTCACTAATAGGACAGAGGTGGCGAACCTTTATGGATTAACGTCCCAATATTTTAAAATAAATGTTTCATGACTCCATAGACGATCCGTGATGTTTTGCTTAGTGATCATCGGGCGGCGGCCCAAAATATTATCATTGTGCTCAAAATATTTTGCCATTGGTTCGCCAAGCCTGATAATCATTAGAGGGTTCAGTGGTGAGGATCATGTGTTCCTCGCTGAGTTAAATGTAGGACCCACTTCTTGTAAAGTTTGTGATAGGATCATTCGTTCTCCGCTTAGTTCAAGGCACCTCTCACCCCAGTACCAGCCCGGACCCTCCTCGGAGCCCTCACTGGGGGCAGAGCGCCCGCAGCAGCTTGCTGCGCGTGTGAGCGCCGAACAGCACCGTGAGGAGCGCCACGCCGTAGCCTGTGGCACGCTCGCCCTGTAATATTGAAATTATAGTTTATTTTTTAATCATCAGGAAACAAAACAAAAACAAATGGTAATAAATTATTAGAGACTAGCTGTACCTGGCGGTTTCACCCACTGTTTTTTTTACTTTTAAACCTTCCCTGTATTAGACGAACAAAACAAAAAAAATTATATTCAAATCGGTCCAGCCGTTATCGAGTTTAAGCCAGACAAACGAACAGCGATAATTTTTTTTTATATAAGAAGAAAGAAGAAGAAGATTGAGACCCGAGATAATCTCGATCAGCCCAGAATGCCCCTGAAGTGAAGTGTCCGGGTCAGCTGCACTGCGGGATGTGCAGTAGTTTAAATAAATATTTCAAGTCAGAGCTAATAATTGGGGTGTTTTGGAACATACTTTTTTATCAATTATTAATTACTAGCTGCACCACGCGGTTTCACACGCGAGACAATGGAAAGTAGCCTTGTAGTATTGCAGAACCTAAACTATCTACGTTCCAAATTCCATTACAATGGATTTAGTAGTTATGGAGATATGTGGTAACAGACATGAAAGCACACATGCTTTCACATTTATAATAGGATCAAAAAAAAACAATTTGTTATTAGCTGTTCATCTCGAATTGTGGACATAGGTAAAAATACTGCTTTGTTCCGTGGACTCGGAAACCAGCTCTGATCAGTATTTGTTTACAACTGGGCGAGTAAATTAGCAAGTCCCCTTTCACCAGATTGTCCAGAAGAAGGGTGTTTCTTATTGAGTAGGACATTTCGGGTGTTTTCTTTCACCTACCATTAGGGATACCTTAGTAGAGATAAATGTACCAGGCGGTTATTTTCATGTTTTTATGGCACCGTCTACACTCTTGAACACTATTCCCTAGGTGGTCCGTTTCTGCACAGTAAGCCAGCCTTCGGGGGGCTGGTCTTCTCCCCCGACAAAACCAGTCATGTCATATGTCATATCAGTCTACCAACACCTCTTATTCCTGTGCGTGTTCGAAAAATAAACCCTATGTACCCCCCCCCCACTCCCCACTCACACAGTGCGCCGGCGCCGCCATGTCGACGTGCAGCCATTCTCCCGGGAAGTCGAACCCGAGGTGCGCCAGCACGAACAGGCCCGCGCACGAGGGCTGCGCGTTACCACGGTCCTGGAATATACATTTAAATAAATAATACATAAGTCAACTTTGAAAATATGACCTTTTTTTGGTCATGTTTACCAAATTTCAGCTCAGTCAGACATCGGGAATTGGTTCAAAATTGAGTTGCAAGATTGGAAAAAACAAAATTCGTACAATGGAAAAAACATGATTTTGCAGTTTCGATGCTGTTCGTTGCAGCAGTCGATATATCGGTCAAATTCATAGCACCGGAGGTTAAAAAAGGTGCCAACTTATAAAATAATTAACTGTTACAACAAAGTAGGATGCACTAACCGCGACGCTATTCTTCATATCAGCGACCCCGCTGCTGAACTCCTGGAAGTGCAGGTCCGGCGCGAAGGGCAGCGCGTGCGCCAGGTCGCCGGACACGGAGCCCGCCGCCGCCGCGCGGGACTCCAGCGCCGCCGAGTTGGACACCAGCGCCGCGTGGTACTTGCCGGTGGCTGTGCCCTGCGGGAGGGTGATAGTACAGTTGAAAACTGTTTTAAGCTATTTTTTTGTCGCGGTAAATCGTACCCCCTATAAGTCCATATGAACAAAATTGGTCTTGAAAACTCTATGAAATTGTTGAAGTTTCGTCGAGATTTGTTGAGAAATGCGACCTGTGCGCGAGTACCAACATACAAACAAACACCCGGACAGATGAAAGCGATATTAGGCCAGTCGTTGCACAGACGCTTCGCTCGCTCGGTCACTAATTAGTTTCCAGTTACAATTGTTTTCAATTTGTCCTTATTAATTTTGAGCAAAGATTCAGGTCAATAAAGACCAGTTAGTAGGTTAGTTCTATAATGAAAAGCAGCCCTAGTGGGCGGACCTGCGCCCCGGTGAGCGTGGCCACGTCCACGATGGTGTCCGCCTTCAGGTCGCGCGCCGCGTACACCACGCCGTCACTCAGCACCAGCCGGCCTGCGGGACAACTAATAATTAGCTGTGACGGACAGACGGACACACACCGGAGTCTCACCTCATAATAAGAGTTCTCTCGAAGGGGGAGAACCCCAAAAATTAGTATTTTAATACCAGCTGTTTGTTTTAGTTTAAAGCGAATCAAACTAGATGGCGCTCACAATATTTTTTTTTAAATCAAACATTTTAGACCTCACTTAGTAGAACTAGAAAGAAAATAATATAGTAAATCAAGAACTAGGAGGTAATACTAAAATAATTAAGTAGATCTAATCAAAACAATCATCTACTATTTCGTCTGTCCATCTTTATCAATATTAATATCTGATTTCATTTCCGTTCTATATAGGGTTATTCATAAAGGGTATGCTAAGCTGAAAAGGGCTCATAGTACTCATCATTATGAACAACTTTTACTATGGGAAAAACTCAAAATTCGCGAAAAAAAAATCAGCTGTTCAATACATTTTGTCGAGTGTCATTGACATTTTTCTATGGAACAGCTGATTTTTTTTTCTCGAATTTCGGGTTGGTCCCATAGTAAAAGTTGTTCATAATGATGAGTACTATGAGCCCTTTTCAGCTTAGCATACCCTTTATGAATAACCCTGTATTTTTGATGAACTGTGTAAAAAACTGTCTTTTGCGCAATATTTAGTAAACTACCTTCTGCATCAGTATTATTGATCTCGACCGTGCGTCCCGAATACAGCGTGTGGATGTCGTCCGGCCTGGAATATAATTATAAGAGCAAATAGAAACATACTAAAAATTTGTGTCATTTTTAAGGTTTCCTCAAAGGCCTCAAGCATGGCTTGTTACTAAAAAAATAAGATTGTAAAGCCCTAGTAACATAGCATACTGTCAGTTCAAATTTCAGGGCAAATAGAAGATAATCTTATATCTCTAGGTGACAAGCGCAGTGCTGTGCAAGGTCTTGAATTGTTAAGTTCAAAATTCTGGGTGGCGTAGACCTGTTCTGGGCAAACATGACGTTTAACATCAGGCGAGCGATTTGAAAATAGCGTATAAAAAAAGTTTTTAGCAGCCTGAAAAGTCTTCTGATATGACTTGCAAATAATAGGCTAAATGCCCCATTACCTAGTAGCGTTGGGCCCTACCGCGTTCTCAGCGACACACACCACAGCATACAAGTTAACAGTGGACCTGGCCCTCACAGCTGCCGCGAAAGCCTCTGACATAACCACAACTAGTCAAAATACCTTACCAGATATAACTTGCAAAAAATAATTAGAGACTTAAATTAAGAAAATACATTAAAATATAATTAAATTAAAAAACTAACCAATAAAACTAAACTAATCTAAAAGGCCGCTGCCTGCGGGAATAGGCGTGACGAAAGATTTTAAAATCCTCTTCCATAATGTGAGTACACATTTACTATTTACAAAAAAGCCTTTATTTCGGTAATAAACTTAAGTTTAACGAAGTTTGAAGCCATTTTTCACATATATTTTCAACAGTGCCCAAAAACAGCTTGCTTGTGTCATGGCGTCGATTTGACGTCACGGCTAGTAAACATGTCATTGTGTCTATGCGTGATGAGCGGCGGATGACCTGAGTTCACTGAAGCGTGACGTCATACGCTGTGATTGTTGTTTCTGACAAGACGGCCGATTGCTGTATTTTAATGTTTTAATTTATTGAAAATCTTAATAATCTGTTTTTTAAAAACAAAACTAAACATGTGTTTTAAATTTTTTTAATCTGGCTAGTCCGCTGAAAGCATTGAATCGGCGATTTTTTGATACTGTCGTCATGCCTATTGTGCCCAAAGAGCTGGCCCCATTACCACGTTGTATGGCGATGCTCACCCTTTGGGCGAGACAGAGGCCAGCATTTTGGTCACGAAAAGTTAGTTAAAAGTTTAAAAAAGTTAGTTTTTTAATTTAAAAGAATTATCAAAATTAGACTACTCTGTAAAAAGTTATGCGTGGGTCTGGTCATACTTGTCTGTAAAAAAAAATACCTTCACGTGTCAACTTGACAACTTCCTCCGTTTTTTCGTCGGTTAAAAATAAGGCTAAATGCCCCATTACCTAGTGGCGTTAGGTCCCACCGCATTCTCAGCGAGGCACAGCACAGCGTGCAGGTTGACGGTGGGCCGGGCCCTCACGGCGGCCGCGAAGGCGCCGAGCACGGCGGCGGCGCCCCCGCAGTCGCCCTTCATGCCCACCATCGACGTCTGAAGGGAAGTACAATACATTAGGAATAATTTTATTATGATGTAGGATAATTTTCATAAAATATCTAGCATCTAACCTAAGATATCTAAAAACATTTAAACACTCAAACTAAACATCCTAACTAACTAAACTAAACATTCAACCTAACCGAACTAAACATCCAAACTAAAACACCAAAATATCTAGAAACATCTAAACACCCAAAATAAACACTAAAACACACTCAAACATTAGTACGAAATCATCCAACCATCGTTAGTAACGCACCCTTGCCTTAATACTGAGTCCGCCCGTGTCGTACACGATGCCCTTCCCGACCCAGGCCACGGACTCCCCGGCCCCCGGGGCGGAGTACGACAGCGCCACGAGGGCGGGCGGGCAGGCGGCGGCCCGCCCCACTCCGTAGATGCCGCCCATGCCGCGCGTGCGGAGCTCCTCGCCGCGGATGATGGTGGGCGGGGCGATGTCGAGGGAACTGGCTACGGCTATTGCTTCCTGTTGGTAGAAAGAAAGGAAATCATTGAGATGACTTAATATTTTGGAACCACGTTAGTTTTCATGGTCAAATATCTTAATATGTATCAGCAAATTAGAATGCTCAATAAATCATGGTGAAAACTGTCAGATATATCGATATTTTACTATTATATTAATACTGAATACTCAAAAAAAGAGAGGGCTCTTTTTCCGCAACTAGGCCGGTAATCGGCCCTTTTTGCGTGACATATGCGGGTTTTCCTCACGATGTTTTCCTTCACCGAAAAGCCAGTGGTATGTAAATTCGTACATAAGTCCTAAAGAACTCATTGGTACGAGTCGGGGTTTGAACCCGCCACCTCAAGAATGCGAAGCGTCGGTTCTCCCACTGAGCTACCACGGCTTTACTGAGTACTCATGTAGTATTATTTCCTCAGCTGATAGTGCCAGCGGCCCCGAGCCTTGCTCCGTTATTTCAAGGAACGGATAACTGCTAGCAGGGAAACGCAAAATGCACCCCTTGCGAGACCTGTCACTTCCATGTCAAATAAGAATTAGAATAAGCAAGTTGTAGCTAGTACCTCAATAAACTTGTCCACGTCCATGATATTGCAAGGCGTGTCAGTGATCCTGGCTGCCAGCCGCGTCGCGTCAGCTACCTCCTGTATAGTGGTCAGCTCCTCGGCTGACAGCGCGCCGTCGAGCAGGCCGGGGTCCAGCGGGGCTTGGGCGTCGTCTTCAGGTTCACCGTCTATGGAATAAGAGGTTATGGTTTTAAAACCTAGTTTATTATCAACAATCTACACTTCTACACTTCTTCTAAGAGTTTATCTATCTATCTACACTAATATTATAAAGAGGAAAGATTTGTATATAGTTTCTCCTAGGCAAGCCTGCTCCATCGTAGACCGTATCGTTGCTTACCATCAGGCGAGATGGCGGTCAAATGTAAGCCTATCACTGAATAAAAAAAAACAAACAAAATAGTGATGGCAATGCAAACAGAGTAAGAAAAGTCTTTGAGCGCGTTTATCTCGAAATAAGCTTAAACCTATAGTTCGGCCGTTCAGAGAATGCGTTCCTGACACCTATCAGTTAGTCACGACTAGTGATGGGCACAACATAACACTGAGTTCGTTACCGTTCCTCCAAAATGAACCGCCGCATTATTTTTAAGATTATTTTCGTTTTAAATTGGCGGAATCATTTAAAATTTATATTTTAGTTATTTAAGTGGAAACCAAAAAAAGGTAATATTAATATAATAAAATTGTTTTATTTATTCTTTGTTACAAAGTTACAATCAATTAATCTGTATTAAAGTAAGTAAATTCTTAAAAAGAAAAACAAAACGTATTATTTTATAAAGTATAACTGTATAAGAACAGATTACGATAATATTATTGCCTGTTATTGTTAGCACAGCACTACAAATATAAAGCGCTGACATAACCTTGTAATAGCGCAGTATAGATTTAGAAAAATATTGTTTACCAAGTTATTTGACACTCAGTTTGGCACAAAATTATAACATTAATTGATTATTGTTATAATAATGTTGTTTTAATGGTCATAAATTGTTAAAACGGTAAACAACCAGCAAAAATATTTTTATCGTAACTGCAACGCCATTACAAAGTTACGTCGTCAGTTCAATCGCGACGTGTCAGGAACGCATTCTCTGAACGGCCGTATTATAGTTATTGCACTTTTCATAAGAACGGCAGTATAGAACTCTGGGATAGTGTAGATTTTACTTTTTTTTCTCGAACCAGTAGCGCGTCTATTAGTATCTAGTGTGTAGTATAGTCTACAGAGTACAGCTGTACCTCGCTTGTCCTCCCCGGCCAGCAGTATCTCGACGGCGAGGCGGCGCGCGGGCTGCAGCGCCGCGCCGGGCTGCGGCGGAGCGCCGGGCAGCGGCGGAGCACCCGAGCGCGCCGAGTACAGCGGCAGCGAGCGCGCCACGGCCGCCGCGCTCGCCAGCACGTCGCGCTTGCGGCACACCAGCTGCGGACCAGGCCGGGGTTACATTACTAACGGGCAGGACGAGGCTGCAAGGAGCGTGATCTCTTAGCGAATTAGAAATGCACATGCAGCTTTTTAGGGCTCTGAACTTTCTGCCTCCTTCGGGGAAGGAGAGACTTCGGAGTCTGTCTATCTGTATGTCACAGCCAATTATTTATATTGCTATGGCTAAAGTAGTCAATGGTGACCGCGGCATAGAAAGGGATCCTAACGAGTCACACTGTTATTTCACCGGGTTCAGACCTGTTCGCTGATCAGATTACATTGTGAATCAGCAGAAGGCAATTGATGAGACTGACACAAGACTGGAAAAACTAGTACACTGAAGAAGAGATATAATATTCAGCAGTGTGTGGGAATGGTTGATGATGATATGCTACTCTGTCTCTATGGAGGTCAAATATATCAGCTATTCCATAGAAAAATGTCAACGATAACAAAATGTATGGAACCTTTTCGGCTTAGCTTCCTTAGCTTTCCGGCTTTCCCTTTCCTTAAAACCCTGTATATCTGACGTGACTCACCACAATACACTCCGTCCCTCTCGGATGCGCGCCCCTCACGATCTTGGCGAGCGCGTGCGAGCGGGACGGCGCGGCGTGGCGCGACACCCGCGCCGGCAGCGCCGCGAGCGAGGCGCCGCGCGGCCAGAGCTCGCACGAGTCGCCGGGAGAGGACGTGATGCAGGAGAGGCCGCGTTTCCAAGCCTAAAGAGCATCAAACTGTAATATAGTACATGTACATATGTATATGACACAAATGTGAACCAAAGAAGAGGAAACCAGTGGTGAGTGCCTGGTGCACTCAGTGCTGTAACTAGCCTTTTATGCACCCGGTGCGAGCTTTCAAAACTGCGCCCCTGACCTAACTAGCTACCATGCATGAGATAAAACTAGATACTAGTCTGGTCATTTCTGCGCCCCTCCAGGGTCTGCGCCCTGTGCCTGGGCACTGCTGGCACCGCCCTAGTTACGGCACTGGGTGCACTCCGCATTTATGGTGAGATAGGTTCTTCTTGACGGGGATGTTCATATTCATTTCTTATTTTGGGGAATTGGGGCGATAAGTCTCGCACTGGCGTTCCGCAAAGGGTGCATTGTGCGTTTCCCCCTTGCCAGCGATTACCCGAACCAACCCAGCTCCTTAAAATAACGGAGCGGGAGTCTGGGCCGTTGGCACAACTGCTCAAGTGGCAAAGATGTGTTGGTGTCTGTGGGTGTGAGTGTTTTCTCTAAATGCTTCATCAGACTGCTGCAGACTCGACTCACCTCCTCAGAGACTCTCGGTTCCAGCTTACTCTTGACATCGCTCCACGACAGAGCGTTCAGGTGGACCGGCTGGCCCACGATCAGCACCGGGATCTGTTCCGGGTCCGACGCGGTCAGACCCCACCGGAACTTTATGTTCACGGAGTTTGACATCCTGCGAACTGTAAAACCATATAAGTTATGTATGTATATATTTTTATTAGGCAAATCAGCTTGTTAATAAAACTAGTTTAGGATAGATTTTCTAGTCTGTATTATAGTTAAATACCAAAATATCATCATCATCAGCCTAAGTAATTATTATTTTCCACTGCAGAATGTATGGTACACCATTTTGCCATTGGCTTTGTAAACTCATTACTTATCTTACTTACCTTAATACTTATCTTTAGGGATATATTGATCCTATTTAACAAGGTGACTTCACCTCTCACTTTTCACACAGTACATTATTTTTTTTACAACAAAACTAGCATTCTCTACCAAACCACAATCTCACCTGATGGGAAGCGACGATGTGGTTGAAAATGTAGCACGCTTGGCTAGAAAATACCTATTCACTCTTCTTTTAAACAACCCCGGACTGAACCTTTTCAGAAAGACGGACGCCGGCAACGAGTTCCACACCTCTGCCGTTCTAATCAAAAAGGCGGAATGGAAACGCTTAGTGCGTTTGAAAGTCAGTATTATAGCATTCACTTGGTCAGCAATAACAGAATGACACAGTTACACAATCAAACAGATGCTAAGCAATAGCTGACTGTGGTAAACTGATATGTACTTTATAGCAAACCTAATCAGAAATCTAAATTGCAAACCTCAGATAAACCTAGCGAGAAAGATGCACCATGCTAGATTTGGGTGAAGCCAAGAACTCCACTACTTTAGCCAGTGCATACACAATCTCTACAGTGCTACGAGCGGGGAAGCATTGAAAAGTAAATGTGTGCATCTTGTGTACGTATGAGCAAAAGCAGAAGAGTTCTTGGCTTCACCCAGATGTAAAACAGTGGTTTATCTTTATCCGTTTTGCAAACATGCTTTTTTATATAGATTTGTAATTAAATCAGTACTTTTATTTTTTTTTTTTATTCAAGATTTAAGAGCTTTCTCGTGCACGAGTATGCCGCTCTATAATATAATACAATAAAAATATATTATAATTAGGTTAGTCACGGTTCACTAACTTAAACAACATTCTGGCTGTGTCCAAGAGAGGATCAGTACTTTTTTACTATAGGGACTGTAGAGTAATCTTTTGTTATTAAATATTATTTGGGGAGGCAGGGGCGGATCTGCTATCGTCGACTATACAGGGTGTTTGGTCTAGGGTTAGACAAACAAAATGGGTGTGTTCGTTGACCCATTTAGAGAATACAAGTTGGCCAAAAAAAATCCCAGACGCCTAAATTTTTTTTTTAGTGGTCTAGGTGTGTTTTTTTTATTTTTACCGAAATTTAACCTATCACCACAACTTATAAAAAAACTGTTTTAGACCGGTTCTTTTTATTTGAATTTGGTCTCTGATCTCTGATACATTTTCGTACTGTAAAAAGCAAAATTAGAAGCAAATAAGGACTAAATAATCCGTTCAGAGCTCATAGAGTGTAAAAATGAAAGAAAAATTGCCTAAAAGGTCAACTATGACTCGTCTATCGCTTTGTGAAAAAAAAAAATGATGTTTGGGAAAATGAAACAAAAATAATACTGCAAAAAATAATCAGTTTTATTCAAAAACAGCTCCTCTATTCGCAATGCATGCCCGTCATCTTCGTCGGATTTTTACAGTCGTAGTTTTTAATTTCATCTCTTCTTTCATCTTCGCAAAAGCGGCATTGATTCGCTCAATAAGTTGCTCTTTGGTGCTTATTTGAACTTCGTACACTAATTCTTTGGCACGTCCCCAGACAAAGAAATCAAGTGGTGTAAGGTCTGGGGAACGTGCGGGCACTCGATGGGGCCACTTCTTCCGATCCACGTGTTGGGGAACACATTGTCCAGGTACTCGCGTACAGACGTCGAGTAGTGCGCCGGGCAGCCGTCTTGCTGGAAAAACATGGGGCGTTCTTACTCGTATATCGGCTAGTCGCAAACCAGTTCAACTAGGTCGTTTTGGAGGAACTCCATGTAGTTATCCCCGTTAGGATAATCTAGCAAATAATGGTTAATAAACGTTAACCGAAAATATCCCATCGAAAATAACCCCATTATTTGCCAGATTATCGGCGCACTACTCGGCGTCTGTACGCGAGTACCTGGACAATGTGTTCCCCAACACGTGGATCGGAAGAAGTGGCCCCATCGAGTGCCCGCACGTTCCCCAGACCTTACACCACTTGATTTCTTTGTCTGGGGACGTGCCAAAGAATTAGTGTACGAAGTTCAAATAAGCACCAAAGAGCAACTTATTGAGCGAATCAATGCCGCTTTTGCGAAGATGAAAGAAGAGATGAAATTAAAAACTACGACTGTAAAAATCCGACGAAGATGACGGGCATGCATTGCGAATAGAGGAGCTGTTTTTGAACAAAACTGATTATTTTTTTGCATTATTGTTTTTGTTTCATTTTCCCGAACATCAATTTTTTTTCACAAAGCGATAAAGTTTTGTACTCGTGTAGGATACTTTTGTAATAAGGGATAACAAGAGATGTTTTTAGAAGTGTTTGCTTGGATAATTTAGTTTTTTTTTTTAGATCGAGTCAAAGACCTACACATCACTACAGAAAACAGTTTCTTGTCAAAATTGCAATTAGTTGAGTAATTAGGTAGGGCCCCTAAGCAGTATTAGCCCAGGGCCCCACAAATTCAAGATCCGCCCCTGTGGGGAGGATTGTTAGGTAAATGTGTGCAAGTTGTGTATGTATGAGCAAAAGCAGAAGTTCTTGGCTTCACCCACATGTGTTGTTTGTATCTTACTGATGAATAAAATAAAAATATATAAATATATGTTACACACTCATAGCCCCCACTAGGATACTCGTGAGTCGGGGATGCCGTGGAACACACACAAAGACAAGGACACAAACACCCTGACAGAACAGATATTTAAATTCATCTTTCAAACATCTGCCCCGCCGGGAATCGAAACTGTGACCTCTGGCTTATAATAGATCTTTATGAGCGAAAATATTTTGGAAACTCTTGAGGGAAGTCGTTTAAATAATCTTTGAGATGTCTTTAGACTCATGATGATGATAACAGGAGAAACAGAGCCCTACCTAGATAGATATACATATATATGGATAAACTCTTTACTGTTCACACCAGAATTTACAAACAAAAAGGATCATAACAGTTAAAACAACTGCAATAACTGGCAGTCTTATCTCTAACAGCCATCTCTTCCTGGCTACTAACTAGGTTTCTACTTCAATTTTAATTTTAAAAGTAATAAAAAGTTACGATTGTGACATAATGGGTGTAATGGTTTCTTATCTGCTTTCTCGTCACAATGGGCTATAAATATCACATGCATTTCAAATGTAAGAGGTAGGTATTATAATGGTTGTACAGATGTAACATCTATAGAATATCCACTTAAGATGGTTTAACTGTACTACAATGCACATAATATTGACTGCCCGTACAAAGCGTATTGAAACAGCAAATGGTGTTTTGTACAGGACACTGTCACAATGGGCTATAAATATCATGCAAATAATAAAAAGTAGGACATGGGTAATATACTGGTTATACAGACGTAATGTCTATAGAATTCCCACTCAAGACGGATTAACTGTACTACAATGCTCATAATTTCGACTGCCCCTATGAAGAGTATTGAAACTGCAAATGGCGTTTACAGATGAGCAATTTAAAAGTAAAAATTTAAGCTAAATTAATAAGTTATAATGTGTAATATCATTTTCATTCAATTTTGAATATGACAAATATTTTTTTTAGAATTATTTGTTTTACTAAAAGTACATTAAATACTCATATAATTGGTATAATACTATCGAAACGGCATTATCACGATTTTTTCCATTGTACCAATTAGACAAATATTTAATATACTGTTATGTAAACAAATAATTCAAAAAAATAAATATATATAAATTGACATTTTTTAAATCAAATTAAATGAATGTGGCACATTTAAACTAGTAAATTTAGGTCAAATTTTGACTTTAAATTGCTCTGCTGTAAAAAATGGCACTTGCAGTTTCGATACTGTTCATAGGGGCGGCAGTCGAAATAACATTTTCAAAATTCAGAAGTCTACTAAGACAAGGTTCCACTGAATTGAGGTATAACTTTCAGAGCCGTTTCAAATGGGTCATCAAATTATACAAATTCGTCTACACAGTGCAGCTAGTAGACTAGTAGGTTAGTATTATACTTTGCTAATATATAACACTAACGCCTTCAGTACACCTACGCAATCGCATGCGGCAGCGAAACGACGAAAAAACTGTAAGTTGTATGGCAACGTTTCGCATGTGTTATGTCTCGCTCTACTATATAGCTAGATGAAATAGTTGCGTCCTTGTCGGTATTGTTTCGCAACTAACTGCGAAATGGCCGTTACACAGACGCAGCAGTTTCGCTAGTGGAGTTTCGCATCGCAAGGCGTCACCACGCGTTCTGTCGGTGAGGGCAGAATTTCGCACAATGGAAGCCGAAAATATTGAAATATTATTGAATTTGATTCGAAATTATCCCGAGTTATATTTAGTTGGGCATGTTGATTACAAAAATGCATACAAAAAAGAGGTGGCATGGAGGAAAATTCAAGAAAAGACGGGGATAGTTTCATGCACCCAGATTCTACGCTTTCTCTTTAATACCGACGCCAGCAACAACAATTCTTCCTCTTCAGAATCTGAAAGCGACGACTGGGACGACTCAGATGACATTCTGAAACGACGTCTGCACCTACAGCCCACAAAAGCTACAATGACATTTCCTTGCGAAAGAACTGCAGTGTACTAACGTTCCGCAGATGTTTCGCTACCGCATTATTTCGCAAAGACTCGCAGCCGCATACGAACGCGTAGGTGTACTAAGGGCATAAGACTTCAAAATTACTAATATAACAATGCCGCCACACTGACAAAGAAATAGGCCATTCACCTGCCACATAAGTTCGGTGTGTAATTACTGTAGAATAAACACTGTAAGTCCTTAGAAACAGCATGATTGCTTAAAATCTTAATGACAATACACAAAATAAATAGAAGCGTCTTAACGGCACCAATTGTACCGCTATTTTCAAAAATAACTTACCCTCAAGATTCGCTAATTCGTTGTTCACACCTGGCGTATAAAACTTGTTCTACATGCGGATACAATGAGTAGACAATAAATTCAAAGATTTTTTTAGCGGCACTAGCAAATTAAATGGATAATAGTCACAAATTAAATACCATTTTGAAATGCAAAAGGCGACAATAAATTTGTAGTTACTTTTGCAAAATCATCCACTTTTGTTGATGACGGATGACGTTGACAGTTGAAGCTCTTTAAAAATGACGTTTACAACATATTTTCAAAGAAAACTCTGCAACTCTTTTTTACCGGTCAACGAATAATTTTAACCCGTACAAATTCTCTTCGTTTGATGGTCTATATAACGTGACATTGGCGGAGTTGTGAAAAATCTTCACAAGAGCCACAAAGGAGTTGAAGTTGAACATATTTTCTGTTTTTCTTTTTTTTTTTTTGACAAAACAATTTTGATGGACTCGTTGACAACTGTCAAGTCATTTATGTCAACAAACTTTCACCACAGTGATGCCAGCCGTACCATTTAAGTCGTATTTGTACGATTTTTGTGACAATGAGACGACGTACGATCTTGCAATCATACGCTATCTGACTTTAAAAACCTAAAGAAAATGTTTTGGTCGTTAAAAACCTGTATTGTTCAAAAATGTCTCAACATGAAAGTTATGTTTCTAAATGATTTACTAGTTGCTTTATAAAACATCTAAGGGCTTCTTGATCTAAATTGCTGCGAGCCCCGCGCTGATTTAATCTAGTAGTAGTGATAACATCAATTTACTCGCTCAGATAAAGCCCAATCCAAATATTTACAGAAAAATTAGTCGTTCCACAAATAATTAATGTTTTTTCGTATTTATCTCTTTACTGTTATCAAATTCAAAATATTTATTAAAAGACACATTAATCCACAAAGTAAAAATAATCAAAGCAATTCACAATACTAATTTTAGAAAATGATCAAAAATTACATTAAATATATATATTATAAAATACAATTAGAATTCAAATATACATTTGATCACTTGTATATTAGTCAGTACATGAACCAACTTAACTTTCCAAACAATCTTACCAACTTAGCTTACTTTACATAATTTTCTGGAAGAAAGTGTTAAGTGCTAGATAGATAACTGCACTACGCCACCTGGATTTTGCAAACATATTTCGTTTTCATTTACAACAAAATGGCATTTAAATAAATTGTTGTTGATTTTTACGATTCTATTACATTTTTAATTTAGTACACTTATTGTTGTTGAAGTTTTATGATTCCATTGCGTACGATTTTTTTGCCAAAAGTCTAGGCAATATACGTTTTTTAAGAATAAAGTACGGTACCCTACAAAGTTGGCAGCCCTGTCTCACCAACTTATTCTGTTCTGTGTTGGATTGGTTGAATTTAGAAAATCGATAGATACAAATTAAAGATAGATCAAGGAACTTATTACTCTCTACCGAGAGTATTAATGCTGTCGATTATAATGTAGGAAACAGCAAAAGTTAAGTACTTTAAATGTAAAACGATTGTCATCTTGGCATCAAAACGGTACCTACGCAGGCAGCAGGCGTAGATCAATAACAGGCACCATGTACCTTGCATTCGAAGGAACCAATGTTACGCTCAAAAGCCTACAATTTGGTCTAGATTCCCCTGATTTTGGTGCCATCCAGAAGAACTCGAACAATGGTCTCCAGCGTATACCTACCTAAAATCAGAGAAATTGTATTCAAATAATCTAAAACAGGTGAACTAAAACCGATATTCTCAACTTAAGAGTGAACAAAAATATTTTAAGATGGAGTTAAATATTATAATGGAAGTGACCAGCAAGTATCAGTTGACCATATGTCCGAGCACAGCCCTGCCTGATGTTCCACCTGAAACAGAAAGCCACTCTGAACCAGAGCTAATTCCCACTGAAAAAGAGTTGATAACTTCAAGTGCAGGTGGTAAAGAAAAATACACAGAGGGAGATACATATGTGTGTGCCACATGCAAGTACAGAACTACATATGTTGATGATTTGAAAAGACATGCAAAAACACATGCAAAAAAAACACATGCAAAAACACATGCAACTGATAAATCAAATGTAGCAAATGAGTATGCTGGTGTGAGTGCTGAAACTTTATACACAGAAAACAATATAGGAAAAGATTACCTAAGTCATATGTGTAAAGTAGTTTACGAAAAACCAAAACCAAAACCCAAAAATAAAAATAAAAAAGATTATTATGCGAATAAAAAATATCAGTGTGACATGTGCGGTAAACGTTTTCGAAATAAATACGACTTAATAGAACATATTAGACGGCACACCGGAGAAAAGCCGTTTGCATGTGAAATTTGTTCTTACAAAACTGAGCGCTTGGCGAATTTGAAAATACACCTAAGAACACACAGCAAAACAAGACCACATGCATGTACTGAGTGTGATTATAAAAGCACACATGGATCTGACATGAAAAAGCACATGAGGACTCATACAGGTGAAAAACCGTATTCATGCAGTATGTGTGAATATAGATGCATAAAATCCAGCCGGTTGAAAGATCACATAATCACGCATCATTCGCAAGAAAAGCCATATGAGTGTAATCTGTGTAATTATACATGTGCGAATGTTGTTTTGATCAGAAAACACATACGGAGGCATAAGAACCAACAAACTTTAATATGCAACGTGTGCAATTACAAATGCGATCGAATGTATCGGTTAAATCAGCATCTCATGACTCATACGGGTGAAAAGCCGTGTAAATGTCACTTATGCGATTACCAGTGTTTGCAATCTTTCCAAATGAAAGTACATATTAGAACGCACACAGGGGAAAAACCGTATGAGTGCAGTGTGTGTGAATTTACCGCGATAAGCGCAAGGAATTTGAAACGGCACACGAAAAAAGAACATGAAAAACCAAATAATTAAAGTAATAAATATACTACGCAACAAACTAACGTGGTTCTGAAACGTTTTGTTAAAATAACATGAGAATACTCCCATAGAATTAATTCCTCTATTATGACTACAATAGTTTCGATGACATTCGGTGATCATCAGGAGATTACTGGATTACTGGTCCACCTGGCACTGCAGACCACGGCGTGTCACGCGCGTGATGTCAACGGTTGCTTTGCGGGCGCGAGGGTGGTGGCGAATATTAAATTAACATAATTATGAAGCAATATAATATAATACCTATACAATATAATATAATATGTATTATGTAATATAATATGTTAATATTTTAATCTGGGGCACCACAAGTCTATACTGAACGGCCCTCGCTTTTGTCACGCCATTTTTAGCTATCAGAGCAAGACAAAAGCTAAGGCGATTCAGTTTAAGCTTGCACTAAAAAATCGTGATACGGCCTCTGGGCTGATAGGAAATATTCAATATAAATACTGTCTAAGTCGTAGAAAAATTGAAACGTTTTCTCATTTTTTAATTATTGTCATTAATCCATAATGTAGTTAACATAAGAATTGTCAGCTAAATTATTATGTTACAGCATCAAATTTCTAGTCATAGCAATAAATAATCATGATCTTATCCAAATTCTTGTTTTTCTGTATTGTCTTTCATATTTACTATCTGGACGTTTTGGAAAACTTCAATAATAGATTTATGCTGAACCTCGTTCGGGGAAGAACTCTTATGGCGAGACTCGTGTGTCCGTCCGTCTGTGTCACAGCCAATTATCTCGGGAACTATAAAAGCTGGCGGTCGGAAATTTGGCATGGCGCTAGGTAATGTAAACCGCTACTTAGAAAAAAATATGCTCAGAAATAGGTATTAATTGAAAGTTGGATCCTAAAATGAGGGCCCAAAATTTTTAAAGCCTAGCAATGTGGTCATAATATGGGGTATCGGATGAAAGGTATTGTTTTTGACATTTCACATTTACCATGTATTTTATTTCAAAATCGGTAAAAAAAAATCGTAATCCCCTTTTATCTCCGAAGTTTACCGACGAAAAAATATAGCGAAGTTTCCCAACTTAATAGTTTTTCTTAAAATTACAAAAATACGAAAAAAAGACTCCTTTTGTTTTTGGAAACCCCTTGGTAAATTAAATAAATAAATAAAAACGTTTCACTCATAGCCCCACTAGGATAATCCTGTGTCAGGGATGCCATGGAACACACACAAAGGCAAGGACAACTAACACCCAGACAAAGAGTAGATGTTTAAATTCATCATCCAAACATCTGCCCGGCCGGGAATCGAACCCAGGACCTCTGGCTTAAAAGGCGGATATATTACCGCTGAGCCAAAGAGGGCATCACATCATCAATTTGGTCATATCATCGCAGTTCCGTAATTTGTATCTTATCGTATTGATTTGTATTGTCAGATGCAATTTTAGGGTTTCGTGCTCGTTTAAAATACGATAGTTCAGAACTCTCGACAATCGAGTTTTTGCTTTGGCAGATTTATTATATAGGTATACTATTACAGACGAGGATCAAAAAATAAAAGAAAAACAGTTGTGTATTGTAGATTTATTGAACAAAACACCATAACTACATTAGTTATTAACATATTTCTCTAGCCACCTTATATAACAATTTTTCACTAGCCACGTTAATTTAAAAATACATATTTGCCTGCTATACAATATCTATTAATTCTGTCACAGTGCCATATCTGAAAAAATATTCTGCTTTTGCTGAACAATCTAAAATATTCTTTACCAGTACAAGTACCTATATTATTTGAACAGGTACCTGTAATTACTATAGCCTTCTCTTAATAGGTACCTACTGCAGATCAACGAGATAAAACGACGAATAAATACAGCGTTACAAGGAAAGGCTATGCTAAACCAAAAGATCTCAAAGTACTCATGATTATAGACAACTTTTACTATGCGACCATTTCGGCTTAGCATTTTTTTTTTATGCCATAGGTGGCAGACAAGCAAACGGGCCGCCTGATGGATACCCTTACAACCCTGTATTTATCTGTTTTCTCTCGCATACTCCTGCAGCCTTATTGCCTAACTGAATATTAGCTTCATTTGACACAAGCAGTAAGTTTCAAGTGTCAAAATGAAGCCGATTCCGATGATCAGTCAGTTAGTTAATAAACCTGCTGGTCTGTATCAAATCTAGACTCGCTGTAGAGGCGAATGATGCACGAGATAAAAATAAAGCATCATTTAGATAAAACAGACCTATTAGCGCCCGCCACGCGTAGCGCTCGGACCGCGGGAAACACCACGCGCCATCCCTCGTTCCAAACCGAACGTGGAGACGCAAACGGAGCACGGCGCGCGGCGGATGGCAGTTCGATGCAGTTTGGAACGAGGGATGGCGCGGCGCGTGCTGTGCCCGCGGTCCGAACGCGTGGCGGGCGCTATTGAACAATTCTGAATAACATTTACCCCTACTATATACCTATTGCTTTTTGTTTAAATTCATCTATTCTTAATTTAACATTCTTAGAGCATCAAATGTTTGAATCGTTAATGTCTGATGGTAAGTGCCGATTGAGTAACATTACAATGATTGATTGGCAAGTCATAATAATTAATAATTTAATCTGATTTACATAATTAACAGTTAAACATTAAATAACTATTTTTACAAATCATTTTTAATCATATCATATCATTTAATTTATTGTCATTCATTTAAAGTGACAAACAGGCAGGTTCGAGTCATACAATTTAAGGGGGGGATGTGGCAAAACCCCATATTTTTTATTATTATAGGACTTTGCCACTTTCATTATACGAATATTGTCTTTACCTGGTTTTTTATCGTTTAAAACCTATAATATATATGTATTTGGGTATTTTTGTAGACGACATACCTACTCATAGTATAGGATTTTATTTGTATTAAGTGTGACCTTAAATAATGGTTAGAAATTAAAAAAAAACAACCAAAAACCCGTATTGAAAACGAAAAACAAAGATATATGGTATTACAAAGGACGCTTAACCTCTGACTATAATCCGTTCGTAAACAATTAACTAATTATTATCCCAATACCATTTAATGTATGTGAACAGGGCAATAAAGGCTTTTCTATTTTTATTCATTACATATTTATAGTCCGTCCAGTTTATGATGAACTGACAGCTGCAAAAATCTGAATCAGCGAATAATGGGAATAATCCATTCATAAATTTCGTCACACGTATATAATTATTTTTTGAACCCCCCCCCCCCGTCCTGGTCACATTTGTAAGACCCCCGCCCCTTTCGTCTTATATGTTTTTGTAATTTCACATCTACAGATTTTTATTAAAAAATGCCGCTTTTTATACTAAGATAATTTAGATTTTAAATGTGACGTCACAACTTAGAACCCTTCACCCCCTTGTCACACTTAGTCCCCCCCCCCCTTACCCCTCCTTACGTGTGACGTAATTTATGAATGGTAAAACATATTTTTTAATTCGTTATTTTGGTAAATAAATACTGGATGCAGTAGCCGAAATATTTACCAAACACAAAACTAAAAAAACAAGACGACAGAAAAACAAGACTAAGGGCCTAAGCACACCAAGTTTCTAAAACGCGCGTCGATGCGACGGCGCGTTTAAAAAACGTGGTGTGCACAGGTCCTAAGACGAAAACTAAGACTATTCAAAAACCCAGCTGCAGCTGTTAGCATAATACATGAACAAACTGTAGTTAATTTTGTTGTATCCGTAAAAAAATAGCAAAATATTATTATTGGAAGTCTGCATTTTAACACTCAGTTTTAAAAGTAAAGGCACTTGCCCATTTATGAGGAAAATAGATTTCCAGAGGTCAGAACAGCGCTTAACAAATAATTTGAGAGGCAATACTAACTATATACAAATTCTTACACTAAAATCTAGCAACACCAATTATTTTACATATAGAGATTTTTATCATACATTAGTATACGTGAACCGGGCTTAGAAACTTTCTGATAACTGCAGTAATATTGTTAAAAAAGTGATTGAAAAAGTTTTTCTGATCCTACTAATATTATAAACGCGAAAGTTTGTAAGATGTTTGTTCTTCTTTCATGCAAAAACGGCTGAACGGACTTACATGAAATTTGGAATGAAGGTTGTTCATGGTCTGGATTAACACATAGGCTACTTTTTATCCCGGAAAACGCGGGTGAAACCGCGGGGCACAGCTTGTATTTTATAATGCAATATGATAACAATTTATTGACACTATAAACAGTGCCGGTCCTATTAACATTTTTAACTGGTGCGAGGACCAAAAATGGCGCCCCTCTAAAAAAAAAATGTTTCTGCAGTTGCTTTATTTTCCATCAGAAAAAAAGCAGTGGCTTCAGATTATTTAGCTGTCAAAAGTTCGTTTAACCAGTTTGTGCGAATACTATACCTTTAAGTGAAGTGGTGGACAACTGAAATAGTAGATTGTATAACGAGGGCATAAAACAAGCCATTTTAACCGACTTCAAAAAAGGAGGAGGTTAATCAATTCGACTGTATGTTTTTTTTTATGTTTGTTACCTCATAACTTTTGACTGGGTATATCGATTTTGATGATTATTTTTTTATGACGCTTCCCATTTGGTCCCATTTCAATTTAGTCCAGTTCGGATAATCATGAGTAAACCATATAAGCCTTAAATTTGCATTAAGTACGTGCGCGACAAATAGATGAATAACTCAATAGTCGGTCTTTTGAAGTCGGTTTTTGTTTTTTGTTTTATAAAAATAATATTCTTGTTTACGAGACGTTTAGCTAGCCCGAGCCGAAGGCGAGGGCGGATATAAAGTCGAGGATAAAATGGGTTTTATGCCCGAGTTTTACACTCGACTTTTCACATCGATTGCGAGGAAATAAATTAAAATATAATAAAAAATATATTATAATAATAAAATTAATAATGAAATAAAATATAAATAAAAGTATAATTTAAATAAAGTACATAAAAAATATATATATTTATTTAAAAATTAAAATTAAAAAAAAAAAAATTTTAATAATAAAAAAAAATTATTATAAAAATTTCAAAATTATAAAAACATTAAAAATTTATTTAAAAAAATATTTAATTTACTATAATTAATTAATTTAAAATTCTTCATTTTTATTTAATTAAAATTATATTATATTATTAATCTTATTTTGATTTAATATTTTTTAAATTAAAATACAAAGAAATAGATTTAACTAATTTAATTTGTTTTGTCAATAAAAAAAAACAAAATAACATAATACACACAAGTGTCCGACCGAAACTAGTTTTACGACCGAAACCGAAACCGAAAACGAATTTCGGTAACGGTCTCTGTTTCGGCCGAAACCGAAACTTCCTTACAAGGATCATATTTTGAGGGAATAATAAAGAAAACGTTATTAAAATCATGACTGCAGTCTTCGACATTTTCATTTATTAATAATCAACATACCTCGTGTGTGCATAAGTTTTGAGACGAAATAAAAGTTGTATAACTTTTAAATATAATTAACTTATATTTCTAAAATTTTCAGTACACATTAAGTTAATAATAATCAACAGTAAAATATAATTGTGATTCAAAATGACCACCTTTATTTTTAATACAGGCCCTTAGACGATTTGGCCAGTCATCAATGGCGGCACGAATCTTTTCCAGCGGAATTCGCTTTGCTTCTCGGATAAGGGCTCGCTACAGTGACTCCAAGTTTGGGTGGGACTTTCGACAGGCCCTGAGCTCTAATTCAAGCCATAAAGAATAATCCAGCGGGTTGAGGTCAGGGCTAGAGGGGGGCTATTCGTTCGCCGCGATAAAGGCCGGCACATTTTCCCTCAACCAAGCTTGGGTGGTTTTTGCCTTACAGGAGTCAGGATGGCGCTGAGTCTTGCTGGAAAACCCAATCCTTGCTGTGAAATAAAGTTTGAGACAGGGGTTCACAACAGGCTCTAAGATGTCACTTTGGTAATTCTTGGCTTTCACCTTGACGCCTTGTTGACAGAAATGGAGCGGAGTGACACCTTCATATGAAACTCCCCACCATACCATCACACTAGCCGGATGATGCGTACGCGAGACATTCCGTGCTGAAGCTGGGACGTCTTTGCTGCTTTTGGCATACACTTTATTGTTTTGTCGGTTAAACTTTTCTTCGACAGTAAAGACTTTCTCGTCGGTGAAAAGTATTTTCCTCGCATCGTGCCTCCTAAGCAGTATTGGACAACGTTCGCGTCGCAATTTACGAAGACGTTCGTTTAAAAAGTGAACTTTCCTACGGCTATACGCCTTTACCTTAAGATCATATTTCAGTATTCTGTTGACTGAAACGCGGGAAATATTAGTCTGCAGAGCGACTTTCTTCTGAGTGCGACATGGATTTCGGCGAAGTTGCTCTCGGATGATTTTGATGTTCGCAGGCGTCCTCACAGAGCGTGGCCGACCACTCCTTTGGTGATCTTGCAAAGAACTTGTCTCCTTGTATCGTTTGATAGTGTAATACACGAAGTATTCACCTCACGGAAAATCTCCATTGATTTTTTTTCCGCTTAAATAGCGAAATCATCACCAGAAAATTGAAAGAAATTAATTTGAAAATCAAAGAAAACAAAAGTTAACATTCCAAATTCAAAATTGGAAAAAGAAATAAATAGCAGCCAGTAATATTTTATTTTATTTTTTAAGTACAAAGTTTGTCTCAAAACTTATGAACACACGAGGTAGTAAGCGAATCACGACATTGGCTCTGATGGGATGCATTACATATTTAATTCATTTAACGCGCCGAACACGACCGATCACAGCGCGAAAACTCCCGAATGCACATTCGGTTTCGGTCGTAGTTTCGGCAAGTTTGCCGCCGAAAACGAAACTAAACCGAAACTCGTGTTTTTGCCGAAACTCAACCGAAAACGAAACCGAAACCGAACATTCGGTCGGACACTAATACACACAAATAGAATAGAAAATCACAGTTTTTAAGTTTTGTGCACCAGATAATTTTTTTGAAGGAGGTGACATGTTTTTTATCTGTAAAAATAAATTTCGAATAAATTAAAAAAAAATATTCCAACTTTATAATTACATATATACTTACTTATTTTAAATAAATATAAATAAATAAGTAAATATTAACAAAGTTGCTAAAATATTAGTTAAGTTAATCATAATGGATTGTTATTATAGAAATTGTAAATTAGAGTAACATCCCTAGTGTTTAAAAAGAAAAAGGGGTTAACTGACGCAACATTGTAACAACGTTCAGTTCTTTACGAGATCGTAGATTATCTCGTAAATCACTAATTGTTTATTATGTTTAAAACGGTTTATTAAAAAAACAAGTCATAAAACTCACATAACTCGCATCGGTCATTATTACAATAAATATGTAATCGTTATTGAAAAAAGGTAAGCAATTCTGTAGTTCTAACAAAACGAAAAAAAAAAATATTTTATGCCCGCCGTTACAAGGTTACGTTGTTGAATTTTGATGAATTGTCAAATGTGACCTATTAAAATGGCCTGACTATAATAGACGATGCCTGCCTAGTGAAACAAGTGACGGACGAAAGTTCACCCCGCGGCCCGTTCCCCCGCAATTTTGTTCGTGCGTGTTACGCGACTCGCGCGCTCGGTCGAGCGTCTTTTGTTTCACGTTTTGGTTCATTTTGGCGCCCCCCCCTTGAAGGCGCCCGGTGCGGTCGCACCGCTCGCACCGCCCTAGGACCGGCCCTGACTATAAAAATAAAAGGAAAATATAAAAAACAGAGATTAGGCGCAAAAGGCGGTCTTATCGACAATTTTACTATATAGCTACTAGCTACTCTTACGTTCAAAAAACGAACAAAAGTAACCAGAATCTATGGTTACTTTTTGTTTTTTTTTATGTTATTGCAGTTGTCAGAACGTTTCTCAGCGCGGCTCGATTTTAGAATAGGTTCAAGCGATTCGAAACTTGAAGCAATTCTAAGAAAAATACCTTAAGTTTAAAACTTTTGCTAGAACCAAAAATATAAAAATACAGAGTTAAGGTAGGGTATGCTAAGCCGAAAAAGGGATCATAGATATATATACTCATCATTATGAACAATTTTTACTATGGAGCGATCTCAGTAATGCGAAAAAAAAGCAGCTGTTCCATACATTTAGTCGAGTCATTGATATTTTTCTGTAGAACAGCTGTTTTTTTGGCATTTCAGAGTTGGGCACATAGTAAAAGTTGTTCATAATGATGAGCACTATGAGCCCTCTTCTTTGAACCATGTATAGATGTTTCTAGCAACATTTTGAACTTATGGTATTTTACTTAGATTTTTAAGTCATAGATACCATAGGAAGTAAGCAGATAGGTAAGAAACAGGGTACACGGGTCCCGCTATTTTAAGGAAGCCCATTTTTAACCGTTTTTCTTGATTCAAACATAAAAATAACTAATTTATTGACTCAGGCTCTTCTTCTTTTTATCTTTAAAAAACTGTTTCTGAAATGAATTTCTGGTATATTTTCTTTAAAAACATCTAATGATTAATGTTTTGAAATTAAAATAACGATGACCAATTCATAATTTTTCTATTTTTCTGTATAAAAAAAAAACATCAATTGCCAGTTTATCTTGGTCACTTTTTTGTATTTGAATCCATTAAATAAACAGTTTTCTAAAATAAATAGTTTAATAGTAAAATCAGCTTTTTGCTTTATTAAAGTTTTATTTTACCACTGGGATTCATAAGTATTACTTTGCTTACAAAATAAATTAACACAAAAATTATATTCATTACAGACACATTTTATATTTTTATATAATATAGATAACAGCGATGTCTTTTGTTTAAAAACCCGTACATCGACGCTTGCTCACACGCCTCGTTTCGATAATTTTTGAATAATTACTTTATTTATTGTGCTACTATCTGCCAATGGCTTTACCGGCTTTTATTACTTTTATTACAACGGCTTTTATTACTATTTAATTGACGATAATGGACCCAACTTTGAAGGCTTTAGCTGACAGATCAACTTTTCTAAAAGTATCGATGTCCTTGTCTAACAGGTTGCAATGACAAAGACAGATATATTTTTGGTTAGTTTAGTTCTGTCAAAAAAGTCTTCAAACTTGGGCCCAATATATATTTATATATAGGTTACATATAGGTACATAAGTACAGTAAAATATTTCTGATGTAAAATAAAACTACAGCACGAGTTATTGTGACCAAGTAAAAACTATTATACACTCAGAGATCCTATTCTTGGACGCTCGAGACTATCTGTCACTGTCACACTCATGGCATTTGTAATGAGAGCGACAGTGACCGAGATAATATTTCGATCGACAGGATAGGGTCGATCCCCCAGGCACGAGATGTGACCACGTTAAGAACATTACAGTACATTATACAATGTATAATACTTGGAAATAATAATATCTTCTAATATAAAAATAACTCTGGTAACTTGTATTGAACTAAAACCCTGTGTTTTAAATGTTGAATTGTTATTAATAAAAACAATTCAAAATTTTCAAACACATAATAAGTTATCTACATAATAACTTTCTTCAGATAACGAAAATGTCTAAGCCACATTCCGCTTTTATGCCACTACGGACTTGAGCCAGTTTCAGAGTTAGGGCCACTTTCCGTGCCTGGGCCACTTTCCGTTCTAGGGCCACATTCCGTGCCGAGTGTATCACATGCACCATTGTGTGTAAAGACCACGTCTTTCCCCGCAATAGCAAAACGAATGGCGAAACTATTTACAGATCAGGGGCCTACCACATTATAATCTTACGACTGAACTTCATAGTTTTTCTTTTGAAGGTAGATTGAGAAAATGAAAACATCACTTTTTAATTTTTTAATTTCTCTCGTACAATTTGGACAATTTACAATAGCACACACTACCAATAAGTTTAAGTGCGCCGCTTTTATAAATAGGCCGGACTATAAGGTTGTATTGGCAAATATACAGCCAGTATTATTGCAGTAGGCCCCCAAAACCGACAGATCTAACGCGCAGAATAACTGCCAAGCAAGCTTAGACGTTGCATTCATTGAAATAAAGTCGATAATAGAGTAATAACCAACATTTTACCCCGTCCTTGATTTTTTTAGTTCCCTGGCTTTGAGAAAGCACTTTCAGTTCGGCACAAATTGTGCCTTATAAAATGCTCTACCCACTAATAGCACGCCAGTTTCGATGTAGTGACCTTGAGCAGATGCAGGACCAATCAGCGTTCAGTATCCCACTCCATGCACCAAAGTTTAATTTGTATTTCGAATAACTTTGATGCAATGTCTATGGGATATCAAGTCATTGGCAAATTGAACTTCAGATATGAGCTACTTTCGACTTTATATCAACGATGTAAGACTGATATTTGTTCAGCAGAGATCCGCGCTACTATTTGTTAGACTAAATTACACTTACATGGACAGATTAGTAAAAAAACGATACATTTCATAATTTTCGTAATGGAAACATTTCACAGCCACATTACCACTTTTATCTAAAAAAAAAAAATTTTTGTATCTTAGATACTAAGTTAGTTAATTAAAAAGAAAACTTAACAAAAAGTTTTTTAATATAACACAGAATTCATTCGAATACTTTTTGTTGAAAATCAAAACGATATTGATGTCGATTTTAAAGTTTTTTGAGTAACTAAGAATATTGCTGTCTCTGTCATTGCAGTATATTAGACAAGGACAGAAACGCTTTTAACTTATTTTTTGTCACGAAAACCTTCAACTTCGACATCAATTTCTCAAAAACAAAATACGTCACGGTAAATATTAATTAGTCTGTGCAAAATGCAAATTATAATTTCAAAACTTAGAACTGTACAAGCGAGCGTGCGTATAGCGTTAAATCGCTCTTAACACCTCTTTAGTTTTACCCTTTTCTATTTTGCACAGACTAATTTAAAAAATACATATTTTTTAAAAAAAACAATACCTAAACACTAAGGGTTCCTAATATTGCTACGGATCCCTAAAAATCGTTACGCGTACTAACTAGATTAGCGACCAAATTTTCATAACATTCCTTCCACCTTATTTAGTAAACATTTGAAGTAAGCGAGTTTCGACCTTAGCACTTTAGTCACAAGGTATAGTAGCTCTGTATTACGAACACACATGCGTCTATACTTCCATACTTTATTAACACACTTTTATTAGTTTCACCTGTATGTTTGTATCCGACCCTTTTGGACTCGATTTTGCCCTACTTTGAACGATCAGATTTAATTCAAACTTTGCACACCTGCCAAAGACCGATGACAATGCGTGTTTTTTAGTTCATTGAACTATTTTGTTATTTTTATTTTAAGTGTAAATAGTTTTGTATGTATAAGGTCATTTATTCCAGAAAAATAGAAAACCATTTAAATAAAATGTATAAAAACTAGTTCACAATGAATTGTTACTTTGTTGTCAAAAGTTTATTCTATTAAAATAGATGGCGCGGCAATCTTTAAACGATATCTGTCAACGTTGACAGCTGTCACTTTAAGATTCCGTCAACTTTGACATATGTCATGACTGAGCGTATGCTGAGCGCAGATTGTATAATACATGAACATACTGAGAGTTGCGAACAGCGAAGCAGACATCCTGCTCAGCGGTCTATGTTTGTCTCGCTCTGCCTTGCTCAATCTGTTCTGTGCTGCGTCACCTGCGTCTCAGCACAAAATAGATAGGTACAGAAGTCAGTCACATGTATATGTACTTCATTTTTCATACGTTTGGCGTTCACAGACGCGTCTCAAGTGGACGGCACTCGGAACTGGTTCGAACCGGTCCGAAATATAGTATCCGTGAGCGGTCTCTATGCGTGCTCGAACGCACTTTGTACGTAGATTGACTTGTACTTATCTGTTTTGTGGTCTCAGCATACGTTTAACGTTTTTCTAGTAAGTAAGTATGACGCACGCATGTCCTACAGGGCTCCCGGACGCAAGCCGCAAGCGAAGCGACACAACCAACTAGCAGAGCACCTCGCGCTGAACTCCGCGCTGTAACACAACAATAAACTAGTCATACACTAAATATTTATTTAAAAAACTAACAAAACATAGCTAAGAACACTCCCGACTAATTCACTTTTCTAGCAAAAAACAAAACATCAAAATTGGTTCATCACACAGGCAGACACGTCAAATTTATAACACCCCGTCGCATTTGCGTCAGGGGTGTAAAATATGAAATTTGATTTCGAAGTATTTGTAAAAGTAAAGAAAAAAACAAATAAAAACTGCGGGTGAAACCGCCGGGTGGCGGCTAGTTTAACATATAATATTTGTATTCACAAATATTTTATATTTCGTACAATAAAAAGTGGTCAGTGTTGCTGTGCTGCTGTTTTGTACCCTTGGTAGTCTGACAGCAGAACTCTCATTCTCACTCTCTCTCCCCCCCCCCACTCACCCGCAGCCACGGATGCGGTCACCAGATCCGGGGCGCCCCCTCGCTGAACCCCGCCTCGCGCGCCTTCCAGTACTCCCCGCTGAATACCCACGTTTCCTCGCCGGTGTCGTCTACCGTTTTGCTGCAACAACACCGTTATTGGTTTAGACGTTTTTATACTTCATTTTATAAACTGATAGGAATACTTTTAGACTATGTATTTTGTCTGTTTTTCTGGATTACGATGTTTCATTAGATTCGTTTTAAGGGTCGATACACATCTGACGGAAAATGCGTCGCGTATTATCGGTCGCGTAACGCCAGAACAGAAAAATGTATAATAAAACATCCAACCTTTCACACTCAACCGATGATGCGCTAGTGCGTCGAGTATATAGTCGAGTTTTCGACGCATCTGACGCATTTTCCGTCAGATGTGTATCGACCCTTAGATCCAGAATGTTATACGCCTAAGTTTTTTAAAAATTTTTTTGCTCACCATCAGGCGAAATGGCGGTCATTGCGTTTGACCGCCTACAGCTGAATAAAAAAACAAGGAAAAGAACTTTGTTTTGTAAAAGAACCTGTGTCAGGTGTCATTTAATTTATTTTTATAGTATGTTTTTAAACAATAATTTCCCTAATACCCCGACCAAGTTTGTCTATAGATAGTTGTTTGTTAAATAATGTTAAGTTCAAAGTTCAAGCATCTCTAGCCACCCGCGGAAGGTGTCCAGCGTTTAGAGTGCAACGTGCGTTGTATCGCCGTCCCGCTCACTCACCGGAACCAGGCCGCCTGGTGCGTGGTGCTCTCTCTCCTTCTCTCGCGCTGCGCCTGCTCTAGCGACAGTTTGTAGCTCTCGGCGGCCTCCACGTCGCCTTCTTCGAGAGCACGCTGGTCCGGCCTGGGAATACACAATTCTAATTATGATACACAAATTCATTATGGTACTTTTCTTTACCACCTCTAATAAAATTAATATCGTCAAAACGCGAGAGCGGTAACACATACAGCTTAGGGATCGTCGATTAATCTAATTCTAATTTTTTAAGAGCACACAATTTATATCGCTAAAGATCAGGCAAAATGGTGGTGAAACGTAAGCATAGAATATAAAAATTCTACGATTACGGCAAAATATCCCGAAGATATACTTATGTATCCGTGAAGTGTGTAAAAAAAGTCTCAAAATCTGTGTGTGACCCAGATTTTGAAGTGCTGAGATGTACCCAATGTCAACTGCTCGAACGCGAGCTACAGGGACAAAAACGCGAGCGAAGCGAGCGCGAAAAAAACACTATTTTAACTTGTCATTTCTGTATAAATTGTATGTGTGGCATCCCTACACTTCTAGACTTATCATTATTATGCTACTTGTGGTACTTTTTTTATATTTAGTATGTTTGTATGTATATGTATATTTTTGCTTTAATAAATATTTGCCTATTGTCTATTTGTCAATCGCTTAATTAACACTTTGGCTGCGGAAAACACATACCTTGTGTTTTCCTTTATGCGACGCGAGTGCGGCTGCACACGTCAGGCGCGTAAAACACAGCGTGTTTGACTATTAGTCGCCCCTGGGGATAGCGCATGTGATTACTAGCCGCAGCCAAAGTGGTAACAAAGTGGTAACAATACCTGAGCCGGGTGTCGGTCCGCGGCAGCAGCCCCCGCATGCCGGGCTCCAGCTCGTTGAGCTCCAGCGCGAACCGCGTGAAGCCGTAGTACTGCTCGTGCTCCGGGGGCATGGCGCCTGCGGGGGGCGGCAGGTTAGTGGGGGGACAGGTGGACTCACTAACTAATGTCGGTTACCGGTGGTTACAAGCTGTGTTAAGTTGGCCTGTTAGCGAAACAGTGGTTACAATCTGTCTGAAGCTGGCAATTGCCAAATAAACGGTGGTTACAGTCTGTTTGAATGTGGCTTGACAACCAAAGGGTGGTTGCAATCTGTTTGATGTTAGCCTGCTAAACAAATAGTGGTTGAAATCTCTCTAAAGGTAGTCTGCTAACCAAATGGTGGTGGCAATCTGTCTGAAGTCTGAAAGTAGCCTGCTACACAAATCGTGGTTGCAATCTGTCTCAAGGTAGCCTGTTAAACGAATGGTGGTTGCAATCTGTCCGAGGCTAGCTTGCCAACCAAACACTGATTGCGAGCTGTCTAAAGCTGACCTGCGAAGTAAACGCTAGCTCACGTGTGCGCACTCACCCGGCCTCCACAGACAGCGCGCGGCGGGCGGCTCCCCCGCGTACAGCGCCTCCGACCAGCGCCCCGCCAGCCGCAGCCGGGCTCCGCTGCCGGCCTGCGACACGGCGCCGCGCACCTCGTGCCGCGTGTGCGACCAAGAACTCGCCTGTGGAATTGGACCATCAAACATTACACCACTTTAACACACAGAATGAAAAAAAACACTTAAAAAAGTAAATTAAAAAAACTATTTTTTTAAACAAACTTTTATTGTGATCGGAATTATACAGGTATACCAAATTTTAGCTCAATCGGACATCGGGAAGTGGTTCAAAATTGAGTTGCTAGATTTATCCTACACTGACAGATATACTAACACGACAAGCTAAATGAAAGCTTGTAACAATATTGAACCTAATTTGAGTTAATATGCCGTTATGACAATGACATCTGTCAAATATTTTAAAACTACAAAATTATACACAATCGTACCTTAATAAAGTTTAGTTTACACGATATATCCGTGCCGACACACACAATATGCATATCCCCGTATTGATCCACCCAGCGCTGACCGCCGAACAAGTTGTGGACACACGTCGTCACCTGGAATGAGAATATGGCTTTATTTGAAGTCAAACATGGCTTAGGAAACAAACTACAACTACCACCACAAAATTACAGTGGCCTTAAAGTAAAATGTATGATTTGTGTATAAATCATGGCCTAAGATACGATCCTGAAGTTACAATGATTTCGAAGTGAAATATGGCCTGTAAATCAAACTGACCTCAATAGTAAAACACTAATTTGAGTAAACATGGCTTCCAAATAAACTATGGCCTACAAATGAAGCAGGTACAACTTTGTATTAAACATTTGGCCTGAAACCCCAAACTACCTTATAAAAACCTTAGCACAAACTTCGAAGTGCCATATGACTTTCAAGTAAAATTGGCTTAAATACCTTGTTCCACGTATAGTGGTCGCCCGTGGTGTTAAGTCGCACATGGACTCTACCAGTCGGCTGAAACTCCATGGACTTCCCCCAGAACTTCGTTTTGATCCGAGCCTCTTGCCAGAAGCACCACCGGGGCGATTCTGCGTGGCATGCTGATATTGGCGGATGGTGGGAAACCTGTACGAAAATTAACCTTATTGCTGGTGGTTTTTTGATTGATGATTAATACTGTTGAACTGGGCACTATTTCGTATGATCGGGTCCAAGTTTTTAGAGCTCTGACAACTGTAGTAGTAGATGTAGACACCGAACGACGACTAGCTCTAAAATCAAACACGCAAACTTAGAAGATACCTTTTCACTCTGACCTTGAAAAGCCCAAGATTAATCTTTAAGTTGAATCTCCTATTTGCCCTGAAATTGTACATAATATTGTAGTTGATCGAAAAAGTAGCAAGCCTGAAAAAGTGTCGCTACATATCTGTTCAGCAAGAAACCGGAAGCTCCGATCATCACTCACACTCGTACAGCTCAGCCAGCAGTGGATCGAAAAGCTCGGAGGCGGCTCAGTGCGCCGACACCGCGGAGGCCGACACCCGAGACCTCCGGCTTACAAGGCGGATATACTACCACTGAGCCAGGTCGTCAAAGCACATCTAAAGGATCGAAGCGTCGCTACCATACCTGTTCAGCAAGAAATCTGAAGCTGCGATCATCTCTAATACACTCGTACGTCTCAGAAAGCAGCGGATTGAAGGGCTTGGAGGCGGCTCGGTGCGCGGAGGCCGCGTAGGCCGACACCGCGAAGGCGGCCACCAGCGCCGCGCGCTCCACCGCGCTGCTGCAGGCGGCCGCCGCGTCCAGCAGCTCCGAGTACTCCAGCTCCTCGCAGAGACGCTGGAAGGTGGGGGTCACTTGTAACACAGTCAAGCGGAGTAAGGCAAAAGATTGTGTCTTAATGCGTTCTCTAGAAGATTCTTATGTCCAGCAGTTCAGAGTACTCTAGTTCTTCGCAGAGATGCTGGAAGGTAAGAATCATTCGTGACCCGGTCATTTGTTAGGATCCTTACCGATCTACTTGAATATAAAATTAACGGAGTGAAGGCATTAGTTAGTATAACATTAGCATAACTGACCTGCAGCATATTCAAAGGCTCATTAATCGTCACAGGCATCGATATCTGCGACAGATCCTTCCCGATGTTCTTGTAGAGCAGGTTCCAGAGCGAGGGGCCGCCCTGCGTGGGGCGCGGCGCGGGGAGCCGCGTGCGGCGCGCCCAGCACGAGGCCGGCCGCCCGCTGGAGCCGTGCCGCAGGGTCACCTGCTCGGCTGACAGCACTGCAGGCGAGGCATGCTGTGAGTGTCTGCGAGACTTCGAGGGTCGAGTGAAACGGATGATTTTGAAATTAGAACAAGTTTTTCGAACAAAATTGCGACCAGCCGGAGGCCGGGCGGCCGTTGGAGCTGTGCCAGTGTGAACTGTTCGGCTGATAGCACTGGAGGTGAGGTATACTGTGAGTGTCTGTGAGACTTCGAGGGTCGAGTAAAATGGTGATGAATTTGAAATTGGAACTTGTTCTATAAACTTTTTCTTTCTATGCCTAGGACAAATTTCGAAGCAAAATACGTAGCGAGTATTCGATAGAAAAATGTATCCAAGACCAGTGAGTGTGACAAACGTTTATATTTCGAACTATTTTCAAAAGTTGAAAAAAAGTGGTTTGGTCTGTTTGTATTCTTTTCAAACATTTCTATTCAAGTTCTCATCACATATTCCAACTCACTCGCACCGTCAGAGTTGTCCGAGTTGTCGGAGTTGGCGGAACCCTCTTCGCTGGAGAGAGACCCTGCCTCCGAGGACGAGTCGCCGTCTAGCTCGATTACACCAGCCTGGGAGGTAAAGATTGCGACGATTATTGTTTTATACAGGGTTTTAAGAAAGAGTAAGGCTAAGTCAAAAGGAGTTATAATACCTATCATTATCAACAACGTTTACTATGGGACATGGGATGAACATTGAAATCACGAAAATAAATCAGCTGTTCGATACATTTTTTCTACAAAGCAGCCGATTTTTTTTTTGAGATTTGAGGGTAGTTCCATAGTAAAAGTTGCTCAGAACATAGATACAGTGCCACAAGTTTAAGTTGGCGGTGGCGATTTGAGGAACTAAATCGGCCACCTTGAAAATTCACTTGACACTTCCGAGTTCATAGTAAACATCGTTGCGAATATTTTTGCTACTATTATATTTGCTACTGTGCTATCATCATGCCTAAAGTGATCATTACTTTTAATTTACGGTTTTCCAACAGCGTTTTATCTTTTTTGGCGGGAACGTGGAAGAGACATGTTGCTTCATTTTGTTATTTTACTAAACTTGTATAATTTTGAGTGTTAATGTTTATTTTAAGTGGGGAAAATAACCATTAAGTGCTTGAGAACGTGCACGAGTGTGGGCAAATCATAAAATGCAGTGAATCGTGTCATTTCGTGTTGCTTCCAAAACTCCTTAGAAAAGCTTCTAGTAAAGTCTCCACTACTTTACTGGGGCACGTACCTACTCTATCCACTTGACACTGGCTAAATTGTGGCAACCCCGCAGAAGCCATTAACAAAAATTGAAGTTGAAGTTGAACAACGTTTTATTCTGGTGACTAAAACATTTGACTGCGCACAACACTGGACACTGGACACTCTACCTCTACTGCTTACCTCATCCGTAGGTATGACGTCACCCGCCTGCTGGTCATCATCCTCGTGCTCCTCCGCGTCGAAGAACTCTGAAGCGGACACGCAGGACGAGCTGTAGCTTAGAGACTGCTGGAACTGACGGGCCTGGAATATATTGAGAATTTAGTCAAAAAGTTACAAGATATTTCAAGCTAAAACTGCAGTCACCTACTAAATATGCTACGGAGTGTACAGAGTTATAAGGAAAGGGTTATGATAAGCTGAAGATAAAAAATCAGTTGTTCCATACATTTTATCGATGGATTCCTTTTCTGTGGAACAGCTGTTTTATTTCGCAATTTCAGAATTGGTGTCGTAATGAAAGTTGTTCATAATGATGAGTATACTGCCGTCCGAAGCACAAGAGCGGTATCTAAAAAAAACTATTTTTAATGCTTTTGATAGCTGAAATTTACGCATCTGATGCGTAAAAAACAGAAATAACTTTTTTGAGATACCGCTCTTGAGCTTAGGACGGCAATATGACTCCGTATGATTGGCATACCGTTTTCTTAAAACTCTGTATTGCAATGGCAACGTGCAGATTTAGCTTGGAAGATCAGTCACTTCACTAATCTCTGCGAATCTATGACTACTTACTGTTTCAGAATTGGCGACGGACATAACTTCTGCGATGTCCGACGCGTCGTGAATCCGCGAGAGGCGCGTGCGCAGCTCTGTTGGGAACACTTAAATGAGCGACGGAATGAAAAACAAAGGTGAGATTTGTAATATTAGCAGGGCCGGCAGTCTCGACATATTAGCTAGCACTTTATATTTGAAAACTAACGAGGTTTTGAAACATTTTGTTTTAGTAAAAACGAGAAAACTCTACCACTAGTACTATTACGTCGGCCACACTGACCAGTTTCGATCACATTCGGCGAAGATAATCTCTCTGATGAAGATCACCGAATGAGATCGAAACTGATCGGTGCGGTTTAGCAGACGTAACATTAGGCGAGTGTTCCCGTTTTATTTAATTATAAACTCTTGAAAGTGACTCTCTTTTCATAGCAAATTGATTGCCAAAACCAACATTCCTGCCAAAACTTTACCGGAAACCGCTAGCTATATCATAAGTTATACTATATGATAGCTTCTGTCGAGACTTCCGACAATTTAACTAGTCAACTCTCTTTTCTTTAATCCGTAAAAGTTAGCAGTTATTGACCGAGCAAAGCGAGGTCTTAGAGTCTAGAAGGACAAATCGGTATTTGTCTATATTTATTTTTGTCCGACGACAACTTGAGTATCGTCAATCAGATCTACAAAAAACTTTCCAGGAAAGTAGTTCGTAACAATTTATTTTTTAAGTTTAATATGAGCAAAATCAGTCGAGGGGTTGAGGTTGGGGAATTCAGCCCGTCAAGAACTACAAGTTAATTAAACAAGCCATGAATAATGGTGCATTTACACGTGCCTATTTTTAACCAACTTTAAAAAAGGACGGTTCTAAATTCAACTTTGTTTTTTTTTGTATTCAAGTTAAATGAAAAACTGCAAAAATGCAAAATACATGCTGATTAGAACTGTTAGTGAAAATCGCTATCTATGTGAGAGTGCCGGCCCATGTGGTCGTGTGGTGTTCTCACCCGAGTTCTGCTGTAGGGCGGATGTGAGGTTGGTCCGGAGGGCGGCCATGACGGCGCTGCCCGGCGTCGCGGCCGCTTCCGCTGCGTCTAGGGCCGCGCGTAAGCGACCGCGCTCGCATATCTACAAATACAACTGGTTTATAAATACGAAAGGAGCCTTCCTATCTAGGTAAGGTGTGCTTTAAAGATAACTTCTCTCAACCAAGGTACATGTTACCTTTTTTCGCTGATGTTAAGGAACGGTCCATTCAGTCTTTTATATGATGTAAGACCCCAAGTAACATTTATATCATTTTCGAGAACAATAAACTCTTTTGAAAGATTGAAAAAAAAAATGCCTTTGGAACTAGTATCCAGGATTTTTGAAAATTGTTTTAAATCACACTGACCAGGGCAAATACCCTGTTCCAACTCAAATTGAGATCATTTACTCAAATAACTAAAAACTTACCAAACTAGAAACGACCCCCTTTAAGCTAGCCACTAAGTCCTTAGCCAGCACCGTGAAGTCTTCTCTCAACTGATGATCCGGCGTGAGACTAGTTATTGACGCAGGTCCTTGCGCCGTGTGCAGCGTGTCAGCGCCAGGCAACGACTGAGGACGGGCGGCCGCGCACGCTGCAAGTCATAATATGTTGTTTTAATGTTGGCAATATTGATGGGGTATCGATGTGCGGTTTGGAAGGTTGGTAACAGTGGAATGATGGTAGTTGATAGCGCGTTGTATTCAAAGTTTGTGTATCAGTTTGTATTCAGTTTGTTGCAACAAAAATAAAATAAGCCATATTAGGATTCGACAGATTTTATGGACTTTGTTGAATATCAGATGAACAGATCATTTAAAGTGAAGTGTTTGAAAACTTTGCGTACCTTCGTGTACTCGTATTACCTAAATTCACCTTGTTGAACAATAAGCTAGTTATAGTGAGTAAATTAAACACAAAAGTATAACTAAACGCTTATCTAATTAGAAATCATAATAGATAGATAGAAGATAAACTCTTTTTTGTTCACACCATAAATTACAAACAAAAGTATTATAACACATAAAACTAGTGCGACAACTGGCGGCCTTATCGCTAAGAGCGATCTCTTCCAGGCAACCTTAGGATGGAGAGGATAGACAAAAAAATAGAAAAACGGGGTGTGCAATATAATAGATTTCACAGGAGTGGATTCAAGTAAATTTATTTTTTAAATGTTTTAGGAATTACGAATAGGTTAAATAAGGGATACAAATTAGGAATAGAATACAACGCGTCACCCATCTACCATCACAGCACTGCTGCCAACCTTACAGGCAGCGTGAAGACTATGGGGATCGAATAGGACGGTAACATACAAGCTGCGAAGGCGTGTAAAGGCATTTCGGTTTAAATACTAAATAATACTGCGTGTAAACGCACAGCTTTTACAATTACACTTGAAATAATAAAATAGTTTAATATAACAGCTTAATTCTAATTAATTCACAATTAAACCCATGAGCTCTCGAACTTGTAAAACCACTATTTTTTTATAAGTTGTAGGTATTTTGGAACGAGGGCAAGTATTCTCAACGAAAAATTGAAGAGAAAGACTAACCTAACCTAACAATTTAACCATCAAGTACCAAGATTCTATCTCTAGATCATGACATACTAATCTGTTGTTTCATAAATCTTGCCATGTACTAATTTTTAACCGACTTCAAAGAAGGAGGAGGTTATCAATTCGTCTGTATGTTTTTTTTTATCATTTTTTTTTTATGTTTGTTACCTCATAACTTTTGACTGGGTGAATCGATTTTGATAATTCTTTTTTTATTAGAAAGCTGACGCTTCCCATTTGGTCCCATTTCAATTTAGTCCAGTTCTGATAATGGTATCCATGAGAAAACCATATAAGTCTTAAATTTGCATAAGGTACGTGCGCGACAAATAGATGAATAACTATCAATAGTCGGTCTCTTGAAGTCGGTTTTTGTTTTTTGTTTTGTAAAATAATGTTCTTGTATTTTTCTACAAAGCATGTTTTTCTCGCGGTATTGGGGTATTTGGGGTTGGTATCATTGTTAAATTAAATTAACAGGGACATATATTTTTTTATGACACAGTTCTTTTAGTAGACATCCTGTATATTATGGTATTTTTCAAAACTTTCATGAAAGATCTAACAGTTACACATTCATTTCAAATTTCGAAAAGTATCAAGTGTTTCTTACAACGTCTTTTTTAGAAAACAATCACGCATAAGTTCTTGTATTTCAATTTTAAAATACCGAAAAATATTGGCAAACTATAATATTATTCATATAGTACATAAGTTCATGCATATTCAAAATCAACTCATTCTCTGTAAGTTTACAAATGTTTGTGGATAATGGATCTAGATTTAAACGATTTTTTACTCTATGGACACGGCAGCATGAATTCAATTTTATAATGCTACATGATACATATGAAATGTATTCAAAATTCGACTTCATTTAGAGGGCAATAAGTACTTTTTTGAAATATCAACGTTGCTACAGTATCATCGAAATTATAAGCAAATATTGCATGATCAAAGGTATATAAATACCTTCGTTACTTCTATTCTAAGTATTACCTACAGGTGACGTAAAATATAATAAACTTACATCATTATCCCCAAAGAAGTGAAATATGGACTTTCACTAGGTATCACATTACCTTCAGAAATCAAATATGGACTAACGTTGGACATCGTATTTACTAAATAATTCAAATATGGACTACCACTAGGTAACACGTTACTTTCATAATTCATTTATGGACTTACGTTGGGTGTCATATTCTCTCAAGAACTCAAATATGTACTGGCATAAAACTCTTGCGTATGAAACAACAACGCCTCCACTGTCACTTGACATGTTTCTTGCTCTTTTTTTAAATTAGCACTTTAAAAAATGTAGCTTTAAAGTAGTTTTAATCTAATACACAAACAATTGTCTACAGTATTCTGTTCTTACAAATAAATAAGATTTGGATCTGAATCATTCAAGAAATAACTATTGTAAACTGTTTTTTTTTAAAACCTTTGTTCAAAGCAAGACAGCAATCGATTTTTCTTTTGTTTACAATAAAAACAAGTACATAGTTATATACTATTAAAAAATTTAAATAATTTTCCGTTTGAGTCACAGGAGCAAACAAATATAAGCCTTATAATCACAAGCAAAAAGTTGAATAATTATTTCCGATTGTAAAATGAACCGAGATTTCGAGTATTGGGAAAAATCCATTTCACATTCACAGTTGTACACAAATATAACTCTTATATTACACACAAAAGGTTGAATATTTCACACGATCGCGAGATGTACTGAGACGATCCGTTGAGATCAATTTCTATAAAAGATAACGTTATCTGAGATAGTAAAGAAGTTAGATAAGAAGTCAAGGTGAGCGTTTGCAGACCTAGTACTTGATCATGTTTGCTAACAATCTTTTGTTACGTCTAGCGTGAGGCTTATGAATAATTCATGAATTCTTGACCTAAAACAGGCTGCATTGGCTTTGAGCCCGCCCTGATGGGTCGCTGTGCATTTAAACTGACGAGTGCGAAAGTGACGGAAAGATCACCTCTTTGCATGCGTTGAGCAATTGTAGGTATTTAAGACGATTATATTGCAACTTTACGTGACGCGACGAATATTTATTCAATCTTGACGTCGTCCACATATCGTCGAATCAAAATTCTACTGTATTAAACTCATCATAAAGTTTAAATTGGTATTTTTTCTGCCGCTGTAATGTATCGCAATTCTCTCACGCTTTCAGTTCCTCAAAAAAACACAATGATCAATCTGTACACAACGTATGGAATAAAGCTGAATCCTCACAAATAACCCCAAACCGATGTGACTTCTAACTCTATCGAAGACATGCATTCGTGACTGGGTTTTGATTCGACAGCATCAGCAAAGCTTGGCCATATTCAATGTTAAAAACTGTCTGTCCAGCAAGGTGGGATGTAAGGCTCTCTCCTGATTTGTCAGTGCAGCTTTGGTACGGTATCGACACGCTCGGTGCTCGGTATACGTGATACCAAACGTTGAGCGACTTGCGTGTGACGCGCGGAATTAAAGCGCCTCTTTTGCGAATGTTGTTTAACCAGGAAGCGTTTATTGTTAATCGTGGTAGCCTTTTTTTATATTAAAATAAACGACAGGCCACCTGATGGTAAGTAGCCACCGTCGCTTATAGAAAACTCCAACACCGTGCCAGCCTGACGATACCATACCGCTGCAGCACCGAAAAATAAAACCCTAGTTCTATTACTATAATAAGCCACTTGGAACTGTCAAAACTTTACTCATTGAGCCGTATAAGACGTCAGCGGGGTGAGGTTATGACGAACAAAAGTGACAAATCATAATAACCAAATCATGTTAGAATACCAATAAAATGCTTCAGTTTTCTAGGCTGTCATCGCAAAAATTAAGATATGTTTTAGATGTACGATTTTCATTCTATTTGTTGGACAGACAGTTTAAAGGCCCGGTTGTATGGCCCGGCCGCTATTGCAATTTGAGCCGATTTAACATCTTAGGCTCTTACTTCAAAACGCTGCTTAAAATAAATCAGTATTTAAAATGCTCTGCCAAGTTTTCACGTGCAAAACAAGACAGATAATTTTAAACACTGATTAAGTTTAAACAGCGTTTAAAAGCAAAACCCTAAACTATCATACAACAACTGAATACTTGAGTTATGTGCGAATTCAACGTATTTAAATGTTACCGGGCCTTTTAACAAAAAATAAGGTGAAGTGAAAAACAGGACAAAAAGGGACTAAAACAAAATAAAATAAAACTCTTACGAACTAAGGTAGAGGCCAGATATGTTGAAAGAAACGCTGGAAGGGAAACGAGAAAAATTTATTAGAACGAAGTCAATAAAAAAAAAAAAGTTGAGCAAAATTCGAGTAGCACCTAATTTGATCTACTTAATCCATTTTTTAAATACTAAAGCCATGTTCTAAATAGGTGGAAGTTACACGTTGCATTTAACCGACACCAAAAAAAGAAGGAGAGATTCTATGTTCGTATTAAAATAAAAAATAAATCCCAAATAGATTTATTATCACAAAATTTAATGGAAGCATGTATTTTTAAAAGTAAACTCGGTAAAAGTTCTGTAAGTCTGCATGGCCGAGTAGCCGGTCCTGGTGCCAGTTTTCAGACCGTCTCAAGGCCTCCGACATGGCTTGGCGATTGTTGCTATTGGACTAAAAGTTCGATAAGAAGTGCGTCTCAGCAATATTTTATTTAGGCTTAGCATGAGTATAGCTTCTAACTGAGTGGCAATGGAGACGATTCTGTTGCACTGTTGGCTAAACTAAATCAGATAGTCCTAAAAATATCGCTGCCCATGATACCGGAGCTAAAATTACAGCAACTAACTTTATTTTATCGAAATTGACGCACATTTGAAATTGCTTGATGATGCCCGGGACTTTGTACCTGGTGCGGTACAAATATAGTCTATATATCACTCTTTTTAACCGACTTCAAAAAAGGAGGAGGTTATCAATTCGTCTGTATGTTTTTTTTTTTTTTATGTTTGTTACCTCATAACTTTTGACTGGGTGAATCGATTTTGATGATTCTTTTTTTATTAGAAAGCTGACGCTTCCCATTTGGTCCCATTTCAATTTAGTCCAGTTCTGATAATGGTATCCATGAGAAAACCATATAAGTCTTAAATTTGCATGAAGTACGTGCGCGACAAATAGATGAATAACTCAATAGTCGGTCTTTTGAAGTCGGTTTTTGTTTTTTGTTTTGTAAAAATAATGTTCTTGTTAAGAACACATTGCTTTTAATTGGACCAGTAGCTACTTTGATTATCCTTTACAAACAAACATGGTTTAACTCTTTATCGGAACCTAGATTATTGAAAATCATGTTCCAAATTTAGCTCCGGTATGGATAATAACAATACTTAAAGTTCTGTTCTTAAAGTATTAGTTTAACTCACTGGCTTGTACAACAGAATACAAGTCAGTAAGCCACGATTCTGACATGCCCTCAGCGCGTGCAAGTGACTTTGACATTGACATATGCTTGCGGCGCCATCTTGTTTTCGAAACGTCAAATGTGACAGCCATGCTGCGACCGCGCTCAAAACTTACCGATCTCGTAGAATCCTTTAGTAAAGACATAATTACGTAAAATATAATTTAATTCATACAAAAAATAAACTAACTTCAAAAATATGAAAACGTAAACATGATTCGATATGTACATTTCACAAAAAATCTTGTTTAAATCGTCAGGAGCAAGGGATTTGGGTTTGTTTTTCGGAGCTTCCTAGAAAGAACAACATTTGTTTGAAAGAGAAGAAAAATAAGAATAGGAGAGGTGATTGTAAATCTATCTGCTCTGCTCGCGCTAAATTCATACAAGCTGTTAAAAAACACACTTAATCTGTTTTAAATTGCCACAGATTAGTACGTGGTTTGTATTAAATTAGATGCTTGCTGAGCAGTTAGATGTACGTTCACCTTAAGCGTATTACACCTCACCACTACACACTCAGAGGCCCATCATTGAATACTATGTTGCAATGTATTCTCTTGTTAACCGACCGCTCAAAAGGGGGGTTTATTACAAAGTGATATTAAAAGATTGTTACATGAGTAATAAAAAAAATGGCAGGCTTTCTGATGGTAAATACCTCTCATTTGCCGCCTACGAGCAACGGCAATACAAAAAGCGATGTCAGAGCGTTGTCTACTCTTCAAGATTGTATTTTATTGACACGAATTATAAAATGTGTAGAGCTGAGCATCAAAGCTAAAATCGCGAATAAAATAACAGCTGTTACATAGACAAATGTCATTGGCACTCGACAAAAGTGTATGGAACAGCTGATTTTTTTCGCGATGTCAGGAATGAGCCCCTTTCGAGACATCAATTCATACCCTTTATTTACTACCCTATATTTTTTATATGTTTTTTTTTTTATATAAGGCATGTGTCGAACGCAGGGATTAATGCAGCATTCTGACGATCACAGCAGACTGCTAATCACACAAGAGCACCGCTGTCATTTCATATTTGAGCATTTCGTGCGAACGAAAAGCAAATCGGACAGCATTTCATATTTGACCATCATGTGACCCGTGGTTTGTTCGTTAATTACATTATTAAAAAAAAAAACAGTCCGTACTGAGTTCTAAAAGAGCCTTTTCCGATCGTCTGTGTTGATTTTGTAACAACTAACTTCGTAAATTCGTAATACTAACACTAAGGACCAATGTTGTCCTGAAAAAAATATTTGAATTTGAGTTCGAAAGTTTAAGGTTTTCAGAGAGTACATTGCAACCGGCCCCTAACCCTGGTTCACCTACCTATAGGCAGCGAGGCGGCCGAGTTGTTCGTGGAGCCCGCGCCGCCGCCCGGCGACGGGGGCGCCGTGAGCGCGGACAGGCTGG